>OY992514.1:2240662-3669255 GCA_963921215.1 Scoparia ambigualis | reverse complement strand
GTGTGTGTTTGTGTGTGTGTGTAGTGATTGCATACGTTGTTGTTTGCGGGATTGATATAAATAAGGTAACTAACAATTCCCTGCACAGTTGTCTGCATTGACTTAGATCAAAAAATACAAGTGTTTTTTTTATGAGAACCTTGAAAATGTGTTGAGTAGATCAGAGTCGACAATGACAATTGGCAACTGATTCTAATCAAAATACACAAGTGTTTTCCTTGGATCGAGGTTGAGGTGTTTCGGCATAAAACCTTTTCTTCCAATTGTTGAAAACCTTGAAAATGTGTAGAGTAGATCGGAGTCACCGTATACTGAAATGAAGTTTGGTTTAAAAACACAAGTGTTTTCCTATGGGTCGAGGTTCAACTTTAGCAAATGTTATTCATAGTTCAACTTATTCGGGGATCCAGTCCTGGGAGACCAGGAAGCCCCATCCAGCTTAAGTTGTGCTGTAATTCCATATTGTTAAAAACCTTCGCATTCATTAGACGAAATCCTTGAAAATGTGTTAAGTAGATCGAAGTCGTTGTATACAGAAATTAAACTATTACATACTGGATTCTGATCAAAATACACAAGTGTTTTCCTATGGGTCGAGGTACTACTTTGATAAATGTTATTCATAGCACTAACTTATTCGGGGATCCAGTCCTGGGAGACCAGGAAGCCCCATCCAGTTTAAGTTGTGCTGTTATTCCATATTGTCAAAAACCTTCGCATTCAGTAGACGAAATCCTTGAAAATGTGTTTAGTAGATCGAAGTCGTTGTATACAGAAATTGAAATATGAATTCGATTAAAATACACAAGTGTTTTCTTATGGGTCAGGAATAAAATTTGACAAATGCAACTATATGATACACCTTGGAGCGTGGTGGCAAATAAAAACCGTATATGACGGATACTTAAGTTTAATAATGTGATCTCAATGATGAATCGAAACTATATTACAAAATGGCATTATAAACAATATAGAATAAATTGACCAAGCGCCTTCGGAAAGACTGAGGAGCGTAGCTGTTAATGGTATATTGCTATTTTAATCGTGTAGGCGCTTACGTCTAAACAACACTTATTCCGTACTGAGAGTTCACTAAGTCACATTCATTTATAGTTGTGCTGTAATTCCATATTGTCAAAAGCTCCTGCATCCTATGAACGAAAGACCTTGAAAATGTGTAAAGTAGATCGCAGTCGTTGTATGGGATTCTAGATCACGAGAAGTCGATTAGACATTCTAAAACACGAGAAGTCGATTGGACAATCTAAATCACTTTTTGACGTTGACTGAGCGAGTGGCAGTGATTTTCAAAAGTAATATTGGGACATTCTAGATCACTTTTAACGACATTGATCGAACGTCAGTGAGATCAATGGAGTGAAAAGTGATCTAGAATGCCCAATATTACACTACTTGTAATTTATTATGATTTGATGTAAAGGGTTATTTTATACTTTGATAGCGAGATAGATATTTCCAAGTGCCTTTCACAGATAGAACACATTCCTGTTTAAACGACAGTGAGCATTGCTATTTTTTCTCTCTAGGAGTTTAATGCTACGTTTAGGCTTTGTACTAGGAGTATGAAAAATAAAGATGTTTTTTTAAAATCATGCATAAATTGACAACCATGGAGTCCACCAATTGTAAACACTTTTTCTTTTGCCACAAGTTTTAATAATTTATTTGTTTAATTTATTAATTTGCCTCTCCATCGGCACGGTAGCAACAATGTATGTCGTTTTCATTTTTGTGTACCGTCAGTTGTCAGTAAAATGGTTATTTCCGGGGATTTGGTTATAGTGCGCTTCCACCTGGCACAGAGTACAATCTCCACCACGACCGGTCCTGTGCTGCTTGCATCCAGCGGCTACCCTCGACCTTCACCAGATCGTCGGACTACCTTGTTGGAGGCCTGCCCACACTGCGTCTTCCGGTGCGCGGTCGCCACTCGAGAACCGTTATGCCCCAACGGCCATCGTACTACACAATACTACAATTACTACAAGTGCTTACCCGTAACAAAATAAAAAGAGTCTTTTGAATTGAATAGGTACCTACCATAAAGTAAAGACAGTACTTAATTTACCAATGAAATAAAAAATTTCATTTCATTTCATTTTTCCTGTAGGTACATTTGAAAGCTCTCATGGCCTTAATCTTAACCTGATGGTAAGTGACGATAAGGAATAAGACGATAACGCACTTTGGATCTCCGAAGGAGCTGAGTATTTATTCATTCCAAAACGAGGAAGCGCTTGGCCTTCATCTCACCTGGAGGGTGATAAATGACGAAAAGGCGGAAGCGCACTTCATCTGCATCCCTCAACCACTGAGAGGCTGGCTATCTTATCTCATACTTGGAACACATTGCGCCAGACTTTATGTAAGATGGTAGTAGCTTGCCAGGCGGACTTAGCGCTAACCACTTAGCGCAAAGGCTTCTTCCTAGTCCGTTTGGCTAGCTCTCTACCACCATTTTAATTAAGTCTGGTGTCATAACAATAACGTCGTTTTCATTGTTGTGTTTTGTTAGTTAGAGGTGAGATAGCCAGTTTATCCCACTGCTAAAATAAAAATAATGGACTTTCGAAATTACAATTATGGAAAACTGATTTGAAGTTCTGATTGTAATGATAAACTAAAAGAATGAAGCTCAACCTAGTCATAATGAATGACTAGCCAGCCCCCAGCCGTCTAGCGCGCGCGCTGCTTTTGAAGGGGTGTACGGGGGGCGCGCCTCCGCGCACCCTCCCCCTACCCCCCGTCCCCCGCCACGGCGCCGCCGCGGCGGGCGGCATAAGTCAAAGGAGTACCTAGTTACCTACTAGTAGGGCAGCTTTTAAATTCTTTCAGTTAGGTTTCTTCTGTGATCGAAAGCGCAAGCGCATAGTTTGATAACTTGACTGATTCTTTCGTCTATTTTATCTCTTCTCTTCGCGTTGTGGTTCGTGGTTGTTTAGTTTGTGTGTGTGTGTGTTTGCGTATTTTCTGTGAAAGATGCCTTTCCATGCATTTAGTGTTCGCGAATACGTTAATATGGTGCTGTGTTACGGCATGGCCCATGGAAATGCCTCCGAGGCACTAAGACTTTACGGAATTGAACACCCAACCGCAGTTCAGCCTCGCGACCCGCGAGTTTTTACTCGGGCTGTACAGCGCCTGCTGGACAATCAGCCGATAATGCCGGTTTCAGAGGGAGGTGGCAGGCCAATACGTTTAGCGACAGAACAAGCGATTTTGGACGTGGTGCGCGAAAACCCACGCCTTGGAACGCGAACGGCAGCAAAAGTTTTAAGGAGACGCCATGGCCATCGCGCACGACATGTAGTGTCGTATAACACGGTGCACAAAGTGCTCACGAGAGACAGGCAACGACCCTATAAAATTCACAGGGTTCGCTAGGTGGCGCTGCCTAGTAAACAACTAAGTTATCAAAGCTCCGTATTTTTTGTATCTAAAAACCTCATAGTCTACATAATTTTAAACAATTTCGTGTTAGATATGTAGTAAATAGTTTAATAAAAGAGTGAAAGTGTTATCCAAGCTCAAAATTATAAAATAAACAAGTGTGTGCAAAACAAATTCATAGTAATAATCTCAAGCAAAAAGTGGTCTAGAGATATTGTTTCACAAGCAAATATGTAAAAGACAATAAAGTAACAGTTATAAAGTGAAAATAAACAAGTGCAATAAAAAAAAAACTAAATCTTTTCGAGTGCTAAGAACATTACAAACAGTTTTGTGTGATGAGATGAGTCATACACAGCAAAAACGTTAATTTGAATTTGCAATAACCAAATATTAATACTTAATTTGGTCATTTATACTAAGCCCTGTGTGGTGCATTCACAGACGTTGTTGAAACGACGTTCCATATAGTACTCTAAAGGTCCGGTGTTCAATCCTCAGCGGATGAAAACTTCTTTTTACCACAAAAAATTTTTTTTCTTATTTTTATTTTATGATTTTACATTTTTTATATTTTTAACTAAAGAAGAAAATATAAGAAAAATGCCTATTATTTGTAAACGATGCAATAAGGCTATAACAACTAGACAATATTTGAATTGTATCAAGTGTACATATGCATTTGATATACAATGTGCAAACGTTTCGGAAAAGATATTCTATCTCATGAGTACTGAGAGAAAAACTTCCTGGAAATGCAGTAAATGTTCAACAACAGATAAAAATGTGGAAACATTTTCATCACCCGATTACGTCACAAAGAGAAGATATAACATACCAACAAGAAACTCTTTCGGCTCATTATCGGAGGATGACTTTGATTCCTTCTTGTTACATAATGATAATGATACATTACACAGAAGCTGTCCGGAACTTAACAGAAGAAATGAAACTGAATATAGGGAAATGCAGGAAAAAATAGAAACTTTACAGAAAAAATTAGATATCGCGGAAAATGAAATTGAAAATTTACTTCTAGAAAATGGAAAACTTAAACAGCAAGCATCAATCCATGAAAGGCAAGTGAAGCAATTACAACTGATTTGTAAATCTACCCCAAACATAAAGAGAACTCGTAAGAGCCTAAATAGAACAAAGTTGGATTTCTCTTATATTGAGGAACTGGGCTCCCCATTTATGCATACCAATAATAAAGTAGCACTACGAGAATGCAAAAATGATTCACTGCCGGAGTTGAGGAAAATTACACCTATGACCCAAAAAATGTGTTCAACGCCATCTGTGACAGAACATAAAAAATTCGAAGACAATTTAAGTAACTCGATCCAATCGCCTCTGCCGCTGCTGCGACACAATATGATGGGGAATGAACAGAACGAGCTGCCCAACCGCTCACTAGATGTCGCCAGTGACAAGAATAAACAAAATAGTTACATTATTGGTGATCAACAGCAGCAGCAGAAACATCAAATACAACATACAGAGGTCACTAGTGTCACAAATCGGCAGCAAAATAACGTAAATAAACCGTGCATTTACATTATAGGTGATCAACAGGTACGTGGCCTGGCAAAAAAAATATGTGATGCTCGCTCAGGAAAATGGAACAACAACTACAAAGTGACTGGTATAGTAAAACCATTTGCCACAAGTTCGCAAGTGCTAAATAGCTGTGATTACTTAAAAAAATCATTAACTAAAGATGATATTTTAATTTTATCTATAGGCTCAAATGATAAAAGCCCTTACACTATTATTTCTAACTTGTGTAATACCCTGTGTAACATTGTTAATTGTAAAGTTTTTATATTGGGTGTACAGCAGAATAACTATTTAAATACCAACCAACTAAATGCAGAAATAAATCTAATTGTAAAAAATTATAAAAATTGCAAATTCTTAAATTTTAATCAATTGACATTTAATAAAATGACTCTAATAAATTCTATTTGTTTTAAAGTAAATATAGAAATAGACTATCCAGAATATGTAAATTACTTTATAAAGGATATTAGGTTATCAATGAACACATTTAAAAAACAATGTAATCTGGGAAATTCTGAATACAACAACGAGAACTCAGCTAATTTAAAAAAAGGCACAATACCTTACTATTTCCATAAATATAATACTAGTAAAAAAAATATTTTAAGAGAATCTGGTTTTGACAAAAAAGATCTACAAAAGGGCACGATTCCGTATTATTTCTGCACAACATACAGAGGTCACTAGTGTCACAAATCGGCAGCAAAATAACGTAAATAAACCGTGCATTTACATTATAGGTGATCAACAGGTACGTGGCCTGGCAAAAAAAATATGTGATGCTCGCTCAGGAAAATGGAACAACAACTACAAAGTGACTGGTATAGTAAAACCATTTGCCACAAGTTCGCAAGTGCTAAATAGCTGTGATTACTTAAAAAAATCATTAACTAAAGATGATATTTTAATTTTATCTATAGGCTCAAATGATAAAAGCCCTTACACTATTATTTCTAACTTGTGTAATACCCTGTGTAACATTGTTAATTGTAAAGTTTTTATATTGGGTGTACAGCAGAATAACTATTTAAATACCAACCAACTAAATGCAGAAATAAATCTAATTGTAAAAAATTATAAAAATTGCAAATTCTTAAATTTTAATCAATTGACATTTAATAAAATGACTCTAATAAATTCTATTTGTTTTAAAGTAAATATAGAAATAGACTATCCAGAATATGTAAATTACTTTATAAAGGATATTAGGTTATCAATGAACACATTTAAAAAACAATGTAATCTGGGAAATTCTGAATACAACAACGAGAACTCAGCTAATTTAAAAAAAGGCACAATACCTTACTATTTCCATAAATATAATACTAGTAAAAAAAATATTTTAAGAGAATCTGGTTTTGACAAAAAAGATCTACAAAAGGGCACGATTCCGTATTATTTCTGCAAATGTAACTTATTGTCTGGACCTGAACAAATAGAAAAAAATCAAAAACTTAGTTTTTTTCGTCCCTAAAGTTCATAAAAGATTCAATGTCCTTCATCAAAATATACAGGGCCTCTTATCAAAAAAGGAGACAATAGAGATAACTTTGTCGGAATTTGACTCTGATTTGTGCCCCGATGTCTTGTGTTTTTCTGAAACATTTCTAAAAAACGGCTGGGAAAAAAATGTTAATATATGTAACTATGAACTTGCAACTCACTATTCGCGAAATAATAGTAGGGGAGGTACATGCATTTTGGTAAAGAGAGGAATAACTTATAAAAAAATATGTTGTTTTAACGACATCTCAGTAAATTTCCATTTCGAGTGCTGTTCAATTTACTTAACATTGCAAAATATATTAATTGTTTGTATATACAGATCTTCAACGGCCACAAAAGCCAGACATTATGAGTATTTCTTTAACAAGTTTGAACTTTTGCTTAGTACTTATCTACATAAACATAGTAAAAAGAGGATAATTATCGTAGGTGATATAAATATAAATACTATTATCGATAACAACACGACGAAACAACTAAAATATATAATTGAAAACTTTAACCTTAAACAACATATAACTGAACCCACTCGGGGGAAATCGTGTTTGGACCACATTTTCAGTAATGTTCCAGGTGCATCGGGCTCAAACCTCCCTCTCTGGTTATCTGACCATGATACAGCTCAGTTATTAAGTTTTCGTACAAAAAAGAAGCAAATAGCAAAAATAATTTACGAATACAAAAGATGCTATTCTAAAGAAAACATAAGTAAATTCCAAAATTATATAGCTAGCCTATCGTTTTCTGAAGTCTATAATGAAACGGATCCAAACATTGCTTTCAATGAATTCTATAATTGGTTATGTTTATTGTACCAACTTTGTTTTCCCATTATAAAAATTAAAATTAACACGAAACCAAATTTGTGTTGGATAACAAAAGGTATCAGAAAAAGCTGTGCTGTAAACAAAAAATTAAGACATAGGTACTATACTACATTAAACTCAAATGAAAAACATACGAGAGGGTATAAAAATTACACAAAAATATTGAAAAAATGTATTTTCCAAGCTAAGAAAAATACAAATAATAAATATGTATTAAAAAGCAAAAATATGTGTAAAGCAACATGGAGGGTTATACAAACTGAAACAAATTCTTCAAACTATAAAAATTATATTTACAAAATTGAAAATAAAAATGACATTATATATGACCCAAAAGATATTGCAACTACATTTAATGACTATTTTATCACAATGACAAATAAAGTAATTAATAATGACATTAACAATATGCAATATAAACCGGCAACTGACATTTTACATAATTCAATTTTTCTCTCTCCGATTGACCAATATTATATTAGAAAAGTAATTATGTCATTAAACAATACTAACTCGGAAGGTTATGACGGCATATGTACAAATGTGATTAAAATTTGCAAGGAACAGTTAAGTTTTGTTCTGGCATTCCTGATAAATTTGTCTATGGAAACTGGTACCTTTCCTGAGAAGCTAAAACATTCGATAATAAAACCACTATTTAAAAAAGGGTCTAAAGAAGCGTTAGTTAACTACAGACCTATCACACTGATACCCGTTTTGTCTAAAATTTACGAAAAAATAATGCATATTAAGCTCACATCATTTTTCAATCACTTTAATGTTTTAAAAGCGAACCAATATGGGTTCAAGAAAAACAAATCCACCACACATGCAGCTTTTGACTTAATTGATAGAACTCTAAAAAGTATTAATGATAAAAACTTTACCACTGTACTTTTTTTTTGACATGTCAAAAGCTTTTGACTTCGTATCTCATAAGAAACTCCTATTAAAGTTAGAACACTATGGTGTAAGAGGTAACGCGCTTAATTGGATCAAGACATATTTGCAAAATAGGACGCAATCAGTTGAAATAACTCAACTAGATGCAAAACAAGTAACGCAAAAGTATAGATCTAACTTTAAGCAAAATAGATGTGGGGTTCCACAGGGCAGCGTACTAGGCCCTCTCCTGTTTATTGTGTACATAAACGACTTACCATCCATAACTACCCAAGAAAGCATTTTGTTCGCGGATGATATATCGGTGGTAGTAAAAACAGATGTACAAAAAAATGTTAAAGAGCATGAAGTTAACATAAATAGTACAATAGAACAAATAATTAATTGGCTTAATTGTAATAACCTAGAGATAAACATTAACAAGACGAGTTTTATAAATTTTAGTAATAACCATAACCTGAACATACACTATAGAGATCAAATACTCACAAACGCAAATAGTGTAAGATTTTTAGGTATAGAGCTTGATCAAAAAATAGACTGGAAACTTCAAGTCGATAAAGTATGTAGTAAGATAAGTAGGTTTGCATTTGCATTATTTAAATTAAAAAAAACTGCTTCACAAAACACAGCCCTAATTGCATATTATGCTTATGTAGAATCAGTTTTACGATATGGACTTATCATTTGGGGCAACAGTACTGACGCTAAAAAGGCCTTTATAGCCCAAAAAAGGTGTATAAGAGCTATTTGTGGTATTGCACCAGACGAGTCATGCAGGCCATTCTATAAGCCTTTACACATTCTACCTTTACCGTGCATGTACATTTTTGAAATCGCGAAATTCGTAAAACTAAATCCAAATTATTTCAAAACTGCCAGAGATCTGTTTCCCAGAAATACGAGAAATCCCCAAAGGTTAGTCAGTGACGTTGTACCTAGAAGTGCTCGTATAGCCAGAAATTGCTACTTTATGTGCATAAAAATATATAATAAAGTGCCTGTAACTTTAAAGGACATGCCATTCAGTAGATTTAAGGTGGCTTTGCATACATGGTTACTTGACCGTGCCTTTTACTCGGTTCAGGAGTTCTTGAATTACCAGCAAAATTCTTATTTAAAATAAAAGTAGTACATATGCCATTGCTTTATATAATTTAACTTATCATTTTAACTTATCAATGTATTTGACATCTTATTAAATTTATGTGTTTATTTTTTAAGTAATTATCAATTTATTAATAATAATTTTATGTGACTTTTTAATGAACATACTTACTTATATTATAGTAATTTAAGTGAAATACGATTGAAGTAGTAGTAATATTTAAATAAGTTGTCTGACTAAATTTTAAATGTTAAAAAAATACATATTAATAAATTAAATGTTTGCATGCTATTCTTAATGGCTAAAAAGGTGAAACTTATAATTATTGTCCATCACTACTGTAACCCTTTTTAATGGCAAATAAAGATTTCTATTCATGCGATTGTGCCAGGAGACAGGCAACGTCGAATGGCTTATTGTGCGTGGGTCCTAGGCCAGAGCCGTCGGTTTGTGGAAAATATTATTTTTACCGACGAGTGCACGTTCACCAATAACGGAATGTGGAACCGCCGAAACGCCCATTATTGGTGCTCGCAAAACCCACACCAGATGCAAGAGACTGGATTTCAGACACGCTGGAAACACAATGTTTGGGCAGGTATAGTCCGTAACCAGATTCTGGGACCCGTTTTCTTACCACCTAGAATGGACGGTTCTGCGTATCTAGAATTGATAAGCAATTATTTAGCGGATACTCTCGACGATATGCCACTGGCACAGCTGCAAGTAACTTGGTTCCAGCATGATGGCGCACCCCCACATATCGTGAGGCCGGTCCGCGAGCGGCTTACGGAGCTATTCGGCGACCATTGGATTGGGCGGTATGGGCCTCATGAATGGCCTCCACGATCGCCGGATTTAACCCCTCTGGATTTTTTTTTGTGGGGCCACGTCAAAGACAGGGTTTTTGACCGCCCTTGCCAAACAGCTGATGAGATGCATCAAAAAATTGTCGCTGTTTTCGAAGAGCTTAAGCAGCGGTCTCTACGAGAAGGAATCCTGGAGTTGGTCCACCAGGAAAATCTGGAACGGGCGCGCTTATGCCTACACGTGGGAGGTCGGCAGTTTGAACCGCAGCTCGTCAGTGTCGAAAGGTCCCTTGATGACATCGATGGAGAGTAGGTAAGTAGGTAGACTAGCCTAGACTTAAACAAAAATTTTCTACAAACAATCATGAAGCGAAAACATTGAGTTCATGAATAAAACCGCGCAGGGTGCGTGGTACGGTACAGACATGGCGCGCGCTTTTTTATCCCACTCATACGCCTATTGACTTCTCTCTCGTCCCGTAACACACACACATGCACACTTTGTTGCACGCGTTTCATTGCGTGTCTTAGAAAACACCCGTTTTTTAATATCTAAAAATTAAAGTAGTTTCCCAGCAATTATTTTTACTGAATGTTTCTTAGTTTGATGTACACTATGTGTATATTACGGCTTCGTTAAGCTTCTTTTCATACCCTGTATAGATAACGGATAAAATGTTTACTAGAAAAAAATCAACAAGTCTCAGGAAGCTCAAGTGGGTTTCGAACCCACGACCTTTGGACCCACAACATTTGGCAGTCTTCTGGGGTCTCTTTAGCTCAGCGGTTAGAGCAATGAACCGGCAATCCAAAGGTCGTGTGTTCGAATCCCACTCGAGCTTCCTGAGACTGGTTGATTTTTTTCTAGTAAACATTGTACGCGCCATAGGCGCGACGTCTCATTCCAGGCGTATTAAAATACGCCTAGCGCCACCTAGCGAGGTGTCGCAAAGTTGGCGCGCGTAAGGAGTGGGAACGAAAAGAAGCGCGCCCGCGCGACACTCTGTCTGCAAGCGATCGCGAGACGTACACACATATACGCGCCCTGGTATCGCCTTGGACGGCCCTTATTGATAGTAACCCTGTGATGATAGTGCCTGTGATTAGGTAAAGTGACTGTGTGCTGTGCGTCAGAAACCGCCTGCATCGCTGCCCGCCGCCAGCTCGCCTCCAGGTTCCTGCGATTCCGGACACCTTCCCGCGAGTACCTACTTCTTCCTTATCCCTAACCAAACCTGTCGTTCTGGGTCCACAACCTTGATTACGTCGCATGTTAGTGCCTCTCGCACCAACAAACATTTTATCCGTTATCTATATAGGTTGTGAATGCAAAATTTCAATTTCAAACTACTAAGAAAAATTCAACCAGTTTTCTGGGGTCTCGGTAGCTCAGCGGTTAGAGCAGTGGACCGGCAATCCAAAGGTCGTGGGTTCGAATCCCACTCGAGCTTCCTGAGACTGGTTGATTTTTTTTCTAGTAAACATTTTATCCGTTATCTATATAGCATTGTGAATGCAAAATTTCAATAATAAAGAATAGTATTTCTTTCGAATGTAAGTGTAGACTTTACAGTGACGTAATACCGCTGGCTTGCAGCGTAATCAAAACTACTAGGAAAAATTTAGCGAGTCTTCTGGAGTCTCGGTAGCTCAGCGGTTAGAGCAGTGGACCGACAATCCAAAGGCCGTAGGTTCAAATCCT
The DNA here is from genome assembly GCA_963921215.1 of Scoparia ambigualis. Lineage (NCBI taxonomy): Eukaryota > Metazoa > Arthropoda > Insecta > Lepidoptera > Crambidae > Scoparia > Scoparia ambigualis. The sequence goes on along the minus strand of OY992514.1, from coordinate 3,657,423 downwards.
ACTCGAGCTTCCTGAGACTGGTTGATTTCTTTCTAGTAAACATTTTATCCGTTATCTATATAGCATTGTGAATAAAAAAATTCAATAATAAAGACAAAGTTACTAGTATGTTGTAACAGGTTTTAGTTTAGTGAGTTAAGACGCTTTTCATATTCCAAATTTTCATATTTCAAATGGCTTCCCTAAAATGAATTTCACAATAATGTAAGCTTCTATTATTACTTTTAACACGTTATTTTACCAAGTAACCTGTTAAAAGATATGATTAAAAATCGTTATTAATTATTCATTACATAAGCTCTTTCCGTTTTTGGCAATGAACTTAGGTCTTATAATGTTGATATTTAAAATGTTATTATTTGTCTGTCATGTTTTGAACCTCTGCCAAATATATTGACATCTAAAAGTTGTTCTTTGTATATTATGTCGCAGGCAGATTCGTCGTTTGGTTGCACCGTCTGTTTGCAAACTCTTGCTAGTTTGTAAAATTCCGAAGGCAAATTGAAAATGCCTCGTCATTTTGTAATAATCCATGAAACCCAAATGATAATTTAAACTCCGTTTATAAAATGCCGCGTCAAATTGTAATAACTACTTCCATTTTCATTTCATAATTTCTTCTGCATTTCTTCTACCAAGAGTAAGTGCTAAGCGACTTATGAGTTTTAAAGAAAAGAACCACCAAACCTAGTTTAATAAGTCAAACTAAGTATAGTGATTCTTTTCTTTGACTATATTCGAAAACTATTACTTACACTAGATTATCCAGCCCGCCGAAATTAATCAACACCAGCTATATTTTTTACTTTGGAAGCTAAAGGCGCCAATTCAATGTCAATTAACTACGAACAACATCCGATCTTAATGGTTTTACAACCATTAAAGATCATAAAAATGGAAAAAAATATAAAGTTTTAATCCCGCTAACTCACTAATTTATCAAGTTTGAATGCTGCATGCAAGAACCGCCCTCCCGCCCGCAATTTCATTAATTACATTAAATATCAGTTAAGAAATAGGCAAAACTACTTATGTAATAGTGTTATGGTTTAAGTATATAACTTTAACTCAAATTTTGTTTCGAACAAATTACAAATTGAAACCATTTATGGACTGTAAAATACAAGGTCGCTTTGTATGGGACTATATTAGACTCCGGGGTAATGACAAGTGAAACAAAATCGTAGCAAAACATAGACAATATGAAAAAATAAATATAAGGAGGTGCGTTGAACACATGCTCCCCTTTTATAGCAAAAGACGAACCACTAAACCAGATTTAGTCTGCAAACATGGACAAACTACCGCCCCTTTCTCGTATCATGATCTCTTATATTTATCCTATCGTGTACGCACCCCCAAACCCAAGACCAAGGTCATTTTTCAGCGTAGTTTTGGTAGTATTTGTGTGGATCGCTTGAGAGATGACTTTTCTAAGGTAGATTGGTCTGCCTTGTTCGCGGCTGACACAGTAAATGAGAAGGTTAACATTCTTAACATACAACTAAAACAACTGTTTGATTCTCATGCCCCTCTAGTACGCGTTAAACATCTGCCTGAGCCTTGGCTTACCTGCACCAGTGATTAGCACCTGTGATTAGGAAATCTATGCAACGTAGAGATAAGGCCAAATCCTTACTAAAGAAATTTCCGAATGACGAAAATCTAAGCTCCTACAAGCGGCTGCGCAATTACTGCAATCGAATTTGCCGGGATGCCAAACGTCGATATATTCATTCTGCAGTGGAGGGCTCACCTCCAGGTAAAATCTGGAAGTTCTTACGATCGCTCGGTGTGGGTAAAGACCGCGGCGGTTTTGGTGAATTACCTAACCTTAATCAACTTAATAGGCATTTTACTATCTCGCCGGTTACTGTTACTGACACCACTAAGGCAACCACGATCAGCAAAATAGACGCAACGGCCCGGCCTGATTGTGAACCTTTTTCATTTCGTGAAATCACGGTGGGGGAGGTTAAGAAGAGTATCCAATCCATCACTTCCAAGGCCGTAGGCGAAGATGGCATTTCCCGTGACATGCTGATACCTATCCTAGATGATGTTGTGCCTATCATCACACACATTCTAAACCACTCTTTGGCAACCAACGTCTTCCCTTCCGACTGGAAATTAGCCCATGTCATACCCATCCCTAAGTCCGCTTCCCCTTCTACTTTTTCTGAATTCCGTCCTATCTCTATCCTACCATTCCTGTCCAAGGTCCTATATTCACTCGGCTATCGAAGCTCTTAATAAAGATCTCCTTGCGGTAAAGGCGTGGCCAAACGCGTTTGGATTACTTGTGAATCCAACTAAGTCACAAGCTATGATTGTTGGTAGCGTCAGACTGTACGATAAACTGATTTAAATGCCCTTCCTAAAGTTACATATGATGGAGTGCACCTTGCATATGCGGATAAGACGAAAAATCTTGGCCTTATTATTGATCGTACTGTGTCGTGGACATCACAGGTGAACGAAGTGAGTCGGCGCATGCACTACTCTTATCATTCTCTCAAGCGACTTCAGTTCTTCTTACCGTACAATACCAAAATTATGCTTGCTCAGTCGCTTCTCCTCCCTCTTCTTGACTATGCCGATGTGTGTTACTTGGATGCCACTGAAGAGCTGCTGAACAAACTGGAGCGCCTACAAAATCTGGCTATCCGGTTCATATTCGGCCTGCGCAAATATGACCACATTTCGAAATTTCGAGCGAAATCAAAATGGCTCCCAATCCGACGTCGCCGAGATATGCACATCTTTTGTCTCCTTTACAAAATACTTCACTACCCTCAGCTCCCTCATTACCTTCGTTCCCGTTTTACTCTCTTGCCAGTCACTTCCCGCCCCAAACGTTCATGTGACACAAGAACCCTTTTATTTCCTCAATCCAACTCCAAATATTTCCATAGCTCATTCACCGTCCACGCAACCAGATTATGGAATAAGCTGCCCGCTGATGTGCGTGAGAGACCATCGGTGGCATCATTCAAACTTAAGCTAAAAGAGCACTACCTATCCAACAATAACATTTAGAAATTTCTTAACTGATTATTCTTTCTTGTTATTATATAATATATTGTATGTGTGTAAGTATATGTATATTTATATAAAATAATTAGTGTATGTATTAAATTAATTAATAGTCTTATATGTAAGTATTTCGTAATCATTAGTCCCGCAGACTTTTTCTCCGAACTACAGCTAGGGTTGGCTGGAAGAGATCTCTTCTAAAGATAAGCTCACCTTTGTATATGTCTTGTCTAACGTGTTTTTTTATGTATGTTTCTATGTGCAATAAAGGATTAACACTATTGAAACAGACAGTGACGAAATTTTTTTTTTAATATGAGTTCCACGGTTGTTCAACTGGGAAGACCTCCTGGCGTAGTTTGCCAGAAGGGTGCTGGTTCGAATCCGAAAAAAAAATCTTCGATACTGTTTTTTCAATTCTTAATACAAATAAATTCCCTTTAATTTTTTTTTTTATTATAGTTAACGTGCAGAACATCCTACTTCCTACTAATATTATAAACGCGTAAATTTGTAAGTATGGATGGATGTTTGTTACTTTTTCACCTAAAAACTACTGAATGGATTTGGATAAAATTTGGCATACAGATAGTTTATAACCTAAATTAACACATACGATACTTTTTACCCCGATATTCCCACGGGAACGGGAACCACGCGGGTGAAACTGGGAGCGGCTGCTAGTTGATAATAATCCTGTTCACCCACCGAGAAAGCTATTTCGTTTCTTTTAGAAATTGGTTCATGTCGACAGTATAACGGAGTTGGAGGATTTCTCAACTTCAACCCGACTGCTGTTGAAGCTGCTTACTTGCCTACGCTTCATGACTTCGGAAGCCCAAACTGCAATATTACAACTGCGTACTGTTATAAGGCTTGGGGAAGTAGGCTTTTTAAAAATGAAAATAATTAAGTTTAACGACACAACCGTCGGATATGGAAGCTGGATGGAGACTGATTGGAATTGAGTAGGCAGTTAGGGTTCACGGTAGCTTGTGGATACGTCAGCGGTTAGGATTAGGGATCAGCACAATAGGGAACATGGAACAGGTATAACACCTCCCCGGGCTAGACTAAACTTAGGGGTTTAGAGTACTAAGTTTAGGGAAGCGTTATATCGGAACTATACATTGGTTCTTATACTTGGTGATGGAGCTTCTTTCATGAGAGGCTGCTTGATGATGACAGGATTAGGATTCGGTGCAGACTCAAGAGTTGGGCTTACGGGTAACCTTATAGGGAAGTCTTCAGGTAGGTTTACAGGCTTGTCAGGCAGGCAAACGGTTGCGCGATTTAATACATAAAAAAAATTTTAAAAGAATAAAAATACAGATTACAATTATAATTAAAATTAAAGTTATTGAATAATGATTTTCGTATCTTAATATTGGGTGCTGGTTAATTATTTCATTAGATTTTTCTGATATAGATTGCAATTTTAATTTTGTCTCCGGGGTGAAAACATCTAAATCAAAAGTTTGTAATTTTATACGAGAATCGTTATTTATGACATCCTTGAACTTATCTAAAGAGCAGCACGAGTCATTTATAATATTGAAATTCGGGTGAGTTACTGTTACATTAATTTTTATATGATGATATCTTGGAACTAGCTTCGTACTTTTACAATAGGCTAAACAGTTTAACGGGACAGACACAATACCCGTTCTAATAATATTAAATTCTAAACTGTTATGATTCGGACATTCAATATACAACTTATTACTATGGGATTGAACATAAATCCAGTCATTATTACTAAGCGGTTTCCATAAATCCAAATTCCCGTAAATGAAGTCAGTATGGCATTGTATCGGTAAAACACTTATCACTGTTGAAATTAGTTCACTTTCGCAACTGGGATTCGCGCTGGTCGGGAATACGGTGATGACGTCACACAAATACTCGCGGGGTCTTATCACTCTACATTGTCTTAGGGAGTCGAGATTACAGTACTCTGACTTATCCTTGGTTATTGCGATATATTTACTGCTAGGAATTATAAAACTATACGTATTTGGTTTAACAACATTATGTGGTGTAGGTAGAGCTAAGTTATGGTATAGACTATAATCTTTGATGGACACAAGTGGGATCTTTAATATAAACACAATTTTCTTATTTGAGCTGTAACAGACCACATTAGATACATTTGTCAAAACATACATGTTACTTAAATCTAAAGTTATCGGAAGTTTTAAATCAGCAGGTAAGTATATGAAGTTATCGACAAGCTCTTGATACAATTGCGTTGGCGATAAGACGGCTGGGTGCAAGATGTTTTGGCTACTGAACAGAATGGCATTTGTTATATCGTCTAGTTGGAACGATAAGGCAAGTACAGCGGCTTCCAAACTGTTCAATATCGAGTTAATATCGGATTTTATTTTTAAGTTGTTAAAAGCTATGGAAACATTTTTTTAATTCTAACGATAGATTGTCGATACCTTCATTGAGTCTAGCTTAATTTTTTTAATTTTATGCAAGGTTGTATTAAATTTAGAAAAAATTGAAGTTGTGACTAAAATGTTTTCCTTCATTAATGAACTCATCCTTTTCTCATTGTTATGTAAATCCTGTATGGCGTTGTCATATTTAATTGCGTCATCCTCATTAAGGGTACCAAATATTGTTTTGGATAGGGTACCTATACCACCAATCCAAGCACTGCGCTTATATCTATTGTTGCTAATAAGATGCGAGAGAGTTGAATATTCGGAAGTTATGTCATGATATCTAACGCTAAGTGGCTCTAATATATTATGACACTCTAGTTTACTAGAGCTTTCTAATTGGGCTTGCCCACATAAGTAACGAATCGTGCCTAAGATTGAGTTGATATTATCGATATGGGGACCAATATAAGATACATCATAAGGGGTAACTATATCTAGATATCCAGTGTTAATTTTGAGCTCGACAATCGGGTCGAAATATATACCGGGACTCGGATAAATTTGTCGAACATACTCTTGACGAGTTTGAGCCAGTATCCTGTAAGAGAAGATACATATCTATATTTAATTACTAAAACTTACGGTAATTACACTATCCTTACATTCTAAAACTATGTCGTATGCAAAGTTTGTATAGATTAAGACATATTGATATTTAAACGTCTAAACTAAACATAACAATTAGGTATACTCATTAAATTGATGTATATAAACATCTAAAAATAAGAAATAGTAAGAAAAATGAAAATGTATAACAAATTTTTTTATTTTTTTATTTAGGGAGACACATCTGGCACATCGACGTGCTTGACCTCATCTGTCTGACATGCCTTCTATTTAATAATAAAGATAACGTGTGGTTACCATGGATTTTTATTACTTTGTATGGACCCTTCCATATAGGTGATAGGGCTTTCCGCAGGCGAACATGATTTTTTAGTAGAACACAGTTGCCTATTTTGTATTCGACTGCACGAGTACGTATGTCATAATATTGTTTTGAATTTTCTTTTTATTTTTGTATATATTCTAAAGCTTTATCACGCGCATGTTTCATGCGGTGTTGTAGGAGTCGTACATATTCGGGATACGTTGCATTGGACTTATCGTCGTATACTGAGTCGGGGATATTAGGCTTATGACCAAACAATAACTCGTACGGGGAGTAATGTGTGGTTGAGTGTACGGCCGTGTTATAAGCTAGCATAGATGTGTACACGTATTGGGGCCAATTGTCCTGACTTTCGTTTACATAGGATTTAAGATACTCCTTAAGAGTAGAATGAGATCTTTCCAAGGCACCTTGAGTCTGCGGGTGATAAGGTGACGACCATAACTGTTTTATTTTTAGGAAATCGCATGTTTTCTTAAAGAGGTCGGCCGTGAAGTTGTGCCTTGATCAGTCAGAATATGTTTGGGAATTCCGAAGAGGGATACAAAATGAAGGAGGCAATCGCTAGCTTCAGCTGCGGTATAACTAAATATTTTAACTTTGAATATTCGTAGTATTCAATGTAATATAGAACCATTTTTAATATTTCTCTCTGAATTAGAAGTTTCCATTGATATTATAGTCCTGACTGAATGCTGGATTAATGAAAACACGATAATTCCTTTAATTCAAAATTATAACTCATTTAGTACTAGAATAAACCATAATCAAAATGACGGGGTCGTTTTATACGTAAAAGAAAATATTTACAACGTACAAGTTTACGAACCTAAAATTATGGATGGCAGTTGTTTGGTACTAAAAATACAAGACAAACTATGTTTAATTGCTTCCTATAGACCACCAAGTTTTAAAAATCCTACCGCTTATCTAGACACCATCGATAAACTACTTAGAGAGACTCACTCTAATAAAATAATATTTACAAGTGATATTAATCTAGATATACTCCCGCAAAGATCTACAGGCTATGCATTGGATTATCTAAATCTAATGGCTGCACACGGCCTTCGACAAGGTGTAGACAAACCAACAAGAAACAACAGCTGTCTGGATCACTTCATGGTTAAAAGTGACGGCATAACTCAAACATTTGTATTTGAACCATTTACTGATCACAGTCCAATACTGCTGCACCTTGGAGACTCATACACGAATAGAATAAATAATCAATATGACAAGGTGATCCTAGACTTTAAAAAAAATTAAGTAGTATTACAGTCCCTTCCTTGGAATGAATATTATGATTTAAAAACTTCGAATGAAATGGCGAACTTTCTTGTCTCGAAGTTGCAAGTCTGTGTTACTGACAATAGTACAATTAAAAAGTGTGCAAGCAGATATAAGCCACTAAAACCATGGCTAACCCCAGGTGTAATCAAATGCCTTCGGAGAAGGAATAAATTATATAAGAGTCTAAAAAAATCAGATGGAGATGTATATCTCAAACGTAACTTCATATCTTATAGAAATATTTGCAATTCAATTATAAAATCGCCAAAACGCAATTATTATCAAAAACAATTAGCAGAATCTGTTGGGAATTCAAAAAAGACATGGCAAATCATAAAAGAAATAAGTAATTTTAAACAAAATAAATCAGTACCTACAGAATTATTGCATATAAACGATAATCCTCACTCGTCTTTAAACATAGTTAATGAGTATTTTACATCTGTTGGTCGTGAGTTAGCCAGTGTCATTTTGAGCAGGAAAAATAGTAGTGAGGCGTTGCTTGCCAGTAAGGCCACAAAATATGATGGTCCTCTTCAATCTATGTCATTTGCTCCAGTAGATGTAGATGAAGTGGAATGTATTATAAGGAACCTAAAAAATAGTAATGCTTCAGGATGGGATGGAATACCTACTAATGTTCTGAAACAATTTAAACAGATTTTATCAGCACCAATATCACATCTTTGTAATACAAGTTTTGATACAGGTACTTTTCCGGCTTCATTTAAAAGGTCTATAGTAATTCCAATTCACAAAGCCGGGGACAAATCAGTAACATCTAATTATAGACCCATTTCTCTTTTATCTGTATTATCTAAATTTGTAGAAAAACTAGTAAACAAAAGATTAATAAATTATTTAGAGTCAAAAGGTTATATATCAAAAAATCAATTCGGGTTTCGATCCAAAATATCAACAGAAGATTCTATCCTTAAACTTACTAAAAATATATCTAAATATGTAGACGAAGGTGAGAAATGTATTGGCGTATTCATAGACCTGCAGAAGGCTTTTGACACTGTCTCAATTCCTATCTTGCTTGCCCGATTGCAAAACATTGGTATCCGAGGTGTCGCTCTGTCATGGTTTGAAAGTTATTTAACTGGAAGATCACAGTGTGTCAGGGTGGAAAAACACGTTAGCCAGGATCTAGCTTGCTCTTTTGGCGTTCCGCAAGGTAGCACTCTGGGACCAACTTTGTTTTTAGCATACATAAATCAGTTTTGCGAACTAGATCTTGAAGGTGCAGACATAACTATGTCTAACTAACTAATCAGATCAAAAACTGTGAAATATCTAGGGATTACTGTCGATGATAGATTGCAATGGGCTCCTCATGTTAAAATAATCTCAAATAGGGTGCGGAAATTTATATACATCTTTAAGACATTGCGTAAAGTGGCTGACTCTAAACTCCTACTGCAAACATACAAAGCACTCTGTCAATCGGTCATCACTTATGGCATCTGTTCTTGGGGTGGTGCTGGCAAGTCTCACTTCATTAACGTTGAACGTGCACAACGTGTTGTGCTGAAGGTACTGCTATCTTTACCTTTTAGACATCCTACTACACTGGTTTATGAAAGGGCACTGGTTCTTAGTGTAAGAAAACTTTTCGTAACCAGTGTATTCGGCGATTCCATAGGTACTCTGCAAACCATCAACTTGTTAGAAAAAGACTGAACAATCGTAATAAAGTAGATCGTTACGTAGTTCCCAAGACAAACAGTGCATTTGCCCAAAGACAATACTCCTATTTGGCCCCCCTATTGTACAATAAATTTAATAAAAAGTATATAAGTAGGATACTCAGTAACTATCAAATAAAAAATAAAATATACACTTTTAAACTTTCGCGTTTCATTATGCACACATATTTAGACGGGATTTAACGCAAAACTACTTAGTAAAGGCATTCTACGCATACCTTTTTATACCCGACGTTTCGACCACACTACGGAAGAGCGTCAAGCACTAAAAAACATTCGAGAAAACAAAGATGTGTTAGTGCTTAAGGCCGATAAGGGAAACGCCACTGTAGTGATGAATACTATCGATTACCAACACAAGATACAGGCCTTGCTATGTGACGAAAAGGTATATAAACCGGTAAATTACAACCCCACGGCCAGAGTAACGCGTAAGATACGATCTCTTACTAATGACAACCAAGACCTATTTACCGAAGACGAGTATGAGTCACTGTACAGACCAAAATCACATCAACCACCGAAATTATATGGCCTGCCCAAATTACATAAATCCAACGTGCCGTTGCGGCCTATCGTAAGTCAAATTGCTTCTCCTACTTACGACCTTGCAAAGCACGTTGCGTCAGTATTGCGGCCACTTGTGGGTAAAACACCGTCTTTCGTCAAGGACTCACGCCACTTTGTCCAAACTATAAAAAGCCTAATATTGGAACCGGACGACATTATGGTGAGTTTTGATGTGGAATCGTTGTTCACCAATGTTCCAATCAAGGAGTGTTTGGACGTAGTCCGGGAAAAACTGAAGGTCAACGAAATGCCGCGAAATTACATTGATCTGCTTAAACACTGTTTGGACGGCAACTATTTTCTTTTCCAAAGTCAATATTACCTACAGATTGATGGTGTCGCAATGGGAAGCCCAGTCGCCCCGGTACTTGCCAACATCTGGATGGAACATTTTGAAGAGAAGGCACTGAGCCTCGGTCCGAAGACCATCCGACTTTGGAAAAGATACGTAGATGACATCTTCAGCGTCGTTAAAGGAAGCAAGCAGGAAGTGGATCAGTAGATGCAACATCTCAACTCCCTTCACCCGAAGATGAGGTTTACATATGAGATGGAGGCGAATAGGTCGTTGGCCTTTCTAGATGTCAAGATGACCGTGAGACCAAATGGGTCCGTAACACACTGTGTTTACCGAAAACCCACGCACACGGACAGATACCTACACGCTGCCTCACATCACCACCCTCGACACTTGCAATCTGTGATAACGTCACTAAAGAACAGAGCATTTGACCTCTGTGACCCTGAGCATTTAAAGCGTGAGCTGGATCATGTTCAGGAGGTACTCAATAAAAAATTGTTTGCCTGTAAAGTCGGTTTTACGGGCGAAGATTTTACGTGACAACGTCTTTTTCTCGGTAGAATATTTATTGATATGAATATAATTAAATTGCACAATAGGAACAAGGAATTGAATGAAAATAAGAATTGCACAAATTTATCATAGTTGAGTGGGAGAGAGACGCAAGGCATTCGGCGGGCCTCTCTCTCGTTCGGTGACTCATCGTAACGTTACCCAGCGTTACACTTTTTCATAAGTGACTCCCAGCCGCAACCTAATTTAAGACGTTGTCACGTCAAAACGGATATCGAGTGAATCGACTACGGAAGCAGCCGACTAAGAGTGACAAACATCCCGAAGTTAGAAGACAACCAGCCTATATGCCTTATGTTAAAGGAGTTACGGACAAGATCGGCCACATATTACGCGAGTACTCGATACCGACAATATACACTCCAGGCATAAAGGTCAACAACATTGTGGGCTCCCCAAAGGATGTTTTGCCACTTCAAACACCAGGCGTATACAAGATAGACTGCAGCTGCGGTAGTTCCTACATAGGCCAGACAAAACGGACTATCCATGAGAGGGTCAAGGAACATATTGCAGCTGTGAAAAACCGCCAGTCTAACAAATCAGCCATTGCGGAGCATTTACTTGAAAGAGGCGCAAATCTTTGGATCGAATTTCATCGTACGCAAGTCCTCTCCACAGATCGCCACTTTTATTCAAGAGTAGTGCGTGAAGCGATTGAAATTAAGAAACATCCGAACAATTTCAATCGGGAAGATGGTCACAAACTATCATCAGCGTGGAATCCAGTGTTTGCAAAAACGCCACTTCGTTTTAGTCTGCAATCGGCTAACTACCAGAATAAGGCTTGTATACGGAATAGGGACACCGTTAGTGTTGTGTGTGACGGTAGTTGGATAAATAATGTGACGGTGGATGAAGACTCAGCGACGCAAACGGAGGCGATACACCGCGACAGCAGTCCACCCGTGACCACGGCCGGTGCAACTCGGTCGAAACGTCGGGTATAAAAAGGTATGCGTAGAATGCCTTTACTAAGTAGTTTTGCGTTAAATCCCGTCTAAATATGTGTGCAAAAAATAAAATAACCAATTGGCTTCAAAATTACGATTATAAAACTACTGAAGATCTCTTAATATCTAACATGTAAGAAGTATGTATTAAACACAAATACACACAATAGCGCACGCACGCAAACACTCACACACACACACACACCCCAACACACACACACACACACATCCCCACACACACACACCTCTCGCACAAGTAACACATTTCTGTTTGTAGCAATTGTAATAATTACGTAACTGAAAAGAATAAAATGTTATATTTAGGTCAAAGGTGATTTTATCTTTTTTTTTTTCTTATATTAATTTAATGTTCTTGGTTCATGTAACCTTTTATTACAACAAAATCCAGTGAGTTTTGTCAACTTAGGAAGGAACTGGCTTTTGTAACACAAGTAATTTTTTCTCAAAAGCCAGGGCTACATTAATATGTAAATTGGTGACTGTTGCAATAAACGTTTTTTCATTTTCATTTTCATTTTCATTTTACTGCGAAGTGGATAGGCTAGCGAGAATTTAGTCAGATCATCCTGCATTGTCAGTATGTACTTGAGTTTGGCTGAACCAGCTTCGGGGAGAGGACCTACTATGTCTAGGGCCAGTCTTTCGAACCGGAAAGTAGAAGTAGAAGTAATGACCATCGGCGCCCGATTTGCTTTACGGAGGGCCTTATTGACTTGGCATAAAGAACAATTCTTAATGTAGTTTTCGACGTCGCTGCGCATATTTTTCCAGGAATACCTATCTTTGATTCGGTTTATCATTCTTGCAGATCCTAGGTGGCCTGCTATAGGTATATCGTGATTTTCTTTTAGGATTTTAGGAATGTCGCTGAGTGCGGGATAGATAATATTATTACGGTAAATGTGTATATTAATATTAGTGCCGTCAAATAGGTAAGTCAACATGTTATATATTTTTGTGTAGGAATGTCTATCGAACGCGTTTCTAAAGTCGGATATAGCAATATCATTAGCCGTTGGGTACGACATTATTATTTTATCGCGAACATACTTTAGGCATTTAAATATATCTGGATAAGAGTGATCATCGAAATGATGCACTTTTGTAAATAACAAAAGGTAAGTTTTATTTTCATATGAAAGAGGTAACGAGGTACATAATGTTCTTTCGTTTTTCAGGAATTTTTCGCGTTTGGGACTTGGACAATTATTCAAGATTTCGTCCATGTCAATTGTGGTAGGTACTACTATTAGACTTTGCGCTGTTTTTAACAAGTATTCATTATGTTCTGTGATATTGGTACTAAAATCTATATTTTTGTTAATTATCTCTTTCAGGAACTTGGAGTATTCATCATTAGCAGATATATGTTCTGAACTGGATACAAGGGGACGTGACGGCGGTTGCTGATCAAAGGTAAGTTCAGGATTTCTACTAGTCTGCGTTTCTGATGTAGGAGGAAACGGATTCAGTGGAGTTGGTACTGGTAAGTCGTTTTGAGTTTCAGGAACTAGAACTGGAATGAAGGAGCTAATTGGACCTGGTGCGGGTTGGTCTTCTTGACCTTCGTTAGGTTTATTTTCATCTGGCTCCGAAGGTAAGTTAGGGCTATAATCAAATGGGAACTCATCGTCGTCTTCTAAAAGGTCAATACAGGGAAAACTACTGCTGTCGTCATTTAGTGTAGTAGGTAAAGTCAGTCCTAGGTCATCTAAGGTTAGGGGGCTGAACACAGGATCGGATTCAGAGTCATTTGTAGGGTTAGTCGGTGTAGGAGGATTAGTATTTTCAACCGGATTTGGTATAATTGGATTTACGGGGTATCGGGATAGCGCATCAGCTGCTGAGTTCAATTTACCCTTTTGGTAGGTTATCTCGTATTCATATTCCTCTAACTTCAGTCTCCAACGTTGGAGTTTACTGCTTGGGTCTTTATGGTTAAAGAGCCACTTTAACGGCCTATGATCAGTCACGATTTGGAATTTGTTACCATAAAGGTAAGGGCGAAATGTTTTGCAGCCGTAGAGGATAGCTAGTTATTCCTTCTCAGTCGTGCTATAATTGGATTCGCTCTTGTTCAGTGTTCGTGACGCAAAAGCTACAGGCTGGTCCTTGCCTATGATACCTTGGGAAAGTATTGCACCTAAGGCGTAGTTTGAAGCGTCACAGGTAAGGATGAATTGTTTGGTGAAGTCTGGATAAATTAATAATGGAGCTGTAGTCAATTTATGTTTTAATACATCGAAGGCAAGCTGTTGTGGATTTTCCCATTTAAAGGGGACGTCCTTTTTAAGCAGATTGGTTAAGGGCTTTGGCGGTTTTTGAGAAGTCGGGAATAAAACGACGATAATATGAAACTAGTCCTAGGAACGACTTTACGTCTTTCGGATTTTTGGGAGTAGGAAATTCTGTGACGGATTTTATTTTGTCTGGATTCGGTTTGACACCTTGTTCAGTAATTACGTGTCCGAGATAACAAACCTCTCGCCGGAGAAACTCACACTTTTCGGGTTGTAATTTGAGGTTGAATTCACGTAATCTTTCGAAAATGGAGCTGAGATTGAGGATATGAGTACGAATATCATGGGAATAACAGACTATATCGTCCAAATACACGAAGCAACGGAGTCCTTGAAGTCCAGATAGGGCTGTGTTCATCAGCCTTTGAAAGGTAGAAGGGGCATTTTTGAGTCCGAACGGCATTCTGAGAAATTGGAAATGCCCTTCGGGTACATTAAAAGCTGTTTTAGGTTTATCGGTCTCATTTAATAAAATTTGATGGAAGCCTGAGGATAGGTCGAGTGTTGAAAAGTATTTACTGCTGCCCAGTTGGTCAAGGATTTCTGCGATTTGAGGTAAAGGGTAAGTGTCACCTATTGTGACATCGTTAAGCTTCCGGTAGTCGATCACGACTCGCCATTTTCGAATATTAGAAGCGTCTAGCTTTTTAGGAACAACCCATATGGGCGAAGACCAAGGTGAGTTTGACGGTTCTATAATATTTTGTTCCAGCATTATTTCAACTTGAGTTCGAACTTCGGTTTTGTGGACTTCGGGGAAACGGTACGTTTTAGTATGGATAGGTATATCAGTTTTTGTCTTTATTTGATGACTCAGGGCATTAGTATGGGATAGGCTTTCGCCAGGGAGATGAAATATATCGGAGTATTCGGAACACAACTGGATAAGGGCTTCGGTTTCTTCTCTATTGAGATGGGAAACACGCAACTGACTCAACACTTGATCGGTTCTTGTAGCACAGTTGTTTGAGGCATGTTTATGGTTAACTAGATTAATAGGATATTCCTTAGATTCAAGAGGAATTGGAACAATCTTTAAGTTAAGGTCGGATTTTAGTGTAACTGAGTTTTCAGATGTATTTACAATTAATATATTAATTCTGTTGTTTGGTTTTACGCGTACCACGCAGTTAGCGATTAGTAATGTTTCTGACAGGTTTTGGTCTAAAATCAATCCTTCTTTCTGTTTAGGGTTCTGAACAGAACATTCGATAATAGTTTTAGTTCTAGCTGGAATTAGATATGAAGGTTCATGGAAGTACAGTTTGAGAGAAGATTTACCGATGTGGAGAGAGACGTTAGTGTAGTCTATGTTACACTTATGCGCATTAAGCATATCGGATCCTATTATTCCATCATATGGTAGCTCTATATTATCTACCACATGGAATTGATGTGATATTATAGACTTAGGTAATCGTAATTGAAGTTGGAGGTGACCTCGAGTGAGTATAGGTCCTTCAAACGAGTCAATGCCTTTTAAATTAATTTGTTCTTTTACTAGTTTAGTTTGTTTACTAAAAGATGAATATTTTAACAGGCTAATGGATGATCCGGAATCTACAAGTAAGGACAATGGGATATTGGATACAGGGGATTCAACAAGGACATGTGGTAAAAGCATCATCGCAGGATTATTGGTGATTTCAAACACCTTGGATACAGAGGATTTAAGATTCGATGAGGATTTGGCAGGATTGGTGTTGTGAGATTGGGGCTGGTTACCGAGTTTGTCAACACCATTGGATAAAGCGACATTTTGCAAAGCATTATTTAATGATATTTGCCGTATTTTTTTTTAATTTTTGGATTGACTTCCATGTAGCGGAGTGTCATTGTTTGTAGGAACAGATTTTTGTGTGCCGATTTTAGAAAGGTTGTGTCCCGCACGACACGGAATGGGATCACTTACTCGTTTTTTACATTATCGTCAACGGTATCATCATTTTGGATGGGATATTCGTTATATTCGCCCTCAATTTGATTTTCGTTTTCATTGGAGACGAAATTGACGGGTCTGGGTTTGTTTAGCTCGAAGCGGAAGCGGTTATTATTGTATTCACGTTTACGGCACTGTTCTAATACATGTCCGGGGGACTTACAATATCTGCACATGGGAATTGCGGAACTAGTTGTGAAGTTTGGACGATTTTGGTAGGACTGATTTGGATTGGATTTGAACTGATTTGGATTGGATCTGAACTGATTTGGATTGGATCTGAATTGATTTGGATTGGGTCTAGTGAAGTTAGGCCTATTAAAAGTGGGCCTGTCTGAACGCGGAGTAGTAGAGTTTTGTCTAGATAAAAACTGTTGTATCTTTTCCTCAGATATTGCTATATTGACAGGTTCATTTAAGGTTTTCGGATTTTTACACCTAATAATGTTGGAAATTGTAGGGGTCAGCCCCATTTGAAAGTGATGGAGTGCTAATTCCTCCATGGCTGCGGTGCGTCCTATCATCTCTCTATTTTTGTGCCCGTGAGAGATACTGATTTCAGTTAGAAGCTGCGATAGACAAGTCTCTATTCTTAGAGCATACTGGCTAATGGGTTCATTGGCTTGTTGCTTACTTTCTTGTAAATCGGTTAGTAAGTGTGCGTAGTGTTTACGTTCACTAAATTGAGTTTCAAGAAACTCCTTGAGTTGTATCCAGTTAGCGAATTCTTTAACAGAACAGGCTTTTTGTGCCTTGCCCTGTAACTGACACAGTATGTATTTAAATAAAACATCACGTTGGGACTCTGACGCTAACTCATAGGCATTATTACAGTTAACTAAAAAGGAATTTAAAGTTTCTCTGCAGCCGTCATACGGCTTAATGAACTTTAGCAATGTAGAAAGATCGAGTTCAATTTTTGCTGATACAGCGGTCACTTTTTTCTTTGTCTGTGACCGTGTAGTTAGCGCGGAAGGTTGATAGAAATCGTCTTCCACGTCGGTTACTGCTATTTCTGGCTTAGGACTTGGTACTCTGCTTTCAGACATGGTAATAGATTTTATAATATTTTATGTCACAAGTTACAAACAGTACAATGTTACAAATGGACAATTTACGAAACAATTAATTGAACGTCCGGGTACGGCACTAGCAGTGCACAGCAGTGGGCCTCTCACGAAGCGTAACGAACCGGGTCAGATTTGATGCACTTAACAGGATTACACACGTGGTGTAATAATCAGGGGCACAGCATAGGTTGATATACGTAGCTCACTTATTGGTGCACACACACAGATACAACGCAATACACACGCGTCGAATTTGGATTTTGTACTGGCTGAGACGGAGACGGTACCGGGGATTTCTGATTTTCAAAATCCCTTAACGCTGCTACCATTAATGTTATAAGGCTTGGGGAAGTAAGCTTTTTAAAAAAGAAAATAATTAAATTTAACGACACAACCGTCGGATATGGAAGCTGGATGGAGACTGATTGGAATTGAGTAGGCAGTTAGGGTTCACGGTAGCTTGTGGATACGTCAGCGGTTAAGGATTAGGGATCAGCACAATAGGGAACATGGAACAGGTATAACAGTACGCAGTGATAAGACTGCCAAAGCTTAAAGGTAACACCCCATCCACGGCAAACATCGAGAATGGTTTCATTTTGGAGAAAGTGTGGCGGTTGACGCGAAGTATGTTTTTCAGTATCTGCCTTTGCTTCACTGAAACAGTACACACAAAATAGTATCTCAGTGTATTCACAACATAACATAATCACGGAGTGTTAAGGTCAGAGAAAATAGGCCTCCATCTTCGGCCTCATCATCAGGTAAGTCTGAGGTCAAACGAATAGCACATGGGGAGATCCAAAGCTGGCTCAGTTAAGGTTGGGGTTTAAATTACTTTTATGTTGCGACAACTGCTGAACTGGATTACCTCCCTAAGTGCTTTGGCACATTAGTCATGTGCTCAGCAGTAGGACGTTTATAGGCTAATTATGATGACCAGAACTAAAGGCTGCGTCTTGCTAAGTACGGAGGAGCTCGAAATATTTAATAACTATGTCAATTATACGGTGACTCAGACTTGATTAGATACATACACAAATACATATTTGGCTTCTGTAACACAAGTAGTTTTTCTCAAATGCCATGGCTACATTAATATGTAAATTGGTGACTGTTGCAATAAACGTATTTTCATTTTTATTTTCATATAATCATGACATATAACAACGATTATCCCCGAAGGGTTAGTCAGAGACAAGGCAATGAGAACAGCAAAAGCAGTCCTCTAGCTACCATAGTCTACTTTTCACCAAATAGCGATTGCACATGGTGCTCAGAGTGGCAGGTGGTGAGCCCATCTCCGCTTTATGCTGTTGGATGTATGTGCAGTCTTTAGTCCGTAAGTCGCATTTTACGACACTCAAGGCAAGAATGAGGGTAGTAGTATTCTTTCACCGCTACGCAACAAAATAAATATCTGAAATTTTACTGACACCTGAGTTATTCTTTTCATATTGTATGCATGTTTTTTTATTCTTCAACCGGTAAGCGCTTGGACTACATCTCACCTGATGGTAAGTGACGATAAGGCCGAAGGTGGAAGCGCGCTTCACCCGGAATCCTCAACTACTGAGGAACTGGCTATCTTATCTCTATCCTGTAGGAACACAACAATGTTATAAGCATCTTAGATAAGATGGTGGTAGCTAGTCCTGAGGACTTGACAGCCCTACCACAAACCAAACCAAGTACACAAAGATTTACCCTTCGCTGGGAATCGAACCCGAGACCTCTAGGTCTGAGACCGGTGGCTTAGCCACTAGACCACAGAGGCGGTTACCTTTGTTTTACGACCTCGGTGGCCGAGTGGTCAGCACGCAGGGTCGGGCGTCGTGCCAGCTTTTTCGGGTTTAATTCCCGGTCGTAGTCAGTTTAGAGAAAAACTGTTTTTCTAAATTGATTTCGTGTCTGGGTGTTTTCCTATGTTTATGTATATTTATCCATTAGCTTCCTATACTAACAAGTTTTGGAAAGAAGCTTATCTTGGGCTAGATAATTGGTGAGAAACAAGTTTTAATATTTTTTAAATTTTAGTTTTGAAATAATGGCTTTTCGTTTACATGTACGTTAGATTTAATTTTAAATGTATTTTTAAAATAAAATGACATGTTGTTATCAACAGGTCATTTTTTACTAACCCGGGTTCTTCTTTATAGAAGTACCCGGGTTAGTAAAAAAAATAGATTCCCGCATTTGCAGCTGGCACAACAAAGTCTATTAACTTCGACTCGTTACCTGAGCAAGTTTCTGACTTTAGTCCGAGCCAGCATTCAGTTCCAACTGAAGTGACTTCACTGTACAGCATCTCACACTCATAGCTCATTTGACAAATAATAATTAAATTCATGAGCACTAAAACAAAGGTGGTGTATTTCACTGCTTCGACTGTATACTGAAAGACGTTTAAAAAACTGTTAATTTAGTAAACAAGGATGCAATATTTTAACGGATCTTAACGGATTATGTCACAAGTTTAAAAATTTCATAACTGAAGACAATTATTCTTACGTGTGACTTATAGTAAAAAGCATACATTGAGAATCAACGCTGCTAAACATTACGAGACTTTCAACACTTTGAAATTCTAAAACTATTGTAGTCAGCTGCAGTAATGACTGCAGCTCAATTTGAAAAGCATTGATTCGTCCCAATTGATAAAGAATACATTTTAGATTTGTTTGTAATTCAATTGTTCCTGGACCGTCTGTCTTGGTATTGACATAACCAGTGCATCGTCTTTTTTTAAATTCTCACAAGAAGCCCGTGTAAGAGTTGTGCGGTGGCGGTTCATTATTATAAGAATAACTACCTACCCATCTCTATAATAAGAGTATGCCACTTACTGAGGAGAATAGAAAAACAAGACATTATCGACCCCAGATAAGATTGATGGAACATGCCAAGTAAATGACGACATTTTACGCACCTTCAGTGGAAAAAGGCATAAGTCGTGTTAGATCAAATGTCGATTTTATCATAATTGAAAAGTAAGGTTTAAGTTACATTATTATGCTGTATTTTTTCATATTTTTCTTGTTAAAATTGAAGAAAGACTGTTTTATGAATTTTGATTAATGATCATTTTTCTTAGAGAAAAGTAGAATATGCGTTAATACGCAAACAATAAATTGAGGAATAAGGCGTATTGCAGTTGTTATGTTTTTTGCTAAAATTTAATAATACTTTATTGCACAAATAAATTACATAAAGACACACGTTATACAGGACATATACAAGGGTGAGCTTATCTCTAGAAGAGATCTCTTACAGCCAACCCTAGCTGTGGTAATAAAAATTAAATATGCGGGACTTATTGCGCTAAAGTTATATACATACATAAATTAAATATATTTATATAAATAAATACACATACACATATAAGATTACTTATACATATATTATGATACTGATTATCACTTAAGTTTAATAGGTAGTGCTCTTTAAGCAGGTTGGTGGAAAATGCATAAGTACCCAGTTAATAAAAAAAAAACGTTTCTTCAGTTAAGGCTACGATAATTGAGCACATGTGAATATTACTAACCGTTACTCCACCTCTTAGACTCCCGGGGTGTATTCGCCCAGGCTTTTGACACACGTTATATTATGTGGTCCTAATCTTTGGTGGAAGCAATGCGGCAGAGACCGAACTACAGGCCAATAAGGTCCTCAGACTCATTCAGGAATGGGGAGTTAGAAATAAACTGATGTGCGCACAACACAAACTTATCATCATCTTCATCAGCCAATACTCGTCCAACTTACATCATGGTGTTAACGAGGAAGTTTAAGTGACTGAATGTAAGCAAAATTAAAATGTCGCCAAGTATCATGCTGCATGGTCTCATTATTGACAACAATTTCACATTTAACGCATACGTGGCACACGTTTGAAACAAGGCATTAACCCTATACAAACAGTTGGCAAGAGCGGCCCAAGTCAACGCGGGCTTACACCCGTAAATTTTCTGCTTAATTATACAGTGCGTGGGCTCCTGCAGCTAATAAAATTGGCGCACTTAAGTTTTTGGACTCGGTCCAGAGGTGTTTCGCAGATAATCCTACGCACATAAGTAATTCGTACCACACAGTTTCGCTGAACTGCTCTGGTCTTGTCCGGGATACTTCCTCTCGACTCCCGCATACAAGAAGCAGCCGTCATGTATGCAGCGGGGAGAGGGTTATCCTCGCAGATTCCGGGTTAGATGGTGTTCAGGTGGGATTTGCCGAGGTAACTCATCCCACTTTTATGTGCACATACGCTTCTTCTGCCTGGAAGATTAACAGATGGTCACCGGTATAACGTGCAGGCGGAGCGACTATTCACCGCCGGGAGTAAGATTGACGGTAAGGTTGAGTCAGTCCTTATGGTACGGCTAAGCCGAAATGAAAGCCGTTAAACTAAACATGCCTGAGCTTCTAGCAAAAGTAAAGTACAAAAATATCTTTATTCAATAAACTTAATTAAGGAACACTTCGAATCGTCATTTTTAGCTGTGGAAAAGAATGGGCGCAAGAAACTGCACAACTTTAAACAGAAGTAACGACACTACACAATACTCTATGTTACGGCGAAAAGCCTTCGCCGTAACAGCGACGAAAGTAAGACTGAGGACTATGTAGGTAGGGATAGTGAGGGGGTACTGAGATAGTCATCGCGTGTATGAATTTAAATAAAACTATATTTAATACGTGAGAAAAACAATTCTAACAACAAGATAAACACGTGAGAGCGAATTTTTAGAATTACTTCTAAAAAATAGGTTAGGGCTTACAAACTTAAAATTCTAAAGATACAAGCAATCAAGTACCAACAAATTTTTGTGTCCATGGCGTAAAAACTTAAAACTAAGCAGTAAATTTTTGAAAGACAAAGAGCGAGCCTTGTATCTTATGTTATGGCCAGCCATTAGGCGCGACGTTAAAAGTAAAGGAGACCAAAAAAAGGGTAAGCTTATGTTCGAGAAATGCCACGAAACACACAAAAGTGAACTTAACAAAAAAAACTCCTAAAGATTTAGTAGAAAACATGGGTACCAGTAAAAATTATATCCCACATGCCAGTTTTGGCGACGTTCATATTAAAAAACCTTTAGGGTGCGACGCTGTTCTGCAAACACTCACACATAAAGATAAGCTAATCGGAAGTACTGGTTACAGTGTAAGTTTTGTTTTCAGACACTGAGGAATGAACTGTGGCGTGGTGCCGCGATAGTGGGGAGGCAGAGCGGAGGCCGGAGTCAGAGAGAACGTCGACATTCTGGATTCAACCTTGGGCAACTGAGGGCGGAGACCACAACGAAGCGACACGTAGTTTGATTATTGTCGTACAGTATTACCTTGTATAGAATCAGTGACCTTAGAATTGCGTTTAGTTTGATGAAAAAGTAAATCGAAGTGATAGGTAGTTCGACCCACGGCGGCTTCATACTGGTAAAGTAGATATTTTCAAGACTTATTAATGTTTAAATTCACCAGATATCTTTCGTTAGCTTTCTCGACACAGTATTGATAAGAGTGATAACTGAATTGTATATTTACTATTGAAATTTTGCATTCACAATGCTATATACTAATAGATATAGGATAAAATGTTTACTAGAAAAAAACAACCAGTCTCAGGAAAGCTCGAACGGTATTCCTGAGACTGGTTGTTTTTTTTCTATTAATGAAAATCACATCGCATCATTTCTGGGATTTTCCTGTGCTGGTGTCGCTTGGCAAGGAATGAGAACTTGTTACAGGGGTTGGGGTAGGAGTTGGAAGAGGATTGGGAGTAATAGGAAATGGTGTGGGGATTGGGTTAGCTAGTATGTAGGCCGGCTTAAGGCGGTCTATAATAGATACAGTGACAGTTTTACCCTTAACAAAATTTTAAAAGTTTTATCATTTCGTTCAAGAACCTCGTACGGGCCGTTGTATGGAGGTTGTAAGGAACCTCGCAATGCATCTTCCCTTAAAAATACGTGGCTCGATGATGTCAGCTCTTTGTAAATAAAGATTTTGTCTTTATTATGACGAGCAGTGGGAGACGGGATAAGCTTCATGGCAAAATGACGTAGGCGAGTGGTAAAATCCGAAATGTCAGTGGAACCAGACGTAGCTGCATGGAAGTATTTGCCAGGCAGACGTAGTGGCTCGCCATAAACCAATTCGGCCGATGAAGCATTTAGCTCTTCCTTAAAAGCACTGCGTATACCAAGCAGTAACAACGGTAATGAGTTTATTCAGTTACAGTCAGCATGGCACATTATTGCGGCTTTTAATTGTCGGTGGAATCGTTACACTAGCCCGTTACACGCTGGATGGTACGCGGTTGTCTTGCGATGTTTGAATCCGATTATTTTTCCAAGATATTGGAAAAGTGTGGATTCAAACTGTCGACGGGATCAGTGACAATATCAGTTGGACATCCAAATCTGGATACCCATGATATTAACGCTTTACTTACGGTTTCAGCAGTCATATTCGTCATCGGTGTAACTTCCAGCCAGCGTGTAAAACGATCCACGACAGTGAGGCAATATCTATAACCTTGAGATGGAGAGAGAGGGCCAACTATGTCAACATGGGTGAACGCAAACCTAGCGCGAGGTAAATCGAAAGTGCCTTGGCACGTCGATTGAAGATCGAGACGATACGTGACGGTTTACCTTGTCGCGTTGACACGCCAAACACTTACGAGACCACTCACGACAGTCTTTGCGCACGCCAGGCCAAACAAATCGCTCGGAAACCAATTTAGCGGTTGCGTTAGCACCTGGGTGGCTGAGGAGAGTGTCGAAAACTTGCTTTCGCAATAGCTTCGTTATGAAGGGTCTGGGTAAAGGAGTGCTGACGTCACAGTAAATGTCTGTGTCGCATTTGGGAATTCGTAAGTTTTTGAGACGGAGTGACGATTTACCGTTTAAAAGTTGGGCCAGTTCTTGGTCTGCTGTTTGGGTCAAAGCAAGAAGACCAAAATCGATTGGCATCGACAGTTCTTCGACGCGAGACAATGTATCGGCAACGACATTGTCTTTGCCCGAAATGTGTCTGACGCCGGTCGTGAACTGTCTATCGCCGACTATCGTCGGCAATACTGACGAGGCGAACAGTGACTTTTTCTTTCATGAAAAGCGTAACTGAGCGGCTTGTGGTCGGTGTATACCACGAAGTGTCGCGCTTCTAGCATGTGGCGAAAGTATTTCATGCTCTCGTAGATGGCCAGCAGTTCGCGATCATACGGCGAGTATTTTTGTTGAGCAGGGCTCAACCTACGAGAAAAGAAGGCGAGGGGCTGCCATTCGTCATCCTTTTACTGCTGCAATACTGAACCCATGGCAAGGTCCGATGCGTCTGTTCCCGGAGCAAACTGGGCTTCGCTGTCGGGGTGCGCAAGTAAAGTAAAGCTGCATTGGATAGGCTCTCCTTGTATTGTTAAAGTGTATTGTCAGTCAGATCGACAGGATGGGATGCCTTAACTGAACCTGCAAGCAAAGAATTCAGTGGTGCTTGAATTTTAGCGGCGTGCGGTAGAAATCGCCTATAAAAATTCAGCATCCCTAGAAACCTACGTAGCTGCTTCACTTTTTTTGGTGCTGGGAAGTCATTAATCGCCTGCACCTTGGAGTTCAGCGGTTTTGTGCCGGCTTCTGAAATGCTGTATCCTAAAAACGTTACCTCGCTAGTCACCTCGAAATGTGTCTTTGGAGTTCCAAAGACACATTTAGAGGTGTTAACGAGGATGCCGTATTCCTTCATGCGGATGAAAAGCTGCCGAAGGTGAGTCACGTGATCTTCCTTGAGAACACCAGAAAGTCATCGAGATTACAGTAACAGAAATGGAGGCCTCTGGTCATTTCGTCGATAAACCTTTGGAAGGTTTGTATAGCATTTCGCAACGAAAAGGTCATATACGGAAATTCGTATAGACCAAAGGGGGTTGTGATGGCAGTTTTCATAATGTCGTCCTTAAAGACCGGGATCTGTTGAAAAGCCTTAACTAATTCTATGGTAGAAAAGACTTTACATCCTGATATGCTCTGAGCGCAGTCATGAATGTGCCTAATAGGATAACGGTCTGGGATTTTACGTGAATTAAGCAATCAGTAATCGCCACAGGGCCTCCAGCTGTTATCTTTTTTAGGTGCTAGATTTAATGCCGAAGACCAAGGGCTATCAGAATTACGCGCGACGCCGCTTTAAAGCATAAGCTGGAACTCCTGCTTAGCGATCAGAAGCGCTTATCAGGAGCTAATCTGCGGGGAGTGGATGAAAAGGGAGGGCCATGTGTTGTGCGTATGTAGTGAACGGTGTTGTGCTTTGGTGTGTGAAATGTGCCTGAAGGGCGGGTAATTTCAGGGAATTCTGAAAAAATTTCGTAGTACCTGGTGTTGTCCGACGAGACCTTGATAGAAAAAATATCAACAGCATTAGCAATACAAGCATTGGAGTATAGACAGTAGTGTTATCAAGTAAGCGCTGATTGCGACAATTGACTACTAAATTATAAAAGCTTAGAAAGTCTACGCCGATGATCGATTTCGTTACATTTGCTACAGTAAACCGCCACGGAAAATTACGCTTGAAGCCTAAATTTAAATTCAATTAATAAAGCCATAAGTGTCTATAGCACTACCATTAGCTGCACTTAATTGAAAGTCTGTTTTTACTCGTCGTTCGCGAAGCACAGATCAAGGGCAGACGCAAAGGTCACTACCGGTATCGACGGGATACTGAGTCTTGGAGCTGTGGTCAGTGACGAAGAGGCGACCTGAAGAGGCGAGGCCACCACTAGTCGCCATCAGCGACTGCCTGCAGCGTTTCCCGCCTTGTGAAAGTCGCATGGCTTGATGCAGCTACGAGCTTGCGCTCCGAACTTGGCATGGTACCAGCATACAGGGTACTTGCGGTAGCTGGAATTGGATCTGGACCTTTGGCGTGCAGTTGAGGTACGTCGCTGAGGTCTTGATCAGATGCTGGAACATTGTGATCCGCAAGTATGCTCATCAAGCTTCAGCGTGAGATGCTCCATCATCTTCTTCAGATCTGCTATTTTGCTGGACGGAGCATGCGTGGCATGAGACGATGTTGCTACAGCTGCGACGTTGCATGGCGAAGTAATTTCCTGAATTCGGTCAGCGAGGTCAGAAAGCTGTTCCAAGGTTTGAGAAGTCTGTGATGCCAATACGGTTTGGATGTTATTAAGCAACCGGTTACACCAGATCATCTTGATGAAGTCTTCCGGATCTTGTAAGTGTACCACATCCTCATTCACTTCTTCTTTCACTTTTTGTTTGTTATTTTATTATTATTATAAATACTGTTAAATCTCACCATCTTTTCATTTTTAAATGTCGCTTCACAACATCTGCTTCTCGAGAAAAGAAAGTGCGTCAGCTACTGGTCCACAAGGAACTTGGTGACCGTAAGACTTCCCAATTTCTTCGCCACATACAAGATGTACAGTCTCTAATATTCCATCACGCACAAAGAAATTTGGTGACTCATTTCTTTGTCGCACTTCCAAAAGATGGAATAGTCTACCTGCAAACGTATTCTTTCCTACCTATGACATAGGGTCCTTCAAACGAGGTGTGAAGAGGCACTTTGTGGGCTGGCTGAGTAAGGGTGACTGATGCTACGTCTCTTACGCTGCACCAGTTATCCTCGCGCCTGGACTTCATTTCCACTTAACATCAGGTGTAGTGGGGTCATTTGCCAGGCTTTTTATAAAACAATAAATCGGCATTTAAAAGAGCAAATTCGACGAAAAAGGCCAAATTTGTAAAAAGGAAATTCTTGGATTTTTCACCACGATAATGCGCCTTCGCACAAGGCTTCGCATAAAACTCAACAAATACCATCGAGCAACCACCTTATTCACCAGATATGGCTCCAGCCGACTTCTTTCTTTTTCCTAAACTCAAATTACCACTTCGTGGCGCCCGTTTTCATTCGGTAGAAGACATAAAAGGGAATTCGCGGCGAGAACTGGACGTGGGGATATTGGACCATAACCCACCACGCTGGCCCAATGCGGGTTGGTGGATTTTAACGAATGCCATCTTACGACAGCAACTGGGACCAACGGCTTAACGTACCTTCCGAAGCACGGAGGAGCTCGAGATGTTTTTTTTAATTGGTCACCCATCAGGCGACCCGGCATTGCGAATCTTGCTTAGCGGGCAAGATCGCAAGCCAAACGCGCTAGCCGCTGCGCCATCGAGCTCCTCAACTGGCCGTGTTCGGCTGTGTTCGCGATTGCTACGCAAACTTGCAATTTCCAGCTGCATTTGAGCTATTTGTGACGTTAAATGTATGAAGAGGCCTACTTGTAAAGACCTTGAACTTGAGTTAAACCTGGAGTTCTCTAAAATCTTGTCAGCCATCTCGCTCATCTTATCTAGTGTGAGGTTTTCTGTGACGGCTAAAACTGTGGTTACTGACGAAGGTAATTCATGTAACCAAAACAGTCAAATTGTTTCGTCGTTCATTTTTTCACAGCTTATTTGTTTCATCAGGCGTAAAAACTGAGACGGCCGTTGGTCGCCGAGATCTATTTCAGTAAGAAGTTTCTGGAATTGTCTCTGCTCCGTTTCTTCATAACAGTCTATTAGGCGTTGTTTAATGCCATCGTATTTTTGTTCTGCCTGTGGATTAATTAGCAAATCGCCTACTTGTTGTATCTCGTTTTTTCCTAACTTCGCGATGACCAAGTTGTATTTGCAATCGTCGCCTTGTTTCTGTGGTGCGACGATCCCTTCAAACAGGGTTAACCATAAACGTGGCGAGTCCGTCCAAAAATTGGGAATGCGGTCGCCAACGGAAATTGTTGCTATCTCCGGTATTTCTGTGGGAAGACTGTTCCTGATGCCCGTTGGTAGTGTAGGAGCCATTGTAGAAAAATGAGCCAGAAATGTATATAATTCGTACCAGTGATGTAGTTGTTCTTCTTCCGTGAGTGACTTGTGTCGGGCGATTCTTCCAGGCGTGACTTTCGTCGGGGTCACCAATTGTTGCGGGCTCCGTAGTTAAATAATAACACAACTGGTTATTGTATTAGAGTATAATTTCTGACTGATTTTAACAACTAAAAATACAGGTATATATATTAATCTATGAACAAAGAAATTAGCGGGGAGATATGTTGACTGTGGAAAGTCACGAAGCAGGAACTTATGAGTTTGCTTATTTTATTTATCATGTTTTCTTATTACATCACGTTATTACATTTTATCACGAACGTAAGTGCGATGAATATTGTGCTGACGGCGCAGGTCTCAAGGGTAAACATACGGACGCGGGTGACTCTTACCACCGGAAATTGTATTACGCTAAGTATATTTTTCAATCATCTAAAAAACTCTGATTAAACGTTTTAAGTAAATAAAGCTTGGTACACAGTGGTTAGAGTTTTTTGTCAAGTAAGTTAGTTTTCATAAAAAACAGTATGTGCTGTTGTCTACAAATATAAAAATATGGAGGTAGAACCTATCTTGTCAGCCCAATGCTGGTAGCCTTAAACTTATTTAAAAGTGGGTACAAACCACCATTAGTATAATTTTGGGTACAAAAACTTAATCGTACCGAAGTAGTAAGGCGTAAGTAAGTAAAATAGAATAGAATATTTCCAGCCTGTCGCTATGGCCCCAGAGCCCAGATATTGAACTGGGTCTAAATGTTTAACATTTCTTCTGAAGCATAGAGAGCTAAAAATATGATATTTTAATTTGATTACCTATCCGATCATCCGGTATTATGTAACTTCTTACGTGCACGATCGCAACTCCGACGCTCAAGTCAATGCGTCGTCCAGACCCCACGACGATGGGTTACTTTCAAAAATTAAATAAGGGTACGCTTCACAGCGGGGGTACATCTTTGTGTACTTATTTTGGTTGGTGGTAAGGCCCGTTAAGTCTGCCTGGCTAACTTACACCATCTAATCCAAAGTCTAGCTCCATAAAAATAATGTCAATAGCATTGTTGTCTTCCGACAGTTTAGAGATAAGATAGCCAGTTCCTCAGTTGTTGAGGATTCCGCGGAAACCTTCGACCTTATTATATTTTATTTTATTTATTAGGTTAACTAACAATTGTATACATTGTTTCTTTCATTGTAACAATACTTTCTTAATATAACGACTAAATGCTACAATTACTTAAAGGCTAACACAACATGCAACATATATAAATTTTAAAAACAGTTGGTATCTTATTAAAATGAAATGAAATCAGGCATGGAGTTGTTCCAATAGGCTCGTTTGAACAGACTTGTGAAATGATCCAGGTGTGTCATTATGCAAGTCAATAGCATCACTACAGCTATTAATAATTTTGCACATTCTAGCCACTGGAGAATGAGCACTAAGCACTGTCCTTCGCAAAGGTGGGCAAAGGGGAGTGATTCTATTACGAGGATATCGCATGGGAGCACGAAATTTAAATTGGGATAGCGCCTTATACAGCACCTTATCATAACTTACTATTAGGTGAGTTGAACGCCAACGTTACCCGTAGTGGATATAAAAGAAATAGATAAATCTGACTGCAGTGTGGTTCCAGCTTAATATAAATAAAAAAACATTATGGAAACTACATTACAACACACACACTAAAATATCGTTGTATCACCAAAGTATAACAGTGAACAGCAACAAAGCACAATGTCCGATTCAGAGATTCATAGTATTATGAAGCCTGTATACATTGTCAACACCCTAGTGTTCTCTAGAAAATATAATTTGAAAAGTGATGACACAGTCGCTGCGATTGGTCTGAAATATCTGCCATTCAACGTTGTTTATTTAGCACTACTTACTATTCTACACTATTTCATAACAAAAACATGTTTAAACATCTACGTAGTTTTTTTTCACAGCTACTTCTACCTCATCCTCTTTTTCAGTTCAACATTGATGTTTATTACGAACTTCTGTAATAGAAAAAACAACATACGCTTGCTAGTGATATTGCAAGAATTGAACAAGACTCTGTATAAGGAGAATCATTGCAGGTCTTTGAAAATACTGACTTGGGCGGTATTTCTGCTGTTGAGTACGATCTTCATTTTAACTGCTGTGATGAAAATATTGTACGATTCAGGATGGATATTTGCGTGGAGAAAAGCTATTCTTATGATACTTACAATGTCAGTGGATGTAGAACTGGTATATGTCGCGGTGACAGTACTATATTTAGCATTGAAAACTGATGAATGGACAAGAAACGTGGTTGGAGCTACAGACGTCAATACAAGAGTTGAGCGAGACGCTCTGGAAGTAGACAATGTCACAACAAAGTTTACCGAAACTTTCTTGAACATATTGAAAGCTGCTAAGTTAGTGGAGAAAACATCGGGTGTTGTGGTACGTGGTTGCGTTTTGTACCTAGGGTTGTGTTGTGGAAGTGGAGAGGACTAATTGCCTTACTCATCAACGTCAATTAATATTAATAGTTATTTAGCGTTAACCCCTTGAGCACCGTAAAACCAGGAACAATTGTTCGCGACCGCCGGCGGTTATATGATCTTTGACCTATTACTGAGAATTCATTAAGAATTCATGAATGGCGGTGATAATATCCAGTTGGGTGACACATTTGCTAGTTTTTCAAAATTTAGTTAAAAACAAATAAAAACCTATGACCTTTCAAGGTCATTATACCACAGAAGCTGTTGGACTCTAATAATGACGTCGTAAAACCTTTTTTCGGATTTATAGTTTTAAACATGTAACTACCTACTAAGAATTATTAACGTGAACGGACGTCTTCGAATATGGCAATGAGTATTTATTCTACGATCACATCATGAATGATAAACTTTTGAAAAGTAACTAAAAAGAGTTATCGATTTACATGTTTATAAAAAATAAAAATAATTTATATTTTTTCCTTTGTTCTAAATTGGATATTGGTGCTGCGATTTTAAGCGTAGGTACATGGCGCCCAAGTATTGATGCTTAAAAATTTAAAGTTCAACACAATATTTAATATTTTTTTGATAAGGGATCATTCTGATTGAGAATTGTATTCTGTATGTTTTATTATTGGACTATTCCAGACAGATACAACGACATTTAAACGATACTATACGATACGAGAATCACGACTACAAAAAAATGCTACTGAATTTGTTATACTATAATTATTACTTTTACTTGTAATAAGAATTCGTTTGTTTCAGATTGTAGCGCATTTTGTGAATACGTTCTTATGTTCTTTAAACTATATATGGTCATATCTGTTTACCCAGAATTATGGTAAGTAGATTTAAAAAAAAAAATCCCAATGTATGAATTAGTTTACATTGTTTTAAGTCGTGGTCTAGTGGTTTCTAAATCAGAGGTTGCCGGTCGTCAGTTAATTGATAAGATAGACTGTTCCTAAAGATTCTGTAAGCAAAGCGCTATCACCTTTGACCTTACTCTCATTTACCATAAGGTGAGACCAAGGCCAAGCGCTTCTCGGTAGTAAAAAATACCATGTAACCATGAACCAAGAAGTAGAAGCTCCGTGTGAAGGGCCTATATTAAGACCTGGGACCGTTTCCAGATTAGGATCAAGTGAGTAATCAAACCGCATTAGCCATCCGAGAGCGTAAAGCGGATCATCAGCGTTTATATCGAGAAATGTGTTGAGGTTGAAATCACCATTTGATGACAGGAACAACTGCCAATAAAACGTTTATACATACATACACATAATTCACGACTGTTGTCCAGTAGCCCAAGAGTAGTCAGAGACTAGGCAATGAGGACCGCGGAAGCAGTCCACTGCCATTGTCCACGTTTCACCAAATTACTGCTGCACATATCGTGCTCAGCGTGACAGGTGGTGATGCTATTGCCACTCTATGCTGTTGAATGTATGTGCAGTTTTTAGTCTGATAGTCGCCTTTTACGACACTTAAGAGAAGAGTGGTGTTCCCGCAGGAACATAAAAACACGAAGTTTTGAGGAATGAACTTGATTAGTAGTTGAAATTAAAATTATATTAAAAATAAAATTGGCGTTAGGCGCTTAGAAGCGGCGCTTGCTGCGGTGAAGTTTTTTGAAGAGAGAGAGATGATGTCATCTGTCATGAGTTTCATGACGCGGCGGGTCCGCGCAGTCCTGCCAACCGCAGCGCGCCAACCGTAGCACGTATGGCTGCGTTCACGCGTTAAGAGGCCTATTACATCTCGACTGTGATTTTTGCGTAAAATGGCCAATTTTGGCGTTATGGATCTCAGAAACAAAAACACATTAATAATTTTGACTTATTGAATTGTGTAGAATAGCTATTGGAACAGTGCGTAGCGGCCTCGCTTTTTGTAAAATTTGCTTAACTTTTTAATTAAACAAAAAATTGCAGAAAAAGATTTTCATAAAATTCGAGAAGGCACTTTTTTGATCCCTTAGATTGAACTACTGTTCTAAAGAAATTAAATAAAAAAATAGAATGCTATCTCTTTTACAGTCGTATGGTGCGTAGCCATGCTATAAGCGGCACTCGCCATGGTATAAACGTTAAAAGACGCTGAGTGACGCAATATCTCTACGCAATTGCAAAGGCTCGAGAGTTTTAGTGACCTCCGCATTGCCGATAATGCGCACAGCGCGGCGCTGCAATCTGTCCAAGGCATCGAGAAGGTACTTTGCGGAGCCGTCCCAAAGGTGAGAGCAATACTCCACGCAAGACCGCACCTGTGTCTTGTATAATAGACACAACTGATCAGGCGTGAAGAATCGCCGCACCTTGTTCAGGACACCGAGTTTACGTGAGGCATTTTTAATCACGGTTTCGATGTGGTCCTTTTGGTTCAGATCGCAGCGGATATCCATACCGAGCATGTTAATACTGCTCTGCAGGCCTAGAGATGTACCCTGAAGAGAGGGAAGGGGAAGGAATGGCGACTTTTTCGCTGTGAACGCGCACACCTGTGTTTTCTTGGCATTGAACTCCACCAGATCATCGGAGCCCCATCTAGAAATGAGGTCCAACACCCGATCGAGCTCAATGACAAAATTTGCTCGCTTCATTTCGGTGTCTACCCGCCCAGCCGTTGGGTGCCCGTTATATCCCCCATGCACTGTGCTATCATCCGCATAGCAATGAATGTTTCCAAGAGGGAAGCATGTCATTGATATGCAGAAGGAACAGCGTCGGGGATAGAACGGAGCCTTGAGGAACACCAGCGTTTACTGACATGAACCGCGAAGCGCATCCATCCGAAAGGACACGGATTCTACGCTCATGCAGGAAGCTGGCAATCCAGGTACAGAACTGAGCGGGCAAACCGTATGCCGGGAGCTTGGAGAGAAGAGCTTTGTGCCAGACCCGATCAAAAGCCTTGGCTATGTCAAGGCTAACTGCCAGTGACTCGCCACGCTTGTCAATAGCCTCACCCCAGAGATGTGTGACGTACGCTAGAAGATCACCCGTTGACCGTTTTGGCCGAAACCCATATTGACGATCGTGAATTAGGGAGTGATCTTCTAGGTATCGAATAAGCTGTTTGTTCAATATTCGTTCTAGGATCTTACACAACACTGAAGTTACGGCTATAGGGCGGTAATTAGTTGGATCTGACCGATCTCCTTTTTTAGGGATCGGTTGCACATTAGCTTCTCTCCAAGATTCCGGCACACAACCCGAAGAGAGCGAGAGACGGTACAGACGCGTTAACACAGGGGACAACTCCGCTGCGCACATTTTCAGGACTATTGCTGGGATGCCATCAGGACCGTTAGCTTTCCGGACATCGATTGACTGCATTTCCGCACGGACATCACACTGCCTGATTTTAATATCAGACATTGTGTGGCCACAGTGAGGAATTGAGGGTGGCTGTGCATCACAGTCATCGATCCGGGAGTTAGCCGCACAGAGTTTGGCCAGGAGATTGACCTTTTCCTGCGGCTTGTGAGCTAAAGTTCCGTCAAGACATCTCAGTGGTGGCAGCGAGGGTTGGCAAAAGTTGGATTGCACGGCTTTGGCCAGACGCCAGTAGCTACGGCTGCCCGTAGGATGCGTCAGGAGTTCTTGGCCTACTCGTGCAACGCGCTGGGCATCCGCTCTAATGTAGGCCCTCTTACACGACTTGGTGGCATTATTATAGGCTGCTTTTAGCGAGCGAGTTTCGGGAGCCCCATGAGCTTTACCTCTGATCCAAGCGCGGTATGCCGTCTGTTTGCTCTCAACAGCGCTGGCACACTCGCGATTGAACCAGCGGTTGCGTCTGCCTTTGCTAATAACATAGGAGTGTGGAATATAGTATTCCATTCCTAATACTATCTCATCAGCAACGGCAGTGGCGCTAGCGGTCGGGTCCTTCCCACTAAAGCAGCGCTGCCTCCAAGGGACGGATGCAAAATACTCTCGCATCCCGTCCCAGTCTGCCGACGCGTAGTGCCAAATCTGGCGTTTCGAAACCGCTGTTGGCGGGCGCGATGCCAAGGGCACTGTGCTGGATATCAAGCAGTGATCCGAGGAACCTAAAGGAGCTCGAATCTCCACCCGGTATCCAGCTGAGCGACTCGTCAGCAGAAGGTCGAGTAAGGAGGGCGCATGGCTAACTATGTCTGGGATTCTGGTGGGCTGGTTCACCAGTTGCGTCAGGTCATGCGTGAGAGCGAATGCGTGGGCAGTTCTACCAGCATGGTCTGTTTTGGAGGAACCTAACCACAACTCATGGTGGGCGTTGAAGTCCCCCAAAAACACCAGTTCCGCCGATAGAAACCGCTCCTGCGCATCATCTGCTACCCGACTAAGATGTTCAATTAGTCGAGCTGTCTCCATGTCGCCGTTATGGGATCGGTAGACGCAGACGTAGACACGGCAATGAGAGCCTAAGTCGACGTGTACCACTAGGAGGGAGAAGTAAGGGTCCTCCAGACAGCGCAGAGGGCGACAGCAAACATCCGCCCGAACGAATAAGCAAACTCCGGCTTTGGCTTTGAAGGACTCTTCAAGCACAAAGCCGGGATAGTTCAGGTAGGTGGTGTCAGCTGGGCGGATTATTTGCGTCTTCGTCAGGAACAACATTGCTGGCCGTGCCGTCTCAAGATGGTGGTGGACGGCATTGAGGTTTGCATGGAGTCCGCGGATGTTAGCGAACTCCACCTCAAACGGTAAGGTTGTGGTGTGGGTGTGCACCGCTGTAGAACCAGTTTTGTTGTTAGGCGCTGTCATTTTAGGAGTGGAAAGAGAGAGGCGTGAATCGAGAAAATGATGCCGCGATGCGAATGGTCAAAGTGTGGTGGCCTGTTTCCCCAGCAATTTGCTCACAGACGAGTATTATTAACCTGTCGAACGGAAGGGCCCCCGAACCCCCCCGGGAATGGCCGCCGGGACCCCACCTTCCGGTCACCAACCGGCACGACGGACCACCCCGAGATTATGCGTGGCATGGTGAGGCAGCCTCACGAGCTGGTTAGGCTCGCTTGGGCCCCTGTACTGTGCCACGGGCGGCCAGCGGGACAACCGTTTCTACGGGTCTCCTTGGTCGGCAGGTTAACGAAGTCCTCCTGGCACTGGTTTGACGGAAGCCTCCACAGACCAAATACATCGCAGCATCATCCTCTCGAGCTCTGGTTATACGCTGGCTGATCCCGAAACGCGACCGACAAGCAGTCACTTGACGGGTTTTACACCATGCGTACGGTGGTCACCAACCAGACGGGTCAAGCCCTACCACCAGTGGAGCAGATCATCGCTCGAAAGAGTCCGTTAGTCGCTTCTTACGACACCCACCGGATGGAGAGAGGGGCGGCGATTGGTATTCTTTCTCCGTCACCGCACGGAGTAGATGTTCGTTTAAAGAAACACATATTCGTTTAAAGAAAATTATGCCAAGTGTGTTATGCCAAATAAAATTCGGAACAACAAAATTCTGCCAGATAGAAGGAACCCTTTTTCTACAGGTGGTAAGTTTCTTGTTAAACCACCCGTCAGCATATTTAACTACAACGATGGAGACTAGGAAAAATATCACTCACATCTCAATGAAGTCATTTCACTTGATTGTAGTACTTTCCAGACTCACCAGCAAATAGATGATAAGTTAGCCCTATTTAACAAAAACTTTATTGAAGCTTGTGAACTACAAGTCCCAATGAAAACGAAATCATTCGATATAGTTACAAGACTTTCCTGGTACATACGTAAAGAGATAAAAATCAGAAATAGATTACGTCGTGGCCTGCATAGCGCAACTGAATTAAACACCAGAAAAGGAATTCGTCACAAAAGAAACTCACTACAAAATGCTATCTAGTCAAAAGTTCTATGATTCTGTTTAGAATAAACAATTAGCTAAAGTTGATAATCCCAGTACCGACATCTGGCGTCTTGTTAAGTCCTTAAAGACGGGAACTGCGATCACACCACCCTTAATGAAGGATGATGGTACTCTGACCCGAAACACCCTAGAACAGTGTGAAGCACTTGCTGACACCTTTAAATCAAACACTCTATTAACCTATGACTGGCATGTTCATCAACTGGCTGCTTCGGTTCAAGATTCCATCAAAATTCTCAATAGCCACTGTGAGGTTAGCTTGAGTCCTCCTCTTATACGCCCTCGTGAGGTGTGGTCTCTTATACGGAGACTTAAGCGGCGGAAGGCACCCGGCGAGGATAATATTCATAATGCTTTACTTAACAACCTTTCCAAAAAGGCTGATGTCTATCTAACAAAAATCCTCAACGGATGTTTTCGTCTCTGTTACTTTCCAAACGTGTGGAAGACTGCTAAGGTGATTGCAATTAAAAAGCTTAATAAGAATGAATGGACGCCTGCGAGCTATCATCCTATTAGCCTTTCACCAGTCTTAGCCAAGTTGTTTGAGTCAGCTATCTTTACTCGACTGCTTAAAATATCTTCTTAATTACTTCCTGATGAACATTTTGGATTTAGGCGTGCCCTTTCCACTAATCATCAACTGGTCAGAGTGGCTGAGCATATTTCCCATCACTTCAACTTACGACAGTCCACAGGAATGTTTCTACTTGACATTGAAAAAGCTTTTGATAACGTCTGGCATGAGAGCCTTCTTCATAAATTAGGATCCTTAAATATACCTGTTTGATATAGAGAGTCTACATCAACTGACTTCCCTAATAGCGATTCTCTGCTACCAGAGAAGGCACGGTTCTGAGGTCCTGTTCCGGTGAACCTGTAGACCGCACCCTCTCGACTTAAAGATATACTAACTGAACTTAAATTATAATTAAACTAAACGACTTACATACTAGCAGACGGTGTGCCACACCCTTACGGTCTCGTTCGTCTTCAGCTCGGCTGCAGTCCTCCGCGCGGCTGTCTTCGGCACGCTGCTGTCAGCGTGGTAGTGGTTGACCGCGCTCCCGCGCGTCTTCGGGGCTGGTGCTATGGTGGTGGAAAGGCCCTAACTTCCCGTTAGCTACCCCCTCAGTACTGATCCCAGACAAATACGTGATGATACGCACAATACCACATAGCACCGTTCAATTGTACGCCACGTGTGCGTGTCGACCAAACAAATCACTGACTTTAAACTAAACTTCTGTTCTACACTGTTGCTGTTTATTAATCCCTACGGTCCGCCGAGTTTAACTGACTATGTGCCCTACACATCAAATTACACCAAAACTTTTCTAAGCGACCCCGCGGTCAAGGTTCCTAACCTAGCCAAAAATCCAACGTGAGTGTGTCACTTTGACATTGACAGCCGTCTGTCACTATATTTTTAAAACCACAGCGGGGGCACACGAATTGGCCGTTTTGTTCGATACACACCCCTGCCCCGATCGGTAGGCTCCGATCGTTAGCTCAATCAATCGGACAAGGAGAGACAGTTGTTGCGGCTCATCGCGGAATCGAACCGCAGTCCCATGCTCGCCAACTAACAACTTTACAATGCTGCCCTACAAGCAAGGAGAGCAAGTTATTCTCCTTCAACAACATACTAAGTCTAATTAGCCAAATTAAAATTTAGCCAAAAAAAAAAATTAAATTATCTTATTTACCAAAGCTTATTTTCTAAAAATTTACAAACATCAGTTAAATACACCCGTGCCCTTGCCATTTTGTGCCATTGTCGGAGTGAATAAGTGAAGGTAGACCCTTACGCGACACGAAGCGATCCAACGCGACGACGAAGGCCTCCGTGGACAACGAAGAGACTCCTAAGAGGACGGCCTTAGTAGCCAGGCACAAAAAAAAACACAAAATAAACACCGAAAAAGCACTACACAAATAAAGCTTTTTGGACAAACAATATTCAAAATTACAAACTAGGTTACCCAGTAACACATCCAACAGACGTCAACCGTGACGTACTGGCCTATTGAAAGGCTTCACAATCCTCATCGGCATGGGCTACCATGTAGACCATGGGAGGTTTCTCAATTTCCCAAACTTGTGCATAGTTAAGGAAATGGTACACAAACACACTGACTCTAGACTCTAGACTATGCGGAGACGAGTCGTCAAACTGTGTACATAATAGAAACAAACCAAAATAGTTGGCACTGCCAGCAGTGTAGAGCGACCCAGAGCTATCTGGGTGCCTAGTAGGACCCGTCCTAGTACACCCGAGCCCAAGAGTAGTTCAATTGGGCCAGGTGACAAAGTGTGGGTCTGCCCGATCTAGACCGATGTCTGTGCCGTTATCCCTGCGGGTGAATTTCATTACCGTTTCCGAAATTGACATTCTCACACAGATGTATGTACCGAGAAGAGGGTGACTTGTGTTAGCCCCGTCAAACTCCCGGTAAACATGCCACCAAACAATGTCGCACAAAATTAAAATTTCAAATCTAAGATTTTTTTTAAAATCTTTCAAACCGCGGCCGCCGTAGTATAAAGCAAAACCGTCCGTGGTTTTGCTCTCGCAAAGGGCAGGCTAGCTATGGCCTGCTCGGGTCCCCCATTTCCAAAGAAGGCCCCCGCGCGTGTGATACTGCGGGTGGTACTATACTGCTGCGGCATAGCTCGATCGCGGCTGCACGCTGGCGCGGGTTTGCGCGCCTGCGCATGGTTCACTTTCCGGTGTGGGGGCGCGCCTCGCGCATGACTGGGCCTCCAGTCCGCTGGTAGGTGTGTGCTCCGCGCTGGAGCACCCTTGCCCGTGTAATGCTGCCACCGCTGTTGAGTGGTCGGTGAAGCCGCTCCTGATCTGTTGACACACAACAATAATAAATGGAGTGGTCCACCAAATGCGCTGCAGCGTTGAGGCCTATAGCCAAAGCAAAGGCCGCTGCGCCTTGCTATACGCCGCCTCGTAAGTACAGGCAGCCCTCGTCGGTCCTGGCACCGCGCCAGAGCATGACCCGTTTGGCCACACTGTGTACAAGCCGGGTCCATGCCGGCCGCTGCAGTCAGCGCCGCCCGCCGCGACGTAGTGTGTCCTGGCTGCAGCTGTACAGTGGGATTCGCCTGGCGTCCCATTGAAGCCTGCGCCTCTGATGGCGGCAGGTCAGGCTGGGAGGTCGCTACGACCCCCGTCTCATCGCCGAGAAACTTTAGAAGCTCCTCCAATCCCGGCAGAGTAGCCCCCTCTTCCTCTGCCGTTTCCCGCTCAAACCGGGAACGAACGTCCGTTGGCAGCTTGTCCAACACAATGTGTACCAGTAGCAGCGGACACTCGGCTACTGGCCACCATAATTTTCGTAACGCGGTACACGCAACTGTGACTGGCGTCAACAGCTGCGTCTTTAAGTCCGCCCGATTGGCTACCTTAGGTAGCGACAACAATTGGCGCGCGTGTGCGTCTACCAATGACCCTTCTTCCACTTCGCCACCCAAACTTCCTAACTGATGGGTAGGAAGCCTATCAGGTATCCTGGGCCCTCCCTTTGGTGGCGGTGTGGATGGCTGGACATCCCCTATCCGTCGCTTTTAATGTCGCAGGCCGCCTGGACGACATTATCATTGATCTCCATGATTTGGTCAAACTCTTCCTCGTATGCCGACCATACCTCTTTGTGGGATGTTGGAGCAGTCTCCGACAAAACCACCATGGCGGTCTCAACCGAAGACACCCGCTGCCTTAACTGCCTGGCTCGCTCGAGGATGTCATCATCGCAGCCCCTCCGAGACAGCAGATCCTGCGTATGCACGAACCAGCGCAGCTGCGTTGCAAAGACTGCCTCCGCCATCCCGTTGTCAACAAAAAACAAATAACGAGGAATTAGTTTCTATGTCCAACAATAGCACAAAGACAGGGCAATGTTCCCTACTAATGTAGCCTTTTAATTACAATGTAGCCACAACCAAAATTAATAAGTACATAAAAAAAACTTAAACGGGTTTGCAACAGAAAGTGCACTAACAAATAATGTGCAATTATTATTATAACATAGTCCCTATGCATAAATCAACCAATTTAAACCAACGTAATAATCAAATTAAATTTTAAAATTGGTTTTCAAAAATGAAGACAAAACAAAATGTGCTATTATTGTATAAACCGTTATATAATAATCCAACCAAATTTCGAATATGCCGCTGTGTAGAACAAAACAAATCTAATCGGTTCCAAAGAATTTCTAAAGAAAAATAAAAATTCAAATAAAAATGTTCCTTAATATCATATAGGTACACAACTATGTTAACACACAATGTATAATGCAACTACAACATTGATATGTGACTACAATATGATTATACCAAATGAAATGCAATAACAAGCATTGCACAGACCGCCATGCAATCAAAACAAAGCAATAAATTAACCCTAGTTGATTCTGAAGCAGCCACAATAAACATTGAATGTTCAATAAAAATTTACTATGTAAACAAATCATTTACCAAACAAATGTTACAAATAATTGGAACTCAAATTAGTTTCCCGAAGAAAACTACAATAAACAAAATGTTATTTAATTATACATAGGCCAAATTTACTATGTAAACAAACAATTTATATGGTAACATAACTGCAATATTAATATATGTGTCTACAGCCTTGCAATCGCTATACAACCTAACTACATGTATTGTGAATCAAATGCCTACAATATTTAAAAATGTTTTCAAAATGAAACAACAAATCAAATCAAAATTCCACAATTTTCAATGCTTTAACTTTAAATTTCAAATTAAGTTTTTAAGCAATCAAGGAACCAACAAAATGTTTAATTATTTGCAAACCGCTAGAATCTTAACATTCCGTTTGCAAACCAAATGTAAAATTAACATCGAAATTATTTATTTGTTGTACCAAGACTAATTCTAAATTAGGTTTTCAACAATTGACTATACATATCCTTACTCAAATAAATACATTCTAAATGTGTAACCAAAAAACAAATGTTTACATTGCACTATTAAGCAAGTAATTATAGCAAGTTAGGTTTGACAACACTTTCCGCAGTGGAATAATCTTACACAATTAAACACATTCTAAATGCGGGACAACGGATCCAAGATAATTACCATTATGAACTTGCTATGATCACCATGAATCCTACAACAAAACCTACCTATTAACATTGCATTCTGAATGCGATTTAATTCAATTTAATATGCGGTTACAAACAATCTTAACACAAACCTATTCTAAGTATTTGGTTGGTACAACTAACCAACGTTAAAACTAATAACTAATCAATTGAGGTCCGTAGACAAAACTACGCTCTGGTTTACCAAAACATTGTTTGATATGGAGAGTCTACATCAACTCTGCTACCAGAAAAGGCACGGTTCAGAGGTTCTGTTCCGGTGAACCTGTAGACTGCACCCTCTCGACTTTAAGATATACTAACTAAACTTAAATTATAATTAAACTAAACGACTTACGTACTAGTCTTCCTCTCATCCGCCGCGCTGTTCGCGGAGGTCCCGGGGACTCGCCGGCCACCGGCTGCCGTGTTAGTGAAGGTAGCTCGCCTCCTCGGCGACTGCTCTGGCTGCTGTGGTGGTGGATCGCGCTCCCGCGCGTCTTCGGGGCTGGTGCTATGGTGATGGAAAGGCCCTAACTTCCCGTTGGCTACCCCAAGAGAGCTCTCAAACCCCAGAGAAATACGTACCACTGCACCAATCACTTAGCCCGCCACAACACGTGTGCGTGTCGACCAAACAAATCACTGACTTTAAACTAAACTTATGTTCTACACTGTTGCTGTTTATTAATCCCTACGGTCCGCCGAGTTTAACTGACTATGTGCCCTACACATCAAATTACACCAAAACTTTTCTACGCGACCCCGCGGTCAAGGTTCCTAACCTAGCCAAAAATCCAACGTGAGTGTGTCACTTTGACATTGACAGCCGTCTGTCACTATATTTTTAAAACCACAGCGGGGGCGCACGAATT
This sequence comes from Scoparia ambigualis, assembly GCA_963921215.1. Lineage (NCBI taxonomy): Eukaryota > Metazoa > Arthropoda > Insecta > Lepidoptera > Crambidae > Scoparia > Scoparia ambigualis. The sequence continues at coordinate 3,615,039 of OY992514.1, read as the reverse complement.
GGCCGTTTTGTTCGATACAATACCCATCGAATTGGTAAAACTGCTACAATCGTATCTCACTAATCGAGTCTTTAAAGTTTTTATCGGGAATACCTGCTCTCAGCCGAGAAATATCCTAGCTGGTGTGCCACAGGAGTCCATACTAGGACCCTTTCTGTTAATTTTATACCTGCATGACATCCCTAAACAGCCACGTACACACCTTGCGTGTTTTGCCGATGACACAGCATCATTAACTTCATCGTCAGATGAAGACCTAATTACTAGCAGATTGCAGCTGTCATTGGATGGTCACATGGATTATTTCCAAAAATGGAAACTCAAATGAAATGAAACCAAAACAGAGGCAATTATGTTCTCTCGTAAGCGCAACGTCCCTTCTAGAACCTTAAAAGTAGGTATTCATCCCATTCCTTGGAAGGACTCTGTGAAGTACCTTGGAGTAACCTTTGATAGAAAGTAACGATGGACTCAACATGGAAACAATATTAAAAACAAAGGCGTTACTGCTATGATTGGACTAAATCCTTTCTTCAGTCACCGTAGCCCTTTAAGCCCCATCACTAAATTACGTATATACAAGACTCTTATTTGGTCTTGCCTTACTTATGCCTGCCTCGCATGGAGCATCACCTGTCCTACAAATTACCGAGCCTTGCAAGTTATAAAAAATAAAGCCTTAAAGATAGTGTTCAATACTCCCTTTCGAACAACTAATATTGAACGAAACAGTAAAACTCCTACCGCTATTTTACTACATTTTAAAATTGTTTTTCAAAGTTTTTCAAAACCGTACGTACTCACAACAATAATCTTATTTCTAATATAGGACGTACTACCATACACGAATTGCCATATATCGACACCTACGGCACCTACCGCTTGCCCCATCACTACACGTGACGTCGTCCGCACTCTCGCACAATGCCGGCTACCGCGCGCGAAACCAGTTTACACTGAGCCCACGCGCTGTTTTAAAGCGCAAGCGCAAGAGATCAACTTATTTTGGATGTTTGTTTTAGTTGCAAATACCTCCACTTATTTGATAAATTTTAAATTTGTACTTAACTTGTCTTGTTATGTGACTATTCATTCTTTAAAATGTGAACTTCGTACTAAGAAACTCACTAATAATAGCTTTCATAATAATTACAACTAATATCATGTAACAGTGTAAAATTTTGATTTTTGTGTAAACTTTAAGAGGTAATTTGACCTGAAGAAGTGTAATTTTTAAGCATTACGCAAGTGTATACTATATAGTTATAGTTATAGTGTGCCTGACCCATGTATCTAATTGTAATAAAGAATTTTGAAAAACAAAAGCAACAACAGTGAGGTTAGTAGTATTCTTTTAGAGAGCTGCTATACCACACGGCAATGAAACGTAAATTTAGATAAAATATAATTTATATTTGTATTAAAATTATATTTATGTTATTATCTTTGTTCTTGTTACAGATACACCAGAAAGCGTGATGTCACATTTGATCGCTTTTTACATTATCTTAACTAAAAGTTTATTGGTAGAAAGTTTGTTGTGTGTATCATGTGCTACTTTGTACCGTAGCGTGAGCAAAACTAAAGCTACAGCTATATTATATATTGGAACAAAGGAATCAGGTAAGGAAATTGGTACTATAAATATTATTGGTGTTCTCATCCCTCCCATCAGTCTTCGTCCAAAAATGGACGTCCTTCACCTCCGCTTGATAATAAGGATACATTTTATATTTTCCAGTGCAGTGGGTCAGATTCTACAAGAACATTGTTCGGCATATCAACATTGACTTTTGTGAGCTTTCTGCGTGCGGGCTATTCACAATGGATGCAGCATTGCCGTTAGGCATGACTATGTTGGTCACTACACATGTCTTTGTACTTTTCCAGTTGGTGGTTTTCTAACATGTTTTTAAACTTTCGCATTTCATTGTCAACAAATATTTGTAGTTAAGTCTTCGAACGACACGCAGTTCACGTTGAGGTTGAAGTTCAGTAATAAAAGTCGCTGTAGGTAAACCAAATTATTGAAAACCTCGATTACAATATTTGCGCCTTCTCAATTAAACTGGTGTGACCCGCTTGTGGGAGGCCAGTCAACCGATTCGCTATTGCAAAGAAGGATAAATAAATAAATGTTAATACCTGTTCTTTTCTCGAAGGACCATTTGATGTACAGTACAGGGCTTAGTTGACCACGCTGCCTCAGTTCAACATAAACTTGTCAGATGATGTTGATGTAATAGTTTAAGTAAATATCAGAGTTGTTGCGAAGTGTAGAGAAGAAAACCCACGTTATAAGATTTTCACTTTATTTAGTAGTAGTTTACAGTAGTCGAGTTAGTAAGACACTTAAAAATATTGGTGTTAGACATACTATTTATAAACAAACATAATTTTGTCGTGTAGGCTAATAAGCAGTGCAACGCACTCAAACGGCTGATTAAGCGTTTAGTCGGTATGTGCGGAGTTAAACCGTACACCATATTTGGGGTACCTATTCCATAATTAGATACCTTTATGTTGATTTAGTTTTTGTACATGATTTAGGTTTTGTATATTTACTATGTAAAGCGCAATGTATGACTTTTTGTAATTACGATGAATGGTTTTTGATTTTTAATATTTGTTTTTTTATGCATAAAAAATAAAACTGTATTCCATATTTGGTTACTTTTCTCTAGTTATTAGTTTATTTTCTCTATCTATTTACAACATAAATAATAAATAATAATTGTCAAATAAAGCCACAGTAATGACTATGGAAAAAAAACTGACAACAAAACAAGTAAACATAATAATTATAAAACACCACCCTACTAACCATAATTGCTTGATTTTACCTTTCATATTTTCATTATTCAACATTCATTATCATTTTACTTTGTTTATTAGATGTAAAAATATTACTCTATGTGTATTTGTAAAAGATTAACTTATAATGCCACAGTATTTTTTGATCACTTCACCAAGTACTTTGAAATCGTAAGGTATATTTTGAAGAGTTGTTGTTTGAAGTCAGGAAAAAGAAGAATATTTTCAAAATGACTGATTTAAGCTACGGATGTTCTCTAGAAAACAGTTTAAATACAGACATTGAGGCATATTTACGACCCATAATCAGTTTAAACGTTTTATTTTTAAAACCTCATTACTCCATACAATATGGTTTCATCACGTCAAACAACAAAAATACCATAGCAATTTCGTTAATCGGAACTTTGGTCTATTTAATTGTTTTTGTTATTAACATATATTATTATTTTATGTTTGAAGTCATTTACGTCTACGTAGCATCATTACACTTTATTCAGATAATGTTGGTTGAAGTTGTATTAGTTCTTAATAGTGTATCAAAAAGCGAAATTAAAATTAAAATGATTTTAAAAATTCAATCGGCCAGAAAGGTTTTTGTTCACTACGGCAATAATTTAAACAAAAGGATCTTAGAAAACTATGGCGTAACATTATTTTTGTGGTTCTATTACTTAACAGTCGAACTCTCTTTTGCTAAACTAATTTGGAATCAAATTATATTTTGTAACATGCTTGTTATTCTAACACATCTGGTTGTTTTTATATTCGATACATGTATCATTTATACCAGTGTAATGGTTAAACTTTTAAGAATAAGCCTTGAAGACTGGACAAAAGAGTTAAAATATTACGCTGTTCAAAATTCTACGACAGTTGAAACAAAATATAATCGTAGTAAGTTCTTAAAGGCCTTTAAGGACTTGAGTGCAGTGTATTTTTATTTACAGAGATATTCAAATTTTATGGTAAGTGTTTAACAAAAGGTATTTTTAAATTAACCAACCCGAGAAAAAAAGGCACGGTCCTTCTGAAATTGGTCTGGTATTTCCTGGTATTGCATATGGATGGGATTTGTGTATTAAACAATTTAAGTTTTTGGTCAAGCTTCAAAATTGATAACGCGCAAGTTGTACATGATTGTTATTTACATAATATTTCATTGCAAGCGTTTATTATATGGCTGAATTATATTTGCTGACTTAGATGAAAGTGAAAAGAACTAGATTGATAACTGATAGATATTGACAAAATGCAATTGGGCTTATTCTAGGTTATTTGTTGATATTCTACTACGGCTTTTAAAACACGCACATAATATAAAAGTGTTCGAGCCACACGCCAACATGTTAGGCGATAGTAGCGGCTGCCGTCTAGCATCAACGGTTTAACAAGCCTTCTGTGATAACAATGTTAGGCTGCTAGACTGATTCATTTAGCATTAAAAAAATAACAAAACGGTTGTAAAAAGAAGCTGATTTGACTTTTAAAATATGACGGATTGAATTATGGCGGAAAATGGCGGCATTCTGTTGAAGGCGGTCGAAGTGGTTAGACGTGTTGGAGAAAGAACTGACTTTACTGAGAAACTGTACTATAAAGGTTAGGGGCGTTTGTTGCTAAATAACAACATAATTTTCATTGGGAACATATACATTATTTATTTAGAAGCTAAAACTATATAATATTACATATTAAATATCGTAATAACATGGTATGTCTACTCATGTTGGCACTTCAGATCGATCTCTTCTCAATTGGCTATTTGTTGTAACAACAGTTGTAACAATAAAATATGAAATATTTCGGAAATGATAGTTTATGATTTAATGATAATTATCCAATAGTTTTTTTTATTAAGATAATTTGTTAATATTTTATTTTTACAAAATAAATTTGCGATTTTTTATCTGTGGATTACAAGACCCGAAACACAGGCGGCAAGGAGCGGCCATGATTGAGCATCATTGTGACGTTACATCTCATTCAATTATCAAAAACTATCCGTCAGGTTTCAAGCTACGTTTCTATATTTTTATTGAAATGTGACGTCACACAGCAAAATGTCACGTGACCATCCGTTTTCGCACAAAATTGGAAATCAATAAAGAAAAATATGGTTTTTTCTGTTAAATAAACGTTTTTTCGAGAAAGAAAATATTGTACGGGGTATAAAATAAAAGCGTTTGTAATTTTTTTTAATACTTTTTTGAAAACTGTCAAGTAGCCAATTCTAAGTTTGACATCTTAATTGAAAATATAATATGTTTTATTAATATAATACTTCAAAGTAGAACTTGCCAGCGCCTTAACATAGTACAGCCCATTCCTTCCGATCTAGGGAAAAAAGAATTTAACACAATTTTTTTTCCCACTTTTTTACATTTCTAACCATTTCACATATCACATCATATGACGATATACATCATTACACATCTTAGCGGAGACGGGAACGATAATACACTCCAGAATAATTCAACCTAAACCCGATAAGCTATAAATCCAAGTATATAGTTTTGACGGGTTTATGTTAGTACCTACACCTATTTTGAATCATCCTCCAAATCACTAACTAACACGACTCACAAACATCACCCTTAACAAAAATTACATAACCTAACGTTATCAATCTGCATGTTAAAATATTTAAAGTTAATGCAGAGACATATTCAAACTCTATAAGGGTGTGATAGTCGTTCTTAAACTAAGGCTTTATAACAAGACTCAAAGTAGATACTATCAACTTATCAATAGGAAAAAATATTTAAAACTCAAGAATTCAAGAGGCTCACGTACAAGGTAAGAAACAAAATATCCAAAAACATGTCAATTATCCCACGTTATGACTTAATACTCAACAATACAATATTACCTCATAACCTATAGAACTTGGGAATTATTGATAAAACTTTAAGGCAAGAGATATTCCCTCTTTTTCCAATCCATTACTTAGGTAGAACTTCTACTAAGTAATTCCAAATATTTATGAGAATGGACACTCTATTCTACACCAGAAATTGCTTATAGTGAGAGAAATTTATTAACTCACTACAAACTATTCAAATAATAAACTATAAAATAGCCCTATATTTTTTAATTTTATACTATTACACTACTCCTATAAACTAAATAACCTAAAACGTCATACTCCTCCATACTACTAACTCCTTAACCCTTCATAAACTATGCTATTAATACTCAACCCTTTAACCCTCAATAATAACAAACCATTTACAAACCAGATACTACCCCTATATTCCATCATTTATGTGTGTGAAACCCAAATCAGGAATCTATGACAAATAGCCATTGCCTAATCATGTTACACCAAATAATAGAATTAATCGACTAGATCTACCAATCTAATTTTGCTTAACCCTTACAATTCCTTTTAATCAAATACTTACTTTACCAGAATTCAACATTACAAATACGTTAACAAACCTATCTCTCCTTTCTCAACAATAACAGTCTTTCATATTATATCAAACTACTTTTTATTCTTATTTTTCTTTCCTCGTATATGGACCTCTTCTTCATACATCTTGAAATCATCATCATTGTACATCAAGTTACGTCTTATTCTATGTTACCTAGAATGTGTTATTCTTATTTCCCTCGTTCATATGAAAACATTAAGACACATATTATTAAGTAAAAGTCAAAGTCAAAATATATTTATTCAATAAACTCAAATTAATAAGTACTTTGAATCATCCAAATCTTTTTTAACCCATTTAACTGTGGCAAAGAATGGGCGCCAGAAGAAATCACAGGGCACAAAAGCAACGACATTTACAAAAAATAATTAATTATTTATTTATTTAATTAAAACGGTAAATACCAATTACATTAATAAACAAAAAAAAATACATTAACTATATTCAAAACAAATCATAAAAATAAAAAATAATAAAAACAGCAAATTAAATACAAAAACTAATTTAATAAAATCAATAAATTCAAATTGTACAATAAAATACAATAAATATAATTCATTAATTTAAGTTTAATTACAATGACAAGAAAAATAAAAAAGGAATTTTAAACTTTTATAATTAACGTTATTTATTATAAAAACACACGCATTCATACATTTCTTTCACAGAAACGCAAACACTCTGGCAATATGTTTAGCCACCCATCTGCAAACAAATCGCTTTCAGGATTGGAAGGAATTGGATTATGTCGTTACCAGGTCATTAAATACCAATTATAAAAATGAATATAAATATGGTGCTCTATATAAATTCATTATAAACAATTAGAAATAGCTGTTGGAGTACTTGGAGCATTTCAGACCCAAGCTGTTTTGTCTTCTGTGTAATCTGGCACTTTATAATAGCTTTTTTATAAAGCTTTTCTTTGATTTTTTTTAAATTTATCAAGATCTAATTTCTAAATATCATTTGGTACTTTGTTGAATAATCGTACACACAGACCCTTATAAGAATTATTTATTTTATGAAGCCTAGTAAAAGGTACTGCTAATTTGTTCTTACTTCTAGTGTTTAAATTGTGACTATACTGTTTAAAAAAAAAAAAAATATTTTTATGAATATACATCAGATTTTCATAAATGTATTGTGATGCAACTGTCATTATACTTATACCCTTAAATCTCTCTCTAAGGAGTCACCAGCCTTTAGGTTATATACTGCTCGAATAGCCCTCTTCTGTAGCATACAGATAGTTTGAATATCGCCAGCATTTCCCCACAGTAAAATACCGTACGAAAGGACATCAGGCAAATTCCTTTGACAATAGACCCAAAAATGTATATCATTTCTGTTTGTACCACAATGTAGGTATGTAAATAGTGGATCGTGGAAACTATTCAGAGTTTAATAAAGATTTTTATTAGAAGAGATATTCACGTCTGAAATATTTTTCTTTGGTAACACTGACACTAGTATAGCAACACTTGTAACTCAAACGAAACGTTTCGATATGTGCTAAATGAACATAGTGTTCTCGGAAAATTGACTAATAGTGGGCGTACCGATTCAAATTAAAATTATTTATTATGCTTTCTTGTTGTACACCAAGATCATAAATATCAAACATGATACGGATGGAGCGTGTGGAATTCTGTTCTATTCATTTAATCATATGGCTGTAACCAAACGCTTCAGATGACAGTGATTGACAATATCAGTGACAGCCGATAGGCTGGCTGATAGATCAAAAATGGCATGGCATTCAAATCAAAGCGATACCCATTTTCAAGTATTTGCCTATGCTTTGGTAACAATAATAATCTAAAAGTTAGATTTCTCTAACTTCAGAACTATTTCTCCGAGAAATCCAAATCCAAATCCAAATCCATTCAACTTCTGTCAATGTCAGTGCTATGCCACGCAATGCGCCTTGTTCTTACGCAAAAAAGTAGTGATGACGGCCACAAAATAACCGTTTCATAGTCGTAGTTTTGTTTTCTAATTAATTAATTTCAGCCAAATAAAGGAGTTTAAAAATAAAGTAGATACTGATTTAGGTATATAATGACACATAGTACATATAGATAATAGAGATAACTTTATACATTTTTGGGTCAAATGTGCCTGATGTCCTTACACTATGAAAGTAACTGAAATAAACTAATCTAGCTGTATCAACGTCAGTTAACTGGCGGATCTTCATTACTGCATAAGCCGCAGAGCTTAGTCAATTCGACAATTTGGCTATATGTGGGCCCCACTGAAGCTTGGCATCCAACTTCATGCCTAGAAAGACTGTGGTATCCACAGGATTCACATTCTTATCTTTAATTTGTACACTAGTTGTTACTTGCTTAACATTAGGCAATACAAATCTTACACATTTGGTTTTATAGCAAGTTATTTACACTAAACCAGTGAACAATCTTTGAGATCGCATTATTCACATCGTCATAATTTGGGTGTCGTCGTTTCACTTTGAATAAAAGTGAAGTATCATCAGCAAACAATACTACCTCATGACTGTCTTTTACAAAATAAGGTAAGTCATTAATATAAACCAAAAACAAGAATGGACCTAGTATTGAACCCTGCGGAACTCCCATTGTAACCACTGATCCCGGAGATCTTTTACCGTTAATGTCGACCTTCTGAATCCTGTTACTCAAGTATGAGATTAGAAGGCTCAAAGAAGCATCCCTAATTCCATAGTGGTTAAGCTTCCTGACCAAAGTTTCATGTAAAACACAATCGAAAGCCTTCGATAAAACACAAAATACTCCTAGGGCATCCTGTGATTTCTCCCAGGTATCAAATATTTGGATTAAAAGCTCAACACCGGCGTCAGTTGTTGAGCGACCCCTAGTAAAACCATACTGTTTACAATGTAAAAGTTTATTTCTATGAAAATGAATTTGAATTTGGTCTAGCATCAACTTAGCGCAGAAATAGGTCTAAAATTAGAGGGGTCAGAAGAGCTACCTGATTTAAACAATGAAATTAATTTACTATGTTTCATTAAGTCAGGAAAAACACCACAGTCAATGCATTCGTTAAATATGCAAGCTAAAACTGGAGCTATTGTCATAATTACTGATTTAGCGACATCCACGGAATTACCCCACAGATCAGCAGTTTTCTTTTTATTGAGTGTGATAAATGTTTTTAATATATCTATAACACAAATTTTTTGAAAACTGAAATTATTTTCACAATCTTTAACATTCTCCTTCATAACAGATTCAGCTACAGTGGGGGAGGAAATCAAGGCTTTTGTAGTTGAAACTATAATGTCAGTAAAAACCCTCTCAAATGCTGCAGCAACATCAGCATCAGAAGTCAAGGTTTTATTCTCACAATTTAAATTGTACTCATTATTACCACTTTTGACCTTTCCTGTTTCACTATTTATAATATTCCATGTCATTTTTATTTTGTCATTACTATTCTTAATCTTAGAACTCAGATAGTTTGCCTTGGCTAATCGACATACTCTTTTGAATAACTTTGAATAATTTTTAACATATAATTTGAAGTCATCGCTGGTGTTATAGTTGCGTTCACCATAAAGTTCATAGAGGCGTTTCCTACTTCTGTAAATACCAATTGTAGCCCATTCATTAAAAGTTACAGTACCACTAACTGAGATCTTTTTTGGAATAAAAGTTTTATTAAATTCTGATCAATAAATGTTAAAAAAATTATTATAAAAGACATTAGGGTTGTCATTGTATTCTAAATAATTTAATTTTGTATCTAGATTGCTTTTAAAGCGTTCCAGCCGACCTGCAGTTTTTGGTACAACAGTGATATTCTTTTTCGTCACTTGTTTACGCTGGTGCGGAAAGCTGACCATTTGGCCACAATGATCAGAGTCCAGGTTATTAATAATTTGCTTAGCCAGTGGTTTTACATTTGTGTATATATGTTATCAATACAGGTGGCCGAAGTGGCAGTTATTCTTGTCGGCTCCAAAAATAAATGATTCAAGTTGTATGATAGAAATAGGTTTATAATTTTAGTTGACATCATGGAATTTTCTAACAAATTAATATTAAAATCCCCGCAAACAATTATTGTTCTACCTACATTACGGACTTTATGTAATGCCTCATCCATAACTTTTTCGAAAAAATCATATGATGCTGAAGGAGGTCTGTACACACTTAATACAACAAACTGCTCCAACTCCACACAAGCTATTTCTATTGTTCGCTCAACCGAGAGGCTCACTATGTCTTTGCGTTCCTTTAATTTAAACTTTTTACTAACAATAATTAAGGAGCCACCATGTATTGCATTTCCTCGACTGAACGAACTTCCTACCAAATGATTCTTAAAATTGAACATGAACTGATGGTCTTTAAGCCAGTGTTCTGTTATGCAAAGAATATAAATTTTATTACAGTTCATGAACAATTCGATCTCCAAATCTTTGCCCATCATTCTTTGGATGTTCTGGTGGACAATGTTTAAAGATTGTACATTTTTTAAATTTAATGATTGACATGGGCTTTTGCTAAAGCTATTTTTACATTCATTTAATTTCATTTTATTAACAAACATTTCGCAAGAGTTATTCTCTTTTGTCATATAATTTAATTTAAATAATTAATTGGAATGTCAGTAGAAACACTACTGACGTCTATGTCAAATATACATTGCTCAATAGAAGCAACTTGTTTAGCCAAGTTTTTGGCTGACGTTTGAATACAATAGGATAGCGATAAAGCTATTTGTCGCTTAAAATAATTTGGCAGATAATAACTATCTCTTGTCAAATAAAAATTACTAACATAATTGTTAGTGTCAATTAAATGCATTATGTCATTTTTGCAAAATAAATGTAATGTCAGGTTAAGCTTATGTCTAATAGAATTTTCCTCCTGTGGCAAACTACTACAATAAGGTAATGTAAACAATATAATTTTCTTTACAATTAACTTATTCAAACATTCTCAACATTTTAGAAGGCTTGTTTTGTTCAGATTACCTCTATTACCAACAAATAATAATAAGGTGCTATTGGGTTTATATTTATGTTCTACAGCTTTTTTCAAAATATGTTGATAAGAAGCACCCGGTATACAATAATTGATAACTGAATGTCCCAAGTCAAATAACAACTGACCCATGTTTTTACCACGACTACTACTACGTTGAACCCACCTGCTCCTCAGCTCGTGGGCCGCCTCGTCCCTCCGCGCCTACGCGGGATTAAATTACACTCTAGCGTAGGGCAGACAAGTCTACGTGGAGGTGGTTTTGCCGCGATTCGTTTCTGTCACTGACATTTTTAGCACAACCATAACGAAAACACAACGTATTAACTTTTTAAGACAATATTTGAAATCAATTTAGGGTTAAAATGGTATTCTTATTTTTAAGCAAATATTATATCAAATGAAGTTATAGAATATGGTTATTCTACCAATATAGCTTTATAGCATAAGTTGTTAGAGAATATGAGTATTATATCAAATGAATAATATACCTAATGTTGTAATAGGAAGTGTATTTAGAACAAGTAAAATTATATCCAATGAACGTTATGTTCTTTGAAATTAGTTCATTTGTCATTATATGAAATGATACGCACCCGTCCCACGGCCCCTGATTTAATGGACAGGATAATCTTTTGGACTTCATCCTCAGTAACAGAAGAAAATTTAAAAAATTCAATGCTGGGACGAGACAGACTTGCAATGTAGTCTACCGTCTGATAAATGGTTGAATGATCTATAGTAGCAGTAATTAACCATAAACAACTATAAAAACGAACACGAAAAAAAGGATTTCAAAAAAAAGAAACTAAACATTGTTACAGATTCTAACTAGGCACTCTTGCGCAAAATTTTATTGTTTTATAAAACCATCTGGTCCAGCGCCGCCAATCGGCAGCACTGGCGGGGTAGCCATGCAATGTGGGGACCGAGAGAAGCTTTAAGCGAAAAACGACTAGTAGTGTCTTAAGGGTGAATTTCAACAGGTTCGTTAAAACCTTCATTTCCGTGGATTTTTTATCTTTAAGTTTTTTTAAGAAAAATTTCGCTTTTATTAAAGTTTTTGATAATAAATGTATTCTTGCTTAATATCTGGTAGATAACTTAAAAACTAACGAGATATATAAGATTAAAAATTTCGTGCCACGGCGATGAAACATGCGTGCACGGCAATGAAACAAGCGTCCACGGCAATGAAAGAACTGTATTACAGGTAAAGATGTGTTCTTTGCCTAATCATACATGACAAATGAACTAATTTCAAAGAACATAACGTTTATTGAATATAATTTTTACTTGTTCTAAATAAACTTCCTATAAAAACATCACGTATATTATTCATTTGATATACTACTCATATTCTATAACTTCATTTGGTATAATTTTTGCTTATAAATAAAAATTGCATTTTAACCCTATTGATTTCAAATATTGTCATAAAAAGTAAATACGTTGTGTTAACGAAAACAGGTTCACTGTCCAAAAATAAAACAATAGGTTAATCAATTGTTATGGACCATATGTGGTCCGCGGGACAGTGAAGCTGTTAAGGTTGTATTAAAAAAGTCAGTGACAGAAACGAATTGCGGCAAAACCGACTCCACGTATACTTGTCTGCCTTAAGCTAGAGTGTAATTTAAGCCCGCGTGGGACGTGTAACACAGCGCCTGAGCCGTGACAGAAACCATTCCTGTCTGCATGCTACATGCCTACCTGTATCCTGCATTTCTGCTTGCATGCTGCATTCTTGCTTGTATGCTGCATGCTTGCTTGCATGCTGCTTGCTTGCATGCCGCTTGCTTATTACATGAATAAGGTTTTGTATCATCAGATTATTATATCAATTGTATATTATATCAAAAGTACATATTACAAATCAAATTATAAAATCTAAAATTATATTAAATGTTTATGATATTATTAATTTAGTTTTATATTAAATGAAATTTCATATGCAAATGAAATTATGTTATCTGAACGTTAGACCATAAGTATTTATTTCAAACATTACACACCAAACCATACCACGGCGATGAAAACATAAGTCATGGAAATGAAACACCTGGCCACGGCAATGAAACTAATCTGTTTTACAAGGCACGGTAATTAATTTTTTTTCATTACCGTGTCTTTTTTTTCATTGCCATAGCAAATTTTGTCCACGGAAACCACGGAAATGAAAGCATGGCGATAAGAATCAAATCAAAATTATAAAATATCAAAAAATCTATTAATTATTCGAAGTAATAAACACTTCACAAACAATCATAAGAGAAATGGTGTTCTATCGAATAATAATAATAATAAAATGTATTTATTTGTCACTTCACAAATTCAACAAACCTAACAAATGGCTAATACAATGCAGTAACTTAAATCCTAAATTTGTGAAGAACTGGAGCCTGAAATGGGTTTTTAAAAAAAACTGGTTACACAGGTTTCCAGCCCCCTCCCGCAGAAAGGATTAAACTTAATGTAGGTACTAGGTAGTATAAGTTGTAGCTGGAAGCTTCGTTTTGTGAGCAAGAGTGATTTAACGATGACAGGAATGTTGTTGCAAGTAAGTAGGTAATATTAATAACAAAAAAGATTTAAAAAGAAAACACCAAAGACGAGTTAAAGAGCATACCTATTTGGAGTGTTGTATTGATTATGATAGCGAAAAGTGTCAGTAGATGTATGTATGTAAATGTATATACGTAAATAATATATGATTTGTGTGTGCGTGGCGTGTGTGTGTGGCGTGTTAGAGGACGTGGATGGGAGTGTAAATGGGATGGAGGCAATAGACTATAGGCGCATATTGTGGCAGTAGTGCAGAGGTAACTGAGAGTCAAAAGGGAGAGCACCATCATATAAATTTTATATGCGTTAATAACTAGAAGAAGCTGATGTTATGGAAGGTTGCGCTAGTATTTAATGATTACAAGGAGAGAGAGAGAAAACTTACAGTGGTATCATAGTCCAAGGTCTTTAGGAATTTAGTAATGGTCTGTTTGCAACTGATTTTGGTAAGTGGATAAATATTGTGAGTGCTGTTAATTTTGCACACATATATAAACGGGATTTAACGCAAATTGCACCGGCCGTGGTCACGGGCCCGTGACCACGGCCGGTGCAATTCGGTCGAAACGTCGGGTATAAAAGGTATGCCTAGGATGCCTTTACTAAATAGTTTTGCGTTAAATCCCGTTTATATATGTGTGCTGTTAATTTTGTTGTATAGATAAGGGCCTAGAAAGGAGTAGAAGAGATGTGAGAAGGCGGTTTTGTAGGACTGGGAACTGCATACTTTACCTTTACGACGCTTGCCCTTTGCCTTGTCCGGGTCATACGGTGTCTGTGAGTGCATCTTTAATACTGTTTTAAAGAGGAATGTTTGTCTGACAGTGAGTGATCCAACCAGGCCATGAACCACCAGGTCACTGATCATGGCCTGCTTGAAACTAGCTGCGATTCGCAGCCTTAATATTTTAACTAACTTAATACCAAATTTAATCCAAAACTCACCGGTAGTGCGACGATAATTGAACCGCCTTGCAACCTGAGGATGTGGAGGTGGTATGGGTAGGAAGGAAAGGATGGTCGCTGCCCAGCTGCCGTGACGCGGTGTGACGCCTGCCTCGTGGTAGCGTGCCTCGCCTGCCGAATCCTCGTAGGCCAGTCCAAATCACACACGCACACATCCGTTGCACCCCGGCCAATTACACATAGGAGCCTCCTCTGGCTGTTCGCAAGACGATTAGTAAGATATTATCCGATTTCTTGCTATTCCATAACTAAGGCATGTGGCCATGTACCGACATGCACAACTCACTCAACGCGAACGCGGGTCCAACCGGCAGGACTACAATAATGCGCGTGCAAACCGCGGTTGTTTTTACACCATATAATGAGGTCTGAGCTGTCCCGTACCGTAGGAAAATCAAAATCAGCACCGAAACTTAACAGACCTCCGCCATTACGTGTTATTCCGAAAACCGAACCGATACCGAAGTGAACTGACGTACGAATGTCGATGTCAACTGACAGTTTTGTTTTATATATTTTCTCTGTCTTTGTGGCAGGCAGAGTACCACATCAATACTGCCTTTGGTTTTATTCAGTGAGTATTTCCCATTCCCAGTACAGTTCAGTAATAGGATGGAGGAAGTCCTGCTGCCACTTTAAGGATAAGTCGCTGAGCCCTCTCTAGAGCTAACATGTGGGTTTTGGCTGCCCCGCCCCAGGCTGAGATACAATACTCTAGAAGGGGGTGGCAAAGTAAACCATTTTAAGACTGTGCGATCAGCAACGTGCTTGAGGTTCTTAAATATATAGGTTAGTCTCCTTAACCTTAATGTGAGTGCTTCTATATGGAGTTTAAAATTTAGATTTTGGTCTAACATGACCCCAAGATATTTTAATGACTCTGTTCTCTTGAGTTCAGGGCAGTCGCACGAGTTTCCGGATGTCTGAAGGCTGCACCCGTGTGCAATAAGATTGAAGGATCGGATGGAAGAAGATCAGATCTAATAGCAAAAGCAACGTATTTGGTCTTTGTTACGTTCAGTGTTAGGACATTACTACGCAACCAAGCGTTGACCTTATCGAATCCCCTCTGTGCATTACCAAAGGCATCATCCCAGGTATCTCCACTAAAGAATAGGGCGGTGTCATCCGCAAAAGTGAAGACCTTACCCCCGGAGAGCTGTGTTTCACAGAGTCCATTTATATAAATTAAAAATAGAGCAGGGCCGATTATGCTGCCTTGAGGCACACCATAAGTGATATTAGCCTCCTCAGTGAGCCAGTGGTCTATTTTTGTTCTCTGCGTCTTGTTAGTCAAATAGTCTTCGAAGAGTTATAAGGGAATTCCTCTCATTTCGACCCCATCCAACCCAGTAAGAAGGCGTGGGATCGCGACCGTATCGAAGGCTTTCGCCAGGTCGAGGAATACTACCACACTTTTCCTTTTATCGTCCAGAGTGGTTGCGATAGAATGAACCAGATCATGGACTGCGTCATTGGTGGACATCCCACCTCGAAATCCATACTGAGATGGTGACAGAAGATTGTTGCACTCTAAGTATTGTACTAATCTCTCATTAATTAATCGTTCCAGAGTGAGTGAGTCTGGGTGAAGGCTACATGTATTACCCACGTAACCACTTGCTTCGATCTTATCTGCAAGCTTTTTCCCGATGGTCGCAAAAAAATTGTTTACTTTATTAACACTTATTTGTGGATTATGAGAAGAAACGAGAGAGGGAGAGTAGTCATGGGACCGTTTTGTGCAACTTATTGTATTTATAACCTCCCAAAGTTGCTTTTTATGGTTACCTGCTCTGTCAATCTCTTGTCTCTCGTACGTCCGTTTCGCTTTTTTTAGTACAGAAGAACAAAAGTTTCTATAGCGTTTGTATGTGGTCTTTAAAACTTCATTGACTGGATCCTTTTTTAACTTTTTATGTAGATTGTCTCTATTTCTCATACACCGCATTAGACCCTTTGTAATTGTACTGGCCAAAGCCCTAACTACGATAGGTCGGGATATTTGTCCAGTAAAAGGCCAGTGGACTGTATAAAAGGCTGGTGTAATTCGCTATACTGTACAAATTCGACCCGACAATGTAATCGTCCGCGGTATGTGTGACGTGCGCCCGAGTGGCTCGTAAGGCGTCGTAGCGAAGATTGCTGTGTTCGCCGCGGTGAGCGGCGCGCTGCTTTAAGCCCGCATTGCCCCCCCGCGCCTCTTCTGTGACTGTGGAGTTGTGGACTCGGTCTGTGCGGCCCTGTCCTGACCATATACTCCCCGCGTTGAAGTTTCTTCAATGGATTCCAATGGCAGGGGGCGTTCTTTCACGAGAACCAGAGCTCCCTCCTTGAGGTGGCCTCGAGACTGGCGCCATTTGGGTTTCTGTTGAAGCCACAAATGTAAAATTAGAGAACTGATGCCAAAACTGTTGATTGAGAAACTCGATGCGCTGGAATCTCTGCAGTGATGTTGTTCTGTGGATGAGGCACAAAGATTAAAGATCGTCCAATAAGAAAATGACAGGAGTCAGTGAATAGAAATCGGAAGGGTCGTCGGAAATATGGGTCAGAGGTTAGGAGTTGAGATCTGAGGATACCTTCAACCTGTACCAACAATGTAGACATCTCCTCGTACGTCAAGTGAGTTGAGTCCAAAACGCGCCTAATGTGGTGCTTGGTCGATTTGACTGCAGGCTACCACAAGCACCGAAGTGAGAAGTGTATGCTGGAAAATACGAAAAGTTTATGTTCTGCTTACCAACGTTACAGTGTGGCAGTGGCAGTGGTTTTATCACGCGTGACAATTAATTGAACGCACCCACAAAAGTAGTTCCGTTATCGGAAAACACATTCTGCTGCTTGCCTCGTCTAGCAATAAACTATTTAAGTCTCAATGAATCGGTGTTTTGTTAGGTCTTAGACAAGTTCAAATGCACAGCCTTTGAAGCAAGGCAAACTAATAAACAGATGTATGATTTAACTAATTATTACTGTGAACCTCGCCCTTTTCTGGTTGTTACCATAACTGGTTCCGCATAATTTACTTTAGTTTCAAGAAAGGGTAATTCAAGACAGACCCCTTACGGGTCTG
Organism: Scoparia ambigualis; assembly: GCA_963921215.1. Classification (NCBI taxonomy): domain Eukaryota; kingdom Metazoa; phylum Arthropoda; class Insecta; order Lepidoptera; family Crambidae; genus Scoparia; species Scoparia ambigualis. Next base: position 3,597,175 of record OY992514.1, on the reverse strand, counting down.
TCTTTGGGTCTTACTTTGGGAGGTCTCCCATCATGACCCATGATTGACTGGATAGCTTGTCCCTTGTGCATTTACACAAGGGCGTATGTGTATAGTACGCTTAGGTAATTAACCCTTAACCACCTACCCCCTGTTTTTGTTACTTTACCACCTACCTCCCGTCTCTCAGACGCCAGTAAGATATCGCTGTTGTTTGTAAGATTTATGTAGAATACAGGACTTTTTAAATAAAAAATAGTTTATTTACATATTTAAGTCTTTATTCTAAGAAAAAAACGTACACATATTAATTACCTTTCCTAATGATGACAATAATTTCTTAATAACCCTATTTTTTAGCTTAGAAACTACAATCTAATGAAAGAGAGATCAATAAAAAAAACTTAATCAAATAGGAACTTCTTTATAATAATTTTAAAACATTAAAATAATCAACAAATAAAATAAAATATTTATCTTCTTTAAAAAAAACAAATTTTAACAAAATTGCAGGCCTCGAACTTACAGTTTTTCACGGCAGTGTATGCAAAGCTTTGATGAGCATTCTAGACAAATTGGTTTCTTGCAATCAAAACACATATACTGTGTTCGGCGTTTTTTCTTTGGATCACAGGTGGAACATGTTTTACGAACTAGCAGCTTCTCTTCATCTTGACTACCACCAGGATATGATGTTGAAGTAGGTTCCTCGTTGTGATGAAGGATACGTCGTAGAGAGGTTTTGATATCGCGCTGTACATTCACATTATTTTCGCGGCGTTGCATTTGTGGTCTTGAAAGTTGTTCAGCTAATTTTTTTATGAATTTGAACCTACTTACTGGAGTTTGTTGGGCAGACAAGCTCACAACGTAACTGTTCGATACCGAAATGTCTAACAATCTGTAAAATACTGCCAATGGCCACCTTCGTGTACGGCGACCAGTGGAGTAATTAGAACATCTTTGATCGAGTAAATCTACTCCGATTTTTGTTTTATTGTAGTGAAGAATTATTTCTGGCTTTTTTGTGGTTTCATCTACGGTTGGTGAGTGATGCATGCTTGACATAGTTATCACTGCTTTATTTAGCTTTGGCACAAAGGATGAGATGGTGATATCCTTTGTGAATCCAAAAATAGTTGAATCCACGTTCCTATTACGAGAGGGTAGAAATTCTGGTGGTATTTCCTTTTGATTTTTTCTTATTGTACCTACAATAGTCAGATTTTTCTGCTTCATCAAGTTTATGAGCTCTAAAGAAGTGTACCAGTTGTCTGTCGTTATATTTCTATTCGAACCTTCGATTGGAGAAATTAGACGCATGACAGCTTGAGTAGGTTTCTTTAGTCGTTGGTATTCATTAGGCAAATTTTGTCCATCAGAATCTTTGCCTACATAAATATAGGCATTTAGCAAATAACCTGATCTCGCATCTGTAAGACACTGTATCTTTATACCGTACTTAGCCGGTTTTTTTGGCATATACATCTTGAATTTGCACCTGCCTTTAAATGCTAATAGCATTTCATCAATACACGCACAGGTTCCTATTGTATATACAGCTTGACATCGTCTGATGAAAGAATCAAAGAGTTCAGAAATAGGTGCTGCCGGGTTGTTTTCACGGCGTATTGGTCTACTCTCTGCATCATCAAAACGAAGAGCCTTCAGTAAGACTTCGAATCGATTCTTACTTATGATACAACGGTATATCTCTCTTCCAGTACCGTCACTGCTGTACCATGACGTGTAATGTTCACGATTTTCTTTGAAAATTGCGGTGAAAAACAAAAGTCCTATAAATGCTTTTAGTTCGATCAAATCTAAGTCTTGAACACATGTTTGTTTTTGGTAGTTAGGCCTAAATTGTTGTATCTTTACATTCGTGTTTCGTACAATTTTTTCAAGCATTTCATCTGTAAAGAATAACTGCCAAATATCTAGTGGGGAAGATGTAGCATTCACTTCGCTGCTGTATGGTGGCTTTATACCTTCTTTTTCCAAAACAATATTATGTTGTAACGTTCTGGATCGTGCAGACGGAGGAGTAGAAGACCATCTAAAACGGTTCTTTCCAAAATAATTTTTTTTTCTAGGTCGCGATTCTAGTTGTGATAGGGGCTCGTCGTCTTCGGATGAAAAATGTTCATGTTCTGCGGGAATCGATGACGAAATTTGCGCTGGTTGGTGTCCGCTTGATGCAGATACCGATGGTACTTCCTCGGCTTCAATTTCAGATTCTGATTCGTGACTGTCGACTAATACATGATCTTCACCAACGTTACTCTCCATATCACTACATTCATCGTTTGGTAAGTCTTCGTTTTCTGACACATCTTGTTCTAACAACCTCTCAATTACTGCATTACTTAATGCCATTTTTAACTAAAACAACAAAAAAATAACTATCAGAAAAATTACGTAACCACCTACCTCCCGTCTCTGAGACACTCGATAATAGAATTTTACTCACCATAGACAAACGCGCGCACCTGTGATCTCTCCAATCGCTCACGCGGTACTGAGGGGAGCGGGGGAAAGGTACACAGGCGCACGGGCAAAAGCGACGCGTTCGAGTTGAATTATTTACAATAACAGTTTTGCTTACGTCTAGGAGACGGGAGGTAGGTGGTTAAGGGTTAAGTTTGTGTAAGTAAGTTGTGGGCCGCAATAAAGTTGCGCCTTATGAACTGATAAAAGCTCAAGAATTTAAGTAACTCTTATGAATAATGTGGCGGCCTTAGTCGCCACATAATTTATTATCATCACGTATCGGTTAAAGAGTTTGTAAGCACATTCCTAAACGCGTGCAGATCCGATAAAGATATGTCACGGCATCCTCCCTCCAACATCTACGTAGTATTACTGTATAAATAGTCTTGTAAAGTTTAGATAATAAGTTAGTCACAATGTAGTCACTGTAAATATACAACATCACCTTAAGAGACGCAGTCGTTATTTACCATCGCCATGGAATCCCTCCACCATCATTACTTCGCTCTCGCCCGACGGAACACTGGTGACCCCGCTCAAGCAACAAACAACCTTCCAACGGAGTGCCCCGAAAAGAACACGTGAGTCATTTGGAATATTTACATCAACCATGGCAGCAACATTCTATTCAGCGAAAAACACAACAAGATTTTCACTACACCGAGCCACATCAAGCTGCGACTGCGTCATTTAACATCACTCTCACAACCACAACTTTGGCTTCCTTTCCGGCACATCGTAACAAGAACGTTTCATCGACCAAGGCAAAGAAATAAGGTACCCAGAAAAAACAATGTGAAATAAAATAAACTAACGATTTCATAACTGCACACATTATGACATAAATTGTGCAGCGCAGCGAACGCGCAAGAATTTCCGACGCAGCACTTTTCGCCGTTTACTCTACGCTTGCACAAGGTCAAGATCAGAAAGAACACAATATGTTGCTTATTCATCACGATTATGAAAAATGAAACAAAGGAAATAAGCATATATGTATACAACGAGTATTCACCCGTTTAACCGCCTCACTTTTACCGACTGACAAAGTGGTTTGAGGTATGTTATTTATAATTACGGGAAGAGATATTTAGAAGCATTATTTTACCAGTCGATGGTTTTATGAGATATTATTACACTTCATAAGACGCTTAAATGCTACTAGCTACCTCCAGGCGAATTGATTTCTCCGGTTATCTGGTAAAGAGCCAAGGAATACGCCAGTTCGAGGATAATTATGAAGCTATAATGAAGTTGTACTCAAAATGAAGATATTCAACAAGTTTAAAATGCTTTGATTGTGCAATTAAAAACAGCACAAAAATGAACCATGTTTGGGTAACTATTGTTATAATAAGATTTTAGTCAATTTTAATTTTTTTTTTTGTTATTTACGTATTTCCTTATAATATATTGAATGCAACATGTCTTATCTCTATGTACTTAATGTTTAATCTTAGTCAAATCTAATTTTTATGTTTTGTTATTATGTATTTTATTAAGTCTAATAGTTCAATTTATTATTAATATATAATGCGGAATTTAAAGTTCATTGCAAGAATATGTATAATTTAAAGTTGTACTTGTTTATGCCACTTAATTTGTGTGTTTATTATAGTCTTGGTATAACGTGATATAAAAATAATATTATGATGTAACAAACATGAAGTAACAATATTACGATGTTGAGAGGAATTTTATACATGTTAAAGAAAAATCAAGTTTCTTATAAAAATTATTCGTGTAATCGGTCGTTTTAAAAAGTATTTTGTTCATATATCGAAGAATACAAGGAAACAGCTCTCTTAGCAGCATTCAGCCTGCCAGCCTGCCTCAAGGTTCCATCGCAGCAACGTAACGCTTCCTGGATCCTCGGCATCACTCGACGGTCAAAAAAGTATTGTCGCACTCCACACGTCTCGACTCACAGCAGACATGGTAGCACACGCTCGTCTCGAGTCACTGTAGACTGGAGAACGCTCGTTTTGTCAATGAAGACTTAAGCACGCTCATCACGACTTAACGTGGATTAGAGCACCACTGGCATCTCCAAGCTGAAGACCTGATGGTTTTTTCATTCCCTTTTTCAAGAGGGGGAGTACTGTGGCGGCCTTAGTCGCCACATAATTTATTATCATCACGTATCGGTTAAAGAGTTTGTAAGCACATTCCTAAACGCGTGCAGATCCGATAAAGATATGTCACGGCATCCTCCCTCCAACATCTACGTAGTATTACTGTATAAATAGTCTTGTAAGGTTTAGATAATAAGTTAGTCACAATGTAGTCACTGTAAATATACAACATCACCTTAAGAGACGCAGTCGTTATTTACCATCGCCATGGAATCCCTCCACCATCATTACCTCGCTCTCGCCCGACGGAACAAATAACTAATGAAAATAAATTAATTCAGCAAAGCAAAGAAGGACAATTGCGCCGCTTATGGTCAGCCGAACCTTCCTGTGTCTCCGAAACACGATGACAAACATAGGGCTTGTATCTTGTATTTAGTGTATGTATGTATTTCTTCCGAGGGGTCGAACCTCCACTGATTTTTTTGACGCTGCGATTTTGAACTCTTGGGTCAACATGCTGTAAATCATTGAATGATTTACCTGACGTTGTGACGGCTGATGCGTCAAAGACAACGCGTAGCTTTGTTGATAAGCTGAACTCGTTAATTTTTTTTGTTGTGTTTTTATTTTTTCTTATTTGTGTGTTTTTGTTTATGTTTGAATAATATGTGACTGTGTTTAAGTTAAAATTGTTACTCTTGCTAGTGCTCAAGTGTCCCAAATCTAGATAGTCCTTGCTGTGTGATTGAAATGAATCACCTAGTGCCTTTGGCGACTTCTTTAGAGGTAATGTTACTACAAATCGACCTTTTGGATTTCGAACTTGAGTATTCATAAAGGTTTGCTCGCATGCTTGTTCATCAGGTGTCTTCGGCAGAATATTCTCTAGCTCCCGAGACTCAGAGAGAGGTGTAGTCTCTCTAGAGATCATGCACATAGACGCGTCAGTTTTAGTACTGTGTACACAGCCTGAAACAAGCCAGCCTAGTTGGGTTTCAAACAATATAGGTTTGTGTCTCCCTAACTGGATACGATTTGTGCCTATCACGTTCCAAAATAAGTCCGCACCAACTAATATGTCGATGGTTGACGGGATATGGAAAGTAGGATCGGCTAAGCAAATACCAGAGGGTATAGACAAGTTACTTATGTCAATATGAATGTTCGGTAGGAAAGATGTAATGTTCGGCAACACGAAACAGTCAATGTTCGCCCCATAGTCACTAGTAAAAGACTCTATTCGAAAAGAGCAACGTTGTGAGCTACGGGAAGTCTGTCTATTAATGCCTGTTATTTTAGAAGTTGTAGGTGAAGTAGTTACACCAAGCTTACCACAGAGATCTTGTGTGACAAAATTGGCAGTACTCCCATTGTCCAGTAGAAGCCTGGCCACATGCGGCGTACCCCTGCTGTCAAACACCTTGACCAATGCTGTGGAAAGCAGAATATGCGGCGTTAAAGAAAGGTTGTCGTTTCTTGCGGATAAAGCAACAGTGTCGTGAAGTGATGATTTTAGTGGCTGTTCGAAATGAAGCAAAGTGTTGTGTTTGACTTTGCAGTATTTGCAATGTCCAAGCTTGCATTTAGATTCAGGATGACCAAAGCGCAGACAATTTAAGCATACTTTAAGCTCCTTAGCTTTATGATTGCGAACTTCCACAGATAGTCGGCGAAATGATTCACAGTGAAATAACTGGTGGTCTTTATGACATAAGGGACAGCGTATTGTGTTTGGTGTCCTACCAGAAGATATAATAAAGCTTTTTTGCTTTGAATGAGTTGGCTCTGATTTACCTGCCAAAACATGCTTCGACTCCTCAATAGTCTCTAAAAGATCAGCCCTGTTGGTTAAAAATTTAATAAATATGTCTAGAGAAGGGGGACTATCTAAGCTGTTCCTACGTTCTTCCCATTCACGACTAGTGATGCTATCAAGTTTAGTAGACATCATATAAATCACCAAAGTGTCCCAGTGATCGGTAGGTTGACCTAAGGTAGCAAGTGCTTTGAGATTTTTGTTAGTGACATCTACTATGTAGCGTAATGCTTTGCTAGATTCTTTAGCAATGGAAGTGACATTGAATAAAGCCTGTACATGGTTGTTGACAAGCAAGCGTTTGTTGTCAAACCTTTCGCACAGAAGCTCCCAAGCTGATTGATAATTATCAGATTTAAAATCAAGGCTCTTAATGACTAAAGCTGCAGAACCCTGCAGTGAAGCGCGCAAATAGTGATATTTGTTAATGGGATCAATGCTATGGTTTGTGTGAATTAGCGATAAAAAGGTATCTCGAAACTCGAGCCAGTGCTGATAACAACCATTAAAGTGCGGTAAATCAATTTTTGGAAGTCTCACAACATTATGTGCATTGCGAGATCTTACCTCAGACCTGTCAGTGACCCGGTGAGTTTCAATAAGAGCACGAGCAGAAGCGGCAAGCGAGAAATATTGACTCTCGAAAGTATCCCGTTCCTCCACCTCGGGCTCGTCCAATAAATTGTCCATTTCAGCCTGTAACGCATCGAAAGCATCGTATGAATTTTCAAATTTTTCAAAACGTAATTTTAATTCGATTTGTAGTTCCAAATCACCAAGTTGCGAACTATCCTTAATGTTTGTCATGTAGGTATTAAATGACGTAAGCTTTGATTTAATCGCACCACGTTTCTTTCTTAAATCCTTTATTGACTCCTTAGAGTCCTTAGACATGTTGAGAGAATTTGCAAAAAGGGTTCAAAATTAAAGAAGAAAAGAAAACTATTTACTAGTATTAACTAGTATGCAACTAGTTGGAAAGTTAAATTGCTGATAATCAACAAGGACAACCTATTTAAAAATAAACAATACCTAAAATGTTTTCAATGGACTAGTTATTTTTTTTTTGAGGTTTAAGTTTAGAAAATATCCAAAAATAGCTTAGAAAATTTAAAAAAAAAGAATAAAAGTTGTATTGGATAGGTACTAGTATTAACTAGTTTTAAATTAGTTGTAACTTATTCAATAATCATTAAAGGTAAAGCAAAACAAAATAAAAAATTTTTGCTCGACTGTACCTTTTGTTTTTTTTTACACGTTAAAAGTTAAGAAAATGTCTAAAAATGATCGAGTGTAATAAATAGGAAAATAAAATAAAAACTAGTATTTCCCAGCGTGCAACTAGTTGGTATAATTTAATAATAATCAGTGACAATTATTATTAACAATCTAGTACAGCAAAAGCAGAAAATATCACTAAATCGTATAGTGCCATATGAAGTTAAGTACTACTAGAACCAACCACTAGCTAATATCTAACTAGTAATTGTTAGCAGTATCACCAATCTAGTTACTAACAACCGTTAAATACATTAAAAACACTCTCAACGTAAATCCGCAAACTAAAAAAAACTAAAGGCAAACTAAAAGCAACTATGTACTTGTGAATACTGAAAACACAATTTATTTGCACTAACTACTATTAACAAAGATTGCGCTATTTTACTTGTCTAAAAAATCACATCACCAAATAAAGTTTAAGCGTTATAAGTAATTAAGTATTATGCATCTATTAGGTTTAACTACGCAAAATAATTTTAACGTTACTGTCCTTGAGTTGTGCCGTGCCGCGCGATCGCGAAACGCAAGCGATCGCTCGGTCGTCGGTCACCGGCCGCTTATTGTCGAGCTACCGACCTATAAAATAAAAAATTATTTAGCATAAAATGTTAAAGAAATGTGTTCTAAATGTTTGGATTATGAAATGTAATGATTTTGATTAAATTATGATAATTTGTTACGAGAAAAACTGATAGTTGTTTATGGAATAAAGCAAAGAATAATGATTAACGTTTAATGTCATATGACTAATCTGTTGATTTGATATTGACTTCACAGTTTTAAATGCATAGTATGATTTACGTGACTAAGTATTTTAATGCAACTGGAACAATGAATTATGTTTAATGTAATTATAAGTTAATAGTGATGTAACGATTTTGTAAGACTCAATGTTTTATTAAAATAATGTTGTACTTAACAATTATTATTTTCATTACCTACTTTATTTTTCATGCGAAATCAATTTGTTTGGTAATAATAATTGATGAGTAAGTAGGTACAGTAGGTACGCTAATAAAACTGAGATGATGTTACAATGTAATGAAACAGGTGAAAATATGAGAAGAAAAGAGATGGGATAGTGAAAGTGATGAGTGAATAAAATTGGAACGATCTCACGGTCTTTGTGCACTATCCTTTCGATGTTTTTCTTGAATCTTCAGTCCGAAGGTGATGCTGACGACCGCCAATTCTTGACCGACGCGAGTTTGGGTTTGATGTCCGTGAATGTCAGCTTAAGTGGCAAAGCTCGATGTCCTCAGCAATGTTCATCCGGAATTATGATGTCCCAACAGCGTCAAGTAGTCATGTGTAGTCTTGGCTGGAGTCGTGATGACCTCTAGATGACCGCGGATGACTCGTCGAAATTTCGAAAAGACGGTACGCGAATACTTTACGATGGCGAAGATGGACCAAAATATACTGGCCAAAGCCCTAACTACGATAGGTCGGGATATTTGTCCAGTAAAAGGCCAGTGGACTGTATAAAAGGCTGGTGTAATTCGCTATACTGTACAAATTCGACCCGACAATGTAATCGTCCGCGGTATGTGTGACGTGCGCCCGAGTGGCTCGTAAGGCGTCGTAGCGAAGATTGCTGTGTTCGCCGCGGTGAGCGGCGCGCTGCTTTAAGCCCGCATTGCCCCCCCGCGCCTCTTCTGTGACTGTGGAGTTGTGGACTCGGTCTGTGCGGCCCTGTCCTGACCAGTAATCCATGGCTTGTTTTTTGGAAGCCTAGCTGGCTTAGAGCTATCCTTTATGGCCACAGACAGGCATGAGACTAAGAGATTTGCAGCCAGGTTAGTGTCCATACAGTTGAGAACTGGTTGAAAGTCTAAGTTTGAAATGAGTGAGTCTAGAAGATCAAAATCCATTAGGTTAGCAATACAACTGTTAGTAGGTAGTTTAGATTTAAGATTTAGACTAAGTGCAACACAGTCATGGTCCGTAATAGATGCGTGCAACAAAAAACAAGTAGCATCGAGTTTTGTTTTGATGTTCATATGGTCGAGACAGGATCGGCCGTGTGTTGGTTCCGTATGTCCGGGGAGCATGCCATGACTGACCAACAGATATAAATAATCGTGACTCCGTTTATCAGTACTGTCCGGCCGAATGTCGATATTAATATCGCCACACAGAACTATGTTTTTAAAACTACCCAGCATCGATAAGACTAAATCAATGGACCTTACAAAATTACTAGTGTCCGAACAGCTAGGGGGCCGATAAATACTAATTATACAGGTCTCGTTGTTTAATTTTATCATAAGGCAATTTGCGTCAGCTACTGTCGGCTCTTCTACGGTTAAATTTAATAATTTGTTGTAGTAGACTACAACGCCGTCGTTTTGTGTTTTGTTCTTTGTTGTGGTTGCGAAGTCATAATTATCGATTTCGGGTATGTTTTTAGCCATTGGCAGCCAGCATTCGGTTAGGACTATTATGTCCCATGCCAGCTCAGACCTTTGAAGAAGCGTAGTAAAATTAGGTATATTACAATTGATACTCAGTATGTTTTGTGAAATAATATTTAAGTTTCGGATATTTGTACTGATATGATTTTTTAGGTCGTCCACGTCACAGCTGACCACCCGCGCAATTGCCATGGAATCTAGGTCACGGTTTATCATTTCAATATTCTGCATATTGTTTACTCTCTCTTTGTATGTATAAAAGACGTCACGCGATACCGCAAATGACGTAGAAAGGGAGTAATAAACATACAACAAAAAAGAAGACAAACCGCTATCAAAACTCCAATATCCCATTTAAGTAGTAATATGTTATGTGTCTGTAAGTAGTGTGTAGGTATGTGTGTGTTTGTGTGCTTGTGAGTATATGTATCAAACCTTATTATGTTTTTGTTGATTGTAAATGTATAGTTATTAGGTAGAACAAGTATTAGTGTATATGTAGCTCTGTAACTCTGGGAACAAAAGAAATAAGTAATATAATCACAAAAGTAATTTTTTTCATGCATTAATACGTTGTAAAACAATATCAAGTAGCTATAAAATGAGTACCTATAAAACAGTAAACTTAAGACTATAAGCACTAGTCACATAGCCAGTTTCTTTAGTTCATCTTCCTCACTGATGCGAGTAGGTGGAGCCCCTTCTTCCTTCTTAATGTACACCTTTCCATACGACGTCCAGGCTGAGGCAATTGTTTTGTTCTTCGCTGGGGGGGGACGACGCAAGTCGTTAGATAAAACAATATTCATAAACATGGTTAGGACACGGCGATGAAAGGTAGTTCTGGGACAAATGATTTTTTATTAACCGTTCCTTGTATTTTTTAAATATTTGAATAAATGTATTCCGTAACAATACTTTTACTATTCGCATATCAAATAAAATTAGGTTTTAATGTAAATAACGAGTAGATTTTTAACAATGACGTATAACACACATCAAGGTGACATGTGGACAAACACGGAAATGAAAGATTTCGAGGTTTAATTTATTTTTTTGGAGTACCTATTAATCCCATTAATAAAATATTTAGTGCCACACAAAGATGACTATTTCACCTAACCAGTAAAAAATGTTAGAACATTATAACTATGTTTTTTAGTACCGATTTCATCGATGCCACGTCATTTTTGGTCCCGGGAAATTCACCCTTAAGTATGATTTAATACTAATTCATTGCCGGTGTGACATATAATAATAATAGGTGAGGTAAGTTACACACTACAACACGGTGTGTCGATAATTCAATTGTACGATGTTTTATTTCAACGATGTAACGTTTGTGCAAAAAATCCTGTTGCGAAAACCCTACAGCGATCGCTCATTAGTTCGGTAAATTATTCGTTCGATAGTATGTTGGTTCGAAATGCTTACTGGTAACTGTAGCCCTGAAATTCAATTAAGAACCATATTTTGTATTAGAGACGTTCATTAAATAGCATATAATGTCATCACGTCTAAAATTAGGAATACATAGCAAAAAATTAACAACACATTAAACTTATTTAGATGAAATGAAACGAAATGAAAATAAAATCAAATGAAATGAAAATGAAATGAAATGAAATGAATATTCTTTATTGTACACACAGATAATAATACATGGTTATATTTTAAAAAGAAGTCGTACAACGGGCGGCCGTCATTGGCATAAAGATGTTAAGAAGAATTTAGACAAGAAGTGACAGAATTAATAGTGTGAAAAGTGTATTTTTAAATGCTAATAGAAATGTTTCGGAAGAAGTGATAAAAAGTGGCTTATGTCACTATTGTTCTTCAGCTATCTATGTGCAAAATCAGGTCGATGCACAAGTGAGAGATGGACAAACAAACAAACACGCTTTCGCATTTACAATATTAGTTAAGAAGGATTTATTGCCGGAGTGGATCTCATTTGACCAATGGTCGAAAATACCAAAATCGCTATAGATATGCCTACAATATTTGAGGAGTTCCCTCAATTCCTGAGAATTCCATCATCAGAACTGGATTTTGATAAAAATAGGACCAATCTGGAAGTATATCCTTTCAAATAAAAAAAGAATTTTCTAAATCGGTGTATAAATGACTGAGTTCTAAAGTAACAAACATTAAAAAAAAATACAACCGAATTGAGAACCTCCTCCTTTTTTGAAGTCGGTTAAAAAGGCTTAAGATGTAAAAGAGAATCCGTAGAGTAAGTCTTAAAACTCTAAGCTAGATAATAGATTCTTAAAGAATTATAGTTGTTTTCTGGAATAATTCAAAACCCTAATAAATCCAGTTTTATAAGACTCTAGACCAAAACCTTTTACTAGCCTTTTCTTTTATAAGTTATACAATGAAGAGTTTTAAAAATCACTTAGCTGTAAATATGGCGAATTGTAAATCCTTATACAGAAAACTGTTTAAAAACCGGAATCTAGTAAAGCGTTGGCGTCAAATGTCAAGGGTTTCGTATACCTAGAATCTAAAAAAAAGTGCTGAAAAATGAAGCAGCAATTTGAAATAAACGATTTCCAGATATTTTGCCCTATGGTTCTAGAACAATTTTGCGTACACCTCGAAAAATAAATTTAATACTTTTTGAGCAAGGTGAATGTAAGCATAATGGTATTTACATCAATTAGAAATAATAATAATAAATAAAAACTGTATTGCGGGCTAAGGGCGAGGAGGTACCAAACGCTCTACCGCGGCGAGTCAGCTGCAGCCGCTCATCTCCCTAATAGTAGATACATAGGATTTTTATGAATAAATTCTACTTCTAATAACTCGCGTTTCGGCTGTTTTACAACGTAATAATGTACGTATCTGACAGATAATGTAATACACGTTTAATTCTGTTAATATTATTTCCAAGTAGGTAACTAGGCAATAAACATAATAAAATACCTACCTGTTGAATACCAAGACCTACCTACCGTCTTCCTATTTTATAAATTGTACCCTATAACGCTGGAATATCAAGCTATAAAATATATTTCTGGAAGACTTTTATACAGCCAAAACCTTACTGATATCTCTCTTCCAGCCACAAACAAAACATAACCCTATTAACAGAATATATTTAGCCTTTCAACAGCTTGTGGCTTTAAAACAAATGTTTTCAAGATTTAAGGCTGTTGAGTTAAGTTAGAATAATTTGACGCCATTAATTAAGTACTCATGGAATACGAAATCCCATTTTTACATAAGCTGGGTTCCTGATTTGCTCTAAAATCTACTTAATTCTATTTTACTAGTTATTTTAAGTAACTTATATCAATTATATACCCAAATATTAGGTAAATAACCGCAAACATCATGTAACCTACAATTACTTTTTTCACTTTTTTTCCCCAGATGAACTTATTTTTCGAGCGCTTAAAAGTTTTGACTAAAATACATATTATATACTTTCACAGTATACTAATCCTCGCGTCCATCTTACAATTATTATAGATAAAAACAAACAAACAACCAGTTATATTTATTACAATTGGACTGAATCACAAGCTTTTTGTTAGAGATATATATCTGCAATCACATTGCTTTTTTTTTAAACTTTAATAATCCATTCTTCGTTTAAAAAAACTAATATATGATAATTTTCATACTAAAAGCTGCATTAAACATGTTAAATGGCAAAACAATATAGAGTAAAAGCATAGTAATAAGCCATTAACCAGTCTTAGTACAGCTAATAATCAGCTCTTGTAAAGAGCTTAACCAACATTTCTAAGGAATAAAGCTGTTTAATATGGTCTTCTTTCGCATTTAAAAGAGCTGTATAAGCGCTTAACCAGTACATTAAACAGCTTATGAAACCAGCTTAAAGAATCGGAAAAATCTGTTTATCAGCTCTTTAACAGCTAGTTTGTGTTGGTTATGTTCTAAAAGCAGGAACCAAGGTCGGCCTTCGGTTCCGTAGACTTAGTTTGGGGCTGAATGATTGGTGTGACAGTTGTGAAATTTTAATTTAATTAATTTATTATCATTTTTGATCACACATCCTGAGTTTGAGCTAGTGAGTGTGTTACTTTATAACCAGAGCCCAAGCTACCATAATCGTTATGGAAAAGAGTATCTTTTATTTTGTTATCTTTTCAGATTTTGCTTTACCAATGCATAACTTTCTTTCAAATTTTAACAAATTTGGAAATGGTTATTCAAGTAGAACATAACGGAGTTTTTGCAGATGTAAGTATGTTCAGCCAACTTTTTTTTAATTTTATGAAGCACTCATGTGCTCTAATAACTTTGTTTGCTTGTTCTAAGTCTGTCTGTCTTGCTACCTACCTATTTTGAAATACGTCAGTCGTCATCAGCAGTGTTAGTACCAATTAGTACAATTATTAATATGTGCTGCCTAAATAGAGGTATATGTTTTATGATTTCTTTTATACTAGTAGACACGACAGACGTTGTCCTGTCCAAATCACATTGACAACTCAACTGAAAGAAAAAGGTACGTGTCGCGAAGAAGAACTAAGAAAACTGCGAAAAGTTTTTAGCAACTAATTAATATTTAATACCTTTATTGCACGTCTTTTTATGTTTAGTATTTTTAAGGATTTTTACTATTTTTTCTCGACGTTATCTTTTCTGATTTTTCACAAATATTTCAAGATCAAAATTAGCTAAATCAGTTCTCGAGTTTTTGCAAGACAAACGAACAACAATTCACTTTTATATACATAGATATCATCGCATCTGCTAATAAGCGATAATAATAATATGTTAACTATAAATGATATGATAATAATGTGTTAACGCGTCTGTACCGTCTCTCGCTCTCTTCGGGTTGTGTGCCGGAATCTTGGAGAGAAGCTAATGTGCAACCGATCCCTAAAAAAGGAGATTGGTCAGATCCGACTAATTACCGCCCTATAGCCGTAACTTCAGTGTTGTGCAAGATCCTAGAACGAATATTGAACAAACAGCTTATTCGATACCTAGAAGATCACTCCCTAATTCACGATCGTCAATATGGGTTTCGGCCAAAACGGTCAACGGGTGATCTTCTAGCGTACGTCACACATCTCTGGGGTGAGGCTTTTGACAAGCGTGGCGAGTCATTGGCAGTTAGCCTTGACATAGCCGAGGCTTTTGATCGGGTCTGGCACAAAGCTCTTCTCTCCAAGCTCCCGGCATACGGTTTGCCCGCTCAGTTCTGTACCTGGATTGCTATTAGCTTCCTGCATGAGCGTAGAATCCGTGTCCTTTCGGATGGATGCGCTTCGCAGTTTATGTCAGTGAACGCTGGTGTTCCTCAAGGCTCCGTTCTATCCCCCACGCTGTTCCTTCTGCATATCAATGACATGCTTAATCTTGGAAACATTCATTGCTATGCAGATGATAGCACAGTGCATGGGGGATATAACGGTCACCCAACAGCAGTGCACTCATTAGTCCACGTTTCACCCACAAGTGCTCAGCGTGATAGATGGTGAGCCCACCGCCGCTTTATCCTGTTGGATGTATAAGCAGTCTTTAGTCCGTAAGTCGCCTTTTACGACTTCCACGGGAAGAGACGGGTTTTATAGTATTTTTTAATGATGAACCGGCTGCGGCTCCACACAGCTAAAATAAATTTATTTTATCTAACCAAACATGATCTACCTACCGACTTATACACGCCACGATAGAGTTATGAATGTCTACTTTATATTTTTCAGAATGATGATTTGCCAAAGACTATTTTTACAATATTGTCTTCATTAAAATTCTATGCAATTGTGTGCTACCTTTGCTATGAATGTGAGATGTTATATCAAGCTGTCAGCGATGCCTGTGTTGAAAGCATTCTTTTAATGAAAATGAAGTCATGCCCAGGTACGTTAACATTAAAACATGATCAGCGCTTATGCGCTTATGCGGATTACATAAGCGTACAAAGTCACTATATAAGCTCTTTGGCATTGAAAAATTGCTTTTTAATGAGAACAGTTTTTTACTGTGTAGGGCAACTAACTTACTGTCCTGCGTTATTCAGTTTATTTTACTTTTATTTTTCATTAATTAAAAAAAAAGTATTATCTACCGCAGTCTTTATCTTCACTTATCAATTATGTCTCTGTGATCAATGCGTTTAGAACTGGCAGCGATCACCGGTTGGTAATAGGCACATTGAATATCAACGTTAAGCGGAAAATACGACGATTAATGAAGTCTATGTTTCGTCCTGCATCCATTCAAATCAGGAACCCCGAAAGCTATTTCTCTTCCTCGAATTGCAGAATCGCTTCGAGTGACTAAATGATGGCGTGTACAACAACAGGTACTGAGACAGTTCTGCGCTTCTCGGACGATGGGTCTAAGTTTCGGCAGCTCAATAAGCAGATCTCGAAGTCCTTGGCTCGCGACACTTACCAATTTAAAACTGACCGTATTACAGACCGTAAATTGAAGCGAACAAAGGGTCCAAAGTTTTCGTAAGAGATTTGGGTATTGGGCGAACCACTGACGACGCTGAAAACTGATGACGGCACAACTGTTACGTCCAAGTCAGAAGTTATGAGAAAGGTAGAGGAGTTCTATGGACAGCTTTACACATCCACGCGACCACCTGTGAGTACTAGCTTCAGACCCTAGAGCTAAGCTAATCCAGCATTATTTCGAGGACATCCCGGACATTAGCCTATACGAGATAAGTATGGTACCCTAACAGCTCGAAGTGTTAGATGCAGAGGGAATTACGACAGACCTTATAAAAATAGCGGAAAACCGGTACTCGCAGCTCTCCAGAAACTATTTAAATCCCTCGTACTCGTAGGTAAAATTTTAGAAGCATAAAAATGTGTCTGTGTTGTTTACAAAAAGGCTGACTAGATCCTACTAGGGAGGAACTAAAGGCCCATATCACTTTTGGGTCATGTTTACAAGCTGTTTAAGAGAGTCATAACGAATTGTTTGGCCCGGAGGTTCGATGCGATCGATTTAGAAAACTCTTCAGCACCATTGATCACGCACATAAGCTGTGGCAGGTTACACAGAAGACCAAAGAGTAGAACCAGCCACATTGCTTAGCGTTATTGTAGACTATGAAAAGCTTTTCATTCGATCGAAACATGGGCCGTGCTACAGTTTCTAACTGCGATGATAAATCGACTACTGTTACATCAAAGTGTTCAAGTGTCTAACTAAAACGCCACTGTGTCAGTTTGCCTCTAGTACCAGAGCTTGAAAACTCCAGTTGCAGCGTGGATTTATACAATGTGACGTAAAATCTCCGAAATTCTTCACTGTTGCATATAAAGTCGAAGCTTCTAGACGCCGTTAATGTTGATGCCGTGTCCTCTCCAGCATCAGCTTTGATGGCGTGAACATTATTCACCCTCGGTTTGCGGAAGTTATAGTGGTCATGGCCGAGACTCTGGAAGACCTCGGCGTAATGCTCGGTGACCTCAACAGAGACTCTCAACAAGAGGCTCTTAAAATGAACATGGAGATTAGAGAGATGATAAACATATCAAACTCACGTGTCGTACCTATGTTTTTGAAGGTTGGAGACAGCTCTTGAATTTGTTTTTTTTTTTTTTTATAAAAGAGGGAGGCAAACGAGCAGGCGGGTCACCTGATGGAATGTAATCACCGCCGCCCATGGACACCCGCAAAACCATAGGAATCGCAGATGCGTTGCCGGCCTTTAAGGGAGGAATAGGTTTAAGGAAGGAATAGGAATTGGGAGGAGGGGGGGGGGGGAAGGGGCCTCCGGAACCCTCACTGGTCGGACGAAACACAACAGCACCAAGTGCCGTTATTTCACGCCGAATATTCGTGAGAGGGTGGTATTACGCCGGGTGAGCCGGCCCAATGCGTGCTGCAACGCAGCGTGGCTCTACCACTCATGGTTGTGGATGAATACACATACTAGTTATGTAGGTCCAACTTAATTCGTCAAATCCAATTCGGCTGTGCGGCGTTCGGTATTCTACGGAATATCTTTTCTTACAAAATATCGTAGTTTCTCATGACTAATGTCTATGACAAGTATGTGTTGCCAGTGAGAACATGTTGAACTGAGAATTAATCGCTTACTATAATAGGCCTCATACGACGGCTCAAGGTTACTTAAAGAGCAATGGAGTGGGCTATGCTCGGGGTATCTCTGCGGGATCGAATCTGAAATGAAGAGATTTGTAGAGTAGAAATGAGGGCACATCGCTCGTAGAACCGACGTCCGTTATGGCAGAATGGTTCTCGAGTATCGACTGCGCGGTAGAAGACGCAGTGTAGGCAGGCCTCCAACTAGGTGGAGCGATGATCTGGTATAATGGTCGCGGGTAGCTGTAGATGCGAGCAGCATAAGAACGGTCGTGGTGGTGATCTTTGGGGAAAGCCTTTGTTCAGCAGTGTAAGCCTCTAAGCTGATGATAATGATGCGCTGTAAATTAGCGCTTTATACGTGATAAGCGATAATATTTAATTTTTGTCAGTCATGATGCAAGTCAGTCTTAATGTTAATTAATACACCTTGAATTGAAATATTTCAGTTGAACAAAAACAAATGTGCAAGAACATTCTTCGCGTCAGCAGCAAGTGCTTCAACCCAATAGTACCATGGTGCTTCTTCCGCATAGACGGCAAGCTGCCGTTGAGTCTCGGAAGCCTTATAACAACCTATATGGTGGTCCTTCTGCAGTTTGCATACTTGAAGGCATAGGTTGATAATAAGCACTTATATTTTTGATAGGCTGCAACTCTATTCGAGGCCGCTCCAGTCAATGCTGAGGGGCTCAAGTTATAACGTGGCCACGACGTGATCGACATGACAATAATTAGCGTCGTTTTTGTGGACTACGCCCAGTATAACACCCAAATAACATAAAGTAAGAAGTTGTAGCAAAATGTAACTTATTTTTGTTACATTATAATCTTTAATTGATGCAATGTAAGGAAGAAAAACGATCTTTGATCAAGGTATCTATGAAGTGGTTCACAATAATTATTGTTTTTTTTAGTAAATTATTAATTTTAAAACAAATTCGTGTTTAATTTTATTTACTTGTGATCCTTCTTATATATTTAAAAAAGTATTAAAAGAGTACACACACTTCTGGATGCTTTTTTACATTCCAGTCACAAAGAAAGCATTCTTAAAAAAGCATTTGTCATCTAGTAGTTAAACCACTGTTCTAAACCTAGAGATCCAGTTACGGTTACTCGCAGGGCGTAGGTATATAATATATAGTAGGTACATATATCGACGCAAAAAAGCGGAAACGTTGTAACCCGCAACTTGGTCAATTTTTTTATTGCATATTCGGAAACAAAAAAATATTCTGCGTTGAATGGTTTGACTCCCATGTCTCTACGACCAATAGAAAATTTTGTACAGCGTTTTAATTAACCCCTATTTTTTGAGGGATCACATAAACGTGTGCTGTAAATAGCATAAAAACGGCTCTTTTTAATCATTTTCATTTACATTAATTCATCTTTTGCAAACTATATTATCCTGGTAGTTACAGCGCTGTTAAAATTTTGAACGGTACGGGTTACAGCGTTTTTGCCTATCATAAAATAATAACGCTCCACGTTTACTACATTTATTAGTTAAGAAATTGTTAGTCGTCGTGGTTTACTACAGTTCACACAAGCATGGTAATATAGACAATTAGCGTTTACGCCAATTTAAAAAGTCTAAATTTGTAGAATTTTGGCATTTTCATGTGACTTTACCGCCATTAAAACTGACGCCTACGCCTCAAACCGGCGGCTTACTGCGCCACTCGGTCACTACGCTACAGACGAAAGAGTGTGTTGTGTTTGCTGTAACGGATTGTCTCCGCGTGACTGGAGCCGTTTTAAAACGTAAATGGAACGAATTTTAGTTATTAGAATAAAATTAGATCATTAATGTTTTAATCTATATAAATATCTATTAGTACTGAAATTAAGATAATGTGTATAATATTGTATATCGATACATTGCAGATAATAAAAGCAAAGAAAAAGATAAAGAAAGACATTAAAAAAAAACAAAAACTGGTATACGGCAAGAAAATATGAAAAATAAGGAAGTTCGTGAATCTTATGCCAACAATAAAGGAGAATTAGTTAAAGTAGAATAGAAATCAATAAAATTAAATCTATGGATAGAAAAAAAGTGTGGAAATGAGTGTGGAAAAAAACACCTGAGGAAAGATGCTAAAGTTTACTTTCATACTTTTTAACTATAAGAGTCATCAAAGAATAAAAGACTGGATAGCTCAGTGTGCTGTAAAAAAATATATTAGAAGGCCATCCAATACGATTATTTTATTAGTGAAGGCGAAGGATGAAAAAAAGTTTGTCAAAAATATATTTTAAATACATTGGACGTAACTCAACGATTTATTCTCTTCGTATTAGAAACAATGGTTGATGGGCAAGTGAAAACTAATGATAGTGAAATAAATGGTGGGTATAATCAAACTAAAGAGGAAGTAATGGAACATGCAATAGATTTTAAAGAATCTTTGCCAACGATACGATCGCATTATTTCCGAAGCGAGTATTTACTTAAGAAATTTAGAAATGTGTGCAAAAGTGTGTAATAATCTATTTGTAATTTGTTTCGAGCGATCTTAAGACCTAAACAATTGGTGAAGTTTAATGAAAATGGTACCATTTTAAAGACTTTACTGTGAGCTTGAACTGATACCATATTTATTTAAATTATACTCATGTTTCAGGAGCTATCCTTCTTTAAGTGAAGGAGTAAGAAAACAGACATGTTTTAAGTTCTTGACTTTGGCGACATTGACCCTCTATATCTCAAGGTACCTGTTTATTATTAGACTGCTGTTACATGTTGACTACAACACATCTCCGCTGAATTCCACAGAAAAAATGGATACCACTCCTACAGAAAGCAGCACAACTGATCGCCCTACAACAAGGGCTTAGCCAGTTAGCTACCACACGTCAGCTTCACATAAAAGGTAAAATGCGGTAGGCTCCTAACACAAGAAAAAGACATAAATAAACACTGCCAAAAATACTTTGCAGAACTATTAAACGAAGAATTCCCATGAAATAGGGTGCCGGAGTTAGCTAGGGTAACTAGTCCAATAGAACCAAAAAACACCTGAGGAATATTGTTTTCTGAGGTTTAAGCGAGCACTACACATTGAAATGAAACACTTTTTTACGGATTAACTCGCGTTTAATTTACTATTTACATAGTTTTTATATTATCCTGACGTTTCGAACCCTTTACAGAGTCCGTGGTCACAGGGAGACTGAGGTGTTAGTCATCTCATTGTTAGAAGTTATTTGCCTACCGTCAAAATTTTTTATTTTTAACCGGGTGCGTTCAAATTTACACAATACGAGCTAACAATATTTTTAGGTCTGGCAATGTGTTGCTGTTGGGGCTGGGATTTGATGACCTGTATGATGGGGTCCCAGGCAGGTGGTAAATTCCAACCATCCTCTCTATTGAAATTACGATGTTTTTTTAATTTCAATAGCCTCGCGTATCATCCTAGGGATAAATCGTTGTTCCTTGGCGAATATTTGAGGTTTGTCAAATCTGATGTAATGGCCCAACCATTCCACCCCTCAAGAGCATGTTCACACACTGCAGACTTAATTTCGCGCTTATGCTTGACGTCGGCTATATGTTCTTTTACGCGGGTTCCTACACTTTTCTTTGTTTGCCCGATGTACGAGAGCCCACAGTCGCAGTCCAGTTTGTACACGCCTGCATCTTGAAGGGGTATATTGCACTTGACAGGTAGTAAGAACTGGTTGATCTTCTTTGGCGGCTTAAAGTAAGTATTGATTGAAGCTCGCTTCATGATGTGACCAATCTTGTCAGTGACGCCTTTCATATATGGAAGTACTGCAGGTTGGCGCTCGACTGTGGTTGGTTTTTTGCCTTTTTTGTGACGAAGCCGCGGTACTTGCAGTTTGTTATCCTGTAGTACATGCTTGACATGCTGAAGTTCAGCAGCCAGGTGTTGGGTGTCACAGATGTCGCGTGCTCTCTGAAACAAAGATTTCCCTACAGTAGCCAACTATCTAGGATGGTGGTGAGAATCACCATTGAGGTACCTCAATGGTGATTCTCACTATTGAGGTACCTCAATGAATGGTTGGAATTTACCACCTGCCTGGGACCCCATCATACAGGTCATCAAATCCCAGCCCCAACAGCAACACATTGCCAGACCTAAAAATATTGTTAGCTCGTATTGTGTAAACTTGAACGCACCCGGTTAAATATAAAAATTTTTGACGGTAGGCAAATAACTTCTAACAATGAAATGACTAACACCTCAGTCTCCCTGTGACCACGGACCCTGTAAAGAGTTCGAAACGTCAGGATAATATAAAAACTATGTAAATAGTAAATTAAACGCGAGTTAATCCGTAAAAAAGTGTTTCATTTCAACACCAGAGGAAGTAAAATTTGTTTTTCGTCGAATAAAGAACAAGTCGACTGAGCCAGATGAAAAATTCTATAAAAATAAAGGCGACTACTAGAAAGAAACTACAGAAGCATTAAGGTAACTTCGCACTCCTTATAAATCTGGGACCATGATAGCTAGAAGACTATCTCAGCTTATAAAATAAACGCCAAACCAATGTGGCTTCACAAGAGGCGTAGGAACCATAGATGCTATTCACTCTATTAAACTGCTCTTACAAAAGTATAAATCATCTGGAAAGGATTTTACTTCACTTTTATAGATCTAGATAAAGCATTTGATAGTGTGTCACTACTATATGCCTATAATATATTACTCGTGTCGGAATCTGCTGAAGACCTGCAAAACAAACTATCCCTGTGGAGCAACCGTTTGGAAAGCCGAGGCCTCAGCGTAAGGCGAACAAAACGGAATACATGCACTGCAACTTCTCTGGCGTAAATGCGATCGTATCCCTCCACTAATAGATAATTTACTCTTAATAAAGTCTCCAAATTCAAGTACCTTGGATCCGTATAACAAGTAAAGCGAGTACCAACGAAGACATAGAAAACAGAAGTCAAGCGAGGTGGCAAAAGTGGAGAGCACTGACTGGGGTACTTTGTGACTCGCAAATGCCTGTTCGAGTAAAATGGAATATCTACAAGAGAGCAGTTCCACCTGCCCTTCTGTATGGTGCGGAATACTGGCCAATTTGCAAGCAAGAGTAGCTTATGATGCATTGTACAGAAATGCGAATGCTTAGGTGGGCTGGGGGCGTAACGCTAATAGATAAGGTTCGAAATGAATATATCCGTGGCACGTTCAAGGTTGCGCCAAACATTACAGATGTGCGAGAGTCAACTGCGATGGTTCGGCCATGTGATGCGCAGAGGTCTCCCACCTAACGACTTGGACAGGCACAATAAATAAGGATATGAAGGCAATGGGCGTAAGTCTAGATTTGACGCTAAATAGAGAGGAATGGTGCAAAATGATACGGAGAGCCGACCAAATGACCTGGGAAAAGGCTAGGATGATGATGAATTATTATTAGTACTCGATATTAGAACAGAATAGATAATATTAGAAAAAAAGATAATTACAAAAGACAAAATTTCAACGTTTTGAACATAATGGCTATTGAATTTTACAGTAAACATGTTATGGATTTACGGACAAAAAATTTTAAAATTAGAAAGGGAGTACCGTAGTCCGCATTTACGAGAAGTGATGATTGTTTTGCTTAAATTGATTTTAAGTAGGTACAACTCAAGTGAAACTTTAGAAGTGATATTGTTTTGTTTAAACTGTTTTTCTTTATGTTTTAACAAGTTAAACGCCCAAGCCAAAATATTTAATTATCACATGGGCCATGGCAAACACCGTATGCCCGACAGTGGCTGGGGCCCACCGGGCTGCGGCAGACACGGTTTGACTGCCAGTACGACCTGCGCTAAAAGGTCTTTACTAGGCTGGCGGACATCAATAACAGCGTAAACGCTATTCGTAGTGACCCGCGGGGCTCTGTAGAACAAGCTTCACGTCTTAGCGCAGAGAAAAACTTACAAGTTTTGAAAATATTCGTGACCTGACCCGACGACGGGACCCGACACATTTCTTCTTTGGCATGCTATTACTAGTGCTGTTAAAAATCATGTTTTTGAATAATTATAGGGTCTATTTGTCATTTCTTAAATTATATTATATGAAATAGTATATTCTCAATTATTTACAGCATTTGGTATAAGCTAAAGCATTTAAAATTTTTAAAAAATACCTCTATTATAAAAAAAATACAATTATGTTTGAGATCAGAGAATGAATTTAAAAAAAAGTCTATGAATTGATTGACTCGACTCTGTACTGTAGTCTGTGGTAAATAGGTATTCAATGCTTGCTTGGATTGGACATATTATTCTTTGTAATTTGTGCTTTGGTAAGACTCGCCTGAAATTCGTCGCCTGTCGATGAAGTTGATGACTTTTGGGGACAACATCAAAATATGTTAGCGAATTCGAGAAGACCACGCACTAGCATTACCACCGAACATAACAGAGAAGAGATGAGTTTATATCTCGCAAATCCAGTGTTTCCGTTGAAATCAAACCCATTCCAGCAGATATGAAATGGAAGAAATGGGAAGATATGAAAACGGTGTTCCGAGGGTTGTTTATGCTTGCTTATTGTTTTTTATTAATATCAGGTACGTCAGTTCCGGTGGAACGTCTATTTTCAAAAGCTAGAGCCCTGATTACAGAGACTAGGAAATTCCTAGTCTCTGTTATCTCTCCCTGTTGAGCTCAAGGGTTAAAAAATTACTAGATATTTTTGTCTGATTGCACGGGAGATGACTTTTGATTGAGAAAATAAAGAAATATTTTAAAAAACAGCTTTTAAGTACTATTTTACGTCTTTTTATTTATACTGATTGAAAAACAAAATGTACTCGATACTCTAATAACTCGATACTTTTGATGCGAGTACGATACTGGTATCGATTACTTTTGTTGCGATACTACTCATGAGTATAGTATCGATACTTTTGTTTCGATACCATATCTCTACACTGAGCTGTGTCGAGCGAGAGCAAGCATAGCGCTAGCGCAGAGGTGCGGGGGTGGTTGCCAAGGTGACCCAATTTCTCTCTATTTTTACCATTTTCCACCATTCTACTTAATTGACATTAAAATAAATCCCCTTTTAAAACAAACAAGCCAATAAAACATGTAGACAGATAATGACAATTTTTTTATTTTTTACGAAGCTTACTGGGAATATATGGTTTAACTCGTTTAACGTGTTAATGAGTCTAAATGGCTAACTATTGTTAGTATTGTGCTATCTTTTGAATTCTGTTTAATATTTTCAATGTGATTTGTAGTAATTTTTATCCTAAACATTTTAAAAAGACATTAAATAAATGTCATTTTAAATAAATAAATAAATAAATCGTTTATTTGCACAAAACATGGTATACAATGATAACATTTACAATAAAAGGTGCTCATGTTTCGCTAATAAAATAGCATGCAAATCGTTTACAATGTTAATGATATTAATTACATTACATGGAATCAAGATTGCAATAATAAATAAATGTCCAGAATCAAAATTTCAATAAATTGTATGTCGGTAAGATCAAACTAGTTGTCAATAAATTCCTTAACACTATAAAAATTTTTGTCCATAAGCCATTCAGTTAGTCTTTTTTTAAATAAGAAGCTATTTAGCACTTTCAATTCATTTGGTATCTTGTTATATATTCTGACGCACAACGCAAGACAATTTTTTGTGTATTTACATGTTTTGGGAACATTTCTTAAGACAAGTTTATATTTGTCTCTGCGCACTCTAGTACTCTGTGTATCACATGCTTTAGCAAACAGATACCTATGTTGATGGACAAAATGACATACCTCATACAAGTAGAGCGACGGAAAGGGCAGCAGACCTAGGTTTTCAAATATTGGTCTGCATGATTCATCAGGCAAAATTCCACAAATGGCCCTAATGCACTTTTTTTGTTCCACAAACACTCTATTCCAATCTGTGCTATTACCCCATATCATCAGACCGTATCTCAATACGGATTCTACGTATGCACGATAACATAGGACAGCAGTTTTTTTATTTGTCACTTTTGTAACTTGACTTAATGCATACACGAATTTATTTATTTTATTACAAGTGTTTTCAATCTGATGTTTCCAGTTCAAAAATTGGTCTATTGTTACTCCAAGGAACTTTACGTTTTTAACTTCATTGATTTTAGTGACATTTAATTTAAAATTATATTTCTCTTGTTTAGATTGATTGAATTGAATAAATACTGATTTATCTAAATTAATTTTTAAATTGTGTGCATCGAGCCATTCAATTAATATGTCAATAGTTTTATTAATGTCAAATTCATGATAAGTTAATGTATTATTTCTCTTTTCAGTCGTCACAATTATGGTAATGTCATCTGCGTACAAAATGCATTTATGATTCGTAATTTCAAATATGTCATTAATATATAATATAAATAAAAGAGGACCTAGAATACTTCCCTGTGGGACACCGCTTTTATTTTCGTGACAACTGGACGAGAACGATATAATTTCACTATTCATTAATTTATCCACTGTTACATATTGCTTACGGTTAGATAGGTATGATGATAACCACTGAAGGGTTATGCCTCTCACACCTATATTTTCTAACTTCTTTAAAAGTAAATCATGTGAAACATGGTCAAACGCCTTAGATAGGTCAAAAAAGAGTCCTGTTGACCAAAAATTGTTATTAATATTACTCAAAATATTATTCATTAAATCAAAAATAGCTAATGTCGTGGATTTACCGTTCTGAAAGCCATATTGGCTATTATTAATAACGTTATATTTGACGCAAAAATCAACCAGTCTCTTGTGCATGCACCTTTCAAAAATTTTTGACAAAATAGGGACAAGAGTGATGGGTCGATAGTTATCAACATTATCTTTTTCACCTTTTTTATAAAGTGGTCTAACAACAGACAGCTTTAAAGCTTCAGGAAAATTCCTGTGTAAAACGATTGGTTTATGAGGTAGGTGAGAACTGATAGTATTTCGTTAATGCAACTTTTTATTATTTTAGTACTTATACCATCATAGCCTTCCGCATTTGTATTGTTTAATTTTGTCACTTCCGTTTTTACTTCCTTCTCTGTCATCGGCATTAAGAACATAGTATTGGATATTGTTGTGGAAGTCGGTCGTATCTTTATGAGTGTAGACGAACAAGACTGGTTTTTGATAAAATGATTATTAAATGCATTAGCTATGCCCGTGGGATTAGTTAATTTTGTGATATTATCAATTTTTAATTCAGATATATTATTACTATTTTTTAAATTCCCAACTTCATTTTTTATAACGGACCATGTCGCTTTACATTTATTATCACTGTTATTTATAAATTTTATATTAGAGTTCTTTTTTGATTCGTATATAATTTTTCTCAATAATTTAGAATATGTCAGATAATTATTTTTATTGTTTGTTGTTTTGTGTGTATAATAGCGATAACGCAGATGTCTTTTGGTTTTACAACTTATTCTCAGACCTTGGCTTATCCATCTACTGTTAATATTATTGTGTTTTGGCCTGACCTTTATTACGGGAAAGCACAAATTATAGAGCAGACATAACATCTCGTAAAATTTAGAAAAAGCAGTATTAAAATCAGCCTGTTCATAGACGTCGTACCATGTAAGACTACTCAGATACTCCTTTAACTTATTTATGTTCTCAAGCGAATAGTCTTTTTTGAACACAAAGTATTTCTCTGGTGACACCGGCTTTTGTTTAACGTTGAAACTTAGTAACTGCGCGGTATCGTGGTCGGATAAAAACAAAGGTAATGTTTTGGCCTCAGCGTTTTTGATATTGCTAAGAATATGGTCAATGCATGATTGTTTTCGAGTAGGCTCATTTATGTGAATTTTTAAATTGTGAGTTTTGCATAAATCTTGTAAGCATTCTGTAATTTTACCCTTTTTTAACCTATTTATGTTTAAATCTCCTGCAATAACTATTTTGATATTAGACTTGTATTTTTTATATATTTCGCACAACAAACTATTCAACTTACCCAGGAAAACATTAGGGTCAGACGTCGGAATTCTGTATAAAGAAATCACTATTAACTTATAAAGAGGGATTTCAATGCCACAAACTTCAAAATTTTTTGGCAAGGCAGATTTTTTTATCCACGTCAATTCTTTGTGAGATACATGATTTTTTGTTAATATACAAGTTCCGCCCCTTTGCTTTTCTCTACAAAAAGCAGCTGCTAATTGATAGTTCTTAATTTTTATGAAACAGTCATATCCCGACTTAAGAAATGTTTCTGTAAGGCAAATAATTTCAGGATCCTCATTCGCTTCACGTAGTTCTTGTAGAGTTAATTCCAGTATCGACTGTTTTGAGAGAATACTTGCAATATTTTGGTGAAATATTTTAAATTTTATTTGTTTAGACTCGAAAAAATGATTTATCATTTACTTTAGGAAAATAGTCAGTTATAGTCTTTTTTTTGCTTTTTGATGGTTTGGTGTCAGGGGGCATCATATTTGTACACGCACCGTTATTTGTTGACTGTTTTTGGGAAAAATAATATGGAATCGTACCCTTCCCATAGTTCACCTGCATGGGTCTCGATTTTTTTCCTAATATAATTTTTTTGAGTGCTGTTACATCTAAATATTTATTTTTATAGTTTGTACAGTCAACCACATAATTGATCGATCTACATATATCAATTAAATTATAGTTATTACAATATACAAATTGGCAATTATTAAACTGATTGCATAAATTACTGAGTACATTATTCATATAATTCTTATTAATTCTAACATTTTAAAAAATATTTAATAATAAAATGTCACAAAAATAAAATTTACTAAAAACATTTCGCAACAGGGATGTCAGTTTTTTTAAGTCTATGTCATTTTCACCAACTCCTATTATCAATATGTCTCCAGTCTTCAGATCGATGTTATTGCAACTTTTTAACACTTCATCGCTTTGTGCATACGGTTTTGTCTCAGCTGTAACCTTATATCTCCCATATGGAGAAGTTTCTCTGGAAGATAATAATGCAGAAGAGAGGCCTACGCATTGTTGGGTACCTAGGATGAGTATCCGGTTGAAATCCACCTTATTATCGGCGTTTTGACTTGACGATGAAAGTTTCGGTGGATGCGTCATTGTTTGATATTTTGATAAATCACTCGCGATAACCTGGGCTTGTTCCGAGACATCGTTTTTTAGATTGTCTTCGCAAATTACACTTTTGTTCGTCTCACATAATTCTTGCTTCAGGTCATCTATTTGTTTATTGAGGTTACCAATCTCTATTTGTGCATCTAAAAGTGATTTTTTCAAGATAGAAATTTCTTTTTGGAGAAATGTAAAATCTTTCGAGCGCTTAGTATTGCCTTCTGCTGGAGAGGCCCTCGGGGGAGTAAAGAAAATATGTGGTTGCAATGTATTTATTTTGTGTTCCTTACTATTGTATCCTGGGAAATTTCCACAAAGATTTTTTAGCAGGTATAATTCTTTATTCAGTTTTGTTATACATCTATTTAGCTGATTATTTTCAAGTATTTAGTTTTCTAATTCAGATTCAGTAGATGTTAATTTTATTTTTAACGAATTAATTTCCTCTTTCAGTTCATATCCCATACTAGTAGTATCCTCAAGCAGTGTGTGTTCTGCGCTTCTTGAAACTCTTTCCACCGCTGAGTACGAGTCATCTAATATTTCCTGCTGCGTCAAAACATGGGAGTCATAATAGGTTTCTGAATTGCATACAGATGAAGGTGACGATGATGTAAGAGGCGAGTTTATAACATTCTTATCAGGTGAGACAGTAAATTTTGTATTAGCCTTTAAAGGTACTTTTCTTCGCAAGGTAACGTTTTGTTCATTAGTAGAAGTCTTTGTTTTGCTTTGCTTGAGACAAGTTTGACATTTCCAGTTTTGTTTCTTATCTTTATACATAATACGGTACAGTTTTTCTGAGAAGCCAAATACAATCGAATTCATATCTATTCCTACATTGGGTGCACAGAATGGTGTCTTTAATATTGCTGTTTGCACCACATTTATAGCAAATCACTCTCTCGGGTGTTTTATAATTACTCATTTTTTTGCGATATAATATAAGTAAAAAAAAAACAATGTTTATGAGTTGTGGATTCGAACCTGCGTCGTCAGGTCCTACGCTGATTTGTATAACCGTTAAACCAAATTGGCTTAGTTCTAGGTGACAAAATTTATAAACGGTTTGTAATGCGTTGCACTGAAGTACAGTGAAGAACGTAGTTACGTTGTGTTGTAGTTCCTCCGTTTACTGGTAGATGTCACTGATTGCCTCGAGTGGTAGTAGATAGCAGTTCTTAATGGCACTGCAGCTGGTTCATGTAGATATATTTCGTTAATTAGTTCACTTGTTATAGTGTCACAGAACTGCACCAGAGGTCGTCACTGTGATATATGGTTCAGTGGTTAGTTTGGTTTTTGTTTGTTACTTGTACTGCTACTGTTGGCCCGACTTGGTACCAGATACAGTTGTTTGTTGACGGCTGTCTAGTGCCTGACAGGCTTTATAGTTTCGAGTACTTCCTCTAGATGACGCTGTTTTATTGATCAAAACTGCAAAATCATGCATTGATTTTATTGTTTTTGTAAGTTTTACACTGGAATGATGTAAACTATTGTTTTTACACTCCTTTCGTTTGTTTGCAGATCACTGTTAGCAATTTAATACTGGTAATATCACGAATAGTTAATTTTTGAGGCCTTATTCACTGCACTGTTTTGCACATATAATAATTTGTTATTTACTGTTTTTGGGCCTTGACTACAATGTATATCGATAATCACTTGTATATGATTCCACTGCACTTGTTTTTTTTTATTAAATATCACTTGTTTATATTTTTAGTTCACATTAAATACGGAGCCGATGTTTACCGTGGCTCAGTAACGCCATCTATCATTTCATTTCATACTTACATCGCTCAATTTTACTATCCTTTCTAACTTTTAACAGTTATGATATTTTAATGCACCTGAATACATAGATAAACAGCGTTTAAGTCGAAATTAAGGCTATTGAAATAAATTGTAATAAATACTTACTGCACTTTGGCTTTATAGGAAAATACTTGATTTCGAGTCGCCCATACAATTATCTGTTTCATTTACAGCGTTTTATCGTAACAAAAAAAAATGTGCTACCCACAGAAACATAGGTCAAAAGTAACTTCTAGAAGATTTTAGGTATTTATTTAGATAACGGCTCAAAAAATAAATTAGTGCTCAAAAGATGGAACTTGTAGGATTAATAATAAAGAAGATATGATTTTTTTTCCGAAATGTCAAAAGTTATTTCGCTCTGGTGGACATTTTACATTTTGTGGGTTACAGCAGTTCCGCTTTTTTGCCTCGATACCTATATATATTATAGTACTAAGTTTAGATAGTAGGTAGTTGTTGTTGTGTTAGATAGAAAATTCTTAATTAGTTGAGAATACTCGCACAAAAACGATTTCCCTTTCGGAAAAATACACTTTCGGAAAAGTTTGATAAAATTAATGTTAAATATCGAAGCTAATAATGTTTTATTTAAATATTTAAATTTGTTTATAAAAAATATTTAGGTTATTGAATTGTAAATTATTAGATTAAATATCAAAATTAGGTGCTTTATTCACTGACAAAAAGTAGCTGTAGCTTAAAGTAAACTGCATAACACTTATTTTAAGTTTTAAATATGTAAAACATTTTAAGAGATACAACTCAACACATGAAACTAGCTTCTGTGCAGTTAAGTTAAAGAAAACAAAATAAAAGACTAATTGTTAAAGTTAACAATAGCATAACCAAATATTAAAGAATAAAGTGTTCTTTACAACAAAACCATTAAAGATTAATTCTTTCTAAACAAAGTTAAAGAAATATTCTTTACAAACAAACAAACAAAATTGTTCATGACACAATTGTTATCAATAATAAAGTGAACATAGTTATTAAGTAATAACAAATTCAACAAAATGTCATAACAATCTGTGAAAATTTCCAACAACCAAATTACAAAATAAATAAATAAGTCTGTGCTATATTCACGCAAAACAACAAAATAACAAGCTTTACATATCAAACAAAGAGCTTGTCTCAAACAAATCACTAACTTGTGTAAAACTATCAGACGCTAAAGGAAAACAAGTCAAGTCCCTGTTCGCAGGTGCCAATTGTAATGTTTATTAAAAAAAAAATTGGTTGCCTGTAAAGTCGGTATACGGGCGAAAGTTTTACGTGACAACGACTTTGAGTGGTAAAATAATTTTAATGTGAATATTCATTCGTATAGTAGGAAGAAGGATGAAATAATAGTAACAATTTAAAACATTTATTTAAACAAAGAATTATATTTAAAACATAGTTGAGTGGGAGAGAGACGCAAGGCATTCGGCGGGCCTCTCTCTCGTTCGGTGACTCATCGTAACGTTACCGAGCGTTACACTTTTTCATAAGTGACTCCCAGCCGCAACCTAATTTAAGACGTTGTCACGTCAAAACATGTATGTGTCTAAATGTAATGGATAATAAGAAGGTTTTAAATGCAAAATATTAATAGGAAATTACCTTTAAATTAAGTTCGGGCGCCAGACAGAGCTTATCTCCGTCGAATAAAAATTAGAAAACAGATTTTACCTCGGAATGTCATCGTGTAGATTCTTAGATTTTAATCTGCAGGGGGGTAGATTAAGAAATAATACTATTTTATACTGAACCATTGTTTTATTTCAAAATCCCTGTTGCTTTAACCTTTTACCGTTTAAAGTTTAACACTAACAAACAAAAAAATTAGGCTTGTGAATACAAAGTTACCATTAAAATAACATTCTAAAGATAAACGTTATGGATATTAAATGTATGAAATACAAAAAGGTTTAAATAGACTAATTGTCTTTATAAGCAGGATCTATGCCTATAAATTTAATTACACAAAGAGCATTATATTGTGACTCTAAATAATATTTTGTGAATATGAAAAATACTCTGTGAATATAACAAATTTTTGTAAATATAGCACCGTATTTAACTAATAAAACCATAATTACTGACCTGGGTTTTATAAATTTACCAGTATAAATGTTTCTTGTTGTTTTATCATCTAAGACGTCAGCACATAAAAGATATCTATTATATAATGTAGTAGCTTCGTTTAATTTCTCATTTAATGTTTTTTCACTTCGTCTATTTTTATTGAGCTTTATAAGATTTTCTTTAAGATGTTTAATATTACTGTAAATTAAATCCAGTTCTTTAAGCATTACATTTACTTGTCAAAATAAAATAACATAATAATATAATTTAATTGTAGACACCTTTAAAATTAAATGATTACATACCATTACACAGATTGCCGTTGGTGTAATACATACTTTAAGGGGAGCTAACCACTTGGGGGTAACATTATGGGGTGGAGGGGACGAAAACCTTCAGACTTCACACGTTTCGCAAGTCGTCTTCCCTTGCACCTGGGCTGCTCTCTCTGTGCGACCGCTGGGACGCTCATAACTCCACGAACGCCGGAACATCATGTAGTTGTCCAACTCTCATCTAACAACACGTTTATGGTACTTGTAGTAAAGTTTAAAGAGCCCGTACAGAATCAGTAATGTCATCAGCAGCAATATAAAGGCCGATGGTTGTCGTGGATGCGTGAAACGTCAATTGCTCTATATGCGTGTTTGCCTTGTTATTTTGGCTAATTTGTCAGGAACATTTGGTTTTGTTGGTCTTCACTTGGTTTGCTTTTGGTAGTACCCATCTTGGAAAATCTTAGTTGATTTACTGGAACCGTACGCGATGAACACGATCACAAAAGTTAATGAACTCATCTTGGACTATTGCACTGCAACCCGTGTCCGCAACTCGATACTTAGCGCATGGCAGGGTCGCCATGTAAGGTTCGACAACAGATAAATAAAGAGAACACAAGTGATTGATTGAGATTACAATATTTATTGATTAATAAAAAGGTTACATCATTATTTATAGGATTGAGAACGTACATGCACACTTATTAGGTAATTCTATACACACACCACACCACAGTAGGCTCCATTGTTCGACGAAAATTTTCCTAAGTCCTGCGCACCCATTCCTACACTCCAACCGTTTAAAGTAATTGAAATATCTTAAAGTTTGTTTTTGTCCTTATATAAATGCATATTATAGTGCTCTCAATGTGAAAATTAAATTAAAATTTCTTAGCTTGATTTTGTCGTTTTTGTCCATAAATGTCAAAACTGTTCAGACATATATCAAATATGTCCATTATGCTCAGACACTTTCAGCAGACATATTGAATCTGACCGACACTTTACAACCCTAGTCACAAACAAACAAACTCACCTTCGCTTTTAAAATATTAGTTAGATTATGATAAAATATCACTTACTACAATTGCTTCATTTATTTCTTTCATATTTCAATTATTTTAATGAGATTAATAAATTTGTTTGAAAGTGAGATTAATAAATAAACTACATATTAATTAAAAATGCCACACAATTGGTTTCAACCACTTTACCAAGTGCTTCACAATTGTTACGTATATTCAAAAGAGTTGTTGTTTTTAGTCTGAAAAGAAGGCAAAAGTTTTATAATGACTAAACTAACCTGTGAATGTTTTCTAGAAAACAGTTTAAATACAGACATTCAAGCATTTCTACGTCCGCTGACCAGTTTAAATGTTTTCTATTTAAAACCCCACTACTCCATACGTTATGGTTTCATAACTTCAAACGGAAAAAAGACCACAGCAATATCGTTAATCACCACTTTGCTCTTTTTAATTGTTTTTGTTATTAGCATATATAATTGTCCTATGTTTACCATCATTAACAAATACGTTTCAACATTATACTTCATACTGATAATGTTGATTGAAGTAACATTGTGCCTTGACAGCGTATCAAAGAGCGAAACTAAAATTCAAATGATTTTAAAAATCCAATCGGCTAGAAAGGTGTTCGTTCACTACGAAAAAAATTTGAACAAACGGACATTAGAAAACTATGGCGTGATATTATTTTTGTGGTTGTATTACTTATCAGTCGAAGTCTCTATCGTTAAACTTATTTGGTCGCCACTGATGTTTTGCAACTTGATGATTATTCTAACAGGTCTTGTTGTATTTAGATTCGATATATATTTCATTTATATTAGTCTAATGGTAAAACTTATTAGAGTAAGCCTTGAAAACTGGACACAAGAGTTAGCATTCGCTGTTCAAAGTCCTTCGACAGTTAAAACAAAATATAGTTGTAGTAAGTTCTTAACAGCGTTTAAGGACTTGAGTGCAGCATATTATTATTTACAGAGATCTTCTAATTTCGTGGTAAGTGGTCCATGAAAGCTATTTTCAAATAGCAATAATCAATATTCTAGCTGAACAACTAACGTACGGCCTTATGAAAGCGGTTAACACAGAACATGATCGCTTGCAACTAGTGTTGGACAGGATTTGAGTCTTCTGAGTCCTTTCTAAAACGACTTGACTCCATGTTTGGGACTTTTAATAATAATTGAGAGCTCAAACCTTTTAGTCTATGACAAGACTCAAGAGTCCGCTTAATATGTTTTTGTACATTTGTTTGCAATGCAAGACTTTGTATCTCTACATAGGAATGTTCGAGCCACACACTTAGTAACTGTCACCTTAGTAATTAACGAGCTTTCAGTGAATTTATACTAGTTATACAGGGCTGGAAAAAAAGACCGCGGTTGAAGGAAACATGCCCTTAATATTGATGATGGCAAATACTGAAAGGAAACATTCCTTTATTTTCAAAATAAAAAAAATTCAAAAATGTATGTGGTTCGAACATTTTTATATAGAGATACAAAGCCTCGCATTGCAAACAAATGTACAAAAACATATAAGGCGGACCTGCTTGAGCCAGGAAACGAACCGGTAAAATGTGAAAAATACTTCCTGTTTATGATACCAACCGAAAAAGTCATTCATAAGGATCAATTTCATTTTAAACATCATAGTATCTTAAATTAAAGAAAGACTAATAATACGTCTGTACATACGTGAAAATGGGTCTGATTTTGAGCAAATCATAAATTAAGTGAACTATTTTCTTTAGATAGTAAGTAAGCTTTACTATAAAAACATTGTTTTTCATGGTATTTCCTTAAACTTAAGATTACTACGTTGTTTAAAATAAATTTATCCTTTTAAGAATGACTCTTTCGGTTGATATTACAGGTTGTTTGTTTTTCATATTCCATCGGTTCGATTTCTGGCACAAGCAGATCATTATGCAGTTTTAATTATTTTGAAAAATAAAGGAATGTTTCCTTTCAGTAAAATTTGCCATCATCAATTTAAAGGGTACTTTTCCTCCAACCACGGTCCTTTTTTACCCACACTATATACTACTATGACTGGTAGTAACCGTGTCACGTAGCGGTGAAAGAATACTACCACCCCGTCTTTTCCCTTGGGTATCGTAAAAGGCGACTAATAGGCTAAAGACATGCACATATATCCAACAGCATAGAGCGGCGATGGGCCCACCACCTGTTACGCTGAGCACATGTGCAGTCGCTATTTGGTGAAAAGTGGACTATGGCAGAGGACTAATTTTGCGGTCCTCATTGCTTAGTCTCTGACTAACCCTTCGGGGATAATATTCGTGATTATATGTATGTATGTATATTATGTTTAACTGGTAGTGGACAGCGATGACAGTCTAGCCACCTGCTGTCTGATCTCAAGGGTCAATCGGCTGTACTACACATCACTACACAAATTAGATGGGCTATTCTTACACAAACGCACTCTAAATTTGCGTTCGCATTATTATATGATTATTGTATAATGTTGTCAGTATTATAAGACATTGCATTAAAACTATTTTAACGGGACCTAACACGATTAATTTTTGTAAGTAAGTACATATCTACTTACTGCTTGATGTTTCGGCCGCGATGCTGCGGTAGTGGTCACAAGCGAACTTAACAAAATTAATCGTGTTACAAAAAAATGAATCGTGTTAGATCCCGTTAAAACAGTTTTAAAGTTGTCAGTATTGTTTTGTATAATTGTTGTTCAGGACGAATAGCCACTTCTGTTTACTTTGCTTTGTAAAAGAATTGACTCCAACAAGTCAGGCCTAGCCAAGTGTGGGAGTCATTGATTAATCTTTAACTCGGCTTACATTAAGTTTTGCTACATGAACATTTTTTTTCTATTATTGTAATCTTTGGTCACCTATTTTGAGTGTCGGTAAAACTGGGTACGTGTTTTCACGTTTACAGCCTAAGCTAGCATTATGGGAATGTGTATCTGTTTGATCGTTATCTTTTCAGATTTTGCTTTACCAATGCGTAACTTTCTTTAAAATGTTACTAAATGTGCAAATGATTATTGAACTTGAACAGCGTGGAAGTTTTTTTAATGTAAGTCCGTAAAACCGATCATTTTGTATTTTATAGATAACTTATGTGCTCTAGTGACTTGGTTTGCTTGATGTCAGTGTCCCCGTCTTGCTACCATCTCATTTAAGCGATAAATCAGATGTAAAATTACGCAAATAAATTTTAGTAATTCCTCAACTCGTTTTCAGGAGTACATCATTACTAGTTCTAAAACATCCGCACTTAATACAATGCTACGTTTTAATAACTCACTGTACGTTGAGGGTTTTGTCAGTAAATTGGTTTTCATTGATGTGTTTTACGAAGATACCAGTTCTACTTCTAACCTTATAAGTAGCACTACGCCAGAATCATGACTGTCTACTTAGTATTTTTCAGAATAATCATTTGGCAACGAATTTGTTAACAATATTGGGTTCATTAAAAGTATATGCTTATGTGTGCTACCTATGCTATGAAGGTGAGAAGTTATATCAAGCTGTCACCGATGCCTGTGTTCAAAGCATTCTAATAATTAATATGAAGTCATGTTCAGGTACGTTAACATTAAACATGATTAGCTTTTATGAGCGTCCCTCTTCTCTACGGGCCTCACCCGAGCATTGCAGAAGTTATTTTACTTCTAAATAAATATTATAATGAGAACAGCACTTAAACTGTATATGGCATCGAATTCATTGTCTGCTAATATGTTTCCTAACCATTACAAATTTGGTCTTTTTATTTGTTTAGCGCTAATATTTCGACAGTGCCGTCTTAATGTTAAATGATACACCTTGAGTTGAAACGTTTCAGTTGAACAAAAACAAATGTGCAAGAACGTTCTCCGCGTCGGCAGCGTCTGCTTCACCCCAATAGTTCCATGGTGCTTCTTCCGCATAGACGCCAAGCTGCCTTTGAGTCTCGGAAGCCTCATAACGACCTATATTGTGGTGCTATTGCAGTTTGCATACTTAAAATCATAAGATTGACAAATTCATTAAACGGAACAAAAGAAGTATGTCATAATTTATATATTGTGTATTATGTGTGTAAGATTGGTAAACACTTGTTTATAAAATTAAATTATTTTTAAAATTTCATTTAAAAGCATTTATTAAAAAAGCATTTTGAGAAAATAAAATAAAAAATATGATTGTCAACAATAAATAAATTTTGTCGTATTATAAATTTAAATTGGATTTTTTGATGTTTGTTTTTTTATTGCATTTATATTTATATTATAATGCTAATAGAATTTATTTTTTCGTTATATCCCTTACTCATGTTGTTTAAGTAATAATACATACACATTGTAACGAGATTTGTTTTACGAATTATCCCTCCTATATCAAATATCTATATGATCATAGATCCTGTAAAAAGTTCGAACGCAAGTATTTCTGCAAAAAAATGTTTCATTTCATTAAAAAAAGCATGTCCACTACGAAGACTATAATGACTGGATTTAAATAAAAAAGTAGTAAACGGTATACTATAGATAATTAACTTTACTTCCAGTTCTACAAACGTAATATAAATGAAAAAAACTAAATCTAAAGCAGGGTACTCACCTAGCCGTGTAGCATGTAACGTATCTGATACTGTAGTGAGTAGGTACGTAGGCGCGAAATTCTCGAAAGGTACAAATACAAATAATTAATTTTGCTTGAACAGTGGTACCTACATAAAATTGTTACAAAAATTTGAATCACGATATCAAACACTTCAGAAAGTTCAAACATTCCTTCACCTTCCGATATTTCCATGACTCACCCAGTTGATCAAGTGCACTCAGGATGCCGTTGGGGCTGGCGCGCAAGCGCTGTAGCATGGATGCGCACCGTTTTCTTATAATGACATGGAAGCCGTCAGTCTGCGCCTCCACGTACATGCCTGATGCGCTACAAAAGCGCGGCAGCCCCACCAGCACCCTGAACGCATTGTTGTATTGGACGCGCAAGTCGCTGAACTCTGCTTGAACTCCTCCCAAAGGCTGCAGGTGTAAATGGATTGGCAGTAAGCCTTAAAAAGCGTCACCTTAACCGGCTTAGTGCATCGTGCAAACCTGCGGTCTTGCAGAAGTAGTTTAATTTACTACTTTAAAAAGGTTTGATTAATAAATGAGTCAGTTTCTTTGTTGCATTGACATAAATAAAGTAAAATAGAACCCTTAAATTAATGAGTGCCTCAAAAATATTATTGAGCATTCTACTCCATGGAGAGTAACGGAGGCGAACGGAATGAGCCGAAGGAACGGAAAGTGAACGAATAAATCAATAAGTTAAGAATCGACATCCGTTGTGTTATTTCGTCTCCCGACACCACACATCTCAGCAGTAGGTAGTGCATTCCTGCACGCATAGCATGTCAAACTCGAAAAGAGTATTGTCTACCTCGAAAGTCTATGATTGATAGCCGAAAAATAGATTTGTCTACGATGAAATATTTTTGACGTTTTGTTATAGACAAAAACTTTCTCTAGTTCATCATGCTACCCATGGTGATTGTGATGTGATACTCGTTTAATTAATTTTATAGATTCAAATTATCATTCGAGTAGAATGTCGATGTTAAGTAATGGCTGAATAGTGTTGTTTCGATGGTGAAATTGAGGGTCCTGGATCTCTTTTGATCCAGGATCCTCAATTTCAACCTAGTTATAAGGTTAGGTATACTAATTATACACAGGTACACAGCATAAAAAAGTTATTAGTACATTGAAAGTTAAGTATCGAATTAATATTACAATATAATAATAACTTAAATTAGTAGCATTACTTTTTTACAACAAGTCTAAACCTAAAAAAGGCTTGATTTATGTCCCCAGGACAAAGTGGATACTTTATCTCCAAGTACAATGCGTTTGTCATCATTTGAAGATAGAGCGATTTTGTTATCAGCTTGAGTGAAAATATAATGTTTCAAAAACTTAAATATCACGTTCTTTTTCTTAAGCGATTTATTAAGAAGTAGCACATTATTAAAATCTTTGAAATTATTTTTTTAACGACTGATTTTGTAACCCCTTTTGCATTTTTTAATTCCTTATCTTAAGTTTTCACGCAATACAACTTAAATCTTAAGCCCACAAATTCAACGATGAGTTTTCCTCCCATCTCATCTTTAAATAAAACGGGTACTTTTTTGTTTCTCCTACCTATGTATACTCATTATTTTCAATGTAAAATTGCTCATATCAAAGTATGGTTGAATGGTGGATTTAAAGTCTTTGTAAATGTCGGTAGCGCCGATAGAATACAAAAATGCTGTCAGTATCGGTCTAACATAGCTTTAAATTGGATCAATAAAATGGTTTTATAATAGAGTAGTGAAAATCATACATGTAATGATTGGATATTTCTAACACAGTGAATCATATATAAATAGGTTTACATAAAATAACTGATTCAGTTTTCATTTGTACAACTACAATTTTTTTTTTTAAACCAAACAACTGCGTAAATTAGGCCTTGAAATTAGTTGTCTGGCTGTGTAACATTATGTAGTTTTATTTCTAGTGTCTGCCCACTGATTCACTAAATGAACATTTGAACTTTTTTTTCAGTATCTTCTAAAGTTTTTCCAAAGATGCTGTTATTTAATTACTTGAGAAAGTTCTGTTCACACGTTGATTTAGCCTTTTGACTTAATTCTGTGTTTAAATCTATAAATTGTTTGATTTTTTTTGGAGGCAAAGGGAAGATCTTCCTCCAATCTGGGTGGTATAGCTCGGGGACCACTCGGGGACCGAGGTCCAACGGATGTTAGTTGGAGGTGCTATACAGGACGTCCCACGGATATGCCACATGGAGGGAAAGTACCTTGAATATTGTAGATGGAACATTTTACTGAAAGAAGACATTATTTGAATTTAAAAAACCATTTAAACTGCATTCATAGATATTAAAATAATTACATGGTTGAACTGGGAATCGAACATGTTACATGAGAAAAATAATCACCCTGTAGTTTTATCATACCGATCGAAAAGCTTCATCATAAGGATTATTTTTTGCTAAATAATTTAGTGTCACAAATTAAAGGAAGACCATGAATTTTAACATTTGATGTGAAATTTTGTTCAGAAAAATGATAAGCCGCCTACGAGGAATAATTCCGAACAACAAACACATTTTTGAATTATTTCTTTATAATCAGCCAGCCGCATTGCGATGGACAAAATAATTTACGCGACTTTTCCTAGGATTAGGTACCTACTAATTACGCATTTCTTTATCATTTTATCATGCACTTAAATTATAATAGGGAAATGATGCGTAGTTCTAGTAATAGGTACTTAGGATAATGTCAGTTGTATGTCCTTACGGCAATGTCAGCTTTTCATTTTTCTGAACAAAATTTCACATCAAAATATTATTATGTTAAAATTCATGGTCTTCCTTTTATTTCTGATACTATGTTAATTAGCAAAAAATAACGCTTCTGATAAAGCCTTTCGATCGGTATGATAAAGCTACGGGGTGATAATTTTCTCATGTAACGGGTTCGATTCCCGGTTCAACGATCCCGATTTTCTCGTGTGGCAACATTTCTGCTAACAGCTGTTTTAAGTTCGCTCCCGTGAATTTTAACAAATTCAATAATTTTCGATGTAAATATTGACCCCCTTTCAATTATTTACATGATACTTAACTTAACAACATTAAACTATAACAAAGAAATCTAGAAGAAAGAAGAAA
The DNA here is from genome assembly GCA_963921215.1 of Scoparia ambigualis. Lineage (NCBI taxonomy): Eukaryota > Metazoa > Arthropoda > Insecta > Lepidoptera > Crambidae > Scoparia > Scoparia ambigualis. Next base: position 3,555,002 of record OY992514.1, on the reverse strand, counting down.
GTTTGTTGTACCAAAAACTGCAGGTCGGCTTGAACGCTTCAAAAGCAATCTAGATTCAAAATTAAATTATTTAGAATACAATAACAACCCTAATGTCTTTTATAATGATTTCTTTAACACATTGTTCAGAATTTAATAAATCTTTTATTCCAAAAAAGATCTTGGTTAGTGGTACTGTAACTTTTAATGAATGGGCTACAATTGGTATTCACAAAAGTAGGAAACGCCTGTGACGATTTCAAATTATATGTTAAAAATATTATTCAAAGTTATTTAAAAGAGTATGTCGATTAGCCAAGGCAAACTATCTGAGTTCTAAGAATAGTAATAGTACTAACAAAATAAAAATGACATGGAATATTATTAACAGTGAAACAGGAAAGGTCAAAAGTCGTAATAATGAGTACAATTTAAATTTTGCTAATAAAACATTGACTTATGATGCTGAAGTTGCTGCAGCATTTGAGTGGTTACCTAGGTACAACTGCATACTAATACTTGATATAAGTACTAAAGAATTGATTGTTTTCAGTGTTTTATCCAGACTCGTGAGGTGCCAGGGACCAACACCACGCAGAATGGCCGTGTTGGCAACTTATTGTCAACCTATACAGCGAAACCATGCTTCTCGGCACGCGCCGTCGGTTGTCGGGTCACCCCGTGTCGGAGCGGGGATGATCGACGGGAGACGAGACTGGAAGGGGCAGGCGGCTGAAGGGATAAAAACCGCTTGCAGACCGGCAGGAGCGAACTTTTTTGCTAACTTTCGAAGAGATAATCTGTACACTTTATCTGTTATTATTTAATTAAATAACTATTATTCTCTCATCTTATTTAAGTTGGTAATATAGTTAACATCAGAAGTGGGTTCATACTCGTTTTCACGCAATGAGTAGGAAAGGTAATAAACGCTCAAAGCAAAGAAGAGAACGTTCCAGCTCCAGTTTAAGCGTCAGCAACGCCAGGACTCCGTCACCTTCGCCCAAGCGAAAGTCAAAGGTATCACGTAAAACTGATACTGGACCTGTGAGTAACTCCAATCAGTTTACCTTGAACAACATCATACCCGAATTCGATCCTTTAAAAGATGACATAAATGCATGGCTTAGTATTATTCAGTCTTACGCTAAAACATTTGCTTGGTCCGACGAAATGACACGTTATCAAGGTCTAAATAAATTAAATGGTTTCGCAAAGGTCTGGTACGATTCGTTATTACGCACTAATATTGAGTGGCCGTCATGGAAATGGAAGGATTGGAAACGTAAATTGATGGGTAGTTTTAGAATTCGTCGTAACATGTACGAGCTTTTAAAAGAAGTTATAGACAAAAAACCAAGCGATAACCAATCGTTATACGAGTTTTACTTTGAGCAAAAATGTAAGATTGATCGCTTATCGCTTAATTTTTCAGAACAGGATATTATTTCAATTATGTTCGGAAATATTGGAGATAGGAGTATCGGAGCTTCTATTGAAGCAAGTAATTTTGCCTCTTGTGATAGCTTCGCCAATTTTCTACATGGTCGATTATATAAAACCAAAATCACTAAGCAAGTTCAGTCCACTTCACGTGATAACAATCAGCCCAAGCACATTCAAAATCAACCGACAGCGTCTCAGTCGAATGAATTGTCAGGTTCATCTACATTTCATTCTACCCAAACCTCAACGAATAATGCCACGCAGGAATCTGGCCAACCACAGGGTCGAAAACAAATCAAGTGTTATACGTGCGGTGGGAAATAGACGAAATCAGTGCGAGGTTAACAAATGCAATTACTGCGGTAAGCGGGGTCATTTGGAACCCGCCTGTTACCATAAAAAGAACGCGGTGAAACCAGAACAACAGGAAACAAAATCTGTATCCACCCTCAATACAAAAAATAAATTTCTTAAGAATGTAATGATTAACCATTTAGAGAATGTAGCATTCAGCGACACCGGAAGTAGTTGTTCATTAATTTTGGAAACATTAGTACTTAAACATAAGTTAAACAGCGTTCTTCTACCCTCGCCAATTTTGTTACAAGGATTTTCTAAACATACTTCCCGGTCCGTGACGCATAGAATAACGGTTGATTTGAAAATCGATTCTGTAAGTTTGAGCCAGGTTGATTTCTACATACTCAATGACTTAGCCGATTACGAAATTTTGGTTGGACGTAATGTGACCGAACGCGCCGATATTATTTATTCTAGGATAGGGGACGTTCTCAAATTTGATTACGCCAATTCACTTACCGAATTTTGTAACGTTTTAAAAGATTTTAAGTTAGACGCAGATACACATCAGAATGAATTATTAATTCTATTTCATAAATACCGGAAATGTATTGTGAATAATCTTAAAGAATTAGGTAAAGTAAACAACCATCAAATGGAGTTCCTAGGCTATAGAATTAAATCAGGTTGCGTTATGCCGAATGAGGAAAAATTAAACGCAGTAAGGGATTTTCCCGTGCCCAAATCAGTCCATCAACTTCTACAGTTTCTTGGGCTAATTAGTTACTTTCGTAAATTTATTAAAAACTGTGTGATGTTTCGCTCCCCTCTGACAAAACTGTTAAAAAAAGACTCTGTGTGGACTTGGAATGAACTGCATGATAGGGCATTTCAAACTTTGAAAGGAAAATTAACTTCGGAAAGTGTACTATCGATATTTGATCCCAATTAAGAAAATGTACTTTACACAGATGCGAGTAGGGACGGCATTGCCGGCATACTCATGCAAAAAACAGATGATGGTGAGAAACCAGTTCATTTTTATAGTAGGCAAACTTCAGAAGACGAAAAGAAATACCACTCATTTGAGCTTGAACTTTTAGCTTTCATGTTCTTTGCAGAAATTCCGTTTGTATTTGCTAGGTTCATCTTTTAAAATAATAACTGATTGTAACGCGGTTAGATTTGCCCTTACTAAAAAAGAAATTATTACTCGGATCGCACGGTGGGTGCTGTCAACCCAAGAGTTTTCGTTTGACATAATTCATCGAGAGGGTACTCGAATGCAACATGTTGATGCATTGAGCAGGAACCCCGCGAAATCCGGCGAAATAACGGAAACCGAAATAATAATGTCTATAACGGAGGCAGATTGGTTATTGTCAGTACAACTACAAGACTGAATTACAACACATAAAAACCATTTTAGAATCAGGTGAGGCCGATCAAAATAAAGATATTTTCAACAGGTTCGAACTGTTAGGTGGGAAGGTCTATAGGAAAACTACACATGGTCGTCGGTGGGTAGTCCCAAAAAAATGTATTTTGCAAATAATCAGATGTAACCATGACGACTTAGGGCATTTTTCTGTAGACAAAACTGTGGAACGGATTAGTCATTGGTTTTCTCGAATGCGTCACATAGTAAAAAGGTACATAAAAAATAGTTTGAATTATATTTACTTTAAACATAAAGGTGGCTCTAAAGAAGGTGAGTTATATCCGTTGCCAAAATATGCACGACCCTTCCACACGCTTCACATTGACCATTTAGGTCCATTCGTGAAGAGTCAGAGCAAGAATAGATATTTGCTGGTCATCGTCGATGCCTTTACAAAGTTTGTGTTTATTACCGCTAGTCGTAATACCAAGTCTTCAGGCGTCATAAAAGAACTCGAGAATATAAGTAAAACATTTGGAAATGCAAAACGAATAATATCTGATGCGGGATCTTGTTTCACATCCCGCGAATTTACACAATATTGTGTTAACAAAAATATACGTGTGCATATTGTGGCGACGGGTATGCCACGTTCTAACGGACAGGTCGAACGTTTTAATAAAACCATTTTGGAAGCTTTAAAAACTACCGGTGCTAACACGACAGACGATAGGTGGGATCAATACATAAAGATATTGCAACAAGGGTTGAGTAGCACCATTCACAAAACGACAAAAGCCGTCCCCAGTGAAGTTTTTCTAGGCTTCAATGCAATGGATAATGACAGTCTTTCACCGGACCTTGACAATTTAGTGGACGTGACCAAGTTGCGTGAGAAGGTAGATGAAAATACTAAGGCCAATGCTCACACGCAAAAACAAAGGTTCGATAAATCTCGGACAAAAGCACACATATATTCAGAAGGAGATTTGGTACTGCTTAAAATTCAAAGTTAAAGTAATGATGGGAACAGCAGAAAGTTATTACCTGTGTTCAAGGGCCCATTTCAAGTGAGAAAAGTTATGGGAAATGATAAATATGAGGTGACGGAAGTCAGAAGAAGTGAAAGAACCTCAAAAAAATATACTGGTACAGCTGCTGCTGAAAATATAAAACCTTGGATAAAAATAGATGAATTGGATGTTGATTAAGTTGATTATAATATGCTCTCCATGTTGGCAAGGTAACTAAAAACATAAAAAGTGTATATTTCTTTATTTATTTATTTATAAATTTATATTTATTTTAGACTATTGTCCTTACTATGATGTTATTTATTAAAATGACTTATTCTATGTTAGTAATTACATCAAATTAAAACAAATTAGAACTAACTTTACATTGAAGTTGACATTTAAATTTAAATTAATTACATTACATTTATTGTTTACCAATGTTATTGTCAAATGCTTAGGGAGTGCGAGTCAAGATAAAACACTTTATGGATGAATAATAATATGATTTGAGGACAGATAAACAAATAAAACTTAAGTGAAGCGAAATGCTCTTTAAGCGAGAGTGGTTTATCTTTGTTCAAAGACTAATCTGGTCTCTTCAGTGTGGCAAAGTCCCTTTAAGTGCGGATGGTTCTAGAACCATAAAATCCTCATGATAAGTAAATCCATAGTTGTACTTAGTGTACCTACTCATGAAAATAATGACCGCATTACCTAGGTACAACTGCATACTAATACTTGATATAAGTACTAAAGAATTGATTGTTTTCAGTGTTTTATCCAGACTCGTGAGATGCCAGGGACCAACACCACGCAGAATGGCCGTGTTGGCAATTTATTGTCAACCCATACAGCGAAAACATGCTTCTCGGCACGCGCCGTCGGTTGTCGGGTCACCCCGTGTCGGAGCGGGGATGATCGACGGGAGACGAGACTGGAAGGGGCAGGCGGCTGAAGGGATAAAAACCGCTTGCAGACCGGCAGGAGCGAACTTTTTTGCTAACTTTCGAAGAGATAATCTGTACACTTTATCTGTTATTATTTAATTAAATAACTATTATTCTCTCATCTTGTGCTCGTCTTATTTGAGTTGGTAATATAGTTAACACTTATACTAGGCTCCATAAAATAAATAATTCTTTTAAGGGTCTGTGTGTACGATTATTCAACAAAGTACCAAAGTATATTCAAAAATTAGATCTTAATAAATTAAAAATCAAAATCAAAGAAAAGCTTTTTAAAAAAGCTTATTACAAAGTTTCAGATTATACAGAAGACAAAACAGCTTGGATCTGAAATGCTCCAAGCACTCCAACAGCTATTTCTAATTGTTTTTAACTAATTGATACTACATTGTATTGTAGTTTTGTATTGCATCATTTATTATTTTCTAAATTCATATTTTGTATTGACCTGGTAACGACATATTCTTTTTTTTTGTTTGTGAATTTCGTTGCTGTTCTGCGCTGTGGTTTCTTGCGCCCATTATTTGCCACACTTAAAAAATTATGTCCTGAATGGGTGGTAGGTTAAAAAAGATTTGGACAATTCTTAGTACATTTGAGATTTTGTCCCTTTTGGGGAAAAAGAAGAAAATCCCAAACGCAAGCTTCAGTGGGTTGTTGAAAATAAAACTATAAAATGTTCAACAGCTAGGCAGTATATTGTCAAAGATCAACGAAGTATTACTAAATTTCGTTCAATAACCATAAATTCAAATTCTAAATTTTAAGTCGCTTCTATTATCTAAGGAGGGGGTTAGTAACAATTTTTTCCATATATTAAATTAGGTACTAATCATTTACGTTACTCATTTTAATTTATTAAGCCGAAAATAACAAAAAAAAACTATCAGTCGAAATTGACCCTAAGGGTCAATCTTAAATTAAATTCCAATGCACTGTCTAATAACTTTGTCAACTATAAAGCTAAAACACACCCTAAAACACAAGAAAATCCTAAGAGTCAAAAGTGACCCAGCGGGGTCTATGATAATTTCAATTTTAGATATATTTTATAATATTGTACTTTCTACTACCTAACCAGTTAGCTAATATTTCAGTGGTAAGAGCTATGGTCGTAAGTGGTTGGGATAAAACCAGTACCTTCCGGAGTATGATGTTGAAATAAAAATTAAATTACTCCGTCTATAAAAAATATTAAAGTAAAAGTTTTAATTTGATTAACCGTATAAAAACCATCAAACGTTTAAAGCCAATAAACTAGAGCACCATGGGGTTATACCGATATAAAATTAATAATAATGGGCGCCAGGACCGTACATTCGATTCGAATCTGGAGACGACGTTACCATACAACTTCACAGCACAGGTCGAACTCGCAGATCCTCAACAGGTTGATACGTTTACCAACGCTTGTATGTTAGAGAGAGGGTATGATACCCTACTTAAAAAATTATGGTATTCAAAATAAAATTTTAGAAAGTTCTAAAATTAAAAAAAACGTCTACGCCTGCGACTCTAGGCGTGTCCGCTCGTCTTGCAGCCGACGCAAGAGGTTGCGGCTGGGACCCACGAGGAAACGGGTCTCGCGTCCAGACGTCAAGCACTGCAAAGTTTTAAGATCTAACAGCGAGACACCCGTCTCTCGAAGCACCTGGAATTAACAACACGGGGCCTTATTACTACATAACACACTCAGGTCAGAACTGTTAAATGAATTGGGTCCCGCAGTCTGCTATCTGTAACTGGAGCTGCAACCTATCATAATCATGGACTCGCTGCTCAACGGGGGTCTCTAAAGCTTCCCGGCGTTGTTGTACAACTATAAACTAACACTATTTCTATACTATTTAACACCATTTTTTAATTTAAGTGTTGTTTCACATTTAATTAGAACACAAGGCACAACAAGGCTACTATATTCCACTAAACAAACTAAACAATGCTAGACTATTGATGGGTGATGGAGTTATCCACTTTCTAAAGAGGTCTGACACGTCCGCCACATGGCTAAGAGCCTTGCGTCGCCTGGCGACAAGGCGTGATTCGGAAACCATAAAAATTGAATGTCTGCATTCCTTGTAAAAGATGACAGTTTATTTGTTAACAGAGCTCAAGGAAAACATTTAGGAACATCGATATTGTAAAACTTACGCGCTGTGATGACTTATCGTGGCGCGCCGCATGGCTGCAAGCGGCGTCAGGAACTGTCGATGTTAACACGGATTCCTGTAATTAATTTAATCACTGTAGACTACAACACTATCTTATACATACATAGCAAAAAACTTTTTACTTTCCTGATATCATTTTACAATAAATTCCTACCTCGTGAAAATGATCTGTCAGCGTCAATAACCTCCTAAGAATGCCAACATTTAGGCCGGTGACATATTCCGGAAGTGTCAGTAATAGTAGACCGTTTTCGAAAATTTCTCCCAATAGTGGTAATATTATGACCCCACGTGACGAAAATAAAGTTAAGAAAAACAACCAAAACGTCAAATAGGACGTTTTCCCAGCTGGTCCTGGAAATAAAAGAATCTGTCAAAAATCAAACTCCATGCATTCTAACAAAAACAAATAATGTTTAGCTATGTGAAATCCGTTGTTTAATAGGTTATCGCACAATTTACAGTATCCATTCTGGCAACACCTGAATTCCATTTTACACAAATCTCACATTCTATTTATAATAAAAATGTTTTAGTTCCTGTCATGTTTGAATTTAACTTAATTACCGAAAGTAATTTTTTAGTAGCTTTTAATCCGAACTGTTTCGGCGACTATTTAATTTATGTTTTTATGTGAGATGAAAAGCTGGCAGCCACTTCACCCCGCTACCGCTAGGTGTCGCTACGGAGGCTATCAGTTCGTCTTTGGCGTTATGTCAAAACCACTCGCAAACAAAAATTACGTTGATTTCTTTATATTTAAGTTTAAGTCTTGCCAAAACTGATTTAGAAAGGTGTATTAAATGCAAGAAAATGTGTCTAGTACTGTATCAGCCAAGGCTACATGTCTATATTATGAAGAAACAATGGATTTCAATTCAATCAAACTACAATTTGTTACGTTGTAAATTCAGGTCCCTGTCTACCTTTAGAAAAAGATTCGCAGTAGTTAAAATCAACAATTACCTGTAGACTGTTGGTATAGTCATTGTGGCTTGTTAGACTATAATCCATTTTTTCTTTACATTAAAGACAAGGAGCCTTAGCTGACACATTACAAGACACACTTTTCTTACATTTTCAATTAATACACCTTTCCAAATCAGTTTTAGTAAGACTTAAACTTAAATCTAAAGAGATCTACGTAATTTGTTTACGTTTTGATTTTGACATTTGTCGGAGAGAATTTCTGACGGCCCATAGACACATAGAGGAGGGGGCGATATTGCTATAGAAAAAAAAAGATTTGGAGCTATCAATTCAATTTAAAAAATAGCCAATACAGTTCCGATAATAAATTACATAATAAATTAATATGTATAATATTTACTTTCAGTAATTAAATTAAATTCAAGCAAATCCGGAAATAGAACATTTTTTTTTTTTTAAGGACTTTTATCTAGAACATTCGAACGGGAGAATTATTTTTTATATGGATATTGTCTCTGCCCGTAGGGGTTACCAGAGAGGAGACTAATACTCCCTAATATTTAGACAGGGTATTAACTCGAGTGGAATTGATTTTCAAATTTAAAAAAGGACGAAATTCAGATTACTAAACGTTAACTTGTCTCTAGTTTAAGTAGTTTTATTATTGACAGATTCTCACAGTGTCAGAACGAGAGGTGAGAACGTCATATTTGACGTTTTAGTACTGGCAAGTCAGATGTCTAATGGGAACAGAATGTGATAATTTTACACATTTTTTGGGAAGATTTCGAGACATGACATTCCGGTTTGAGTGTTTCCGGCGAATTGAAAGTGACAGCGACACGACGCCAGAATGATTGATTCTCTGGCGTGACTTGGCGCTATGAGTTGAGATCGATTTACTGAGGGATTCCGTGCCAACAAAGTTCCTGTCGCCGGCAGCCACGCGCAAAGATAAGATATCACAGCGTGTGTTTCGAGAGGCCCGTCTCGCAGCCAGGATTTAGAGCTGGGCCCTAAAGCCCGGACGCGAGACCTGTTTCTTCGGGATAACAGCGGCCACCTGCTGCCAGACGAGCTGCCGCCGCCTAGCGGATGAGCAGGCGTTGACGGTTTTCTTACCCAATAATTCTGGGATCATTGTTTTTTTTATATTATTATTGAAACTTTTTAAATTAAGGTTTCGACACCTTAACCTTTATTTTCGTTTTAATATCCAACTACACCCAGCGTTGGGTAAGTTGAGAAACATTTGAGGATCTGCGAGTTCGACCTGTGTGAAGTTGAACAGTGACGTCGTCTGCAGGTTCGGGTCGACTTTTAGACCCTGGCGCCCTTTAATATTAATTTTATATCGGTATAACCCCATGGTTCTCTAGTTTATTGGCTTTAAACGTTTGATGGTTTTGATACGGTTAAGCTGATTAAAACATTTAATTTAATATTTTTATAGACGGAGTAATTTAATTTTAATTTCAACATCATACTCAGGACGGTACTGGTTTTATCCCAACCACCCCACGACCATAGCTCGTACCACTGAAATATTAGCTGGCTGGTTAGGTAGTATAAGAAACAGTATTATAAAATTTATTTGAAATTAAAATTATCACCGACCCGCTTGGTCACTTTTGACTCTTAGGATTGTCTTGTGTTTTAGGGGGTGATACAGCTTTGTAATAAGGTTTAGATTACTTTAAACAGTAAATTATAGTTAGCAAAAGGAGAACCGGCACTTTCCATAGAAAAAATGCTTAATTTGTATACAATAGAATTTGGTCATAAAGTAAAGCTAATACTATTTGCTACCTAAACCAATTTGTCTTATTTTTATCGAATCGCGGATAAGAGTTATTAATTTTATTCATGATTTTTAATATGGAAACACTTAAGTCTTCAAAAAACAGACATGTTACTTTAAAAATGTCTAACGTGGCAGCATAAACCATAATTCTTTTGCTTTTAAAAAAGAGAAATGTCAACAATGCCGTCACGTCACGTTTGATTTGACAGCTAACGGCTGTCATTTATCAACAACTGTCATTTTATGACAAATATTTCTCAGCTAGTGGTTGTCATTTGACAAATATTGCCCGATAGATAATGAATAACAGAATAAAAAATTAAAAAAGTATACAACTTAAGCATAAAACGCCGGGTCTCCTTTTTAGAAAGTTTGTTGGACTTTCATTTGAGATTGACCCTAGGGTCAATTTCGACTGATAGTTTTTTTTTGTTATTTCGGCTAATGAGTAACGTAAATGATTAGTACCTAACATATTATAAGAAAAAATTGTGACTAACCCCCTCTTTTGAATAATAGTAGTGAAATAAAATTTATAATTTTAGTTTATTGTTGTTGAACAAAATTTTAGGGTGTGTGTTCTTTTACAATATACTGCCTAGCTGTTGAACATTTTATGGTTTTATTTTATAACAACCCACTGAAGCTTGCGTTTGGGATTTTCTACCTTTTCCCCAAAAGGGACGAAATCGCAAATGTAACAAATTATTGATGTTTTTGGAAACCCGACAGTTTAACATCAATGATTACACGTAGCTATTTAATTATTGCGAACCTTTATTGTAGATTAGCAAAGGCAGACAGGGCCCTGAATTTACAACGTAACAGTACTTTTTACTTGAGTTTATTGAATAAATATATTTTGACTCTTGTCTCTTGAACCATGTAATTTTTTAAAATATCTATGTGTTCTTTCAGTAAAATGTTCCATCTACAATATTCAAGGTACTTTCCCTCCATGTGGCATATCCGTGGGACGCCCTGTATATAGCGAAGGAGGTGGTGAAACTTCGCTAGCGCGATGCAGGCTTCCCATACTATTCCTGTCGTAGTATTGAGATGTCACTAAGTTGGCTTTTGTGGCACCATCTGTTGACACGGTTGGTACTATGTTGCTTCGTGTCAAACTATGTGCGGCGTCATGCAGGTAGGTGGCGTCGCCACAACTCTACGAACTTTTTTTAATATTAAACCATGTCGTAAACACGTTTTCAAATGTACGTAATGTATGACGTATTTTAACTTGTCGTACAAATTTGAAATTGACTTAGGGTTGTAACGGCGCCACCTACCTGCATGACGCCGCACATAGTACGATACGAAGCAAACACCTTCCAACCGTGTCAACAGATGGCGCCACAAAAACCAAATTAATGTCATCTCCATACTGCGACAGAAAAATAGTATGGTAAGCCTGCATCGCGGTAGCGAACCTCCTTCGCTATACATAGCACCTACAACTGACACCCGTTGGACCTCGGTCCCCGAGCTATAATACCCAGCTCGACGGAAGATCTTTTCTTTGCCTTCCTAAATGTGGCCTACTGTACAGTCACGAGCAAAAATATGTAAACAATTGTGACTCTTAATACAATGGAATAAGAGTAAAAATGTAAACATATTGATGCTCGTGACTGTACCTACGTTTGGCTTTCCCTACAGTGGGGACACCCGACGTGATCAGAACACGCCTACCATCCGCTTCCCTAGAGGGTTTTTAGATCCGGGGGGTATAAACTTACTAGGATAAAATGTTAAGTCATTATGTTAGTTGTGTAGATGTTCTGGGTACTCTAAAGGACGAAATTAATAACCGATCCCTAGATAGAGATAGGACTACTTTAGATTTGTTGCCTAGATATTTCTCTTATATGACGGGAAATAACAACAGTTGCCTAGTAACAAATCCAAAATAGGCATATCTCTATCTCAGGATCGGTTATTAATTTCGGCCGTAAATCTACTTCTAAGATATAACCATACTCAGAGTCATTATGGTACTTGAAGACATAAACTTCCTTTTTACTAATTAATTCGAAATCAGAATAAAGCAAATAAGAACACATATTGAGTATCCATATAAGTTATTACAATCAATGTAGAGTATATAATTATCTGGAATTTTAGAATCGTAATTTGACATGTATTTGTAAAAAGAAAAAAAGAAGTAACATCGCATCAAAACGTTGTCCAGGAGCCGTCATGTAAATTGCAGGATATAATTTAATAAATAATATTCGCCTAGATTTTTTAACTTAAACTGTTGAGTAAAAAAAGAGTTAATTGAGGGATGGAATAATCGACTGACCTTGTAGAGTGGCGTCGCTCCTCGGGGTGTTATTTCTTCGATGTTTTCTTATTGGCGCAACCGATGTTTTTGTACGCGCGAGTTAATGTTTTGAAAGAACTGGAGGCGTAAAAAAAGAATTTATTTAAAAATACAATACAATTATGTTATACAAAAGAAAGCTGATGAGCGAATGAATCTCGAATATGGCACGCAGGCCTTTTTAAAGGGAATGTACTTATCTACGAATTAACCTAATATTTAATTATTTAATATTCTTAGTATTTTGACACATCCTGTGGGCTATCAATGATGGCCTCTTCCGTCCGGGGGTTGTTTCCTGGATTTATCTAATCTACTATTTCATGTGAAATGTCACTCATAACATATGACAGCATCCTGAGGGTTATCGGAGATAACGTCTTCCAAATTGATGGGTTTTGAGTTGGTGCATCCTTTTCTCTCCTCCCCCAGTGTTGAGCATCTTCGTATTCTTTGGCGAAGAGCGCAGGAAACGATAAGTAAACATATTACTATTCCAATCGTGATATACGATCCGGTATATAGTGTATTCACCTTATTATCTACTAATTGATGTCTCTTTAAAAACTTAATCTGTTCTTGGACTTCTTCGTTGGTAGTAGGCAATGATATGGGGTAATCGTTAATCATTTCTTTTGTTGTCGATTGATAGACTTCTAACTCCGTCTTGGTGTCTAGCTGGAAACACTCGGTGTTATCTTCTAAATAGGACCCAAGCAAAGTATTCCTTTCCGAAGTACATCGATCTTCAATGGATTCTTCTTTGTTTATATATTGATAGTACAAATTATTATTTATTTTCTTCGAGTAACTTATAGGGCAGAAAATTAACAATTGTTTACATTCGTTCTTCTGTTTAAAGATGCTTTGCTTGATACATTCTTCAGTGACATCTACTGTACAAATATGCTGTCTACACTTCTTAGCTCTATACACTTGATTATTTCTGATGAGGTATTGGCCAGCAATTAGGTTAGGAATGAAACAATTATCCATTTGTCTATTTATAATTGGTACTAAATATTCTAAGTAATAAAAGTCTCTAGATATAATAGGAATAGGAAGTTGGAATATCATGACGTTAGATTCTATTGTAACGTGAGGAGTGATCTGAGCTTCTAACTTTAAGGAATCCTTTAACACATTAATTGAGGAAGGTATTTGTTTTAAGCTATTCATTAGATGTAATTGATCTATAATTGAAGGGTGTAATATGTCGTGTTGAGCAAATACGTAAGCTTCAGTTATTCTGTAACACATATCTTTCAGGCTTTCAAAGCTGAATAATAGTTCAGTAGTGAATGTTTCTATTGATCTCTTGCGATTATAATTATTTACTAAGACGTTAATATATTCGGATACATTTTGTATTCTTTTATTAAAATTTTCCATAATGTCCGTAGTTATGCTAAACTTTTTTTCGATGTTAACTAAATCGTTATTATCGAGATTACCAGTGACTGCTTTTACTATTGAGCCTAGTCCATCGATTAAACCTCTTTTATTACGTTGTGGTATTTGTAATCTATCGATGCAATGATATAATTGGTCTTTGACGTAGGTTATACGATGTTTTTGCATATTTGAATCGATTTTAAGGTTCTGATACACTACTTGTAGTTTGTAATATTCGTTAAACAATGGTTGAAGGTTGATAGGGTGTATCAGTGTCCATTCATCTTCTTGGATCCAAGCTTTGTCTTGTTTTATACTTACTATCTCTCCATTCAAGTGGGTGAGACGTCCGTAACATAATTGAATGACGGTAAAGATGATTACTGCCTCTAGTTTCATCGGATATCTTTGGAGTCAGCGTCTTCAATAGATGAGAAGCCGTACGTCCGCTTGATTTCGATGAGCTTCTAAACTGCTGCGTACTTCTTGTTCGTTCTTGTCGATACGTCTTGCGGGAGTCGCTTGCAGGAGGAGTCGTTATATAGGCTTCCAAACTGTTGCGTACTTCTCGTCTTGTGTTCGTAGATACGTTAGGAGTCGCTTGCAGGAGAAGTCTTTAATGTAGGTTCGAAAGGCTGAGGTGTACGATTCTTGATGCAGGAGTCAAGGTCACACTTAGCCCCTCACTTGGGCGCCAGTTAATGTTTTGAAAGAACTGGAGGCGTAAAAAAAGAATTTATTTAAAAATACAATACAATTATGTTATACAAAAGAAAGCTGATGAGCGAATGAATCTCGAATATGGCACGCAGGCCTTTTTAAAGGGAATGTACTTATCTACGAATTAACCTAATATTTAATTATTTAATATTCTTAGTATTTTGACACATCCTGTGGGCTATCAATGATGGCCTCTTCCGTCCGGGGGTTGTTTCCTGGATTTATCTAATCTACTATTTCATGTGAAATGTCACTCATAACATATGACAGCATCCTGAGGGTTATCGGAGATAACGTCTTCCAAATTGATGGGTTTTGAGTTGGTGCATCCTTTTCTCGCGCGAGTACCGCGGCCGCGGATGATTTGATAGATTGGTTTTGAGATGACTTTCTACCGTTACTGGGATGGAAGCCGCAACGGGGAGCAGCTTGACCACCAGCGAAGCACACGAAGAATCGAATATTCCATATATGGATTGGGTAGGGATAGGAAAGAATGTGATCCTACCTACATATTTTCTTAATATTTATTTTATGTCACTGCAATTGATACAGATCATATTATCTTTACCTAAGATACCGCCCCCCAAAGAGCTTCTAAGCTCTTTAGTAAGGGATGCTGATTTACAACTAATTAAAGATGAGAGTGAAAATTAATCTAAGTAAACTAAGAACTAAGTTAAATTAAGATGATGCTACAAATTTGTAAAAGAGTTACTGTGGATGAGGCAGCAAAGGGCAGACTTTAGTGACTGGCCTAAGTAAGGTACCAGTGGCAGTTCGCAACTCTACTACTCTAACCGTTCCGTCAGAACCCGGACAAACCTTTGAAACTCTAGCGTTCTTCCAAAGCAGTGGCGGTAAATTGGGCTCCTTCACCAAAACCAAATCACCAACCTGGATGTTAGCAGGCTTGGCAAGCCATTTCGGACGCTGTTGTAAAGTGTGCAAGTATTCAGCCTGCCAACGCTTCCAGAATTGTTGACTGATTTGGCGAACAAGCTGCCAACGCTTTAATACGCTGATGTTGTCCGAATCTTGAGTGTGTTCAGGTAAGGACTGAAGCGGTTGCCCTATAATAAAATGACCGGGAGTCAAGACCTCAAGATCATTTGGATCGTTTGTTAAAGGGCAGATAGGTCGGGAATTAAGCGCAGCCTCAACCTTAGCAAATACAGTGGTGAGCTCCTCAAAGACGAGAGGACGTTCGCCTATGACACGATTTAAGATGAGTTTGGCAGATCGAACAACCGATTCCCACAAACCGCCCATGTGCGGACTTGCAGGGGGATTAAAATGCCAAATCACATGCTGATTGATCAAATATTTATGAATCTCGTCATTAGATTGTTTAAAAAAAAATGTTATTTCCTTTAGATAATTGCGCGCACCGACAAAATTTGTGCCACAGTCGCTGTAAATATCGCTGGGTAATCCTCGGCGAGACACAAATCGGTCGAGACATGCCAGAAAAGCTTCAGTGGACAAGTCATTTGGTAGCAAAACAAACAAATACGCACAAGTAGGACTTGACGCTCTTGGAATTCCGCGTAGGAGATGATTTCAAAAGAAAAGGCCCTGCGAAATCGACGCCTACCTTTTGGTACGGTCGGCATATGGTTACTCGATCTGCAGGCAGATCGCCCATAAACGGTTCTACTGATTTTGGACGCAGTCTGTAGCAGCGATGACATCGAAAAATGCGATGACGAATCACTCTGCGGGCAGATAAAATCCAAAATCGACGTTGTAGTAAATTCATAAGGGAGTTTAGACCAGGATGCAGAAACATCCGATGGTAATGGTCCACTAAAAGATGAGTTACGTGATGTGACTTCGGAAGTAGTAACGGATGCTTTCTTTCATAGCGCAGGTCCGACCTGTGAATTCTACCGCCAACCCTTATTAAACCTTGTGAATCCAGAAAAGGATTGAGGCGCATGAGAGTACCCTTGACGACTTGGTTCGCACGCAGCAATCGAAGTGCATCTGGAAACTCAGACCTCTGAACCGACGAAACAATGCTGAGCATGCTGTCAGTCAACTCAGAAACCGTGAGAAGTCCAGATCGACGGTTTGAAGGATGGCGCGTGTTATGGAGAAACCGCTTGCACCAAGCTACTACGTTTCGTAACTTGGGAAACGAACTGATATTCGTGAACAAGGGTAGCTCTTCCACATCGCGAGCTGCGACGAAAGAAGAAGCAGTCGCAGATTTGACACCAGGTAGTTCCGTCTCGGGCACCGGTGAAATGGTTTCAGGCCATGTCGAAGATTCCTCTTCGAGCCATGCTGGGCGCCACCAAAGCGGGTGATTGACCAAATCTGAAGGCGAGACACCACGACTCGCCGAGTCCGCAGGGTTCATGTGGGACGGCACGTGTCGCCAAACAGCATTTGGAACCAGTGCTTGAATTTGTGATACACGATTCCCCTCATAAGTCTGCAACTTATGCGGAGATGTGCCAAGCCAAGACAATACGATGCTGGAATCGGTCCAGGCTACTATAGAGTCCAGTCGGAATTTATCACTATAAATATTAAAGACGTGCTCAAACAACCGAGCTAGGAGAAAGGCTCCGTTGAGTTCCATTTTGGGAATTGTTAATTTCTGTTTTAGAGGCGCTACGCGCGATTTGGCGAGCAGCAGTCGAACCAAGGCGCTACCGTCAGCACCTAAAACACGTAGGTAGACGCAACCAGCGTACCCACGTTCAGAGGCGTCGCTAAAACCGTGAAGTTGAATAACGAGCGGTTGATTAGCGAGCACGCAACGAGGAATAGACACTTTGTTGAGTTGGGGAAAATCTGACATAAAGGCAATCCATGACCTTTGAATGTCGTCTGGAAGAGGATCGTCCCAGCCTGATCCCATTGACCAAAGCTGTTGCAAGAACAACTTGGCAAGGAATGTGACAGGCGTTAAGAAACCGCACGGGTCATAAAGTCTCGCGATGTTAGACAATATGCCGCGCTTGGTTAAAATTTTGCTCATCTCTGATACATGACAAACAAAGCTATCCGAGTTTGCATTCCATTCGATGCCTAGAACTTTGAAGATGTTGTCGCCTGCTTCGAAACGGTAAGGTGTTTCGCAATAGTCTTCTGGCAGCGATTCTAAAAATACCTTCGAATTGCTGGACCATTTTCTCAGCACAAACCCACCCTGAGAGAGAACGCCAACAAGACTTTTCTGAAGTTCTTTGGCAGAATCCAAGTTAGCAGACCCAGTGACCACATCGTCGACAAACGTATCCTCACGCAAAACCCTGGAGACTTCTGGATATTTCTCAGCATTGAGATGCGCCAACTCATGAAGCACACGAATGGCTTGAAAAGCCGAACTCGAAACACCATAAGTGAAGGTTGTAAGCTCAAACTGCTTAAGAGGTTCGTTGGGAGATTCGCGCCAGAAAATTGTTTGGTACCTGCAATCGTCGTCATGCATGCGCAGCTGACAGTACATTTGCTTGACGTCACATGTGAACACAACGAAGTGTAACCGAAAGCGTAAAATAATGTCCTCAACATTTTGCTGTAATTTAGGACCAGGCATCAAGATTTGATTCAACGAAATCCCATTGGAGCTGGTGGCCGATGCATCAAAAACAGCTCGTAATTTCGTTGTGCTGCTGTGCTCCTTGAGCACTCCATGATGAGGGATGTAATAACGATCTTTGGTCACAGGACAAGACACTTCACGCATGTGACCAGACTGCTCGTAGTCGCGCATGAACGCTACATACAGCTCACGTAATCGTGCGTCTCCTATCAGCCTACGCTCCAAATTGTGAAAACGTTTTAGCGCTGTGTGATGAGAGTCACCCAAGGATTGCTGATTGACCTTGAAGGGCAATCGAACAATGAAACGGCCTTGATCATCCCTAGAATAGGTGTTAGCAAAATGTTTTTCACATTGAATGTTCTCAGGATCTTGTATAGGTTGATTGGGTGGCTCTTCAGTTTCCCAAAACCGTGATAATGCAAGATTGAGATCAGAGGTGCAGGCCATCGACACAACACAAAGGGAGTGTGGTGATGCTGCCGGTGCTTTACCCATAATGACCCAGCCGAAAGCAGTAGAGTAGGCAGTAGGCATATTGTCGCCTAGACTGAATCTCCTACCATCAAAAATTTGGTCATACAATTCAACACCTAAAAGGAGATCAATTTGTCCAGGAACAGTAAAGTTTTTATCAGCTAAAATCAGATTATCACATTGCTTCAGTACCTCTGGATCCACATGGACAGATGGTAACTGACTAGTAATGCGTTTTAAAATAATAAATTCTGAAGCAAGTATTTTTGATTTTGTTTTAATGCTACAAGTTATGACACCTCGAGTCTCATTAGCAGACGAATCGCCTATGCCTAAAATAGTACCGGATCTGGTACGAGGAAGTCTCAATTTTTGGGCTAAGTTTTCGCTTATGATAGAAACTTGAGAACCACTGTCTATTAAAGCACGAGCAGAATGAAAGTACCCGTCGTTGTCTTGAACATTTACAAGGGCAGTGCCTAGAATCATGATGGATTTTCCATCGAAACCATGCAAGGACTGAGGCTGAACAGTAACCTCGCTGACGTTTGAAGACGCTGAACTGATAGGCTTAATAACGCTATGCTGGGATGTGGGTATGTGCAACTTAGTGTGGTGCTTACCACGACACACCTGACATACACTTCTAGAAGTACACTTTTGAATGTGATGTGTGCGCAAACAATTAAAACAAAGTTTATGTTCAATAACGAAAGCCTTACGTTGCATGGGAGTCATGTTATCAAATTTTGAACAATAATAAATTGCATGAGCTTCCTTACAGCATGGGCAAGAACTTAAGTTAATTTTATTGTTATCAATTATGTTAAGAGAATTTCCGGCTGAGGGCTTTAAGTGACAACCTGAGACATTGTCAATTATACGCAGTTGATTTTCTAAAAATTTTAATAATGAATTGAAAGTGGGAATGTTAACCGAGTCTATAGTTGATTCAAACTTTGTACGTAGTTCCACTGATAACTTTTTAAGCACAATGTGTAGTAAAAGGAAACACCATTGATCGACGTTGAATTTCAGAGATTTCAGGGCTTGTGTGTTTTTTTTTAAGGTATTAACGAATTTGCCAAGCGTCTTGGAATTGACCTGATTTAAAACTGGCAAGCTCAACAAAGCTTCAACATGTTTATCAGCAATCATTCTTTTGTTTTCATAAAGCTCCGTTAAAATTTTGTAAGCAACCTCATAATTGTCCGAAGAGATCACCAAATGTTTCACCAAAGTTAAAGGTTCCCTGTCTAATACACTTAACAAATAATGCATTTTTTCAACTGAATTTAGATTATTGTTGTTATGAATCAAACTGTTATAAATAGATATAAAGTTGGGCCACTCAATATGTATACCACTAAAATTCGGAAGGTTTATTTTCGGTAAATGGAAGTCAGTAGATCTCGAACCACCACCGGAACCTGCATTGTCTTTGCATATGACAGAATGCAAAACCTGCACACTATAAAAACATATCCTGTAATTGTACGTATTTTGCGTCGAACTCATTCCTTTGCTTCTCATCCGTGTCTAAATTCACTATAATGTTTGTAAAGCTATTGTCTAATGATTGTTTATTAATAGGTAGTCCTTGTATCGAACAAGAAATCGTTGTTTATCCAACCCTTCAACGCATTTTTCTTGCGATAATTTTGATGATAGGTTATATAAATCCTGAATGTTGCGAGCAGCAATGTTAAACTGTACAGTGTACTTTTTAAAATTAGCCATTATTGCTAAAAAACAGTAAAATTATTTGAAGTTCGAAGTTGATTTAGTTTGTTTACAAAAATAATTGCGAGCGAGTTACGAAAAATTACAAGTTACTTTTTCTGAATGACTGAATGAACATTAGTGTTGCCTGTCCTGTCCACTAATGCTGGCGCTACACTATCGCGATAACACGATGTTTTGTCACTAACTTTGAACAAACGTTGAAATAGTGGAGTGAGCGAATGAGTGACTTATTAGAATGGAATTTGATGGATGACTAATGCATTATTTATTAAACGGGACAAAACTGTTGGTATTAAAGATTATAATTAAATAAGATTGGTTCATGGATATTCGGGACGAAGGACCAGCGAAGGGATGTTGAGTAAAAAAAGAGTTAATTGAGGGATGGAATAATCGACTGACCTTGTAGAGTGGCGTCGCTCCTCGGGGTGTTATTTCTTCGATGTTTTCTTATTGGCGCAACCGATGTTTTTGTACGCGCGCGAGTACCGCGGCCGCGGATGATTTGATAGATTGGTTTTGAGATGACTTTCTACCGTTACTGGGATGGAAGCCGCAACGGGGAGCAGCTTGACCACCAGCGAAGCACACGAAGAATCGAATATTCCATATATGGATTGGGTAGGGATAGGAAAGAATGTGATCCTACCTACATATTTTCTTAATATTTATTTTATGTCACTGCAATTGATACAGATCATATTATCTTTACCTAACATAAACATTTTCCAAATACTTTTATTTGACCCGGTATATCTCCTAACTGTCGGTTGAATAAGTGACTATCGTATGCGGATAAATTGTGAAAAAACACCGGAATAAATTTCGGTAAACCAAATTGTTAATTACAATGGGAATATGCAGCTCGGTGATAATTTCCTGTAAAGTGATAATGATCGTTAACTTTATCGTCAAACAGTAACAGGTCACAAAGAAAACAGTATTTAGAATTATAAAAGTTCTTTTGCTCCTCAGCTGTTAATGCTATTATTGGAATTGTTTGTTTTAGAATATTTTGTATATTAGTTACATCATCCCGAAGATATTCCAAAAAATTTACAACACCATCCTGGCCTGGTACTTATTATTAATTTCAAAAGCTATCATGCGAACAAACAATGTAATATGCGAAAGCGGCAGGTTTATGTTTTCAAACTCAAAACTCAAACTCAAAATTTCTTTATTCAATAAACTTAAAATAAGCATTTTGAATCGTCTAAATTTATTTGGATGGATGGGCACCCGCCCACTTACCGCACCCATTCAGAAAGTCTTTCAGCTGTGGAGAAGAACGAGCGCAAGAAACTCCAAAGATTTATAATAATATAGAAGTAACGACATTTACAAAACAATATGTCGTTACCAAATTACACAATATACAAATTACTAATATGTTATGCTCGTACATGCACTATGTCCATACATATGTCGTTACATATAATCTTCCACTTCATAATAACCTTTTGTTGGCTTCCACCGTTAGCCATAGGCAAGGCAGTAGAATCCCTTGCCCTGTTCAAACCAACCACAGCCGGGAGTGGAAGTCTTTACCGCGAAACACTGCATCTAGGATGGCACGTTTGATTGGTCTCAATCTAATTTTAATATCAATATTGTCACTTACTGCCAGTGGTCCAACAGCATTCTCAGGAGGGCGGAGAAGAGAGAGCGCTCTCTCTCTATGAAGACCCGGTGTGTCGGTGATGGTCCGTCCAAAGGCTATTCAGTTAGAAGGAACACTGGCTGGCACTTACACGATAATTACACGATAAGTACAGGGGGCCCTATTTCAGGCCGCCAAGAACCACCTGAGTTACGCCTAATTCTCACAAAACGCGGAGTTGCTCACACGACAAAACCACCACGGCGTCCAATGGCTTGATCGCGTCTTTCAAGATGGCGGCATTTCACTACGACACTACAAACGACGCCAGCGTGACTGCGTAGGCGCTGCTACGCGCCTTTCAAGCCAGGGAACCAAGATCAACGTCGGTTCTCGACATCCCCCCGACCCGGGCCGTCACAAACGGTACCCTAATCCACGGGTCACCGTTCACTCTACAAAGCACCGCATCAAGTTCCTCAAACGTAAGGACGGTGTCTCGCGCCATTCTACGCGCGATACGACATGTGACTTAACTACTTTTGCTCCCGGATAAAGTTATTATTCTTTAAGACTTTAAACTATCGCGTTGCATTGCATTAAAACTTTTTTAACGGGACTAAACACGATTAATTTTGTAAGTAAGTACATATCTACTTACTGCTTGACGTTTCGGCCGCGATGCTGCGGCCGTGGTTACAAGCGAATCGTGTTTAGTCCCGTTAAAACAGTTTTATTATACTTTGTCCGGAAGACCGAATCGTACGCTCATGCGGCGTATCAATGACGCTAGCCTTTTATACGCTAGCATTCCGGACTCAATCAGAGGAGGACAACCGGCACGAAAGTGTATTCGAGTAAATAGTCGCCCAGAGCGGAGTCGACCAGTGTTTGTCTGGTAACAATTCGCACACCTTTTGCTCTGGGTCAACTCGCGGCGTGTAGGGGGGTTCCTCCACTTATTAAAACTTTTGAACAACGTCAGAGAGTGTAGCCCCTACAACGAGAACGGTATCCTCACTATTCGGGGGTGAGACTCGGTTCACTGGTCCCATAACCACATACCCGAAAACCGTCTCGATGGCAACCAGACCGCCCGGCTGAAGGACACGTTTATTGTTCAACAACAATCGCCCTGAAACGTCTGCTCCCAACGGAACGTAAACCGATCCCGGGGTGTTGAACTTAGTGTCCGCTAACGCAAGCTTAGACGTTAATGCCAAAATAGTTGGGTCTAATTGTATGAACGGTTGCCTACCAACTACTGTGTCCAAAACAATCGCTGAGGTTGTTATACTCGGGTTGGACGATAAAACGGGGGTGAAAGTAAACGTTACCTTCCCTAGCACTCTAGGTACTTTCACATCACCAATACCCCGAACACCTTCCTGGTGAGGCCTAATTGGGAGGCCCAACTTGCCAACCAACCATGATGAAAGCACACATCCCTGAGCGCCGCAGTCTAAAAGAGCTCGGACTTTCATCAAGTTGCCATTCAGTCCCCTAACCAACACAGAAGCCTTAGGGAGCAGAACGATCTCTGGAGGGGCTGCGGTTGGCGATTGGATGGCCGTTAATTGTTTATTTGTAGGGAAGCGAACCGCTTCTTCTGAAGGAGGGGGTCGCTGATACCTAGCAAGGGGGTCCCATTCTGGCAAATAGCGTCAACGACGCTTCAAACGCGGACGTTCCAACACCGGGGACGCGAACCTAACACGGGGATTTTTGGTAGTGGCACCGTACCTATCAACCGGCTTTAATTGGTCCCGCGGTGGAGAGTTCCTAGGGCCCCCGCCCGTACGGGGTGCATGCCATCCCTGGGAACGTCCATATTTCGCTTAACCACCGATAGGCTGAGTGTGGTATTTATTTTGGCCAGAGCCGCCGCCCGTACAGGGTGTCTCCGGAGCTCGTGAGCGCGCGCAATCGCTGCAATATTCACAATGCGCGGTCTCATGGACCGCGGGGTATCGCTTAAACGGTCGAGGTTGTTCCTGTCTTCCCGACCTAAAGGGTCTCCCACCCGAAGGTGTCTGAGAATCACGATCCCTTACCCAAGATAGGCTAACCACATCGGAGTTGTCCGCTAATCGGCACTCATCCTCCATGAACTTAAGGAGGTCTTTGAAGGGCGGCAAGTATGTGGAGCTATCCCCACCATATTTTTGCTTAAAGCGCACCTTCAAGTTGTCGGGCAACTTCGCAAGCACGATGTGTAGCAACAAATATGACCACTCTTCAACCGGCAGGTTCAAACTGCGAAGGGCATTAACGGCGACAAGGAGCGGATTTAAAATCTCAAACTACTCACGATATCCATTGGCTACCTTGTATTTCTCATCCGTGGGCGCTAGGTGCTGGACCTGTTCGCGAGCCTCTCCGTCCAAAACGGTAAGAAGATAGGCGAGCTTTTGTCCTGCGGTCAAAGCCTCTCTTGCATCGAGGAGACTATTAACTAAATTAGAAAAGCCCTCCCATTCGTCGAGCCTCCCAGAAAAACGACGGAGGTCGGAGGTGGTAGCCGCGACCACAACGCGGGCACAGACTTTCTCGCAGATTTGGAGTGGTCAATTTACATTTCCCTGCCCTCGTAGAGAGGGCGTGCGACCTCAGCAATGCGATCTGATAATTCGTAGCATTGGTCAACGTCATTTTCCTCCGCCTTGAGAATGTCTTGATCACGGTCAACACATCTCTCTAGGAACAAAGCGTACTGTGCGTCTACTACCGCCATGCGAATTGGGAGATCTGTTCAGTAATGCTTGTCTTCTGTCACGTCTGTCCACCAAGACTGCACCGGTCGAAAGCCAGCACAATTTAGCGGTTATCTTGGCCTTGCACAACATTGCCGTCATTGTAACAAATAGATATTTACGTCTGGGTATATACCTTACTTAGTAACTATAACTCACAATTAACCTCTCAGATGTCGCGCGGCAAAACGCTCGTATACCTATGTTACTATTTTGTTTATATAACCTATGATTCAGGTCCGTATTTTTAAAAATTTTACATTTTTAAAAACCTAAAAACATTGTCTAACCATTAAAATTAAGTAATAACAAATACATACCCTTTTTACTGCATTTATTGGCATTTTATTTTACCAACGGTCAAAAATACTTCAATACACAAATTTTGACGATTCAGAAATCATGTAAAACTTGCACTAAATCACATTATATTTAGTTACACAGCAAGCTTATACACCTATCATCATAAAACATTTAACACTTTGCACCATACGCATTTGTAAACAAAACTATAGAATTATAATACAGCTCAAAGCGCCATTTTTATTCCAAAACTGTTTGTCATTTTCGCGAACACTTACGCTTCAAATATTTTTACACTATGTAACAAGAGATAAAAGTTCAAGAAAATCACATCAAAACAATCTATACATGTTTCTGTTTAATTTGACATATAATACTTCTAATTTACTAACGATAAATCATCTAAACATCTTATTTACAAGCAGTTGCACTGACACTACACAAAACTGTTGGTCATTGTCGCGAACACTTACGTTTCAAATATTTATACACTATGTAACAAGAGATAAAAGTTCAAGAAAATCACATCAAAACAATCTATACATCTTTCTGTTTAATTTGACATTTAATACTTGTAATTTACTTACGATAAATCACCTAAACATCTTGTTAACAAGCAGTTGCACTGACTGACACTACACTATCTTGTTCACAAATGCGTCACCATTTGTTTTCAACGACCAATACTCACACTTTTTCTATGAAGACGATAGCCAATCATGTTTTAGTATTCGAGCGCATAGAACACAGAATCAAATGATGTCAAACACTCTTATTGGTTAAACTAAGTTGGAGATACTAAAAAAATAAACATAGACCTTGTCGCTAGCGGGACACCCCGGGTTCCAGCCGATACTCAACGGTACTTTTTTTCTTGGGAATACCGGTGTTCCCGCCGACACTCGAGAGGTTTTTATCGGAGACGTAAAATTGATCAGTATAAAAAGCTACTGTGAACAACCATACAAAGGCAGCTTAACATAACATAACAACTACATAGTTAATTCTAAGTTACTGTAACCCGCTAAAAGGACTTATTATTTCATCTAAGATAACTCGTCACCAAAATTGCAAAATACAAAATCTTATAGATTAAAGTTACCAAGTAAACAAACAAATTATTTTTCCAAACAATCATTCCGATATGAACCTTATTTACCAAGCGATGTCTATATCCAATTAATAGACAATAGAATTCTTATCTTTGATCTCGATCGCAATACAATGCAAGTCCCAGAAGTAAATTAGCAAGAGTATGGTAGAATACCAAAAAAAACCACAGCTTATCTAGATGTACATAAAGTTCAACGCCATAATACAAATTAACAATGTTTATGAGCAAACATGGTCAGCTCGTCCGAACAAACCATTTTTTCTTTTTTAAAACCGTATCCGTATCGTTAATGAATAACAAACCTTATCTAAATGGGTATACGATATAATATGGACCGTAATACAATTTCTTAATTGCTATGCGTAAACAAGTCGAACAAAAGACTTCTTATCTATCCGATGTCAGTCGGCGCGCGGTAACTTGCCGCCGCGCGCGGGCACAAAAACTAATATTCGACCGGTGCAATTAGCAAATCGCGCCACGGTGGCGCCTGGCCGTCTGTACGCGAGACAGTCTCGCCCGGGAGCGCAGGCGCAGCGCACGCGCGCAGCTCTTAATTAACAAATATGTACCTATGCACTATTTACGTAATCTAAACTACATCAACTAGACATTGGAATCCACTACACAGAATAAGCGTTAGGCAAATCTCAAACGTGGTATCCGTAACCAATTGACTCTTTTAATTGTAACAAATGATTCTACAATAAATTATAACGAATGACACGTAGTACTGTCTGACTAACAAAGCGTGTTTCAAAGCAGAGATATGTGTAAATAGAGCCGCAATCTTATCTACCGTAGATAACGAACTGGGCTCTGCGACCAAATGGTCTAAAATTTAACTAACCGAGAATCGAACCGAACGATGCTCCGAAGCTACCAGATGTTGGCTTCCACCGCCAGCCGTAGGCAAGGCAGCAGAATCCCTTGCCCTGTTCAAACCAACCACAGCCGGGAGTGGAAGTCTTTACCGCGAAACACGGCGTCTAGGATGGCACGTTTGATTTGCCTCGCCTAGTCTTAATCTAGTTTTAATATCAATATTGTCACTTACTGCCAGTTGTACAACAGCATCCTCAGGAGGGCGGAAAAGAGAGAGCGTTCTCTCTCTGTGAAGACCCGGTGCGTCGGTGATGGCCTGTCCAAAGGCTATTCAGTAAGAAGGAACACTGGCTGGCACTTACACGATAATTACACGATAAGTACAGGGGGCCTTATTTCAGGCCGCCAAGAATAACCTGATTTACGCTTAATTCTCACAAAATGCGGAGTTGCTTACACGACAAAACTACCGCGGCGTCCAACGGCTTGATCGTGTCTTACAAGATGGCGGCACTTCACTACGACACTACAAAAGACCGCGGAGTCCAAATGCGCCAGCGTGACTGCTCACTAGTCATTTAGTCACCTGACGTATCGGCTCAAGGGACTAACTGAGAACACACGGGAGCGCTAAGCACTTAAAAACAAGACCACCGCCCAGCGAACCGAAAAACACGCGCGCTATTCCCCAAGGCTCAATCGCGACTGCTCAAACGCGGAGTGTATCACACGACACTACAAACGACCGCGGAGTCCAACGGCGCCAGCGCGACTGCATAGGCGCTGCTATGCGCCTTTCAAGCCAGGGAACCAAGGTCAACGTCGGTTCCCGACACCTTTACTCATGAGAGTTTTTTAACATGGGCTTTAAATGTATGTAAAGGCATTTCAGTAATATTTAGTAGAAGTTTGTTAAAAAGCGTTACACATTTACTCAAGAAAGAGCCACCAGTTTTATGAAGTCTAAAACTAGGGACGGCAAGCTTTTATTTTCCTACGAGTGTTTAAGTCATGAAGATCACAATTTTAACAAATGTCTTTTCATACTTCTTGACATACATAAGGTTTTCATAAACAAATTGTAACGCAATAGTTAATTATATCGATTTTTTTAAACACTTCTTTGAGTGAGTCTCTAGACGGTAGGTTGTATATGGCGCGGACTGCCCTTTTCTGTAGAATAAATACATCGTCAACATTAAGCCCTTACAACAGTAAGCTATGGCGCCACTGAAGCTATTTGGAGGGCAAAATTTCCTACAATTAGTATGTAGCGCTTTCGTCCCTGCGCGCAGACTTACCCCGCCAGCTCCAGGTTCCGGGTAGTTGCAGTCTACGAGGAAGATTAGCCTAAAGCTAAGTTCTTTTTAAGTCGTGGTCAAGCGGACAGAGCGAGCGATCCGTGAACCCTCCCTGAGTTTTGTAAATTCTTTGCAAAAAGAATAGGAATAAACCTTGTTTACCTATTCGCTGTTTTCTTTTCTATTCTGAGGCAGGGACTAAACCGCTACATACTAATTGTAGGAGGTTTAGCCCTCCAAATCGCTTCAAGCTTAAGTCCGATCTTGCATGGAATATAGCACTCACCTTTGGGACGGCTCAGCGAAATACCAACTATCTGCACTGGACACGATTCAACGCAGAGCTGAGAGGCTAATTGGCGACAATTGGCTGGTGAAGAGCAAGTTTCAAACCCTAGCTCACCGCTGCAAAGATGCCTGTCTGTCGGTTTTTTACAGACTGTACTTCGGAGAGTGTGCCCCGGAGCTGCATGAGCTCATACCGCCATCCCCCTTTTTCCATCGGACATCCAGATGCACTGCGACCTACCACCCTTTCTTGGTGGATATTCCTAAATATCGCACAAAGCGCTACTCAACATCTTTAATACTGCGCACAGCAAAGGAGTGGAACTCCCTCCTTGCGTCTGTGTTTCCGAGTACTTATAACCCGTCCATCTGCAAAGCAACAGTCTATAGGCACCTTCTAAGTTAGCTCGCTCCATCGTGGATCCTGTCTTAGCCCCTGGGCTTGATTTGGATCAAGAGCAAATTCATTCCCAGTAAAAAATAAAATAAAAAATGTTTAGATTTTTAGCAGATTCTCATCAGTTTGACAAATCACATTGCTGTTAAGAGAATATATTGAATAACATTGACCTCTAACTGTAAGAGATGTGCCTGTATATCATAGAATGTCGTTTTAACTTAATTTTATGTTACAGACATGACTTGTATGTCATGAACAGTTTCATTATGTCTCTTATACTTGTGCAAAGTCTTACTAACTATGGAAATGTCCAACACCATGACGACAACTAAGACGTGAGTAGTGCATTGTCTATAAACCATGAATAAAATAATATAAACATTTGCGCAAACGCCGGGTGCCACGGAAAAATAAACAATTAAAAATATTATTTTAAATTTCCGTACTCAGCGTTAGCCAAATTCTCCTCAATAATTTGGGTATTCAAAACTGGATTTTTATCTGCCTGACAAGCATTATAGATTGTCAGAAATTGTACGACGTTATCAGATTGGTTCGATCAGAATGCTTGCAATCACTCAAGATTCAACCCTGCACTGGTAAATCCTTAGTATACTTTTCCTATATTAAATTAAAGCTTAATAGTTTAGTGGCAAAGCACTGGGCCTGATGTCCGAAGGTCCTAGTTCAATAATTAAAATTTAAGGTTCTCTCATCAGTTTAAGGTTAAATAATTTAACCCCTCAGTCTTGGAATTTAAATGTCAAAAATAATAACAGCAGGTGCGCCATAATTTATTTGAATTTGACATGACATTGACACGGATGAAGTCACAATTCCCGCCTTTTGCAAAAAAAAATATTACTCTAAAATCGAACCATATTTTGTCGTTCTGTAAACAACAATATACTAACTGATATATTTCCTATGCATCAGGTATGAAAATAAAGTGATGATTGCAACAGTTTATTTGTCTTATAGTATTTCTCTAAAAATCACTCGGAAATCGGTAACATACCTACGGACTTTACACGCTTTATCTAGTAGTAATGACGATGTATTTCTTACAACTTATTATCTAAATACGATCATTATAGTTTCAATAATCATTTTCTAATACGAAACAGTACTTACATTAGATAAATCCAATAAAAATAACACACACAACTCAACGACTTATTCACTCCGACACAGAAATTGGTGCAACTGTCAACGTCGAATTTGACAGAATCGAGCACAGACTCTGCGATATTTTGCGATCACGATGCATAAAATGTACCACAGAACCGAAATAATCGACCTTGTTCATACTAAAGTAGTCTGTAAGTCTATGAAAACACGGTACAAAGTCAAGTGGGAGATAGCGGTCTCATGCGATTGCTTAGGGTTTGACGGAATAGCGCGAACTGTCAGTGCGGTCTCATGTGACCGCTTGGGGGCTGGAGGGCGATTCTCGTGCGGTACGACAAAATGTCACATAAGCAATGTTGAACGAAAATATCAATGAAATCTCTATTGTTCCTAAAAATGCTATTCTCGCATTCGGTAGAGATACTGTTGGCGCTTAAGGCACCAACATGCGGCGGAGTTAATGGGCTGAAGGCAGGAAGGCTGAAGGAAGGATGTACTTACAGGGATGATGAGTCAGGAACCGTCGTGCGAGCTGACCACGGGCGGCGAGGCTTGAGGGGCGGCGATGTAGGTTGGTTCCTGGCGCACAGTCACTTCACTAAACAGTTCACTAGGGGCACTGGTTAAGGGCGTTTAGGTCGAGGTCTTCACTTTAGGTTCAGGAGTCACTATAATAAGGGTAGATACCAGCGCGCGTAATTTGTGTGCGTCTCGCATTAGCTAGCAAACAGACTCGTCGCGCGCGCGGCTCACCAAGCTAGCGGCGGCGGCTCGCGCAGCGGTGGCGCCGCGGCAGACAGGCGGACGCGGTCGTCAACAACCGCTGAGTCCGTCCCGGCTTTGGCGGGAACATCCTCCGGGGGCCAGGGGGGGCTCATCCACTGGGAGCCTGGCGATCCGGAATACAGGCCTCCGAAGATGTCCGTTCGCGGTGTCCAGGTCTACCACCCGCACGACGCCATCCTTCCCAGGCAGGGTGCGAGCAATGCGCCCCAGTCTCCATTGGAGGGCAGGCAGGTTGTCCTCCTTGATGAGGACGAGCTCGCCAACTCGGGGAGGGGAAGATGGGGACAACCATTTGGAGCGGGTTTGGAGGGTATGAAGGTAGGACTGGGTCCACAGCGTCCAGAAGCGCTGGGAAAGGGCCTGTACCATTTGGAATCGCCTACGTGTGGAGATCGGCCTATCTTCCACGGATAGTTCGGGAAGGGCCGTTAGTGGGCGGCCTATGAGGAAATGTCCGGCTGTAAGCGGCTCAAAGTCTGAGGGATCAGACGAAAGTGGGCAGAGAGGTCTAGAGTTAAGGACAGCTTCGATTCGTGCCAAAAGTGTAGAGAATTCCTCGAATGTGAGGTGCTGTTCGCCAATTACGCGATATAAAAGTTGCTTTGTTGATTTTACGTTGATCTCATGTAACGCACCGAACCATGGTCCCTTAGGGACGTTTAACAACCAAGTAATGTGCTGACCAGCGAGCTTGTGCGCAATCGTATCATTGTTCAAGGCAAGAAAGTTTTGTACTTCGATGAGCTGATTTCTAGCGCCTACATAATTTGTACCGCAGTCCGAGCGAATGAGAACCGGGGCACCGCGGCGTGCTATAAAACGCTGTAATGCCGCGAGGAACGCTTCCGTGCTGAGGTCCGAGACCGGTTCTAAATGAACCGCCTTAGTCGAGAGGCACACGAATATACAAAAGTACGCTTTTAAGAGTTTAACATTACGTAGGGTACTAGATTTAACGAGGAATGGTCCGGCAAAATCGGTCGTGACTTGACTAAATACTGGCTGAGGCGTAACTCTATCGGCTGGCAGGTCGGCCATGAAGGGCGCTTGCGGTTGGGCCCGGCATCGAAAGCATCTAATGCATTTAAAAACTCGGTGTCTAATAATACGGCGCGCGGACAATATCCAAAATTGTTGGCGTAGGATAGCGTGTAAAGTGTCAGCGCCAGGGTGGCAGTGTATTTTGTGGTAGTGGTCAATGATAAGGTCTACAAGTGGGCTAGAGCTGGGAAGTATGAGCGGGTGCTGCGCGTCATATCGGATAGACGCATGGGACAGTCGTCCACCAACTCTAAGGAGCTCATCTTTAATGAGAGGTGACAGCCGCTGGAGTCTGACGGAGCAGATTTTGCCAGTTTGAAGGCGGTGGATGTCCTCCGCAAACTCATTGTGCTGGACACTGCGCACCCAGTAAAGTAGGGCCTCTCTTCGTTCACTGACGTACAAGGGGCCTGAGCGTCGCGAATCTGGGTGGTGTCTGCAGTTGTGCAGAAAGCGTTTTAGACAAGCTGTCACTCCGACGAGCTTGTCTAGTGAACTGAACCGAGTGAGCAGGTCAAAGTCAAGACCAGGCACTGTGACCAGTGACGGGACGTGTTTGGGCTTAAGGCCGGGCAGGGCGTGATGGCCCAGAGCTAAGGGCATTGCAGGCCAAGACTCACAAGGCTGTCCAAGCCACGTGGGAGACCACCATAGGTCGTGGGCTGACAGGGATTGCGCAGACATCCCTCTGCTTGCGCAATCTGCCGGGTTGAGCTCGGAGGGTACGTGTCGCCAGGTACATTCTGGTGAGCCTGAGCTGATTTTGACTACCCTGTTGGCTTCAAAGGGTTGAAGACGGTGAGGCGGTGTATTGAGCCAGGCCAGGACTATCGTACTGTCTGACCAACATATATGTTGTTGTATACTGATATGGGCCGATAACTGAACCGACACACGGATCATGAGCTGGGAGAGTAGGGTGGCGGCCGACAACTCTAACTTGGGGATTGTGAGGCGATTCTTGATTGGTGCGACTCGCGACTTGGCGACAATCAAGTGTACTAAAGTATCTCCGGAGGCATCGAGCTCATGGAGGTAAACAACGGCGGCAAACCCGGCTTCAGAGGCATCTGCAAACCCGTGAAGCGAGTATGCAGCTGAGCCTTTGCTTGCACAAACGTGCCGAGGGAAGCGAATGCTAGACAACAGCGGCAGATCCTCTGAGATGTGGTGCCACTCCTTTTGCACTTCAGAGGGAGTGGGCTCATCCCATTCCAGCTTCAGTAGCCACAATTGCTGAAGCAGCAGCTTTGCGCGGAAGATAACGGGGGAAACCCAACCGTTTGGGTCATAAAGTGAGGCTACGGTGCTTAAAATAGACCGCTTTGTGACATGTGTGATGGGGGGCAGAGAGATGCGGTAGGTGAACTCGTCTGACTGAGGGCTCCACTGTATACCCAAGACCTTAATGGACGTGGACTCTGGGTTCATGTCGAAGTCCTTGGGCATGTCGCATTGGTTGTCGGGAAATCTCTCGAGCAGCTTAGGCGAGTTAGATGTCCACTTACTGAGCTGAAAGCCGCCTAGGTCTAGCAGACTTATCAACTCGTCCTGAAGTGCTTGGGCGGATTCAACCGTGTCATGGCCACACAAGATGTCATCAACGAAGATAGACTTGCGAAGAACCTGAGCGGCTCCAGGGTAGCGATGGCCTTCATCATCAGCCAGCTGGAGCAGGGTGCGGATTGCATGATATGGGCTTGATCTTAAGCCGTACGTGACTGTATTGAGGGCGTAGGTGAGCAGAGGGTGATCTGGTGAGGACCGCCATAGTATCAGCTGATACCGTCTCTGGTCTGGGGCAACCAGCACATTTCTGAACATCCTCTGGATGTCAGTGCTGAAAACGACTGGATGCGTTCTGAAGGACATGATGATGTCCACAATGTCCTGTTGAAGGGCGGGACCTGTGTGTAGGCATTCATTTATGCTGACACCATTGGAGCTTTTGCAGCTACCATCAAAAACAATGCGCAGCTTGTCCGACCCTGACTTAAATACGCCATGGTGAGGGATGTAGAAGTGAGGTTTATGGGCGAATGTATTTGGGTGACAGGGAGCCATGTGCCCTAAGTTGATGTATTCGGCCATAAAGTCGACGTATTTAGAACGCAGAGACGGGTTCGCCATTAGCTTCTTCTCAATATTGAGGAATCTGCGTAATGCGATAGGGTGAGTTTTGCCTAGTTGAGGGGCGTCCTTTAGAAAGGGCAGAGCGACCGTATATCTGCCTGAGGGATCGCGTGTAGTGGTAGAGCGGAAGATTTCCTCGCATTGTTCCTCCAGGGGATCATTATGAGTGTGAGATTGAGGGAGGGGCTCCTCAGACTCCCAGAACCTTTCCAGACTCTGACGTATGTCCTGGGCTGATTCAGCTGAGTCTGGTTGTGAGCTGACGACGTGAGCTGAGTTAACCTGCTGCGCCGGCTGCGCATACAAGTCCTCAATGGGTCCTATCAACGCGAAGTCGAAAATCGTGCCGAAGGCTATGGGCTTGCCCGGGCCCAACGAGACCTTAGTCCCGTCCAACACTTGACCAAGAACGTCCGACCCCAATAAGAGGTCGATCGGGGCTGGTGTGTGGTAAAGCTGGTCAGCCAATGGCACGGGTGGCTGGCCTAGTACGTGGGAAATGTTTGGTACCTTCTCTAAGGGAAGGTAGCCAGTGACGTTTTTTAAAATGTGAGCTGTGGCAGTAATTGTAGGAGTATCATTGTGAGTGGGTCGGCATACTATTGTTATTGCCGCCTTTGACTCATGTTTGTGCTGATTCCCAACTCCTGTAATTTTTTAAGAAGTGGGTTTTGATGGCAGGTTCAAAAGTCGTGCCATGCGTGACGTTATTAACGTCAGCATACTGCCACAGTCCAATAAAGCTCTGGCTGTGTGAAGATGGCCATGTACGTCCGCGACTCTTAGTGAGACGGTTGGCAACAAAATGGGTGTGCCAGTGGGCACAGAAGGTGAGTGAGCTGATTGAGTATCAGCTGAAATTGTATGAGCTGGGTATGTATCAGCTGTGTGGGCATGGGTTGACTGGGCATGGGCTAAATCTACCTCTTCGCTAGGGTGCTCTGTGATAGTAGGGAGTCATAATTGGCGATATGGTCATAATAAGGCGGCGTTCGCGGGGTCTACCTGGCGAACCGGACCTGGGCGGGCTGGCTCTGTGAGCAGAGCTGGGTTGCGCCTGTTTGGCATGTGCGGGTTTGTGCCGCCTGCTGTTTCTGGGACGCTCCCTCGAGTGCTCTGTCAGCTGTGGTGGGGGCACATGTACAGACGACGAATGAGCTGAGTGCGTTGGGCCGTCTGGTCGATGGAGGGACGTGTGGTGGTTCGTACTCCCACAGTTCTTGCATGCCTCCCTTGACCTGCACTCGCTCTCGTAGTGACGGCCGAGACAACGCTGGCAGCGCTCGCGTGCCTGTACAAAGTCCCAACGGCCCTGTGTTGGCTGGGCATTGTACCATCTGCACGTCATGAGCGTATGTCCCCTAGTGGCACAATAGGGACAGTAGGGCGTCGAGCGTGAGGAAGAGGACGATGACGATGATGAGGAGCAGCTTTGCTGGTAGGCCGAGTAGACGGGGAAGGGCTGACTGCGAGCCGGGGAGGTGGATGGGCGGTGACGCATTTGTTGCGCTGGGCGGAACGGTTGGTGAGTAGGCTGCTCATGGGCGCGGTGAGGCGATGGAGCTGAGGAACGGCCACGGTAATGGTCGGGTTGTTGCTGAGCCATCTGAGCATAAGTGCGATGGGGCAACTGAGGAGGCGCGCGGCTACGAGAAGGGCCGGGCTGGGGCTGAATGGGTTGAGCCATGGCTATGTTGGAGAACTCTGTCTCCACACAGCGCGCGTGCTCCTCGAGGTAGGAGATAAGGTCCCTTAACGTAGGCAGGGTGTTACTAGACCCGTGCCTGCGTTCAAATAGCGTGCGGAGCTCGCCCTTGAGCTTCCGCACCACTATTGACACAAACACGTAATCGTCTCCTATGGGCAAGTCTAAATTGTTAAGGGCACACTGAGCCGATATGAGCGGCGTGAGGAACAGTGTGCGGATGTTCGAGCGCGTATGGATGCTTGGCAGCCCCAGGATGATGTCCACAAAACTATCAATGAGAACCCGGCGGTTCTCGTACCGCTTGGTGAGGATGTCCATGGCCACGGCAAAATTTTCATTGGTGACCTTTAAGTGGGACACCATACTTAATGCCTCACCGCTGAGACATGAGAATAGGTAGTGGAGCTTGACTGCGTCCGACAGGGTCGCCATGTCGTCAGTCAGACTCCTAAACAGCGCAATGAAGGAAGGCCAGTCCTCCACTTTTGAGCTGAACCTGGGCAGCGCTATCTTGGGGAGGACGGCTGTGGGCGTATTGACGCCGAAACTGGGCTGAGCGCTATGGGTTGGGGATGACGTGGAAGAGGGTAAGATTTCCTCCCTAGCCACAAGAATCCCAAGGTACGCCTCGGAGGCTTTTGTGTGGTTCTCAGTGTATGCCTTCTCGGTCTTCTCGTCTAGGTCCTCCTCGTCAAGAATGCTATAATACACTGAGTCCAGCTTCTCCTTTATGCCCTGTATCTGTGCGAAACGCACGTTGAATTCCGTTATGGAATGTTTGGTGTCGCCAGCAATGATCAGTGATCCCATCTCTAGGAGCTGGTGTAAAGCTTTGGCGGCCTCCCTAAATATCGCGGCTTGTGACTTGGTCGGCATCGCGACGAATAAAAGAAGACAAAAAAAATAATAAAAAATAAAAAATTAAACAAATTTAAAGGCAGTAAAAAGAACAACACCCTGTATATATTCTATAGTTGGGCTGGAGGTATTTGTTTACTAAGGTAAGGGCAAATGGGCTAAAATTAACGCAACAATAAAGAAAGCAAAACTAAGTTGGGGCGCCTTGTATATGGCCTACGGGTGGGCAAACGCGTGTATGTGTAGGTATGTCTGTGTATATGTATGTATGCTTATTGAACGCGCGTACGTAACATTAGCCGACCGCAAGCAAAAAACAAACAAAAACAACAAAAACAAAAAGAATCACGTTATCCGTAGCCCACTGTTGGGCAAGGCGCTCACAATCGGGCAGACCTATTGCCGACACTGGCGCGAAGAATGAGTCAGTCGCAAACAAAAAAAAATAAAAATAAACTAATAATAAAACTTAATTAAACTTAACGTGTGTAGAAGCGAAGGCGACGCACGCAAATAGCCGTAAGCGATATAAAAAAAAACTGATGAAACTAAATGAAACACACTAAGCTCATGTGGTGAGCACGCACCAAGAATGAGCCGATCGCAAAGGCAAAAATAAAAAAAATAAAAAAAAGATATAAAATTAACACGAGCGAAAAATAAAGCACGCTATTTGGCACGCGTGGTGAGCATGCACGAGATCTGAGCCGATTTAACACGACAAGAACATAAAAAATTCCTTAAAAAATAAAACGGGAAAAACAACAATATCGTCGTCTAGACGCGGGTGTGTTATTACTTATTACGTAACCAAAGTTATATGTGCAACCGAAAAACGTAAAACGCAAACGTAACGCAATAATTTAACTACTAAACCTAACGCATCATTAGTACAAGTAATACACAATTAGTACACTAGCTCGCTCAAATCACAAAGACATTGTATGACACCATAAAATCAACATCAACAACATAAACACTAAACTTGTTAGCGTAAATTAACTAGGAGTTAGCACGAATCGGATACTGGTACGAACTTTTATTTGGAACACGATACCCGAAACACGAATTTTTATTCGTGTAGGTAGGTCAACTTTGCAACGACTGTCGTGCAGAAAAGATTTTGTATGGAGATGAAATTATAAATGTTAGGAAGTGAAATAGATATAATTATGAAACATTATTTTTAGCGGACTGTAAATAATTAATCAAAGTTAAGGGCTGATTCGGGGCTGATTATGGTCGAAAGACCATGAAATTTAGAGGTATTCCGTGCTCGATTGGACCAAAAATGTTGGCGCTTAAGGCACCAACATGCGGCGGAGTTAATGGGCTGAAGGCAGGAAGGCTGAAGGAAGGATGTACTTACAGGGATGATGAGTCAGGAACCGTCGTGCGAGCTGACCACGGGCGGCGAGGCTTGAGGGGCGGCGATGTAGGTTGGTTCCTGGCGCACAGTCACTTCACTAAACAGTTCACTAGGGGCACTGGTTAAGGGCGTTTAGGTCGAGCTCTTCACTTTAGGTTCAGGAGTCACTATAATAAGGGTAGATACCAGCGCGCGTAATTTGTGTGCGTCTCGCATTAGCTAGCAAACAGACTCGTCGCGCGCGCGGCTCACCAAGCTAGCGGCGGCGGCTCGCGCAGCGGTGGCGCCGCGGCAGACAAGCGGACGCGGTCGTCAACAACCGCTGAGTCCGTCCCGGCTTTGGCGGGAACAGATACCATGTCGAAAGATTTTGAAATGTTTATCATGACACGTTTCGTTTTTTTTTCGATTAAGTAAAAGTTAAATCGAGTAATGTATTTATAAATTAATAAAGTAGTTTTTGCTTTATGTAATTTAAAGGAAAATAATTTTATAATCAAATATGTACAAATTTTTTACTAACAATTTTTATAATTTTTTTTTTTCATATTTCTTGGCATAATTTTATAATCATTAAACTGTCCTAATAACTGATTGATACGAAACGCTGCTGTCGGACTTCTTGGCGGGAAAGTGAAGCATCATGTCTGCAGTTTTGTTTTATTTTCTATAATTTGTGTTTTGTCGAATATTAACGTGCAATAATGGTGGATTATTTGCT
The DNA here is from genome assembly GCA_963921215.1 of Scoparia ambigualis. Classification (NCBI taxonomy): domain Eukaryota; kingdom Metazoa; phylum Arthropoda; class Insecta; order Lepidoptera; family Crambidae; genus Scoparia; species Scoparia ambigualis. Next base: position 3,516,447 of record OY992514.1, on the reverse strand, counting down.
GTTAAGAGTTCGTGAACGTGCTTGAGTGTTAGCAAATAAAACAAAACAGTGCAACATCACTTTTCAAAATCTCTCAAGAAGTTCGTGTGAGACCTCAATAAAGTCACACAGCTTTATTGAGTCTGGAGGGATTTGGGGGGAAATCATTTACCATTAAACGTTCATTGTCACTCATTATCATCCACTTAATGTAAATAAAATAATAATAACTATAATATCTTACTTGACACTGGCTAAATGTGCTGATCGCACAAAGCCATTATTTAAGAGATAAAAAAATAACCTTGCTGTCAATCAACATCAAGCAAAATCAAACAAAAGTGCATTGTTTTGTTAATTAATTATTTGCGCAGTATTTTCTTTGTTTATCTTACATATAGGTATATTATCACTACTTATCAGTTTTATGAATAAAGATAATGTGTAACAAAAAACATGGTTTGAGGTTAGAAAATACATAATTATAATATACCGATTTGAACCGTGTCGGGTAGCGGTGAAAGAATACTACCACCCCCACTATTCCCTTGGGTGCCGTAAAAGGCGACTATAAGATTGCACATACATTCAAAAGCATAGAGCAGCGATCGGCTCACCACCTGTCACGCTGAGCACATGTGTAGTCGCTATTTGGTCAAAAGTGGACTATGGTAGAGGACTGTTTTTTTGCCTTTATTGTCTCTAGGCGACTAACGGACTAAAGACTGCACATACATTCAACAGCATAGAGTGGCGATGGGGTCACCACCTGTCACGCTGAGCACATGTGCAGTCGTTATTTGGTGAAAAGTGGATTATGGTAGCATCATTGCCTATTCTCTAACTAACCCTTCGGGGATAATAGTCGTGATTGTAATTATATGTATGTAAGTATGTATGTATAATTTACCTTTACTTTGTTTTAAGTTATTGCGTCTTTGGTCTAATAGGAGGTTCTAATAAAATAAAATTTATGACGAGATCATATGATAGTCTTAAATTTTTGTAAACAAATTGACATTTATTTCGTATGGCTCCTCTCTCCATACAGCTTGGCGACGCGAAATCTCCGCAGCGTTTTCCGCCAACTCCACTATGTTCTCCATGAATAAATTCATGAAAAGTTATTCTCCTGACATTTTGAAATACTATAATGCAATTATTTCCTTTAAAATGAATGCAAAACAAAGGTGAGACTGCGACATTCGATCTCTAACGCTACCGACCACTCTCGTTGCAAGTCGAGCGCTGGTCATAGACATTTCTCTAACGTGACATTTCGAGAATATGAAAATTCTGTTTCAATCGACATCCATCATTTTATTTCGACATATCTCTAATTCGACATCATGTCTATTGCGCGAGAACCGCCCCCCTGAGAGGTTAAATGTTGTGTTTCGGTTATGTAGATTTTGATCGTTTCATTTCTCCCGAGTTTTAATCATCAACCTACAACAGCTGGCAACTGTAGAAGTGGAACCAACGATGACTTGATTTTAACGTGGATGCGTTGCCTGGCATTGGACATTGGGACAAAAGCCTATTACCTACTTAGATAATTCAATTTTTTCCTCACAAATATACCGTTTTGTCTGTATAATTTTGTAAAGTTCTAGTATTGCATTAATTATTTTATTTCAGAGAACCAAAAGAAGATGTTAAAGAACGTGCTACTAGTGAGCAGTCACCAATACCCCAAAGTGAATCCCTTATCATTGTTCGTCGTGGACGCGACTCTGCCAGTTTGATAAGGCAGTCTTATTACCATAATTTTGTTTGGCTATAAGCTTCCCACCTAAGTTCAGACTTGCCCGCATAAGGAGAGGCATAACATCCTTGCAGAAAGCAAGTAAGGCTCCCGCCTTTCGGATTGCCACCATGGCCTCTTGCGATCGACCATGACACCTGCTATCTACCATGACTCAATATTTTTTTAAATAATAAAAAGAAGCAAACAAGCAGGCGGGCTACCTGATGGAAAGCAATATACGCCGCTCATTGACACCCTTAGGAAGGTCAGTTGCGTTTTCCGGCGCGTAAAGAGTAGGCACGTTTCTTGAAGACAAATATTATCCCACAGAAATATTTTCACCAAAGATATGTTGTATAATAAATAATATTTATACATATTATGTTGATAAGAATTTTCAGGATTTTCTGTACCCATTTGAGACATTTTGACATTGAACGCGGTTTTCAATCGCAAATTTAATATACGTTACAATTTAGTCACACCCGCTGTTCGGTTGACGAATTCAATTTCTGGAATTGTTTACTTCTCGTTTATATTCCGATATACTTCATTTACATCACATAGGTACCTACCTATCCTATAAACTCATTCATACAAATAAAAAAAATGTTAATTGGATAACTATCTTTCCAAACATCTCTAGGTACAATTTATATTGTCTATATTTAATTGCCTTATTTATTTAATAATAACTGTGTCATGTAGCGGTGAAAGAATACTACCACCCCCTCTCTTCCTTTGGGTGTCGTAAAATGCGACTAACGGACTAAATATTGCACATGCATCCAACAGAGCGGCGATGGGCTCACCACCTGTCACGCTGAGCACATGTGCAGTTGTAACTTAGTGAAAAGTGGATGGCTATGGCAGCGGACTGCGTCTGCGGTCTCCATTGCCTGGTCTTCTGACTAACTCTTTGGGAATAATAGTCATGAGTGTATGTATGCATGTATTTATTTAATAACTAGCAACCTGCCCGCGACTTCGTCTTCATCAACACTCATGTACCTTTATGGTTTCGCTTATTTATTATACTTATACATAGTTCCATATAAAAAAGCAATTTTTCCTTGAATTTTCTAAATTTACTTTTTTATACAAACCTAATAAAACAAACACAAGAAAAAAATAATCAGGTAAATTGATCTAGCTGTTCTCAAGTGATGCAAGAACGTACGTTCGTTAATTGATTAAATTATACATACGTTATTCAAATATTTGTGTAGCATACAACCTGTCAAAAGCCGGACATTTGTAATTTCACGATGGATACAATTCCGTTATAGCAATCAACGTATTAACTGGTCGTTACCAAATTGGTTTACCAATATATTTGAATACTACTAGCATATGCTCTGGGCTTCGTCTGCGTGAGGTTTTCGCGTTATACACTTTTGATCACGATTTTCTGAAATTAAATGTGAAAGCGAAAAAAAAACGCAGTGTCTTAATGCGGTTAATAAGTGTGAAAAATTCTCAGTTTTATATTTTACTAACTTTTTGTTTTCTTGATTTCGGGTATCATTATTTAACGTCATCATGGTAATGGTATGGATAGTTATGTTTATCACAATTAGTATTTATGTAAAATATTACAGTGCAAACACAGGGCTTTCTTAGTTTAATGACATGTATATTAATTGAATTCTATTTCAATGAAACAAACAACTTTTGCTATTACTTAAATACTGACGTACGTTTACTCTTAACGTTGTCAATAGTAAACTGTTTTTTTACTGAATAGAAAAGTAAACAATAATGACTGCAGCCGTGATTTAAATAAACATATATATAGAGATTTTATCAAATGTCGTTGTGAAGGTAGAAAAAGAGATACATTGACAGGTTCATAGTTAACGATAAGAAAATCAAAGCGTACAAAATCTTAACAAACTAAACAAAAAACGAAACTATGAAAGTTTTAAAAAGTGTTAGAGATACAGTAGTTAAATTAAAAAGTGGAGTACGAACAGAACCCCTTTTAGAAAACTACGTTGACAAAGACCTACAAGACTTCCTTTATCCTCTGGATATAGCACAGACTGCAACTTTTCATCGCAAATACAATCTGCGCAACAATTTCATCACACCGAACGGTGTCCTCTCAAATGTACTATCGTTCATATCTGTGGTTACTTATTTTGCTGTGTACTTGAGCCTTATATTTTGGAACCACGTAATGGCAATCTACTCTGACTACTTCGGTGCCTTGAAAAATGCGTTGTCACTCAATTTTGGGCTTGTGGCAGCATCAACTTTTGCGATGTACATCGCTAACTTATTGAACAGTAACAATTTTGTTAAAACCATCATTCAAATACAAAGGATCTGTTCCCGCCAAAGCCGGGACGGACTCAGCGGTTGTTGACGACCGCGTCCGCCTGTCTGCCGCGGCGCCACCGCTGCGCGAGCCGCCGCCGCTAGCTTGGTGAGCCGCGCGCGCCAGCAGTCTTCTGCTAGCTAACGCGAGACGCCCACAAAATACGCGCGCTGCTATCTGCCTTATTATAGTGACTCCTGAACCTAAAGTGAAGAGCTCGACCTAAACGCCCTTAACCAGTGCCCCTAGTGAACTGTTTAGTGTAGTGACTGTGCGCCAGGAACCAACCTACATCGCCGCCCGCAAGCCTCGCCGCCCGTGGTCAGCTCGCACGACGGTTCCTGACTCATCATCCCTGTAAGTACATCCTTCCTACCTACCTACCTACCAGTTCCCTACGTCGCGTAGTCGCCACGTCTGAGTGGCGACTACATTTGGTCCAATCGAGCACGGAATACCTCTAAATTTCATGGTCTTTCGACCATAATCAGCCCCGAATCAGCCCTTAACTTTGATTAATTATTTACAGTCCGCTAAAAATAATGTTTCATAATTATATCTATTTCACTTTCTAACATTTATAATTTCATCTCCATACAAAATCTTTTCTGCACGACAGTCGTTGCAAAGTTGACCTACCTACACGAATAAAAATTCGTGTTTCGGGTATCGTGTTCCAAATAAAAGTTCGTACCAGTATCCGATTCGTGCTAACTCCTAGTTAATTTACGCTAACAAGTTTAGTGTTTATGTTGTTGATGTTGATTTTATGGTGTCATACAATGTCTTTGTGATTTGAGCGAGCTAGTGTACTAATTGTGTATTACTTGTACTAATGATGCGTTAGGTTTAGTAGTTAAATTATTGCGTTACGTTTGCGTTTCACGTTTTTCGGTTGCACATATAACTTTGGTTACGTAATAACACACCCGCGTCTAGACGACGATATTAATGTTTTTCCCGTTTTATTTTTTAAGGAATTTTTTATGTTCTTGTCGTGTTAAATCGGCTCAGATCTCGTGCATGCTCACCACGCGTGCCAAATAGCGTGCTTTATTTTTTCGCTCGTGTTAATTTTATATCATTTTTTTATTTTTTATTTTTGGCTTTGCGATCGGCTAATTCTTGGTGCGTGCTCACCACATGAGCTTAGTGTGTTTCATTTAGTTTCATCAGTTTTTTTTTATATCGCTTACGGCTATTTGCGTGCGTCGCCTTCGCTTCTACACGTTAAGTTTAATTAAGTTTTTATTATTAGTTTATTTTTATTTTTTTTTGTTTGCGACTGACTCATTCTTCGCGCCAGTGTCGGCAACAGGTCTGCCCGATTGTGAGCGCCTTGCCCAACAGTGGGCTACGGATAACGTGATTCTTTTTGTTTTTGTTGTTTTTGTTTGTTTTTTGCTTGCGGTCGGCTAATGTTACGTACGCGCGTTCAATAAGCATACATACATATACACAGACATACCTACACATACACGCGTTTGCCCATTTGCCTTTACCTTAGTAAACAAATACCTCCAGCCCAACTATAGAATATATACAGGGTGTTGTTCTTTTTACTGCCTTTAAATTTGTTTAATTTTTTATTTTTTATTATTTTTTTTGTCTCCTTTTATTCATCGCGATGCCGACCAAGTCACAAGCCGCGATATTTAGGGAGGCCGCCAAAGCTTTACACCAGCTCCTAGAGATGGGATCACTGATCATTGCTGGCGACACCAAACATTCCATAACGGAATTCAACGTGCGTTTCGCACAGATACAGGGCATAAAGGAGAAGCTGGACTCAGTGTATTATAGCATTCTTGACGAGGAGGACCTGGACGAGAAGACCGAGAAGGCATACACTGAGAACCACACAAAAGCCTCCGGGGCGTACATTGGGATTCTTGTGGCTAGGGAGGAAATCTTACCCTCTTCCACGTCATCCCCAACCCATAGCGCTCAGCCCAGTTTCGGCGTCAATACGCCCACAGCCGTCCTCCCCAAGATAGCGCTGCCCAGGTTCAGCTCAAAAGTGGAGGACTGGCCTTCCTTCATTGCGCTGTTTAGGAGTCTGACTGACGACATGGCGACCCTGTCGGACGCAGTCAAGCTCCACTACCTATTCTCATGTCTCAGCGGTGAGGCATTAAGTATGGTGTCCCACTTAAAGGTCACCAATGAAAATTTTGCCGTGGCCATGGACATCCTCACCAAGCGGTACGAGAACCGCCGGGTTCTCATTGATAGTTTTGTGGACATCATCCTGGGGCTGCCAAGCATCCATACGCGCTCGAACATCCGCACACTGTTCCTCACGCCGCTCATATCGGCTCAGTGTGCCCTCAACAATTTAGACTTGCCCATAGGAGACGATTACGTGTTTGTGTCAATAGTGGTGCGGAAGCTCAAGGGCGAGCTCCGCACGCTATTTGAACGCAGGCACGGGTCTAGTAACACCCTGCCCACGTTAAGGGACCTTATCTCCTACCTCGAGGAGCACGCGCGCTGTGTGGAGACAGAGTTCTCCAACATAGCCATGGCTCAACTCATTCAGCCCCAGCCCGGCCCTTCTCGTAGCCGCGCGCCTCCTCAGTTGCCCCATCGCACTTATGCTCAGATGGCTCAGCAACAACCCGACCATTACCGTGGCCGTTCCTCAGCTCCATCGCCTCACCGCGCCCATGAGCAGCCTACTCACCAACCGTTCCGCCCAGCGCAGCAAATGCGTCACCGCCCGTCCACCTCCCCGGCTCGCAGTCAGCCCTTCCCCGTCTACTCGGCCTACCAGCAAAGCTGCTCCTCATCATCGTCATCGTCCTCTTCCTCACGCTCGACGCCCTACTGTCCCTATTGTGCCATTAGGGGACATACGCTCATGACGTGCAGATGGTACAATGCCCAGCCAACACAGGGCCGTTAGGACTTCGTACAGGCACGCGAGCGCTGCCAGCGTTGTCTCGGCCGTCACTACGAGAGCGAGTGCAGGTCTAGGGGGGCATGCAAGAACTGTGGGAGTACGAACCACCACACGTCCCTCCATCGACCAGACGGCCCAACGCACTCAGCTCATTCGTCGTCTGTACATGTGCCCCCACCACAGCTGACAGAGCACTCGAGGGAGCGTCCCAGAAACAGCAGGCGGCACGAACCCGCACATGCCAAACAGGCGCAACCCAGCTCTGCTCACAGAGCCAGCCCGCCCAGGTCCGGTTCGCCAGGTAGGCCCCGCGAACGCCGCCAGCAATTATGACTCCCTACTATCACAGAGCACCCTAGCGAAGAGGTAGATTTAGCCCATGCCCAGTCAACCCATGCCCACACAGCTGATACATACTCAGCTCATACAATTTCAGCTGATACTCAATCAGCTCACTCACCTTCTGTGCCCACTGGCACACCCATTTTGTTGCCAACCGTCTCACTAAGAGTCGCGGACGTACATGGCCATCTTCACACAGCCAGGGCTTTATTGGACTGTGGCAGTATGCTGACGTTAATAACGTCACGCATGGCACGACTTTTGAACCTGCCATTAAAACCCACTTCTTTAAAAATTACAGGAGTTGGGAATCAGCACAAACATGAGTCAAAGGCGGCAATAACAATAGTATGCCGACCCACTCACAATGATACTAATACAATTAATGCCACAGCTCACATTTTAAAAAACGTCACTGGCTACCTTCCCTTAGAGAAGGTACCAAACATTTCCCACGTACTAGGCCAGCCACCCGTGCCATTGGCTGACCAGCTTTACCACACACCAGCCCCGATCGACCTCTTATTGGGGTCGGACGTTCTTGGCCCCTCAACTCAACTAGGTAAAACTCACCCTATCGCATTACGCAGATTCCTCAATATTGAGAAGAAGCTAATGGCGAACCCGTCCCTGCGTTCTAAATACGTCGACTTTATGGCCGAATACATCGACTTAGGACACATGGCTCCCTGTCACCCAAATACATTCGCCCATAAACCTCACTTCTACATTCCTCACCATGGCGTATTTAAGTCAGGGTCGGACAAGCTGCGCATTGTTTTTGATGGTAGCTGCAAAAGCTCCAATGGTGTCAGCATAAATGAATGCCTACACACAGGCCCCGCCCTTCAACAGGACATTGTGGACATCATCATGTCCTTCAGAACGCATCCAGTCGTTTTCAGCACTGACATCCAGAGGATGTTCAGAAATGTGCTGGTTGCCCCAGACCAGAGACGGTATCAGCTGATACTATGGCGGTCCTCACCAGATCACCCTCTGCTCACCTACGCCCTCAATACAGTCACGTACGGCTTAAGATCAAGCCCATATCATGCAATCCGCACCCTGCTCCAGCTGGCTGATGATGAAGGCCATCGCTACCCTGGAGCCGCTCAGGTTCTTCGCAAGTCTATCTTCGTTGATGACATCTTGTGTGGTCATGACACGGTTGAATCCGCCCAAGCACTTCAGGACGAGTTGATAAGTCTGCTAAACCTAGGCGGCTTTCAGCTCAGTAAGTGGACATCTAACTCGCCTAAGCTGCTCGAGAGATTTCCCGACAACCAATGTGACATGCCCAAGGACTTCGACATAAACCCAGAATCCACGTCCATTAAGGTCTTGGGTATACAGTGGAGCCCTCAGTCAGACGAGTTCACTTACCGCATCTCTCTGCCCCCCATCACACATGTCACAAAGCGGTCTATTTTAAGCACCGTAGCCTCACTTTATGACCCAAACGGCTGGGTTTCCCCCGTTATCTTCCGCGCAAAGCTGCTGCTTCAGCAATTGTGGCTACTGAAGCTGGAATGGGATGAGCCCACTCCCTCTGAAGTGCAAACGGAGTGGCACCACATCTCGGAGGATCTGCCGCTGTTGTCTAGCATTCGCTTCCCTCGGCACGTTTGTGCAAGCAAAGGCTCAGCTGCATACTCGCTTCACGGGTTTGCAGATGCCTCTGAAGCCGGGTTTGCCGCCGTTGTTTACCTCCATGAGCTCGATGCCTCCGGAGATACTTTGGTACACTTGATTGTCGCCAAGTCGCGAGTCGCACCAATCAAGAACCGCCTCACAATCCCCAAGTTAGAGTTGTCGGCCGCCACTCTACTCTCCCAGCTCATGATCCGTGTGTCGGTTCAGTTATCGGCCCATATCAGTATACAACAACACATATGTTGGTCAGACAGTACGATAGTCCTGGCCTGGCTCAATACACCGCCTCACCGTCTTCAACCCTTTGAAGCCAACAGGGTAGTCAAAATCAGCTCAGGCTCACTAGAATGTACCTGGCGACACGTACCTTCTGAGCTCAACCCGGCAGATTGCGCAAGCAGAGGAATGTCTGCGCAATCCTTGTCAGCCCACGACCTATGGTGGTCTCCCACGTGGCTTGGACAGCCTTGTGAGTCTTGGCCTGCGATGCCCTTTGCTCTGGGCCATCACGCCCTGCCCGGCCTTAAGCCCAAACACGTCCCGTCACTGGTCACAGTGCCCGGTCTTGACTTTGACCTGCTCACTCGGTTCAGTTCACTAGACAAGCTCGTCGGAGTGACAGCTTGTCTAAAACGCTTTCTGCACAACTGCAGACACCACCCAGATTCGCGACGCTCAGGCCCCTTGTACGTCAGTGAACGAAGAGAGGCCCTACTTTACTGGGTGCGCAGTGTCCAGCACAATGAGTTTGCGGAGGACATCCACCGCCTTCAAACTGGCAAAATCTGCTCCGTCAGACTCCAGCGGCTGTCACCTCTCATTAAAGATGAGCTCCTTAGAGTTGGTGGACGACTGTCCCATGCGTCTATCCGATATGACGCGCAGCACCCGCTCATACTTCCCAGCTCTAGCCCACTTGTAGACCTTATCATTGACCACTACCACAAAATACACTGCCATCCTGGCGCTGACACTTTACACGCTATCCTACGCCAACAATTTTGGATATTGTCCGCGCGCCGTATTATTAGACACCGAGTTTTTAAATGCATTAGATGCTTTCGATGCCGGGCCCAGCCGCAAGCGCCCTTCATGGCCGACCTGCCAGCCGATAGAGTTACGCCTCAGCCAGTATTTAGTCAAGTCACGACCGATTTTGCCGGACCATTCCTCGTTAAATCTAGTACCCTACGTAATGTTAAACTCTTAAAAGCGTACTTTTGTATATTCGTGTGCCTCTCGACTAAGGCGGTTCATTTGGAACCGGTCTCGGACCTCAGCACGGAAGCGTTCCTCGCGGCATTACAGCGTTTTATAGCACGCCGCGGTGCCCCGGTTCTCATCCGCTCGGACTGCGGTACAAATTATGTAGGCGCTAGAAATCAGCTCATCGAAGTACAAAACTTTCTTGCCTTGAACAATGATACGATTGCGCACAAGCTCGCTGGTCAGCACATTACTTGGTTGTTAAACGTCCCTAAGGGACCATGGTTCGGTGCGTTACATGAGATCAACGTAAAATCAACAAAGCAACTTTTATATCGCGTAATTGGCGAACAGCACCTCACATTCGAGGAATTCTCTACACTTTTGGCACGAATCGAAGCTGTCCTTAACTCTAGACCTCTCTGCCCACTTTCGTCTGATCCCTCAGACTTTGAGCCGCTTACAGCCGGACATTTCCTCATAGGCCGCCCACTAACGGCCCTTCCCGAACTATCCGTGGAAGATAGGCCGATCTCCACACGTAGGCGATTCCAAATGGTACAGGCCCTTTCCCAGCGCTTCTGGACGCTGTGGACCCAGTCCTACCTTCATACCCTCCAAACCCGCTCCAAATGGTTGTCCCCATCCTCCCCTCCCCGAGTTGGCGAGCTCGTCCTCATCAAGGAGGACAACCTGCCTGCCCTCCAATGGAGACTGGGGCGCATTGCTCACACCCTGCCTGGGAAGGATGGCGTCGTGCGGGTGGTAGACCTGGACACCGTGAACGGACATCTTCGGAGGCCTGTATTCCGGATCGCCAGGCTCCCAGTGGATGAGCCCCCCCTGGCCCCCGGAGGATGTTCCCGCCAAAGCCGGGACGGACTTAGCGGTTGTTGACGACCGCGTCCGCCTGTCTGCCGCGGCGCCACCGCTGCGCGAGCCGCCGCCGCTAGCTTGGTGAGCCGCGCGCGCGAGCAGTCTTCTGCTAGCTAACGCGAGACGCCCACAAAATACGCGCGCTGCTATCTGCCTTATTATAGTGACTCCTGAACCTAAAGTGAAGAGCTCGACCTAAACGCCCTTAACCAGTGCCCCTAGTGAACTGTTTAGTGTAGTGACTGTGCGCCAGGAACCAACCTACATCGCCGCCCGCAAGCCTCGCCGCCCGTGGTCAGCTCGCACGACGGTTCCTGACTCATCATCCCTGTAAGTACATCCTTCCTACCTACCTACCTACCAGTTCCCTACGTCGCGTAGTCGCCACGTCTGAGTGGCGACTACAGGATCAAAAACACATTGAAATTCTCAAAGAAACATATGCGCCCTTTGATTTTTAGCAATTGGGTGCACCTTGTAGCTGTGACATTCTGTTTGGTTTCTTTGGGGGTTTGGGTTTATTACGCTCTTGGGCTGATCGGTAGTTCGTCTGTGTTATTGAACCACTACAGTTTATCGGTGTTTGATGCTACTCTACCATACATTATTCTATTGACGAAACTGTTGAGGTCTCTTATGCAGTTATGGATTGATGAATTCAAATTATGCATTGGGAAATCAATGAATGATGATAACATTGCACATTTATGGACTTGGAATGTATTATCCGAAGCTTACTGTGATTCGATTGAAACGTTTTGCATTTTGAAGAAAGCATCTGCAGTTGTGGTAAGTGTTTGTTTTTAATGGTAGAGGCATTTGCCCAGCTGCGGGACAGATTATAGGATCTGTTTTCGTGTTCCTGAGTGTGACTGATTACCTAATTAGACCAAAAGTTGAGTTCGAGCTTTATTCACCATTCCATAAATTATAATTATTTTCATGTTTCAGATTGTATTTTATACAGTCATGACTTTTAGTGTGTGTCTTTTAAAAGTGCAAATTTTTATTAACCTTGAGGATGTAGAAAAAACTAATGAACACAGTGGAGTAAGTAGATTTTTGACTGTACTGTATTTCTATTCACTCTAACACCAATTATCTAGCTCAAGTTAAGCTTCTTCTAAAATTTGTTTTTATTGGTTAGACAACGGACAAACATACATGTTAAACACAGAAAACACCCGAAATCAATTTAAGATAAGACAAGAAATATTTAATGACCACAAGCACATTAAAGAAAAGGTTGTACAACACAGAAACAATACTAATATAATATTATATAGAATACTACATTTTCATGGTTTTTCAGGAAATGTGTGGTGGCGGCTCATTATTAAAATAATCCAACCCATTTCTTCCCATTATATACATAAATACATATAATCACGACTATGATCCCCGAAGGGTTAGTCAGAGACTAGGAAATGAGGACAGCAAAAGCAGTCCTCTACCATAGACCACTTTTCATCAAATAGCGACAGGACATGATTGTGCTCAACGAGACATAGGCCGCTCTATGCTGCTGGATGTAAGTGCAGTCTTTAGTGCGTTAGTTGCCTTTTACGAAACCCAAGGGAAGAGAAGGGGTTGTAGTATTCTTTCACCGCTAGGCGACACGGTTACTCTTCACGAGCCTACTCCAGTTTATAGAATTACTCTTGAGAGACATAACTGTAAATAGAAATCACTGTTCGCCGTTCATCGGTACAAAGAAAATATTTTCAGCCGCTACCTTTATTTACCGACAGCTCGGTTCGCAGAAAGAATGTTAAAAATATCAATGTTTCACCGATACCACCATTTGCAGATAAGGCCATTTGCTGAAAGCTCCACTGGGCGTATCAGCCTTTTTTCAATAGAAAGCATTGCAGAAAGCGTTTTGAATCAAATTTTACTGTGATTTGTCCATTTATATTATTTTACTTAAAGAAAAATTTGGACTTGGAAACTTTCATAGGTGGCTTAGCTTACATTTTGTACATTCAGAAAAAAATATTAAAAGTACCTAATAAAAGTATATTATCATGTTAAATCGTTTCCTTTCATTTTTAAATTAATTTTTTTATAAATATTTTTTTTTTTTTGTTACAATTGCTAAATACTGTACAGTATTAGGGCTCAAAATGATAATCAGGAATGAAAGAATAATGATTATGAATTTACTTGTATCGTTATTTACTTTTTAGTAAATTAATAAGTTCCTTTTCTGTTGGAACAAATCCACTTTCGGGTACCTCGTAAGCAAGAAAAGAAGAAAGAATAGTCGGAAGAAATCTTTGTTTACCATTCAGCCTAGTAAGACTTGCTATGGTAGTAATAGTGTTATAAAGAGAGCTTGTACTATTTATAATGATATATTCATTAATGTAGACATACTTGATCTGTCATTAATAAAATTCAGAAGCCACATCACTGACCTAATCACTACACAACACATTACCACAGAATATAGCTAAAGCAGTAAAGAAGCTACGTACAAACGCTCGAAACAACGCAAGCCCACAGACGCACGTCTTTACAGGGGCCCCTAAGCAGACATCGTAGTGCTCTCAATAGCGCGTTCCGCGTAGAGACGAGTGGTCACTGTTGTGTATTATTGTATTGCGTGCGCTTTCCGTGCGATTTAAAAAAATGCCGCGAGTGTATTGCGTAGTTTACGGCTGCTTGAACTCGGCTGTATAATTAATTAAATAAGTAGCTTTATTAATTTACAAAGAAGTAGACAAAATCACTTTTATAGTGCCGTCTCCATGTTTTCCGAACCAATCTCAATCGGTCTAACTTCATTCAATCTTTACGAATATTGAATCACTCATTCAGTCAATGTCACTGTCATGTCAAGTGTCTGTCAATTAATTAATTAGGTTATTTTGTTGTTTACATAATCTAAATGTATGTTTCGTTAGTTTTAAATTTGTTACAAGTGTAACTGATCTCAAGTGTTACTGTTTATTACGTGCATTAGTCAGTAGATAGTCATCATGGCTTCGCGTAGGACAAGAAATCAGTTTAGAACTCATCATAGAATGTTGTTGGATTTTGCCGCGACGATCGACGAACAAACGGGGTCTGTCTCTGCTTCAGTGGCAAAACGGCATTTTAATACCTACTATAAAGATTTGGTTTTGGCCTACGAAACATTATTGGGTTTTTCTAGTGACGAAGTGTCTGAATCAGACATGTCGCTGTTCGAGGTGCAATTCACGGAGGTCAACAAACTATTGATAAAACTGGACCAGGCGTCGTCGGAGTCAACCGCTGGTACTTCAAAATCACACAAGTTCACATCAAACCAGGTAATGGCCAAATTATCACTTATAGAACTTCCCAAGTTTTCCTGTAACCTCATGAACTGGGTTCCATTCTATGACTTATTTCATTCATTGGTTCATGAGCGTGATTTGTCGGATGCTGAAAAGCATTATTATCTTAGATCATCATTGTCAGGTGAAGCCCTTCACATTGTCAGACAGCTGCCGGTAGATGACAAGAATTATTCAGTGGCGCTTAATTTACTTAAGTCTAGGTATCAGAATACTAGATTACTACTTGATGCTTATATCGGTAGGATAGTAAATTTACCTATTATCACATCATCAGTCACTCACCTGCGTTCACAATTTTATGATCCTCTTCAAGAAGCCCTTCAGGCGTTAGAAAAGCTAGATCAGCCTGTCAAAGAGTGGTCATATGTTATATTGTATTTAACATTACAGAAACTGCCTGTTAAGCTGCGGTCACTGTTTAAAGAACGCTACGGCACGAATCCTGATGCTTTGCCTACCATTAGTCAACTAATGGAGTTGTTGGACGAACAGTGCCGACTGCAGCTGACAGTGGCATCAGCACCCGAGCCTGTCAGGAGACCACCTCTGGCTTCACTACCAACGGTACGTCCACCAGCTCCACGATCAAGTCAACATCGGATGACATCAGGCAAGGCATACCAGGCCAATCAGGTGATGTCATCATCAACAGATCAAGGATCATCAGCTCGTCAGGTGAGGCCTTCATGTTCATTTTGTAGTGCCCAGGGACACTCACTTTATAGATGCCCTGCCAAAACCGAAAACCGTCAACGGTTGTCACGATCTGGTCGTAAGTCGTGGGCGACTAAGTCGGGACACTGCTATCGATGCTTGAGGAAGCACTATGCAAGTGACTGTACTCATAGGAACTGGTGTTCTCATTGTGGCTCCCAGGATCATAACTCACTCATTTGCAACGCAGATGAGAATATCGGTGCTCCCCGGCAGCAATAATCAACCTGCTGCTCGACTGATCACCCAATGCGCAGGTGGTCGAGACACGCCAACTTCGTCAAAAGCGCGTCATGTCTCATCACCAGTGCATATCACTGGTGTGATCCAGGAAGAAGCGAACCCATCTTCAGCACATCATCATCATGAGGCTCCACCGGTGCAACCCATGGCTCATCACCAGCCAAGGCCACGAGTTGGTGACAGAGCACATCTGGCTCAGACCACCTTTCATTCACTCAGGTTTGGCTCACGGATGAGCCCTGATAGGGCATGAGATTGGGTAACTTGATGATGATGACCATCACTCCCCATAACTATTTTTCCTACTGCAATAGTAATGGTCAGGTCAGGTGATGGTCAATTTGTCAAGGTCCGGGCCCTGTTAGATACAGGCGCCTGTGTTTCAATCATCAAACAATCATTAGTTCATCATTTAAAATTGCACCAACAAGGTAATAGTAATACTCTTTATGGAGTAGGTCATCAAGCAGTTAATACACCGGGCACTGTTGTAAAATTAGTAATCAAACCAGTAGGGGCTCAATTACCAATAGTTGGTACCCGGGCAATGGTTATGTTCACATTATCAGGAAATATTCCACCATATGATATTAAATTAAAGAATCAGTTAAAGGCTTCAAATATTATTCTTGCTGATAGCAACTTTGATAAAGCTCGAGATGTAGATATCATACTTGGTACTGTTACGTTGTAAATACAGGGCCCTGTCTGCCTTTACTAATCTACAAAAGGAGTTCGCAATGGTTGAATAGTACTTACCTGAAATCATTGTTTTTGAATGATCAGATGTCCAAAAACATTAGTCATTGTAGCTTGTTTGAATTAAATCCATTTTTGTTTACATTAAAGACAAGTAAAGCCTTGGCTGAAGCCTTGGCTGACACATTAGAAGACACACTTTTCTTGCATTTTCAATCAATATACATTTCTAAATCAGTTTTAGCAAGACTTTGCATTAGATTTGAAAGAAAATAAAGATTGTTTACGTTTTGTATTTGACATAACACCATAGACAAAATGACAGCCACCGTAGCGACGCCTAGCGGTAGCGGGGCGAAGTGGCTGTCAGCTTTTAAGTTTCACATAAAAGATGCAATTCTAAAAATAGCCGAAACAGTTCCAATAATAAATTACATAATAAATTAATATGTATAATAATTACTTTAAGTAATTAAATTTAATTCAAGCAAATCCGGAAATAGAACTATTTTTTCTATATGGACTTTTATCTAGAACATTCGAACGGGAGAAATATTTTTATATGGATATTGTCTCTGCCCGTAGGGGTTACCAGAGAGGAAACTAATACTCCCTAATATTTAGACAGGGTATTAACTCAAGTGGAATAGATTTCCAAATTTAAAAAAGGACGAAATTCAGATTGCTAAACGTTAACTTGTCTCTAGTTCAAGTAGTTTTCTAATTGACAGATTCTTTCAGTGTCAGAACGAGAGATGAAAACGTCATATTTGACGTTTTGATAGTTTGAAGGAAAATTCTAAAGGAACTGCGTTGTTAAATATTACCCGACTTTGAGAGTAGATTTCATAAGATGGTATTCCGGTATGAGTGTTTCCGGTGAATTGGAGTGCCGGGTCTGAAGACGTCGAAACGATTTCAATCTCTGGCGTGAAGTGGTGGGTGATGTATTGAGATCAATTCACTAAGGTTGGCATGAGTCGTAGTCACCTTTTGTTTTAATCTGAGGTCGCAATAAGGTAGTGGATTTGAGGCGTCATTAGCTTATGAGAATATAGTCAACAAGTGTGTGGTTTATTTACAGGGATCCGTGCCTGAAACGAAGTTCCGGTTGCTGGCAGCCACGCGCACAGATAAAATCTCCCAGCGCGTAAGTATCCCAATATCATTGTTTAAGTATAATAAGCCGTCATCCTAGGAAAGCAAATCGATATTTCATGGTGTCTGAATATTGCCTTGTCGCCAGGCGACGCAAGGCTCTTGGCCATGTGGCAGACGTGTCAAACCCCTTTATTAAGTGGATATTGCATCATCCAACAATAGTCTGGCATTGTTTAGTTATGTTTATTGGAATATCGTAGCCGTGTAGTGCCTTGGGTACTAGTTAAATGTGAAACAACACTAAAATTAAAACATGGTGTTAAATGTTAGTGTTGGAGTGTGAGTTTATAGTTGTGCAACAGCGTTGGGAAGCTTTTGATAACCCATGGCGCTGCGAGTCCCTGATTATGATAGGTTGCAGCCCCAGATACACAGATAGCAGACTGTGGGACCCTAATTTATGTAACAGATCTGAACTAGGCGTGTAGTGTTATAAATAGGCCCCGTGTTGATAATTTCAGATACTTCGAGAGGCCCGTCTCGCCGCCAGGATTTAGAGCTGGGCCCTAAAGCATGGACGCGAGACCTGCTTCGTCGGGGTACCAGCGGCCACCTGCTGCCAGTCGAGCTGTCGCCGCCTAGCGGATGAGCAGGCGTTGACGGTTTTTTTTCTACCCCTTACTAGGGGATAATTGTTTTTTTTAAACTGAAACATTTATTGAATTAGGGTTTTGATACCTTAAACTTTATTTTACTTTTATATCCAACTACACCAAGCGTTGGTGAAGTTGTGAAAAATTTGAGGATCTGCGAGTTTGACCTGTGTGAAGTTGTATGGTGACATCGTCTCCAGATTCGGGTCTACATTAAGATCCTGGCGCCCATAATTATTAATTTTATATCGGTATAACCCCACGGTTCTCTAGTGTATCGGCTTTAAACGTGTGAGAGTTTTGATACGGTTAAACGGATTAGAACATTTAATTTAATATTTTTATAGACGGAGTAATTTAATTTTAATTTCAACTTCATACTCCGAACGGTATTGGCTTTATCCCGACCCCCCACGACCATAGCTCGTACGACTGAAATATTAGCTGGCTGGTTAGGCAGTAGTAGGAACGGTATTATAAAATTTATTTTAAATTAAAATTATCACCGACCCGCTTGGTCACTTTTGACTCTTAGGATTTTAGTGTGTTTTAGGGGGTGATATAGCTTGGTAATCAGGTTTAGAGTACTTTAAACAGTAAATTATAGTTGGCAAAATTAATAGAAAGTTTGTTGGACTTTCATTTGAGATTGACCCTAGGGTCAGTTTCGACTGATAGTTTTTTTTTGTTATTTTCGGCTCAATAAATTAAAAGGAGTAACGTAGATGATAAGTACCTAACATACTATGAGGAAAAATTATGGCTAACCCCCTCTTTTGAATAATAAGAGTGAAATAAAATTTATAATTTTATTTTATTGTTGTTGGACAAAAAATTAGTGTGTCTTTTACAATATACTGCCTAGCTGTTGAACATTTTATGGTTTTATTTGATAACAACCCACTGAAGCTTGCATTTGGGATTTTCTTCCTTTTCTCCAAAAGGGACAAAACCTCAAATGTAACAGTACAGATGTGCTCAATTATGTACTTGATGGTTCAAAGATTTAAACCAACATTCCAGGGATAGCGGCTTATGGATCATGTTTCGGTCACGTCATCATGGGAGCGATACACACTCAACAGTCACCATCGACGGTCACATCACCCGACCAGTCGGCAGGCACTTCAGTAGAAGACTATGGACTCCATGCAGTCAGACTGGAGGAAGTCTTAGAAAAGTTTTGGAAGGTGGAACAGCCCCCTTCGAAGCCAGCTGTTCATCCGGATTACTTGGAATGTGAAAGGTTGTATAATTCAAGTACTCAACGTTTGCCTGATGGCAAATATTTGGTTAGGTTACCATTACTTTCAACAAGTCCACCATTGGGTGAATCAAAGGCTTTAGCCATTCAACGATTGCGATCTTTAGAAATAAATATGGCAAAAAATTCAGTATTCGCAGGTAAATACAAAGAATTCATGAAGGAATATGAAACTCTCGGTCATATGTCAAAATCGGACTACAGGATCAAAAACACATTGAAATTCTCAAAGAAACATATGCGCCCTTTGATTTTTAGCAATTGGGTGCACCTTGTAGCTGTGACATTCTGTTTGGTTTCTTTGGGGGTTTGGGTTTATTACGCTCTTGGGCTGATCGGTAGTTCGTCTGTGTTATTGAACCACTACAGTTTATCGGTGTTTGATGCTACTCTACCATACATTATTCTATTGACGAAACTGTTGAGGTCTCTTATGCAGTTATGGATTGATGAATTCAAATTATGCATTGGGAAATCAATGAATGATGATAACATTGCACATTTATGGACTTGGAATGTATTATCCGAAGCTTACTGTGATTCGATTGAAACGTTTTGCATTTTGAAGAAAGCATCTGCAGTTGTGGTAAGTGTTTGTTTTTAATGGTAGAGGCATTTGCCCAGCTGCGGGACAGATTATAGGATCTGTTTTCGTGTTCCTGAGTGTGACTGATTACCTAATTAGACCAAAAGTTGAGTTCGAGCTTTATTCACCATTCCATAAATTATAATTATTTTCATGTTTCAGATTGTATTTTATACAGTCATGACTTTTAGTGTGTGTCTTTTAAAAGTGCAAATTTTTATTAACCTTGAGGATGTAGAAAAAACTAATGAACACAGTGGAGTAAGTAGATTTTTGACTGTACTGTATTTCTATTCACTCTAACACCAATTATCTAGCTCAAGTTAAGCTTCTTCTAAAATTTGTTTTTATTGGTTAGACAACGGACAAACATACATGTTAAACACAGAAAACACCCGAAATCAATTTAAGATAAGACAAGAAATATTTAATGACCACAAGCACATTAAAGAAAAGGTTGTACAACACAGAAACAATACTAATATAATATTATATAGAATACTACATTTTCATGGTTTTTCAGGAAATGTGTGGTGGCGGCTCATTATTAAAATAATCCAACCCATTTCTTCCCATTATATACATAAATACATATAATCACGACTATGATCCCCGAAGGGTTAGTCAGAGACTAGGAAATGAGGACAGCAAAAGCAGTCCTCTACCATAGACCACTTTTCATCAAATAGCGACAGGACATGATTGTGCTCAACGAGACATAGGCCGCTCTATGCTGCTGGATGTAAGTGCAGTCTTTAGTGCGTTAGTTGCCTTTTACGAAACCCAAGGGAAGAGAAGGGGTTGTAGTATTCTTTCACCGCTAGGCGACACGGTTACTCTTCACGAGCCTACTCCAGTTTATAGAATTACTCTTGAGAGACATAACTGTAAATAGAAATCACTGTTCGCCGTTCATCGGTACAAAGAAAATATTTTCAGCCGCTACCTTTATTTACCGACAGCTCGGTTCGCAGAAAGAATGTTAAAAATATCAATATTTCACCGATACCACCATTTGCAGATAAGGCCATTTGCTGAAAGCTCCACTGGGCGTATCAGCCTTTTTTCAATAGAAAGCATTGCAGAAAGCGTTTTGAATCAAATTTTACTGTGATTTGTCCATTTATATTATTTTACTTAAAGAAAAATTTGGACTTGGAAACTTTCATAGGTGGCTTAGCTTACATTTTGTACATTCAGAAAAAAATATTAAAAGTACCTAATAAAAGTATATTATCATGTTAAATCGTTTCCTTTCATTTTTAAATTAATTTTTTTATAAATATTTTTTTTTTTTGTTACAATTGCTAAATACTGTACAGTATTAGGGCTCAAAATGATAATCAGGAATGAAAGAATAATGATTATGAATTTACTTGTATCGTTATTTACTTTTTAGTAAATTAATAAGTTCCTTTTCTGTTGGAACAAATCCACTTTCGGGTACCTCGTAAGCAAGAAAAGAAGAAAGAATAGTCGGAAGAAATCTTTGTTTACCATTCAGCCTAGTAAGACTTGCTATGGTAGTAATAGTGTTATAAAGAGAGCTTGTACTATTTATAATGATATATTCATTAATGTAGACATACTTGATCTGTCATTAATAAAATTCAGAAGCCACATCACTGACCTAATCACTACACAACACATTACCACAGAATATAGCTAAAGCAGTAAAGAAGCTACGTACAAACGCTCGAAACAACGCAAGCCCACAGACGCACGTCTTTACAGGGCCCCTAAGCAGACATCGTAGTGCTCTCAATAGAGCGTTCCGCGTAGAGACGAGTGGTCACTGTTGTGTATTATTGTATTGCGTGCGCTTTCCGTGCGATTTAAAAAAATGCCGCGAGTGTATTGCGTAGTTTACGGCTGCTTGAACTCGGCTGTATAATTAATTAAATAAGTAGCTTTATTAATTTACAAAGAAGTAGACAAAATCACTTTTATAGTGCCGTCTCCATGTTTTCCGAACCAATCTCAATCGGTCTAACTTCATTCAATCTTTACGAATATTGAATCACTCATTCAGTCAATGTCACTGTCATGTCAAGTGTCTGTCAATTAATTAATTAGGTTATTTTGTTGTTTACATAATCTAAATGTATGTTTCGTTAGTTTTAAATTTGTTACAAGTGTAACTGATCTCAAGTGTTACTGTTTATTACGTGCATTAGTCAGTAGATAGTCATCATGGCTTCGCGTAGGACAAGAAATCAGTTTAGAACTCATCATAGAATGTTGTTGGATTTTGCCGCGACGATCGACGAACAAACGGGGTCTGTCTCTGCTTCAGTGGCAAAACGGCATTTTAATACCTACTATAAAGATTTGGTTTTGGCCTACGAAACATTATTGGGTTTTTCTAGTGACGAAGTGTCTGAATCAGACATGTCGCTGTTCGAGGTGCAATTCACGGAGGTCAACAAACTATTGATAAAACTGGACCAGGCGTCGTCGGAGTCAACCGCTGGTACTTCAAAATCACACAAGTTCACATCAAACCAGGTAATGGCCAAATTATCACTTATAGAACTTCCCAAGTTTTCCTGTAACCTCATGAACTGGGTTCCATTCTATGACTTATTTCATTCATTGGTTCATGAGCGTGATTTGTCGGATGCTGAAAAGCATTATTATCTTAGATCATCATTGTCAGGTGAAGCCCTTCACATTGTCAGACAGCTGCCGGTAGATGACAAGAATTATTCAGTGGCGCTTAATTTACTTAAGTCTAGGTATCAGAATACTAGATTACTACTTGATGCTTATATCGGTAGGATAGTAAATTTACCTATTATCACATCATCAGTCACTCACCTGCGTTCACAATTTTATGATCCTCTTCAAGAAGCCCTTCAGGCGTTAGAAAAGCTAGATCAGCCTGTCAAAGAGTGGTCATATGTTATATTGTATTTAACATTACAGAAACTGCCTGTTAAGCTGCGGTCACTGTTTAAAGAACGCTACGGCACGAATCCTGATGCTTTGCCTACCATTAGTCAACTAATGGAGTTGTTGGACGAACAGTGCCGACTGCAGCTGACAGTGGCATCAGCACCCGAGCCTGTCAGGAGACCACCTCTGGCTTCACTACCAACGGTACGTCCACCAGCTCCACGATCAAGTCAACATCGGATGACATCAGGCAAGGCATACCAGGCCAATCAGGTGATGTCATCATCAACAGATCAAGGATCATCAGCTCGTCAGGTGAGGCCTTCATGTTCATTTTGTAGTGCCCAGGGACACTCACTTTATAGATGCCCTGCCAAAACCGAAAACCGTCAACGGTTGTCACGATCTGGTCGTAAGTCGTGGGCGACTAAGTCGGGACACTGCTATCGATGCTTGAGGAAGCACTATGCAAGTGACTGTACTCATAGGAACTGGTGTTCTCATTGTGGCTCCCAGGATCATAACTCACTCATTTGCAACGCAGATGAGAATATCGGTGCTCCCCGGCAGCAATAATCAACCTGCTGCTCGACTGATCACCCAATGCGCAGGTGGTCGAGACACGCCAACTTCGTCAAAAGCGCGTCATGTCTCATCACCAGTGCATATCACTGGTGTGATCCAGGAAGAAGCGAACCCATCTTCAGCACATCATCATCATGAGGCTCCACCGGTGCAACCCATGGCTCATCACCAGCCAAGGCCACGAGTTGGTGACAGAGCACATCTGGCTCAGACCACCTTTCATTCACTCAGGTTTGGCTCACGGATGAGCCCTGATAGGGCATGAGATTGGGTAACTTGATGATGATGACCATCACTCCCCATAACTATTTTTCCTACTGCAATAGTAATGGTCAGGTCAGGTGATGGTCAATTTGTCAAGGTCCGGGCCCTGTTAGATACAGGCGCCTGTGTTTCAATCATCAAACAATCATTAGTTCATCATTTAAAATTGCACCAACAAGGTAATAGTAATACTCTTTATGGAGTAGGTCATCAAGCAGTTAATACACCGGGCACTGTTGTAAAATTAGTAATCAAACCAGTAGGGGCTCAATTACCAATAGTTGGTACCCGGGCAATGGTTATGTTCACATTATCAGGAAATATTCCACCATATGATATTAAATTAAAGAATCAGTTAAAGGCTTCAAATATTATTCTTGCTGATAGCAACTTTGATAAAGCTCGAGATGTAGATATCATACTTGGTACTGTTACGTTGTAAATACAGGGCCCTGTCTGCCTTTACTAATCTACAAAAGGAGTTCGCAATGGTTGAATAGTACTTACCTGAAATCATTGTTTTTGAATGATCAGATGTCCAAAAACATTAGTCATTGTAGCTTGTTTGAATTAAATCCATTTTTGTTTACATTAAAGACAAGTAAAGCCTTGGCTGAAGCCTTGGCTGACACATTAGAAGACACACTTTTCTTGCATTTTCAATCAATATACATTTCTAAATCAGTTTTAGCAAGACTTTGCATTAGATTTGAAAGAAAATAAAGATTGTTTACGTTTTGTATTTGACATAACACCATAGACAAAATGACAGCCACCGTAGCGACGCCTAGCGGTAGCGGGGCGAAGTGGCTGTCAGCTTTTAAGTTTCACATAAAAGATGCAATTCTAAAAATAGCCGAAACAGTTCCAATAATAAATTACATAATAAATTAATATGTATAATAATTACTTTAAGTAATTAAATTTAATTCAAGCAAATCCGGAAATAGAACTATTTTTTCTATATGGACTTTTATCTAGAACATTCGAACGGGAGAAATATTTTTATATGGATATTGTCTCTGCCCGTAGGGGTTACCAGAGAGGAAACTAATACTCCCTAATATTTAGACAGGGTATTAACTCAAGTGGAATAGATTTCCAAATTTAAAAAAGGACGAAATTCAGATTGCTAAACGTTAACTTGTCTCTAGTTCAAGTAGTTTTCTAATTGACAGATTCTTTCAGTGTCAGAACGAGAGATGAAAACGTCATATTTGACGTTTTGATAGTTTGAAGGAAAATTCTAAAGGAACTGCGTTGTTAAATATTACCCGACTTTGAGAGTAGATTTCATAAGATGGTATTCCGGTATGAGTGTTTCCGGTGAATTGGAGTGCCGGGTCTGAAGACGTCGAAACGATTTCAATCTCTGGCGTGAAGTGGTGGGTGATGTATTGAGATCAATTCACTAAGGTTGGCATGAGTCGTAGTCACCTTTTGTTTTAATCTGAGGTCGCAATAAGGTAGTGGATTTGAGGCGTCATTAGCTTATGAGAATATAGTCAACAAGTGTGTGGTTTATTTACAGGGATCCGTGCCTGAAACGAAGTTCCGGTTGCTGGCAGCCACGCGCACAGATAAAATCTCCCAGCGCGTAAGTATCCCAATATCATTGTTTAAGTATAATAAGCCGTCATCCTAGGAAAGCAAATCGATATTTCATGGTGTCTGAATATTGCCTTGTCGCCAGGCGACGCAAGGCTCTTGGCCATGTGGCAGACGTGTCAAACCCCTTTATTAAGTGGATATTGCATCATCCAACAATAGTCTGGCATTGTTTAGTTATGTTTATTGGAATATCGTAGCCGTGTAGTGCCTTGGGTACTAGTTAAATGTGAAACAACACTAAAATTAAAACATGGTGTTAAATGTTAGTGTTGGAGTGTGAGTTTATAGTTGTGCAACAGCGTTGGGAAGCTTTTGATAACCCATGGCGCTGCGAGTCCCTGATTATGATAGGTTGCAGCCCCAGATACACAGATAGCCGACTGTGGGACCCTAATTTATGTAACAGATCTGAACTAGGCGTGTAGTGTTATAAATAGGCCCCGTGTTGATAATTTCAGATACTTCGAGAGGCCCGTCTCGCCGCCAGGATTTAGAGCTGGGCCCTAAAGCATGGACGCGAGACCTGCTTCGTCGGGGTACCAGCGGCCACCTGCTGCCAGTCGAGCTGTCGCCGCCTAGCGGATGAGCAGGCGTTGACGGTTTTTTTTCTACCCCTTACTAGGGGATAATTGTTTTTTTTAAACTGAAACATTTATTGAATTAGGGTTTTGATACCTTAAACTTTATTTTACTTTTATATCCAACTACACCAAGCGTTGGTGAAGTTGTGAAAAATTTGAGGATCTGCGAGTTTGACCTGTGTGAAGTTGTATGGTGACATCGTCTCCAGATTCGGGTCTACATTAAGATCCTGGCGCCCATAATTATTAATTTTATATCGGTATAACCCCACGGTTCTCTAGTGTATCGGCTTTAAACGTGTGAGAGTTTTGATACGGTTAAACGGATTAGAACATTTAATTTAATATTTTTATAGACGGAGTAATTTAATTTTAATTTCAACTTCATACTCCGAACGGTATTGGCTTTATCCCGACCCCCCACGACCATAGCTCGTACGACTGAAATATTAGCTGGCTGGTTAGGCAGTAGTAGGAACGGTATTATAAAATTTATTTTAAATTAAAATTATCACCGACCCGCTTGGTCACTTTTGACTCTTAGGATTTTAGTGTGTTTTAGGGGGTGATATAGCTTGGTAATCAGGTTTAGAGTACTTTAAACAGTAAATTATAGTTGGCAAAATTAATAGAAAGTTTGTTGGACTTTCATTTGAGATTGACCCTAGGGTCAGTTTCGACTGATAGTTTTTTTTTGTTATTTTCGGCTCAATAAATTAAAAGGAGTAACGTAGATGATAAGTACCTAACATACTATGAGGAAAAATTGTGGCTAACCCCCTCTTTTGAATAATAAGAGTGAAATAAAATTTATAATTTTATTTTATTGTTGTTGGACAAAAAATTAGTGTGTCTTTTACAATATACTGCCTAGCTGTTGAACATTTTATGGTTTTATTTGATAACAACCCACTGAAGCTTGCATTTGGGATTTTCTTCCTTTTCTCCAAAAGGGACAAAACCTCAAATGTAACAGTACAGATGTGCTCAATTATGTACTTGATGGTTCAAAGATTTAAACCAACATTCCAGGGATAGCGGCTTATGGATCATGTTTCGGTCACGTCATCATGGGAGCGATACACACTCAACAGTCACCATCGACGGTCACATCACCCGACCAGTCGGCAGGCACTTCAGTAGAAGACTATGGACTCCATGCAGTCAGACTGGAGGAAGTCTTAGAAAAGTTTTGGAAGGTGGAACAGCCCCCTTCGAAGCCAGCTGTTCATCCGGATTACTTGGAATGTGAAAGGTTGTATAATTCAAGTACTCAACGTTTGCCTGATGGCAAATATTTGGTTAGGTTACCATTACTTTCAACAAGTCCACCATTGGGTGAATCAAAGGCTTTAGCCATTCAACGATTGCGATCTTTAGAAATAAATATGGCAAAAAATTCAGTATTCGCAGGTAAATACAAAGAATTCATGAAGGAATATGAAACTCTCGGTCATATGTCAAAATCGGACTTTCAGTTAGACTCCGAACATTTCATCACCCCTCATCATGGCATATTCAAAAAGGGAACGGATAAGATCCGTGTAGTATTCGACGGGAGTGCTCGTTCATCAACAGGAACATCACTAAACCAGTGTCTTCACACCGGTCCACCACTTCAAAATGATATTACCCAAATATTGTTAAATTTTAGACGGCATCAAATAGTCTTCACGACCGACATCAAGCAGATGTTTCGAATGACCTGGATACACCCTGAAGACAGGAAGTACCAGCTCATCTTGTGGAGAGAGGACTCGTCTGACCAAATTCAGGTATATGAGTTGAATACTAATACCTACGGCCTACGATCAAGTCCATTCATTGCAATTCGAACATTGTTACAACTCGCCGATGATTGGGAGGCTAGTCATCATGAATCATCAGCTTCAACCGTCATCAGACGAGACACCTTCGTTGACGATATTCTCACGGGCGCAAACTCGTTATCAGAGGCTCAACACCTCAAATCAGAACTCATCGCACTAATGAAAAGCGCCAAATATGAGCTCAGGAAATAGTCATCAAATTGCAATGAATTACTGCAGGATTTGCCGCAGGAACACTGCGAGCTGCCCCATCAGTTTGATACTGACGATAAAAGCTTTATTAAAGTATTAGGTATTCAATGGGACCCAGTATCAGACTCAATGTCATATCAGATCAATGTACCGCTAGGACAAGCAATTACTAAGCGTCATATCCTTAGTACAATAGCACGCCTGTATGACCCGTGTGGATATTGTGCGCCTATTGTGTTTCGATTCAAGGTGTTTCTTCAGACACTATTTTCAGATGGAGTCAAATGGGACGAACCTGTCAGTAATAGTCAATGTCGTCAGTGGGACGAACTCATTCAAGACCTTAATTATTTGTCAAACTTGCAGATACCTAGATGTGTTGCACTGCCACAGACTGTCACATATTCACTTCACGGATTCGGAGACGCTGCAGAGACTGGTTTTGCCACGAGCGTCTACCTCAGGACCGTGGCCGCATCAGGAAATATCATGGTACGTTTACTTATAGCTAAATCAAGAGTAGCTTCTCAGAGATTAAAGCAAACGATACCAAAACTGGAACTCAGTGCCGCTCATCTAGTGTTCAAATTATTGAATCATGTATCAGAGTCATATGACAGTTCAATTCAATTTGACAGCATCAATGCTTGGTCAGATAGCACAATCGTGTTATCTTGGATAAACACAAAACCATACATGCTTCAAACATTCGAATGTAACAGAGTTCAAGACATTCAAAATTCAAAACGTTCTATGATATGGAGACATGTACGTTCCAAATTAAACTCTGCAGATGTCGCCTCACGAGGCATGGCGGCTGAAGATCTCATACATTTCAATTTATGGTGGTCCCCAGACTGGTTACTTAAGGGGGAGTCACAATGGCCTGCGTTACCAGTTACTATGCCTTACGATTTACCTGGATTCAAGAAATTGGTCAATCTTGTTACACCTGTCGAACCATGGGAAGACGCGCTGTTATCACGTGTCAGCTCGTTCAGTAAGCTCATCAATATTACCTCATTGGTACTTAGATTTTGCCGAAATATTAGATTGCCTTAAGAAAGACGGAATCTTAACTCTACACTCTCATTAGACGAGACTCGTGAAGCAACCAGACATTGGATTAAGAAAATTCAAATGGATTCATATAAAGATGAAATTATATTAATCAAGCAAGGAAAATTGGTCTGTAAATCGCTACAGAAATTAAGTGTCTTCGTGGATGAAGATCACTTTATCCGAGTCGGCGGCCGACTACGGAAATCAACATTGCCTTACAGAGCCAGGCATCCATATTTGATACCTAAGGATCATAGGTGGGGTCAATTACTCATAGAATATTATCACAAGTCATATTGTCATGCGGCGACAAATGCGCTCATTGCTATACTGCGGCAAGAGTATTGGATTACGTCAGTCAGACGTCAAGTATCAAAGGTCATAAGAAATTGTTTAGTTTGTTTCAGGTTCAATGCTTCATCTCAGCCACCATTTATGGCAGACCTACCAGCTGATAGAGTCACGGCCGCACGACCATTTTCAGGCGTAGCGACTGACTTTGCTGGACCTTTATTAGTCAAAAGCAGTTTACTAAGAAATGCGAAATCACTCAAAGCTTACCTGTGTGTTTTTGTATGTTTAGGTACAAAAGCTTAGGTGCATCTCGAAGTGGTCTCTGCATTGACCATCGAGGCCTTCATCGCGTCATTCACCAGGTTTGTCAGCCGACGAGGGCTGCCTTCACTAATCAGATCGGACCGAGGTACCAATTTTACTGGTTCTAATTCGTATGTAAAGAAGATCATTCAGTTCTTGTTGGACAACCAGATTATCCTCAAGGAAGAGTTCAGAAAACAGAGCATTCGCTGGGAGTTCAATCCTCCTGAATCGCCCCATATGGGGGGACTATTTGAGGCTGCAGTCAAAAGCGCTAAAAACCTCCTCAAGAGAGAGGTGGGCGATACCATTTTAACATTCGAGGAACTGTCTACTCTATTTACTAAAATAGAGTCTATACTTAATTCACGGCCTCTTGTGCCTATGTCAGAGGACCCCAGTGATTTAGAGGTTCTCACGCCAGGTCATTTCATCATAGGTCAGCTACTAGTTGCCTTGCCAGAAGCTCACTGGAAGAAGACTAAAATGTCGCGATTGTCCCGTTTTCAAGTTATTCAGAAATTGTACCAGACGATCTGGTCGCGCTGGCATGTTGAGTATCTCAGTACACTACAGTCACGTAATAAATGGTATAAGCATATTAACAATATAGAGCTCAACGATTTAGTTCTTATTATTGACGAGAACTCACCCCCTCTTCACTGGCGAAAGGGTAGAGTTATTGAATTGTTTAAGGGATCAGATCACATTGTTAGATCAGTTAAATTAAGGACTCAAATCGGAGAAGACCAGTGGTCAAATTGTGTAAATTACCGATACCAATAGAAAGTAATTTAAGTTAACCATTGCACTTCTGTGTATATATAGTGTTTTCATTCTTAAAGTTAAGTCATGTGTATGAGTCATATTATGTGTTATTGTTACTATAAGTAGAGCGCATTAAGAACTTCAAGTATTCAGTTCATTTCCCCCTGGTGGCGGGAGGAATGTTAATCGAAAATTAACATGTTTGTATATATTTCATTGTGTATCATCTTAATGTTTAACGCCTTTGCGTTATCGATCTTACGTTCAAAAAAAAAAAGAAAAATCACTTGTCATTCAATCAAAAACCTGTCTAGTTCGTAGTAAAAGATGTGAAAAAAAAAGATGGCAGTCGGCCATGCATTGGTTTTCTCATAAAGGGCGTGTGTACGCCATGTAATATTAATTATATTAGTTAAATCAGTTGTTCATTGGTTTTGTCATAAAGGCGTGTGGATGCCAGTTCAATATTCATTATAGTCATTCATTGGTTTTCAAATTCAAAGGCGCGTGAACGCTATTTCATGTTAATTATAGTAGTTACATCGTGTTACCTATTAAAATCAGTGTGACAAAGTAAAGTGTTTATTTTTCATCATCTGAATCATCATCATCAATTATCAACGACTCAAGGGCCTAAAGCGACGCTTCGAACCCGCCGTACCGCGGTCCTTGAGAAAGTCATCATCTACGTGTACGATCCTTGGCCGTCGCGATCACGGCTGGCCGAGGAAATCTACGCACAGGTGGTATCGGTAAAACATTGATATTTTTAACATTCTTACGGCAAACCGAGCTGTCAGTAAATAAAGGTAGAGGCTGAAAATGTTTTCTTTGTACCGATGAACGGCGAACAGTGATTTCTATTTACAGTTATTTCGCTTAAGAGTAATTCTATAAACTGGGGTAGGCTCATTCTTTACTTTGCTGTTGACAAACATCCATCTGCATAAAGCGGCGATAGGCTCACCACATATCATGCTGAGCACATGATCAGTTGTAACACTATTTGTTGAAACTATCGACCCATGGCTGTAACTTCTGTGCTGTGCAAGGTATTTGAGCGGATAACTAATTCCCAGCTCATTCACTACCTAGAGGATCAATCGCTGCTCCATGATCGCCAGTATGGGTACAGACCAAAGCGATCAACGGGTGATCTTCTAGCGTACGTTTCTCACGCGTGGATGAAGCGATGGACAAGCATGGTGAATCCCTGGCAGTTAGCCTTGATATCGCCAAAGCTTTCGATAGAGTGTGGCATCGTTCTCTTCTTTCCAAGTTGCTGGCCTTCGGTGTGCCGCCCCGTTTGTGCGCCTGGGTTGCAGACTTTCTAGAAGGGCGGAGGATTCGTGTCCTTTGTGAGGGTGGTTCCTCCGCGTTCTACAAAGTCAATGCCAGAGGGCCGCAGGGGTCTGTGCTCTCACCTACTTTATTTCTTCTGCATTAATGACATGTTGTCCTTGGGTAATATTCATTGTTATGCGGATGACAGTACGGTGCATGAGCGGTAATTAGGACATCCTGCGGCAAAGCAAGCCGATATCATGGTGAAAAGGCAAGAACTGGTTGCCAAACTGAACCTGACTCTCGATCGTGTTTCTAAGTGGGGATACAAAAACCTGGTCGAGTTTAATGCTAGCAAAACCCAGGTTTGTGCATTCCCGTCCAAGGTAACTCCCTTCCAACTCCTTTTTCTCTTCAGAACTCTCCGTTACCCATTTCAGTGAACCTCAGCATTCTTGGCATGGACATCGGCCAGGAACTGAATCCGAAATACTACATCGAGAGTGCTATTTTAACTGCCTCCCGGAAGTAGGGTATTCTCAATAAGGTGAGGCGGTTTTTCACTCCAGAGCAGCGCTGTTTGCTGTACAAAACTCAGTTTCGATCAAGTATGGAGTATTGTTCCAATCTATGGGACGGCTCCGCTAAATACCTCCTCGATGCACTTGATTAACTGCAAAAACTAACGGTACGCATTATTGGAGATGCTGAGGTTACAGCCTCTCTTGAGGACCTCCAGTTGCGTCTGTCAGTGTCTTCTACCGGATTTACTACGGAGAGTGTTCTGAAGAACTTTTTGATCTTATCCCGCCCAGTCACTATGACGAGTCATAATAGAAAAAAAAAAAAACAAAACTTGAACTATGGCATAGCTGCTATTGCGGTCCCTATAGCCTAGTCTCTGGCTAACTCTTTAGGGATAATTTTTTGTCGTGAGTGTATGTATATTTAATGGTTTTATATAATTATTTATAATTCTTATATTTATATTTTCACAGTTGGCAATCGGTGTTACTAGAGTGACCATGTCATATTGGATGATCAAAAATATATTGTTAATAATATACCTACGCATCCAATTAGATCAACTGTATCAGACAGAATTTGAGATCAGATGTAAGTGCTTAAAAAGTCTAAAGACGGATATCTCAGGTAAAATTGAAAGATATTATTGTAAAATAGTAATATGGGGACGATTGTTTTCTTTTTAATTGCGAATTTCCAGTGTCAAAGGAAAAGACCGGATGGCGTGTACTCAGCAACTTTTACATTATAGGCTATTGATGATTACTAACTTTTTGCTATAGGTCTATTGCCCCAATGACAAACGCTCCTAGTCTATTCGTTAGCGCACGTCAATAGTCAGTGAACATATTATTTATACAGACTTGGCGAATGCTAACTCTGTTTAATGGCTTCCACAGAAAATAATAAATAAATAAAGAATGATGAAGTGGCGCGTCTTGGAAGAAGCCTATGTCAATGGGATGGGCTGATGATGATGATGAAGAGAGCTGTATGGTGGCGGCTTCCTAATAGAATACTGCCAACCCCTCTTTTTCCGTGGGTGTCGTAAAAGTAAACAAATGGACCAAACACATTCATTGCACGTACATCCAATAGCAAAGAGTGGCAATGGGCTCACCACCTATCACGCTGATCACATGTGCAGTTATAAATCATTTGGTAAACCATGGACCCTGGCAGTGGACTGCTTTTGCGGTCATCATTGCATAGTCTCTGACTATCCCGTCGGTGATAATAGTCTTAAATATGTAGTCTTGGTCTGTAGTCACTAAACCACAAAGGCGATTAAGTAAGTCTGTTCTTTTTTCAGTTGAACAAATGCATATCCTCAAGAATGTGATTCGCGTGAGTCGCATCCACTTCTCCAAGATGTGTCCATGGTCAATGTTCGACGTGGATGCCACCCTTCCTATAACCTTCGCAAATGTCGTCACTACTTACGCAATCGTTTTGTTGATGTTTCAAATCTAAAACAAAACCGATAGAATGCTTAATTGCATATAAAATATTAAAGTACCACATACATACACTTAGGAATATTAACATCAGAGCGTTAGTCAAGAAACACCAACTGTGTTTTATTATATGCGAAGCGTGATCTCTGCTAAGCCTATCGCCGCTATATGCTGTTGGATGTATAAGCAGTTTTGAGTCCTTTAGTCCTCTTATACGACATCGAAGAGAAGAGATGAATTGGTTGGTATTTTTAATATTGAGTTGCCACCAAACAGCTCCAATCTAATTAAAATTATAATATATGAATATTATATCATTGTTATAACATATATATCAGTTTTATTTTGAGCTCACTAAACAGCATGTGGTCATTATAATAGATTATGTCTATACGATATAGGTACCGGATGACTTTTTTTCCCGTAAGGAAAATTCAATGGCAAACTTCGTCATTGATTTAGAAACATTGTGTATAAATTATTGAAAAAATAAAGGGCAATTGTAGTTCTAGAAATATATTTAAAAAAAGTGATTAATACTGCCTCTACAAAAGTGAAGCTTTTCAGTCGCATATGGTCAAATTCGCAATCGGTCTAATTCATGAAAATCGCAGTTAGTCAAAATAGCGAAGCGTCAATATAGCAAAGCGTCAATATAGCAAAGCGTCAATATAGCAAAGCGTCATTATAGCAAAGCATCAAAATAGCAAACCGCCGAAATAGCAAAGCGTTAAAATAGCAAAAGGTCAAGTAGCGAACAGTCAAGCTGAGTTTGTCTGCAATGATTCGTTTATATAAACGTATACTAAAAAGTGTGTCTACGAGCTACATGTGAAGTAAAATATTCGACCGATTGCGATCTTGACTGTTGGCGAATTTGACCGTTTGCGATTAGAAAATAATGCAAATATGACGATTCGCGATATGGACCAATTGCTATTTTGACAGTTCGCGATATGGACCAATTGCTATTTTGGCAGTTCGCGATATGGACCAAACGCTAATTTGACCGAAAGCGATTTTGACGGTTTCTCAGCCACTTGAGTTTTCAGTCCTCTAGCTTGGAAAAGTGCTTGGATAACACCTATTCCTAAAGGCAATAGCAGTAACGATGTGGCCAACTATAGGCCGATCTCCAAACTCTGTCAATTTGCTAAAATACAGGAAAATATTGTTACTGATCAACTACACACATCAAAAGTGTCTAGGGATCAACATATATTTTTGCAATAACTTTTCTCCTGATTGATATTAATTAAAATTTTCTTTAAGGATTCATCAAATAAAGTGTTTTCGTTTGTCTACAGTAACGATAAACCAAGTCACCTTTGCATTAATAAAGAAATTTGCCATTTTCCTAATAAAAGGATTTTTGACATTTGAACCACTAAAATTAAAGTTCGAAAAAAATACTGAAATAACAGTTTTCTTTAAAATTTTATTGGGTAACTTAAACAATTAATAATCCGTGTTTCTACCGCGAACACTAACAACACAAGAACATCGGTTTGGCATACTCAAAATGAGTTCATCCAAATCACGCTGTGGAATGGCCGCCCATGTTCGTTGCACCAACAAAAAAAGGTCTTCTTGCGACTGGATACCCTCCATATTCGGCAGAGCTCTTCTCTGTAGCATATCCCATGCATGCTCAATCGGGTTCAAGTCTGGCGACTGAGCAGGCCAGGGCATGACATTGATGTTAGCTGCGGCGAGAGTCTGTCTTACAACTCTTGCGGTGTGCGGTCGTGCATTATCATGCATTAACTGAAATAAGGGACCGATTTGCACTTGTAGAGGAACGATGACGTCTGATACAATCGTCTCAGCATAAATTTGAGCGTTGAGGTTGCCTCTGATCCAAATCAACTGAGTTCTTCCGCCGATCCAAATACCCGCCCATACCATGATGGTTCCACCACTATAAGGATGGACTTTCTGGCAGGATTTTAATCGCTGTTGGCGTCCAGGGGTTCTCCAGTGTCGTATACGTCTTGTATCCGGTCTCATACCAAAACGAGACTCATCAGAAAAGCACACGAAACGCCATTGTTCTTCTGCCCAATTTCTGTGTTTAAGAGCCCATTGATATCGAAACCTACGATTGTGCATTGCTATAGGTGGTACCCTTAGCGGTCTTCGGGGATGAAGGTTCACTTCATGCAAGCGGTTTCTGACTGTTTGGTCGCTAATTAAGTTCCCTGAAGAGTGATGAAGCCTCACGGCTAACATCATGGCGGTTATTGTTGGAGCTCTTCGAGTTATGATTTGAATGTATCGGTCTTGTCTCCGTGTGGTGCAGCGATACCGTCCTCCATGGCGCTCAGCCACGGTACCAGTGCTTCGGTAACGTGTCCAAAGTCGACTGATAACACTCTGACTTGTATTCAGAGCTAAAGCCACAGTACATTGCCGGGAACCAGCTTCTATCATTCCCACGGCTCTGAGCATTTCTTCCCTGCTTAAATGACGTCGCCGCTCCATAATAACGTTGGTTTTAATCAGTAGTAGGGAAACAGTAGCACTAATAATGTCTTCAATGCGTTGTATGTTTTTATAGGGAAAATATTGACAGCTGATTTTCATCTTTTACTAGAAATTGATTGAAAGTTCCTGTTTCAAATTATGAAATGCACCAAAAAGGATCCATATAAATTTATAAAATCATAAATTTATTACAAAGCCACATCTCAATCTCAAGAAATCCGCATAAAAATGCTTGATCCCTAGACACTTTTGATGTGTGTATTTGAGGTGGTGCAGCGCGTCATTGTCCCAAATCAACACGGCTTCTGTAAAAAGCGTGGTGTGGATAGCAATTTGCTAAGTTTTACTTAAGTTATTTTATCAGCAATGGATGATAATGCACAAGTAGATGCAATATATGCAGATTTTGCAAAAGCTTTTGACAAAATTTGTCAAGATACACTACTACTTAAGCTCTGGCAGCTCGGAATTCATGGTGACCTACTTCGATGGATTCGTTCATACAAAGAAAATCGTAGTCAGGCTATTGTATTGTGAGGTTACTGTTCTGCGTATAAAAATATACTGTCTAGAGTTCCGCAAAGAACCCATTTGGGACCTTTACTCTTTATTATTTATGTCAATGACCTAACCAAGTATATTAATCACTCAAACGTATTACTATATGCAGATGATACGAAATTATTCAGATAATTAAAAGAACCAGATGATGTTAGCAAAACTGCAACGTGATCTGAATAATTTTGTTGACTTCTGTAATAGTAATAGCTTATACCTAAATTTAGATAAATGTTTCTTAATCTCCTTTACAAGAAAAAAAAAGCAATTAATTATGCATAAAATATGCGGAAAGGATCTTAAACGCGTAACTGAAATTAGAGACCTAGGCGTCACAATGGATTCCAAACTCTCGTTTATACCTCACATAGATAAGATAGTTAAGAAATCATACAAGCTTAGGGAATTTATATTACGTGTAGGAAAAAAATTTAAAACCGCATAAACCTATATAAACTTTTATTTAACAGTTTCGTGTGAAGTTGACTGGAATTTGCTAGCTCTGTATGGTATCCATATCAGCAAGTTCATCGGGACAAAATTAAGAGGTTACAAAGAAAATTTGTGAAGTCTTTGGACTACAGAACCGGTCACCTTGACACAGATTATGAATCATCCCTTGTA
The DNA here is from genome assembly GCA_963921215.1 of Scoparia ambigualis. Lineage (NCBI taxonomy): Eukaryota > Metazoa > Arthropoda > Insecta > Lepidoptera > Crambidae > Scoparia > Scoparia ambigualis. The sequence goes on along the minus strand of OY992514.1, from coordinate 3,479,499 downwards.
TTTCATAAAATATACTCCTTGATGCAACGTCGCAGGCTCATTGATATATTGTATAAAATACTCCATAACATGACCGACGCCCCTTTATGGGATGAAATATCTGTAAAATTGTTAAAATGCTGCAGTGATTTAATAGTTGCTAAACTTGCCAACCTGTGTTTTCACAATGAAGTGTTTCCTAGATCTCTCAAGCGTTCTATTGTTACTCCTGTTTTCAAAGCAGGAGATAAAACGGATGTTAACAACTATCGGCCTATCTCGGTGTTAACAAGTATTTCAAAAATAATTGAGAAACTTATAAATAAAAGGCTACATAGCTATTTAACTGCCCATGATATATTGTCTAGCTCGCAGTACAGTTTTCGTAAAGATTTGATTGCTCTCATTGTAGATAGGCTGGTTCGTAGGCTCGAGGAAATTGGTATAAGAGGTACTGCTCTCTCCTTGTTTAAAAAGTATATCTCTGAAAGAAAACAAGTGGTTAAAATTGACACTTTTAAGAGCAATGAAGAGATAATTACGTATGGTGTCCCTCAAGGAAGTGTTCTTGGCCCGACACTCTTCTTGGTATACATAAACGGACTATGTAATCTACAGAACATTGGAGGACGGGTTTTTTGTTACGCTGATGATACTGCTCTTGTATTTTCTGACCGCTCTTGGGAAAATGTGAAATCTGCAACTGAGTCGGGTCTTGCTGAGATACATAATTAACTAACCACAAATCTTCTGACTCTAAATACTGTTAAAACTAACTATATTTGTTTCAACCCAAGTCTAATAACCCAACCGTCTGAGGATTTCTAAATAAGAATTCACGGGTGTAATAACTATACAACTGAAAACTGCAACTGCCCTTGTATTCGAAAGGTAACCAATACTAAATATCTAGAGGTTCTAGTGGAAAAACGACTATCATGGCATTCGAAAATTCAGTTAGTTATCGAACGGATACGTAAGCTCAAATGAATTTTCAAATCCCTGCGCTACGTAATACATAGTGAACTTCTTAATAAGATATACATTTCCTTGGTACAATGCGTAATTACATATTGCATTCCTGTGTGGGGTGGAACTACTAAAAGTAAAATGCTGGAACTTAAAGGGACACAAAGGTCACTCATAAAAATCATGTATTTTAAACCTTTCCGGTTTCATACTCAGGATTTTTATAGGCTCTCTGGACTATTAACTATAAGGCAAATATATCTGTTGAACATAATGCTTGCTTTAAATAACACCTTGCATTTTGATCCCACTAAACTAGCCAAAAGAAGAAATAACATTGTGGCTCATTCGCTTCCAATACGCACTAAGTTTGCGAGACGTCAATATCCCAGTCAAAGCACTCACATTTATAATACTATAAACCGTAGACTAGAAAATAACATACACCCATCGTTGAAGCATAAGTGCAAAGAAATATTAACCGACTTTCTAAAATCCTTAAACTATGATGAAACCGAAGCCATTTCATTAACTACTAAAAGTAAAATTACTAACATAGTTTTTAAGTCATGTGTAAACTAACAAATTATATTAACTCACACACACTTAATCCGTCGCGTTGTCGAGCGGTAAAAACCTAAACACCGAGCGCGGAAAAATGTTATAACGCTCTTAATGATCATTTGTCAAAAATAGATACTAATAACGCGAGCTTCTAAGCATCGGTTACATCCACCAGAGGTTTCGAAAGTGTTTGAAGTTGAACCTACTTCTGAAATTGTCTATACAAGTAAGAAGGATGCAGCAGTCAGATCTCTCGACTGTAAATTTAATGGTACCGGTTACGTGAAGGCTTTTATAGAGCGTCTCGGAGAACTTTGCGAAGCTAGGGGTATAGGCGAAGTTTCCTTACATAAATCGGCTCTGGACTTGTTTTCTGATGGTGCTTTGTGTAATAAAACTCCTTACTCCAGGTACATTACAATTTATAATCGACATACAGCATAGGTACAGGTTCTTAGTGAAGTCCGTTCTTTCTCCAACACGTCCTACCACTTCGAGCGCCTTCAACAGAATGCCGCCACTTTCCGCCATGATTCAATCGGTTATTTCTCCCTACCATATCTAGACTTTCGATTCGTTAAGTACATTTTTAATTTTTAAAAGTCAAATCAGCTGCGTTTTAAAACAGTAATTTTTTTTAAAATGCTAAATGAATCAGCCTAACAGCCTAACACTCGTCCATCCTGACGGAGTGGATGTCCTCATACACTTTATTTAAGCCTAACACTCTGTCGATTGAATCACAGCTGAATTAGCAGAATTCGGTCCAGTGACTACCCAAGTGATAAAAGAGAAAAAAAAACATGTTTTAACGTTATCAAATTATCCAACCACCTAATTATCAGAATTGTATAAACACTTCAGTACAAACACTGTCTCTTAAACATACCTACCAAGATTCCACTAAATATAACATAACAGATGTGTTCAAACTAGAAAATCGATAACAGTTAAAGTATATACATATATCATTAAGGAAGTCGTCAATAATTATTATCTATTACCAATTTGTAATTCATAATTCACAACTATTATTATTGATATTAGACTTAATGAGGATCTTCTAAAAGTCACTAGTAAAATACTCAAACACAATTTCTGTTTACTTCAATTCTGTATCAAATTAAAAAAAATATTACACATGTGCTACAATCACAATACATATTATGGTTGCAAAAAATCATTTATGCCAAAGTAATGTTATGTAAAAAAACATATGCCGAACTATAAAATTTGTTATGCCGAACTATTTTAGGAATTACTACATTACATTAACAAAAGGTATCCTTAATATTCGTTTACATTTCATTTCATATTCAATTCAATTCAACCCAATTTCAATTCCACCTACTCAACTTCAATTCAACCCAATATTCTACCCAATTTGTTATGCCAAACCACTTTAAGAATAAATGAATTATGTCAACGAATGGTATCCCCAATATTAGTTTACATTTCATTTAGTATTCAATTCAATTCAACCAAATTTCAATTCAACCAAGTTTTAATTCAACCCAATTTCAATTCTACCCAATTTGTCATGCCAAATTATTTTAGGAATAAATAAATTATGTCAACGAAAGATATCCCCAATATTCGTTTACATTTCATTTCATATTCTTTTCAATTCAACCCAATTTCAATTTAACCCAATTTCAATTCAACGTAATTCAATTCAAACCAATTCACTTCAACCCAATTCCATTTCATTTATTTTCTCACGATTGACGCGAATTTATATATCACAATCATAATAATTTTGATTGTTTTAATTGTAGTTACTTAAAGGTCTTATCAAACTAAATTTAGTTAAGTCCTTCACAATGAACCTATTAAAGGCGTACAATGTCATTATGACATACATTACACACACTAATGAGACCAAACTTAATTATGCTGATCACGACTTTAGGTCAAACAATTCTCGCATATCATAAAAGTTATTTTCATTTAACCATTTAAACAACTTGTAAATTATTCATATTCGTATTCATAATCAATATTCATTAATATTAAATTCCCTAAATAAGTTCACATTCATGATCAATTAACTGAGTCGCGTAGCGGTGAAAGACTACCACTACTCCCTCTCTTCTCTTGCGTGTCGTAAAAGGCGACCAACAAACTAAAGACTGCACAAACATTCAACAACTTAGAGCAGCGGTGGGCTCACCACCTGTCACGTTGAGCACATGTGTGCAGTCGCTATTTGGTGAAAAGTGGACTATGGTAGAGGACTGCTTTTGCTGTTCTCATTGCCTAGTGCCTGAATAACCCTTCGGGGATAATAGTCGTGGTTATATGTATGTAATTAATATTAATACACAGATATTGCATTTCATAGATAAGTTCATATTCCATATCAATGTTTATTCATATTATATAAAATTTTACCATTAAGCTCATATTCATAATAAAAATTAATAAACGAAGTATTACATTTGTCAATTTTACATAAACTCTAACGTTTCATTATTATTATTTGACATGTGAACTCTGTTAACATTCTATCAACAGCTACCTCTGTCCTGCGTGTTTTTTTTCTTTAGCGCCTGGGAGCTGTGAGCCCGAATATCGAAGCTAACCTACATACGGTCAATTCCAAAAACTGTGACTACCCGGTACGGCGTTAAGTAGGAATAAAGAAGTTGTATAGGTACCTACTCTTTCCATTGTTGCCAAAAGAGCAGAGCAGAGCTCTTAGACACAATCACGTTTCTATTCAGTTAACACTTATCGGATGAGTGCAGGTACTTCTAGGAATTCGTCCCCAACCACCAGGAATATAATATCAGCTTCTACACCATTAATTTCTATACAAGCGCTAACAATACTAAACGATAGTACAATTTATTCATTTCTAAATTACTTTTAATGACAATGGTTCGCCATCTCATTTGATTCCAATCGCCTTATTAGGAAACGTGATCTAAAGGTAGTACCCCGGTTCATTTCCAGTTTCAAGCTCAGGAATAATAAAAACGGTATTACAACACTAAGTTTAGTCTTAAGTCGTGATGAACCATCTATGGTGCTAAGGGTAAACCCACGCGTTCCTTAGTTGACGATTTTATTTCTGTTTACCTACACTATTGTGTTAATTATCAAAATCAAACTAGTTGCTATTAATTGCAATTGTACTCGCAGACAAATCAAATCTTGGGTTTTGCAAAATTAAACCTTAAAATAACAATTATGGTTGTTGTTTTAAGGTGTAAATAAATAGCAATAAACTAATTGTACCGCAAAATGGATTGAATTGAAAATAATTTGTTATGGAACAATATGCAAAAATGAATTTGACCCCGACTTTACCTAACTATTCAAATCACTGTCAAACATAAAAACATTGCTGCACAAACATTTTTGTTAGCGTTGTGCATTTGTTTTTACATGAACGCACTTTACCGTATAAGCGCACACACGCTCTCAACATAAAGCAGCAAAACAACTATGAACATTAATAAGTATTTTCGAAGGTATTTTCATAATTCTGATAAAGGTTTAAACAGTCTCGAATCGCGCGCCCACAGTCACTGCAACGCAACCCGATTCACGCTAGAATATAGATAGGGCTCCCAACGATATAACTCTAGTATACAATGAAAGTAAAATTACAAGTCTCGCATCAATTAGGTTTAAATACCATCAAAACATAAATTGTCACATATTCTATCTTGTGACTCATTCTTAACCTGTTGTATGACAAGTGTTCGGTGTTACGCAAACGAACAGCTCAGCAACATGTATTTATGCAATTTGCACTTTTATTTTTTACATTCAGTAATAAATAAAAGTGCAATTTAATTATATTCAGTACGTTCGTAACCAGATATCATACGCGACGCGAGCTCTTTATCTTCTCTCTTTACCATTTTCGTATTTTCTTTAGTAGTAATTAACTTAGTTATTACTATAATTGTTGCTATTTATATGTAAACAGTTATTATACCAGTTCAAAGCAACTCTCAGACATTAAATATCTACAAAAGGATACTGAAGCTAATCTCCAAACTAAAGTAGAACCCTTTACAATACTTTACATAGTCCCTCGAGAAATAAGGACTTTAGTTCGCGAATTACCTACCATTAGTGTTTGTGCGGTCGAAACTTACATATCCCACCAGTACCTATTGCGAACAGTGAAAAATAAAGAATTGCAGTGACTTGTGTTCTTGGAACCAGAGTAAGACGAATATAAGTTCAGGTCTTACCATTTTTATTAATATTTACTTTTGTTTTTCTCCTGAACCATGAAGAATCTTATTGCCAATCAGACGAAAAATGTAATTTAAATAATTTAACTCTAAAGAAAAAATGAACATTTAGTAAAACCTGTGAGTAAACGGACCGGTAAACTAAATGATGCTTGTACGAACGAATGAAAAATTGGCATCTCACGTTTATAAACTGTGGATAATCATTATAAAGTCTAGACTATCTTGTGATAGTAGTGGATCTGAAGCTACAATCCTGGAATTTGGATGATAGCCACCGTCCATGACGCGAGCGCTTCCAGGTAATACAACATCAGCTTTGTGTCAACGAACAATACGCCCAGGAGATGGAACATCTCATATTCCGATGTGTTCACGCGGAGTACGTTCTTGAGCAAGCATTTTTCGCTTTCTGAAAAAGGTAAAAAAGTACATCTTATAGACTGTCCAACTACTGAAAAGCTTACATCATTGAAATCAAGTCATCATCATCAGCCTATAAACGTCCCACTGCTGGGCACAGGCCTCCCACATGGACAATAGCATGCGGGGATAAGTCAAGCTCATCAAGTTATCGCTACAAATGATTGTTATTGGCTAAATCACCTTCCAGATTTGTATAAAACTTACAAATTTTTTGTTTGCAATATCAGAGTGGTTCCCATACAAGTAGTTGTTCTTTGCAATTGCGGAATTTTATACCTATTTCCATACACCCTAGAGGGGCTATCACAATACTTCTACCAATATTTCTACCAATCTATAGCGTTTGATACTATAAAATGATTACTCACCTGAACACTGGTCTTTTAGTTTTTGTAGGCATTTCATATCCACATTTTTTATGGCCATGTAGAATAAATCACATTCTAAACATAATTCAGTCTGCAGAATGACGTTCTTTATCACCGATATTAGGAAGAAAGTGGATAAAAATAAGAGCTGTGTCTAAAAAAAAGATTATTATTATATTATTTACATTTCAGCTCAATTGTTTTGTTTTGATTGATTAATTAATTGATTTGTTTTGTTTTACTTTAGTTCCGTTTTTGTTGTTCGAATCTGAGAGCCAGCTTTTTTAAAGTCCGCCTGGCAAGCTACCCCTATCATATCCAAGTCCGTCGACAATTAAACCCCTGAAGCCCCAAGCGGCAAAATATGGTCGCACCTAAAAAACTCGCTATTCCGTCAGAACCCAAGCGGCCAATTATATGGCCGCGCTCTGCACTTGACTTTGTACCGTGTTTTGATACACTTAGATACTTTTAGTATAAACAAGGTCGATTATTTCGGTTTTGTGGTACATTTTATGCATCGTGAACGCAAAATTTAAATGAACTGCTTTCGATTTTTTTTCCATTTCCGCAAAAATAATTTTATTTGCATTCCCACCAAATCGCTGTCAAAATTTTTTGACATTTCGATTCCAAGACTGAGAGGTAAACCCCAACGATTCAAAAGAAGCCATCGAGTGAGATGATAGACCCAAGCTTTGCTGTAGTAAAAAATAGCTTTTATTGTTTATCAAGTGACTTTTTCATTTGATTGGGTCATGTTTTGTTTTTTGTCTGAACATTTTAATAATAAATACTGATATTATCTTGACTGAATTTGTGGAAAATTATATTTGAATAACGTATAATTCATTTATATTTTCTTCTTTGCTGTTTCGTTGAATGTGGCAAAATCTATAATTAAGTAACCATTTTGTTCTGTGTCTATAAAATTTGTTTTGTCCATGTGACGACTAGAAAGTAAAAATAAGAGTTTGGCATCGCTTGACCAATATGCAGTTTTAACAGTTTTGTCAGTTTTTTAATTACAAAAAATATTTAGCTAGTGAATAACGCCTCGGTGACAGAGTGGTCAAGCGCTCAGCTCGATATCCGGAGGTCCCCGATATAATTCCCAGGCAGGGCAAGGTCTTTTCGGATTTTTGATGCATAACCTGGGTTTGCGATTACCAAGTCGTATTTGGCAAGCGTGGTGGTAAGGCCTATAAATAAAATTGTAGCGATGACTTGTTTCAATATGGAGGCCTTTGCCCAGCAGTAGGACAGTATACAGAATGTACTTTACTTTACTTTAAGGAAATAAATTTACCTCAAACTCGTCATAGTTCTTTACTATGACGAGACGAGAGACTAGGATCGTGATGATGATGATGATGATGATTTGGCAAGCGTGGTGGTAAGACCTATAAATAAAATTGTAGCGATGACTTGTTTCAATATGGAGGCCTTTGCCCAGCAGTAGGACAGTATACAGAATGTACTTTACTTTACTTTAGTGAAATAAATTTACCTCAAACTCGTCATAGTTCTTTACTTTGGCTACAAGCGTTATGATGTGCGTCACCAGAATGACATACGTTAATGCGAAAATGAAACTGTAAAAGAAATAAAACGTCACCTGAAAAAAGAAAACCACTTTTACAGCATAACGATAATTAGTCTTATAAATAAACTATTGTTTGAATTCATTTTAATGTACACACGGCGTCAGATCAACCTACCCAAAACTGTAAAATTTCTACAGTCTATTTTGATCAATATTCACCGGAGAAATTTGACAGTATAGGGTAGGTTGATCTGACGCCGTGTGTACTAATGACAGTCGCTATTTGGTGAAAAGTGAGGACTGCTTTTGCTGTCCTCATTACCTAGTCTCTGACTAACCCTTCGGGATAATAGTCATGATTATATGTTTGTATGTACTAATAAAAATTACAATAAACTAGCGGCTACCCGCGACTTTGTCCGCGTGAACAGTCCTTACGTGTCCCGTGACGAATTTCCAAAAATTCTCTTACACACAAACCTTGTCCTGACAAATTACGAGCACAACAAAAACAGAATTAGCCAAAAAGGTGAAGCCGTTCGCCAGTCAACAAACGTTTGTGGTAATTGATTTTTATTTATATAGATGACTAACATGTTTTAAAGTTAAATTGTTACAAACATAGGAAATGGATCGTTATCTGCCATGTCTAAAAACAATTTTTATATTGTTTTACTGTTCTTTCTGTATAGGCAAAATATCCTAATCCTAATCCTAATATATATATATGATCCAAACAGACCCTGGACCACCAGGTCAGCGGTCAGGGCTTGCTTGAAATTAGCTGCGCTACGCAGCGTTAGAGATCTTGAGACTACAATTTACGTCTAAATTAAATCCTAAACTTAAATACTATGCTATGCTATGGACTCACCGAATGAGGCCCCGGCGTTCACCTCGTCTGGCACCCTGAGGATGGGAGGTAATAGGGGTAGGAGGGAATTGGGAACTGAGTGTCGCCGATGCTGTGTGGGGCGGAGGCCGAAGCGTCTTCCGAGTCGCTCACACACACGTCCGTTGCCGATCAGTGAGCACTTCGCCCTTGGCTTACCGAAAAGCCACCGTCGTTACAAAATAATACCGTACGCCTATATAACGCGTGCCAAATCCCCGGGGTTGGCACAATCTACCCGCGCCCGTCGCGTTTGTTCCGATAAAATATATCAGTCGTCGCTTCCGAAGCGGCTTGCACTAGATTATTAGGATTTACTTCGATTTCCAACCGATTTCACTAATTCATCCTCCGACGCGTGAGTTGACTTTTGACCAACCGAATGAGAAACAAGATGGTTGATCGCCCTTTTTAATATTCTTCTAATTTGTGTTAGGCAACGGAAACTACGCTCGACAGCCACAATCCATTGTCGATTTATAACAACATTTATAGTATTATAAACGCGAACGTTTGTAAGTATGTATGTATATTTGTTACTCTTTCACGTAATAACTACTGAATTTATTTGGATGAAATTCGGCATACAGATAGTTTATAACCTGAATTAACACATAGGATACTTTTTATCCCGATATTCCCACGGGAACGTATGGATGGATGTTTGTTACTCTTTTACGTAAAAACTAATGAATGGATTTGGATGAAATTTAGCATACAGATAGTTTATAACCTGTATTAACACATAGGCTACCGTTTATCCAAATATTCTCACGGGTACGGGAACCACGCGGGTGAAATATATAATAAACATATAATAATAAATAAATAAAAGCGCTTCGCCCTCTCTTTTTTTACACTCACACATTTCACCAATACATAACTTGAGAACCTCAAGGAAAGATCCCCGTTCCATTGACAAATTAATTATGTTAGCAAGAGGTTAGCTTACATACTGAGCGCACAATTTTATGACATCCCAACAAACAATTAGGCGTTGGTTGCAGGTCATTTTTAAGCTTACGAGTGCTATTATTGATTTATAATTGATTCAGTTTTCACTAAAGGTGATACAGTTCACTTATGAAATGAGTTTGACTCTTAAGGTTGAGTTAGAACTGTAAATAACGAAGCAGAATATTCTTAACAGTTAGTGTAGTTGCAGTGGCTGCTTATATACTTATGACGTTAAAGCTTGTTTCGCCCGGCAACATTAAAAGCTGTGTAAAGTTCTTTATAATCTCCCTATAATACTTTTTTCTATAAATCTGCTTTAATGGAGTTGCTTATATATCAAAAGGCCGTTGTTCAACTTCAGTAACGTCATTGGTTCTGCAACGGAGTTAATTAAGAGTGTATTAACGCCAAACTCTACACGCGTTGTATCACTCTTATATACAGCTTACGCCGCAATTATAGGTTAAATAGTTATGGCAGTTTTGTACGATCTTGATATAAAGGCTTTGGTGTAAGATAAATAAGTTTTTATTCTTTAATGACACCATTTAATGTATATAACACTTATAGGTTCGTCTAAAATCTAACCTCACATTATGGAAACTTGTATCTAACTAAGGTCGTGAAAATATTTTTATTTATCTTTTGTGTATGTGCATTTATGTGTGGATTTTACGTTGTGCATTTCCTTTAACAATGAAACGAATTAATTCTTGGAGAGCACAAAGAAGGACAGGTGCAGTGAGATATAAAATTAAGCAACAGTTTCGGAATTTCATAAATTTAATTTATGAAGATATCGATATACCCAATTCAAGTAATTGTATTTCTCGACAAGGTCTTGCTGATAAAGATACAGTGGCCTTAACAAAAAAAAACACTTTTTCAAAAAAAAAATAAATTACCTACTAAAGAGGTAAGCGATACAACATGGTCAAGAGGAAGGAAGTTATATTGAGCAAAAGGGTTCCGCACAAACGAATGAAGAAATGAAGAAGATGACTTTAACAAAGATTTTTTCGATTTTAGTCCAAAGCTCGGACGAAGATGACCGTCCTTCTGATTTATTAGCAAAAAATATTGAATTAAGGGAAAAATTAAAAGATTGGTCTATAAGAAATAATATTTCCATTATATTTCCAATATAATAAACATTGTTTTAGACTTTAATTAGAGTTTTAAAGCGAAAGACTTTAAATGATTGAAAATATATTTATTGTTAACACAACTGGTAAGTACATACAGAAACTAAGATATAATACGTCACGCTTAAAGAGATTCGCGGAGGATATCGTTACTCAACCGTTCTCTTCGGCGATCGGGAAGCTCTCTCTACGGGCGCCGGCCAGCGGACCCTAGCGTTGGCGCGGGCCGCAGGCGGGCGGGGGAAAGAAGGCGGAGGCATGCAGTGATGTTCGTATGCGCAGCACTGGCTTTGGCAATACTTTTATAAACCCCGCGTTACATTCTCCCCCTCTAGCCTAACTAAGGGTCCCCACAGCTGGGCTAGTCTAAAAATTTACGCGGTCTACCCCGTTTACGTTTCTCCCTAATAGGAGGTTCTACTTGTCCGGTAAAGGGCGTGAGATGCGAAACGTGATATTTGCCCACGTTTTTGCCGGTCTGAACGTTCTCCAGACTGTAAGTGGTGGGACTCACAATTGTCCCGATTTTGTATGGGCCGTCACGGCGTGTGATAAACTTTGCAGTCTGTCCACGTCCTGCATCGTTCGGTCCCTGCGTTTTAAGTAAAACGAGGTCACCCACCTTATACTCTGGCGGTGCCCTCCGCTTCTGGTCAGCAATTTTCTTCTGGACGGCCTGCGCTTTCTCATGTGTGTCCCTAGCGTCGTCCAAAGTTGCAGCCATCTTCTTTAAGTAAGGTGTGATGCTGGGCACAAAATTATCGTGCTCTACAATCGCCCTCATGTCCGTTGCAGTATCGGAAGGAGCTCGCAGCTCTCTACCGAAGGTCAGGTATGCCGGCGAAAACCCTGTACTTCCTGTAACTGCAGAGTTCATTGCAAACCTGATCGCAGCGAGGTGTAAGTCCCAGGTGGTATGGTCTTGACCTACGAGCATGGCCAACTGAGGTTTCAGGTCCCTATTCTTCCGTTCTATAGGGTTAGCCTCGGGATGGTAGTAAGGTGTGAGTGACTGGCTGATCCCCAAATGGCAGACTTGCTGCATCACCTCACTCACGAACTGCACGCCGTTGTCACTGATGAGGCGGCGTGGTACTCCATACCTTAGAAAAACTTCGTTTGCCAGAGTTTGACCACATTCGACGCTGGTGGCACTTTCTAGTGGAAACAATTCCACCCAGCGCGAGCAGACGTCTTCTACAATCAGTACCCACCTGTTCTTCCTGGATGTCTCTACAAGAGGACCAAACAGGTCCACGGAGACTACTTCAAATCGCCTATTCACAGCAGGGGTTTGCAGCAATCCTGCCGGTTTGCGGTTGTCAGCTTTATATCTCTGACAAGGCACACAGTCCTTTATATAATTTGCGATGAACGTGCGCATGCCAGGCCAATAATATCTAGCACGAACACGGCTCAACGTGCGCTCTACGCCAAAATGTCCAGCAGTAGGCGCGTCGTGGAGGTCTGCCATGACTTGCCGGCGTTCTTGCTCAGGCACCACTAAGCAGCAGTCCTCTCTGTCGTCTGACTCTAAGCTGTACCTATAAAGGATTCCGTCTGATATGGTGTATCCGCGGTCGGACCATGGTCTCCCCCTAGAAGGTTCGTCGGACTCAATGTCTTCAATGATCTTGCGCACCTCTGGGTCTAGAAGTTGATTACCGCGGATCTCACTGCTGGTCCTCTTTGGCATATTGACAACTGTCATGCAAAACTGACATTCACCCTGATCCTGCAGAGAAACGGGTCGCGACAGAGTATCTGCAACCACATTCGAGCGGCCGGGTGTGTATTCGATACTAAGGTCGAACTCCTGCAACGTTAGAGCCCACCTGGCTAGTCGACCGCTGGGTGACCGTTGACTCATTAGCCATCGCAAGGGTTGGTGATCTGTCCTAACAATTACCTTCGCCGTTTCTACATAGCCGCGGAACTTACTAAGTGCCCACACGACGGCGAGAGCCTCTCGCTCGGTCGTGGAGTAGTTTCTCTCGGCGCTGGTGAGGAGTCGACTTGCGTACTCAATGGGTCTCTCGTCGTGTCCCTCCCCCTGCATTAAAACAGCCCCCAGGCAGTATGCGCTGCTATCAGTGCAGAGAACGAACAGCTTCGACTCATCTGCCTGACACAGAATAGGAGCAAATACAAGAAGAGACTTAATGCGCTCAAACGCCTCCTGTTGCTCAGCGTCCCATCGCCAAACACTCGTCTTCTTCATGAGGTTGGTAAGAGGTCTCGCGACTTCCGCGTAGTTATCAATGAAACGTCGGAACCAACTGGACGTTTGTAGAAAACTCTTTAAGTGTTTAACATTTTGAGGGGCAGCCATGTTATCAATGGCTATCGTCTTTTCAGGATCCACTTGGATTCCACCTGGAACGATGACGTGCCCTAGAAATTTGACAGACTCTCTTGCAAACGAAGTCTTGTCCCTGTTAACCCTTAATTTAAACATGGCCAGTCGATCAAAGACTGCTTCTAGGTCAGCCAGGTGCCTCTCGAAGGGTCCTGGTGACAGCAGAATCACCTGATTCTGCTGGCATATCTGGACGACCTCGTCCAGATATGCCAGGAGTTCCACCTCCTTCAGGTTCGAACGGAACCTGTCCATCAACCTTTGGAAAGTGGCTCCAGAATTTCGAAGTCCCATCGGCATCCGCTTGAATCTGAAGGTGCCAAGAGGTGATGTAAACGCAGTCTTGTCTTGGTCTTCTGCGCAGACGCTGACCTGATGGTAGCCTGACCGGAGGTCCAGCGTAGTCATGTACTCACTAGTTTTGGCGGCGTGCAGGGTGTCCTCGATGCGTGGAAGCGGGTACCGGTCCGGCTCTGTAACGGCGTTGAGCTTCCGGTAGTCAATGCAGAGCCGTAAGCTTCCGTCCTTTTTACCCACCAGTACGACGTCGGAAGCCCATGGGAATTCGCACTCCTCAATGACATCATCTCGCAGCAGCTTATCAAGCTCCTTCTGCAAGGCCTCTTTCCGGTTTTGAGACATCCTGTATGACGGACAAGAAATGGGTTCCTGTTGTGGACTTACCTTAATTCGGTGCGTGGCGAACTCCGTAGGTGGTCCGTCACGTGCGAACTGTAGCGCGCGCTTATCGATAAAAGCGTTGAGTGTACGCTTCTGCTCTGGCGTTAACTTCGTACCTTCATCCGAGCGCAAAGTTAACTCAGTAGAGGCGGCGCGCATCAGGTTAGTATCAGCCGAGCTAAGCGTGTAGGTATAAACAAAATCATAAGAATGTCCGGGATTGTCCGAAAACATCCAAGTACGCCGGGCAACGTCTATGATCATACCGGCTCGTGCTAAGAAATCTACACCTAAAAGCGTCTTCGTGTCATCGCCGGGCAACACCAATAGTTGACAACGCACGCTACGACATTCGATAACAATATCAACTTCGGCTGTTAACAGATCTCTCCAACCCTGTGTTCCGTCAGCTAAATGTACGTAACGCCTAGTGTCACTAAATTTTACTCCTGAGTCAACTAAGACTCGGTATAAGAGGGGACTCGCTATACTATGTGTAGCCCCAGTATCTACAATCGCAACTCCGTTACGGCCCATAACACTAATATTTACCATCGGGTAGGATTCGTGCGCACTCACTGTCGTTAATTGTACACACGAATTTCTCGTACCCGTACAAACGTTACTGTGCTTGTTCTCAAAACCGTTGTTTACAACAACATTGTTAAACGACGACATTGATTTGACACAATTATCACATTTCGACCTCACGACCCCCGGTTTACCGCAACCGTAACAACGCAGCCCTTTCTGTGTAGTGTCGCTAGTCGACTCCTTAATAGTAGAGACTTTTTCAAGATTGCGACACTCGTCGCTTGTATGACCGAATAATTTACAGTAGGTACATCGCGGTCTTATCTTCCTTCTATTGTTATTGTTACTTGCCGCGCGCGTAGGTGAATTAGATCGTGTCAGGTTACTGTCGATCGTGGGGACCGGCAATGTTTTGGTTTGGGAATGCGATAAGGAATTCCTCGTATTCGTATTACTTTTAATAGTGTTCACCTTATGGGCTTTGTATGTATCCTCCGCGATCCTCGTTTTGTACATTAATTCATCTAAACTACGAACATTTTCGCGGGGCACTCTTTTCGTTACACGTCTATGCAATAATCCGTAGCAAATGTCTAATTGCACCACTTCATCGAGCTTATACGGAAGTTTCGATAATAACGCGCGCACTTTACACAAAAAGGTTTCTGCGCGTTCATCTTCCCGTTGCTCGGCGGCGTAAATCTGCCGTAGAATTTGGTGCGCGGGCTGCACCACGCCATACATAGCGCGAAGACGGGCGATGGCGTCCGGCCACGTCGACACCGACGCCTTCACGCCGCGCCACCATACTGCCGCTTCCGCTTCGAGTAGCATTGGTAATCCCCGGAGGGCATGGTAGTCACTCACCGCTGCGCACTCCTTAAATACCTCGACGGCGTCCAGGAATGCTTCCAAGACTTCGGTGTCTTGGGATGACCCGTCGAAACGCGCCGTGCACTTGGTGAAGTTGGCACCGGCACCGGCGCTGGTACTGGCGGCGGCGCTTTTGTCGCACACCTTGGTTGTTGGAGAGGCCCCGACTGGGGAGGAAGTCCTTAATTCACCACTGGACGTCATTAGCGAGTTAATGAGGGTTCTGTTGGCTTCTGTTTGCGCACGCGTGATCGACTCGATCAGCGTGGACAGGAACTGTTCCGTCGGCAGCTGGAACGCCGGTGGTTGTGTCGGCCTCGTGCCGGCACTCGGTTCGTCAGCACGGCCGGGTTCAACGACAGTGTCATCTCCTTCAGTGAGCGTGAGGTCATTCTCATCTTCTTCTTGCTGTTGACGGAGCGCTTCTCCTTTCCTCGTTATCGGCATCTTCACGTCGCGAACTTACGAGTGATGATAACACTTAGGATAAGGTAGAATGTCCGTACTTCTAGACAAGGTAGGTAGATGGTTGGGCACGTTTCACGTACACGGTTTTTATTGTTTATGTAAGTATAACTTTGTTACACACGCGGTTCGAGCCCCACGTTGGGCGCCAGTTTAAAGCGAAAGACTTTAAATGATTGAAAATATATTTATTGTTAACACAACTGGTAAGTACATACAGAAACTAAGATATAATACGTCACGCTTAAAGAGATTCGCGGAGGATATCGTTACTCAACCGTTCCCTTCGGCGATCGGGAAGCTCTCTCTACGGGCGCCGGCCAGCGGACCCTAGCGTTGGCGCGGGCCGCAGGCGGGCGGGGGAAAGAAGGCGGAGGCATGCAGTGATGTTCGTATGCGCAGCACTGGCTTTGGCAATACTTTTATAAACCCCGCGTTACAGAGTTTGTGTTTGCCCCAAGACTGCTGTGTTACTATCCATAAGCTTCTTTTTCTGAGTGGTAGAGCCACGCTGCGTTGCAGCACACATTGGGCCGGCTCGCCCGGCGTAATACCACCCTCTCACTAATATTCGGCGTGAAATAATGGCACTTGGTGCTGTTGTGTTTCGTCCGACCAGTGAGGGTTCCGGAGGCCCCTTCCCCCCCCCCCCCCACCCCCTCCTCCCAATTCCTATTCCTTCCTTAAACCTATTCCTCCCTTAAAGGCCGGCAACGCGTCTGCGATTCCTCTGGTTTTGCGGGTGTCCATGGGCGGCGGTGATTACTCTCCATCAGGTGACCCGCCTGCTCGTTTGCCTCCCTCTTATATATATAAAAAAAAAAAAAAAAAAAAAAAAAGCTGCTTTTGGTTTTCCAGCATCTGGTTTTGGTTATCTAATATTTGTCTCAGGTGTTCTAACATTTGTTTTTGGTTTTCGGACATTTTATAAATATCGATGCTGAAAGTGTCCTGTACTGCTGGGTTGTTACTTTCGTAAGGAACGTAAACATTTTGTGGTAATACTGTAGCTGAAGTTATTGTTGTATTTGCCAAGTTTCCTTGAGGGTTTTCAAAGTAAATTACGTTTTTCACCTGAAAAAAAGTTAAAAACTTTTAGAAGGACAATAGACAATCTGATGTAAAGTACAGTACTGTTCTACCTAATATTTAATTCTATACATATTTATGTTAATGGGCCGGCAAACGAGCATACAGCCCGCCTGATGGAAAGCGGTCACCGTAGCCCAACACTTGCAATGCCAAGAGTATTACAGCCTGATCTGATTGATTATTTTACTGAAAATACAGAGACGTCAATTAAGTTTAAATGACAATTAAGTCTATTGCTGTCACTTTCTCATGTATAGTGCTAAATAAGAAAGGGAGGACATTTAATTGTCATTAAAACTTAATTGACGTCTCTGAGTACGACAGTTAGTGCTGAAAATAAACTTGAAACTAACAATTTAAGTTAAAACGGTATCTGCGATCAAAGTTTAAGCAGTAGCTGGTTACTTTGCGCCTAAAGTGACCTGAAGATTAGGGCTTCATATTTCGTAACGAACCCTAATCTATAGGTACTCGTATATAAGTAAAGCTAGAAGCTAAAGCCTGTGTTTTACTCTCCGCTGCAGGTAAATATCTTCGCCAAGTGCGTAATTACTCTCTTATGCCAACCAAATACCTCAAAGTACTCTTGACTACCGGCGTTGTAGTTCAATCGAGTGTCATAATTTATTTATGAGAAGACTATACCTTTAAAAGAATATCGCCATTTTTGATTACTTTCTGTCAACTTAAACTGTATACAAAAAAAAATGTATGTTATACAATCATTAAAACAGACCAACATTTGAAATTCTGCACCTAAAAAATATTTTAGGTTATTATCACTTTAGATTTTTTCCTTTTTTTTCCTCAAAATCATTATTTTTCAAAGGCGCGTCACAATTTAGATTAGAAACATGATACACAATCACATTAAACTTTCAAGCGCACTAATAATTAAATTTACACTTCAAGAACACTGTTTATTAACAATACTTACATTTCGTGAAAAAAATATTCCAATGTCCGCAGATAAACTGAAGCACTCATTTAATAAATATGAACTCGTTAAAATAATATAATTTTATGATTTTAAAGCTTTGACTATCTACTTTTGACAAAGAAATCGCTAAATATGAGTTATAAGGTATCAAAATACCGGTCAAATTTCTATCTGACACCGTTATAGATATTTTTTATAACTCAAGGATTTAATAAACTCCATTATAAAAGTGTAATAAAGTTTCAAGCGGAAAATTTCCGATCTTAAAACACCTTTAATACTCTTTTACTAAAGGTTATATAGAAACACTATAAAGGGTTAATACAGGCTTTACCTGCAAAATGTTGCTCCAAAATCGAAGATATAAAGCTGTTATTACACTCTATAAATCTCTTATAAGAGATACGCTAACACCTTATTATCTAAACAGAAGCGAAATACAGGTCCACTACAGCTTGTTTTAACGCTAAAATGTTACTTGGGATGAGTGCTAATGCCGTCATGACCTACTGCGTTACTGTTTTTAAGAGGGTTCACGCATTTCGGTTTCCCATACAACTTTTCAAGTCGACATTTTTAAAGACCAATAAGCCAATTTTGATGAAACTTTGCATTCTAAAGTAAAATACAGGGATCTAAATAGTTTGTTGATAACATTTTAAAAAAGGTTTACTTGGCTGAGTTATTGCGATTTAAAGTCCACTATAGAAAGTTTAAAATCGCAATAACTCAGTTAAATAAACGTTTTTTGGAAATGTTTTCAACAAACTATTTAGATCTCTATATATTTTACCTCAGCATGCTGAGTTTCATCAAAATTCGCCAACTAGTTTTTTAAAATTTCGACTTGGAAATTTGTATGAGAAACCGAAATGCGTAAACCCTCTTAAGAGACATTGATTTTATTTTAAATCGTAAATATGATTTTTTTTAATAAAAAAATCTTAACATTAATATTTTATATTCTTAACATAAACACTAGTCTTCATTGAAATAAAACTTTTTTACCGCTGAAACAGGGCCACTACCTGTGACTACCGGACCCTTAAAGGTCGCTTTACACATCAGTGAAGTCTCAGTTCCGACACAGTACCGGCACAGTGTCGAAATATTCTTTCATACATTCTCATGTATATAATAACAATAACATATAATCGCGACTTTTATCCCCGTAGTGTTAGTCAGAAACTAGGCAATGAGTACAGCAAAAGCAGTCCTCTACCATAGTCCACTTTTCTCAAAATAGCGACTGCACATGTGCTCCGCGTGACAGGTGGTGAGCCCATCGCCGCTCTATGCTGTTGGATGTATCTGCAGTCTTTAGTCCGTTACCTAAGGGAAGAGAAGGGAATAGAGGGAGTGTTAGTATTCTTTCACCGTTACGCGACACGGTTGCATGTACAATTGACTTTACAAATAAGGATAAATTATACATCAGTAATTAACATGCATCAGCCAATAATGTTTTTCATTATTTCGATGCTAAAGGTGTCTGTTATATAATCCCGCAACTGGACCATACAAACTGCAAAAGCTATTCGACCTAAATGTATGGAATAATTCATTTTATTCAGTTACTTTCTTACGACCAGTTGTTTTTTGCATTTACTCGTAATAGGTGGATTTAATGATCCAGTAGCAGGATAAAGGTTGCATCACACATATCAGTGGAGCCACAGTTCCGACACAGTACCGGTACACTGAAAAATATTCTTTCATACATTCTATATGAGTTTTGTAAAAACGAATACGTCCGTGATTTGCCGGTGGCGGCACTGACACTGAGCGCATTGTCACTGACAAGTGGGAATGCGTTCATAGAAAATGTATGAATAACACTGTGCCGGTACTGTGTCGAAACTGTGGCTTCACTGATATGTGTGAAGCAGATACTAACCATCAGAATAAAAACCTTCTTTACTTTCGAGTATGAATCCAATAAGGCGTAATAAAGGCGATACATTCTGTCATTCGTTTGCCTTTCATCTCCCAAACTTAAGACTTCATTCTGATTCTCCAGCCTCGTAGTCCACAAAACAACGCAAAATCTCAATATCTTCAGTAAATGACAAGCATAAACGAAATTAAAATCAAAAAATATCGATGTAGTCAAGCATATGGCATTGAAGTATATATAATTATTTACATCAAATGATAGACACAAATATACTTTAAGGGCGTAGTAAGGCAACAAACAAAATAAATGAACATAAAAATGGAGTTGGACGTTCTTGAAACTATTATTGACGTCTAACTTTTTTATCACTGTTTGGATATTTACAATGAGTTCCAGATAACGTTGACTGTGGGTAATGTTGTGCACAGCTATATGAATAGAGAATCCAATGAAACGGAACAGGTATTCGCTGATGAAGTAAAAAATCATAATGACATCTCTATAAGTGTTTGTGCTGATATCGTTATACAGCGAAATCATATTCACGGACATGTAAAAAAGGTTGCCTAACACGCATCTTAAATAGTCTTTAGAGTCAATGGGTATTACGATACTGTTAACTATTTTGTATTTCGGAGCAAACGCAAAAGATTGCACAACATTTACGGGTTTGAGAGATGCGGTAACATCGCCATCTTTAACGTCGCCCAAGAAATTTTGTACTCGCGCATACTCGCGATGCCATGGCATTTTTTACTGTTAATATACTTTGCGGAACTCTAAAAACAAATATACCAATATTGACATTGTCATATTCGTGTCATTGCAATGTTACTGAGTTAATCATGAAATGGACCAGCGGAAAGTTAGGGGGAAAAGTAATATAAAATGTATTAACACCAACCATTATCCTTAATTATTTTTGTTCGACGATAAGTTAGATTAATTATAGAGTTAGATATAGTTCATGTTATATGTGAAATCATATTTTTTTTTTCAATTTATTTAAAACAAAAGAATTTAAATTAGGTAAGTACATAGAAACCGCACCACGAAAACCTGGTAGGGTTTATCTGGGTGACGCTAATATAATTTATTAATGAGCAGAAGATGTCAACGGTTATCTAAGTTGATAAAAATCAACCCAGACCTCCGCTAACATCCCTCACCATTATGTAATGCTTTTTTCACTGAGTAAACTCAGTAAAAGTTATTATAAAGTTGAAGATTATGTAAATGACAAATATGTAGGGATATAGTGTATGTACGAGCATAACATATTAGGATTTGTGTATTGTATAATTTGGTAACATCATATTGTTTTGTAAATGTCGTTACATTATTATAAATCTGTGGAGTTTTTTGCACCCGTTCTTCTCCACAGCTAAAAGACTTTCTGAATGGGTGGCAGGGGGGGGGGGGGGGTACCTGTGACCAGTTAGAACAAACTATTTTGACAGTTTTAAAATTGTAGTACAGCGCCACCTAGCAAGAACTTATAGTCAAACACTCTAATTGGTCTCGTTGTGTTGTCACATTGTTACGATAGATGGCAGTACTTACGTGAAATAGTTTAAATTTCTAATTTTTGAATGTTTACTAAGAAATAAAAATATAATTTTAAACAAAATTTAGCGATTTACCCAGTATAGAAAAATAGTTTTTTTTATATTTTTTTATAGTGACTCGTCATAGTGACTGCATCCTGCCTGATGGTAAGCAGCCGATGCAGTCCAAAATAATGAGAGCGCTCCCCACCGTGGAATAAGCACGATAACGAGCGCTGCCATTCGTGACGGCCTGCATAAATGCCGTTTCACGCCCCGCTTAAAAGACCCGGGACTGTAGGAGCTTGGAAACACATGCGCCGGCAAAGAATTCCAAAGCCGAATGGTCTTACAGAGGAACGACTTGTTAAATTTTTTGGTACGAGTATTGATAGTCTGTACAGTATGATGGTGGTTCCTTAGACCAGCACGTGTAGTCCGGGAGAGGAAAGGAGAGGGCGGGATAAGATCAAAAAGTTCTTCAGAACACTCTCCGTAGTAGTTCCGGTAGAAGACACTGAGAGAAGCAATGTCTCTACGCAGCTGGAGGTCCTCAAGTGAGGCTGTAACCTCAGCATCTACAGCAAACAGCGCTGCTTGGGAATGAAAAACCGCCTCACCCTATTGAGAATACCCAACTTCCGGGAGGCAGTTAAAATAGCACCCTCGATGTAGCATTTTGGATTCAGTTCTTGGCCGATGTACATGCCAAGAATGCTGAGGTTCACCGAAATGGGTAACGGAGAGTTCTGAAGAGAGGGAGGAGTAAGGAAGGGAGTTAACTTGGACGAGAATGCACAAACCTGGGTTTTGCTGGCATTAAACTCGACCAGGTTTTTAGATCCCCACTTAGAGACACGGTCGAGAGTCTGGTTCAGTTTGGCAACCAGTTCTGCCCTTTTCAACATGATATCGGCTTGCTTTGCCGCAGGATGTCCCAAGTACCGCTCATGCACCGTACTGTCATCCGCATAACAATGAATATTGCCCAAGGACAACATGTCATTAATATGCAGAAGAAATAGAGTAGGTGAGAGCACAGAACCCTGCGGCGGCCGGCAACTTGGAAAGAAGGGAACGATGCCATACTTTATCGAAAGCTTTGGCGATATCAAGGCTAACTGCCAGGGATTCACCATGCTTGTCCATCGCTTCACGCCATGCGTGAGAAACGTACGCTAGAAGATCACCCGTTGATCGCTTTGGTCTGAACCCATACTGGCGATCATGGAGCAGCGAGTGATCCTCTAGGTAGTGAATGAGCTGGGAATTAATTATCCGCTCAAACACCCAGCACAGAAGTTACAGCGATGGGTCGATAGTTGGCCGGATCCGAGCGATCCCCTTTTTTTGGGGTTGTATGTTCGCCTCTTTCCAAGACACCGGCACAATACCAGTATCGTAAGACTTCCTAAACAATCGTGTCAATACAGGAGATAACTCAGCCGCGCATCTGAGCAGCACAATCGCCGGAACACCATCCGGCCCGCTAGCCTTCCGCACGTCGAGCGACCGCAGCACAGCACGTACATCACACTGCCTGATACGAATATCAGGCATGGTGGCCCCACAATGTGTTATAATAGGTGGAACGGCGCCACAATCGTCGACGCGCGAATTGGCCGAAAAAAGTTCAGCCAACAAGTTCGTCTTCTCAAGCGGCTGGTAAGCCAACGAGCCATCTGGATGTTTCAACGGGGGCAGCGAAGGGGAGCAGAAGTTGGCCTGCACGGCCTTAGCGAGCCGCCAATAGCTACGGCTACCCGTAGGGTGCGAGATCAACTCCCGCCCCACCCTTGCCACTCTTTGCGCATCCGCTCCTGCGAGAGCCCTCTTATTAGACTTAGAGACCTTGTTGTAGGCCGCCTTCAAGGAGCTGGTACTATCGCAAGCTTTCGTCCAAGCACGATACGCCGCCTGCTTGCATTCATTTATTTTAGTTACAGTTTATTAATAAATTGTAGGCTTTTTGGTGTACTATAAAATAATGCATTGACCTATTTGACCTTTGTTTGTTTTAGAGTTAGAGAGTTAGAGCTTTTTGTGATTTTCCAGTATTTTCTGCAAGTGTTGAGTTCAGCTTTGTTTCCTCCGCTTCAGAATTCTTCGGGGTTTATTTGTGTAGAGTAGTGTGTCATAATAGCTCCTCTTACAATTTGTGCGAAAGGACGCTTTTCAATCAATCTTGGTTGTGCAACTTGTATTTGCGATTTGTACGCCTGTTTTGTGTTGTGGGTGGGTTTAATTTAATAATATATATCGTAAATAACATTGAATTTAATAATATAAATCGCACCCTTTCAAGAAAAAATACCTTTAATAAAAGTGATAATGAAGATGAACTAAAACTAGCAGCTCACGTACTAGGTATGTTAAACATATTAAAAATAAAAATCTTAAATGAAATATATGTAATTCTTTTATTTTCTCCTTTAGTCCTATAGGAGTTTAGAGATAACAATATGTAAATATATAGGTTAATCCAATTGCACCTAGCTACATACAACTTATATGCTTAATCGCTGTGTACCTAAAGTTGATACCTAGTAAACGTCCAAAAATATGGAAATTTTTTGTGTTGTACTTGTTACGTATTTAGACTTTAAGTATCGACTTTGGGTGCACAGCGATTAAGCAGTTGTATACGTACCTATAGTTAGGCATATATCTATAGGAGTCTAGTTACACACCGAATTGCAGAGGGCAGCACGGTAGCATTCAAATATGGCGGCCGTCAATTTAGGGTGGCAACATATTGCGCCAACTTGGCTCTCTATTCCTTTTGGTATACTTACTTTCCTCTATGATGGTTGGGGTGGGTAAGCGGGTGCCCATCCATCCAAATAAATTTAGACGATTCAAAATGCATATTTTAAGTTTATTGAATAAAGAAATGATCGATTGATTGATTGCAAAACTTAGATCTAAGTAATTTAACATTGTTTAATACATTGATTGCAAATGAAATGAAATGAAAATGTATTTATTAGAACACACAGTAACATAATACAATTGTCATAATTATATTAGACAAAAAGTTCGACAAAAATGTGTCCTAAAGGGACTCCACTCAGCATTTGTTGCAGTGTCACTACAACGCTGATCTTCCGTGCAGACCGCAGTTGTGCGAATGTGCGCGACGACGCGCTGTACATAATATATTTTTATCTCATACATAATATACTTTTATCTTATTCATAAACACATTTATAAAACATCCATAAGACCAAATGCTAGTCTCAAAACTGTATGGAAAAAAAAATATTAACTTTATTTAGGATTAACTTTGTAATACTCGTTATATATATGTATTGGTATCCCACCAATTTCAGTTGAATAAAACTAAGCTAAGTTTAAACTTAAACCCAATTCGACAGCGTACATATTATCAGTTGTCTGCAAATTCAAAAAATATCTCTTAGCGTTAACCTTAAAAGAACCCACCGAAACAGAGTTACGGAGTGGTGGTGGTAAATTATTCCAACACTTCGTTGCAGCATAACGAAAACTGCCACGGAAAGCAGCCGTCCTGTGTTGGGAGCCAATCAGACGTATTGCAAATCTTATATGCGATTTAGAGAAATTTAGTTTCTCATATAGATACGGTGGTTGTTTATTTTTGATAATACCAAAAAAAAAGAATAAAAATGTAAAATACGTGTGCTTGTCATATTCAACATACGGTTATCATTCAAAAATGGTGTGATATGTGCTCTACGTGGTACTGGAAAGCAAAACCGTACGCAGGCATTCTGAATTCGCTGCAAAAGTTTCTTGGAGCGGCCTAAAAGACATTCACCAAACACAGTGTCAACGTAATTTAATTTTGATAAGACTAGTGCTTCACAAAGTTTGATATGAAACTCAATAGACAGGTAATCGCGCATACGGTACAGTACTGGGAGTCTGTAGAAGCAATTACGAGCAGTTTGCAGAACGTATTTTTCGAATCGAAGTGACTCATCCATCAAAAGACCCAAATTTTGAACCTCGGTAACATGATCTAATGGAGCTCCACGCACACATACCTGTGGGTTGAAACTCATTATTCTGTATCTATGAGTTTTAGTAGCAAATACTAAATAATTTGACTTTAGGGCATTTATAACTAGACTATTTGCACTACACCAATTAACTATGCTTTCCAGGTCCTTGTTTAACCAATCAACAGCAGTTTTCGTTTCATTAGGATTAAAAGAAATGTAAATCTGGACGTCATCTGTATAAAGGTGAAACTTGCAAAAATTAATACATGAAGCTATTTCAGCGATATATAATATAAAAATTAGTGGTCCAAGGATAGAACCTTGACGCACCTCTCTATTTACTGGTAGAATATCTGATATAGATGTTTTTCCATTTTTATTAAGTATTTTACAGCCTGAAACCGCTTATCAAGGTAGTAGGAAAACCATTTGTTTGCCATATCGTCAAAACCATAAAACGACAACCTGGACAACAAAAGCGAAGTATTTATTGTATCGAATGCACGGAACAAATTCAACAGAGCCAGTACCTTGCTTTTTATCTTGTGCAGCTAAAATATCATCAATTACATTAATTAAAGTAGTAGCCGTACTGTGTCCCTTCCTAAACCCGGATTGCCTTTTAGGTAATATATTGTTCTGCTCTAAATAATCAACTAATTGTGAACATACTGTTTTTTCAATCATTTTAGATAAAAATGGTAAAATGTTAATAGGGCGTAGATCTTTACAACCAGCAGGGTTTTTATTTTTAGGCAATGGACGTACTAGAGAGATTTTCCATGAATCAGGGAAGGTTCCAGTGAGAATAGAGGTATTAACTATAGCTGTAATAAAACGGAGTGTATGTGGGAGTGTCAGTAACATCATATCTTTGGAAATACCGTCTATGCCCTTTGCATTAGTTTTAATTGATTTTCAAATCTTAAGAACTGCACCCTCATTAGTAGGCTGCATATGAAAGACTACAGAGCTGAATCTATGAAATTCATAGTATGTTAAATCAAACAAGCTTGCGACATTGCTACCAGGTACAGAGTAAACAAAGTGATTATTAATAAGATTAGAATCCAGCAAGCAAGAAGGAAGTTGCGCGGTTTTAGCTTTAAAATTAGCAACATTCTGCTTAATATTTTTTCATAACAGACGTGGCTCATAATAATATTTCCATTAATATAGTTCTAAAAATAAGCAGTTATTTTCAGTATATAAAGCTTTATTTACAACTGACTTTAATTCCTTATAATATTTTTTATGGTGCTCACAATTCGTTTTACGACTACGTATATATGCCTCATCGCGCAACCTCATCATCTCTCTCACATTATAAGTTACCCAAGGATAAGAATGTTCCCTAATGAATACCTTTTTGATAGGAGCATGCCTGTCGTACAATTGAATTATGTGGAAGGTCAACTTTTCGACCATTTCGTTAACATCATGACAAATAATGTTGTCCCAATCAACATAACCAAGGTCATTAATTAGATTAAAATCTATATCTTTGAGTGGTAATCCATTTAAGCGGCTGCTTAAGTTTTTTAAAATGTAAATTGAAATCTACTGGAAGTTTATTTAAATATAAGGATACAAGATAATTGCTTATTCTAGTACCACACACATTTATGGCGTTAAGTAGAATATATTTATAATATAGATATTAATTCTGAGATTACTGGGCCTTGATTTTTCTATAATCAATCTGGGTTGTTTATTTAAGTTAAAATTGAAAATACGATTTTACAAAATATATTTACAACATTCATCATCATCATCATCATCATCATCAGCCTATAAACGTCCCACTGCTGGGCACAGGCCTCCCACGTGAATAATAGCACGTGGGGATATTGGGCCATAACCCACCACGCTGGCCCAGTGCGGGTTGGTGGGTTTTAACGGCTGCCGTCTTACGACAACAACCGGGACCAACGGCTTTACGTGCCTTCCGAAGCACGGAGGACACGGAGGATACAACATTACAGTATCTAAAAAAATAAATAATAATAGTCATTCTTCATGGAAATATTTATTTGGTTTTATTGGTTTTAATGTTGTTTTCTTTGGTACAAAATTTATGTAAGCAGTAAATTAAATTAATGGATCATTATCAAATATACAAAAC
This sequence comes from Scoparia ambigualis, assembly GCA_963921215.1. Lineage (NCBI taxonomy): Eukaryota > Metazoa > Arthropoda > Insecta > Lepidoptera > Crambidae > Scoparia > Scoparia ambigualis. The sequence goes on along the minus strand of OY992514.1, from coordinate 3,451,937 downwards.
ACCGAAATGGCTGTACCTTTAAAAATTACTTTTCTAATAGAAACAGTGATCCAATCCCGTACCTACCTGACAATTCGTCACCTCTATGGCAAACTTACGAATCTGCCGTTTTTGTGAATTTGACATTTCTATAGAAAACTACACCTTATGATATACTACATAAGGTGGCAAATTTTCAGATTTCTATCTGTAACGCTTATAAAAATTTAGTAGTTCGAATCTCTATATTTTGTGGGTACTTTCAAAGTAAACTTACGAAATTGATATACGTTGTTTTGGCGTAGTCGAATATATGAAGTCTGGCAAAAATGTACCACGGTCGACTTACGAATCTGCCATATTCGTTAAATTACATCATATTGATCTATAAGGAATGAGTCTAGCAACTCACAGCAAAAATACGAATATGTCATACTCGTGAGTTTACATTTTTTTTTTTTTTTTATTGGCATCGGGTAAGCGCTTGGCCTTCATCTCACCTGATGGCAAGTGACGATAAGGCCGAAGGTGGAAGCGCGCTTTACCCGAAATCCTCAACCACTGAGGAACTGGCTATCTTATCTCAAACTGCCGGAACACAACAATGCTATAAACATCGTTGTTATGGCGACAGACTTAGATAAGATGGTGGTAGCTAGCCAGGCGGACTTAACAGCCCTACCACCAACCAAACCAAGCACACAAAGATGTACTCCCCGCTGGGAATCGAACCCGGGACCTCTGGGTCTGAAACAGGTAGCTTAGCCACTAGACCACAGAGGCGGTTACATTGGACGAATGTATTCTTTATAGGAGTCAAGTAGCCCATAGCAAACATACGAATCTGTCATTTTCGTAAGTTAACATTGGTAACTTTTGATTTGTCAAAGGGCTCGTAGCCCATAGCAATCTTACGAATCTGGCAATTTCGTATATTTACATTGGTGACTTGTTTATCAAACTGGGTCGAATATTTCATTGCAATCTTACGAATCTGGCAATTTCGTAACAGATATTTGACAAGGGGTCAAGTAACCAACAGCAATCATAGGAATTAGCGTTGCTGATTCGTTCATTATTCACTGTCGATAATTTTAGAAAAAAACCGTTGGTATCGTTGGTATAGTAATGTTTAGTACTTAAATATAATTACTACTTAAATAATAATAATTACTTAAACTCATTAAAGTCGGATGCATGAGGCCTTGCTTCACACGACTTTGTAAAATAATCAATAAGTACCTTGGTATTTATCAATTGTTTTACTACATATTGCTAGTTGGTTCTGGTTCGGCAACGCTAACAGAAACCTAATAATTTGTATTTGCAAATATTTTTAAGAAACTATGAGAGGTGGTCAGGTTAAGTGCATCGAAGATGATGGTGAAAATAAAACAGTAAAAGAGTTTTGAGTTTTGTTACGTCTTTTGCTACGAGAACGTACTGTAAAAGACGCGTTCCCGTAGGAAATGCTAAAAACAAAAAATATTATCACTGTTTTCTTTTGTCAACATTGTCTTCTATCTATGCACTTGTCCTGACTACCCCACACTTGATCATTCCTTATACAATGTAGGTACTACTTACCTAGAGAATTTTTAAACTACTTACCTAGATATTTTTTAAATTTGCGAATACAATTAGATTCTTGTTAGTTTTGCCGAACCAATACCAACTATCGATAAGGTATATCGATCTTATATATAAGTGCACATCACTAATTTGATAGTTAATTTTTTTGTCACCTCTTCTAGCATTTATCTGTGCGGCTCTGATTAAAAGAAAAGTTATTACTATTGTGTTAATTAAAATTATTTTGGTCATAATTATGAAGAGAAATGAAAAAATGCTGCGTAAAGTGTTAGGAGCTTGCAAAAATACAAATTTTCCAAGTAAGTATGGTTTTCATAACCTAAATATTTTTGAGTTAAAAACTTTACTTCAATCAGACAAGTACCATCGTCCGGCAAAATATCGCGACGCGGTATCTATCAAGATACTCAATAACCGGCAGGTACCGTCCCGCAGTATCTTGACATTAGTGTTTTTTACTCTGCCGTTTTTGCAATAATTCCAAAAATGGCGACCACCCCGGCAATTGATTATAGAAATGAGAAGTCATTTGTTTTAGCTAAGCGTTGTCATATATTTTGTTTTATAGATTTTCTTTGTGCCACTAAAATTTTGGCAATTATTGCAGAACCGGCAGAGTAAACAAACACTTATAACAAGATATCACGGACGGCACCTTGTCTGTTCTGGTGTATTTTAACAGATACCGTGTTGCGGTATTCCGCCGGACGAAGGGTAGCTAAGATTGCCTACCAAGATTGTGAATGATAGTTATGGCGATATTCATTGGACATGGAGGGTAGCTGTTACAAACATCGAATGACATTCGTTTGTTTTATGAATATTAGTAATGTAATAAACCACCCCGGCCTGGCATTTCCAGGCCTGACCAGTTTTTTTTAATAGAAAATTTGGTACTGGGCTGCCTGTACCTAACTCTTTATTATTTACCGATCATACGCCATCAATTAAAAAGCAAATTACACTTGTATAATTTTCACAAAAAATATTTTTTTTGGATAAGCTTGAAAATGGCAGACCAGTAGTTTACTACTTAACCAATCGTCATAAAACAGCCGAGTATAGTTTGATTCTTGTAACTGATACCCTCTTTTTTCAACGCCTATGCCTGTCTCCCGAACTATAACGAATTTTATTTTCAGCACCAGAAAATTCAAAGGAAGAAACAACAGCACCCTAAAAATTAACAACTATGGAAGCCTTGAATTCTTCCCCAGTCAAAACGGATCAGTTGGAAGTCAATAGTACATCAAGTACAAGTCAAAATCAGCAAAATATAATTGAAAATTTTAACAATGATACATTACTACTGAGTCATGGTAATGTTAAAGAATTTTGTCTTACATCAAAAGCCCAAGAAGAAGAAATGGTATTAACGCCAGAAGCACCATTATACTCACCTATAACTCCTATAGACCGAAACGTTTTTCTAGCTGAAGGTAAACACTCACAGACTATTCTAGCTGGAAGTAGTGTGGAAATTCCTGAAAGTATCGAAAATTCTTCACTAATTCGCGCTATGTCACCAGAAAATCCAAAAAATATTTGAAGCATTGAATTTTAGTGATGATGATGATAGTGTTAGAGACCCTGATTTTATTCCTGAACTTGAAGATGATGATAACCTAGCTACTGGATCTAAAGTAATGAATGATAGTTTTTCGCAACCACAATTTTTATTTACCTCTAAACTATTGAATAGACGTTGCTCTGAAAATGACTTACAACAAGACCACCCACCAACAAAAAAAATAAAAAGACGTGCTTCCTTATCCGGTGCCATATTTTCACAAATGAAGTCCAGCTCACCAAAGAAAAAGCATGTTTCTGATCCTAATAAGTGGAAAAGACGTATTGAAAGGAACAAACTTTTGAGAGGTGAAGATTATAAAGCTAACAAAGGGAAATTTGTTGCGGCTACGCCTTTGAAAAAACCTAAGTGTCTAGGAAAACAAAAACATAAATGCAATGCTAATGTACCCGAAGATTCGAGGAAAAAAATTTATGACTCATTTCGAGCTATGGAATCTTTGGAAGCGCAGCGTCAATTTATAATCCAACATGTTACAAAAGAAAATAAGAAAAGATCTACAACAAATGGCCCATCACGGAAAGTCAGTACACACCGATATTGTTTTACGATAGACAACAATAAGGTTACTGTACGTAGATAATTTTTTTTAGACACTTTAAATGTCAAGGAAGGAATAGTACGGGGTGCTTTAAAAAAGATTTCTGAAGAAGGAGTTCTTTTACCTGATAGGCGAGGCAAAAAACCTCCGTCTAATAACCTGTCTAAAGAAAGACTTGACCTAATTAAAAAACATATTTTTTCGTTTCCTGCTATGGAGTCTCATTAAATTAAAAAACACAGAGTATAGATACCTTGATTCTGGACTAAATGTAACAATAATGTATTCGTTATACAAGAAAAAATGTAAAGACGAAGGCGCAACCCCAGCATTAATAGAGACTTACCGGAAAATCTTTAGATACTACAAATTAAGGTTTCATGTGCCAAAAAAAGATCTGTGCAAAAAATGTGTCGCTTACAAGGAACTAAAAAGTAATGACCCGACAAATTCTGAAAAGGAAAGTCATTCCAAACACCTTAAGCGACGCGACGATGCTTATCTGCGTCGGGACGCTGACAAAGCAGCGGCAAAGGATGACCCTAAGACTTTGGCTTTTAATTTTGATTTAAAAGCCGTCCTCCAAACCTCTAAAGCTGCATCTGGACCATTCTTTTATGTAAGAAAATTAGCGAGAAAATTAGAGAGCGATAAAGTTGGAGATCAAGAAGTCGATTGTTTCACATGGGACGAAACAGAAGGCAAACGGGGAAGTGCTGAAATAGCGACTTGCGTTTACAAATATATTTGTAGTCACGAACAAGGCATAACACACGTGAGAATGATGTCGGATAATTGTGGCCGCCAACAATTAAATTTTCCTTTTGTTGTATGTTGCTGCACTTGGTAACAAATCATTCGACAATAAACATAATTGACCATGTTTTCTATGAGTCTGGACATAGTCACATGGAGTGTGACTCCATACACTCCAAAATAGAACAGAAATGTAAAAATACAGCAATTTAGACTCCGGATGGGTGGATCCAGGTAATGAGAATTGCAAGAACAAATCCCCGCCCATTTAATGTGAATGTCTTAGTCCATGACGATTTTTTAGATTTCAATCTGAATCAGTGCCAGTTTGTGGACAATATTTCGAAAAAACCAAATCTGAAAAAGAAATGTTCAAATAAAGGTAAAAGAAATTATGAACAAGAAGGAAATCAAGAACAAGATGAGACAATACCAATAGTAAAGCTAAATTTCCAAGATGCTGTGTGGATTCAGTACCGTAAAGAAAATCCTAAATCAATCTTTATCAAAACTAATTACAATGACGAGACCTTCAACAAACTTCAAATAAAATCAAAAAGAGGAAAGAGTACAACAATAGCACCTAGTAATATTCATACTGAAAGAATTCCGATTTCCAAAGGAAAAAAAAAGAGATTTATTAAAACTATGTAAAGATAACCAGATACCAAAATACTACCATTCTTTTTATGAAAACCTACCCGATTCGAAAGCAGTTCAGGACCGCTTGCCCGAACCAGATGCTCAAGAAGAAGAGGAACTGTAGGGTTCCTTTATACTTTTAGTTTACTTGTAGTTTTGTACTTTTAGTAGGTACTTGTATGTTTTGATTTTTTGTGTTTCTTATTTTATAGTGTTGTGTCACAGCATGTTTATATAGTTTTTTTTTTCTGAATAAAAGAAATTTAAATCTAAAAATGTATTTTATTATGGTTTTTTCCATTTTCTGTCATTATTTTGTGATTTAACTTTTTTTATTTTTAAAACATTTTTGTTTGAATTTACTTTTTCTCTAAAACACGTGATTTATACCTCAATTTTACAAAACAAAAAACACAAGGGGAACGGTTTTAAAAATTAGATTGACAATAACTTCTTTACGGTTCCTAAATAGAATGAATGGATTATTAATATATTATTACAAGTAACAGAAATAAATTCATATTCGTTACTTTACATCTTCATACATTATGGTTCCTGGGTATTTAGTTACACCATAGCAAACTTACGAAAGTAGCACTTTCGTAAGTTTCCCTAAATTTAAAATTGATACTTTTCTTATGTAACTTACGTAACTACCACTTTCGTAAATTTGCTATGGTGTAACTAAAAACCTCGGAACCTTCATGTATGAAGGTGTAAAGTAACGAATATGCATTTATTTCTGTTACTTGTAATATATTAAGAATCCATTCGTTGTATTCAAAAACAGCAGGTTTTTGGATATCTAATTTATCCCAAGGCTTATTACATCTGCCTCTAAAAAAAAGTTATCGTCAATCTAATGTTTCAAAACGTTCCCCTGTAAAATGTGTTTATTTCAGATTCGTAAGTTTGCCATAAAGGTGGCAAACTTACGAATACGAAACGACGTGGTTGGCATAGCAGCACCCCAAATACAGATACAGTAGCCAATAAGACATTCACCTAGTGCTTTGTATGTTCTCAATAGCAAGTTAAGATCAGCTGCTACCTGCCTTAAATTTTTGAAAACAAACATAAGCTTCCTTATCCTACTTGCTACTAGGGATAGGTGGTGGTCCCATTTCAATTTGTCATCAATTACGACTCCGAGGTATTTAATATTACATACTCGCTCGAGAGTGGAGCAAGTACACGCTGAAACATTTTGATTATTAGGGGTACGGTTACAAGGGTACGTATGAATCAGAATGCTAAAATTAGGGGCTGGTTCCGATGCTTTAGTCATGCCAAAGTAGAGATACTTTGTTTTGCCTATATTAAGCGACAAAAGGTTATCCTCCAGCCAGGTAGTAACAGCACACATGCCATGTTCTGCCACATCTTGAATCTTTTTAGGATCGGGGCTATGAAATATCAAAGCAGTGTCGTCCGCGAACATCAGAGTATCCGCTCCAGGAATCTTGAGTTTACACAACTCGTTTATATAAACTAAAAATAAGGACGGTCCGAGCGTACTGCCTTGCGGAACTCCGTATGTGCAGACGGCGCTACCGCTAAGTTTTCCATCGATCCTAACACACTGGCTTCTGGCGTGAGGTAGTCCTTAAACCACTGGTACGTAACCCCCCTTACACCTATGTTCTCGAGTCGTGCTAGCAGAATTGCTATGGATACTGTGTCAAAAGCTTTTTGGAGATCCAAAAATACACCAACACATCTCCTACCTGCATCAACATGTCCCGTGATAAGTGTCACAAGTTCCATAACCGCATCTTCAGTGGATTTGTTAGACGTGAAGCCAAATTGATTATTTGATAAAATGTTTTTAGACTCTAAATATTGTATTAATCGTTTATTAACCATCTTTTCAATTATTTTAGTTAAAGTTGTCAAAAGAGAAATTGGTCTGTAGTTCGTAGGTAATTTCTTGTCACCAGCTTTAAAAACAGGGGTCACTATCGCTTTTTTAAGCTGTGTCGGAAATATGCCACTTTCGAAGCTAATATTACACAAGTGACTAATTGGTTCAGCTAATACATGGCTAGACTTTTTAAAGAGATCAGTGGCTATATTGTCCCAACCTGCAGCACTGCCAGATCGGAGGCCATTAATTGTAGTAATTACTTCATCAGAAGTAACTAAATACAATGCGAAAGAGTTCGGGACTATGTCATTAGTTTTGGCTAAGTTTGCAAGATCTGCATCTGTTTTGTTGAGCTTTTTGAGAGTAGAGCTAGCTAGCGCAGGACCTATCGATGTAAAGTAGTGATTGATCTCTTCTAACGACTTTGCATGTGTATTCGTTATGTTCAATAGCTCAGTCGATGTGTCCCTGTTTTTGTTCATATTACACACCTCCTTAATTGTCTTCCAAGTTTCCTTTGTATTCCCCGAATATTTGTGAAACAGAGACCGATAGTACTGTTCTTTAAGTGTTTTGACAATTTTAGAATACCAGTTGCGATATTTTCTGTAGTAAAGATTAAGTTCATCATTGAATGAAGTTTTTAACTTTTTGTTACGGCGAAGGGCGCTCGCCGTAACAGCGACGGAATAAGGTGTGTGGACCCAGGACAGGTCTGGTTAGGTTTCGGAAATGAGGGCATGCGACTTACTTGGTAGATGATTGGTGGGGGCAAGGCAGGAGACGGGGCAGCGAGCTGGCGGGCGGCGATGTAGGCGATTTGTCACGGCACAGCACAAAGTCCCTTCACCTAATCACAGGCACTATATTCACAGGCACTATCTTCACCGAGTCACTATCAATAAGGATCAGACGAATGTGGGCAGAGAGGTCTCGAGTTAAGGACCGCTTCGATTCGAGCTAAAAGTGTGGAGAATTCCTCGAATGTGAGGTGTTGTTCGCCAATTACGCGATATAAAAGTTGCTTTGTTGATTTTACGTTGATCTCATGTAACGCACCGAACCATGGTCCCTTAGGGACGTTCAACAACCAAGTAATGTGCTGACCAGCGAGCTTGTGCGCAATCGTGTCATTATTCAAGGCAAGAAAGTTTTGTACTTCGATGAGCTGATTTCTAGCGCCTACATAATTTGTACCGCAGTCCGAGCGAATGAGAACCGGGGCACCGCGGCGTGCTATAAAACGCTGTAATGCCGCGAGGAACGCTTCCGTGCTGAGGTCCGAGACCGGTTCCAAATGAACCGCCTTAGTCGAGAGGCACACGAATATACAAAAGTACGCTTTTAAGAGTTTAACATTACGTAGGGTACTAGATTTAACGAGGAATGGGCCGGCAAAATCGGTCGTGACTTGACTAAATACTGGCTGAGGCGTAACTCTATCGGCTGGCAGGTCGGCCATGAAGGGCGCTTGCGGCTGGGCCCGGCATCGAAAGCATCTAATGCATTTAAAAACTCGGTGTCTAATAATACGGCGCGCGGACAATATCCAAAATTGTTGGCGTAGGATAGCGTGTAAAGTGTCAGCGCCAGGGTGGCAGTGTATTTTGTGGTAGTGGTCAATGATAAGGTCTACAAGTGGGCTAGAGCTGGGAAGTATGAGCGGATGCTGCGCGTCATATCGGATAGACGCATGGGACAGTCGTCCACCAACTCTAAGGAGCTCATCTTTAATGAGAGGTGACAGACGCTGGAGTCTGACGGAGCAGATTTTGCCAGTTTGAAGGCGGTGGATGTCCTCTGCAAATTCATTGTGCTGAACACTGCGCACCCAGTAAAGTAGGGCCTCTCTTCGTTCACTGACGTACAAGGGGCCTGAGCGTCGCGAATCTGGGTGGTGTCTGCAGTTGTGCAGAAAGCGTTTTAGACAAGCTGTCACTCCGACGAGCTTGTCTAGTGAACTGAACCGAGTGAGCAGGTCAAAGTCAAGACCGGGCACTGTGACCAGTGACGGGACGTGTTTGGGCTTAAGGCCGGGCAGGGCGTGATGGCCCAGAGCTAAGGGCATCGCAGGCCAAGACTCACAAGGCTGTCCAAGCCACGTGGGAGACAACCATAGGTCGTGGGCTGACAGGGATTGCGCAGACATCCCTCTGCTTGCGCAATCTGCCGGGTTGAGCTCGGAAGGTACGTGTCGCCAGGTACATTCTGGTGAGCCTGAGCTGATTTTGACTACCCTGTTGGCTTCAAAGGGTTGAAGACGGTGAGGCGGTGTATTGAGCCAGGCCAGGACTATCGTACTGTCTGACCAACATATGTGTTGTTGTATACTGATATGGGCCGATAACTGAACTGACACACGGATCATGAGCTGGGAGAGTAGAGTGGCGGCCGACAACTCTAACTTGGGGATTGTGAGGTGATTCTTTATTGGTGCGACTCGCGACTTGGCGACAATCAAGTGTACCAAAGTATCTCCGGAGGCATCGAGCTCATGGAGGTAAACAACGGCGGCAAACCCGGCTTCAGAGGCATCTGCAAACCCGTGAAGCGAGTATGCAGCTGAGCCTTTGTTTGCACAAATGTGCCGAGGGAAGCGAATGCTAGACAACAGCGGCAGATCCTCTGAGATGTGGTGCCACTCCGTTTGTACTTCAGAGGGAGTGGGCTCATCCAATTCCAGCTTCAGTAACCACAATTGCTGAAGCAGCAGCTTTGCGCGGAAGATAACGGGAGAAACCCAGCCGTTTGGGTCATAAAGTGAGGCTACGGTGCTTAAAATAGACCGCTTTGTGACATGTGTGATGGGGGGCAGAGAGATGCGGTAGGTGAACTCGTCTGACTGAGGGCTCCACTGTATACCCAAGACCTTAATGGACGTGGACTCTGGGTTCATGTCGAAGTCCTTGGGCATGTCGCATTGGTTGTCGGGAAATCTCTCGAGCAGCTTAGGCGAGTTAGATGTCCACTTACTGAGCTGAAAGCCGCCTAGGTCTAGCAGACTTATCAACTCGTCCTGAAGTGCCTGGGCGGATTCAACTGTGTCATGACCACACAAGATGTCATCAACGAAGATAGACTTGCGAAGAACCTGAGCGGCTCCAGGGTAGCGATGGCCTTCATCATCAGCCAGCTGAAGCAGAGTGCGGATTGCATGGTATGGGCTTGATCTTAAGCCGTAGGTGACTGTATTGAGGGCGTAGGTGAGCAGAGGGTCATCTGGTGAGGACCGCCATAGTATCAGCTGATACCGTCTCTGGTCTGGGGCAACCAGCACATTTCTGAACATCCTCTGGATGTCAGTGCTGAAAACGACTGGATGCGTTCTGAAGGACATGATGATGTCCACAATGTCCTGTTGAAGGGCGGGGCCTGTGTGTAGGCATTCATTTATGCTGACATCATTGGAGCTTTTGCAGCTACCATCAAAAACAATGCGCAGCTTGTCCGACCCTGACTTAAATACGCCATGGTGAGGGATGTAGAAGTGAGGTTTATGGGCGAATGTATTTGGGTGACAGGGAGCCATGTGCCCCAAGTCGATGTATTCGGCCATGAAGTCGACGTATTTAGAACGCAGAGACGGGTTCGCCATTAGCTTCTTCTCAATATTGAGGAATCTGCGTAATGCGATAGGGTGAGTTTTACCTATTTGAGGGGCGTCCTTTAGAAAGGGCAGAGCGACCGTATATCTGCCTGAGGGATCGCGTGTAGCGGAAGATTTCCTCGCATTGTTCCTCCAGGGGATCATTATGAGTGTGAGATTGAGGGAGGGGCTCCTCAGACTCCCAGAACCTTTCCAGACTCTGACGTATAACCTGGGCTGATTCAGCTGAGTCTGGTTGTAAGCTGACGACGTGAGCTGAGTTAACCTGCCGCGCCGGCTGCGCATACAAGTCCTCAATGGGTCCTATCAACGCGAAGTCGAAAATCGTGCCGAAGGCTATGGGCTTGCCCGGGCCCAACGAGACCTTAGTCCCGTCCAACACCTGGCCAAGAACGTCCGACCCCAATAAGAGGTCGATCGGGGCTGGTGTGTGGTAAAGCTGGTCAGCCAATGGCACGGGTGCCTGGCCTAGTACGTGGGAAATGTTTGGTACCTTCTCTAAGGGAAGGTAGCCAGTGACGTTTTTTAAAATGTGAGCTGTGGCAGTGATTGTAGGAGTATCATTGTGAGTGGGTCGGCATACTATTGTTATTGCCGCCTTTGACTCATGTTTGTGCTAATTCCCAACTCCTGTAATTTTTAAAGAAGTGGGTTTTGATGGCAGGTTCAAAAGTCGTGCCATGCGTGACGTTATTAATGTCAGCATACTGCCACAGTCCAATAAAGCTCTGGCTGTGTGAAGATGGCCATGTACGTCCGCGACTCTTAGTGAGACGGTTGGCAACAAAATGGGTGTGCCAGTGGGCACAGAAGGTGAGTGAGCTGATTAAGTATCAGCTGAAATTGTATGAGCTGAGTATGTATCAGCTGTGTGGGCATGGGTTGACTGGGCATGGGCTAAATTTACCTCTTCGCTAGGGTGCTCTGTGATAGTTGGGAGTCATAATTGCTGGCGGCGTTCGCGGGGCCTACTTGGCGAACCGGACCTGGGCGGGCTGGCTCTGTGAGCAGAGCTGGGTCGCACCTGTTTAGCCTGTGCGGGTTCGTGCCGCCTGCTGTGTCTGGGACGCTCCCTCGAGTGCTCTGTCAGCTGTGGTGGGGGTACATGTACAGACGACGAATGAGCTGAGTGCGTTGGGCCGTCTGGTCGATGAAGGGGCGTGTGGTGGTTCGTGCTCCCACAGTTCTTGCATGCCCCCCTTGACCTGCACTCGCTCTCATAGTGACGGCCGAGACAACGCTGGCAGCGCTCGCGTGCCTGTACAAAGTCCCAACAGCCCTGTGTTGGCTGGGCATTGTACCATCTGCACGTCATGAGCGTATGTCCCCTAGTGGCACAATAGGGACAGTAGGACGTCGAGCGTGAGGAAGAGGACAAGGACGATGATGAGGAGCAGCTTTGCTGGAAGGCCGAGTAGACGGGGAAGGGCTGACTGCGAGCCGGGGAGGTGGATGGGCGGTGACGCATTTGCTGCGCTGGGCGTGATGGTTGGTGAGTAGGCCATAGGCGCGGTGAGGCGATGGAGCTGAGGAGCGGCCACGGTAATGGTCGGGCTGTTGCTGAGCCATCTGAGCATAAGTGCGATGGGGCAACTGTGGAGGCGCGCGGCTACGAGAAGGGCCGGGCAGAGCTTGAATGGGCTGCGGCTGGGCTATGTTGGAGAACTCTGTCTCCACACAGCGCGCGTGCTCCTCGAGGTAGGAGATGAGGTCACTTAACGTGGGCAGGGTGCTGCTAGACCCCTCTCTGCGTTCAAATAACGTGCGGAGCTCACCCTTCAGCTATCGCACCACTATCGACACAAACACGTAGTCGTCTCCTATGGGCAGATCCAAATTACTAAGGGCACACTGGGCGGACACCAGCGGAGTGAGGAAAAGTGTGCGTATGTTAGAGCGCGTGTGGATGCTCGGCAGCCCCAGGATTATGTCGACGAAACTATCGATGAGAACCCGGCGGTTCTCGTACCGCTTGGTAAGGATGTCCATGGCCACGGCAAAATTTTCATTGGTGACCTTTAGGTGGGACACCATGCTTAATGCCTCACCGCTGAGACTTGAGAAGAGATAGTGGAGCTTGACTGCTTCCGACAAGGTCGCCATGTCGTCAGTCAAACTCCTGAACAGTGCAATAAAGGAAGGCCAGTCCTCCACCTTTGAGCTGAACCTGGGCAGCGCTATCTTGGGGAGGACGGCTGTAGGCGTATTGACGCCGAGACTGGGCTGAGCGTACCGTTGGGGACGACGTGGAAGAGGGTAAGATTTCCTCCCTAGCCACAAGTATCCCCAGGTATGCCCCGGAGGCTTTTGTGTGGTTCTCAGTGTATGTCCTCTCAACCCCCTCGTCTAAGTTCTCCTCGTCAAGAATGCTGTAATATACTGAATCCAGCTTCTCCTTAATACCCTGTACCTGTGCGAAACGCACGTTAAATTCCGTTATGGAATGTTTGGTGTCGCCAGCAATGATCCGTGACCCCACCTCTAGGAGTTGGTGTATTGCTTTGGCGGCCTCCCTAAAAATCGCAGCTTGTGACTTGGTCGGCATCGCGATGAATAAAAGGAGACAAGAAAAAATAAAAAAAATAAAAAAAATTAACAAATTTAAAGGCAGTAAAAAAAAACAACACCCTGTATATATTCTATAGTTGGGCTGGATGTATTTGTTTACTAAGGTAAGGGCAAATGGGCTAAAATTAACGCAACAATAAAGAGAGCAAAACTAAGTTGGGACGCCTTGTATATGGCCTACGGGTGGGCAAACGCGTGTGTGTGTATGTGTATGTCTGTGTCTCTATTGAACGCGCGTACGTAACATTAGCCGACCGCAAAAAAAAAAACAAACAAAACAACAAAAAAATCACGTCATCCGTAGCCCACTATTGGGCAAGGCGCTCACAGTCGGGCAGACCTGTAGCGGAAACTAGCGCAAAGAATGAGTCGGTTGCAAAAAAAAATTAAAAATAAACAAATAATAAAAACTTAATTAAAAAAAATAAAATTGGGACACTCTGTCTGTGTCCCACAAGTGGGCAAACGTGTGTAGAAGCGAAGGCGACGCACGCAAATAGCCGTAAGCGATATAAAAAAAAACTGATGAAGCTAAATGAAACACACTAAGCTCATGTGGTGAGCACGCACAAAAATGAGCCGATTGCAAAGGCAAAAATTGTGAGCATGCACGAGATTTGAGCCGATTTAACACGACAAGAACATAAAAAAATTCAGTAAAAAATAAAACGGGATACCATCTCTCGTCATAATACCCCACGCAACGTAATAAAACGGGAGACCTTCTCTCGTTATAATACCCTACGTAACGTAATAATTTAACTACTAACAATGTATCATTAGACAACGATCGTATAGGTTCGTACACATAGATCTGTGATCAGACAATCGGATGCATACACGAGATCAATATCAAAGCAACATGCAAAAATAATTGCGTTAAAATAATTCGGATGTTGTGTGGTCGCAATCCTAACACAAATGATTCATAACTACCTCACCAAATTTTTATTGGGACAGGGTAAAGTTATGTGAACAAATGAATTTAGAAATGATGGCACAAATTAGATTATGGGCGGAAATAATTATTTTTTAGCGGACTGTAATTGAATGAGCTGATGGAACGTGAGACCAAATTATGGTGAAATGGTAAAAGTTTACTGGTTACGGGAAGGTCGCCGGTATTTAAATTTACCGGTTCGAATGACCAGAATGTTACGGCGAAGGGCGCTCGCCGTAACAGCGACGGAATAAGGTGTGTGGACCCAGGACAGGTCTGGTTAGGTTTCGGAAATGAGGGTATGCGACTTACTTGGTAGATGATTGGTGGGGGCATGGCAGGAGACGGGGCAGCGAGCTGGCGGGCGGCGATGTAGGCGATTTGTCACGGCACAGCACAAAGTCCTTTCACCTAATCACAGGCACTATATTCACAGGCACTATCTTCACCGAGTCACTATCAATAAGGGCAGATACCAGCGCGCGTATTTTGTGGGCGTCTCGCGTTAGCTAGCAGACAGACGAGTCCCGCGGTCGGCTCACGACGCGAGCGACCGCGGGTCGCGCAGCGGTGGCGCCGCGGCAGATAGGCGGACGCGGCCGTCAACAACCGCTGAGTCAACCACCTTACAGCTGGCGGTATGCTTTGAATGGCCGTTGCGCTGTGGCGCAAACACTTTTTATGAATTTTGTCTCTTTTACGCAGGGACCTTACTATTCCAATAGTAATCCAAGGCTTGAGCGGTCTCTGTCTTCTACTTAATTTGGTATTTATAGAAAATGTTGATCTGCAATGCTGTATTTTATTAATTAGAAATTCAGTGAGCCAATTAGGATTAGTACTTTCGTAGAATTCCTGCCAATTTACTTTCTGTAGATATTCTAGAATAGCATCATAGTTAAGTTTTGTTTTATTTATTTTTGTCTTAGGCTTTACAATATATTCTAAATCATTGACATATAATAGAATCGGGGAGTGGTCGGTAATCTGAGTATGCTGATAGGCCACCGTTTGCCATGCGCCAATACACCTGAAAATAAAATGATCAAGGCAAGTTTCTGAAGGTTGTCTTGTAGCACAGGTAATACCTGACGCAAGTCCAAAAGTAGCTATTAGATCAAGATACTCAGTTGCATAAGTGGATAGATGGTTCAGACTTGTATCAATATTTACATCACCGGTTACAATAATGTTTTTTGATCTAACAGATTTTAGTAAAAGTTCTAGAGTGTCCAGAAATAATGTAGGATTTAAAAATAATGGCGGGCGATACAAGCAAATAATGGTGACATCATCTAGGGTAACAACCAGGCAATTTGCTTCACTACCCAAGTAGCATATCAAGCTGTATAAAAGCTGTATTTGAACTTATTTTTATACTTACAGCTGCATATTGAGGCTGTAAAAAGGCTGTATAAGCGATTATACAGACCTTATTAGCTCAAAAAGGGCCCATATTATAAATCTTTTCGCGTTAGTATAGCTGTATAGTAGCTGTAGAAGCAAAGCAGAAGCTGTTTAGTAGCTGTTTAAGAGATGTTATTCGGTGTAAGGAAAAGCAACTACACTCCAAATAATATTTTATAAAGATAAAAGTTTTAAATATGAGTTATAAGTGAATTAGAAAATTATGAAAATAAAAGAGAAACATGTCGTACAAGAATAGTATAATAATTATGACGCATGATGTTCATATTTCAAAGTGCAATCCCAAGTATTGATAAATCTTAGGAATCTGATGGTGTTAATTGGTAAAACAAAGTGCAAATCCAATTTTATTCTCAATGTGTGGTTGGTTATTGGCAATATTTTAACGCGCCAGTAAAACTATACAAAAACATAAAGAAGATTATTAAACACGGGTAAGTAAGTGTTTGTTTTTAAGGTTATAATATAAATTATATTTAAAATAATTTATATGACACAGCGACAAAATTTTGTAGCTGATAATCATGAAACGGTTGAAACTATTAACAAACATTGGTTTAATTATATTTGAATATCTTTTTTCATTCGTTCTAAAATGGCGACATTTTGTTATACAGCTTAGATAATATTAGGAGGGTACTAAAGTCTTACTAGCTGTACTACGGCGGATATGGATTGCATAATACATCTCTTAGTTTTTAACCAGCTTTATTAGTGTTTTTTATTATTATTTAGGCTATATATGAGATCTGGGTAGAGAAATTATAATTCTGTTTAGAGATCCGTGTAAGAATTGATTATCCCTGAGTTTTATTTTAAAAATTGAACAATGAAATGTAATTGAATTTAAAGTGGTAATTAAAAATTAAAATATAATATTTAATTTATTCTACGATTGGTTCCAGATTGTTAATCAACAAGAGAAATCATTAACTTCACCTACTGCAACAATATTCACACAGATACTTCCAGAAGTGACAACTGCTGAAAAATATGTTATTCGATATATAGACGAGTGCGAGCTGGCAACAATTTCTGTCGACCCCCATCGTAATGAGTTTGAATCTCAAACCCCTTTTCAAACCCAGAAGATCACGAAGTAAATCAGATTGGAAATTATCTAAAATAAATTTTAGATAATCAAAATAATATATTAGACAAATAATAAATGTTCTTGCAGACAATCAAAATAACATTTAATCAAATAAAACATGTTATTGCAACAGATACTTTCTTTTTCACATTTTCTATATATATCCCGTTTTTAATTAAGTGTTCCATTTCGTACACAAAATCATCTAAATATTGGTCAATTTGTTTGGTTTTCCAACACCAAAATAAATTCCAATTACAAACGGCTTAATATCTGGTCTTTCAAATATAGTGGACAAAATTGGCCAAAACTCTTTATTTGAGCTTCTAAATATTGGGAGACCATCAAAATTGAAATTTAAAGTAATTTTAGTTGTAACATTGTTCAACCTTGTTCAATCGTTTTGATACGTATTTGTTTGATAGTACCTAAAATAGTTCTAGCGTCATGTGGCGCTAAATCGTTTAGAGCTATTTGAGTTTTTTTTAAATCCACAACGGGTTAGCGCTTGGCCTTTATCTTACCTGATAGTAAGTGACGATAAGGCCGAAGGTGGAAGCGCGCTTCACCCGGAATCTTCAACCACTGAGGAACTGGTTATCTTATCTCAAACTGTCGGAACACAACAATGCTATAAACATCGTTGTTATGGCGACAGACTTAGATAAGATGGTGGTAGCTAGCCAGGCGGACTTAACAGCCCTACCACCAACCAAACCGAGCACACAAAGATGTACACCCCGCTTGGAATCGAAATCTTGACCTCTTGGTCTAAAACCGGTGGCTTAGCCACTAAACCACAGAGGCGGTTAAATAAATATATATTTTTTTCTGTAGCCCATTCTTTTATTCACTGGCGAAACTACATATTTTTTGAAAATTTGTCATCATCATTATTACGTTGTTAATCAGGTTCCAAAGTTTTAACTAAATTCAAACATTCGACTCCAATTATTGTTTTTCCTACAGAACCTTCGTTGGACGTCGATGGAATTGGCGCTTAACTGTAGGTTGTCAAATTTAAAATATTATAAATAATTACTGTCATTTGGTTTATTTATATTTCGTTATTAACCGACGTAGAAAAATGAGGAGGTTCTCAAGTCGTCTGTCGTCCATCTTTTTCTTTTTTTCCACATTATAAATGCGAGCTTCAGCAAACACTATGATGCAATCGTGACGACTCTGTCAGTAAAGTGGGCTAAAGCTGTACTATTGATGTAGTTTATTTTTTTAGTTCTAAAGCACTCTTGTAGACAGTTGTTTTAAAACCACTGTATTTACAAGAGTGCCTAATTACGCTATAAGATTAAGTTTTATAATGGAGGTTGCATACACAATTGTACAGAAACAAGTATCGAGTGATACCATAATAACGCTTAGTTCAGTAGTAAGTAAGTGATCACATACAAAAACCAGCCTCTATACAGCTTTAACGATAAAGCTAGCTTAAAGTGTCACAAAACTCTTAAAGTTCTATAGCAGAGTTTTAATAATCTGTTTTAAAACCTTAAGATTCCGCAGATCCCTTAAAACTAATTTTATACAGCTTGAGCTGTATAATAACTCAAATATCTCTCTCATAAATATGAAAGTATCTTTTGACACTCTTGTACGTCTTTTAAAGGACCTTAAGTTCTAAAGGAGCTGGTAAATTAATGTTGTAAACGCTTGTGTGCTGCTTGGGTAACCATCGTTGCCTCAGTAACAGTGGCTTTAATACCTTCCCTAATATAAATGACTACACCGTCGTTTTTATTGAAACTATTTTTGGTATAGTAAGCACTATAGTTACATACAGAAGGTGGTGTAAAGTTTTCATTTGTCCAACATTCACTTAAAACCATAATATCTATCTCTATATCAATACACGAAACAAACATGAGGAAACTGTCTAAATTTTTATTTATACTTCTTATATTTTGGCTCACAATGCAAAGCTTCTTATTAGCAGTTTTTGGCGATAAAACTTGAGAGGTTATAGCTGGATCAGTAAGTTCAATTGTCTCAACTGTATTAGTATTATCGACCTCCGTCGATATAACATTACCTATTTGATTGAATGTTAATTATAACTAAATAGTGCAACTGCAGTGCGCCTACCTGGAAGGTATTATTTGTGTATAAACAAAAATAAAAGGTATTATTTGTGTATAAACAAAAACAAAAATAACCTCCAGTACCAAATAGCACTTTTGTAGTGATTTTTAAAAATAACAGTATAAGTGAATTCACGATTATTTGTGTATTTTTATTTAGATTTACCAATAGGTGTAGGTACTTAGAATTTAAATACATTACAACGCTATTTAGGAGTTCGCTAATGTACAATAATATACATATTGTGTACCTTTGTGGGTAATATAATATTTGAGTTATGAAAAGTGTGTATTTGTTGAGTGTGAAGTGTGAAATGTTCCAATCGAGTAAAGCTAATGTATCGTATGTACATAATCTAAGACAATAGTACAACTTTAATTTACTCGTAATAAAATATGAGTTTAAATTTTTTAATATAATAAGATATGAGATAACAATACTATAATAAAATGCAATTAACCTGAATAATATAAAGCTATGTGCCACTTTTAACAACTTGCATACATTTGTGACATTTTGGCATTCAACAATAGTTTTATATTTTAAAAATAACAAGTAATAATAATTAACGTAGGAGTAACAGATAAGTTTAATTTGTTTAGTATACGAATCTAGTCACTTTGATGTTAGTTGTTCTACTGATTTTGTTGGTGATTTTTGTAACGCTGTGAGCTGAGCTTCTTCTAGAACTGTAATTGGCAGTTCGCCATCTGTTTTGCGTATAAGTACTTTCGAGTTCGATGTCCAGCAATATTTTACACAACCAGCCTTTACTAATTCCCGTCCCAAGTAGTACAGTCTTCTAGTTTTTTGTGTAAGATGTTCAGCAATAAATATAGACTGGGGAGTTCCCTTAAAGCCAAGCATAGAAGTATTCAGTCTGTTATTCCTGTTCTCTGAGTAGTATGCTCTGCCAGCCTTAATTATTCGATTTTTCAATAACACCGAGGAGACGGTTAAAAGAATAATTTTATTAGCGGTCTTAGAGTGAAGGCGGCGCATGTCAGTAATATCCGTAGATAACATATTGACGGAAAGACTTTTGAATAGTTCTATCATCATGTTGGCTAGGTCATCTTGGGTTTCATCCCTTTTTTGAGGTATATTTTTAATTTCTAGTGTAGTTTAATTAAGTTTGCAGTTTAGTTCTTCATTTTGCCTTTCCAGATACTTAATGCGTTCTTGGTATAAAGTGGAAGACTTTTCAAGTAAAACGATCCTACCCTTAATGTCCTTAAATTGCTCAGATAGGAAAGAAATTGATTTCTCGATGTCAGTGTTAACTTTACACACCTCCGTCAATTGTTTATTAACCTTGTTAATTGAAGTTTGGATAGTGGATAACTTGGAGTCTTGGTCAGCTTTCCACTTCGAAAACATCTCCATTATTTCAGATTTAAAATCGACTGAAGACACACTCGAGCTTTGTTCGTCGTCTTTGGGCTTGTTTTTTTTATTTGCCTGTCGAGTAGACATATTGACATAGGTATCTGTTTCTGAATTCGATGAAAAAGTTGCTTAGGCGCAGGTGGGCGTCTATGATAATTGCCAATAAACGTTACGCAGGCGGGGTTAGCAATGCGGCAGGGGTAGAAATACAATATTTGTCTCACTCACCCGGGACATCTGCCGCCTCTTTCTAGCTTGCGTTGCAGTGGTGCGCCTGTCTTGAATTTATGTTTGCCTGGTATTAACGCTCGTACAAAATCACTAAATCTTCACTTTTAAATCAATTTAAATTAAACATGGAGCTTGATTGTAGCACGTCCGACAAGTTCGGGGTCCGGGGGAAGAGAGGAGAAGAAATAAGAAATTACATTATTATTTCCTAAATTGATTAAGAATTTAAAAATAAGTCACTTAAAAAACGATATGTCTCAAAAATCGATTAGAAATTTAAAGGAATTCAGTACATTTTTATTAACAAAGCTTTACTTATAAAGTTTTACTAATAAACTTACAAAGTTCATGAGTATGTAATAATTTTATTATGTTGTATTGTCTTAATATGAATACGGAAAAAGAAAAAAACTTATGCCTAGTTTTCTTGCTTTATCTTCTTGATACTCGTACAAGATCTCCTCGAGTGGGTTTACAGCTTCGATGTTAAAGTTTTAAAAAATCATCATCATCAGCCTATAAACGTGCCACTGCTGGGCACAGTTCTTCCCACATGGACAACAGCACATTGGTAGATCAAGCCACAACCCACTACGCTGGTCCAATGCGGGTTGGTGGCTTTAATGATTGCTATCTTTCAATAACAACCGGGACCGACTGCTTTACGTACCTTCCGAAGCACGAAGAAGCACGAGATGTTTAAAAAGTTATGGTAACAATCTAGTGACCAAGAATTGCGAAAGTTGCTTAACAGCCAACTATCGACCCATCGCTGTAACTTCTGTGCTGTGCAAGGTGTTTGAGCGGATAATTAATTCCCAGCTCATTCATTACCTAGAGGCTGCTGCTCCATGATCGCCAGTATGGGTTCAGACCAAAGCAATCAACGGGTGATCTTCTAGCGTACGTTTCTCACGCGTGGGGTGAAGCGATGGACAAGCATAGCGAATCCCTGGCAGTTAGCCTTGATATCGCCAAAGCTTTTGATAGAGTCAAGCATCGTTCCCTACTTTCCAAGTTGCCAGCCTTCGGTGTGCCGCCCCGTTTGTGCGCCTGGGTTGCAGACTTTCTAGAAGGGCGGAGGATTCGTGTCCTTTGTGAGGGTAGTTCCTCCGCGTTCTACAAAGTCAATGCCGGAATGCCGCAGGGTTCTGTGCTCTCACCTACTCTATTTCTTCTGCATATTAATGACATGTTGTCCTTGGGCAATATTCATTGTTATGCGGATGACAATACTGTGCATGAGCGGTACTTGGGACATCCTGCGGCAAAGCAAGCCGATATCATGGTGAAAAGGGCAGAACTGGTTGCCAAACTGAACCTGACTCTCGATCGTGTCTCTAAGTGGGGATTTAAAAACCTGGTCGAGTTTTCATGCTAGCAAAACCCAGGTTTGTGCATTCTCGTCCAAAGTAACTCCCTTCCTTACTCCTTTCTCTATTCAGAACTCTCCGTTACCCATTTCGGTGAACCTCAGCATTCTTGGCATGGACATCGGCAAGGAACTGAATCCAAAATGCTACATCGAGAGTGCTATTTTAACTGCCTCCCGGAAGTTGGGTATTCTCAATAAGGTGAGGCGGCTTTTTATTCCCAAGCAGCGCTGTTTGCTGTACAAAACTCAGGTGCGATCGAGTATGGAGTATTGTTCCCATCTATTTGACGGCTCCGCTAAATACCTCATCGATGCACTTGATAGACTGCAAAGGCGAGCAGTACGCATTATTGGAGATGGTGTAGTTACAGCCTCCCTTAAGGACCTCCAGCTGCGTAGAAACATTGCTTCTCTCAGTGTCTTCTACCGGAACTACTACGGAGAGTGTTCTGAAGAACTTTTTGATCTTATCCCGCCCTCTCCTTTCCTCTCCCGGACTACGTGGTGGTGGTGGTTCGTGCTGGTCTTAGGAACCACCATCATGCTGCACAGACTGTCAGTACTCGTACCAAAAATTTGGCAAGTCGTTCCTCTGTAAGACCATTCGGCTTTGGAATTCTTTGCCGGCGCATGTATTTTCCATTTCCTACAGTCCCAAGTCTTTTAAGCTGGGCGTTAAACGGCATTTATGCAGGCCGTCATGAATGGGAGCGCTCGTTATCGTGCTTATTCCACGGTGCGGAGCGCTCTCATTATTTTGGACTGCATCGGCTGCTTACCATCAGGCAGGATGCAGTCACTATGACGAGTCATTATAAAAAAAAGCAAAATCGCTAGTCGAGCTCTTTAGCCGCTGCGCCATCAAGCTCCTCCAAAGTAGTTTGTATTTTATTTTTTCCTTTTTCAAAATATATATATATATTTTATACTGTAGGAATTTATATATTTTTTTTAAAGATCGGATAAAGATTAGTGTCATAAGAGAGAAGTGGAATGAATGAAGATGTAGTGAAGTTTAACATTGAGAAAGGCATGCTAAGATGGTTTGGTCATGTAGAGAGGATAGAAAAAAAAAGAATTACAAAGGAGGTGCATGTGGTGACAGTGAATGAGATGGTTGGAAGGGGAAGACCTCGGCGAACACACTTAGATCAGATCGGTGACGTTCTCGTTAAAGGTCAGGTCAAGTGTCGAGGGTAGGGCTCCTGGCAGAACCACGACGTCAGTGCTCCGCCAATAAGTATAAGATAAGATAAGATAAGAAGTCATTTATTTCTCTTTCACATAAAGGTAGTACAATATTTGACAAAAGTAACAACATGATTAGGTACCGTTATGTGAGAGACTGGAGCCTGAGAAAGGTTTTAGTATAAAACCCGTTTTACCGGTCACCAGTGCCCCCGCAACTCCGGTTTTAGTTGTGAACAAGTACTTTGGTTGTATTATGAAGCTAACAACTATATTTGGAAAAGAATTTAGGAAATAAAAGAAAACATGATAAAAATAACACAAAAACAATAAAAATGTACTTAGTCTAAAACTATTCGATAAGTTTGACAATACATTTGAACTGACATTAGGTATGAGTGTGTGAGGGGGAGTGTAAGTGTGAGCGTGAGTAAATGTGTATGTGGGTGAATGTGGGTGTGTGTGCTTCTTGACTGCACGATGTAAGGGTATAGGAGACATCAAGATATGGGTAATAGGAACTGTTCGGTTTCGTCATACTCTAGGGTTTGAAACCATCTAGAAATAAGTTTTTTACACGTAAATATTGTAAAGTGGTATATTCCTAAATTTGAATTTAGTTTGTTATACATAAATGGTCCAAGGAAAAAGATAAAGTTGTGAGAGTGACTCGACTGTGTATATGGTATGTTGCACACTTTTTCCTTCCTCCGGCTGTTAGTGTTGATGTTAGGGTCGTATGAGAGTGGATTGTGTATGTAAAGGGCAGCCTGGAGAATGAACGATTGTCTCACTGTAAGGACTTCCCAATGCTTGTATAATGCGCTTGTGGAAAACCGAAATGGAAAACCAGCAGCTACCTTTAGGATAGCTCGCTGTGCCCTTTCCAATTGGATGAGGTGTGTTTTGGCTGCGCCGCCCCACGATGTAATGCAATAGTCCACTAATGACTGACCAAGAGCACAATAAACCATTTTTATTGTTTTCCGGTTGGCTACGTGTTTTAGATTTTTAAAAACGTAGATTAGTTTACGTAGTCGGGGCACAAGAGCTTCGATGTGTGGTTTGAAAGTTAAAGTTTGGTCGACTTAGGGGTTACCCCCCTAAGTATTTGATGGATTCAGTTCTATCTAATGGCGGGCATTGGCAATTCTGTGAGTGAATATCTATGTACTTATTGCACTGATGGACATATATAAAGAGATTCGCAGGAGGAAGCAGATTTTGTCTGTGAGCGAAAGCGACGTATTTGGTCTTGGAGACGTTTAGCGTTAAGATGTTACTTTGCAGCCAATTGACAACTATGTCTAATCCTCTTTACGCACTAGTATAAACATCCTCCCAGGTGTCCCCGCTGAAGAATGAATGTGTATGAACAAAACACGAATGCAACTTATACCCCCTCGACCGGAGATTTATTTATTTGACTCACAAAACATTTATGTACACAATAGTCAATACACAATATATAACAAGGTTACACACACACAAGGTAATACACACACACAGAGTAGGTAATACACATATGGTCATGCACACACAATACACGTAAGGTCCATGCAAATTAAAGTCAGGCACAAATATATACGCACAAGGTTATATACACGCACACACACACAGGTACATAAATGGTCAAATCCAAGTTAGTAATTACACGTCAGTCAGATACACAAAGCACAATTTATACAGTGTTTATAAAGTTTCCCAAAATACTCAACTTCCCACACTGGCTCTAAACTTTACTAGGTATATTTAATACTTCTTCAGTTTTCTGATTTTTCATAAGTTTCTGGTTCATTAGCTACTATAAGCTACTCGGATTGCTGCTTGAAGTGAACACACACAAAGCACAATTTATACAGTGTTTATAAAGTTTCCCTAAATACTCAACTTTCACACTGGCTCTAAACTGCTCTAGGTATATCTCAATTACTTCTTCAGTTTTCTGATTTTCCAAAGGTTCCAGCTAGTTGCTGCTCGGTAGACTGCTTGAAGTGAACATGAAGACCGAAATCCCGCTCGGCCCTTTTATACGAAAAAGCTTCTAGAAGATTTGAATTATTCTAGCCAATTAGAGAGCAGAGATGTAGAGGTAGTCGCCCATTTTCAATTACAAAAATATTCTGAATGCACATTCAGATCCGCTATGAACTGTCACTTTAAAATCGACTAAAATTCCATTTATATCCAAACGCTCTGATTCTAAGTTATACAACAAAATATAAGTCTAGACCTATCTTAAAATATATCTGCGCATGCGATTCGTTATAACACATCCAAGCAATTGCATATCTTAGAGCGCTAGTCTAGTTTTTGCGAGAATTATTCCTAAACAATGCTACGTGCAGATTACAATAATTCCGCGCGGCTAATTTTGACTTCACCACCACGTCGGGCGTTATGTCTACCATAATTCTAGATAAACGACATTCACGTGGGCTTAGCCGTTTTGGAGGAACAATAAAATACGTTGTCCGACCATAAAACATTTACAAGTTTACCACGATCGCCATGTTAGTTTTATCTCCTATTGTTATTCTATTCGTACTATGCTTACATTGTATGACTAATTATCATTTACAGAGGTTACTTGATAAGCTGCCCATCAATAACAATCGATAACAATCAAATTCGTGACAATTATTAAAACTTTCAAATTACGTAAATAGCAGCTTCATCTACTCATCAAGAGAGGGAGCTGTAGCAAACATGCAAATTCCTAGAAGGCGATAGTAACTTTTTTAACCGCTACGTAAATACGACGGCTAAAATTTTCTAAGCTTTTCTTTTATTCGTACACAATCACACGCAAACGGCTATGCTTACATGGTATGAATATCTATCCTATACAGAAGCTACTTGTTAATTTAAACATCATTAACAATCAATTTCGTAACAATAAGTAAAACTTCATAATTACGTAAATAGCAGCTTCAGTTTTTTATCAAGAGAGGGCGCTGTAGCAAACGTGCAAATTCCTAGAAGGCGATGGTAACATTTTTTATTCGTTACATAAGTACCGCGGCTAAAGTTTTTTAAGATTTCTTTAATTCACATTGTATGCGTATCGTATACTATCAAACGCAAGCGAATGCGGTATCGCCCTATTGTTTATGTTTATCAAATCAATCATTATACAAATTCCAATCCCTAATTGATTCTGAAACTAATAGTTACATTAACTTGTTCGTTCTCTACGTACCTAACCATTAATTTGATCACCTATTAATCTGTCCGTTACATCAAGAGTACCCCAAACCGACGAGCATGTATGAAGAATTTTATGAGAGTAAAAAAAAAAATGTATTTATTTCAGGTAAATCAATTACAATTAAGTTACCGGGGCTACCCCAGAAAGTAGTCAGAAGACACTTGTGTGCTTTATGTAGCGTCTGTGTGAAAAACAATAAGTTTCAACTCCATCAAGTTACTCTAACCAAAATGTCTTTGACGTCATCGTAACTAAGGGCTAAAAGCCACTCAGTTAAAACACTTCTACACTTAAACAGTTGCATGGGGTAAATACTTAGTGTACGATGTATTTTGTTATACACATAGGGCTATAAATTGCCGAGTGGCAAAGACAGTACGAGCAGGGTATGAAGGAGCTACGGTATGGCACCGTCTTTTTTGAAGTTTGGTTTTATCTAAAGGTAATGTTTTGTGGTAGCTTATTGTCATCTGTAGAATACAAAGTTTTCTAACAGAGAGCAGCAGAGAGAGTAATTGAAGCAAAAAATAAAGCAAAATTAAAATTAAAAAAACATCTTTTCCAGTTGCAGCTTTCCAGCGCTTAAGCGGTCGCGTTGGGTTAATATTTTATTTTATTATGTTTTTGTTATTATTTAAAATTTTGTATTGTTATTTTACAGTCTTGTTTTTCATTGTAACCCTAAGAATGTTTAATGCATATAATTAGTAAAGTAAACTGTCTATTTTTACGACTTGAACCATAATGTCACTATGTTCTTTGTATTATTGTATTTGTGATTTTGTAGACATGAACTTAAATTTTAGCTGTTTAAGTTTATGTCTGTAGCTGCGCTTCCCTCGTACTGGTTCCACAGAATACCAGCGCCATGGCATGTAAATGCCACGGCACAAGCTGAGTGGAGACCAATTCGGCTGCATAATATCTAGGTACATGTTTTATGTCTGTAATGTTAAATTGTGATATTTATGCTCCGAATAAATATTTTTCATTTCGTTTCATTTTATTTCAAAGGATGCCAGGATAGGAGAAAATGAAAATCTGTTGTCTCTGCATATCCCTCCGGGAAGCGAGCGTGATCTATGTATGTATGTACTCGTATTTATTTTTATTATCGGGTGCCAAGACTCATCTTAATAGGTTTGTTAGGAATTTCATTAAGAGGTTTCATCCCATACAAATTCCAAGTCGACATTTTTAAAAACCAATAAGCCAATTTTGATGAAACTTTGCATGCTGAAGTAAAACACAGGGATCTAAATAGTTTGTAGAAAACATTTAAAAAAAATGTTTATTAACTGAGTAATTGCGATTTTTAACTTTCTATAGTGGACTTAAAATCGCAATAACGCAGCTAAAAAAACGTTTATTTTTAAATGTTTTCAACAAACTATTTAGATCCCTGTATTTCACTTTAACAGCAAAATTTCGACTTGAAAGTTTGTGTGGAAAACCGAAATGCGTAAACCCTCTTAACAAAAGTGGGAGCTATTTGAAACCAATAATGGGTTTTACTACGCCATATCGAATGCCAATATATCGAATGCCAGTTGATCGGTGACAATTAACCGAAAACCCAATATATCGACATGCCATTTGATCGAATTACAAATAATCGATAGATCAATAGATCGTTAGGCCAATAGATCAAAAGCTAATTAGATCGATGTTTTATAAGATCGAATTGCAAATAATCGAATGCCTAGGGATAACCTAGGCATTCGATTATTTGCAATTCGATTTTGTCGTGTCAATCATATGTGTCAATTTATCGAAGGCAGGAATTTTCGATGTTTTATAAGATTGAATTGCAAATAATTAAATGCGTAGCTAGATGATGGATGTGTCAATTATCAACGGCAGGTTTTTTTAAATAAATAATTCAAAATCCAGAATCTTAGCAGTAAAATCATATTATGAAGATGCCACGTCAACATTTAATGATTGTTGTTTGTTATTACGAGTACCGTTAGAATTACGTATTTCCATTCATCACCATTTACACGTGTGCCCTTGTACGCAAGAGGTCGATGAGGTCTCAAACGTTTTCTTCAGGTACCAACGAACTTTACATTTGAATCAAGTGTAACATTGCGTATGTTCTTATAGATGTAGGCCTACGATATGATCTAGAGGTAGTCACACTAGAGATGCCTAGAACGCTAGGATTTTATAAGCTACTTTTATATACGTAGCTTTTTGTCATAAATTTTTTTTTTTTTCAAATATAGATAGCCCCGCTCCATGACACCAATTTGATGTACCACTTTTTTACTTAATTACTGATTTAAAATTGGTTGCGCCGGTATAGATTTCAAATGTGTCGCGTTATTTATTTGCATGTTATATCGCCGATTTGAAATTATTCATTGTATGGTTGTCGACACTGCTATTCAAACTTCCTTTTCCCTTCTCCTTCGCACATATCTTGGCTGGCGCATAGAAGAGCGAGACAACTGTCACCGCCATCTAGCGGTACAAAATGACATCCTACCACTGCCCATATATGGCAATAGAAAGCGAGGGGAAGAACCGCAGTGCCCGCTCCGCGCACCCGCATTTAATTTCGCAAGATTATGGTTTTTGCCGCCTAATCATAATAAAAACTCAACAAAACGCGTGTGTTAACTGTGCAGTGCATGTGAAACTTATAAACTGCTGCAGCCAAGACCAGGGACGTCCCCGGCAATCTCAAGCATCCCGCACACCACGAGACGAGGCGGTCACGGTATCGTGCCCATTCCAAACTTTTTCTGGTTTTTTGTCGATAATTGCGTATCAGTTTTAACTTTCTTCGCCCCGCAATTACAGTCCACAATTGAATCGCCCGCACAACCAAAAATATTTCTTTTGAGTGTTGCTTTTCATTTATTTTAATCACTCATACATAATTGGTGTAGCTTTATATAAGTAATGTTTTAAGTTTAAACAAGATTTTTGCTATACAGTTCACACGAGTGCAAAAATTTAGCAACAAAGATTTAATCTTTATTTTAAATGAAATAGTTGACCAGTAGCATTATAGAATATGTTGTGACAACGCTTAATAACTGTAGAGGTAGCGCCGCGTCGACGGTAAATAAAGAGCCTGCGGTCATCTTCTGAAATAAGCTGTTCATTCTTATCACATTCTTGCAGAGCTGCTTCGTCCCATCTGTAAATGCCAAAGTGAAGTGTAAGCTTTGTAATTCATTATAATTAAAGAGTAGTTAAATTAATTATATTAAAAGAAGATATCTTAGGTACCTACTTAATTACTGAACTTGGTTTTATTGACATTATTACAAAGTAGGTACCTACAACAAAAATAGAATCCCGTCATTAAAATCAAGTCATCGCTACAATTGATGGGTGTTGGCTAAATTCAAGTGATAATGAAAGCAACTTTAAATTCAGTAACAGTCATACAATATGCTACACATAATACAATGTAAAATTAAAAACAAAAAACGCAAAGAGTCTTACAGCTTTACCAATCAGTTTGACAATTAAGTCGAACCCCTTGACCGTACAATAGTTGTGCTGCGTAAGCGCAGCGCCCTCAACCCTAACATTACCGTTGGCAGCTCTTCTCTCCATGAGGTATCTTTTAGTCTAGCCATGAGCGCGGTCTTCATGCTACGATGCCAGCGTTCCACTAGCCCATTACTTTGTGTATGGCGTAGGTCGAACTATTGGCCCACCTTTCATTTTCAGTTTCGTTTAGTCCTAGCAAAAAATTTATATTAGGTCGAGAAAAAAGTTTTTATGCAGTTTTGAACCAGGCACATTCATAATTTTATTCAATAGTCTTTTTTCAAAATTTCGAACACAGAATTTAAAGAAACAAAAGACAATTTGGAGCGTGTTCGTTGATATCAAACAATCGAATACTAAGAAAACTTGATTAAATTGGTTTACTTGGATTTAATTCTTGAAAGTGTGATTTTTCTCTTTGGTTTTGCAACAAACATTACTTATTCTTAACATTAAGGTGAGGTTCTATCAATAATCTATAGATACTTTGCCTGAAGTCGCCGCCCAAGCTGTGGCACTTATCCAGGCCGGACACAGCCAAAGAAATGTGAGTGCTCAACTTATTTAAGTCGATCTGCGGTCCGAAATGTTTATGGGAGATACCTAGAGACTGGCGGCTTTGTTCGTCGCCAAGGAAGGCCACGATCTCGGGTCACAACTGAAAGGCAGGATCGATTCATCGTGACGACCAGCTTGAGAAATCGTCACCTTACCTCTATTGAGATACAGAACCAACTTCGCGACTTCCACTGAGTATCTGTGAGCGTTCTGTTACATCCCTATGATGTTAGTATATATGCTTACAGCCCTAACTTACTGCTGCATCAGCATATTGCTATCCAGCCAGACGCGCCCGCTTCTCGAGCGCGCCAGTCTTATTCCAACCTCCGCGACGGCTGCCAATTTCATTCAAATCATTTTAATATTAGTATTATTTCTATTTCCTTTTTTTTTAAACCCTAATCGCGAGACTCGTTCTAACATTTGGTGGCAGCGGTGGGATCCAAAAAATAGGATCCTCGGTCCGTCTCAGTTCCAAAGTTTCGAAAAACTTTTACAAAAGTGTAATTACTATATCTATATAAATATATATATATATCTATATTTAGTGCAATCCTACTTCTACGTCAAGTGAGAACTTACCTCTGTACCCAGTGCTATCGTACTTCTACGTCAAGTGAGAACTTACCTCTGTGTCCAGTGCTAACTTTCTTCTACGTCAAATGTGAACTTACCTCTGTATCCAGTGCTATCGTACTTCCACATAAAGTGTGAACTTACCTCTGCATCCAGTGCTAACTTTCTTCTACGTCAAGTGTAAACTCACCCCTGTATCCAGTACAAACTTACCTCTGCATCCAGTGTAAACATAACTCTGTGTCCAGTGCGAGCTTAGCCTCACCTGAAAAAAAGAAGAAGAAGAAGAGGAAGAAGAAGAAGAAGTAAGAGATCGACATCGAAATCCCTCAAGATACTCCGTACCACGTCTACATTTACATCGTCGAAGCCGTCGTTATCCTAAAATTCTGGAAGAAAAGTTTCATCGACATTCGAAATCCATGAAATAATTCATACGGCTGAACATTGAATCACGAGAATTCACAATCAACACTCTTCACAGTCGTCCGCCATATTCATCTCCGAGAGCCCGCAACATTGTTGCAGCGTTACTAAGAAATCATTACATCCAACCGTAATGAACCTTATCGCAGCCGTAGCCGCCGTCGTATCCTGCGTACTGTGAGTCGTGCTATAAACTATCCTTTGTTATTTCATTGTGCTATTACTTTGTCGTTTTATTCCATATCTGCTGTGACTACGAGTGCGAACTAATTGTTGTAATAACTTAATTAAGTTTGTTAATTTTCCTATTGCATGTTGTTTTAGCTTAATTGTTTAAGTTCTAATTTCTAAGTTCCGAGTTCTAAGATGTCTAATCCAAGTTTACAAATACCTTTAAACACTGACTTGCCATTCGATACAGATGATGAAAGGGCCACGAGCCCTCTTGAAAAACAGAAGGGAAAAGGGAAAAAGACTCCCACTCTTCAATCCACTGATATGCTAGATCTAAACATTTTCTTAAAATTTATTAAGCCCTATGATGGCAGTAGAGAAACACTTAACTCTTTTATTATAAATTGCAATAATGCTTATGAATTAGCATCTAATCAACAAAAGACTACTCTTTTTAAATACATATTATGCCAACTTCAAGGAAAGGCGGAAGTTGCTTGCTCAATTAAAGAATTCTCAAACTGGGAACAACTTAAAGAGTTCCTCAAAACTCAATTCAGTGACCGCAAACATTCCTCGCACCTCCTAATGGAGTTACAAGAAAGCAAGCAACTCTCGACTGAAAACGTAAGCCAGTTTGCTCTTAGAATTGAAACATTATTGTCACAACTGCTCACTGAAATCTCACTTAGCAACAGCAAAATAAAAGAGTTACCAGGTCGCTGTGCCGCGATGGAAGAATTAGCTTTACATCATTTTCTCATTGGTCTCCATCCACGCGTATCAAACATTATAAGATGTAAAACACCGAAAACTTTGAACGAAGCTATTAGCTTTTCCATTTCAGAGGAAAGAATTTAAAAAACTCTGTACAAAACAAATATTCCTATCGATAATAAATCTTTCAGTAGAAATCAAAGAGCTTCTAATCCTACTACACAAAATCGCAACACGTTTCCGCAAAAGAATAATCCTAACGTTCAAACTCCTGTATCCCGCGGTTATGCCAACTCGCCTATAATCTGCAGATATTGCAAATTCCCAGGGCACAGTATTGAACAGTGCCGTAAGAGAGAATATAACAACCGGTTTAAGACCCAGTTCGGGCCTCAACCGTCAACTTCCAATCCTAGCAGATTGCGGCCAATCACTTATACTCAGGATCAAGAGGAAGGTCTTGACGAAACTAATTATAACGTCGTTAACCCTGACGATAATAATTTAAACTAGAAACCGTCTCGCTTGGGTGTCACGCGAGGCGCCTCCATAACATAGGCACCAAATCTACTAAATCCTTTACCAAATCCACTGTTTCTAATAAAAAACCTACTAAATCTTTTACCAAATCCGTTGCTAAATCCACTGAATTCAATACCAAATCCGTTGCTAAATCCACTGAATTCAATACCAAATCCGTTGCTAAATCCACTGAATCCAATACCAAATCCGTTGCTAAATCCACTGAATCCAATACCAAACTTACAACCTCGATTACTAAATCCACTGAATTCAATACCAAACCTACAAACTCGATTACTAAATCCACTGAATCCAATACCAAACCTATTTCAAAATCCACTGAATTCAATACCAAATCTATTGCTAAATCCGCTGAATCCAATACCAAACCTACCATTTCCTTTGCTAAATCCACTGAATCCAATACCAAACCTACAAACCCGATTACTAAACCCACTGAATTTAATACTAAACCTACCAAATTCGTTACCAAACCCACTGAATCCAACACTAAACCTACCAAATCCGTTACTAAATCCACTAAATCCGATACCAAACCTTTTACAAGATCCTCTGGATCCAATACTAATCCTATCGAACTCATTGCCGAACCTATTAAACCCAAGGAGGTTTATGAAATCTCCTTCCACCCAGAAAAGTTATTACCGTACATATTAGTTAACAGTACAGCGACAGAACTTCCGCTGACGCTTCTCATAGACACCGGCTCTTCTATTAGTCTTGTCAAAGACACAGTTCTCAAACCCAATATTCCACTTCAAAAAGAAATCCTCAATCTAAAAGGTCTCACATCTACCATATCACAAAGCGACACAATTCCCACTTCAGGGTCCTTCAATTTACGATTATTCCTTAGTGACAAAAATCCCAAATACCACGTTACTCATAAGTTTCACGTGGTAAGCAATTTAGAATTTCCATACGACGGTATCATTGGTAATGACTTCCTCATGGAATCTCAAGGAAATATCGATTTCACATTTAGCATATTAAAACTTAAAAACTGCTACGCTCATATTCATTTCTCAGAACCTTATTACGTAATTCCTGCACGCACTGAGAAAGTAATAGAAACTACTGTCTCAAATCCCCAACTTAAAGAAGGACTTGTTCTCGACCAAATACCACATGAGAACCTTCTTATTGCCAACTGCCTAGTTAAGGTAAAAGAAAATAATAAAATTAATTTAACAGTTGCTAATCTCTCTGAATCTCCAATGATAATCAAAACTAATCTCAACCTTAAACTTTCTAAAATGATACCCATCAATCTTAATGAAACAACTTCCGTAAACCACTCCGATCCTTGTCCTGAAAGTAAAAACTCTGCTGAAAGAACCCGTCAAGTCCTAGATCTTCTTCGTATAGACCATCTTAACAATGAGGAAGCCGATGCTCTCCTTCAACTCTGCGCCGATTACTCTGACATCTTCCATCTTCCTGATGGAAAGCTGACTCACACTAATGCCATAAAACATGACATTAAGACAACCACAGAACAACCTATTAATACTTAATCCTACCGATTTCCCGAAGTTCATAAAAAAGAAGTCGATAAACAAATAAAGAAGATGCTTGAGCAAGAAATAATAGAACCATCCATATCTCCCTGGTCTTCCCCTATATGGATTGTACCTAAAAAACTGGACGCCTCAAACGAACAAAAATGGCGTGTAGTTATCGACTACCGAAAACTAAATGATGTCACAATTGGTGATACTTATCCTATTCCACAGATTACCGAAATTCTAGATCAACTAGGCAACGGTAAATACTTCTCTACGCTTGACCTAGCTTCCGGCTTTCATCAAACTCCTGTCAATAATGCCGAAAAAACTGCCTTTAGTGTACCTCAAGGGCATTTCCAGTTCAAGCGTATGCCATTCGTCTTAAAGAACGCGCCTTCTACATTTCAACGGTTAATGAATACCGCCCTATCTGGCCTACAAGGCATCCGCTGCTTCGTGTATCTAGATGATATCGTTTCATTTGATCTAAAAACTATGATCCTAAATCTAACTTCTATATTCCAGAGACTTCGTCAATTCAACCTTAAACTGCAATCTGACAAATGCGAATTCCTTAGGCGTGAGGTCGCTTATCTTGGTCACACCATATCTTCTGACGGAGTCAAACCTAATCCCGACAAGATTAAAGCTGTTCAAAGCTTCCCGACTCCTAAGTCAGCAAAGGATATAAAATCCTTCCTTGGCCTTGTCTCATACTATCGCCGATTCATTCCTGATTTCTCTAAAGTTGCCAAACCTCTAACCTTACTTCTGAAAAAGGACACTAATTTTAACTGGGAAAACCAACAACAGGTTGCCTTCGATATTCTAAAACAAAAATTAACTACTGCTCCTGTTCTTTGCTATCCCGACTTCACTAAACCATTCATACTCACGTGTGATGCCTCTAATTACGCCGTTGGCGCTGTCCTATCCCAAGGTCCTGTCGGGTCCATACCTGTATGGTCGAAAATTCCAAATTATCACAGATCATCGACCACTAAAGTGGCTCTTCAATCACAAAGACCCGAGTAGTAAAATGCAACGATGGCGATTAAAACTCGAAGAATATGAATACGAAATCCGTTATAGAAAAGGAAGACTTAAATCCGCCGCGGACGCTCTTTTCCGTCATCCCGTAAACCCTGTCATTCCAAACCAACCTGAAAAAGAAACTTCTAATTCCGATTCTACAGATGCTAATAACGATGGTAGACCCCGTCCATTTAGTCCTATGACACTTGATGATTTAGGTGTCACTATTCCTACAACACCTGACTAAGACAGCAGTAGCCTGCCTTGCATAGATCTGTTAGATGATACCGATGAATTCCCATTCAACTATAGCCCCACTGATCCTACTAGAGTCGATAAAATAAAATCTCCTAAGTCTAATGAGCCTTTAGCATCTACAAATCCGGAAAACTCACCTGAGCCAACTCCTTCAACTTCAACCAGAGACCCTGCTATATCTACTACTTCAAACTCTGAAACCCAAGACCACTTACCTGAACAACCTTCACTGCATCACGAAAATTTGCAAGCTCCACTGAGTCCTGAAAACTTACCTTTACAAAATCCAACTCAAGATCCTTACTCACCAACGCAAGCACGCGACTCTCTTCCAACCCCTGATGATACTTACACCAATGACGAATATTCTAAATTCCTAAAAGAAATCAATGACAAAAAGAACCAATTTAATACTACCATCATCGAACATAACCAATCCCTAACTAAAACTCAATGTAAAAATATTATCATTCCCATTTCTTTAGATCTAGATGAATCAAATCCGTTCTTGTCAGGATTTCTAGAAAAAATAACAGATGAACTTCGTTACAAAGATAAACAATTGTATTCCTTCGAAAAAGCACAAACAGCTGCTAACATAAATATCTATCTTATATTTACAAAGGTGCATTATTTTGATGAATGCACTTATCCAGAAATCTATCAAACCCTTAAAAACATTAAAACGCATCTGATGACAACTGGAGAAAATATCTCAGAAATTGCCATTTCAGATTTTAGAAATCCATTCGAAAAACTATCGTTTGCCAAATTATATAACATACTAGTATACGTCTTTCACAACACAAATATACAAGTAAATATATATCATGATAATATCACATTTCCAACTCTTAGTGAAATAAAGAAAATCCTAAAAGATAATCACGATCTCCCAATTGCAGGGCATTTAGGTTGTAACAGAATGCTTAACCGTATCAAAAAAAAATTCTACTGGAAGGGCATGAAAGGTGATGTAGAAAATTACATTAAAGCATGTCCTTCATGCCAAGAGAACAAAGCCCTCAGACGACTCAATCGCGCACCAATGCAAATAACTACTACCTCTACCAGTCCTTTTCAAAGAGTAGCATTAGATATTGTTGGACCTTTACCTGAGTCCGGCCCTGCCAAATTAAAATATATCATGACCTTTCAGGACGACCTTACTAAGTTCTCTGCAGCCTATCCTCTACGCAGTGTCTCGTCAGAAGAGACCACAGATTGCCTCGTGCACTTTATTTCCCTGTTCGGTATCCCTCAGACTATTCTCACCGACCAAGGTACCAACTTCACAGCTGATCTATTTAAAAAAACCTGCAGCTTCCTGAAAATTAAACAGCTGTGGTCCACTCCTTATCATCCGCAAACCCAAGGAGCCCTCGAAAGGAGCCACTCCTTTCTCAAGGAATATCTTAAGTCCTACGTGAATGAGAATCAAGACGACTGGCCCCGATATGTATACACTGCGATCCTAGCCTATAACACAGCTATACATAGCACTACAAACTTTTCACCATGCGAACTATTGTTCGGACATAAATCTTTTATTCCAGATTCCTTATACAGCCAAGACCTTACCACATATCCTGACTACGTCAGAATGCTCCAACATCGCCTTAAACTATCCTGGGAAAAAGCATTCCAAAATATACAGCATTCAAAGCAAAGGTCAAAAACCTACTACGATACAAGAACTCAACCCATTCGATACAAAGTCGGTGATTACGTTTACCTGAAAAATCACCTAAGGCTCCGGAAAGCGCTTTCCCCTATTTGGAAAGGTCCCTACAAAATCCTCTCTGTTCACGGTAACAATACCGTAACATTATTAATAAATAGACGCCACGTAAGACACCACTTTGATGAAATCAAGTTAGCGGGCGTCTTCCCTAGTAGTCCATAAAATATTATAATCTAATATATATAACATAAGAAAACTTTTAGAGGATATCTAAAAACTCATTTGTAAATAAATCAACAACAATAGTAGTTTAGAAATTATATAGGGATATAGATATAGAAATATATATGATCACATCATATTCATTTATTAAGATAAAATATATAGGTATATAATATAACTGTAATTGTTAAGCGTTAGTAATATTAAAATTAGCATGTAGAAAAGCAAGTATCATAAAGCAAAGTTGATATTATAAATGAACTTACCTTAATTACTTTCAGCATCTTACCCGGGATCCATTGTCAACAGGAATACGTGAAACAGATCAAATCAAGCCCTGGATTATACTTTGATTATCTTGGAAAACTTAAAATAAAAAAAGGTCAGTTAGACGTTTTAATACCAATAGACATCGCACACCTAAAACCTCACGTGGAAAACATAAAATCTGCCTTAAGCAATACCGTAAAATTGTGTTTACACACCCAAACAGTTGAATCCTCGGAATGTCATAACGTACTCGAACCTCTGATAATAATGTTTAATAGTACTATTCAAAAATACACCTCCATCTCGCACCTGCTTGACAATAGAAACAGACGTAATGCAATAATAGGAGGAATTGGCTCCGCGTTTAAATATATATTTGGTACATTAGATGAAGCAGATGGCATTAGATATAATGAAGCTATAGAAGCTATAGAAAACGATCAGGAAAAATTAGCTACTTTATTGAAACAAAATATTCTAGTAACTACTTCCATAATATCAGCATTTAATAATACCTTAACCAAAATAAAAAGTAATGAAGCTAAATTGAATGATGCTATCGACAGACTCTCAATTGGTTTGAAGAATGTGTCGATACAAACTGATGAGCTATTGATACAATCATATCAAAATCAGATTTTAAATAGTCTAGAAACTGCAATATTAGCAGTATCTCTACAAGTGGAAGACATAGTAGATGCCATACTGTTTTGTAACCAAAATGTATTACATCCATTTATATTAAGCCCGCAACAACTTTACCTTGAACTTACCAATAGTTATAGACACTTACCTGATAATTCGAAATTACCAGTAATATTAGATTTTAGTACTATTCATTTTGTTTTAAATATATCCAAGCTAATTTGTTATTATGTAAATAAGAAATTGTATTCGTATTACAAATTCCTTTAGTTTCCCCTGATGAATTCATGTTATATCATAACATTGCATTACCTACACCGCATGATTTTAATAAGCCTAACACCTTTTCTTTAATCTTACCAGATTCCAAGTTTATTGCAATGACCAAAGACAAACTTCATTTTTGTAATTTAAATAGTATTGAACATTGTAAAACCATTACTCCCAGCAATTATATATGTGATGTAACCAATGTCTATGCAACCGATGCTAAACCCACTTGCGCTAGTGAATTAATGTCAAGAATAGTAAATAAGATCTCAATACAATGTAAAACTAATTTTACATATGGAAAAGTAGATATTTGGAAACCGATAAGTAATAACAGATGGATTTATATACAAACAGAACCAAACAAAATATCTATTGATTGTATAAGTAATAAATTGTATGAAAATAGTATTATGGGGACTGACATAATTACCATTCCCAGAGGTTGTATTGCATATTGTAGAAGTACGACACTTTTACCTAAAAATAATGTTATTAATATTACTTCACCCATTCAAATCACAGATTTCAATCTTATTAATGATGCTTGCTGTAATATAAGTAAATTTAATATGAAAATAAATAATGTGGCTCCTGTTGAACTAACCAATATAGATTTGGATAATTTAGATTTACAAAAGAGAATTTTAATAGACGCTACTTCCGAGATTGATAAAATCAAGGACAAACCACATATAATTCAATATGGGACACATTATTCCATTTTAGTACTTGTTATAACTTTTATTGTAATTTCTTGTATTTTTTATAAATTTTCTAAATATATAACCGGCAGTCGCTCGCGCTTTAACATATTTAGAACTAAACATTTATTACCTAATTCAGATAATTTACAAACAGATATACAAAGTTCAAATTCGGAATCTATCCCACTACCAACCATTAAATCTAGAATTAAAGACTCAGATAACTTACAATCAGACATACAAAGTTCAAACTCTGAGACTATTCAATTACCAATCATTAGATCTAGAATTTAGAACAGAAACTTCTTTTTTCTCCTAGAAGTTTCCTTTTTAAAGGGGGAGGTGTTACATCCCTATGATGTTAGTATATATACTTACAACCCTAACTTACTGCTGCATCAGCATATTGCTATCCAGCCAGACGCGCCCGCTTCTCGAGCGCGCCAGTCTTATTCCAACCTCCGCGACGGCTGCCAATTTCATTCAAATCATTTTAATATTAGTTTTATTTCTATTTCCTTTTTTTTAAAACCCTAATCGCGAGACTCGTTCTAAGAGTTCAAACTGTTCGGAGGAGATTAAAAGAACACGATATGGTACCACACAAGCCTGCTAATAGCCCCAAACTAACGTGAGCCCACCGAACAGCAGCATTGGAGCCGTGTACTCTTTTCTGATGAGTCTAAAATTGCGTTACATGGCAATGATGGAAGGAAGAAGGTCTACCGACGTAAGGGAGAGCGTTTTGCACAATGCTACTTTGAAGAGAGGGTTGCTTATGGCGGTGGCTCATGGACTGTCTGGGGCGGTATATCTGCGAGCGGCAAAACTCAACCACCCACGGCTGCCAACATTAAATGCTGAAAGGTACATTCGTGAGTACTTAGAACCTCACGTGATGCCATACGTGGCCCATGTGGGCCAAAATTTCCTTTTTATGCATGATGATGCAAGAGCCTATACGGCCGGTATCGTCAGGGAATATCTTCGGGATGTGAATACACAGTTCACAGTTATGGACTGGCCAGCCAGAAGCCCAGACATGAACCCGATTGAGCACATGTGGGACGAGCTAAAAAGACGTGTTAGGGCTCGTCAGCCAGTTGCCCAGACGATGCAGGAGTTGAAAACTGCCATAGAAGAGGAATGGGAGATGATCCCTCAAAATTTCATAGAACGGTTGATAAACTCTATGCCTAATCGTATGAGAGCTGTCGTAGATGCCCATGGAGGCAACACGCGTTGTTAAATAAACCTTTATTTGATAAAACATGTTTTTTATTCAAAAATCAACTGCCTTCATCAAGGCGCATACCCGACTTGTTAGGCGTAGCTCCATGTCGTGTGGTATTCTGAATTCAAATTTAAAACAATACGATCGAAAAAGATGGTAAAATGTATCAGGTT
Organism: Scoparia ambigualis; assembly: GCA_963921215.1. Lineage (NCBI taxonomy): Eukaryota > Metazoa > Arthropoda > Insecta > Lepidoptera > Crambidae > Scoparia > Scoparia ambigualis. The sequence continues at coordinate 3,411,319 of OY992514.1, read as the reverse complement.
TAAAACTGCACCAATAGTTTTTGTTCAATCTAGCAAAAATATTTAAGTAGGGGCCATAGAAACCTAAACTCTAAGGTGGGCCAATAGATGTGTCCAGAAGTGTATAATAGGAAGCTATAAAGCGCAGTACAAGGTGGCCGTCACAGAAAATTTAATTCTTCATTCCAAAATAATACAGGCTGTCCCGGTGAACAGCGGTCAGTGGTAGGCAGAAATACCGCAGTGGTAAGCAGAAAGAAGTGGAAATAAGGCATTTGCTCTGCAGTAGGACTTATTAAGCTGATATAAAGTTTTTTTCTACATACTACTTTAGTAAATGCTTTAAATATTGGGGCTTAGGTCATTTATCGTTTAATAAATTATGTTAAGTTAATGTAAGACTTGACATTGTTTAAGTATGAAGTTCTTGGCGCGGTCTATTAAATAAAAAAGTTCCGATACCTGAACATTCTCTTCGGTTAAGTAGTTCCAAGGCAACCGTACTTGCGTCTTTAACATACATGTAGAACAGCTCACATTCTAAGCAGATATGACTGATGAATCCCAAGTCTTTTAAAACAGCCACATACAGTAGAGTATTTGGGATAACTCCGGCAAGCTTAAAAAAAAACTTCAAATAATTGTTTCACGTTTTCTATTTCTATCATGTTTTATATTTTCTATTTTGGGGTTTTAAAGTTACTCGCGTCCGTAGGTTTACCCTTGAGACCCTACACGTGACCCCTGGGTGATCCGGCATCAAAAAATGGCACTTAGTGCTGCTGTATTTCATCCGGCCAGTGAGAGTCCCGGAGGCCTTCCCCCCCCCCCCCCCCCCCTACTTCCTGTTCCTTCCTTAACCCTATTCATTTCTTAAAAATCGGAAACGCATCTGCAACTCCTTTTGGTTTTGCGGCGGTTCATGGGCGGCGGTGATTGCTCTCCATCAGGTGGTCGCTTGCTTGTTTGCCTCTTTTTTATAGAAAAAAAATATTATGTGTCAGTTGTGGCTTTTGCTCTGTTCAAACAGCAACATTGAAGGTGTTTAACATAAGCCTACTATTTACCGTCAGGAGACCATTTTACAACAAAAGCCGAAAGTTGTCTTCCGAAGTCTTAAATAATTTAATAAGTACTTTATTGCACAAATAAATTACATACCGTATGTATGTACCACAAAATACAATGTAATGTTAAGTTATAAAAAAACTTACGGCACTAAAATTTAACGTTTCCAAATGCAATAATTCCAACATTACTTGTAAATATATTAACACATGGAAGATTTGAAAAAATATTTCTAGTAGAACCTGTAAAAGAAAAAATACGTGTTATTAATCCGTAGTTTAAAAGATAATATGCATGATGTTCATTTTAATATTTTACCAAAAGTCCAAGAGAACTTTTATAACACTCAAGAGCTTTCAAAATATTGAAATAAGACTTCTGCATAATCTTCCAGCGCTTCTCTTGATCCTTGCTTAGTGAAACTTGTCTTAGTTCCGTTATCCAGAGTTTTATATCCATTAATAATAGCTTCATCACCCTTATTCCATAGATTTCGTTGCAATCAAAATATAACATTGAGACTGTATGACACATTTGTTCAAAATTCCAAGTCAAATTTAAATACGTAAAATGCATAACTAACACAATTGTGTACACGCATGTCAAAAATAATATGTATATCTGGTTCCATATGATCAACTTGTTAAAAACGCCATTTTTTACAAACACAAAGGAGTCGTAAGCGTGTTGAATATTCAAGATCAAGTTAATGTTGTTGTCAACTTGAATCACGTTATTGTAATAGGAAATGTAGAATGCAATGCAATGCAAAATGGTATTGAAAAATATGGAATAATGCATGATGGATGCATTGATAAAACCTCTGACTATGTTTCTATCATATTTAAGCAGATACAGGCCCATGAAAATTGTAGTAGCAATAAACGCACAGACATTATAATAAAAACTATTTGGGGTGATGAAGTTGTATCTAATAGTATATTTGGAAAGGAAACTAATAGATTGTATGATGTTTAATGGGAAAAGATAAGCTTGCATGTTCTTGTGGACATAATTTTTTAATAACTGCTCGTTCATGTTATTCTTTAACATGTTGAAATTATATGAGCTTGCGGTATATGAATAATGTTGATGAGCTATAACTAAATTACTAAAGGACGTCTGATAGCAACGAATTAATTGTAAAATTTGTTTAGTATTTGATACGTTTACGCTTTTATGTTCTTGTCTTCCAGAGGTTCTTGTTTAACTAAGTAATAATTAATGCGGTCTAATTTAATTGATAAACTAACGAATACATCAGTAACGTGTCTTGTCCCAACCATCCAAGTCAATCATCCCATTTTTTTTTGCCGATGCCGACTTCTGCTGAATGTTACTGAGAACGCTTTTAGATATTCTAAAACCATATTTCCCACTTCCACAAGTACCAAAGCGATATTTATATCGCTTTTGTCAAGTTTTTATTCAATTTATTGTTTTGTCACTCGAAGCGGAAAAGTCTCGTAGCGGGAATTCCCGGTTAATTTGGCCTTAGTCGAGACGGGAACATGAGGGTTGAGTACCCGCGAAGACAAAAATTAAAAAAAAACTGAACAAAATAAAAATTAGACGTTAATTTTGTTCACTTTAAATATTTTACTTATAGAATTAAATGTTTACTAGAAAAAAAAACATCCAGTCTTAGGAAAGCAGAAAGAAAGAGCAGTGGACCGGCAATCCAAAGTCACGGGTTCGAATCCCGTTCGAGCTTTCCTGAGACGGGTTGTTTTTTTTCTAGTAAACATTTTATCCTATTTCTATATAGATTTTACTTATATTTTATTCTATTTTTAAATCTCTGTGATTGTAAATCAAAATGATCATATTTGTCAGTAACAGCTAATTGTAAAAAAAATGACTGTGATTGATACTTTGTTAATTTTAAAGATTTTGCTTATATTTTATTCTAGTTTTATAACTCTGTGGTTGTAAAGGAAACTAAGAAGGCAAATTTTTTAATTAATTGACGAAGACTGATTTAAATGAACATAATATTGTTGATTACGAAAACGTATATTGTTTTTTAAATCATTTTTCATACATTTTTATTGAGGTTAACGAAATTTCCGACTTCTCGGGAATTCCCGAGAAATGTTGCTCGAGAAGTCTCGGTATCCTGGAACAAAAAAGGTCGGGAAATGAGAAACCCTACACTCAAGCGATTTGCTTCCGCCTTTGCGCCAGGGTAGTCCACCGTTGTGTGTGTGGGGAGGCTGTCGAAGAGCTTGGCCACCACGGCCTCTCATGCGCTCACAGTGATGGGTGTATGATACGGCACTCCTCACTCAACAGCATTATCCGCTGTGCTTTTGCCACCGTTGGCTTACTTAAAGTCAGCTGGTATTTCACGCAACAATGGCAAAAGACCTGACGGTATAACGATTGGACCATGGAAGCTTGGCAGCTGCCTGTTGTGGGATGCGACCTATGCAGACACCGTGGCTCCCTCGCACATTGGGCTACTTCGATTCATGCTGGGGCTGCTGCGGAAACCGCTAAAAATACCAAACGGCGCAAGTACGCGAACCTGGGCTGTAATTATGTATTTGTGCCGTTTGCGCTGGTGACAATGGGTACATGGAGGCCGAAGGCAAGACAGATTGTTATCGAATTAAGTGCTCGTCTTGTTGAGGTCTCCAAGAGTGCTAGCAACATTACCTCTTTGAATTGCCAGACTAATAGACTGGCAGTGGTAGCTGCCAACCTTTTTGTTACCGTACCCATATGCCTACAGTTGGAGGACATACTTTATTTACATTTTTGATCTTTAGTTTTACGTCTTAAGTTAAAGTCACTTTGTTTTAAGTCCAAGTTGTGCTGTTGTGTTGTTTTTCTCTTTGTTTTGGTTAAATAGATTTTATACACATTATTTATTTAAGTCTAAGTATGATTAAAGTGTAACGTTAAGCACTTTTTGGAAGGTGTGGCACTAAAATAATAATGAAGAAACACTTTCCATCAATAATAATTGTCATTAGTTTAATTGCTTTTATAAAGAAGTTACTAAAACATTCTGTTATAAGTGGTCATGCGATGAGTGATGTTGATATATTCAGCGCTATACAACCAATTTACTGGTTAGAGACGATACTATGTTATCGAAAATTCGCATTCGAAAATGACTCGTTCATAGCAATTCCAAACAAATACTTGATTTTAAGTTTTTTTTCCCTAAATGTCAATATTTTTTTAGCGTACATGTCTTTAGTTAAACTATCGATTTTAAGTAATATTATAATACATTATTTTTTCAACTATGTATTATACATTTCGTACTTATTTTCATTAATAGTCACAACTTTTTTATACAAGAAACATCATTTACAACTTTTAGGACTTTTGAAACATTTAGACATCAATTTGTATAATTCAAGACATTTAATGATAACTAAATTGTGGACTTGGGTGTTGTGTACAGTATACGTAATAATTTACATAGCTTTGGTAGGGCTTAAATTTCTTTCAGATAAATATTGGTTTTGGGAAAGAGCATTGTTCACATTTACGCTGTTAGTGTTAGATTTTAAAATTATCTACATCACCTTTTGCGGACTCTGTTTGCTGTTGAAAACGAATGAGTGGAACGCGCGAGTAAACAAATTGACAACTGTTAAACTTGATAAACACTATACGAAGCTCTATAAAACCTTTAAAAATATAATACGAGCTAAAGAAATACTTGAAAAATGTTCGGGAGCAATGGTATACTTTGCATTTTAGTTGATTATTATAAAATGGATGATTACATATTGATTATTTGTGTTCATAAATATCTTTATTTCCAGATTGTCAGCCATTTTGTGACGACCTTTATAACCGCAGTTAATCACGTGTACACTTTGGCGATTTGGGTTAAGGTTGGATATTTCTCTAGTAGTCTCAATAATAAAAGGATTATAAAGCCGAGTTTAGGGTGAAGTGTGTATTTTCCTCTGACTTATCGTCTACCATCAGCCGAGGTGAAGGCCAAGCTACACACATAGCTTCGTTCAGTTCTGCCAAACCGCGATCGATGTAATATGACTTCGATGTAATAAACTGCTACCTAACCGATTGCACTTATTTTAATAATGTTTCTAATGAATGATTTATTTATTTTGTCTTTCGACACACTGTCATTGATCTCAGCATTCGATATAAATATTTGACTGAATTAATGTCCCCTATTTTGCAAGATCAGTTAGCAGTCTTTGGCGGATACAATATGACTTGTCTATTTAGTTTTCCGTTGCAGATGGAACCAGAAAGCCTAAAGCATCATTACGGTATATACACATGGATACTGCGAGGGCTGTTAATTGAAATAATATTGTGTATAGTATATGACGCATTATACTGTCATTTAAATAAGGCCAGAGTTACTACGATAGTAAAATGTTTAACTCAGGAGTCAGGTGACCAAAACCTTTAAAATAACAATACATTGTAAAACATACATACATATAATCACGACTATTATCCCCGAAGAATTAGTCAGAAACTAGGCAATGAGGACCGCAAAAGCAGTCCTCTACTATAGTCCACTTTTCACCAAATAGCGACTGCACATGTGCTCAACGTGTCAGGTGGTGATCCCATCGCCGGTTTAATGCTGTTGGATGTATAAGCAGTCTTTAGTCCGTTAGTCGCTTATTACGACACCCAAGGAAAGAGAGAACTGATACGCGACACGGTTAAAACCTTTCAGAATTTACATTTTTTTATAATATTTTAAACATTCAGTTCGGGTGTAAGACTGCTTTATATGTAGTTATTATTGTCAACGTTTTGTTATCTTCAAAACTATAATTACAAAAAATAAAAATAAGTTTGCAAAGTGGACTCGTTCCATTTTAAAAAAGTTTTACGCAACATACTTTTTACGATAGTATCAAAACTACGGAAATGTCTATAGTGAAACACTGGTAATGTGGGAACACTAGAGTAAACAGGATTTTAACGCTTCCTTATTAACAAAACGATGTTTTGACTATATTTTTTTGCACACATATTTATATAAACGGGATTTAACGCAAAACTAAGTAAAGGCACCGCGTGACCACGGCCGGTGCAACTCGGTCGAAACGTCGGGTATAAAAGGTATGTGTATGATCCCTTTACTAAGTAGTCTTGCGTTAAATTTCGTTTAAAGTGTGCAAAATGAGTGCACCTATGTATTTCTTTTCAGTTAGTTTACGACGGTTCTCCAAAAATATTCTAAGGATCATCGAGAGTCGTGGTATCAAGTATGAACTGTTCGGGTTGTTCAGTGTCGATGCCAAGTTGCCCTTGAAAATGGTCCTGTTGGTCACTAGTTACATCATTGTAGTAATACAATTCGAGTTTTTATAAAAAAAAAGTGCGTGATATAAACACCATTCGCCTACTTTAAACGAGAACTATACTTAGCATTATTTATGATTACATGTTTCTTAATGCTATTGTATTATTATTACATAATACATTTACATACGTTATATAAAGACAAAGAAAAAGATTTTTATTTCGTAATATACTTTTACCCAATTAAAAGTAAACCAAGGGATGCTACTAAGTTGTAAACACGACATCGAAACACTGCCTACTTCTCATTTAATGGTAAGTGTACAGCAAGCCTTTACCATTTGATACCCGTATCACAAATTCACAATACACATAATATACAGTAGTTTGACTTTGACACACACACACAGGCGTCGTTTACACGGTCGCTAACCTCATTTTGGAAATGGCAAAACTCCGCAGTGCCACACCGTGCGCCGGCGAGACTGGTTGAGTAAGTTTATAAGTCATACATCGTAAATATTCTCTTTCAGAAACTTTGGCAACCGGCGCATATAAGCGACACTCATTTTAAATTCCATGTTCCATGTAGTAATAAGGCTCCGTGTTGACAATTCCAGGTTCTTCAGAAGCCCGCCGCGCCGCCAGGAATTTAGAGCACAACATCATCGACCCGCTGGGTCACTTTGACTCTTTGGATTTTCTTGTGTTTAGGGTGTTTATTATTAATAGCTTTATAATAAAGTTAAGATTAATTTAAACAGTAAATAATTTACTGGCTTTAGCCATGTGCTCTGAATTCCTGGCGGCGCGGCGGGCTTCTGAAGAACCTGGAATTGTCAACACGGAGCCTTATTACTACATACCCTACACTTAGGTCAGAACTGTTAAATGAATTGGGTCCCGCAGTCTGCTATCTGTAACTGGAGCTGCAACCTATCATAATCAGGCACTCGCTGCTCAACGGGGTTCTCAAAAGCTTCCCAGCGTTGCGGTAGACCTATAAACTAACATTAGTCCCTTAGTAATTACCACCAATGCTCAATTTTAGAGTTTTTCACATTTAACTAGAACAAAAGGTATAACAATGCTATTTGACCCGACCAAACTATGAGTTTGGTTCTTTGATGGAACATGCACAGAATAAACAGGTTAAAGATTAAGTGGTGATGTGAAGGCCACGTGGTTCACCATGTCTCCAGGGGCCTAGGAGCAATTCTAAAACCTATAAAAATCGAATGTCGGCATTCCTAGTAAAAAAGGACAGTTTATTAGTTAACCTAGCTTGAGGAAAACACTTATGGACCATGATAAAGTAATACTTACGCGCTGTGACAAGGTTTATTTCGTACGTGGAGCCCTGGCTGCAAGCGGCGTCAGGAACTGGTTAGGTGCTAACGGATTCCTGAAAGTAATTAAATCACTGTAGACCAGACCGTCCTAACATTCTCTCTAAAAAACCCCTTTACTTCACTTATATCATTTCACCATAATATCCTACCTCGGTAAAATGATTCTCTTCGCGTCCACAATCTTCACAAGAATGACTCCATTTCGCCGGCCTCGCTTCGCCGGAAGTGTCAAACATAGAAGGCCGTCCTAAGAAATTTCCTCTATTATGGTAATATTATGAGCCCCAAGTGACGAAAATAAAGTTAAGAAAAACGACCAAAACGTCAAATAGGACGCTTTCCCTACTTGTCCGGGAACTGAAAGAATTTCGAAAAAATCAAACTACATGCATTCTGACAACAAAAAACAATGTTTAGCTATGTGAAATCTGTTATTTACTAGGTTTGCGCACAATTTACAGTATTCATTCTGGCAACACCTGAATTCCATTTTACGCAATTCTCTCATATTCTATAATTAAAATGTTTTAGGTCTGTCATGTTTGAATTTAATTTAATTTAACTACCGAAAGTAAATATGATAAATATTAATTTATTTAGTAGTTTATAATCCAAACTGTTTCGGCTACTATTTAATTTAAGTTTTTATGTGAAACAAAAAGCTGACTGCAACTTCGCTTCGCCACCGCTAGCTGTCGCTACGGTGGCTGTCATTTCGTCTTTGGCGTTATGTCAAATACAAAACGTAAACACAAACTACGTTGATTCCTTTATATCTAAGTATAAGTCTTAGCAAAACGGATTTCCAAGGGTGTATTAATTGAAAATGCAAGAAAAGTGTGTCTAGTAATGTGTCAGCCAAAGCTACATGTCTATATAATAAAGAAATAATGGGTAAAATTCTAACAAGCTACAATGACTAATGTTTTTGGAAACCCGATAATTTAACATCAATGATTACAGGTAACTATTTTTCAATGATTGCGAACCTTTTTGTAGATTAGCAAAGGCAGACAGGGACCTGAATTTACAACGTAACAACTGGTGTTGGGTATTGTTCATTATTACGTTGTTCACATGGAATTTAAAATGAGTGTCGCTTATATGCGCTGGTTGCCAAAGTTTCTGAAAGAGAATATTTACGATGTATGACTTTTAGAGCGGGTTATGATTTTGATTGTGGCAATGTTTCGAGCAAATTATATTATTTAATGAAGAAAAAGGATCAATGTAACTGCCCGGAATGTTTGAGCAAAAAAACAACAAAAACTTTTTGGGGGTTAACAATGCTTGCATCCGTAGGTGTGTGTGTGTGTGACCCTACATGTGACCCCTGGGTGGTGCTAATTGAGCATTTGGTGGTAGAGCCCAGGTCGCCCGGTTATCAACCACCGTGTGGCAGTGTACGCCCGCCAAGTGATCTGTGCTCGTCGGAGGTCGCGTTCCGGGAATAGCGCCGCACTACCGGAGCCAAGGGAGCGGCTATTGTTGCAAACAGTGAACCAGAGAGTTCTGCCGTGGAACCATTGAGCGGGAGACGAGACTCGACACGCCGGCCAGGGAGACCCGTAGAAACGGTGGTGCCGCTGGCCGCCCGCGGCATAGTACAGGGGCCCAACCGGGGCTAACCACCCCGGGAGGCTGCCTCACCAGGTCGCGCATAATCTCGGAGTGGATCGTCTTGCTAGTTGGTGACCGGAAATAATGGGACACGGCAACCACTTCCGAGAGTGTATGGAGGCCCTTCCGTTCAGAGTGGCTGTGGTTGTAACGCTCTTCCAATGCTGAAGCGGAAGACTCTCACTTTATTCATTTTTTTGCAACAATAGTAGCTCCTTGTTCACGTCCCTTCCTTCCCCTTTTCCAATGACAGTGCCTAAAAAGAATGTAGGTAATACAGCGGCTTCCTCCTCTCCCACCACCAATTCGCTGTTTGAGGTGGAGTTCACTAACATCCGTGGGCTCCATTCTAACCTCAACGCCTTCCACCAACACCTCGAGACGGCGCGGCCTGCATTGCTTTTTCTCACGGAGACTCAAATTCGTTGCTCTACTGACGCATCTTACTTAAGGTACCCCGGCTATCAGCTTGAGGAGTAATTACTCACGAAAGCCGGAGTGTGTCTGTACGTGAGGGCCGACATTTATTGTCGTCGTCTGCACTGCTTGGAAGTCCCCTCATATGGGCGCGCATTGAATTCGGCACCCGTTGCTGTGTCTATGCGTGCCTATATCGCTCTCGCACGGGAGATGCTAATACAAGCAACCTTTTTGACTACCTTGGCAGATTGACTGATGTCGCGCAAGAGCGATTCCAAAACGACGTAATGGTGGTTTTGGGGGACTTTAACGCCTACCATGAAACATGGTCGGGCTCCTCCAAAACTGATCACGCTGGTAGAGTCACTCATGCCTTCGCTCTGACACAAGACCAAACACAACTGGTTGACCAGCCCACCAGGATACCAGATATCGTAGGTCACGCGCCCTCCTTGTTGGACTTAATGCTGACGAGTCGCCCTGCAGGGTATAGAGTGTCGGTCCTTGCACCTCTAGGCTCGTCAGACCACTGCATGGTCATTGCCACAGCACCGCATAGCGCTGGTCCACCGAAAACGGTGGAGACCAAGCGTCGTCTGTGGCACTACTCGTTTACGTCCATCTCATGGGGCCAGAGTTTGTTAAAGTTAAAGTAAGATGGTCCAACCCACCCTAAGTGTTTAGCCAGTAACATGGCTAGCTCAGCGGATTCTATTGAGCTGCAACATACTGACATGCTAATTCAGACTTTGGAATATGTTCCAAATAATTTAAATTAGCTTTTAGGACAATAGAGGATACCTCTTGCAAATTATTGACAAAAGAAAAGTCAAACTGCCTTAGCATTGTTCATCAGAACATACAAGGCTTTTCTGGAAAATAATTTAAATTCAATAAATTTTTACTTTCTTTTAAAATTGACATTTTATGTATTACCGAGCATTGGCTTAAACATTATGAATTAATAACGAACTTAGAAAACTACAGTATTGTTAGTTCGTTTTGTAGAATGTCAGCCATAAGAGGCGTCTCTTTAATTATTATTAATAATAATCTAAAAGTGAAAGAACGTAAAGACATTGTCATGTGTCGAACTAGATGAGGTTGTTGTAATATGTGTATACAGACCTCCATCTGGAAATTACCCACTGTTTGAGTCCGCTAAGGAAGATGTTTTAAAAATCATATGTAAAAAAAGTAAGAGAGTAGTAGTGTGTGGAGATTTTAATGTTAACATTCAAAATCTTAACAACAACAAAATAATCGATGTTCTAGGTCGAGTAGATTTAACAACTTATTTAAATCATTTAATTTAGATTACGTGTTCAATGTATGACCCGGGTATGTCCTAAAACTACGACCAGCCACCGGAGGACGGGCCGCAGCGTCCTCTAGCTAAACGGTGACCCGCTGCGATCCCCAAGCCGCCTGCCAAGCGTGGGGATTATGGCAAAACCCCCCCCCCCCCCCCCCCATGACAGACAATATTTGCCCACGGCCCCCAGTCCCCGGCAGCTCCTTTATCCCTGGCCCAACGGGTAGCTGGTCAGGTAACGGAGGAGCAGGGGGTGCGAAGAATCACCGGCAGTTGCTCGGCTACCCACACACCCACCAACGAACCTTGGCCCTGGCAACACACAACATCCGCACGTTGAGGACAGATGCAAAGATTGTAGAGCTGGAGGAAGAATTGAGCAGATTGCGGTGGGACATCATGGGACTATCAGAAATCCGACGAGAGGGGCAGGATATGGTAGTCCTTGATTCTGGCAACATGCTCTTCTTCCGGGAAGGAGAACGAAAATCCCAGGGTGGTGTTGGGTTTCTCGTCCGCAAGTCCCTTGTTAACAACGTTATCAAGGTCGATAGTGTGTCAGGTAGAGTTGCGTACCTTATACTCAGAATCACCGATCGGTATTCGCTGAAGGTCATACAGGTATATGCACCAACCTCGACACACCCTGACGAAGAAGTAGAGGCTCTGTATGAGGAGATATCTGAAGCCATACATTCCTCCGAAACGTACTTCACCGTTGTTATGGGGGACTTCAATGCAAAGGTAGGCACAAGGAACGGCGATGAGTTGAGAGTGGGGCAATATGGATATGGACAGCGGAACCAAAGGGGCCAACGGTTGGTCGACTTTATGGAAGCGACCAACCAGGAAGTGGACGTGGATAAGCCCCGATGGTTCAACCAGAAATGAGATCGACTTCATCATGACGACCAAGAAGCGTATATTCAGTGATGTCTCCGTGATCAGTAGGGTGAAAACCGGTAGCGATCACCGGATTGTTAGAGGCACACTGAATATCAACATCAAGCTCGAGAGGTCACGTCTGGTGAAGTCCACACTCCGTCCTGGCCCTGCTCAGATCCAGAGCCCGGAACACTTTCAACTCGAACTCCAAAATCGCTTCCAGTGCCTAGCCGAGTGCGAAACTGTGGACGAGATCAGCAGCGGGCTTGTGGAAACTGTCCAAGCTGTGGGGTCTAAGTTCTTTAAGACCCCACGCCGGAAAAAGCCTCAAAAGCTCTCAGACGGAACCATTAAGTTAATGGAAGACCGGAAAGAAATGATACTGCAATCTTCAGCTGATATGTCGGAATATGGCAAACTCAATAGACGAATCTCGAAATCTGTGCGACACGACCTGCGCTCCTATAGTGCTAAATGCATTAGGGACGCAATTGCGCGGAACCAAGGCGCCAAAGTGTTCGCAAAGAATTCGTCTATTGGTCAGAGCCAAATGACTAAGCTGAAGATCGAGGACGGCAGTGTCATTTCGTCGAAGCCGGAGATTCTGAGAGAGCTCGAGAGGTTTTATGGACAGTTGTACACCTCAACACAAGAGCCCGCTGTTGGTACAGCTCAGGACACCAGAGCTAAGTTAACCCGACACTATACCGAAGATATCCCTGACATCAGCCTGTATGAGATTAGTATGGCTCTTAAACAGCTTAAAAACAACAAGGCGCCGGGTGATGACGGAATTACCACTGAACTTCTGCGAGCGGGTGGAAAACCGATACTCGTAGTCCTCCAGAAGTTGTTTAATTCCGTCATGCTCGAAGGTACTACGCCAGAAGCATGGCACAGGAGTGCGGTGGTGCTCTTCTTCAAGAAAGGCGATAACACCTTATTGAAGAATTATAGACCCATCTCACTCCTGAGCCATGTGTACAAGCTGTTTTCGAGAGTCATTACGAACCGTCTCGAACGCAGGTTAGACGACTTCCAGCCTCCCGAACAAGCCGGTTTCCGAAAAGGCTTTAGTACCATAGACCACATACATACGCTCCGCCAGATTATACAGAAGACTGAGGAGTATAATCGGCCCTTATGTTTAGCGTTTGTGGACTATGAGAAAGCCTTCGATTCTATCGAAACCTGGGCTGTGTTGCAGTCCCTCCAGCGTTGCCATATCGACTATAGGTATATCGAAGTGTTGAAATGTTTGTATAGAAACGCTACTATGTCGATCCGATTACAAGACGAGAGTACGAAACCAATCCAATTGCAGAAAGGTGTGAGACAGGGAGACGTCATATCTCCGAAACTGTTCACAAATGCGTTGGAGGACGTTTTCAAGCTCTTGAATTGGAACGGATTCGGCATCAACATTAATGGCGAATACATCACTCACCTTCGTTTTGCCGATGATATAGTCATAATGGCGGAGTCGCTGGAGAACCTCAACACCATGCTCAGCGACCTCAATATCGTATCCCAACAGGTGGGTCTTAAAATGAACATGGACAAGACGAAGATCATGTCGAATGTCCATGTTGAACCCGTACCGGTAATTGTTGGGAGCGATACTATCGAAGTTGTCGACCACTACACCTACTTAGGACAGATTGTCCAGTTAGGTAGGTCCAACCTCGACAAAGAGGTCGCCCGGAGAATCCAACTCGGATGGGCAGCGTTCGGGAAATTACGAGATATCTTTGCATCGAAGATTCCGCAGTGCCTAAAGACAAAGGTCTTTAACCAATGTGTGTTGCCGGTGATGACATATGGCACCGAAACGTGGTCCTTAACTGTTGGCCTTTTAGAAAAGCTCAGAGTCACACAGCGAGCAATGGAGAGAGCTATGCTCGGAGTTTCTTTGCGCGATAGAATCCGAAACGAGGATATTCGCCAAAGAACCGGAGTTGCCGACATAGCTCGTAAGATTTGCAAGCTGAAGTGGCAATGGGCAGGCCACATCGCTCGACGAACCGACAACCGTTGGGGAAGAAAGGTTCTCGAGTGGAGACCACGCACTGGAAGACGCAGTGTTGGTAGGCCTCCCACTAGGTGGACCGACGACATCGTGAGAGTCGCAGGCAACCGGTGGATGCGAGTGGCGAGTTGTCGGTCAGGATGGAGGTCAAAGGGGGAGGCCTATGTTCAGCAGTGGACGTCTTCAGGCTGGTGATGATGATGATGACGTGTTCAATGAACCAACTAGAATAACATCCACATCTGCTACTTGCTTGGACAATATATTTTGTAATTGTCTTGTTTTTGAAAAATCTATCATAAATTGTGTTAGTTCAGACCATAGCGGACAATTATTGTTAGCCATTATTATGGAGCACCAGAATGTCTCTCCCATACAAAATATCGTGTGTAGACCAATCAGTGAAAAATGTACCGAAAAATTTAGAACCAATATTCACTTAAAACTTTCTTCTCTTTCAGTAGCACCTATATACTGATGATGCAGATAATACTTATACAAAAGTTTTCAGTTGCATTTGGGATAAATTTAACAAAACATTTACGCAGAAAATTATTGAATTAAATAACTCTAAGAAAAAGTTTAGTGACTGGGCGACACCAGGTATTTATACAAGTAAAAGAAAATTGTATGAATTGTATGAATTAAAATCTACTTCTAAAGATCCAAATTTTATTGAATATGTTATAGAAACTATTCAAAATTATTACTATCATACAACTTGAATTATTTATTTATGGAGCCGACAAGAATAACTGTCACTTCGGCCACCTGTATTGATAACATATACACAAATGTTAAACCACTGGCTAAGCAAATTATTAATAACCTGGACTCTGATCATTGTGGCCAAATAGTCAGCTTTCCACACCAGCGTAAGCAAGTGATGAAAAAGAATATCACTGTTGTGACAAAAACTGCAGGTCGGCTGGAACGCTTTCAAAACAATCTAGATACAAAATTACATTATAAATAACAATGACAACCCTAATGTATAATGAATTTTTTAACATATATTGTTCAGAATTTAATAGAACTTTTGTTCCAAAAAAGATCTCGGTTAGTGGTACTGTAACTTTTAATGAATGGGCTACAATTGGTATTCACAAAAGTAGGAAACGCCTTTATGAACTTTATGGTGAACGCAACTATAACAACAGCGATGACTTAATTATATGTTAAATTATTCAAAGTTATTCAAAAGAGTATGCCGATTAGCCAAAGCAAACTATCTGAGTTCTAAGATTAAGAATAGTAATGACAAAATAAAAATGACATGGAATATTATAAATAGTGCAACAGGAAAGGTTAAAAGTCGTAATAATGAGTACAATTTAAATTGCGATAATAAGACCTTGACTTTTGATGCTGATGTTGCTGCAGCATTTGAGAGGTTTTTTACTGACATTCCAGTTTCAACTACAAAAACCTTGATTTCCTCCCCCACTGTAGCTGAATCAGTTTTAAAAGAGAATGTTATGGGTTGTGAAAGTAATTTCATTTAAAAAAAAATGTGTTATAGATATAATAAAAACATTTGACACTCTCAATAAAAAGAAAACTGCTGATCTGTGGGGTAATTCCGTGGACGTCGCTTAATCTGTAATTATGACAATAGCTCTAGTTTTAGCTTGCATATTTAATGAATGCATTGACTGTGAGGTTTTTCCTGACCTCATGAAATATAGTAAAATAATTCCATTATTTAAATCAGATAGCACTTCTGACCCGTCTAATTTCAGACTTATTTCTGTGCTACCCACATTTAATAAATTTTTGAAAAGTTGATGCTAGACCAAATGCAAATTCATTTTTATAGAAATAAACTTTTACATTGTAAACAGTATGGTTTTACTAGGGGTCGCTCTACAACTGACACCGGTGTTGAGCTTTTAATCCAAATATTTGATACCTGGGCTGGGAGGAATCACATGATGCCCTAGGGGTATTTTGTGATTTATCCAAGGCTTTTGATTGTGTTTTACATGAAACTTTGGTCAGGAAGCTTAACCACTATGGAATTAGGGATGCTTCTTTGAGCCTTCTAATCTCATACTTGAGTAACAGGATTCAAAAGGTCGACATTAACGGTAAAAGGTCTCCGGGATCAGTGGTTAAAATGGGAGTTTCGCAGGGTTCAATACTTGCTCCATTCTTGTTGTTGGATTATATTAATGACTTACCTTATTTTGTAAAAGACAGTCATGAGATAGTATTGTTTGCTGATGATACTTTTCTTTTATTTAATGTGAAACGACGACAGCCAAATTATGACGATGTGAATAATGCGGTCTCAAAGATTGTTCACTGGTTTAGTGTTAATAACTTGCTATTAAACGAGAGAAAAACCAAATGTGTAAGATTTGTATTGCCTAATGTTAAGCAGGTAATAACTAGTGTACAAATTAAAGATAAGAATGTGAATCCTGTGAACATCACTGTGTTTCTAGGCATCACGTTGGATGCCAAGCTTCAGTGGGGCCCACATATAGCTAAATTGTCGAATAGACTTAGCTCTGCAGCCTATGCAGTAATGAAGATCCGTCAGTTAACTGACGTTGATACAGCTAGATTAGTTTATTTCAGTTACATTCATAGTGTAATTTCGTATGGCATTTTACTGTGGGGAAATGCTGCCGACATTCAAACTATCTTTGTGCTGCAGAAGAGGGCTATTCGAGCAATATATAACCTACAGGCTGGTGACTCTCTCAGAGAGAGATTAAAGGATATAAATATAATGACAGTTGCATCACAATACATTTATGTAAATCTGATGTATGTTCATAAAAATATTGAAATGTTTTCAAAAAACAGTGATATTCACAAATTAACACTAGAAGTAAGAACAAATTAGCAGTACCTTATACTAGGCTCCATAAAATAAATAATTCTTTTAAGGGTCTATGTGTACGATTATACAACAAAGCACCAAATGATATTCAGAAATTAGACCTTGATAAATTTAAAATCAAAATCAAAGAAAAGCTTTATAAAAAAGCTTATTATAAAGTGTCAGATTATACAGAAGACAAAACAGCTTGGGTCTGAAACGCTCTAAGTACTCCAACAGCTATTTCTAACTGTCTATAATTAATTTATATAGAGCACCATATTTAATTAAACTATTTACGTTCAAATCCATGTTTTGTATTTGTGACCTGTAACGACATATAATATATATATTTTTTGTAAATGTCGTTGCTTCTGTGCGCTGTGGTTTCTTGCGCCCGTTCTTTGCCACAGTTAAAAAATGATGTCCTGAATGGGTGGTAGGTTAAAAAAGATTTGGACCATTCAAAGTACTTATTAATTGAGTTTATTGAAAAAATATATTTTGACTTTTGACTTTTGAACAGAACAAGATTATTGCATTGAAACTTGTAAGCCGAGAAACTAGGTATAAAGGAAACGCTGATAGATCTGTTTGAAGTGTTTTATTTCATAGCCGTTCACCACTAATCTAAATAGGTAAATTGCAGTACAACTATGATATACGTCGCGACTAGTACGCTCATGGTCAGAGGCAGCGCCGCATTCACTGTGAAAAGGCCGTATGCGCTCACTTCACTGCATTCAAATTTGATAAACCGCAAAATGTTCTTGAAAAATCTCCTCCACAAGCCTAAAAAAACATATACTAATTATTCATATCATCTTCATTATTGCTTTTTTTTGTATTTTAGCGTTTTATTAACGCTTAAATATACTTAGGTAAAATTTTTAACACTGAAAAAAGAAGACAACCTCAGGCGGGAATCGAACCACGCACCTTCCGTATTCCGGGCGGCTGCCTTAACCACTTGACTACCGAGGTCTGGTTTTTAACCGTCGAAATTTGTCAGTGCTTGATGCATGTTTTTTAGTCAACATTGCTTCATCAAATTTTAGAAGTTTTCATCTCTGAGATCCGAAAGAAATATTTTTACAAATATTTGAACATTCGGTTAAGATGAAGCTGCGTTTATAGATTAATGTTTTTTTTTTGTATTTTAGCATTTATTAACGCTTAAATATACTTAGGTAAAATTTTCAACACTGAAAAAAGACGACAACCTCAGGCGGGAATCGAACCACGCACCTTCCGTATTCCGGGCGGCTGCCTTAACCACTTGGCTACCGAGGTCTGGTTTTCAACCGTCGAAATTTGTCAGTGCTTGATGCATGTTTTTTAGTCAACATTGCTTCATCAAATTTTAGAAGTTTTCACCTCTGAGATCCGAAAGAAATGTTTTTACAAATATTTGAACATTCGGTTAAGATGAAGCTGCGTTTATAGATTAATGTTTTTTTTTGTATTTTAGCGTTTTATTAACGCTTAAATATACTTAGGTAAAATTTTTTTTAACAATGAAAAAAAAAAGCTTTTACTTTTGTATATTTTGTTTTTTAAATAAGCTTTTTACTTTAAATTTAATTTTTACTTTTTAGTTATCTCTGGACAAGTTTTTCATCTGTTTATCTCACTGAATACAAATATTTATGTAAACAAAATTAATTCACGTCCACTAAACCACCACCAGTCACCACCCATCAAAAATAGTCCACCCATTAATACGAATCAAACTCGTCGCGGTTGTGTCGCTTAATTACTGAGTTTTATGGCCACCTTCCAGCTCCATCATCAGACCCTGGTTACCATCTAGCACCAAATAATAATAATAATAATAACAAATGTATTTATTTGCACATACCATACACGTTCAAGTACAATCAATCATGCAACACAGTACAATACAAGTAGCAGCATAATATTTAAACTTATACTTTTGCATTTACATTTCAACTTTATAAAATTGACGAAGGATGAATTTTATACAGATGCAAACGCTAGATCATTCGGTGCTGCCATATAATATAAATATGCACCTACATAAGACCAGGCAGTACAAACTACTACCTAAACTTGGGTTAACCCGTATCTCAGACAGCAGCTCCTCCTCCCCTAGTGTACAATTTAAGTACCTACGCACTAAATGCATAGCAATTAGCAATACAGTATCAATTATTGTACTAAATACAATTACTACTTATGCAAGTAACATATACAAAAGTAAAATTTATTAAAGAAGCTATATGAGTTAAGAATAACTACATTAACAGTTTACTGATTAACAAATTACATATTAAGTTACCGAGTTTAATGGTGGAACTATTTTCTAATGCGTAACTAAAATGAAATAAAACTCTCGAAAACAACAATACACTTATTATAACAATCTACTTAGCACGGTACACCTTGGGCTCGGATGAATTCTTAGCAAAGTACTCGTCAAGACGAATCAAACGAGCCCATACTCGATGGGGTATGTCATTTAATTACCTAGTTCCTATGGCCATCTTCCAGCTCCATTATCAGACCCTGGTTACCATCTAGCACAAAAGTACTCGACAAGACGAATGAAACGAGCCGAAACTCGATGGGGTTGCGTCGTTTCATTACAGAGTTCCTATGACCACATTCCAGCTCCATCATCAGACCCTGGTTACCATTGAAAGACAAACTACTCGTCAAGACGATTCAATATTGCATTGTCACGCGATTTACACATGTATGCAAAATTTCAGCTCAATCGGTAACCGGGAAGTGGATCAAAATTGAGTTGCAAAATTCCACCCGAACAAGACATGCATACATACATTGCAAGCTAAATAAAAGCTCGTAATAAACAAAAGTTTTAACAAAAAAAAACCGGTGGTTTGACAGCTCGACCCGTGCGTCGGTCGATGCCGGCCGAGCGACCGCGCCGAAAGTAAGTAGTGATTATTTTTTTTATTTAAAAGTTCATAAGTACTATTTAATTTTATCCTTCTTATTATAAGTAAGTTTTAGTATGGTAAATATTGCGATTATTGGTTCCTTTATTAGGTATTTAGTTTTTACTACATGTTTATAATGTTACTATCCATGTTTTTGTAAACATATAAAAGTAGTGTATTATTAGTAGTAGAAGTTATTTGTCGATATAGAGTTCAAAAAATTGTTTTGGAACGAAGTTCCTTATCGCGCGTCGTGAAAGGGGGCTAGACGGAAAAAATTCTTACGAAAAGTTGTCACGACACTTTTTGCTAGTAATCTGTGCGGCAAACGTAAATCATTATTTCGTCGCCCAACTTATCACCTGGTTGGCGTAGTGGTTCGCGCATCGGACTCACCCGTATGAACGCCGTGGATCCTGAGATCAAATCCTACCACGAGTTGATTTTTTGTTCATCATATTTTTTTTATTTTTTAGTTGTATATTACTAAGAACACAGTTAAAGGTACACACACATTTAAATAAAAACTTACACTTTTTTTGTTAACTTTATTTTTATTATCTACTTGTAATTTGGAACAAAGCTTTTTTGATTGCCATCAGCCGCGGCGTGGCGTGTGACCGCACGACAACACAGAAAAACGATGTTTCGTAGTCCCCTCAAATCATATTTTAATATTACAATATCAGAACGTATGTATTTAGCAAGCCGTGCGTGTTCTAACCTATACGCTGTTGTGTTTACGAAGTAAAATAGAATCCCAAACATAGTCAATAGTCAATAGTCAAAATATATTTATTCAATAAACTCAATCAATAAGCACTTTGAAACGTCCTAATATTTTTTAACCTACCACCCATTCAGGACATCATTTTTTAACTGTGGCAAAGAACGGGCGCAAGAAACCACTGCGCACAGAAGCAACGACATTTACAAAAAATATATATATTATATGTCGTTACCAGGTCACAAAATACAAAATATGAATTTGAATGTAAATACTTTAATTAAATATGGTGCTCTATATAAATTAATTATAGGCAATTAGAAATAGCTGTTGGAGTGCTTGGAGCATTTCAGACCCAAGCTGTTTTGTCTTCTGTATAATCCGACACTTTATAATAAGCTTTTTTATGAAGCTTTTCTTTGATTTTGATTTTAAATTTATCTAGATCTAATTTCTGAATATCATTTGGTACTTTGTTGTATAATCGTATACACAGACCCTTAAAAGAATTATTTATTTTATGGAGCCTAGTATAAGGCACTGCTAATTTGTTCTTACTTCTAGTATTTAATTTGTGAATATCACTGTTTTTTGAAAACATTTCAATATTTTTATGAACATACATCAGATTTTCATAAATATATTGTGATGCAACTGTCATTATACTTATATCCTTAAATCTCTCTCTGAGAGAGTCACCAGCCTGTAGGTTATATATTGCTCGAATAGCCCTCTTCTGCAGCACAAAGATAGTTTGAATGTCGGCAGCATTTCCCCACAGTAAAATGGCGTACGACATTACACTATGAAAGTAACTGAAGTAAACCAATCTAGCTGTATCAACGTCAGTTAACTGACGGATCTTCATTACTGCATAAGCCGCAGAGCTAAGTCTATTCGACAATTTAGCTATATGTGGGCCCCACTGAAGCTTGGCATCCAATGTGATGCCTAGAAACACAGTGGTGTCCACAGGATTCACATTCTTATCTTTAATTTGTACACTAGTTATTACCTGCTTAACATTAGGCAATACAAATCTTACACATTTGGTTTTTCCCTCGTTTAATAGCAAGTTATTAACACTAAACCAGTGAACAATCTTTGAGACCGCATTATTCACATCGTCATAATTTGGGTGTCGTCATTTCACTTTGAATAAAAGTGACGTATCATCAGCAAACAATACTATCTCATGACTGTCTTTTACAAAATAAGGTAAGTCATTAATATAAACCAAAAACAAGAATGGACCAAGTATTGAACCCTGCGGAACCACTGATCCCGGAGATCTTTTACCGTTAATGTCGACCTTTTGAATCCTGTTACTCAAGTATGAGATTAGAAGGCTCAAAGAAGCATCCCATTCCATAGTGGTTAAGCTTCCTGACCAAAGTTTCATGTAAAACACAATCAAAAGCCTTGGATAAATCACAAAATACCCCTAGGGCATCCTGTGATTCCTCCCAGGTATCAAATATTTGGATTAAAAGCTCAACACTGGCGTCAGTTGTAGAGCGACCCCTAGCAAAACCATATTGTTTACAATGTAAAAGTTTATTTTTATAAAAATGAATTTGCATTTGGTCTAGCATTAACTTTTCAAAAATTTTACTAAATGTGGGTAGCACAGAAATAGGTCTAAAATTAGAGGGGTCAGAAGTGCTACCTGATTTAAATAATGGAATTATTTTACTATATTTCATGAGGTCAGGAAAAACACCGCAGTCAATGCATTCATTAAATATGCAAGCTAAAACTGGAGCTATTGTCATAATTACAGATTTAGCGACGTCCACGGAATTACCCCACAGATCAGCAGTTTTCTTTTTATTGAGAGTGTTAAATGTTTTTATTATATCTATAACACAAATTTTTTGAAAACTGAAATTACTTTCTCAATCTTTAACGTTCTCCTTCAAAACAGATTCAGCTACAGTGGGGGAGGAAATCAAGGCTTTTGTAGTTGAAACTGGAATGTCAGTAAAAAACCTCTCAAATGCTGCAGCAACATCAGCATCAGAAGTCAAGGTTTTATTATCACAATTTAAATTGTACTCATTATTACGACTTTTGACCTTTCCTGTTTCACTATTTATAATATTCCATGTCATTTTATTTTGTCATTACTATTCTTAATCTTAGAACTCAAATAGTTTGCCTTGGCTAATCGACATACTCTTTTGAATAACTTTGAATAATTTTTAACATATAATTTGAAGTCATCGCTGGTGTTATAGTTGCGTTCACCATAAAGTTCATAAAGGCGTTTCCTACTTCTGTGAATACCAATTGTAGCCCATTCATTAAAAGTTACAGTACCACTAACTGAGATCTTTTTTGGAATAAAAGTTTTATTAAATTCTGAACAATAAATGTTAAAAAAATCATTATAAAAGACATTAGGGTTGTCATTGTATTCTAAATAATTTAATTTTGTATCTAGATTGCTTTTAAAGCGTTCCAGCCGACCTGCAGTTTTTGGTACAACGGTGATATTCTTTTTCGTCACTTGTTTACGCTGGTGTGGAAAGCTGACCATTTGGCCACAATGATCAGAGTCCAGATTATTAATAATTTGCTTAGCCAGTGGTTTTACATTTGTATATATGTTATCAATACAGGTGGCCGAAGTGGCAGTTATTCTTGTCGGCTCCAAAAGTAAATAATTTAAGTTATATGATAGAAATAGGTTTTTAATTTTAGTTGACGTTGTGGAATTTTCTAACAAATTAATATTAAAATCCCCGCAAACAATTATGGTTTTACCCACATTACGGACTTTATGTAATGCCTCATCCATAACTTTTTCGAAAAAATCATATGATGCTGAAGGAGGTCTGTACACACTTAATACAACAAACTGCTCCAACTCCACACAAGTTATTTCTATTGTTCGCTCAACCGAGAGGCTCACTATGTCTTTGCGTTCCTTTAATTTAAACTTATTACTAACAATAATTAAGGAGCCACCATGTATTGCATTTCCTCGACTGAACGAACTTCCTACCAAATGATTCTTAAAATTGAACGTGAACTGATGGTCTTTAAGCCAGTGTTCTGTTATGCAAAGAATATCAATTTTATTACAGTTCATGAACAATTCAATCTCCAAATCTTTGCCCATCATTCCTTGGATGTTCTGGTGGACATTGTTTAAAGATTGTACATTTTTTAAATTTAATGAATTACATGGGCTTTTGCTAAAGCTATTTTTACATTCATTTAATTTCATTTTATTAACAAACATTTCGCAAGAGTTTTCCTCTTTTGTCATATAATTTAATTTAAATAATTAATTGGAATGTCAGTAGAAACACTACTGACGTCTATGTCAAATATACATTGCTCAATAGAAGCAACTTCTTTAGCCAAGTTTTTGGCTGACGTTTGAATACAACAGGATAGCGATAAAGCTATTTGTCGCTTAAAATAATTTGGCAGATAATAACTATCTCTTGTCAAATAAAAATTACTAACATAATTGTTAGTGTCAATTAAATGCATTATGTCATTTTTGCAAAATAAATGTAATGTCAGGTTAAGCTTATGTCTAATAGAATTTTCCTCCTGTGGCAAACTACTACAATAGGGTAATGTAAACAATATAATTTTCTTTATAATTAACTTATTCAAACATTCTAAACATTTTATAAGGCTTGTTTTGTTCAGATTACCTCTATTACCAACAAATAATAATAAGGTGCTATTGGGGTTATATTTATGTTCTACAGTTTTTTCAAAATATGTTGATAAGATGCACCCGGTATACAATAATTGATAACTGAATGTCCCAAGTCAAATAACAACCGACCCATGTTTTTACCAAATTCATCACTAAATATATATTTTTTTTTTTTTTATAGTAGAATTAGGCAAACGAGCAAGCGGGTCACCTGATGGAAAGTAATCACCGCCGCCTATGGACACCCGCAAAACCAGAGGAATCGCAGGCGCGTTGCCGGCCTTTGAGGAAGGAATAGGCTCGTTTCTTGAAGATCCCTAAGTCGTAACGGTCCGGAAATACCGCCGCCGAGAGCTGGTTCCACAACACTGTAGTTCGAGGCAAGAAATTTCGTGAAAAACGCACAGTAGTAGACCGCCATCCATCAAGGTGATGTGGATGGAATGACAGTCGATTGCGTGTAGTGCGGTGAAGGAAATTAGCGGCAGGGATCAAGCCGAACAATTCCTCAGAACACTCCCCATGATATATACGGTACAATATACAGAGAGACGCAACGTCTCTCCGAAGAGCCAGTGGATCGAGTCGACCTGAAATAACCACGTCGCCGACAATTCGAGCAGCTCTGCGTTGAATGCGGTCAAATGGAAGGAGTTGGTATTGGGGTGCTCCAGCCCAGAGATGGGAGCAGTATTCCATATGCGGCCTGACCTGTGCTTTATACAGTTGTAAACGGTGGGCCGGCGTGAAATACTGACCCACTCTATTAAGCACACCCAGCTTTTTCGAAGCTAATGTAGCTTTACCTTCCAAATGACCACGAAACTGAACGTCACTCGAAATATCGACGCCAAGGATTCCAATAATCGGATTGGTATCAAGGGGAGCTCCCTCAAAGTTCAGAGGTACGACGAAGGGATGTTTTTTTGCGGTAAATGCGCAAACTTGTGTTTTGGAGGGGTTAAAGCGGACTAGGTTATGTCGGCCCCAATCCGAGACATGACTTAACATGTTCTCGGTGTCAGTCACAAGTTTATTCCGGCTCTCGATGACGCTTTCCAGAGAAATATTAGCTCGCCCGGTGTAGAGCGTATCCCCAGTACTGTCATCCGCATAGCAATGAATGCTGTTGTTATGCAGCATGTCATTGATATGCAGAAGAAACAAAGTAGGGGACAACACACACCCCTGCGGGACTCCAGCATTCACGGGCTTCATGTCGGAGCTATTACCAATATTAGCTATTACCAAGTCACTATTACAATCTGTCTTAAATGGAATCTGGTTGGTTGGTATAAGTTGTGGTATATTTTTAATTGTGCACTGAGTAAGGGAACTTTTGGAAGAAACATCAATCAATTCGACAGAGGAAGAATCACATGGGATTGATGAACGGCTTGGTAACTGTTTACATTTACAATTACTTGTGAGTGAATCAATCCCTTCATTGTTACCATTACACAGGACTACCAGTTCATCAATGGCCAACATGTGTTCTTTTATTTGACCTTGTGAAAGATCATATTGCTTAGTAATAGATATAAGCGAGTCCTCTAGGTGTGCAATTTTAGTTTGTAGAATTTGTGTATCATTTTTATATTTTAAATTTTTATTGTGTAGTTGTGACGAGTATATATCTAATTTGTCAATTAAGTACAATCTTTCTCTATTTAATTTTACATTTTTAATAAAAAAATTGTGCTTCTTAACTAATTTTTGCGTTTTCTTAATGTACTTATTTATCTTAATATATTTTTTTAGTTTATTTTTGCTACAGCCAGCAATCTTCACTGAGTGGTTGCTATTTTTATTTTCCTCACATGTAAGATCTATAGTGACAGTGGGCTGACTGCTAGCTGTCGCAGAAACCATGGAGGGGGCACAGACTACCAACTCATCGAACAAGCTTTGATTTAATTAGGCAGTCATTTAAGTTTAGATGTTTCCAATAAAGTAATTTTATTATTGGCCTCATGCAATTGTTTTTTCAACTCATCTATGCAGTTCAGAGCCTGGTCATACTCTGAACTACATTGGTCAAACCTGTCCACAATGTTTTGGAGCCTGTCCCGGGCATCAATTGCATCGATATATCGGTTATTTAACTGTACCAATATTTTTTAACTTTTGATGCCTGTCTAATGATTCCAAAAGTTCCCTTTCGTTGTCATCTCGCTCTCTGTTTAGTTGATCACACAACTCTTTCGAAGCCTTCAATTCATTTAATGTTAGTTGGAGTTTGGACTCCTCCTGACGAGACAAGGCCTTGCGAGTCATCATTATGGGAAAACTTAAAAATTGAACCGTATAAAAGAGAAATACAAATTTTTAAATACTATGTAGGTTACAAGTAAACAGCTGTACGAGTAGTCGCGTAACCAACAAACAGAGGTTATGTTTACATATGTTAATCGCAACTAAAGTGGTTGGAATTAAACAAGATACGTATGATAATTAACAAATCGTCAATTTATGCAAATAAGATTTTAAGTGAAATAAGGGTAGGTACCTTAAAGATGACAACGGTTCACTTACATGCCGGTAACTGTCACTAAACAGTTTTACTTAAATTTTTGATTTTGCACATGAAATACACTAAAAGCGAAACGCTCACCACTAAAACACAACTTAACTTAATGATTGAATTGGATAATGGGCGTAAAATGAGTAAATAATAAATTAAATTTCAAATTTTACACAGGAGACATTCCGATCAGCTGTTTACAAAAGTGTTGCCACAGAAGAAAAAAAAGTTTCCTACTTCAGTTACCACAAGCCAATTATTACGAAAATTGAGCCTACTGATTAAGTTTATATAACATTATATTTGTTAATAATAAAAAAAATATTAATATAACTTTAAAAAAAAAATATTACAATTCCTTAACTAATTAATCGAAAAGAACTTCGTTCCATCCGGGTGTCCCTTGACACCTCTCAAGTTTTTTTTTTTCCTCGAGGAGATCCTAAATTTAAACGTAATTATTTGTAAGTCTTGCAAGTATTGATCTTTTATTGTTTTCTTTACCCATCCTACCTCACCATCCGGTCACCAACCGGCACGATGGACCACCCCGAGATTATTCGTGGCATGGTGAGGCAGTTGCCTCAAGAACTGGACCTACCGTTTGGGCCACTGTACTGTGCTACGGGGCGGTTCAACCGTCTCTACGGGTCTCTTTGGTCGGCAGGTTTACGAAGTCGTCCTGGCACTGGTTCAACGGAAGCACTGACCTTGCGTATACGCTGGCTGATCCCGAAACGCGACCAAAAAGTGGTCACTTGACAGTTAACGAGTTTTCAACAAACGGGTTGTCAACCTTTACTGCATAAGGCCAGCTTTACCATCGAAGTCGAAGATAAGGGATAAATATACATAAACATAGAAAAACACCCAGATCCGAAATCAATTTAGAAAAACAGTTTTTCTCTAAATTGACCCGACTGAGAATTCAACCCGGGACCTCGGAGATGGCGCGACGCCAGACCCGGCGTGCTAACCACTTGATCACGGAGATCTTTAAAGAGGTATAGAGAAGCACGTGAAACTCTACGTTTGTTAGAGAACTATAACCACTGACAAAACTATACAGAAATCCGTGCAATGCTAATCACATGACAAAATCTTTGACAATGTCTTTGAGGGCGAAGAGCCTAAAATCTTCTGGTTTCGGGTAGGCCGATCCCAGAAGCTTCATTCATTTTTTAGCAAAAGAGTCACAGTCATACAGTAGGCCCTGCACAGGTTGTCTGTTGCTAGTTACATTTTGCAGATCATTTGTTTTGTGGCATAGTGCCCAGTCAGGGCACCAGTGATTAATCGGGCCTGCCTTCTGCTACCTCCGCATATGATCTTACTCCGTCCTAGGGCGCCTTTGTCTATGAAGGATTTTGAGTGTCTAATGCCGGGTAGCTCTTTCCATTTGGTTTTATGCCTGTTTTGGATGTGATCCTTGAAAACTTTGTTGATGGTACTCGGTGCTAGTGCCACAAACGGCTCAGGACCAATATATGGGGTCTCTGAGCCCTCCCTAGCAAGTGCATCGGCCATTTCATTGCCTTGGATTCCCATGTGGCCTGGTACCCAGATCAACCACACTCTGTTGTGCCTACTTAGCTTTTGTTTAAGGCTTTCGTGGTTTCAAGCACAAGACTGGAGTCGATTCGAGGCGATATAAGTGACTTGAGCGCGGCTTCGCTGTCACTCAGGATGAATATGTTACGCTTCTTGGGAGCGAGTTCTAGATTATTTTTAGCGCACAAAAGGATTTCGAAAATTTCTGCCTGATATAGAGTAGCAAACTTTCCCATACTCTAACTGTGCTTAAAGTCATTGATAGACAGACTCCATTTTTGATCCGTCGGAGTACCAGATCAGGCTGTCTTGCTCTGGAGACGGTGGATGTTTCCATTGGCCCCAGTTAGGACATTGTATACCGAATTTCTTTTCGAACATGTACTTTGGGGCAATCTTGTCGTACCTCATTTCCATGATCTCTCATCTTCCAAGCCGTCCGACGCTTAAACGATAAAATTGATCTCAAATTAAAGTAAGAACTCACAGCAATCAGTGTCAGTTCGCACTGCGTACCGATTGCATGTTACGCTCGCAGGCCGATACCTAGCCTATCTAGTAAACAGTACGCGTGAACTGAGCTGAGATAAAAGTTATAAAAATATATTTGTGCATCGCAAAATGAAGTGTGTTAAGTGTGGAGAGACTGCAACCGACGCTGTGGATTGCAGTCAATGCCGGTGTATTTATCACATTGGTTCTGCGGGTATTGTTGAAACTAACTATCGCAAGATAGGGGCCGAAATGAAAGCATCGTGGCGCTGCATAAAACGTCGAACTGCCCAAGCTAAGACCGACCCTAATCTGCCTGAAATCCTCCAAGAACTAAAAGGCCTACGTGAAGATATTGCCGAAATTAAATTATTTAAGACGGAATTACAGACACTTAAGACTGACATTAATAGCGTTTCAGATAAAATATCAAACCTGAATACAAAATTGGAAGGCTTAGAAACTCGTCTGTCCTCATTTGAGAACCGCATAACTGTTTTAGAGACCAAGGTTTCTGGTTTAGAAGAAGAGTCCAAACAACTTTTTTCTACCCTCCAACAAGAAAATCAATCGAGAGACCAACATAATCGGATGAATAACCTGAAAATATCAGGAATCCCTTTTATTAAGGGCGAGAATCTCACAAATTTGGTATATGCAATCTCGACAAAAGTAGGTGTCACCCTAGATGAAAAAGATTTAGATTCCATTCACCGTTTTGAGACAAAACCACAAGCTGGTAATGTACAGAGCAAGACCTTATCACCTGAACCTCGACCACCAGCAATCGTTGTGAAGTTCACTCGATGCATCGCGAAGGATCAGCTGTTAGCAGCCGTGCGCGCGCGCCGCGGCATCACCACCGCCGACATCGGCCTGAACGGCCCCGCCGGCGCGATCTACGTCAGTGACCACCTCACTCCATCAAACAAACTTCTTCTGAAGCAAGCACGTCAACTCAAGGCAGATATGAAATATTCCTACCTCTGGATAAGAGACTGTAAAATTTTCATTAGAAAGAACGATAAATCCAAAGTTATTCGTGTACAAAACCAATCTGACCTTGATAAATTAAATACTAAGTACAAGTGACTTTTATACTTTTCCATTAATGTTAATATATTTAAGTTCCGAAACAATTCTTACTCAGTGGCACCATGCACGTTTTTTGAACATAATAGGGATTTATTACATAATTATACATTACTTACATTATTTAACAACTTTAAAATACACACTTCTATTTTATGGACTTCAATTTTGTTGTTTATTTATAGTTTTTCTACTATTCATGATTCATGCAGCATATCAATACTTATTATTCTTATTAATATTTCCTATGCGACATTAACAAGGCTGATAATCAGGTTTTCTAAAATCATTCACCATATTGACATTAATAGCAATTACAGCAGGTTGGGCTCTAATTTTTATATCCATTATTACATCTTTAGAAGGCAATAGTTATCTTAACGGATATTACCAAAACGTAAGAGGACTTCGAACGAAGTCCCACTCTTTTTTTGCCCAACTTGCATTAACTGATTTCGATTTTGTTTGTCTCACCGAGAACTGGCTAACAGCTGATTTCTACGATCGGGAATATTTCGACAATAGGTACAATGTTTATCGTTGCGACCGGTCGGCCGAGCTCAGTGGGGCTTCGCGCGGTGGCGGGGTGGCCGTGGCAGTCCGCACCTCGCTGCAGCCGCGGCCGCGCGCTTGGCCTCTGCCGCCGCGCGCCGCCGCTGATGCACTATGGATAACTATACCTGTTACGCAAAATTCCACACGTAGGACTTTGTATATAGCATGCGTTTATATTTCCCAAGGTCCGGGCTATAGAGATGCTTTAAACAGCTTTTTCGATATTGCCAGTCAACTAATTATCGATCATCCACAAGACTTATTTTTAATAACAGGCGATTTTAACGTATCGGAGGCGGAATGGACTGATAGCTTCTCTAGTGAATTATGCTTAGCTCCAAGTGGTAATCAAACAGTTCACTTATTACGTGACTTTTTATCTTTAACGGACTAGCGAAATGTAACAAAACATTTAATACTAATAACAGATTGCTTGACCTTATATTCTTTACTGAATCATGTGAGGTGACTTGTTGTGACCAGCCCTTGACACCTATTGATTCTCATCACCCGCCCTTACTGATAGAATTCTCATTAGAACCCTTTTTACACTTAATTACGCCAAACATAACGTCCAGACATAATTTTCGCGCCGGAAATTATGATTTAATTAATGAGGAACTGCAGAAAATTGACTGGTCCACATTTTTTGATTCATTGGGTGTGGAAGAATGTGTTTCAAAATTTTATAACTTGCTTAACAATTTAATACATGATTATATTCCTATGATTCGTGTGAAAACATCTACAAGACCTGTTTGGTTTACCAAACAATTAATGAAATTGTTATACGAGAAACGTAAGTATCACAAATTGTGGAAGTTGTACGGCAATCCCTTAGACTATAATAGTTTTAGGAAACTTAGGAAGAGAGCCAAAGTCCTAGAGGTAGAGTTTTACAACAACTATATTAAATTGTGCGAAGATCGAATTAAAATAAATATTTTTGGTCTTATACAAAAGCTTTTTTTTCTAATTCCGGATTGCTTCAAATAATGATTTATAATGGACGTAGTGTGTCAGGGGGTGACAGTATTTGCAACGTCTATAATGATCATTTTCAGTCTGTTTTTGTTTCACCTTTTTGTTTCACCTGTTTTGTTCATAATATTACATGGGGTAATTTAGAACCGTCATCTGATTTTCCGTTTGATATAAGTACCATAGAAATAACAAAAGAATTAGTTTCGAAGCATCTGAACTTACTAGATGTTAGTAAAAGTGCTGGACCTGACGGGATACCTCCTCGATTTATAAAATTCTGTCGTCAGTCCTTGTCGCTCCCCTTAACATTGCTTTTCAAAAAATCTATTAAATTTGGCTGTGTTCCAGTCCTCTGGAAGCAGGCCTTAATAACTCCTATTCCAAAGGGCCCCATTTCTACTGACATTGAAAAGTATCGTCCTATTTTTTATTCTTTGTCAATTCGGTAAGGTTCTAGAAAAAATTGTCACAGACGAAGTGTTTGCAGCTGCCCAAAGATTAATTACCCCTAACCAACATGGGTTCTTTAAGGGTCGTAGTGTTGATACCAATTTGGTAACTTTTACCGACACAATTTTGAGCGCCATGGATGACATGTTGCAGGTTGATGCTGTGTATACAGATTTTGCCAAATGTTTCAACAAAATCTGTCACAATACACTACTTTCAAAGATCTGGAAGCTTGGTATCCATGGTTGTCTTTTTAGATGGATTAAATCATACATTCAAAATAGGAGTCAAGCTGTAGTTTGTGCTGGATACACCTCCTCCTACAAGCCTGTTAGTTCTGGGGTGCCCCAGGGATCTCATCTGGGTCCCCTTTTATTTATTCTATATATTAACGATATCGCGGAAAACTTCCTTAACACTGACTCTTTACTCTGCGCCGACGTTACCAAAATATATAAAATTATTCGTAGCAGAGACGACTGTGTATCGATGCAGCATGATCTCTTAAAATTCGAAGCTTATTGTAAAGAAAATAGTTTATACCTGAACATCGACAAATGTTACACAATTTCCTATCCAGAAAAGCAAACCCTATTATTTTTGATTACACTTTGGATGGGAGGGTTCTAACAAGGGTTGCCGAGATTCGTGATCTAGGCGTGACGCTAGACTCTAAGCTGACTTTTGTTCCGCACATTGATCAAATGCTTAACAAAGCTTTCAAACAGCTTGGATTCATACTCCGCGTTAGTAAACCATTTAAAAATTCGCTTACTTACAAATTATTGTACAATGCATATGTACGAAGTCATTTGGAGTTCGCTTCAGTGGTCTGGCAACCCATCTTCAAAATGCTTAATAATAGAATCGAAAGAGTCCAGCATAAATTTATCAAGGCTTTAGAATTTCGCACTGGCCGAACTTACCTTGATTATGAAACGTCTTCAAAACACCACAACATATCGCTTCTTAAACACCTTTACAAAACATTCCTTTACAAATTACTAAATAATCTCATAGATGCTCCTGAACTCATACATAATATATATTTTCACGTTCCCCGATCGATTGGAAGATCTTGTCGAAAAATTTTCTTTTCTCATATCCGGTTACAAAAACTTGTTACGGAAGCAACACTTTCACTAGACGTTCTTGTAAAACTTACGACGATATGCTGCATGAGCTTGATATGTTTAGTTTGAATTTAAGAACATTTAAGAAAGAATCTTTAAAAATTTTATCCACGGTGTCATGAAATGTGCTGTTGTCATCTCACATAAGTAATTATATTAGTATGTAATTATTATAATATATTGTACCCACTAACCCGCATTGGGCCAGCGTGGTGGGTTATGGCCCAATATCCCCACGTGCTATTTATTGTCCACGTGGGAGGCCTGTGCCCAGCAGTGGGACGTTAATAGGCTGATGATGATGATTGTAATAAATAAGGAAAAAAAAACTTAACATAGTATAAATATTTTTACGCTAAACTATTTATCTCATATATGTACTACTTTATGGAACTATAGGTTTTTAAGTATTTTTTGTTTTGTATAAAATGTGTTTATATGTAACTGTTTGTTCCTAAATAAATAAATAAAAAAAATAAAAAAAAAATAAGAAAAACAATAAATATCTTTTTGAAACGTGACACATTTTTCGATTCGATGGAACCAATTATTAAAGCATTCATTCCATTCTGAAGTTGAGGTATTCAAATTGGTCGTTTTGTAGGCGTCTACAGCTTCTTCAGGTGACGAAAATCGTTGACCACGCAATTTGTTCTAAATTTTTATTAATTTTGGGGAAAGTATAAAAATCATTTGAGCTTAGGTCATGGCCGTACGGCGGATGGTCTAATAATTCAATGTTTTCTTGCTCCAAAAACACTTTTCTTCTGTGAGCGGTATGAGAGCTCGCATTGTCGTGATGGAGGATAATGCGGCGGTTGCAGTTCTCTTTACAGAGTTCAGAGACGACCTGCGGCAAACAAATGCTAGCATACCAATCTGCATTGACCGTTCTTTGTTCTTCAAAAGGAATAGTCGCAACAAGGCCGGTTTTGGAGACAAACGTCGCCACCAGTTTTTTTGCAACGCTTCGTGAACGAACAACTTTTGTTGGCTTCAACTCATTTTCGAACACCCAAACTCGTGACTGGTTTTTTGTTTCGGGTTCGTATGCATATATCCAGGATTCGTCACCTGATACGACTCTGTGTACAGCATTTGAAGATCCTCTATCTAATCTCTCAAAAGTTCTAACGCATCAAGTAACACGAGCCGCTTTTTGCTCCTCACAGAGCGAATGCGGGATCCATCGGGAAAACCACTTTTTTACACCTAATTGTTCATGCAAGATTATTTATATTTGACTCATGCCAATGTCTAAAGTTGCCTGAATTTCGCGATATGTCACATGTTGATCTTCCTCAATCAGCTTACACACAGCATCAACGTTATCTTAGGTGATTGCAGTTTTTGGGTGACCTTGACGGGGATCGCCACACAGCTTGACACGTCCACGTTAAAATTCCGCAAACCAGCGATAAATTATGTTTTTTTTTTTATAAAAGAGGGAGGCAAACGAGCAGGCGGGTTACCTGATGGAGAGTAATCAGCGCCGCCCATGGACACCCGCAAAACCAGAGGAATCGCAGACGCGTTGCCGGCCTTTAAGGGAGGAATAGGAAGGAATAGGAATTGGGAGGAGGGGGAGGGGAAGGGGCCTCCGGAACCCTCACTGGTCGAACGAAACACAACAGCACCAAGTGCCGTTATTTCATGCCGAATATTCGTGAGAGGGTGGTATTACGCCGGGCGAGCCGGCCCAATGCGTGCTGCAACGCAGCGTGGCTCTACCACTCAGTCAGTGTTACTTATTTAGCACCACCCAGGGATCACGTGTAGGGTCTCAAGGGTAAACCTACGGACGCGAGCAACTTTAACCCCCTAATGTTTTAGATGGAGCTTCATCACCGAATGCAGAAAGCATCCGATTAACACACTGTTTTTGTGTTAAACCACTTCGAAAGTCATAATAAATCATTGCTCTTGAATTTTCTCGAGTCAATTTAATTTTCACACCGACTTTACAAGTTCGACAAAACTTTGTGACAAGACCGCGTTCTTTTTTTTTAAAATAAATAATTGGTATTCGATTAATAAAACCACGGAGTTTTCGATTATAAACACTTTATTATGCCAGGAACAATGGAAATATTCCATTCCCGAAACTTTTTGTGCAGCCTATGTATTCCTCCGAGATTTTAAACTCTCAAAATTAAAATTACGTTTACCAGTTATGCTCATGCGAAATATACACCGTGGGAACGAGATATGCGACAAACTTCAACTATTGATTCTACAACTTAATAGGAGTCAAAAAAGTAGTATAACACATAATCGTAAAATGCTTACTTTTTGAGATATTCGTTGTTTTTAATAATTTTCAAGTAAAAAAATCTAAAGGATAACACACCCTAATAAGTGTGACTAGTCTGATGACTTAGCCACTTTGTACGCAGAAGCGAGAAATGTCAAATAGTCAAGTGCCCCCTTATTGGTCTGAGCAAGTGCCATACCAGCGCGCGTGAAAATAATTATACATTGTAGATTGACAGACAAACAGTGTGTACCAGTGGTGTAGTGCGTTATAAATAAAGACGGGTTGTTCACGTGAAGTCGCGGGCGGCCGCTAGTAAGCTTAAATTAGGTATGTGAATTAATTAGGCACCTATCAAAGTACATAAACATCCTAAGAATATCATTGCGGTTTAATAGAAGTTGCGGATTTAAGTTCCCTTCGTTGATTGTCTTTTAACACTGTATTTATAATTAATTTATAACCATATTCACAACAAACGCTCTGTAGTGAAATTGGTAAAGAAAAGTCAAAGTCAAAATGAGCAGTTGTTAAAAGGGTGTTTTATTATGTCCAACTAATTGAAATTTATTTATTTATTTGTGGAAAAGGTACACCAACAGTATATCGCATATAATTTTCGTATTATCCGTATATTACTTTTTGTTGATTGGATTTAGTTAACTAATAATATGTCACTAGGTAACTTAGTAGAGAATGTTTGAACATCCTAGTGTTGACAGCAGAAGTTTTTGCATCTGAGAGAGTAGGCCTTCTGGCTCTGGCAGAGTCAATAGAGATACGAGTTTACTCTTTTAGTAAAGTCCACAACGCATTTGCGATCTTTAAAGTGAGAATTTTCATGAGATGATATTTATTTAACTTACATGACTTCTTCAACACGGACAATTTGATAAATGCGACTTCAACCAGTCTCATGCGACGATGCAGCTTGTCGAATATAACGCATAGCACTGTTTCTAGAAACAAGCTTTTGGAAATCCACATCAATATGCCGTAAATATGCGATATGGTGCTTTTTGTAAAAACATCCTGTAACACAAAGAAATTTATATTTTAGACGTTCGGATTGTAATTCCATATTTTGGAACTCTAATTCGACACCCTTATAATATTATTAGTGTTATACAATTACGTATATGACTTTGGTGTTTGATAAATTAATTATAAATTCACAGTATTTCATTAGCCACATACAAAGAAAAAAAAATATTGATGTGAGACAAAATTTATAATAAAAAAATACTCACTTCTAACCACATAATAAGAATAATAGAATAGAACACTGCACAGTAGAATGTAGATATAAAATGGGATGTAACCTAGAAATGAAACGAAGAAATATTAGGTGCGGGTCTCAATTGGATCCCCGAATTTTTTGTACTCCTTATTGTCAATGGCATACAAACTATAAGCCTCAATTTTTTTTCGTATAATTTTACTTTTCCTAAATGTGTTAAGCCTATTTTTACTTCGCCCCATTCTTTATCACCGTATTAAACTTCCCAAATGCGACACAAGGCGGAACCATTTAAAATCCCTACTATTTACAATTTACTAAATTGTAATTCGCACAAAGTTAAACCGCACAAGAGTATAACGCCTAATCTTTTACCTATCACGTGATCTGCAGGAATAGAGCAGCTAGTATTTCTGTTGTCTAATAAAAAAAACCTTAAACTTCAAAAGGAGATCATATATCGTTCATACGTTTTTGTGCTAAATCTGAAAGTGTCGGCCAAAGAAAAATTATTTAATAGCCTGTTCGAACATTTTTTTATATTATCTATTTGTTAGTATGAGACAAAAGCTGTAGGATTATTCTCTGCTATGTTATGTGGATTCGAAAATTATTAGTTTAGCATATTTACTCTGTCTCTTTCATATTCATAGAATTGGAAAGTGACAGCAGATCACAGCCATGCGCGCAGCGTCTATGTGTCGCTTATACAATCGCAAAGCAGATCTTGTGATTACTAATAATTAAAATGAAGGAGAACACACTTTCAGTCCATGACAGCCAATATGCCGGAATTCAGCCAGTTCCCCAGACTTACGGAAGAGCAATTGACATTGTTTGCTTTGGCCAGCTATCAGATCAAGCAGGCTAGGAGCTACTATGGGGATCACGTTCAACTTGATGGTGCGTTCATCATTGAGCTCGGCGGGGACGTGCGAGTTCAAGAAGTTAGGGAGCTGGATGGAAGAGATATAGCTGGCTTATATGAGGTCGCATCCAGTTGAGACACGTTCGAGCAAAAACTTACTCCGTGTACATCGCAGTAGAGTGTTCTCTAAGTGGAAGAGAAGCAATTCCGTACTATTATTCTAGTTGCAATAAGTTGGAACACGCATACTAGGATGCTGTGCGCATGTCATGACAATTATATGGTACATGGGCTTTGCGCGGCATGTGTCGAACATAGTTCTGCCGGCACAAAATCTTGAATAGGTACATTATAGTCAGACTAGAGCAGCTTTAACGAATATTTTTCAAAAGTTTTATAAAATTAGTAACATGTATAAACGAATTAACCGTAGACTTATTGCGTGTTACGCGTTGTAAGACAGATACATGACAGTGCCTGCTGTGCGCTTAACTACTTTTAAAAGTAAATGTTTTACTTCACAATACTAGCTCTTATTTACATACAATACTAATTAAGTAAATCAATTAACTCTGGTATTTTTATTGAAATTGTATGATTATTATGTTTCTTCTTTCTTTTCTAAATAGATTTCATAGACCCCAGCCTTAACCTTATAGTGTTTTCTGGAATAAAAAAAATATTACATTTTGATTATTATAGTTAAGTACTTACTTACATTTAAGTCGAAAAAAAATTTATTTTTAAAACCCCATAACAGTACATAATGACCCTATAACTTTGGTCCCAGAGTAACTAATGCATACAACAATATTAAAAAAAATATTTTTTGGATGGCCGGCATTTTCAGATTTAGCCCAAAATGAATGATGTCCTTTCTAACCTATCGCCTGACCTACAGGAGAAGGGCTGCTAGTATTTCTGTTGTCTAAAAAAAACAATATTAAAGTTGAACTTCCTTAATTAAATAAAAAATTAGGGTTTTCAACACAACAGCGTAATCATCGTAATGCCGAAAGAAAGTTATGCCAATACATTTTAGTGGATTTAATTTTAGTGATTCTAAAATTAGGGTTTCAAATTTTTAGGCAAACCTATAATAGTGCGAAAACAACTGTTAGGCTGGACAATTATTGTTCATTAGAAGTTAATGCCAACATAGTTCGGCCATATGAAATTCGAACTACTAATTTTAGGCGAAACGAAGGGTACCTTTTAGGTGCACTAAGGGTCGATTTTTCAACTATAACGTAAAATTTATTTGTCTGACAAAGTATTACACAACCATTTTGACTTATTATAATATCACACAACACAAAATGTAGTATTTTATCATGTCCTTTCTTCGTGTAATATCGTGTAAAACTTAATCAGACGGATAAGTTTTATCAGAGGATTGAAAAATCAGCCCTAAGTTACCATAATATCATAGTTTAAAAAATATACCGTAGCCCTCGTCGTGACTTCCAACAGTTTTTTGCTTTCAACTATATTTTTAAACACACGAAACAACTCTGATGTCTTATCGTCAATGTCTTCTGTGACGACTACAGTTTTGAACTCTGCTTGAAAGAGTGCTATTTCTAACCATTTATTTAACTTTAATGTTAAATATTTAGCTATAAACATTGCGTAAATCAGTTCTAAATCAAACACCACTGTAATAAAAATAAAAAAACTCCTCCCCCACATCCAAATTGAATCCAAAACCACTTTAATCACCAGAAAGGATAGAAAAATTGTAAAATATGTAATACACGATGACCATGTGAATATTTTGAGTGTCAATGTATTGTTGCTGTCGTAAAGAATTTTGTTTAATTCCTCCAGATTCAATAAAAGGCGGACATTTGCAGTTCTGTTGAAAAAATTTGCGGAAAACAAAATGGCAAAGCTGACCACGAAACAAATGTAGCTTAAAGAGTAAATAAGTTTTAATTCGTAATATACTTCTGCAAAGCCCATTACGGAATTAAATAAAGGGAATAAAGATAAAGTAAATATAAAGTTAAATATGGCATATTTGATTCCTGTAGCTGTTAAGTTTCCTCCTATCACATACTTTTTGGTACAAAACACTTTATTTAGAACATAAAATGGTCGAATGATGCTATAAAAGTCCGTATCGAACATGGCTTCTAAGCAAAACGTTGTGTAGTGACTTCGAACGCTTCAAAGGAACCTATTAGCGTAATGATTTGAGTGTTATATTATTGACAAACCCATATTAAAGTGATGTTTTTAATGCACTTCAACAAAATTTGATTGACGTCTCAATTTGCGTAAAGCGTTATCAACTTTGTGACGTAGGTAAGTAAATAACATAATTAAACAATGAATTTTCAAATAACGAAGGAAAATAATTTACAAAGTACGATTATCTAGAGATAAAAGGAGAATTGTTGTTATATCGGACATAGTGCGTTTCAAATTATACGATGCATAGCCCGAGTTTGGCAAGGCGTGGTGATTTATCCAATAATTACTTACCTGTTTAATGAAAGTCATTAAACCTAAGTCAAAATCAAAGTCAAAGTCTAAATATATATTTATTCAAAAACTCAATAAATAAGTACTTTGAATCGTCCAAATCTTTTTAGGGCTCGGTAGCCAAATGGCAAAAAACGGAACCCTTTTGGGTTCGTCATGTCTGTCTGTCCGTCCGTATGTCACAGCCACTTTTTTCCGAAACTATAGGAACTATACTGTTGAAACTTGGTAAGAAGATGTTCTGTAAACCACATTAAAATTTTTACACAAAAATAGAAAAAAAAACCAATAAATTTTGGGGGTTCCCCTACTTTTACTACCTACCCTACTGAAACTCAATTTTTTTTTATCAAACCAATGGGGTATCTATGGAAAGCCGCGCTCAAGTCACTTATATCGCCTCGAATCGACTCCAGCCTTGTGCTTGAAACCACGAAAGCCTTAAACAAAAGCTAGGTAGGCACAACAGGGTGCGGTTAATCTGGGTACCAGGCCACATGGGAATTCAAAGCAATGAAATGGCCGATGCACTTTGCTAGGGAGAGCTCAGAGACCCCATATAATGGTCCTGAGCCGTTTGTGGCACTAGCATCAAGTACCACCGGCAAAGCCTTCAATGACCACATTCAAAACAGGCATAGAACCAAATGGAAAGAGCTACCCGGCATAAGACACTCAAAATTCTTCATAGGCGAGGGCTCCCAAGGACGAAGTAAGATCATATGCGGAGGTAGCAGAAGGCAGGTCCGATTAATCACCGGTGGAGGGCATGTGGAGGGGAAACGGTGTCACATCGCGGAGGAACGGAGGAGTGTGACACGATGAGGAGAGGAGATGAAGATAACAGCACGATGAGTTCAGACGTATATTATTTTAAATAAATGGTTAGTTATTATACAAAGCACAATTTAAGCGCTAGTACACACACGACTAGGTTTAGGTTATAACAACTTATTATTATCAGGACGTATGACTGGAACTGCCTAGTTATAATAATCCACTGTTCGCAATAACAATTCGGGGAAATCTGTTGCGTTGGTTTGCATCATATATTCAGAACAGGACCCAGAAGATGGTTGTTAATGGTTACCAATCTAAACCAATACTTGTTACATCAGGTGTTCCTCAAGGTTCGATTCTTGGACCTTTATTATTTATTTTATTTATTAACGACATAAAGTTTTCAATAAATGTTTTCAAAATTTTAATATCTTAATGTAGGCTGATTTAAAAGCTTTTAAAACCATTAAAACTCCTAACGACTGCATCACATTTCAGCAAGATTTAGACAGACTAAGTACATATTGCCATAATAATAAACTTTTCCTTAGTATCCCTAAATGCAATTATATCACATTCACAAAGAAAATGAACATAATTGAATATGCTTACACCCTCTGCAACAGTCCTTTATGCAAAGCAACTTCTGTGAGACATTTAGGAATACTACTGGATTCTAAACTGAGTCTAAGCACGCATATAGAGAATGTTATTAACAATGCCTTTAAAATGTATGGTTTCGTGATGCGATCTTCTATTGATTTCAGTCTAACCTCGACATACATTTATCTGTACACATCTTTGATCCGCTCTCAGCTCGAATATGCAGTACCTATCTGGAATCCCTACTATAAGTATATAGATGCGCTTGAAAGAGTCCAATAGAAATTTTTACGTGCTATGCACTACAGATGTCATAAACATTACCTTACTTATGCCCAGTTGCTCGATAAATACAATCTGCTAAGTCTTTATTCTAGACGACAATACCTGGAAGCTATGACCCTGTTTAAAATAGTAAATAATGACTTTGACTGTACCGATTTAGTGAACAGACTGTGTTATGTTGTACCTAGAACTATATACAGACGTAAGGTGCGCGCAGGTACCCTGTTTGCTTTGGGTACATGCCATACAAATAGTGGACTGCGCTCTCCAATGCGTTGTATGGTTGAAACCTACAATAAATTGTTTATTAACACAGACATATTTGCCTGCAGTTCTGCTAAATTTAAAAGATCCATTTTAGAACTTTTTACAATTTCATTTTAAATGTTTTTACTGTTTTGTGCCTTTTTGATTGATTGTTTTTACTCATTCTCAAAAGTAGTAAATTTTTCGCTCGTCAAGTTAAAAATAATAAAGTTAGTGATCAGCAGCTTAGTGGATGCAAAAAGAAAAAAAGTCTCTTTTAGATAGATAGATAGACAATACTTTTATTGTAACTTAACACCACAAACATTTACATAACACATAACAATGAGCACAAATACAAAGTTACAATTTGGCGGTCTTATCGCTTTAAAGCGATCTCTGCCAGACAACTATTCGGATGGAGACTTATACACTCAAAGATCGGAGGTGCATACCATAGTAAAACAATTAAAAACAAAAGCAAATTAAAAAGAACCAAAACATAATACATAACATTATAAAATAAATAAATAATAGGGTGTAACAATTATATATACATACATAAATTATATCATATCATATATTAAATATAATTGTCTCAGGTAGGATGTGGCGGACAATGATAGCTATGCAGCAGGATAGGGTTAAAGGGAAAGGTAGAAATTCTTCACGTGCACCTTAAATGCGTGAATTGTTTTAGCACGCCTGATCGCAACTGGAAGCGAGTTCCAGAGACGAACAGCTTCAACGGTGAATGAACAATCGTAAAAGGTAGTGTTGTGAAGAGGGGTTTTAAGGGATAGATTTTCTGATGACCGTAGGGAGCGCGAGGATGAACAATAAAGGAAACTGAAGCGTTCCTTTAGATAGGAAGGATAGGTGGGATTAAACAATATGTTATATAGAAGGGAGAGGATGTGAGTATTCCGGCGAAGACGAATAGGAAGCCACTTGAGTTTAGCGCAGTATTCAGAAACATGATCATACTTGCGTAAGCCAAATATGAATCGAATACAAAAATTTTGAAGGCGCTCAAGTTTATTTAGCTGGTCCTCCGAGAGATCAAGATAGCAGGCGTCGGCATAGTCTAAAACGGGAAGAAGCAACGAATGTGCTAGCGCAATTTTAGTGGCAGTGGGTAAAAAGTTGCGCAGTCTTCTTAAAGAAGCCGAAGAAGCGTAGAGCTTGCGACTGACAGCTTGTAGTTGCGGCCCCCAACTCAAGCAGCTATCAATAATAACGCCCAAGTTAGCAACTGATTTACTGAAAGGGATGTCCACTCCATCAAATGTAACCTTAGGGAGGGTTTGCCAGTTTACCTTGGAAAGCAACCTGGAGCTGCCGACCACAATAGCCTGCGTTTTGCTTGGATTGACTTTAAGTCCGTAGGCTCGGCTCCAATCTACAATATGTTTCAAATTTACGTTGGTAGTTAATATAGCCTCAGCGAGATTACCAAGT
This sequence comes from Scoparia ambigualis, assembly GCA_963921215.1. Taxonomy (NCBI): domain Eukaryota; kingdom Metazoa; phylum Arthropoda; class Insecta; order Lepidoptera; family Crambidae; genus Scoparia; species Scoparia ambigualis. Next base: position 3,368,206 of record OY992514.1, on the reverse strand, counting down.
GGTGCCTTGCAATAAATTTGTAAATCGTCTGCATATAGGTGGTAGGAGGAAGAAAGGTTTTCGGAAATAGAAGTGATAAAAATAGCATAGAGGAGAGGAGATAAAACGCCACCCTGCGGGACACCAGCCGTCGAGTCACACCACGCAGAGAATTTCTCTTCAAGGCGAACCCTTTGCCTGCGTCCGTACAGGTAGCTGTGAAACCACTCAATTACCGTTGGAGATATGTTAAGTGAGCGCATCAAAGATAAAAGGATGTCAAAGTCAACTGTGTTAAAGGCATTGCTGAAGTCCAGCAACGTAAGCACAGTTAGGTGACCGTTTTCCATGCCAAGGCGAATGTCGTCGGTGATCTTGACTAAAGTAGTCACAGTGCTGTGGCCTGGACGGAAGCCGGATTGGAGTGGGTTTAGAGAAGATTATGATGGGAAAGGAACTTACTTATTTGATTGTGGACCAGACGCTCGAGGACTTTGGATAGGAAAGGGAGAATGAAAATAGGTCGGTATTCAGCAAACGATTTAGGATTACATTTTTTAGGCAAAGGAATTATCTGAGCGTCTTTCCATGAGGATGGGAATATAGCATTGGAGATGGAACTGTTTAAAATAAAAGTGAGGACTGGAAGGACGATATCAAGGATTGGCACTAACATATTGCGACTAATACCGTCACCGCCTACCGCGTTGGAAGTAATTGACAGCAAGCTCTTTTTAACATCACAATCCGATAATTGGTCAAATGCAAAGGGAGCAAGATCAGGAACTGGTACAGTAGACAGTTTGTTTAATGTAGTCGCTTTTTCAGCATCATTGATACATGATGAGGAAGAGAAATGGAGATTTAGTGAGTCAATATTAATATTGGGTGAAATAGAATTTTGTTTTAATTTTCCAATTCCTAGCGACGTAAGGAACTTCCAAACTTTGGATAAATCTACGTTTTCAACTGAATTGTGAATGTGGCGGCGAAGCGCATCCCTACACGCCCTATTGCAGCAATTACGAACCTTGATATACCTTTTGATTAAATACATTGTGTAACTTGTAGATAGCGTTGTGGGCTGCATTATTGTTAAGACTTGTTTTGTGTATTATTTTTTGTGTTATGGTATAATGTAATTGTTTGCTGTTCCTATTAAATAAAATAACATAAAATAAAACAATAATTCGGAAGGAAAACAATAATTAGAAGGAGCTCATTCTAGCTCCGCGGATGAATCTGAACTAAATTTACACCAAAGAGTAGAGCTATAATGAAAACAGAGGCTAGACAAAGAATGCAAGTAAATATTTTAATTATAAATTTAAAACTGTATATAAAAAATGTCATTAACAAAGAAGGTCACAAAACCAACAAGGCTTTAGTTGCCTTGTTACAATACCCGGCTGCCTCGGAAAGAAAACTCGTTCAGTATGATTGTGACGTGACAGATTTTTCGTTAAAACAATATTAATATAAAAAATGAACTTAACTAGAATGATTATGAGTTAGGTGAAAATTTAGAAGGTGAGGGTGTTATGTACAACGATTAATTACAAAAGGAACAATCTACCACTTGCATAGTACCTTCCATACTACCTTCCATACTTCGTTCATTCATAGTTATGTTCGCATGTAGGTAAATGCAGAACCTTAACGAGAGTCAAAATGAGTTTACCCTATTTATGAGGCATAACCCTTTAGATAGTCCTATAATTAGTGTAAGCTTATTTAAACAGTCACCAACCACTGATAATAAATTCTATGATGAAAATAAGCTATGATACAAATTTTATTTACTGCCGTTACAAGTTACAAAGCAAAGCCCTCGTAACTCTTCTTTAATCTGTGCCCTCGTGCTATGCACGTTGTAAGGGAATAACCTTAATAGTCATACCTATGTATGTAACTAACGGACCTAAAGTTTATTTAAAGAGTAGCTAGCCGCTCCAAGTAATTAAGAGGTAACATAAATATTACCTTATACACCCATGTCATAGTACCTATATAATTAACGGACCTAAGGCTTATTTAAAGAGTAGCTAGCCGCTCTTAACAATGAAGGGTAAAACGATTACCATAATAAGTATTGTGATTATTATGGCTTATTTATGGAGTAATCAACCGCTCATAGAATACATAATGTACATAATATAACCACCGATGCAAAAATCGCGTGTTATGTAAATCGAAAGGGACTATAATGAATAAATGAAGTTTAATAAAAAGAAATAAAATTGACTATGTACAGAATCCTACACTTAATTGGAGAAGAGTAAATAGGAAATTAAAAAAAAATGCAAAAAACAACAATGTTATAGCAAACAGTTCTAATTCAAAAAACGGGTGTTGTACGGTGGTCGTAGATTGATAATTAAAATTAGAAGAAAGATTTGAAGTTTTGTTGTCAAAATCAGTCTTACATTCTAAATAATTTTCACTGATATTTTGAACATTTTAGCCATAGACGAATGATTGGTCTCGCTGCGCTCGACTAGATACCTCCGTCGTACTTGTCAAATGCGGCAACAAATACTACGCCGAAATCGGCGTACCCGAGCCAGTCACACTGACAGCTGTGGGTGAAGTGTACGTACCGAATATTTTATTCAATTTTGGGCTTAATTCAAACTAAAATGCCAGTTTGCGTAGTAAAACTGTGTAAAAATAATACTTCTAAAAATAAGAAGGACACTGGGATCACATACCATCAGTAAATATCGTATAATTTCGAAATTTAATCATAAAGTAATATGAACAATAAACGCCATTCAGTGTTACCGCTTATACAAGAATAAAGTCCCCGTGGTTGAGATTTTTATTATGTATATTTATTGTTATTGTCTTTTATTATATAGGTAACCTTTTTCATTTCTCTTACAAAGTTACTATATACATAACCTAGTTCTTTGTTATTTCATGTTTACTTATATTTGTGATCTATAATAAGGTGTAAAAATGTTAGCTGACACTATATCAAGGGGATTCTACCGATGATACTGAACAACTTTCCATAAGGAACATGGAACATGGGTCGAAAATGTATTATTTTTCCCTATACAAAATGCGCAATCAGCTGATTGACTCAAGTACGGAAAAGCTATTTTTTTTTCATTTTGACCTATGTTCCTGAAATGTAAACTTTTCGTCTGTACTTACATTGAAAATATTTGCGAAAAACATAATCTGGGGGATGAAGGATACGTGAACATTAGAATCATTTTTGGAATTTTTGTCTATCTGTTTGTTTGACGCACATCACACAAAAACCTCGAGACGGATTTTAATGAAACTGAGAACAGGTGTATAGCTTGTAGACATGGGCGCCGAGTAAAAAATAACCAACGGCGGTGCGCCTTAAAAATATGCTCGGCGGCGGCGTGAAGCCGGCGGCGCGGGATTTTTGAAGTCATTTTTGGTTATGTAGTTAAAGGTAGAATAAGAGTGATAAATAATACCAGCACTTCACAAAGATTTCAAGAACAAAACATTATATCGTCGCCGTAGAGCGTAAAGTCATGAGTAATTAAAATTGATAATGGAATTCCTCCTTGCGTCGTGTTCCTCAATGCTGAGGGTCGTGACCTCCCTTCTGCATTACTTTCTCTCATATGGTTTTCCTCCATCTGTTTCTATCTCTGGCGGTGTGGAAGGCGCTGTAAACTGAAGAGTTAAGAGTGGTACGGATCTGGCCAGACCAACGAATTCGGCTGCGTCCTCGAGGCCGTTTCCCGTCTACTTTGCCGGTCGCGATGAGCTTCTCGAAGTTGTCACCGTCTTTCCTTGCAATGTGACCGAAGTATTCGAGAATTCGGCGTAGACATCCGAGTATGACAGCCGTGAGGAGATTTTGAGTTCTCGCAATATAGAGACGTTAGTCCAAAATGCTGTCCAAGGAATACGGAGCATCTTTCTCCAGCACCACATATCAAAAGCGTCAATACGTTTTTTAGTGTCTAAGTCTCAGCGCCGTATAAAAGATCGAGAAGACAAGAGTCCGTACCAGTCTAGTTTTGGTTTTTACAGAAATATTGCGATCTCGCCAGATTTTTGCAAGTAGAGACATGGCACTCTTAGCCATGCCAATTCTCCTGCGCACTTCCTTCTAGCACGAACGCGCTTTACCTAAACGGCGGCGGCGAGCCACGGCGGCGCCCATGTCTAATAGCTTATGATTCGGGTAATATTATAGGTTAAAGGTTGCTTCACACATATCAGTGAAGCCACAGTTCCGACACAGTACCGGCACAGTGTTTTTCATACATTCTCTATGAACGCATCCCCACTTGTCAGTGATAATGCTCTCAGTGTCAGTGCCGCCACCGGCAAATCACGGACGTATTCGTTTTGACAAAATTCATAGACAATGTTTGAAATAATATTTTCACTCCTCTTGCTCAAAAAGACCGTCATTGTAGCGTTGTAAAGCGAGGCTAAAATAGCTTTTCTTGCCCTAGGGGAAAAAGTTTTTTTTTTTTAAATTTTAGTCTGTCACATGACAATGAGCATATAAAAACGAACAAGTATTTAGTCATAATATGTAGAATAATCATGAATAAAGACTCGACTTATTACTGTTTACTTAGATCAACAACTTTTTTGAGATAGTTATTATTAAAGTTTATGGTAAAATTGGTAATCATTTGAATCTTTGGACAACACAGACCACGCCCACACACACAGTCTACGCTTCAGCAAGAAACAACTGCACAGACTGCACATGTGCTTAGGTGGTGAGTCTTTAGCCCGTTAGTCGCTTTTACGACACCAAAGGGAAGAGAGGGGTTGGTAGTATTATTTTGATGAGCCCATCGCCGCTCTATGCTGTTGGACGTATGTGCAGTCTGTAGTCGGTTAGTCCCCTTTTACGAGACCCAATAGAAGGGAGGGGTTGGTAGTATTATTTTGATGAGCCCATCGCCGCTCTATGCTGTTGGATGTATGTGCAGTCTTTAGTCCATTAGTCGCCTTTTACGACACCGAAGAGAAGAGAGGGGTTGGTAGTATTATTTTAATGAGCCGATCGTCTCATTATGCTGTTGGATCTATGTGCAGTATTTAGTCCGTTAGTCCCCTTTTACGACATCGAAGAAAGTGAGGGGTTGGTAGTATTATTTTGATAAGCCCATAGTTGCTCTATGCTGTTGGATGTATGTGCAGTCTTTAGTCTGTTAGTCGCCTTTTACGACACCGAAGGGAAGAGAGGGGTTGGTAGTATTATTTTGATGAGCACATCGCCGCTCTATGCTGTTGGATGTATGTGCAGTCTTTAGTCCGTTAGTCGCCTTTTACGATACCCAAGGGAAGAAAGGTGTTGGTAGTATTATTTTGATGAGCCCATCGCCGCTCTATGCTGTAGGATGTATGTGCAGTCATTAGTCCGTTAGTCGCTTTAGGTACTAAATAATATATGAAAAAGTTTGGTAGAATAGAAAAGGATAGCACTATTTTGGTAACACCTTATTTTCCACGTTATTATATTTAATGATAATTTGTAAACATTACATGTAAATAAAAAAAACTACTAAAAAAATGAGGTCTAATCATTGCTATATATACCTACCATTTTTCTACAGAAGAAACCTACGTCTAACCTACATAATAATATACACAATTATATTGATACATATTCGCTTTTAATTGTTAATTTTTAAATATTTTCTGAGCTACATTTATAACCAGCAACTTAAGGCTAGGTGTTAGTGAAAAATTAAAATGTGTTATTTGAATAATGAGTTGCCGCATTTACGGAGCTGTGGTTTATAGGTAGCGCGGTATCTAGACGAGCGCAGCGAGACCAATCATTCATCTAAGGAGTTTAGCATTGAAATGGAAAGTCCGTAGTAACATCTTTGACTATATACATGTCTATTGCACAAAAGATCCCAATGGGTCGACGTGCCGCTGCGAGAGGGAAACCTCTGCAGGCCCCACTAAGATAAGATAAGAAGATAAGATATACATGTCTAGACGGAGCATCACGGTACAAACGCTTCTCAAAATCCGCCCGGTTTTTGTATTGAATTTGAAGTGTGCGTGACAGCCGCGTATGACTGACACTAGCACGAATGGTTGCCAGCGAATGCCTAATTTCCGATAAAGTAGGGAAAAAATATTTATGCACAATACAATTTTAAAATGATTCATAACATAACATAACATTTTAAATTTGGTATGTCTATCATATATGTAGGTATAACGAATAAAAGAAGCTGGTGTGTTTAGAAGAAATGGATGATTGAAGGCGAGGGCGAGTACAATAAAATAATGCGCTAATGGAAGCCTGCGTGCGTGTGATATGTTTGTAATAGGGAAGAAATAAAAGCAACAGGCAGTACATTTAATACTTAATCAACACAGATTTTTTAATTAGAAATTTAAATCTTTTAAATTAAAACCAAAACAATTAATGGCGTTCTCTTTGTATTTCTTTCTTAAATAACTTTCGTATGGATGTTACGTCATTTTTCATGTTCTCTAATTTCTTATTATGTTGAAACCTTAGAGTTAAATATTTCGACAACGACTTCATTCTACCGGATCAGTTAGAAAACTGAAAATTAAAATGTTTGCAATGTGGTAACAGTTGCGAACAGTTGTAAAGTTTACATAATGCGATGACGGCTCATCAATATCCGTGTCCAGCAGTTTACATGTGATGAGAAATATTGAACTTTTTAGGGCACAAACATACACCCGCTCTTTCTCAAACATCGTCGTCATCATCATCATCAGCCTATAAACGTCCCACGTGAACGTAGCACGTGGGGATGTTGGGCCATAACCCACCACACTGGCTCAATGCGTGTTGGTGGGTTTTAACGACTGTCATCTTACGACAACAAACGGGACCAACGGCTTAACGTGGCTTGCGAAGCACGGAGGAGCTCGAGATGTTTTAAATTTGGTCACCCATCCAGCGACCCGGCATTGCGAAAGTTGCTTAGCGGGCAAGATTGCAAGCCGAACGTGCTAGTCGATGCGCCATCGAGCTCTGAAGCATGCATACTACCGTCCCCCACATACATATACACACACTTCTTACATAAACACTTACATACGTTCCATTCAAACATAATTATTATTTTATTCATTTCGAATATCGATTCCATACCACAATAACAATTTTAATAATAGTATTATAAAATATTACAGTAGGTATTATATTTTTTCTTGTTTCAGAACGGAACTTATACTCCAGCCAAATTCGATGACGAGTGTTTGTAAACAGATTAGATACTGTTATTCCTAGTTGCACTAGGATTTTACTTTTTCTTGAGAGTCATTCACAAGAAAACAGTTAACTATTGTGTCTTTCTTCCAAAAAACAGTAAAAATCCTAGTGAAACTAGACATTTGCACAAATGATATTAATATGTTTACAGTAATATGTGATTTAATCGATTATCAAAATATTATTAATTTTCAAAACTATGTTTTAACAATATTCAAAATTAAATAATTTTAACAATAAAAATCGACTTCAAAAACATAAACTAAAAAAAAAATATGTGTTTTAGCTATAATTAATAGTATTTAAAGAGTTCCTAAGAGTTTCTATAATGAAACAGCGAGTATTGAGATTCAAACGGAACTGAGCCATACTTTATTGATAGACAATTACACAAGTTACAATCATAGACAATATGGAGTTGTGCGTTTTGATACACAATAACACCCCCACTTTCAATCCCCAATATATTCATAAATCTATAATGTTTTACAGACTTAAGACTCTTTGTCAACATATCCGCAGGCATATCAGCTGTTGGCAAATATTGAATTTGTATTATTTTATCCGCTATCATTTTTCTGCAAAAATGGTACCGAACATCTATGTGTTTGGTTCTATTGTGAAAAATAGGATTTGCCGACAACTTTTGTGCACTTTGATTATCATTAAATAAAGTGATAGTAGTATACATCTTTTCTGTTATCTCAAATTGCAAGTTCCTAATATAAATAGCTTCTTTACAAGCCTCTGAAATAGATATATATTCCGCTTCTGTGCTCGACAATGCTATTGATTTTTGTTTTTTACATTCCCATGAAATTACACAACCTGATAACATAAAGCAGAATCCTGTGTATGACTTTCTATCAAAAATATCATTAGCCCAGTCGGCGTCAACAAAACTTAACATTAAAATCTTTATTTTTACAATATTTTAAACCAAAACTTTTTGTATATTTTAAATATTTAAGTATTCTTTTTGCATATGACCAATGTTCATCACCATGACAATTACTGAACTGACTTAAACATCCTACTGCATAGGCAATGTCTGGTCTAGTAAGAACAGCAAGATACATTAAGCTGCCTATCAGTTCTTGGTACGGGTTCTGGTTATTAACTTTTTCACATTTATTAACAATCAGTTTACTCTCCATAGGAGTCTTAAAAGTTTTACAAGCAGACAGGTTAAATTTGTGTAACAATTGATTAATATAACTTTCTTGGCTCAAAGTAATTACATTATTTTTCTTGTCAATTTTAACATACATACCTAAGCACTGCTTAACTTGCCCTAAATCTTTTATTTTAAACTGATTATTTAAAGTCTCTTTTAACTGAAGCATTTCCTTTTTATCATTTGAAAAAATAAAGAAATCGTTTACGTAAAGAGTTACCATTGTCTTATAACCATTTACAACTTTACTATATAAGCATGGTTCCAATTTAGATTTTGTATAGCTGCTAGAAATCAGACAGTTATCTACTTTTTCGTGCCATGCCCTTGAGGATTGCTTGAGACCATAATATATTGCCTTTTTTAATTTAAGAACCTTTTTACTGTCTTCTTCAGAGCAAACAAAACCATCTGGTTTTTGCATATTTATAGTTTCATTCAGTTCTCCATTCTAAATGGCTGTTTTAACATCTAAATGTATTATATCAAAATTTAACTGAACAGAAATTGCAAATAGTAATCTTAAAGTGGTGTGTCTCACCACGGGTGAAAAAGTTTCATCGTAATCTACACCATATTTTTGACTACAACCTTTTGCTACTAGTCTTGCACGGTAACGTTGGTTTTCACTATCACACTTTTTCTTTAATACCCATTTGCACTTTATAACTGTTCTATTATCTTGTGGGTCTACAAGCTCCTAAGCTTTATTGTCCTCAAAACACTGTAGTTCTTCTTCTATAGCTTGTAACCAAAACTCTTTCTCCGGACCATGTAGTGCTTCTTGCCATGATGTGTTGTTAATATGTAATCTGTCACCTTCGGTACACATATTGGAGAAACCATATCGCTCTGGCTTTTTCTTTTGTCTAGTAGGCAATGTGACTGACCTCATTTGTGTATTGGCATATTCACTGGAACTGTCAAAATCTTCATTGTCACTTGGCACATATGTTTCATCATTTGGCTCTGTAATACTGGAAAATGAATCATCTGACGTTACTGGAATTTCCCCCACTGAATCTGCACACACATCATATAGGACAATATCAACGTCATCTTTTTCTTCAACTTCTATAACTTTTTCGCTATTTAAATTATTTCCTATGATTATAACATCTCTACTGGTTGATACTGACTGAATTTTAGAGTTATAAATTCTGTAACCCTTAACGTCTTCTGGATAGCCTACTAAAATGCACTTCTCAGATTTCTTGTCCCATTTGGAGCGTCTTATTTTAGGCACATGGACCATCACAGTATTGCCGAAAATTTTTAAATGACTGATATTAGGCTTGGTATTAGTCCATAGTTCATATGGGGTTTTGTCATTTAATCCAGCAGCTACTGTTCTGTTCTGTAAATAAACAGCAGTGTTAGTAGCTTCTGCCCAAAATTTATTTTCTAAATCAGCATCAAATAAAAGACATCTGGCTTTTTCAATTATGGTTTTAAACATGCGTTCACATAAACCATTTTGCTCAGGAGTGTAAGGATTCGTTTTTTGGTGTATTATTCCCATTTTATTTAAATAATCATCAAACTGTTTATTACAAAATTCACCGCCATTATCACTCCTTGAAATCTTTATTTTCTTGCCCAGAACATTGTCAACCTTAGCTTTATATTCTTTAAAATATTGAAAACTTTCATTTTTGCTTCTTAAAAAATAAATATATGTCATGCGGCTATAATCATCAACAAATATTAGGAAATACCTTGATCCTCCAAGCGAAGCATTTTCCATCGCCCCACAGATATCTGTATGCACTGTATGCAGTAGCTCAGTACTCCTGCTACCCACATGAGGGAAAGGCAGCCGACTCTGCTTGCCCTCACAACATATGACACATGACGAGTTACTTATATCTGTCTTCTTGTCTAGTTGAAAACCTTCTACAGCACTCTGCAATTTGTTCATATAGTTACTATTAAGATGTCCCAGTCTTCTATGCCATGCTTCTCCAGAATCTATGGCAACAGCTGATAAATAACTTGGTTTTTTTAGTTTATACACTCCGTTAATCAGTGTAGCTGTAGCCACTTTTTCTCCTCTTCTGTTGAAAGTATTACATCTGTCGCCGGTAAAGGATACTCTGTTGCCCTTGCTGATTAACTGACTCACAGATAGGAGATTTGTTGTAATGCTTGGAACACACAACACGTCTTCGATGGTCACATCAAACTTGTTGTTTTCAGTTAGAGCTACAATCTGCACATCACCGCAACACTCAACGGGTACCTTATTATTGTTAGCCACAACTATTTCTTTAGTACAATGGTCGAATGAAACATTTTTAATCCAATGTTTATTTGTTGTCAAATGAGCACTTGCGCCCGAATCTATGTACCAGTCATTTTTACTGAAGGTTCCATTTAAGAAAACAGCACTAAAAGCATTGGTTGTTTGTTTTGGTATTTCCGAAAACTAGCAAATGCACTATTTTCTTTCGTTTCCGGTTCCATGTCCAACAACTTTGTTTTAATGGCGTCCGTTGTTATACAAATACCTGAATGCTCAATGGCCATAATCATTGGCGAAAATGTCTCAGGCAATCCCGCCAACAATAATGACCCAATCCATTCATCACTAATGTTGAATCCTGTTCCAGCTAATTTTTGCCCGTTTTCGACTATTTGCGTTACGTACGAATTCATGGAGTTACAACTTTCAAGGCGAATTGATATCAAATTTCTTAATAGACTTATTCTTCTAGTGAATCCTGAATCATCGAATAACTGTCTTATTTTATCCCATAGCTCCTTTGTAGTGTTCACGTTTCTGATATGAACTTATATCGAAGAGTCTATTGTTAAAATTAATTTGGCACGAGTTTTTACATCATCTGCAGCTACTATCGATGACTGTCCTGGTTTCTGTTTGATGCATTCAAGAATGCCTTCCAACACAAGGAAGTTCTCTGCTGCGAAACACGCTATAGTTTTCGCGCCCTTTCAACTTCGGCACACTAACCACATAGTTCGACGCCATAGTTGTTACCGACCGAATCACGCACGCCACATGCCCACGACACAATTAGTACTTCTCCTACTGCAAATCTAATTTATACTTAGTTCTCAATTATCGACTATTGATCACTATACAAAATTATCGCGAGATTACTTATAATTGCTAGATTTACTGGGGTCTGCGGTCTGGGCCCATAACCTATAATGAAACAGCGAGTATTGAGATTCAAACGGAACTGAGCTATACTTTATTGATAGACAATTACACAAGTTACAATCATAGACAATATGGAGTTGTGCGTTTTGATACACAATAACAGTTTCCACTATCAGAACTGGATTTAGGTAAAAATGGGAATAATCTTGTTTCAGAACGGAACTTATACTCCAGTCAAATTCGATGACGAATGTTTGTAAACAGATTAGATACTGTTATTCTAGTTGCACTAGGATTTTACTTTTTCTTGAGAGACATTCACAAGAAAACAGTTAACTATTGTGTCTTTCTTCCAAAAAACAGTAAAAATCCTAGTGAAACTAGACATTTGCACAAATGACAGTAATATGTTTACAGTAATATGTGATTTAATCAATTATCAAAACATTATTTATTTATAAAACTGTGTTTTAACAATATTCAAAATTAAATAATTTTAACAATAAAAATCGACTTCAAAAACATTAATTAAAAATAAATGCGTTTTAGCTATAATTAATAGTATTTAAAGAGTTCCTAAGTTTCCACTATCGGAACTAGATTTAGGTAAAAATGGGAACAATCTAGAAATTTATCGTCTTTAATAAAAAAAATACGTACATACATAGATTCAGTGAAACTAGACATTTGCACAAAGGACAGTAATTATGTTTACAAACATTCGGCATCGAATAGGAACCGTGACATTTATTCACGCACTTAAAAATCAGACATCAGTTAAAAAAAAAGAAAAACATTGAAAGTGTTTCAATAATAACTACTTATATTTAAAGTATTTACTTTATTTACAACAAGACCATGTATAAACATTAACTTACAAGACTGAGTATTTTTTATCATACTTTTTATACTTAAACTTACTTTTATATTCTGCTAACAATAATGGGAATTCTACATTTTGATAACAGCAACACTACGCATACATGGCCGTTATTATTGATAAACTTTATATTTTCATTAAAATTTATCAATACTTACAGATGGAACGTCACTTTCCTTTTCGAAAAGATTTTTCCTTTGTAGTTTCGACAGAGTTTCACTGAGCAAACGGTCATTTTGCGAATAATTTCACCGAAATGCGAGAGGTAAATACTGCTTGACGGCACAATGACACTGACCGCCAGAAAGAGCGCGATAGGCCAATATTGGCCCATAAATTTTTCTACGTTTTTTTACGGCCAGGGTCTATCTAGACATTTACATAATTAAAGAGTAACATCTATTCTATTTAAACGTTGCATAATATGATTTAAATAAGTATGAATTCTATCTCTATGCGTACTGTTAAGGTGCATTGTGAGAAGACGTGAAGACATCATAGTGATGCATTTCCCTAAGTCTTCAAGGTCTTTTTCTGGTGAAATTGGACTGTCAGCTGATGGATTAAGCTGTTCCGTAGTAGATTCTAGTATGGAATTTTATTGCGTACGGAGTTCTTCAGAGGTAGAAGAAAGAGGAAAAAGCAATATGTCGAAGCTTTAACTCGTAGATAAGCTCAGGTTTATTTAAATATAAAGAATTCATTGTAGATTTTATCTATCAACTGGTTGGTACGATTGTAATAATTAAGTATGTAATATGATTAAATAAATAAAAAAGTGATGTTTTACGTTATTTGTAAATATAATAAACTGGTGTAATGTGTGTATAGAAGCCAACTTTGACTATACAGTGACCCCTAGTAAGTCGGCATGGTTGCCCTAGAAGAATCACCTTCTAATCAAGAGTTGGTATGTAGGATACACTGAGGATATTCTCCAACAGCACTCCCGTAAGTCAGTACTAGTCTCAAACACAAGCACCTCCGAGGAGTTAACCACAAGTGAAGCTACTAGCTTATGAAGGTTCAGATGTGAACCCTGGTCAATGTTACTGTCTGTAGGATGGGGTGGTTATGTTTTGTTTTGAGTTTTGTAAGTAAGTAATTTACTGAGTTCCGATTTAATAGGATTTATAAAATATATATAACATATTATGATATATATAATATATTATTTATAATATAAATATAGTTTGTCGTGAGGTACGATGGAGAAAATTGAAACCTGTAAGAAATCTTATTAATGCTTGATTTTGATGAATTAATGGTTTATGAGACGATTTTAAAAAATATAAGAGGCTAGTTCTCTTAGAACTTTAAGAAAGTAATCCTTCAACAAAAATATCGTAAGTATAACAAATATAGCACAAAACACAACACAATATTATAAAATAATAACAAAAATACGTTTAGAGGATTCTGGATCTTGTTGGAATTCTTGATGAGGGAGGTCAAGACTTATTTACTGCTGATGCTGACGGCTCTGGAATGATGAGCCGGTTCACGCAGAGGCGGCTGCTAGACTCTGGTATGGGTTGGGCTGAGTTCGATCACGTTGAGGGTGCCAGTGTCACGTCGCGAAGGAACGGAGGAGTGTGACACGATGAGGAGAGGTGATGAAGATAACAGCACGATGAGTTCAGACGTATATTATTTTAAATAAATGGTTAGTTATTATATAAAGCACAATTTAAGCGCTAGTACACACACGACTAGGTAAAGGTTTAGATTATAACAACTTAATATTATCAGGACGTATGCCTGGAACTGCCTAGTTATAATAATGCACTGTTCGCAATAACAATAACTCGGAACGAAAGCAATCATTAGAAGGAGCTCATCCTAGCTTCGCGGATGAATCTGAACTGAATTTACACCAAAGAGTAGAGCTATAATGAAAACAGAGGCTAGACAAAAAATGAAAGTAAACATTATTTGAATTCTAAATTTAAAACTAGATATAAAAGAATGTCATTCACAAAGAAGGTCACAAAACCAACAAGGCTTTAGTTGCCTTGTTACAACGGAGTCCATGCAGCACCTACTGTGTGACTGCGACTCTTTTCCAGGATAAGAATTAATCTTCTGGGATCGGCCTACCCGAAACCAGAAGATTTTAGGCTCTTCGCCCTGTCGCCCTTCGGCAATGTCCTTGAGGACATTGCCTAGCTAATGGCAATTATCTTCACTGAGGAGGCAGAGTGATAGGACGGGGTTGCACAAAAGATCCCAATGGGTCGACGTGCTGCTGCGAGGGGGAGACCTTTGCAAGCCCCACTAGATAAGATAAGAAGATCTATGGATAGCTTTATTTTTGAAATTTTGCATTCACAATGCTATATAGATATAGGATAAAATGTTTACTAGAAAAAAATCAACCAGTCTCAGGAAGTGGCTCAGCGGTTAGAGCAGTGGACCGGCAATCCAAAGGTAGTGGTTTCGAATCCCACTCGAGCTTCATGAGACTGGTTGATTTTTTTCTAGTAAACATTTTATCCTATATCTATGGATAGGTCATGAAAAATGATATTGGAGTTTCTAATATCATTTTTTTCTAAACTGAATAGTTTGCAGGAGAGACACTTCCAAAGTTGGGAAATGTGTGTGTCCCCCCTGTTACTTCTAAAATAAGAGAATAATTAAACTAAAAAATATATAATGTACATTACCATGCAAATTTCCACCGAAAGTTGGTTTGAAGGAGATCTAGTAAGTAGTTTTTTTTTAATGCGTCATAAATTAATTGATTTAAAAAAATACACTACAATTAAAACATCGATCAAAGTTTTATAAATAAATGGTACGGAGCCCTACGTGCGCGAGTCCGACTCGCACTTGGCCGATTTTTTAACCTACCACCCATTCAGGACGTATATTTTTAACTGTGGCAAAGAACGGGCGCAAGAAAACAGCGCACAGAAACGACATTTAAAAAAAAAATTCGTAACTAGATCATAAAATACAAAATATGAACTTAAAAAATAATAAATGATGCATTACAAAACTACAATACAATACAATACAATGTATCAATTAATTATAGACAATTAGAAATAGCTGTTGGAGTACTTGGAGTATTTCAGATCCAAGCTGTTTTGTCTTCTGTGTAATCTGAAACTTTATAATAAGCCATTTTCTTTGATTTTGATTTTTTACTTTATTAAGATCTAATTTCTTAACCAACCTACCAACCCTTATTGCGCCAGCTCAGAAGGTTATGGCACTTATGGCCCAATTCTTCCCCATGAACTGTTATTTACGTAGGAGTCCTGTTTCCGGTAGTGGGTCGTTTACAGGCTGATGATGACGTACTTAAAATCTATTTCATCTGCTACAGCCATTACAACTACGATAACAGCCTTGTTTTGTTGCCAGTTTTCAGTGGTTAAGGATTCCGGGTGAAGTGCCCTTCCACCTTCAACCTATTCGTCACTTACCATTAGGTGAGTTGAAGGTTTCTCATTGTGGAGTATTTTGTGGAGTGAACTTTATAATATCCGACTGTATATTGTTTTAACATACATACGACTATTATCCCCTAAAGGAGTAGTCAGAGACTAGGCAATGAGGACCGCAAAAGCAGTTATCTGCCATAGTCCCCGTTTCACCAAATTACAACTGCACATGTGCTCGGCGTGATAGGTGGTGAGCCCATCGTCGCTCTATAATGATAGATGTATGTGCAGTCTTTAGTCGGTTAGTCGCCTTTTTCGACATGCACGGGAAGAGATTGGTCCCAAAGACATATAAAAAGATTGGTCCACACAGCTTAATGAATATTGAGCACCTTTGTATATAGTAGAGGATCCGAGTATACAACGACCTCCACCGAGCCGTTAATGGATGAAAAGTATTTTATATCAAATTTAATATGTTTGTTTAATATGTACTCGGGTCATAAAATAAAAAGGTTCTGTGTAACTTGTGTATTAATGTAATTTCTTTGTGCAATAAAGTATTAATAATGATAATATTTCATTAAGAATTTAGGAACTATATTGTTCTCTAACGAATATTAACGAAGGGTTTACCTGCGGACTGTTGCGAAATAATCTTCTTGTTGATGACGTAGTAGTTGATGGGCTCCTTTAGTTTACAAAGTAAAAAGTACTGTTGATGAATTTCGGTGGGCGGGATAAGATCCACGGCACAGAATAACTCATAGTACTACCGTACAGAAGACTCACTCTCTGGAAGATGGGATTCAGTTCTTTGTTTTATATCATTTCGAAAAATTTAAATAATGTAAAACAGGTTTTTGCGACAGACGTTTGGGTTTAATTTTTTAACATCACAAATCTACTTAGAATGGATTTGTTAATACAACTGACTTGTTTCAATTTAAGGATTTAATTTTATTAAAGAAAACAATTACAACAATTTCATTTCTTCATCTTCCAAAGATGTTGATAAAAAGCATTTTACAAGGTTTAACTTTTTTAATTATTTTTATCAGCTTTAGGAAGTAGAAGGTTATTAATTTATTTCAATTTAAACCTTTATTCCAAACACTTAAACTCCACAAACGTAATGAAGAGGATACAATCATTTTATCAGCGATTCGTCTCTATGTGACTGTGTCATGGCCATATCGTAAAATTGGCCATTTCATGAAATGCTCAAAATATTTCTTGAAAAATGATCATGTTCAAACCTAACCTAAACATGATATGCCAAGCATTTCATGATATGGCCGATATTACGATATGGCCACGACATCTACATAATTCTGTAATTATTGATACGACATACAAAATAAGGCAAATTTTACAATTTACACCGGGAAGTTGAAACAAAAAAAAAATCACAGGACGTTTGCAGACTCTGTGGTTACATGGAAAATAAAAAACAATTCATAAAAATAGTAATAAAAACACAAATATCTAATCGGGACTTAACGAAAAGCAACGATAGGCATCATACGCATAACTTTTTAGACCCGACGACGTTTCGACCGAGTTGCACCGATCGTTGTCATGAGCTGTGCCTTTGCCTTTACTAAACAGTTTTGCAATAAACCCCCATCAAATAATTTTGTTTACAATGGAATGCTAAAGTTAAAAAAAAACATGTTAGAAAACCACCAACTGAAAAAGTACAAAGACATGTGTAGTGACCAACATAGTCATGCCTAACGGCAATGCTGCATCCATTGTGAATAGCCCGCACGCAGAAAGCTCACAAAAGTCAATGTTGATATGTCGAACAACGTTCTTGTATAATCTGACCCATTGCACTGGAAAATATAAATGTATCATCATTATCAAGCGGAGGCGAAGGACGTTCATTTATGGACGAAAAATGATGGGGATTAAAACGCCAAAAATATTTATAGTACCACCCAATTTCCTTACCAGATTTCGTTTTTCCAATTTTTAATATAGCTGTAACTTTAGTTTTGCTCAGGTTACGGTACAAAGTAGAACATGATATACATAACAAACTTTCTACCAATAAACTTTTTGTTAAAATAATGTAAAAAGCAATCAAATGTGACATCACGCTTTCTGGTGTATCTAGAACAAGAACGAAGATATTGTTACGTTGTAAATTCAGGGCCCTGTCTGCCTTTAGTAATCTACAAAAAGGTTCGCAATAATTGAATAATAGTTACCTGAAATCATTGTAGATAAATTATCAGATGTCCAAAAACATTAGTCATTGTAGCTTGTTTGAATTAAATCCATTTTTCTTCACATTAAAGACATGGAGCCTTGGCTGACACATTACAAGACACACTTTTCTTGCATTTTCAATTAATACACCTTTCTAAATCAGTTTTAGCAAGACTTTGCATTAGATTTGGAGAAAATTAAGTTTGTTTACGTTTTGTATTTGACATAACACCATAGACAAAATGACAGCCACCGTAGCGACGCTTAGCGGTAGCGGGGCGAAGTGGCTGTCAGCTTTTAATTTCACATAAAAGATTCAATTTTAAAAAATAGCCGAAACAGTTCCAATAATAAATAAATATGTATAATAATTACTTTAAGTAATTAAATTTAATTCAAGCAAATCCAGAAACAGAACTATTTTTTCTATAAGGACTTTTATCTAGAACATTCGAACGGGAGAAATATTTTTTATATGGATATTGTCTCTGCCCGTAGGGGTTACCAGAAAGGAAACTTATACTCCCTAATATTTAGACAGGGTATTAACTCGAGTGGAATTGATTTCCAAATTTAAAAAAGGACGAAATTCATATTGCTAAACGTTAACTTGTCTCTAGTTCGTGTAGTTTTATTATTAACAGATTCTTTCAGTGTCAGAACGAGAGATGAAAACGTCATATTTGACGTTTTGATAGTTTGAAGGAAAATTCTAAAGGAACTGCGTTGTTGGCCTTCGATTTATAAGACTTCCGGCGAAAAAAAATCTGCCGAGTTGCGAGGCCGAAATGATTTCATTCTCTGGCGTGAGTGGTGTGTGATGTGTCGAGAGTCATTTTAAAGAGGTACGCGTTGCTTGTGAATTGATATTAGGGAAGTAACAGGTTTGTTGTTGGGAGCGTGTTGTAATCCACCGAAATTTAATTGATCGCAGGGATCCGTGCCCGAAACGAAGTTCCGGTCGCTGGCAGCCACGCGCAAAGATAAGATCTCCCAGCGCGTAAGTATCCCATTATCATTGTTAAGTATAATAAGCCGTCATCCTAGGAATTCAAATCGATTTTTCATGGTGTCCGAATCATGCCTTGTCGCCAGGCGACGCAAGGCTCTTGGCCATGTGGCAGACGTGTCAAACCCCTTTAGGAGTGGATATTGCATCATCCTACAATAGTCTAGCATTGTTTGGTTTTGTTTAGTGGAATATCGTAGCCGTGTAGTGCCTTGTGTACTAGTTAAATGTGAAACAACACTAAAATTAAAACATGGTGTTAAATATTAGTGATATGGTGTTAGTTTATAGTTGTGCAACAGCGTTGGGAAGCTTTTGATAATCCTGAGCGCTGCGAGTCCCTGATTATGATAGGTTGCAGCCCCCGATACACAGATAGCAGACTGCGGGACCCCAATTTATGTAACAGATCTGAACTAGGCGTGTAGTGTTATAAATAGGACCCGTGTTGATAATTTCAGATGCTTCGAGAGGCCCGTCTCGCCGCCAGGATTAAGAGCTGGGCCCTCAAGCCTGGACGCGAGACCTGCTTCTTCGGGGCACCAGCGGCCACCTGCTGCCAGTCGAGCTGTCGCCGCCTAGCGGATGAGCAGGCGTTGACAGTTTTTGTTACCCAGTACTCTGGGATACTTGTTTTTTATTTGGTAACATTTTTTAAATTAAGGTTTCGACACCTTAACCATTATTTTCTTTTTACATCCAACGACCCCCAGCGTTGGGGAAGTTGTGAAACATTTGAGGATCTGCGAGTTCGACCTGTGTGAAGTTGTATGGTGACATCGTCTCCAGATTCGGGTCTACATTTAGATCCTGGCGCCCTTTAATATTAATTTTATATCGGTTTAACCCCACGTATTGTATTGTGTATTGGCTTTAAACGTGTGATAGTTTTGATACGGTTAAACGGATTAAAACATTTAATTTAATATTTTTATAGACGGAGTAATTTAATTTTACTTTCAACTTCATACTCCGAACGGTACCGGTTTTATCCCAACCCCCCACGACCATAGCTCGTACCACTGAAATATTAGCTGGCTGGTTAGGTAGTAGTAGGAACAGTATTATAAAATTTATTTGAAATTAAAATTATCACCGACCCGCTTGGTCACTTTTGACTCTTAGGATTTTAGTGTGTTTTAGGGGGTGATATAGCTTGGTAATAAGGTTTAGATTACTTTAAACATTAAATTATAGTTGGCAAAATTATTAGAAAGTTTGTAGGACTTTCATTTGAGATTGACCATAGGGTCAATTTCGACTGATAGTTTTTTTTTGTTATTTTCGGCTAAATAAATTAAAAGGAGTAACGTAGATAATGAAAAATTGTGACTAACCCCCTCTTTTAAATAATAAGAGTGAAATAAAATTTATAATTTTATTTTATTGTTGTTGGACGAAATTTTAGGGTGTGTGTTCTTTTACAATATACTGCCTAGCTGTAAAACATTTTATGGTTTCATTTGATAATAACCCACTGAAGCTTGCGTTTGGGATTTTCTTCGTTTTCCCCAAAAGAGACAAAATCTCAAATGTAACAATATACAGGATGTGGTTTTAAACAGTTGCCATATTGTATACAAGTGTAGAACAAATAGTTATGATTTAAATAAAAATAAAATATTACCTATTGGTCGGTGTCCTATATCTTTCGTAACATCTCACGTTTCTATTCGAAATTTACATATACTACTCTGAGGTCAACAACCGTTAACGTAAACAAACATTGTCTTCGTGGCTATTTCACGCTACTTCATCCTAGAAACTAAATAGGTACCTACGTTATTTAGTCTAGGTAGGTATGTATGTTACATAGCCACTTCCTAATTAAAAGTTTCTTGGTTCGATTCCCAGTAGAGTCATTCAGAAAAAAGTAAAACTACGTACCTATGCCAATAGTATGTAGGTATGGAAATGAAATGAAATTAAAATGTGCCCAAGTAAAACTGTGACTTACCTATGTTAATTTTCTTTTAATTGGTTGAGGACGTAAATGTTTTCTCTCACCGTTTCAAAAGCGGATACCACTCGCGTACGCAATTGCACAACACTTGTAACCTCCTCAGCATACACTAGCCTTTTTACATCACTCCAAAAACAGCGCTTCGTCAGGCCACAGAATATTGACGTGCTGATGTTCGAGGAGCCACCTATAAAACTCGACTTGGCTGGACTGGTCAGTGAGAAGCAAATCCTGAACTCGTCGAAAATGGAATGGGTGCTGCTGGTTGTTCTTCAACAAGCGCCAAACGATGGTGTGATCAAGGCCAAAGTGCCGCCCAGCATCACGTGTACTGGCGCGTGGCTCATCGTCGAAGAACTGCAAGATCTGCTCCTGTAAGTTGACGGGCAGGCCCACACGTTGCCTCGACCACTGGCGTGCGCTGGGATACTGAACTGCCCGTAATCCAGTGGGAGTTGTGTAGCAGCCAGCATCGTCGTTCGGGACGGCGTTGGTTGGTCTGGCCACCTTTCCGCGAACATCTGCACTGCACCCCTCAAGTTGTTACCAGCGAGGGCATACATCCGCACCATTTCAACGTAGTCGAGATGGGAATAACGCGATATCGTAGGTACCTACCTACGTTTGAAAACGGCACGGAAATTCCATTGTCAACCGTGCGCGTGCGCTCGCGGGCACGGGTAGCGGGAGACTGACTACAGAGCAGACTCTCGTGCGTTTCGCTGCGTGTCTCGCGTCGTGTCTCGCGTCGTGTCTCGCGTCGTGTCTCGCGTCGTGTCTAGCTCGTCCCGCTTTGAGCGGGTGGCGGGCCGCCCGTTTGTCGGCAAGCCGCCCGCGGCGGGCGGCAAAGGACAAAGGATGAAAGGACGGCCGGCGCAAGCGGCGGCATTTGAAGTAATAGGTACCAATAAGCAACGTAGTATATTTATAAAAATGACATGCAACAGGAACAAAATAATTGTTGTATTTTTTTTACGTATTTTTTTTAAAATGGATTTATAATCATTTACATTAACACAATCGCCTCCTTAAATTTGGAAACTGTTTAAAACCACAACCTGTATATATTTTTTAATTATCTTGTCATAGTGACTACATCCTGCCTGATGGCAAACAGCTAATGCAGTCCAAAATAATGAGAGCGCTCCTCCCCGAAGAACAAACACGGTAACAACTATTCATGACGGCCTGTATAAATGTCGTTTCTCGCCCCGCCTAAAAGACCCGGTACTATATTAGCTGGGAAACACATTCGCAGGCAAATAATTCCAAAGCCGAATGATCTTACAAAGAAACAATTGCCAAATTTTTTAGTACGAGTGCTGATAGTCTGCACAGTATGATGGTGGTTCCTAAGACCAGCACGTGTAGTCAGGGAGAGGAAAGGAGAGGGCGGGATCAGATCAAAAAGTTCTTTAGTACACTCTCCGTAGTAATTCCGATAAAGGACACTGAGAGAAGCAATGTCTGTACCCAGCTGAAGGTCCTCAAGAGAGGCCGTAACCTCAGCATCTCTAATAATTCGTATCGCTCGCCTTTGCAGTCTATCTAGTGCATTGAGGAGGTATTTAGCGAATCCGTCCCATAGATGGGGAAAATACTCCAGACTCGATCGCACCTGAGTCTTGTACAGCAAACAGCGCTACTCGGGAGTGAAAAACTGCTTCACCTTATTGAGAATACCCAACTCACGGGAGGCAGTTAAAATAACACTCTCGGTGTAACATTTTGGATTGTGTTCCTGGCCGACGTACCACATATATACTCATACCAACCAAATAGATTCCATGAAGGACAGATTGTTATAGTGACTTTGTATTATTTACTGATAAATTTGGTAAAAACATGGGTTGGTTGTTATTTGACTTGGGACATTCAGTTATCAATTATTGTATACCGGGTGCTTCTTATCAACATATTTTGAAGAAAGCTGTAGAACATATATATAACCCCAATAACACCTTAATAATATTTGTTTGGTAATAGAAGTAATTTCAACAAAACAAGACTTAAAAATGTTTAGAAAGTTTGGGTAAGTTAATTGTAAAGAAATTGCTGATAATACTTCACTTTTATTCAAAGTGAAATGACAACACCCAAATTATGACGATGTAAATAATGCGGTCTCAAAGATTATACACTGGTTTAGTGTAAATAACTTGCTGTTAAACGAGGGAAAAACCAAATGTGTGAGACTTGTATTGCCTAATGTTAAGCAGGTAATAACTAGTGTACAAATTAAAGATAAGAATGTAAATCCTGTAGACACCACTGTGTTTCTAGGCATTATGTTGGATGCCAAGCTTCAGTGGGTCCACATATAGCCAAATTGTCGAATAGGCTTAGCTCCGCGGCTTATGCAGTAATGAAGATACGTCAGTTAACTAACGTTGATACAGCTAGATTAGTTTATTTCAGTTACTTTCATATTAAAATATCGTACGGCATTTTACTGTGGGGAAATGCTGCCTACATTCAAACTATCTTTGTGCTGCGGAAGAGGGCTATTCGAGCAATATAAAACCTACAGGCTGGTGACCCTCTCAGAGAGAGATTTAAGAAAATAAGTATAATGACAGTTCCATCACAATACATTTATAAAAAAACTAAAAAAAATATTTATGTTCATATAAATATTGAAATGTTTTCAAAAAACAGTTATATTCACAAATTAAACACTGGAGAACAAATTAGCAGTACCTTATACTAGGCTCCATAAAATAAATAATTCTTTTAAGGGTCTGTGTGTACAATTATACAACAAAGTACCAAATAATATTTAGAAATTAAATCTTGATAATTTTAAAATCAAAATTAAAGAAAAGCCTTATTAAAAAATGTCAGATTACACAGAAGACAAAACAGCTTGGGTCTAAAATGCTCCAAGTACTCCAACAGCTATTTCTAATTGTCTATAAGTAATAAAGCACCATATTTAATTAATCACATTCAAATTCATATTTTACGTTTTATGACCTGGTAAAGACATATATATTTTTTTTTGTAAATGTCGTTGCTTCTGTGCGCTGTGGTTTCTTGCGCCCGTTCTTTGCCACAGTTAAAAAATGATGTCCTAAATGGGTGGTAGGTTAAAAAGATTTGGACGATTCAAAGTACTTATTATTTGAGTTTATTGAATAAATATATTTTGACTTTGACGTCCATACCAAGAATGCCGAGGTCTACCGAAATGGGTAACGGAGAGAGCTAATGAAAGGGGGAAGTAAGAATAAGAGTTACCTTGGACGAGAATGCACGAACCTGGGTTTTGCTGGCCTTAAACTAGACCAGGTTTTTAGATCCCCACTTAAAGACACTATTGACAGCCAGGTTCAGTTTGGCAACCCGTTCTTGCCTTTTCACCACGATATCAGCTTGTTATGCTGCAGGATGTTCCAAATACCGCTCATGCACCGTACTGTCATCTGCATAACAATGATATTGCCTAAGGACAACATGTCATTGGTATGCAGAAGAAGTATAGTAGGTAAGAGCACAGAACCCTGCGGCACTTCGGCATTGACTTTGTAGAGTTCTACAGAGTTCTACAAAGTCTAGAGTGTTGAGGAACTACCCTCTCAAAGGACACAAATCCTCCGCTATTCTCAAAAGTCTGCAACCCAAGCACACAAACGGAACAGAAACTTGGAAAGATCGGAACGATACCACACTCTATCAATAGCTTTGGCGACATCAAGGCTTACTGCCAGAGATTCGCCATGCTTGTCCATCGCTTTACCCCATGCGTGAGTTTTGTAGGTACGCTAGAAGATCACCCGTTGATCGCTTGGGTCTGAACCCATACTGGCGAGGGATCCCTTTTTTTACGGCTATTTATTTGTCCTAATTTAATTTGGCGTAACGAGTTAGGGATTTTTTTTGTCATTATGAAATTTTGACATAATTGTTTTCTGGCATACCATTTCAGTAAGCATAAATATGGTTAAAGATCTAGTAGATTAGTCTAGACTAATCTACTAGATCTTTATGCCTAAAAACTATTAGACGCATAAACAATATTCCATAGAACTTTATGCAAATCAAAAATAGGGCAAAAAACATTAGCCTAAACCATATTTATGCTTACTGAAATGGTATGCCAGAAAACAATTATGTCAAAATTTCATAATGACAAAAAAATCCCTAACTCGTTACGCCACATTAAATTAGGACAAATAAATAGCCGAAAAAAAGGGATCCCTCGCCAGTATGGGTTCAGACCCAAGCAATCAACGGGTGATCTTCTAGCGTACCTACAATACTCACGCATGGGGTAAAGCGATGGACAAGCATGGCGAATCTCTGGCAGTAAGCCTTGATGTCGCCAAAGCTATTGATAGAGTGTGGTATCGTTCCGATCTTTCCAAGTTTCTGTTCCGTTTGTGCGCTTGGGTTGCAGACTTTTGAGAAGAGCGGAGGATTTGTGTCCTTTGTGAGGGTAGTTCCTCAACACTCTAGACTTTGTAGAACTCTGTAGAACTCTACAAAGTCAATGCCGGAGTGCCGCAGGGTTCTGTGCTCTTACCTACTATACTTCTTCTGCATACCAATGACATGTTGTCCTTAGGCAATATCATTGTTATGCGGATGACAGTACGGTGCATGAGCGGTATTTGGAACATCCTGCAGCAAAACAAGCTGATATCGTGGTGAAAAGGCAAGAACTGGTTGCCAAACTGAACCTGGCTGTCAATAGTGTCTTTAAGTGGGGATCTAAAAACCTGGTCTAGTTTAAGGCCAGCAAAACCCAGGTTCGTGCATTCTCGTCCAAGGTAACTCTTATTCTTACTCCCCCCTTTCATTAGCTCTCTCCGTTACCCATTTCGGTAGACCTCGGCATTCTTGGTATCAAAATAAAATCAAAATGACTTTATTCAGTAAGCTTAAAATAAGCGTTTTGAATCGTCTAAATTTTTTTTTTATATGGATGGATGGATAGGCACAGGAACCCAAATTCAGGAAGTCTTTTAGCTGTGGAGAAGAACGGGCACAACAAACTCCACAGCTTTATAATAATATAGAGGTAACGACATTTACAAAACAATATGTCGTTACCAAATTATACAGTCAATAGTCATAAAACAATTATATAAAATAAAAGATAAAAACAAAAGTGAATCTACAAGTTTTACTCGGGCACTATGAACGCATTAGAACAATGTACCTATGCGAAACTAGAGGAATGTTAATTCCATGCATTTTTGTCATTGATGTAATCGCTTACAGTGTAATAGCCCTTTTCTAAAAGTCTGTCCTTAACATGTGTCTTAAATTTGTCAAAGGGCAAAATTATAACATCGTTCGGGATTTTATTGTAAATTATGACACTTTGTCCCATAAATGATCCATAAACTTTCTGAAGTCAAAATTTAGGAATTACAAGTTTATACTTATTTCTAGTATTTAGTTTGTGTATATCGCAATTTTTTTTGAGATGAGTAATGTTTTGACGCACGTAAACAATACAGTTATAAATAAATTGTGATGCAACTGTAAGAATATTTATTTCTTCAAACAGCTCCTTAAGGGAGTCACGTGATCCTAGGTTATATATGGACCTTATTGCTCTTTTCTGTAAAATGAAAATGGTTTCTATATCTGCTGCTTTACCCCAAAGTAGTATACCATAGGACATAACACTGTGAAAGTAACTAAAATAGACTAATCGAGCAGTTTCCACGTCTGTAAAATGCCTAATTTTCCTAACAGCGTAAGCAGCTGAACTAAGTCTCCCCGCGAGGGTGCTAATATGAGGGTACCACTGTATTTTTGAATCTAAGGTAATACCTAAGAAAACTGTTGAATCAACAAGGTCCAACAGTTCACCATTCAGTTTAATTTTATTTCCTATAATATTCTTTACGTTAGGTAGAGTAAAATTTATACATTTGGTTTTCTTCGCGTTTAATTGAAGATTATTAGTAGTAAACCAATTCAACACATCTGTTAGGGCACTGTTGATGTCATCAAAACTATTTTTATTTCGATCAGTCTTAAATATCAAAGAAGTATCGTCAGCAAACAAAACAATATTGCAAAAGTTTTCCGCATAAAATGGTAAATCATTAATATAAATTAAGAATAAAAATGGACCTAGTATTGACCCTTGTGGGACCCCCATTAGCACAGAAGATCCGGATGATATGGATCCGTTCACGCTAACTTTTTGGATTCTGCCGCTAAGATATGATTGAATCAATTTCAAGGCATCAGAGTGCACTCCATAGTGTTTTAGCTTTATTAAAAGGGTGTTGTATTCAACGCAATCAAAAGCCTTGGAGAGATCACAAAACACTCCAAAAGCATTCTGCGATCCCTCCCAAGCCTCAAATATGTGTTTTAGCAGAGCTACACCAGCATCAGTAGTAGACCTTCCCTTGGTAAAACCATACTGTTCACTGTGAAAAAGGTGGTTTATAGCGAAGTGGGAGCCGAGTTGATCTAAAATAAGTTTTTCAAAAACTTTACTAAGAGTAGGTAAAATCGAAATAGGCCTGAAATTGCTCGGGTCATCTTTACAACCCGATTTGAAAAGTGGCAGAACTTTGCTATGCTTCATGAGATCTGGGAAAACTCCTTCGTCAACACAGCTATTGAATATGACTACAAGAAAAGGCGCAATGGACTCGACAATATTATTAATAATTTTTGTTGAAATATCCCACAAATCACAAGTGTTTTTTATTTTTAAAGATTTAAAGGATTTAAGTACGTCTTTACAGTTTACGTGTTTAAATTTGAACACTTCATTACACATGGGTACATACTTTTTTAGCAGAATTTCTGCATTACTTGGTGAAGAGTTGAGTAACATAGTTGTGGCAATTGGTATATTTGTAAAAAATTTTTCAAAAGCATCAGCAAGTTTATTGTCTTCACTTAAAAAGCTATTGCCTATTCTTAAAGAAAACTTAGTATCACGTGGCTTTATTTTACCAGTTTCGCGGTTTATGCAGTTCCATGTTGCCTTTATTTTGTTATCAGACTTTTTAATTTTTTCACTAATAAATAATGACTTGGCACATGCACAAGCCTTCCTAAAAGTTTTCGAATACTTTTTGATATACTCTAGAAAACTTGGACTATTATTATATTTTTTCTGCTCATATAAGTCATACAACTTAGCCCTACTTTTATGCAAACCAGCTGTAGCCCAATCCCTAAATTTAATTGAAATATTAGTTTTAAACTTTTTAATAGAGAAAGTTTTATTAAATTCACCGTTTATAAGATCAAAAAAATGCTTGTAAAGAGCATCTGGATTTTCCTGTATAAATGGTAAACATGCAAGTTTAGCAGTTATGTTATGCTTGAAAGTTTTAACCCGTTTCTCTGTCACTGGCCTACAAGATATTTCTTCTGAGTTAGGGTGTCCATATTCAGTAAAAGCAATTTTTTGCCCACAGTGATCTGAAGATAAATTAGTTAGTATGAACTTAGACTCAGGAGCAAAGTTACAAAAAAAATTGTCTAAGCAGGTTGCAGTGGTTGCTGTAATTCTAGTCGGTTCTCTAAATTGGTAATCCAAATCAAATCATTTAAACAACGAGATTAATCTTACACTAGTTGAATGACTGTCTAATAAATTTACATTGAAATCCCCACAAATTACTATTTTCTTTTTATGTATGGACGTCAAAGTCAAAATATATTTATTCAATAAACTCAAATAATAAGTACTTTGAATCGTCCAAATCTTTTTAACCTACCACCCATTTAGGACATCATTTTTTAACTGTGGCAAAGAACGGGCGCAAGAAACCACAGCGCACAGAAGCAACGACATTTACAAAAAAAATATATATGTCTTTACCAGGTCATAAAACGTAAAATATGAATTTGAATGTGATTAATTAAATATGGTGCTTTATTACTTATAGACAATTAGAAATAGCTGTTGGAGTACTTGGAGCATTTTAGACCCAAGCTGTTTTGTCTTCTGTGTAATCTGACATTTTTTAATAAGGCTTTTCTTTAATTTTGATTTTAAAATTATCAAGATCTAATTTCGAAATATTATTTGGTACTTTGTTGTATAATTGTACACACAGACCCTTAACCCGTGAGAAGGCGCGCTATGAGCATTTTGCTCACGCAAAATTTAAAAGTGATATTTTTTGGTGATACTGACACCGTTGTATCTCTAGCGTGTAGGTACCTTCCCAACTATTCAACCCCTCTCCCCTGACGCTACTCATACGCCGCTTGGTGCCACGGCGGTCGCGTAGGGAAGTGGTTCTGAAGACCGTGTACCATCTCACGGTATTTTGCTCATCACGCGCCCATCCGCGTAAGTATTTTTTTCCTTAACAAAATAATATAGAAGTATTTTTGTTATGGATTCTCTTTTTTCTTTGTATGTAAATCCAAAGACAAACTCACCAGGATCTCATTGAAGAATAAATTTTTCGATTTCTTTTTATTTTTATTTTTATATTGTTTTTTTTTTCAAAGCCTCCAAAAAGCTAAGGGCCAAAGTTAAGATATTTTTTTACTTGCGATGAAAGTTGCAGTGCATGCCAAAACTGTTATTTTCATACTAATATATGTTCTTTTGTTTATATCAATAGTTTAATAATTAAATCATGTTATAATAAACTAAATAGAACCATTTAAAATGTTGTGAGCAATTTACTCGCGCGCGCCAAACCGTGATACAAAAAAGGCGCGCCTTCTCACGGGTTAAAAGAATTTTTTTTTTATGGAGCCTCATCAGGAGGGTCACCAGCCTGTAGGTTATATATTGCTCGAATAGCCCTCTTCCGCAGCACAAAGATAGTTTGAATGTAGGCAGCATTTCCCCACAGTAAAATGCCGTACGACATTTTAATATGAAAGTAACTGAAATAAACTAATCTAGCTGTATCAACGTTAGTTAACTGACGGATCTTCATTACTGCATAAGCCGCGGAGCTAAGCCTATTCGACAATTTGGCTATATGTGGACCCACTGAAGCTTGGCATCCAACATAATGCCTAGAAACACAGTGGTGTCTACAGGATTTACATTCTTATCTTTAATTTGTACACTAGTTAT
Source organism: Scoparia ambigualis (assembly GCA_963921215.1). Classification (NCBI taxonomy): domain Eukaryota; kingdom Metazoa; phylum Arthropoda; class Insecta; order Lepidoptera; family Crambidae; genus Scoparia; species Scoparia ambigualis. Next base: position 3,338,182 of record OY992514.1, on the reverse strand, counting down.
TACCTGCTTAACATTAGGTAATACAAGTCTCACACATTTGGTTTTTCCCTCGTTTAACAGCAAGTTATTTACACTAAACCAGTGTATAATCTTTGAGACCGCATTATTTACATCGGCATAATTTGGGGGTTGTCGTTTCACTTTGAATAAAAGTGAAGTATTATCAGCAATTTCTTTACAATTAACTTACCCAAAATGCTTATTTATTAACTGTTAATGTAGGAATTTTATCATTTTATAATTTTTAACTTTTATATTGAATAAGTATTTTTGCTATTAATTTATCATTTTAACTTGCTGAATTTTAATTTTGTAATCTTTTTTTTTTATTTTGTATTTTTATTTTGAACTCTTTGTTTTTGTACATTATTATGATTCTAAGTTGGTTGAAATGAAAGCATTTTATTTATTATTATTTTTTATGTGTTAGCAAATTAAGGCTTTAGAAAAACATGCTCAACAATTATTAAGCTCAAAATAGTTATGCTTTAAAAAGATGCCTAAAAAGTTATTCTTAATATAAATATTATTAATCTTATTAAAATATGATATGTTTATGTTATTATTAAGATAATAACATAAACGTAATTATCTTAATACAAGAAATTAAACTATTTACGATCTCGGAGAGCGAGTGCGGGTCGATTACTCATTTGATCCTAATCAGGAAACGGTCTTAGGTCTTAAAAACTTCAGGTCCCAAGTCTTGTGGGTGGTGATGAGGAAAATCTTAGTGGATATGCGCCCTTCACACGGAGCTACTTCTTGGCTCTTGGTTACATGATATTTTTACTATCCAGAAGCTCTTGGCATTGATCTCAACTGATAGTAAGTGAGGGTGAGGTTAAAGGTGATAGCGCTTTGCTTACAGAATGTTTAACTAGAGAAGAACAGTCTATCTTATCTCTTTACTGACCGGCGACCTCTGATTCAGAAACCACGACTTAAAACAATGTAAAACATGCATACATAGATACAAAAAATGTTTGAGTTGAATCTACTTACCATTTTTTTGTGTAAACAGATATGACCATACATGGTTTAAAGAACTCAGGAACGTATTAACAAAGTGCGCTACAATCTAAAACAAACAATTTTTATTATTGAAATTTTGCATTCACAATGCTATATAGATAACGGATAAAATGTTTACTAGAAAAAAATCAACCAGTCTCAGGAAGCTCGAGTGGGATTCGATTTTTTATTTTAGAGTAATAATTATAGTATAATAAATGTAGTTAGCTTATTCAGTGGTATTTTTTTGTAGGCGTGATTCTATCGTATAAATGTCGACGTCATCTATCTAGAATAATTAAAAAAATATATGTTAAACGTATAAGCAATAATAATTGTGCGCCATGTACGCTTAAATTCGCAGCAAAAGTATCTAATTTAGAAGCAAGAAAGTAATGAACCTTAATTCTATTTTTGTCTTTAAAATAAGTAAATCAGATGCTTTTTATAGCTCCTCTTCAAAAGTTTATCAGCATTCATGATGTGGTCCCAGAAAAAAATACTTATTGTCATAATCGAGGACGCGCACCTTTAATAATAAACCGAAATAATTAAAAAATATGGTTTTCGGAGATTTTATAATAAAACGAACTAACTACTCGGAAAGAATAGGTACAATTTCACAGCCACTGCGTTTGGGGTAAAACAGGTGAAATAAAAGACAGGCCGCCTCTTTTTGATTAATATGTCGGTCGCGTCGGTATTCTTAAAGAGAGTCATTCAGTGTTGCGCCGGCGGTGAACAGAGTGCACTATGCACGAATTTGAGATAGTTCGCTATATTATTAACAGGTAAAGACATCCATTAATTTTTTTTAATTTTAAACTGGAATTGTTTGATTTATTGCGCTTTATTTTTTAAAGTCGTATGTTTATGTACGGACGATTTCGATTTAATGCATTTTATAGTTAAAACTAAAAGCAGGCTTTAAAAACTATTCTATTTGTTACGTTTTATTTTTGAAAACTTTACCATTTGTTGAAATCAATAGTTTATACACCAGTTTATTATGAAATTATTATATAAAACTATGTTTTGATTAATATTTACTGCAGTTTATCATTTATTTGATTGTTTAGTTATGCGGAATATTTTGACTTGTTTCTCGTAAGAATTAACCAGGTATTACTGTCTTTAGAATTATGTCTTGGAGAAGCCGAAAGATGGTGGCTTTAATCCCACATTACGATACAGTTGAAAAAGATAATAACATTGTTACAACCAGTGGGCAATGGAAATTGGTGACATAATAAATACCTACATAATTGCAATTAGTTATTCGATTTATAGCCTCATTATTCTATTTTAAATTTTGGTAATAATGTGAACATTTTTTTAGCCACTTGACGAAATTGACTTTATATCTTACTAATCCGGTGGGCTAAGTCGGTACCTTGGTTTTCCGCCGGATCACCTCGTTTCGAATCCGATCCCTCAGAGAGACTCCGAGCATAGCCCTTTTTATTGCACGCTGATCGACTTTAACGTGCACCAGCCCTATCGTCAGTGTCCACGTTCCGGCTCTGTATGTCATGACGGGTAAGATGCACTGATTGAAGACTTTCATCTTTGGATATTGTGGAATTGGCGACGTAAAGTCTCGACGTTCTTTCCCATTCGCTGCTCAACTCAGCTGTATCATTCTGTTGGCCTGTTTCTCGAAGTTTTTTTTACCTATCTGTGAAATTTGCCCGAGGATTATCAATCGGTTTCGGGATGACATGTTCGTTGAACATAACCTTGGTTTTGTTCAAGTTCATCTGAAGATACGACCAGAAGAATCAGCTAAGCCGTTCAGCCTGGGTTGTAATTCCTGCAACGTTTCGGCCATGATATCGATGTCGTCTACAAATCGCAAGTGTGAGCTGCCGTTGATGTTGAATCCACGTAGTTTCGGGTCCAGCGTCTTATATAAATATCCAAATACAAATACAAATCTCTTTATTGTGAAATGTAGGTTAGTATACATAGATTGCTGTTGTTGGGTTTTAGGTGTTTCACTACATTTCCACCTTTTACAAGGTATACAATAATCCCCAAAATTATTCACTAATCCCCTAATGCATTAGTGAATCATTTTGGGGATATCACATCCCCCTGTCTTACCCCTCGATGTAAGTAGATATGCTTTGTCTGCTGGTTCTGTACTTGGGTGGCCATGAGGGCGGCATTGTACACAAAGACAGAGACAGAGACACCTCAAAACTAGTAAATATCGCCAATCGACTTGGCATCATTGTAGGGGTTTTGGAACAGCTTAGGTCTTGATAGAGTCAAATGCCTTCTCATAGTCCACAAATGCAAGCCACAGGGGCCGATTATACTCATCGGCCTTCAGTTTAATCTGCTGCACTGTCGAAATGTGGTCTATGGTGCCGTATCCTCCTCGAAACCCGGCCTGCTCCGGGGGCTGAAATTCATCAAGTCTTCGCACAAGGTGGTTTGTGATGACCCTTGAAAACAGCTTGTAGACGTGGCTTAATAACAAAATGGATGGATCGGTAGTTCTTGAGTAGGGTCTTTTTTTAAAAAAAAACAACACGACGACACTCCTACTCCACGACTCCGGCGTTTTCCCATCAAAGAGATCGGTGTTAAACATGTATTGGAGCTCCATTAACACAAGTTTAACGCCAGCTTTCAGGAGCTTAAATGTAGGGGCTTTTCCGTTTTTAAGCTGTCTAAAAGCCATCTATGCAATCTTTGCAATTGCATTTGCGTAGAGATATTGCGTCACTCAGCGTCTTTTACTGTGTGCTCTGAAGAACTCTTTGACCTCATCCCTTCTTCTCTCTTCCTGCATAGGAGTACGCGTGCTGCTATCCGGCATCACCAATTTACACTAATATTGCATCACGCACAAAGAATTTTGGTGCCTCGTCTTTTTGTCGCACCTCCAAAAGATAAAATAGTCTAACAGCACACGTATTTACTCATACCTATGACATAAGGTCCTTCAAACGAGGCGTGAAGAGGCACTTTGTGGGCTGGCAGAGTGAGGCTGACTGATGCCACGTCCCTTACGATGCACAAGTTGTCCTCGCGCTTGGACTTCACTTCAACTTAACATCAGGTGGAGTGGGTTCATTTGTCGGGCTAATTATAAAAAAAAAACTCAATTTCGCCTAGGCTGATTTCTGGCCAGTCTTCGGTAAAGTGGCGGCTCAACGTGGCTCTGGTATCCTCATCCTTTTCGGAATCAGATTGAGATGACTATGCGAGTCGTATAGCTGGCTGTAGAAGTTTTCTATTTCCGAAAGGACGTCTGACTTTGAAGCAACGGCTGCTCCACTGGCCGTAGTCAACTTCGTCAAGTGGCTTCTACCAAGAGACTGCACAAACACTTTTGACCCTCGATTTTGCTCAATTGCTCGTTCAGTCAAGCGTGTGTTGAAGCATTGGTGCCACCGGTTTGCCAATTTACCAAGTGACAGGTGGGTCTTCGCGCCGTCTCTTCATGAACCTGAGCGTTTCTTCACTTTGACATCTAGCCTTTACGCTTAATTTCGCGTTCGCTAAAATCTCAATCTTTCCTCCCTGAGGATTCCAGTTTCGAGGGCCTGGTTGACATCAAGAGCATTTCTGGTTTCAACGGCAGCGAATCGGTTTTTGATTTAGTTTAAGTAGATTTATGTTTTCGATGTTGATTGTTAACTGAAAGCGAAGCTTTTTATGCAGAAGTACATAATAATATATACCTACTTAATATTAATACTAGATTAACGAGTGACGTCCTCCGGAAGATGATGATGACGATGATGAATACTAGATTAAACATAATTACAACACATAACAGTTCCTAATTAGATTGAAAAAAATCTGATCTCATTCATGAATGCCAATGAAAAATAAAAAGTATCACAGTGTTTTTATAATCTTAATAGTCAATTTAGTATGAAACAAATTTTCTATTTTAATATTGTTTGTGTTTAAAAACTTAAAATACATTAAAACAAACAATTATTTCATTTAACCTAAATATAATTATTTAATATTACCAATAATTATTATTAAAATTACGCTTTTAGTAATTATGCTAACATTTTATCATTGTCATTAACATAAAAAAGAGAAGTAATACTAAATTTATCATGTGCTTTAAATTTTGATTACTATAAAAATTCAATATTTCATATAGGCATGAAATATAAGTATTTGTGTTATTCATAAACTGCATCAATAGACTTTATGCCTTGTATAATTTTAAAACTAGCTTGATTTTTTCATCATAAAACGTATTAAGTCGCTAATATATAGTTTGAGTTTTAATATCTTTAAATGTATAAAATATAGGGATTACTTTAAAACGTCATTGGAAAGACCTTTTAGTTAACTATATGTCACATTCGTTGCATTCTAACTATAGCGTCTACAAACCTAATGCTCTCATAAAATGTACTCAACGGCTAACTCGCAAAACTTTAAATGCCATTTCCCAACAATCATGTTTTTTGTATTATTTCAGTTTATTATTGTTCTCGCTAATGATTGTTAGTATGTAGGTACATGTTAAAAAATATAAATTCCAAAAAGGTTTTACAGCGTCATTTTTAGAGTCCAACAGCTTCTGTGGTATAATGACCCTCAAAGGTTATTGGTTTTTATTTTTTTAACTATATTGGGAGTAACTAGCAATTGGGTCACCCGACGGGAAATATTCACCGCCACTCATGGGTTGCCGCAACACCAGAGGAATCGCAGATGCGTTTCTGAACTTGGAGAAAAGTAGACCTGTTGATTGAAGGTAAGATTCGTAAAGAACCACGAATAAAGCGGCCGCAAACTACCACAGAGCTGTCAATCATGGTATGACGTTTCTTTACTGGTGCTAAATAATTATTAATGTTTATTGACGTCGATGAGTAAGGCAATTAGTCATCTCTACTTCTACAACCCAATTCTAGCTACAATACAAATTGCAACCACGTACCATAACACCCGATGTTTCCTCCACTAACTTAGCAGTTTTCAATATGTTCAAGAAAGTTTCGTCAAACTTTGTAGTAACATTGTCTACTTCCAGAGCGTCTCGTTCAACTCTTGTATTGACGTCTGAAGCTTCAACCACCTTTCTTGTCCATTCATCAGTTTTCAATGCTAAATATAGTACTGTCACCGCGACATATACCAGTTCTACATCCACTGACATTGTGAGTATCAGAAGAATAGCTTTTCTCCACGCAAATATCCATCCTGAATCGTACAATATCTTTATCGCAGCAGTTATTATGAAGATCGTACTCAACAGCAGAAATACCGCCCAAGTCAGTATCTTCAAAGACCTGCAATGTTTCTCCTTGTACAGAGTCTTATTCAATTCTTGCAATATTACTAGCAAGCGTTTATTGTTTTTTCTATTACAGAAATTCGTGATAAACATCAATGTTGAACTGAAAAATAGGCTGAGGTAGAAGTAGCTGTGAAAAAAAACTACGTAGATGTCAGAACATTTTTTTGTTATGAAATAGTATAGTGTAGTAAGTAGTACTAAATAAACAACGTTGAATGGCAGATATTTCAGCCCAATCGCAGAGACTGTGTCATCACTTTTCTTATTATATTTTCTGGAAAACACTAGGGTGTTGACAATGTATACAGGCTTCATAATACTATGAATCTCTGAATCGGACATTGTGCTCTGTCGCTGTTCACTGTTATACTTTGGTGACACAATGTTACTTTAGTGTGTGTGTATTGTAATGTAGTTTCATAATGTTTTTTGTTAATATTAGGCTGGAACCACACTGCGGTCAGATTTATCTTTTATTCGTGAGAGGGTGGTATTACACCGGGCGAGCCGGCCCAATGCGTGCTGCAACGCAGCGTGGCTCTACCACTCAGTCAGTGTCACTCATTTAGCACCACCCAGGGGTCACGTGTAGGGTCTCAAGGGTAAACCTACGGACGCGAGTAACTTTAACCCCCAATATTCTATTATTATATTATATTATATTTCATTTATATCCACTACGGGCAAAGTTGGCCTTCATCTCACTGATAGTGATGATAAGGTCGAAGGTTTCCGCGGATTCCTAAACCACTGAGGAACTGGCTATCTTATCTTTAAATGGTCGGAAGACAACAATTCTACTGACATTATTTTTATGAAAGTAGGCTTTGGATAAGATGGTGTAAGCTAGCCAGGTGGACTGAACGAGTTTTACCACCATCCAAACCAAGTACACAAAGATGTATCCCCCTGTGCGTATCGTACTCTTATTTATTTTTTGACAGTAACCTATCGTCGAGGGATCTGGATGACGCATTGACTTGAGCGTCGGGGTTGCGATCGTGCACGTTACAAGTTATATAATACCGGGTGATCGGATAGGTGATCAAATTAAAATATAATATCTTTAGCTCTCTGTACTTCAGAAGAAATGTTAAACACTTAGACTATTCTAGAGAAATATTCTAGTCTATTTTACTTACTTACGTCTTACTACTTCTGTACGATTACGGCTCGTTTATGGAGCCTACCCCAGTATATAGAAGTACTCTTGAGCGATATAACTGTAAATAGAAATCACTATTCGACATTCACCGGTACAAGCAAAATATTTTCAGCCGCTGCTTTTATTTACCGACAGCTCGGTTCGCCGAAAGAATGTTAAAAATATCAATGTTTCACCGATACCACCATTTTCAGATAAGGTCATTCGCTGAAAGCTCCACTGGACGAATTAGCTTTTTTTCGATAGAAAGCATTGCAGAAAGCACTCTTATATATACAATAAATAAATAACACCCTGATTGGCTGTGGCTCTCGCGTTTTTAATTTATTAACTTAACACTTTGCTGTATTTATATAACTTACTAAATATCATAAAAATAAAATAATAGGAAATAAAGGTAAATTATTGCAAATTGTGTTCTTTTATATATGTAAAAGAACACAATTTGCAATAACTTACATTTATTTGGTTTTTAAAAAAAAATCTTCTTATTTTACAAAAAGTAAATAGAGCTACAAGTATTTTTCGTAATCATTATACTAATTCCTGATTATCATTTTAAATCTTAGGGCTTAAAATCACAACTATACTATACAGTATTTAAGCAATTGTAACAAAATAGAAAAAGAAATTCGTGAACGATTTAACATAATAATATAATACATTTTATTTATTTTTTCTGAATATTAGTTAAGCCACCTATGAAAGTTTCAAAGTCCAAATTTTTCTTTAAGTAAATAATATAAATGGACAAATTACAGTATTTTTTTTCAAAACGCTTTCTACAATGGTTTCTACAATGCTGAAAATGTTTTCTTTGTACCGATGAACGGCGAACAGTGATTTCTATTTCTTAAGAGTAATTAGAAACTGGGGTAGGCTCTTCACATATTTTCAGACAACAGCACAGAATGTTTTTAATGAAAACTATAACTTAACAAAAAACTCTAACCACTGTGTAACAAGCTTTATCTTATTGAAACCTTTAAGTAGAGTATTCTAATCGAACTAGTTGATTGAAAATATACTTAATGTAATACAATTTCGGGGGTAAAAGTCACTCGCCTCCGTAGGTTTGCCCTTGAGGTTTGTATAATACTATAATAATTATCTTTATTATTGAAATTTTGCATTCACAATGCTCTATAGATATAGGATAAAATGTTTTACTGGAAAAAAACCAGTATCAGGAAGCTCGAATGGGATTCGAACCCACGACCTTTGGATTGCCGATCCACTGTTCTCTATATCTATAATAATTATTGATACGACAAACAAAATGAGGCAAATTTTACAGTTTAAATATTATTTTACAATTTATTAAGTTAAATATTAAAACAAAAAAAATCAGAATGTTTACTGACTCCGTGGTTAAATGGAAAATAGAAAACAATATAAAAGAATAGTAAATAACATACAAATATCTGATCGGGACTTAACGAAAAGCAAGAAGTTATTATCATACGCATAACTTTTTAGACCCGACGTTACCGACCGTAAACGCTAAGGGTCTTTACTAAACAGTTATGAAATGAACCCCCATCAAATATTTGTTTACAATGGAATGCGAAAAATTAAAAAGCTGTTAGAAAACCACCAATTGGAAAAGTACAAAAACATGTGTAGTGACCAACATAGTCATGCCTAACGGCAATGCTGCATCCATTGTGAATAGCCCGCACGCAGAAAGCTCACAAAAGTCAATGTTGATATGCCAAACAATATTCTTGTAGAATCTGACCCATTGCACTGGAAAATATAAAATGTATCCTGATTATCAAGCGGAGGCGAAGGACGTCCATTTTTGGTCGGAGACTGATGGGGATGAGAACACCAAAAATACTTATAATTTATTTATTTATTGGTTGGTGTACCTTACAACAACAGCAAATACACATTAACCCCTATACACTAACCTGACCACTTAACACTACTCAAGTACCTGTATCAAATCACGCCGCGTCATACCCCTATCAAAGAAGGACTTGTGCGCGCGGTGACGTCATCAGTTTAGGGGTTATACAATCGCGAAATAAGTCGCTAGGGTTTAGGTACAAGTTCGCTGATTAGAGGTATACACAGCAATTGTTACAAGAAGTAAAATTTAAAAATAAACATCTAATCGAATTAAAAGTTACAAATAAAAAAAAAGTTATAGTACCAATTCCATTACCAGATTCCTTTTTTCCAATGTTTAACATAGCTGTAACTTTAGTTTTGCTCACGCTACGGTACAAAGTAGAACATGATACACACAACAAACTTTCCACCAATAAACTTTTTATAATCATAATGTAAAAAGCGATCAAATGTGTCATCAAGCTTTCTGGTGTATCTGTAACAAGAACAAAGATAATAACATAAACTTATTTCAAATACAAAAATAAATTATATTTTATCTAAGTTTACGTTTCATTGCCGTGTGGTATAGCGGCTCACTAAAAGAATACTATCAACCCCTCTATTCTCTTGTGTCGTAAGAGACGACTAATGGACTAAAAGCTGCACATACATTCAACAGAATAATTTTGTGAAACGTGGACTATGGTAGTGTACTGCTTCTGCGATCCTTATTGCCTTGTCTGCGACTACTTCTTTGAAGACAATAGTCTGGAATCTATGAATTTATGAATAAACGTTTTATTGGCAGTTGTTCTTGTCATCAAATGGTGATCTCAACCTATACACCTGGCTCGTGATGCTGGTGATCTGCTTTACGATCTCGGATGGCGAGTGCGGTTTAATTACTCACTTAATCCTAATCTGGAAACGTTCCTAGGTATTAAGAACTTCAGGTCCCATGTCATGTCCCAGTGGATAAGCGCCCTTCACACGGAGCTTCCACTTCTTAGCTTTTGGTTATTTAATATTTTTTACTACCGAGAAGCGCTTGGCCTTGATCTCACCTGATGGTAAGTGAGGGTAAGGTCAAAGGTGATAGCGCTTTGTTTAAAGAATGTTTACCTAGAGAGGAACATTCTATCTTATCTCTTAACTGACCGGCGACCTCTGATTCTGAAACTACTAGTAGACAACGACTTAAAACAATGTGAAGCAATGCATAAATAAGTAAAAAAAATGTTTGAATTGAATCTACTTACCAGAATTATGGGTAAACAGATATGACCATACATAGTTCAGAGAACTCAGGAACGTATTCACAAAATGCGCTACAATCTAAAACAAACGAATGCTTATTATAAGTAAAAGTAACAAATATAGTATAATAAATTTAGAATTAGTTTATTCAGTATCATTTTTTGTAGTCGTGATTCTATCGTATAAATGTCTTTTTCATCTATTTGGAATAGTCCAACAATAAATCCTACGGAATAAGATGCTCTAATCAGAAAAATATTAAAATTGTAATGAAATCTTTATTTTAATAATTAATTATTACAAAAAGTAATACATTTTAAGTTTTTAAACTCTGCCAAACTACATAAGCAGTTCGTCGGCAGCAACGCCCGACAACATTTACACTAGCGGCCGCTCGCGGTTTCACCCGCGTGGTTTACGTTCCCGTAAGAATATCAGAATAAAAAGTATCCTATGTGTTAATCCAGGCTATAAACTATCTGTACGCCGAATTTCATCCAAATCCATTCAGTAGTTACGTGAAAGAGTTACAAACATCCATCCATACTTACAAACTTTCGCGTTAATAATATTAGTAGGACTAGTAGTATCGATACATTTGAGTTCAATTGGCGTATAAACCGTTGTGGCCAAAATTGAGTTATATATACCAATTTTTTCAGATTTTTTTCTTAATTGTTCTGTGTACACGAAGTAGAGAAATTCGCGAAAAAAATGTACGACCCAGATCGCTTTGGTCATAATGTCTTAGAAAAGGTAAATTATCAACGTAAAAGCCGAATGTTTTTATTTTTATTTTTGTTATGATGTAACGATCTTAAATCATTTCAGGGCTTAAAAATCTTCGTTAATTCTAAATGGCCTTTACGCCATAACGTGTTAAACGTATTACTTACACTTAGTTTAAATTGGACGTCATAAATCCAAACTGCCAAAAGTGTTTTAATGTATAAACCATGTTCATTGCAAAAAGCACTTTACGACCCAAAAACACAAGGCACACAACTAAAATAACTAACTTCACAAAAGCCAGCGGTGCCGCGACAAGCAGAAGAGCGAGATAGAAAATTAACGCTACCTTGGGGTAGAATGGTCGTAAAAGCCATAAACCCTACATAACAGGATGAGCAAAATACAAAATTTTTAAATTATTTTGGCAAATAACTATTCGTTCTTACAGACATATTGACACTATTAAATGAGAATTGTTATTTTTTTGTGTTCTTTGCAATGGAAAACCTTTTTTTATCGTCAGTCTCTTAGTTTAGAAGTTAGCGTGGATTTACGACCAATTTTTTTATTAAATGGTTTATACATCCCATAATTATTTGAGTTGTCATATCGTAATTAGTCGTAAATAGATCAAATTCGTTGATTAGTTAGATAGGTAGAGTAGATTATAGTCTGTGCCAGCTAGATGTGCCTGAAGGGTCTTTTACCCCTCACTTGTAAAAGGGAGGTGTCACGCCGCAGTTTAGGTACGTTCGACCGGCGCGCCTCCCAGGCAGGCCGCCTACAGTAGGCCGGCCAAGCGCCAAAAAGTCGTCTCTAAACCGAATCTCGTATGTAAGTTTTGTAAACACCTACAACAGGTATTGATGTGTTTGAGGTGTCTGCCGGATATCGAAACTGTTTGTTGTTTATTTCTAAAGTGGTGGAGGGGGCAGCAGTGACGTCATAAAGATGGCCGCCGACGGTCTTGTTTTTCTTCAATTGTGCGTTACCTATACGGTCAATTCGCTTGTGCAAGGTGTCATTTGAAAGCGCATTAAATGTACTTTAATCACTGTATAGACATCTATAACATCTATAGCATTAGTCGTCCGAACGTTAATAAGATAACATCTACGCTCGTTTGCACCGTGAAGAAGTTTTCAAATCAGTAGCTAAAGTTAATATTAAATGTTAAATTTATACAAATTAGAAAGCTATTGTGCTCGCCTATCTAGTGGTGTAATCAAAATTAAAATCGAACAAGTAACACCGGAGTTATTAGCAAAAACATTTCAAAATTTTTATGCAACTGTCTGAAACCCTGACCTACGACAACTCGCCAGTCGCCCGCTTGTGTGAATCACTGCGTTCGCGCGCCATCGCCGGTCGTCGTGTCGGCTCGTCGCTGCGGACCGAAGTACTGTGAACCACAACGCGAAGATGGCATCTCGCAAAGCGTCCTGCGCGGGATGTAGCGGTCTTGTAAGTGAAGACAGCGCATACATGAGATGTGCCAAATGTAAGAAATTTTTTTATATTTTTTGTGCAAATTTAAATGACGAGTTATTTGCTACACTATCGGTGGAGTATAAAAAAACATGGATCTGTGTAGATTGTCGCAGCAAACTACCCAGGGGCGACAATTCGCATACGCCCGTGCGACAACATGATATCCACGAAGTAAGTGTAGTCAGTGATTGCCCTGCAGATGTTTCTATGATTAGTCCTGACAACGTGACTGTGCGCACGGAAGCTTGCTATGCGCAAGCATCTAAATTGGATTATAAAATGCCAACGGATATGTTGCTAAACGACTTAAAGAATTCGGTTGTGCGGGAAATAAAAGAACTTCAAGTTAACTTTGAAACGCAACTTATCAGCAAATTTAATAACTTACTGACTGAACAACTTGTAGGATATAACCCCTGTATACACTTTCTAAAGTAACTTACGAGCCCTAAAAATTGTCGCGCACCGTGAACATTCTCTGGACAAGGAAAGTCTTCTACACTTTGTATTTTTGCTTTACCCGGTCGCATACCCTCTGAACTAATTTCGAAACCTAAGTAATTTATGGTAGTTTGTAAGAAACTACATTTCGCTAAATTTAACTTGAGGTTGGCCTTTTTTAATAAAATCAAGACTTCTTCTAACCTAGCTAGGCATTCTGCTGGGTCCCTGCCAAATATCAAAAGGTCATCAATGTACACGGTGGCCTTATTAAACCGAACTGGACCAAGGACGTGGTTCATCATTCGCTGAAATACGGCAGGTGCGTTCGCGAGGCCAAACGGCATACGATTGTACTCATATTGACCGTCCGGCGTGACGAACGCGGTTAAGTGTTTACTTCCCTCCGAGATTGGTACCTGATAGTACCCTGACATAAGGTCGAGCGTGATGAACCACGCCTGCCCCGATAACCTAGTTATCTCATCTTCTATTACAGGTATAGGGTACCGTTCCTTAACTGTGATCGAGTTAAGTAGCCTATAGTCCACGCATAATCGAACACCGCCATCCTTTTTACGTACAAGAACAATTGGACTTGCGTAATTAGACACTGGCTCTCTGATAACGCCTGCCTTCATCATTTCTCTAACCTTTTCTCGTTCGTGATGTGACAATCTATATGGTCTGTAAACTACAGGACGTTGACTATTTAGCTCGATATTCATCTCGGTAACGTTGGTGCAACCCAAATCTGCCAAACTGTGTGCAAAACATTCCTCGTGACGTCGCAGTAGTTCTAAGAGCCTGCATTTATCGTTATCTGATACAGCCTCGCCTAAACAAATTTGATTCTCATGTAGGCTCTTGACCGACGAAATTTCAGACGGTTGGTGTGAAGTTATTGGAGTTTCTAGGTCCAAGAGCCTATAAACAGCCTGCACTCTTTCTCCTCGTGAAAAAATGAAGTTTTCCTGTAAACAACATGGTACAGCGCATGGTGTTACTGTAACAAACAAAAACCCATTTTTGACTTTGTAAACGCCACCACAAACTACATATTGATTGTTAGGCTTTCCTACGATTTTAGTATCTAATATCAGGCTCCCCGTGAATGTTGTCGCCGTCGCAGCTCGAACACATGCGGCTCCATAAAGATTACATTGTGCCAATACCCTAACTCTTTCTAGGTGTTCTTCCTCTTCATGTGGGTCAGGTAGCTCTGCTTCGATGTTCAAGAACCGTAGCTTGTTTGAGTCTTTATAAACTACAATGTGTGGCTGTTCCGAATAAGTCTGACCAATAAGTATGGGCTTCTCCAGGAAACTATCTTCTACAATCCTACATGATACAGTAGCAGCTACGCCATCGATAGATAAAGTTAGCTGCGCAGAACCTTCCGATTGAACCAGCTGATTACCAAATCCCTTCATCGAAGACGGAGTATTATTATGACTACGCCCGAGGCTAGCAAAATCAGTTTTTCTTATAAGTGTTACTTCACTACCAAGGTCAACGAATGCTTCCAGAGCCATACCGTCAACATAAACTGTTTTTGTAAATTTATCACAAGGATTGCAACTCGATATGTGCATGGTCTTGGCTACATGGTCTGTTTTTGCCAGCCCCGTTTCACGCTTATTCTTACATGTATCTGCCGTGTGTCCTACTTTATTACAGTGACTACACTTTACCAAAGGTTTTGAACATCTAGACCATGGGTGCCCCTTCTCCTTACAGTTATAGCAGAATAGATTCTGATTGGCCCTGAAATTCGATCGACCAATCGGTCTGTCATCCATAGGGTTAACAGCCCGTTCCCTATGTAGTGGTTGGTAAACAGTGACTTCCTTGTTGTTGCTTAGCAAAAATTTCAAAAGCTGGTCCGGTTCTTTGCAACGTAATGCCAGGGCACTAGATCTTATAGTCCTATCCCCAATACCGTGAATGATGCAATCGACGGCGCGCCTACCCGAAATTTCGCATTGATTAAGCAAAGCTAGCTTTTCGTAGAAATAAACCTCGATCAATTCGTTGGGCCTACTTTTTCGTCTACACATGTCTTCTAATAACTGACCATAGTTTTGCTCGGATGGAAAAGCGTTTCTTAACTTTGCCTGCCATTCATCCCAAGTAAACAAAATAGAATGAAGACTCTCGTACCAAGTCTTTGTGAGAAGTCTTTGTGTCTTTCCCTGTGAGTTTTTGCATAGCGAAATGAACAACGGTCTTTTCATCCCAGCTATAAACCTTCGCACATTCATTGACCTTTCTTAGCCATACGTCAATTCTTTGATTTTTTTCTGAAGGATTAAATTCAGGAATAATGTTTTTGTGACCAAAATTTCTATTCATGGAAAATGTGCTTTGGTTTAAAGGCTGGGATGGCAAGACGTCTTTAATAGATTGTATTATCTGAATCACATCTTTAGATGAAAAAGTAGGGCTACATGACCTTTTTGTGCGATGACCGGTGCTCGCGAAGTCTCGATTCATCCTGTCGTCGCCGTGGTAGCGACTGCAACGTTCCGGGCTCGCTCTTGCACCCTGCAGCTGGCTGTGATGACGGCCGCTGCGTTCTGTGCTAACCCTTGCGGCCGGCAGCCTGCTGCGGCTACGGTACTCACGACTGGTTCCAGGAACTGGCGTCTCCAGTCGCCGTTCACTTTGGCGCCGGTGCTGTTCTTTATCACGTTCTCTTTGGAGGTCCACCTCCATGCGGCGTATGCGACATTGCTCTCGTTCCAATGCTTGCTCCCGTTCGAACAAGCGGCGGCTGCGGCTGCGGCTGCAGCTGCGGCTACGACTGCGTACGCTAACGCTTCTGTGCGTGCTAGCACGCCTGGAGCTTCTAGGCCTTGAGCGCGAGCGCCGAGGTCCCTCCAGATTGTATTGAGCATTATCCTCTTCGTTCATCTTCCAATTCTCGAAACAAAATTTTCATTGGTTAATAACGAATATCAAAAAAAACTAAATATCTCGTAAACTACTAGTCCTAGCGCAAAACTAACCAAATTTTACACCCCCCTGTTAAACCCCCGCCATTTTTTTTTACAACATACCAATTACATTATATACGTTTAATTACCTACTTTCGTTTTATAGGGGTATATTGATTAAACTTGGCATTCAATGTAATCTAGAATTCAAACCGGAAAGCTGTCTACTACTGCTTATTCCATACATACATCCACCCATGACCACTATTCCCAAAAGGTAAACCAGAGACTAGACAATAGGACCGCAAAATCAGTTCACTGCCCCAGTCCACGTCATACGAAATAATTACTACTGCACATGTGCGCAGCGTGATGCTTAGGTAATCAAATCAAAATATCTTTATTCAGTAAGCTTGAAATAATCATTTTGAAACGTCTAAATTTTTTTTTATTTTATGGATGTTGGAAGTACATTTCAACAATGCGCCGCCATCACCCTCTTATAACATCATTTCACTTAAAGTTGGCATTAATTTTAGTGTAGGCGTGTACTTACAGTTTTTTAGTTGCTATCCCACTTCTGAGATGTAGGATATCTCAGAAATGATAGACACAGTAAGTTTCCAAACGTATCTTTATTCTCCAACCAAACTTATTATCAGCTCAAAACTTATTAGCACTGGTTCAAAACTTCATCCACTATAAATATAAAACTTAATAAATTTAACAATAACAATTCCGCGCTCATCGACTAGCCACGTCCGTTCGCTTGAGGCGTCCGCATTCGAATGCGCGGTCCACTCCACCGAGCGAGCATCGAGCCAGCTCACTGACAGCCGCTGTAAGTGTTGCCAGCAGAAAAATACCAATGTCTGTGCAAATGTGACCAAACCATAAATTATGATTTTATTCTTTTTTTTTTAAATGAAACAAAACCTTACAAACTTATTGTGTTCAAAACGGAACTGCTTAATAAAGTTAACGAGTTAACAAGTAGAATTGCTCAACTGGATAAAAAACATGATTTAAGTGTTAATGCCTATAATAAACTGGAAGAAAATATGGTGTTGAAGAATACTGTATCAACTTCATGTTTAAAAAACACTACATCAGGGCTTATTTCAAATAATAACAGTTCCAAGCAAAAAGCCCAAGTGAAATCAAAATCTGTAAACCAGCATCATGTTTAAAAAACACTACATCAGGGCTTATTTCAAATAATAACAGTTCCAAGCAAAAAGCCCAAGTGAAATCAAAATCTGTATACCAGCAACCAAAAAATAATATTATTTTTCCTCAAAGGGATGCTAAGACATCGTTGACGTCTGTCACCTCCCCTAGCAGGGCTGAACAAGCAGTTCTGTCAGCTTCTGTTCGTGCTTCGAGCGACAGGGACTGTGTAGAAGCTGACAATGCTGAGTGGGTGCAGGTGAGACGCAAACGTGTGAGTGCCTCGGTGCCTGGCCTGCTCAGGGGTACAGCTGAACCTGGATCTACACTGCTGCAAGCCGCCGAGAGATGGAGGTATCTACACCTCTATTATGTCCAGGAAGGTACCACAGTCGAACAGGTTAGCAAACATCTTAACTCAATATGTGGCGGTGACGACAATTGCACGGTAGAAATGCTGAAAGCTCGTGGGCGCTGTGGAAGGTAGGTATAATACTTTGTTTATATTGTGGGTAAGACACGAAGATAATAAAGTCAGTGATTGCTCGGATACCGTGTTTGATTGACCTTCCCTTAACATAACATGGCGCAGCCGGTTCATCGAATAAAAATAAAGTAACTATAAAAATAATAAAACGACTAACTAACTAAAACAAAAATAACAATGGAAAGTGTTTTGTCTCCGCCGGGACCGTTTCTTTTTGATAAAAACTCTATCGATGTCGCGGCTGGAAGTATCAGTGATAGTTGGAAAGAATGGAAAGACAGTTACGAAATATATTGCAAGGCGTGTGAAATTAATAAAAAACCGTTAGAAGTCCAACTCAACATTCTGTTACATATAATTGGCGAACAGTGTCGAGAAATTTTAGATCAAACTCCTACAAAAGTGACGACAGTTGAAGGTGTATGGAAAAAGTTAGACGAGCATTTTAAAGTTAAGAAAAATGTAACGGTCGAACGTCATATTTTTTTTACAAGAAATCAACTAGATAATGAAACAATACACGCCTTTGAATTACGCCGTTTGTCCCTGTCGTGTGAATCGGCGCATTAAACGATGAGTTGATAAAAGGTAGATTGGTATGCGGAATAACTAGTGCGGCCATTCGAGAACGCCTATTACGCGAAAATGACTTGACGTTAAAAAATACACTAGAAATATGCCGCGCAGCTGTTGTCTCAAGAATGTATTCAGAGAACATAAAACAGGAGAATCCAGTATATGAAATACATAGCGAGGATAATGGAAAAGATTTCCGTAATGTATGGGCCCTTCGTCGAGGAAATTTAACGTCGTCGTGGAGAGGTCGAGGTCACACATCGAGCAGCGGCGGGAGCCGGTGGCGTGGCGAGAACGCGCGCGGCCCCACGGGCGGCTGGCAGCGACCGCGCGCGGCGGTGCCGGCGGGCCCGCCGGTGCGGCTGGCGGCGGCGGCGGCGGCACGGCGAGAGCGACCACCGCGTGCACAGCCTTCGCGAGCTTATCCAAGTGTAGGGCAATGCGGACACTGTGGAAGTGTTCACAAGCGGTACGAGTGCCCGGCTTACGGAAAGCAGTGTTTACGGTGCTCGAAAATGAACCACTTTGCACGTGTGTGTGGTGTGTTTTACATGGAGGAATCCGATGAACAGCAGGTAAATGTGCTGAATTCTAGTATTGATTGGAGTGTAAACTTAGTAATAAACGATGTCGTGATTAACTTCAAATTAGATACAGGCGCGGATGTAAATGTGTTACCGCTAAGTTTTTTATCAAAAATAGGCATTGGAGAGGAAAATTAATTATTATTATTAAAGACAAACACGAAAATTACTGGTTATTCAGGCTCACGTATAAATGTAGTAGAGAAAATTAACCTAAGGGTAAATTATAAAAAAAATATATTTATTTTAGAATTTAAAATTGCGGATGTACAGTCAGTTCCAATATTAGGTCGGTTTGCTTGTTCGGAGCTTGATGTGGTGAGGCGTGTCATGTCCATTAATATGGAGCAACAAGATATCCCGGTTTTAGTAAAAAAATATGATGATGTGTTTCGTGGAATTGGATGTTTGCCGGGAAAATATAGGATTCATTTGAAAGATAATGCGATTCCAGCGATTCATGCTCCACGAAAATTACCATTTGCAATCAAAGAATGCGTAAAGAAAAAACTAGATGAAATGGAAATGCAAAATATTGTAGCTAAAGTTGAAGGCCCATCGGACTGGGTGAGTAGTATAACGGTAGTGAAAAAACCGAGTGGAGATTTACGTATATGTTTGGATCCTAAGGAGTTAAATAACGCTATAAAGCGAGAACACTTCAGGCTCCCTACGCTCGATGAGATTGTGTCCAGGTTGTCCGGGGCTAGGTATTTCAGCACACTCGACGCCTCATCAGGATTTTGGAACGTGTGTTTAGACGATACTAGTTCGCTCTGTACTTTTAACACACCGTTCGGTCGTTATAAATTCCTAAGAATGCCATACGGCATTTCTTCAGCATCAGAAGTATTTCATAAAAAAATGTATGAAAACTTTGATGACATTGAAGGCGTGTGTATGTACATAGATGATCTGTTGGTGTATGGGTCCACAAAGTCCCAACATGATGAAAGGTTACAAAAGGTCTTAGAAAGATGTAGAAAAATAAATTTAAAACTCAATAGAAGCAAGTGTAAGTTCAGTTTAAAGGAAATAAAATATTTAGGTCATCGAATAACAAGGGATGGATTACGTCCGGATGACTCACATTTAACAGCTGTGACCAACATGCCCACTCCTTCGAATAAGAAAGATATTGAAAGGCTATTAGGGTTAATCACTTATGTTGGAACATTCATTCCAAACTTATCAGATAAAACGTTACCATTAAGAGAGTTATTAAAAAAGGAAACCGAATGGCACTGGGACGAAAGTCATGAGAGGTGTTTTGGTGTTATAAAAAAATGTTTGTCAACCAGTCCCGTATTGCAATATTATGATATGAAAAAGCCTATAACAATATCTGTTGATGCAAGCAAAAGCGGGCTAGGCGCTTGTCTCATGCAAAACAACTTGCCGGTGTGTTACGCTTCCAAGTCACTTAGCAAATGTGAACAAAGATATGCACAGATTGAGAAAGAATTGTATGCATGTGTGTTTGCATGCGAGCGTTTCTATGCATATATATATGGAAGGTCAGACATCACTATAGAAACAGACCATAAGCCATTGATTACCATTATAAAAAAAACCTATAGTAGATTCACCAGCGCGGTTACAAAGGATGTTGTTAAGACTGCAGCGGTATTCTTTTACGTTAATATATAAACCAGGTAAACACCTGTATATAGCGGACGCGTTATCTCGCGCATACGAGCCGGCGGCGCCGCCGGACGCGTCTGCCGCGCACAGTGCCGCCGACTCGCTGCACGACGAGGTGTGTGCAGTCACGCGGGACGCAGCCAACACCGCGTCACAACAGTTTACTGACTTACAAATTATCAAATTACAAAAGTGCACAGAGAATGATGACGAAATGAAAGTGTTAAAAAAGTACATTATGGATGGTTGGCCAGCAGAAAAAACACAATTAGAGGACATCGTTAAGCCTTATTACAATTATAAAGAATTTTTTACAATGGCTTATGGTTTGGTATGGAAAGGTGAAAGAATTGTAATACCTAAGGGGTTAGAAAAATGTAAGCTGAGAGCAAGGGAAACAGTATTTTGGCCAGGAATAAATAATGATTTGCATAACGTAATTTCAAATTGTAATACATGTCTCACATTTAGACATAAAAATCAAAAAGAAACATTAGTATCCCATGAAATTCCAAACCAACCTTGGATTAAGATTGCAGTAGATTTATTTCAAATTAAAAACGAAAACTTTTTATTATTGGTAGATTACTACAGTAAATTTTTTGAGGTTGTGGAATTACAATCAACAGACTCGATGTATGTAGTAAAGTGTTTAAAGAACATTTTTAGTCGACAAGGTATTCCTATTGTACTTATGTCCGACTGTGGGCCACAGTTCTCATCAAGTGCATTTAATAAATTTTCTAATGAATGGAATTTCAAACATATAACGTCGTCTTCACATTACGCTCAGTCCAATGGGCAGGTAGAAAGGACAATACAAACAGTTAAAAGGTTAATACTCAAGTCAAGGAATGATCGAACTGATTATAGACTGGCATTACTAGAGTACTTAAACACCCCATTGAGTGACATTGTACCGTCACCAGCTGAACTATTACAAAGTAGGAAACTAAGGAGTATTTTGCCTATTTCAAATGAACAATTACAACCCAAGATACAAGAAAACATGCATGACAATTTAATGAAAAGGCAAATAAAGCAAAAACTTTATTATGATCGAAATGCAAAAAATTTAGAAGAATTACATGTAAATCAAAAAGTTAAAGTAATTAATATGTACAATAAAAAACGCTGGATGTCGGGTACAATATCACGTAAATTACCTTATCGATCATATGAAGTACTACTTTTTACTGGTAATCAAGTTATAAGAAATCGTAGACATATCATTAAAGATTCTCCAAAGCGACTTGACACGTCTCATTACGACTTATCTTACGACGATATCTCGCCCACAAATGTGTGTGTAGAACCGAGTATCATACAATTAAATAAAGCTGTAAATAATAATCGTGTCACTCGTTCTGGCAGGATAGTGAGGGCGCCGGATAGATGGGGCTACACACATACCGCATAAAGATTAAATTAAGAATATTATTAATGTTTACAAAAAAGTAAAAAAAAAAAAAAAAATTGTGTTATGCTAATTTATTGTTATTTATATTGTTAAAATAAATATCTCTAATTGTTAATTGTACTATTACCTCTCTAGGTAACTGACATTTTTTTTTTTTTGTACTTAAATTATTTGTTATATATTCAATTAGTAGTATTAGTAGGTATTCAATTCAATTCAATTTCAATTTCAATTTAAAATACTTATTTAGGGTAAATACACCCATATATATGTATAAGCAACACAATAATATATTGTTTCATTTCATTTCATTCTATTATATAAAAAAGAGGATGTTATACTTTAATCATTATTGCTACTTACTTACTTACCTACTGTATATTATTTGCATGTATTGGTGAAAAACTTATTTTGTTGTAAGTATAGATTTAAAAAAAGGGGGATGTGGAAGGTAGGTATAATACTTTGTTTATATTGTGGGTAAGACACGAAGATAATAAAGTCAGTGATTGCTCGGATACCGTGTTTGATTGACCTTCCCTTAACATAACAGGCGCTATGCGTCCTTCAAGCTAGGTGTTCCATTTAAATATGTCGAAAATGTCATGTCATCCGAAAACTGGGCCAAAGATATTTGCGTTAATCCATGGCGGCAGAATTTTCATGCTAAAAGCAAAGACACATATGTGCCGTGCGCGACCCTATGGAATAAATTTGTGCTATCAAAATGTGCGCGGATTACGCTCAAAAACTAATGTATTTATTAATAATGTTACGCAAAGTCGATTTGATATAATAGCTTTGACAGAGACATTTCTAACGAGTTCTGTGTATGACAGTGAGCTCTTTCCTTAGGGGTACCAGGTATTGCGAAAGGATAGAGCAGGTGACACTGGGTGGGGAGGTGTATTACTTGCAGTTCGAGACTGTTATAATATGCGTGTAGTTAAGGATAATTGCTAATATGACTCATGACAAAGAATTAATATTTGCTATTGTGACGGTAAAAAAAAGTAAATATTTTATGTTGTGTCGTCTATTTACCTCCTAATTATAGTGACGACCAATATCTCAATGTATTGACATGTTCTAATCTTAGGTGACTTTAATTTAAAGTCTTGTAGTGCAAATGTAAAAACCCAATTCGATTTTTTTTGTGACTTTTGTTCGGTTCGGAAACATAATAATGTTTTGAATAGTCGAGGTGGTATGCTAAATCTTGTGCTGAGCAATTTTGATCGTGATCAGTTGGCAGTGTCTATTGGTGTGGATCCCCTAGTGAAAATTGACGAATACCACCCTGCGCTTGAGGTGATGATTAAGTTTCCATCTGTTGGGCTACGGACTGTACTATCACAGCCCACATCACCTCGTACGGGAACCAGTTCCGACTGGAACTGGCGTAAGGCTGACTTCCAAGGTTTATATCAGGCGTTACTGGAGGTAGATTGGTCCGATATACTAACAATAGCTGACGTCGACAATGCTTTTCAGATGTTATATGCAAAATAAAACGTATGCATACGAAACTTTGTACCTGTCCAACGTTATAGCAAAAAGGTAATCATTGTTTCACTTTTCTTAATAGAGTACCGTTTAATAGATAAATAAATAATAAATATAGATAAACGCTAATAAATAATATGTAATTGATAGGCGCCATCCATATAAAATATTTTTGTATGAAAATTTAGTTCCATATTTTGCCAATAGATGGCACTGTGCCAGTCTGAATCGCGCTATCAACATTCTTTCTAAAACACATATATGTTGGCGGTTGATTATGTTTTTTGTTCGCTTTTTTAATAAACCATAGTTATTTGTTGGCTAACACTTGGTTTTATTTGGGAGATTTCCCCTTTTATTCATGGTCCTTTACGAGCCGGATTAGTGACGTATTTCGGCGACTTTTGTACGAGCTGCATAGTAAACAGTGGTGGATTGCTACTGAAGTGCAGGCGACCTCTAGAAGGTTGCATTGGTTGGCGGTTGGCGTTGGCGAGGAGCTGACACGAGGCGCCACCAGAGGGCGCTCCTACTACGGGGCACTTGTACAGAAGTGCCGGAAGGAGCCGAGTTGGTACGCGGATGGTGTGGAAGGAAGCAAAGTGATTCAGTGAGTGAAGGTGCAGTGACATTGTAAGTACTTTTAATTAATTCATAGTATCAATTCAAGAAATTTGCAAGTTGAAGATTTTACTGGACTTAGAAAAATTCGAGTAGTATATGGACTGAAAAATCTTTAGTTTAGACTTAGAAAAAATAGGCAAAAAGTGACGAGACGGGGAACCTATGTCCGATATTGTATCGTTTTATGTTCCCAAACACTTGTAAAATTTTCGGCAATTTTTGTAAGTTTAAAGTTATTGTTTACTTCTTTGAAAAATTTGTTAGGTTAATTTTCTATCATGGAGGAATTGTATAAGTTGCAGTTTGACAAATTAAATACAATTGAAAAAGCCAGAGAAAATTACAAAAAATCTCCTAAAGATAGAATTAAGATACCTTATTTGAAGACAAGATTAGAGTCATTAGATACACATTGTAATCAGTTTAATGCCACACATGACAACATTATTCGAATGTTTACTCAAACGCAAAGCACAGATGCTTATTTTAAAAAAGATATTTACGAGCACACCGAGGAAACATATTATATGTACAAGTCTGAATTAAGGGAAACTCTCGATAATTTAACTAGTAGTCAATCAACCAATGTAACAGAGGCTTCTCCTCCGACTCAATCACACTGTGAAGGTTCATCCGTCAAATTACCACAGATTTCCATTCCTAAATTTTCGGGTTTATATTCGGAATGGACTACATTCGAGGATTTGTTTTTATCATTAATTGACAAAAACACGCGCCTAGATGATGTGCAAAAGATGCACTATTTAAAGAGCCTATTGACGGGTGAAGCTGAACAGCTAGTCAGGCATATACCAATCACAGCTGCTAATTATAAGATTTGTTGGATACAGCTAAAGCAAAGGTATAAAAACAAACGTTTTCAATCCAATTCTTTATTGAAACGGCTAATGAGTCAGCCTAATGTGTCAATCAACAACATTCATTGTCATTTCACGGTTTCAAGCAAACAGTCCGACGACAATGAATGGCTAAAGAAATTCTGAGAAATTGAATCAATTTGTACCGAAAAGATCCTGACTGAAGAAGAACAACGTTGCGAGGTAATTTACAAAGCCACTACGACTAGAGATCTCAGTGGACGCTACGTTGTCAATCTCCCTTTCCGTACAGAAGATCCACAGTCCCAATATGGGAAATCAAAAGAACTTGCGATCAAGAGATTCCATCTCCTTGAAAACAAATTCAAGAAGCAACCACAGATCAAAGTAAGATACACAGAAGTTATTCAAGAGTACATTGACCTAGGCCATATGAAGCGTATTGACAACGTCGAAGATTCTGAGAAACCTACAGCTGTATATTTACCTCATCACGCTGTCATGCGAGAAGACAAGTCTACAACAAAGCTCAGGGTAGTCTTCGACGCATCAATGAAAGGCCTAAACGGAGTGTCTCTTAATGATGACCTTTTAGTTGGTCCTACGATACAACCACCTCTTCGTCATACCATTATGAGATGGAGAATGCACCCGATAGCTGTCTGCGCTGATATCGTCAAAATGTATCGTCAAATCAAAGTTTCAAAGAAGCACAGCGACTTTCAACGAATAATATGGCGAGAAGATCCTGAGTCCAAATTAGAAGAGTACCAACTGCTGCGTGTCACATTTGGAACCGCATCAGCTCCTTACCTTGCAGTAAAAACACTGCAGCAGCTGGCAGAAGTCGAGAGTGGCGACTGTCCAGAAATAAGAGAAATGGTTAGAAGAGACTATTATGTTGACGATTTAATGACAGGCTGTCAATCAGTAGAACAAGGACTTACGATAAAGAATAAAATGACAGACTTACTTAGAAAGGGTGGTTTTGAGTTACAAAAGTGGGTAAGTAGCAATCAGAAACTAAATAAACAAATTTCAGAAGATCAAATGGAAAAGGAAACCGGAAAGGGCAAGAATATCAAGATAGACGGAGTGATTAAAATATTAGGTATTTCTTAGGACAGAGATACTGACACATTTATGTATTTAGTGCAGCTTCCTCCTCAGCAAAAACCAATCACCAAGAGACGGGTGATTTCAGACATTTCACGTCTTTACGATCCGCTAGGTTGGGTTTCGCCATGTGTCATAGTTTCCAAAATCTTCATTCAGAAGCTTTGGCTTTCTGGAATTGACTGGGATGAAGAATTGACGCCTGACTTACTAAAGGAGTGGAAAACTTACCGGAACGACCTGGAACATATCAGCAGATGTCAATTACCGAGATGGATTGGAACACAGAATGACGACCAATTGGTAGAGCTGCACGGGTTTTGCGATGCCTCTATTGCGGCATATGCGGCTGTTGTCTACGTCAGAGTCGTCAATACAGAGGGTATCGTCTCAGTAAGTCTGGTAACGTCGCGTACTAAAGTTGCACCAGTAAAACAGCAATCCGTCCCACGTCTGGAGTTGATGGGAGCGCATCTGTTATCTGAGCTGATCACTGAAGTCGCGGAGGTAATGGGCATTTCGAAGTCCTACATACATGCTTGGACTGATTCATCCGTAGTCCTTGCATGGCTAAGTGATCATCCAAGCCGTTGGAAGACATTTGTGGGGAACAAGGTTTCTCTTATACTGTCGTTGTTTGACAACACCCATTGGGCTCATGTGACATCGGCGCAGAATCCTGCTGATGTGGCTTCAAGAGGCTTAAATCCACAAGAACTGAATGACAATGAACTATGGATGTCAGGTCCGTACTGGCTTCAAAAGGACACGATCAATTACACACGACCAAAGTCAATCAGTACTAACATGGAACAGAGAGCCATTAAAGCACATGTAGTCACTGATCTAAAAGACAAGGTGTGGACTAAGTTCTCATCTTTACACAAGTTGGTTCGTGTCATATCATTATGTAAAAGATTCTTGAACTTGAAGAGACGAAAAAGCAGACATGAAACGGAAACATACCTAACAAGTCAAGAACTATCAGATGCGTTGAAAGTTTGTATAAGACAATGTCAACAGGAGAGATTTGGCAGGGAAATAGAAGACATAAAAATAACAGAAAGTGTGAAGAACAAAAGCAATCTAAAACCTTTATGTCCGGTGTTACGAGTAGATACAGATGGCATTTTGCGCGTCGGCGGAAGAATCAAGAACGCTCAATTGCATGAAGACGTAAAACATCCAATCATCATCCCGAAGGATAGTCATTTTACGTCCCTTCTTGTCGACGACGCACATAAGAAAACGCTACATGGTGGCCCAACAGTGATGCTTCATTATTTACGATCCAAGTATTGGATCATCTCTGGCAAAAGCATCACAAGAGCCTATGTGCGCAAATGTGTCATTTGTGTTCGGCATGCTGCAGTTACGAAGACTCCAGTAATGGGTCAACTACCGTCATGCAGAGTCACACCTGCGAGAGCATTTTTCAAAAGTGGTGTTGACTTTGCTGGACCTATAAACATTCGGATGTCCAAAGGTAGAGGCAATAAGTCGTACAAAGGATACGTCTGCCTTTTTGTATGCATGGTCACTCGGGCCATACATGTGGAGGCCATAAGTGATTTAACCTCTGATGGGTTTATCGCAGGATTTAAGAGGTTTGTGTCCAGAAGAGGACATTGTAGTGAGATTTGGAGCGATAATGGCACCAATTTCGTTGGAGCTTCCAAAGAATTGCGCTCATTGGTTGCCATTGAAAAATCGTCCGTAGGCAATGAAATCAGGAGTTGGTTGAACGATAACAGCGTTACCTGGCATTTCATCCCTGCTCATGCACCTAATTTTGGCGGCCTTTGGGAGGCCGGTGTGAAGTCCACCAAATTCCATTTGAAGCGCGTGATAGGGGATTCAACTCTCACTTTTGAGGAGATGGCTACTCTGCTCAGTCAGATTGAGGCTTGTCTCAATTCTCGGCCAATATCTCAATTGCCAGATAATCCTGAAGATCCATCACCCCTAACTCCTGGGCATTTTTGATTGGGGAGCCTCTAGTCACTGTACCAGATCGAGATTACCTCGAAGTGAATGTAGGTAACTTGCGACGTTGGCAGATCACACAGCGTATGTTGCAGGATTTTTGGCGAATGTGGTCTAATGAGTATCTTGTGCATATGCTTCAACGGTATAAGTGGACAAAGCGCCACCCGGAACCTGCAATTGGCGATATTGTGCTCATTAAGGAAGACAATCTTCCACCAGCACGTTGGTTAATGGGCAAGGTAGTGGAGCAGCATCCAGGTTTGGACAAAGTTGTTCGTGTTGTATCTCTCCGATGCAATAAATCTATTATTAAAAGACCTACATCCAAATTGTGTATTCTTCCGGTGATGTCTAATGCATGACGTCTCATTAGAATGTTTATGTGTTTTTTGTTAAGTTTTTATGTTTGTTGTAAAGTTGTTTATTTTACACCGTCTACGGTAAGCGTGTTTGGCGGAATTGATGTCATTTAGTTTATTTATTACTAAGTATTGTGTTCAAGAATAACACCTCCTTGACTTCATAGTGGGCGGTCAGCATTTGGCTATATATTAAATTGGCTTTCTTTATGTATTAAGGACATACACAGATGTCCTTGGTGGGCGGTATGTCCAACGTTATAGCAAAAAGGTAATCATTGTTTCACTTTTCTTAATAGAGTACCGTTTAATAGATAAATAAATAATAAATATAGATAAACGCTAATAAATAATATGTAATTGATAGGCGCCATCCATATAAAATATTTTTGTATGAAAATTTAGTTCCATATTTTGCCAATAGATGGCACTGTGCCAGTCTGAATCGCGCTATCAACATTCTTTCTAAAACACGTATATGTTGGCGGTTGATTATGTTTTTTGTTCGCTTTTTTAATAAACCATAGTTATTTGTTGGCTAACACTTGGTTTTATTTGGGAGATTTGGGCCCCCTTTTATTCAGTACCTGTAAAAAACCATTCTACCCATAGCCAGCGATACGTCTACCCGAGATGGTATAATGCGGAAATAATAAAAAATATTAAGAACAAACACTTTCATCATAAGAGGTTTGAGGAAGTAGGTCATGAATTTAACAAAGAAATGTTTATTTACTACAGAGCACTCGTAAAAAAACTAGTTGACAACGAATATCGGCAATACCTTAAATTAGTACAAAAAAACATCATTGACATTCCAGCAAAATTCTGGGAGTACGTGAAAGAAAAGAGAAGAGATAGGAGCCGAATAGACAAATATACGTATCAGGATACTGAGATTGTGGGTCAGGCCGCAGCTGACGCATTTACCAAATATTTTTCCTCCGTGTTCCATGCAAACGCACCTCTATTGAATCCTGATAGGGCTGCTTAAGCTGCTCACATCTGTGTGAATGCATCTTCTGTCTGTACTGTAGATGTCGATGTCACAGACTTGAAGAAAGCTGTAAAACACCTCAAACCACGATCATCTGGTGGGCCTGACGGCATTCCAGTATTTCTGGCAAAAGACTGCATGTCTGCCTTAGCCACGCTCCTGCTATACCTCTTTAATCTGTGTCTTGCTCAAGCAAGATATCCTAAGAGCTGGAAACTATCCAGAGTCACCCCTGTCCCGAAAGGAGATGGAAGGATGGATGTTTCGTCTTTTAGACCTATTGCTGTTCTCTCGGTATTTGCAAAAATCTTCGAAGCAATCTTGAGCAAGTACATCAATGACCAGATAGGTCATCTATTGCACACTAGTCAGCACGGATTCCGGAGAGCTCGCTCCGCTTCTACAAACTTAGTCACGCATGTAGACTATATCCATTCTCAAATGGATAAGCGTCATCAGGTGGACGCAGCGTACTTCGATTTTCAGAAGGCATTTGATCTGGTAGACAACGATAAACTGCTTGAAAAGTTGGCAATCATTGGTTTCACGCCAAAACTTCTCCAATTTTTCTCCCACTATCTAAATAATCGTCGTCAATATGTACGCTTAAATGGGTATGATTCTAGTGACTATTTTACAAGATCAGGAGTAAGTCAAGGTAGTACATTGGGGCCAATACTCGTCTTGATCTTTATTAACGATCTGCCGGAAAGAGTGTCCTCTTCAGAAAGTCTTCTGTTCGCTGATGACCTGAAGCTCAGTCTGGGCATAGAGACTGAAGCGGATATCGTAGCTTTACAGAGGGATATTGATGCCGTTTCACAATGGAGCCAAGACAATCATCTCCCTTTCAATACCCATAAATGTAAAGTGATAACTTTTTCCCGCAAAATAAAGCCTATAATTTGTAATTATTATTTATTTGACACTCCTTTGGAAAGAGTATATGACATTAAAGACCTAGGCTTAGTATTAGATGCTAAATTGGACATTCATTTGCACATGATCAATATATGTAAGGTAGCACACAAAATGTTGGGTTTTGTTATGAGGACGGCCTCACAGTTTGAAAATGTAGGAGTTGCAAAAGTTTTATACAATGCATATGTTCGGAGCAGGCTCGAGTATGGTTCCGTGGTCTGGGATCCCTATGAAGAGAAATATATCCTCATGATCGAAAAAGTGCAGCGCAAATTTGCTCGGTGGCTGTACAAAAAACTATATGGTTAATATCCGTACTTATATCCCTCTCCATTCGTCGCGGGTATGGTGAGCATGGAGACCCTAAAGCTTAGAAGGGCTATGCTTTTAATAACACTGTTTCTTTCAATAGTGCACCAAAGGGTTGAGAGTCCGCAAATACTTGAGAGAATCCACATTTTGGTTCCCACAAATATATCATGGGACTCTGCGGGTCTGGTGGCACCTCACCGCCGGCCGCGCCTGTTGGCACTGCCAACTGCACGAACGGAGCGTGGTAGTCACGCCCCCACTAATCGTGAGCTGCGTGCTGTAGGGGACATTCTTGCTCGGCACGATGAAATCGACCTATTTGCCGATAGATTGGGACACTTATGTAATGAATTTCGGAAAATTTTAAATGAAACGTGTATTAAATGACGAAATTGTTTTTATTTATATTTTTGTAGTAGGTATTTTGTATTTGATGTTTTGACGTTAATTCTTTCGAAATAATTTTGTTTATACAATTTTGACAATCTACTCGTATTAATTTATGATTTGACATTTTGTGACATGTAATTTATTGACTTATTTTTGTTTATGTAATTTGGACGATATATAGTGATTGTATTGATTGACAAATTTTTATAATCTTAGAATTTCAAGTTTTTAATATCATTTAACTTGACATAATGTAATTATTTTTATTTTTCATTTAATAATTGTTAATCTTTTTAGCGCTTTGGATATAAAATCTGTTAGCTTTTAAGATTTTTGTGTAAATAAATAAATAAATAAATAACGAAAACATGGTATTTACAAAAATATTTTAAATTAATTGAATTTTCGTTACCGACCATGAACTGTTTCTTCATTTTTCTCGGAAACATGTAACTTTTTCTGAATAATATTGTTTTCTAAAACATGCAAAATTTTATAAGCTATCCACAAATATAAGGTTCATCAATATACGACTTGAAACGACTGTGCTGTGTCCAATAATCTGGAGCGAGGAGCACTATCACGACGAGTCCAAGCGTGCGTGCGTGCGTCGTCGGGGGGTTGTGCGGCGGGCCGCTAGCTGACGAATTCACAGATTTAATTTAGCAAGTTTTCAGAAATCCAAGCTTTTACAGCCTATCGTATTTTGATGAAACTTTTATCATGGAAACTATTCTCTCAGAACTGCGAAATGTTCCATACTTAGTGTTTTCATTCGGTGACCTTAAACTGCATGTACTTAAACTAAACATTAGTCAATACAGTTGAAATGGTTCGTGAAAACATTGCACACAGTTTGCTCGGTTTGCTAGAAGTTGGCAGGGCGCACTCCGTGCGATGAATATTATTTTTTTTGGAAACTCTTTTAAACAAACACTTGTTAGTTTTATGCAAAGTAAAATTAAAAGAGTTCATGTGGATCACCAAATTATACTGATTTAAGATTACCTCTTCCCCAATATGGCAAACACCCTGTATGCATTTTTGATTTTTATAAACACAGCCGCATCTCGCAGTGCGATTGACAGTTTTGCATTGGCAAGATATTAATTTTTAACCATTCAGAGACATGGATGGCTTTAGTGTTGTATTGGAGACAATTTGGGGTCATTTAATGTCCAACCGTGTCCACCTACAGAAGTGGTGGTAAACTTAGAATTGCCACATCTGCAGTTGCCCAAATGTAATATAATTTAAGTTTGCATGCAACTTACAAGTGTTTGTTTGAAAGGGTTTGCAAGAATAAATATTATTAAAACTATTAAATTGTTTTAGATTCACTTTCCGCCTTTGGGGCACAAGAGGCGGGCAGGCGTTCCACCCTTAAATACATAACATACTTAACACTGGTTATTAAAAAATCATCGGCACACTTACAATTTACACGAAAACTCCTGTTTTAATATTTGAAAGAAGCAAATTGTATTATATTCGTATGATATTACGGCGCCTATCAGAGCCGTATAAAGTTATTCGACCCACATCACAGAATACAGCGAAGCCTATTGGTCTATAGTTCGTTCAAGATGTTCCCTCGCGGATTGGTCTGGCTTGGCGATGAGCTACGGTCAGTTGTGGTCCTGTTGCTGGCTTTTGAGGTCATAAGTTATGTTCACGAAGTCTTCTTGTCACCGTACTGTCATTTATATGGCTATAAGTGACAGTACGGTACGGTGCGGGGTGACCACACCCCGCACTTCACGCAGCCATCGCTGGAGATCTACATTAGAAAGATAGCGATTTTTTAAAGACGATGTCACAATAAAGGGGTCATCTCTTTGAGTGGTGACCCTTTGTCTTCCTTTGTGATCCTGTTCTTCTACGGTACTGCTCAGTCTCTTGAAAGACTTGCAGACTTTTTAGAAGAGCGGAGGATTCGTGTCCTTTGTGATGGTAGTTCCGCCGAGTTCTATAAAGTCAATGCCGGAGTGCCGCAGGGTTCTGTGCTCTCACCTACTACTCTATTTCTTCTGCATATCAATGACATGTTATCCTTGGGCAATATTCATTGTTATGCGGATGACAGTACGGCGCATGAGCGGTACATAGGACATCCTGCGACAAAGCAAGCTGATATCGTGGTGAAAAGGCAAGAACTGGTTGCCTAACTGATCCTGACTCTCGATTGTGTTTACAAGTGGGAATCTGAAAACCTGATCGAGTTTAATGCCAGAAAAAGCCAGGTTTGTGCATTCTCGTCCAAAATAACTCCCTTCCTTACTCCTCTCTCTCTTCAGAGCTCTCCTTTACCCATTTCAGTGGACCTCAGCATTCTTGGCATGGCCATCGGCCAGGACCTGAATCCAAAAGGCTACATTGAAAGTGTTATTTTAACTGCCTCCCGTAAGTTGGATATTCTCAATAAGGTGAGGCGGTTTTTCACTCCCGAGCAGCGCTGTTTGCTGTACAAGACTTAAGTGCGATTGAGTATGGAGTATTGTTCCCATCTATGGGACGGCTTCGCTAAATACCTCCTCGATGCACTTGATAGACTGCAAAGGCGAGCGGTATGCATTATTGGAGATGCTGAAGTTACAGCCTCTCCTGTGGACCTCCAGCTGACAGAGACATTGCTTCTCTCAGTGTTTTCTACCAAAATTACTACGGAGAGTGTTCTAAAGAACTTGGTATGTGTATATGGTATAATGGTAAGAATGGTAAAGAGAAAGAATGTGGCAAAATCATTGAAAAAGGCATGACAAAACTGATCCCATAAACTATGGTGCCAAATAAAAATAAAAATAATTCAAGTCGCATCCTCTGATTTTATAAAAATGGACCTGGCAACACTGCCAACGTGTCATGTATGACGTCAATGACATGTGATTGTGACGTGGCGTTCAATCTTATCCTAAATCAAAGATAGCAGATTATTATTCTCGAGGTATTTTTGTAGTCTTTTGTTTATTATTTTCTCAAGTATCTTCGAAAACATGCCCAAAAGAGAAATCGGCCTGTAGTTTTGGGGACACTTTTTAGAGCCACTTTTATAGACGGGCACGACCATAGCCTTCTTCCAGCCCACAGGAAAGACCCCGGAAGAGATACTAAGATTAAGGATATAAGTCAGAGGGGTAATTATTTCGGCTTTTATAGCTTTAATAAGACGAGGGGTGAAGCCGTCTATACCAGCTGCACTATCACTCTTCAGTTGCAAAATTACCCGATCCACTTCAAATACATCTGTCGGTTGCATGAAGAAAGACAAAGATGCTGGGGATCCTAGACGAAGATTATTAGCCAAAGACTCTTGAGACATATTTATTTGAGCAAGCAATTGGCTCGCTAGAAGTTCGCCGATATTTGAAAAATAATCATTGCAGTAATTAATTGATTCACGAGCGTCACCTGGTTTGGTATCTGTAAGTTCAGAAGCAGGACTGCAGTTTATTTTCGAATTACTAATCCTTCTGATGACCTTCCAAAGACCCTTTGGATTATTTTTATTATTAGCAAGCTCTCTCGCTTCATACTCTCTCTTTAGACGATGCAAAAGATCCGTGAGGTAGTTTCGATACGTTTTGTATACTAATTCCCTAACTTTATCATTAGGGTGCTTTCTTAAATCAGAATGAAGCCTGTCTCTATGTTTGGAGCATCTAATCAGACCGGGAGTCATCCACGGCTTGAAAATTTGCTTTCGGTGTTTGATGATTTTTTTTGTGGTATGGTTGTTAACAACTGCAGATATGATTAACTCAAATCTTTCAGAGGCAAGATCCACATTTTGAGTCATCATTACAGGTGACCAGTCTACTTGGTCAAGTTCTTCAACTACAGCCTGGTAGTTAACTATAACAGATTCCTTGGAGCGGAGTTTTTACTTGACACCAGGGGTGCCTATACCCATCATGCATATGCTATGGTCAGTAATACCAGAGTGGCCGATGACACCAATCGGGTTAGCTGACTGACACTTTACGAATACGTGATCTATACACGTATTTTTTCTTGTTGGGCGCGTGATGGCAGGAACCATGTTGAAGTAGGCCATGAGGTCAAGATACTAGGACGCTCCTACATCACTTGGATTGAGAATGTTTATATTTAAATCGCCTGCGAGTATGAGCGTCGGTGAGCTTTCAAATAATTTCAGGGAGGAATGCAGTGATTCCAAGAAGGGCAACTTGTCAGAGAAGGATGGCGACCGGTAAATCGCAAGAATACTGCCGACACCAGAAACTTCAACAGATAGGCCCTCTGCTTCGAATAAATCCAACTCTTGTACACTTGCATTAAAAGCATTCAGAACATAAACGAACACGCCACGACATCTAATTAAATTCCTGGTAGTTTGGTATTCAGAAAAGCCTGAAATTTGACTCACAAAAGGAGCGCACTCCAGCCAGCATTCGGTGAGAACAATCACATAAAATGGAATGTCAAGCCTATTCAATGCAACCGAAAGGGAATCAAAGTTGCGACTAATGCTGCGTATATTTAAAGTCAGAACCTTAAACCTATGTGTATCATTGAGCACCTCTCTGTAGTTCTCCAATATATCAAATTCGAGACATGTTATGGCAAAAGCTTCATCGATTTCGTTGACAATGTCTATGTTTATGGACGCCATTTCGGAGAAACAAACTTGGGCAGTAGAGAGGTGCCGACATAGCTGCCAGGGATGAAGCTCTTGCGGAACAGAAAGTATTTGGTTCCAGAGATGTACTCGTCAAGTGGATTCAGCTCAATGATTAATGAGGTGTTAGAGATCTGTGATGTGTGTTGTGGTGTGTATGTGTAAGTGTGTATGTAAAAGGGTGAGATCAAAAAAAGACAAAAACATTTATATAAAATCAGAGAAAAGATATACCAAAAAATAATAATAACTTCGGCACGTAGGGGGTGGGAGGCGACTATTATTGCGGATACTGACTGAGAGGATTCCCTGGTGTTTCTCCAGAGTCAGCTCCAACTTTATCGGTGAGCTCTTTGAGTGTACGTATGAGTATGGGGGGGGGCTCTTTCAGCTCTGCGGACGTATAGAAAGCCATTAAGAACCCAGCAATAGCTGAAATTGTGCTGCTTAGTGCGTCGTCGAGCTTCACGAAATAAGCTACGATTGTATTTGCTTAAGCGCTCATACATGGAGATCTTGCTAGGGACACCAGACGAAACATTTTCGGTTGTTACTGTTGCCTGGACTTCGCAGCCTTGATGAGTTCGTCCCGTTTGGCAAGTTTGAGGAGCTTTACAACAATCGGGCGTGGTCTCCAGTCTCTTTTAGGTGCACCCGGGTTTTTAGGAAAGCGTGGACCCGCTCTCCATACGCCATCAATTTCTTCGAATAACTTGAATAATAATATGCAAAAACCAATCACTGTGATCAAAATTAAGCAATCATCAGTCTCTCAAGTTCTGTTTACTTTACGATTAAGTCCTATTAAGTTGGATAACAGTCTGGCACTATTAAAATCTAGGAAGGTAATTGGATCTTGTACTTGAGTCGTGCTTTGACTCACCTAAGCAAGAAATAAACCACTGAGTTTCGTATATATGAGTGAATAAGCCGTAGTACCGAATTTGCAAATAACAAACAAATTAAAAATACAAAACTACTAAGATCTCAATTTTTTGTACGTCCGTAATAAATAAAGTTGCTCAGAGCAACTTCTTTTTATTATTTCTTACTAAAATATAAAACTTTGACTGTGTGTTATGTCCAAGATGAAAATTAATGAATATATATTTATCAGATGAATAAGATGAAAATAAATATAAATATTTATATTAATTTTCATCTTGGTCATCTTCATCGTCTTCAGCTGACGGTATCTATAAGGTCTTGTAAAGATTCAAGAGGCAAATTAAATATTCGTTGACATAGGTTTGGTATGATTTCTTTTCCACATAAACGTTTCAAATCGTTGTATTTTGCAGTTGAAATGGATTCTACTAATTTTGTAAGCAAAATCGCATTTACGTAATTTCACATTTAATTTGTTCGCAAATTATTCTTCGGTAAAAACAGACTATGTTACTTTAAGTTATTGTAACCCAGTAAGTATCACTCACGTTAATTTTCAGTTAATTCAGTTCCATCTGTTTTTGTATTCATAACGTTTAATTTATA
This sequence comes from Scoparia ambigualis, assembly GCA_963921215.1. Lineage (NCBI taxonomy): Eukaryota > Metazoa > Arthropoda > Insecta > Lepidoptera > Crambidae > Scoparia > Scoparia ambigualis. The sequence continues at coordinate 3,300,944 of OY992514.1, read as the reverse complement.
CACAAACTGTTGGTATTAAATGTCAGTTATTTAAGTTTTGAATTACAATAAGGTAAATGTATATTTTTTACAATAGTTTAACTGCAACTGCAAATAGATTGAGTCACACTAACTGTAAATGATTAAAATAATTACTTTAATTTTAAAAAGAATAAGTTTTAGTTGCAATATTAAGTGTTTTTTCAGTTTATTCTCAAATTGATTTTTTACTCACAGTTGTTATAAAGATTTTGACTTTTTCAATTTGAAAATGTTAAGACTGTTAAGTATGTTGTGCCATTATTAAAATAATAAATGTTGATTTTGGATTTGAGGTAGCTTTATTTTATTTGAATCGATTATAATTTGACGAATTATAACTGAATTTCTACATAAGTAATCTGGAAAGAACAGGGTTCTTTTTATTACACAGAATTCAATTATTAATCTATGAATAAAAATGACTTTTAATACAAAATAATCTACATCTATAGGTTTTAGATTACGTCAGTAAATGTAATTATAAGTCTATCAAAAAAGGATATAGTGGGGTGTATTAAGAGGGTTTACGCATTTCGATTTTCCATACAAACTTCCAAGTCGAAATTTTTAAAAACCAATAGACCAATTTTTAATGAAATTTTGCATGCTAAAGTAAAACACAGGAATCTAAATAGTTTGTAAAAATCAATTTTAAAAAACGTTTTTTAGCTGAGTTATTGCGATTTAAAGTCCACTATAGAAAGTTAAAAAACGCAACAGAGATGTATTAAATAGACTTTTGTTAACATCTAATCCCTTAATGTGTTGTAGCAGGAGTAAACGTGCAAAAAAATTCCTTCTCATAGGAAGCAATAGAAATTTTTAGTTCTAGTGCACAATATGATAGCTCCGATGAAGAAAATGAAGATGTAAATGAAAATAATGATTCCAATAGTATGTAATTTTAACCTGTTTTTTCTTTCTTTTTAACTCGAAATAGTTGCGTATTATTGTCACTAACAGTATGTTTAGTATTCTGGATATGTTGTAAAATAAGTTATTCAATAAAGATTTTATTATTATTATTTTCAGATCGATTTTCTTTTCTCAGCTTTAAGCTGGTTTTTCCTGTAATTACGGGTGTATACCAAGTAATTACAGGGTGTGGTGTAAATTGTAAGTGTTGTGTGACACAAGGAGAGAGTTAACACACCGTGTGTCAACTCTCGTCTAGTTGCAAGAACTTTCTTACAGTGCGGCAAGTATTGAGGATAGCGGCTTTCTGTAAAGTAGGTATTGTGTTTTCTTTTAAGTTTATAATTTTCAGGTATCTTTGGATGTGATTTGGTACTACGCCGGTAGTAGAGATAACAATTGGGACTACATACACTTTTTCTTGTTTCCAGATTCGAATAATTTCCTCTCTTAGGTCTGCATATTTACTTAACTTTTCTGCTATTGTTTTTTGAATATTATGGGTGTTGGGTACTGCAATGTCTATTAGGTAAGTTGTTTTATTTGTTTTGTCTTGTAGTGTTATGTCCGGTCTATTGAAGTGTATGGTCCTATCAGTGAGTATAGCGCGATCGTAGTACAGTTTGTAAGAGGTATTTTCTTTATCAGTTTGGGGTGAGTATTTATAGTAGGGAATATTTGTATCTGGTATGAGTTTGTGATTGTATGCTAATTTTTGGTGTATGATATTCGCTAGTTGGTTATGTCTGTGTGTATAATCTGTTTGTGTGAGGTTTGTGCATGCTCCTGTTATGTGTTGAATGGTTTCAGGTTGGGTGTGGCATCTGCGACACTTATCGTCCGTAACTGTAGGGTCTTTAATTATATATTTTCTGTAGTTTTTTGTATTAATTACTTGATCCTGTATAGCTATTATAAATCCTTCCGTTTCAGGGAACAGACTCCCGGTTTTGAGCCACTGGTTTGAAGCGTTTGTGTCTATGTGAGGTTGGTGTATGTCATGAGGGTGTCTTCCATGCATTACTTTCTTCTTCCAGTCTTCTATTTTCTTATTCTGTGGGTCTACATTTCTTGGATCTTCTATATGTGCTAGTTCTTTTAAGTTAAGTGGACTATATCCATTGTCGTTTTGGACAATAGCTTTGTGCAAGGGGCTTGTTTGTGATTTGGTACGCATAAATTTAGTTAAACTGAATATCTGTTTTTTCCACAGATGATGAATGTCTATTAAACCTCTACCTCCATCTTGCCTTTTGATTGTAAGTCTTTCTATTGCAGATTTAGGGTTGTGGTTGTTATGTTTGGTGAGTGTAGTGCGCGTGGATCGTTCTATTTGAGTTATGTCGGTGTTAGTCCATTTTATAACTCCAAATGAGTAAGTTAAAATAGGTATGGCGTAGGTGTTTATAGCTCTAAATAAGTGTTTTCCTAAAAGATGAGTTTTTCCTATGATTATTATTATTATAATTATTATTATTATTATAGTTATTATTGATTTTTTGTATAATTTATATGTACTTATAGAATTTAATTTTATATATTATTAGAAATATATAATTATAATATACTTATTTGAAAACTATTTTTATAGTGTTTCATTTCATAAAGTTTCCGAAAAACCAATAAATCATTTTGACCGGATTTTTTAGTATAATACTCCTATGTGTGGCGCTCTTTTCGCAACAACATACGCATTTTGCAACTCGAAAAACCATATTAAGATATACCTAATAACAAATATGTTTATAAACTTCCAATACAGGCTATGGGAGCATTATCCACAGTAACAAACAACAGTCACGGACAAATCGATAAGTAAAGCTTCCTCAGCCTAAATTGAATACTATTTTTACTAATGCAATCCTCCATTTTGTCATACATTTAATTTTGGGACAGTTCATTAATAAAAGTTGGAACTAGCCAGCGCTTTTCACGCTTTCCATAATAGTTTTTTATTCTGGGGATAGCCAGTTTATTTATATTGCAGATCGAGTTGGGTATGTATGTACTCTATTCTCAATATTAAACTAGTTTCCGTATTGTTCAGTTACTATTGCTAGCTTAACCTTTTTTCAATCAGGAGAACTTAAATTTAATTATAAGCATCAATACTTGGGCGCTAAAATTGCAGCACGAATATTTTTTTTAGAAGCAAGAAAGGAATGTAAATTTTTTTTTGTCTAAAATATAACTAAGTAAATCAAATACTTTTTTTAGCTTCTTTTCAAAAGTTTATCAGCATTCATGATGTGATCCTAGAATAAATACCTTTTGCCATATTTGAAGACGTCCGTTCACGTTAACGATTCTTAGTATGTGCATGTTAAAAATTATAAATGCCAAAAAAGGTTTTACGATTCATTATTATAGTCCAACAGCTTCTGTGGTGTAATGACCTTGAAAGGTCATAGGTTTTTATTTGATTTTAACTAAACTGTGAAAAACTAGCAATTGGGTCACCCGAGAGGAAATAATAACCATCACTCATGGGTTGCCGCAACACCAGAGGAATCGCAAATGCGTTTCTGACCTTTGAGAAAAGTAGACCTGTTGATTGAAGATACATAAGTCGACGATTTGAATGGTACAACGTTTCTTAACAGGTGCTAAATAATTATTAATGTTTATTGACGTCGATGACTAAGACAACAACACAAACCTAGCTACAAAACGCAACCACGTACCACAACACCCGATGTTTCCTCCACTAACTTAGTAGCTTTCAATATGTTCAAGAAAGTTTCGTTATACTTTGTTGTAGCATTGTCTACTTCCAGAGCGTCTCGCTCACCTCTTGTATGTACGTTTGAAGCTTCAACCACCCTTCTTGTCCATTCATCAGCTTTCAATGCTAAATATAAAAATATAATACTGTCACCGCGACATATACCAGTTCTACATCCACTGACATTGTAAGTATCAGTAGAATAGCTTTTCTCCACGCAAGTATCCATCCTGAATCGTACAATATCTTCATCACAGTAGTTAAAATAAAGATCGTACTTAAGAGCAGAAATACCGCCCAAGTCAGTATTTTCAAAGTCCTGCAATGTCTCTCCTTGTACAGAGTCTTATTCAATTCTTGCAATAACACTAGCAAGCGTTTATTGTTTTTTCTATTACAGAAATTCGTGATAAACATCAATATTGAAATGAAAAATTGGCTGAGGTAGAAGTAGCTGTGATAAAAAACTACGTAGATGTTGGAACATTTTTTTGTTACGAAATAGAATAGTATAGTAAGTAGTACTAAATAAACCAAGTTGAACGGCAGATAATTCAGCCCAATCACAGCGACTGTGTCATCACTTTTCAAAGTATATTTTCTGGAAAACACTAGGGTGTTGACAATGTATACAGGCTTCATAATACTATGAATCTCTGAATCGGATATTGTTCTTTGTTGCTGTTCACTGTTATACTTTGGTGAAACAACGCTACTTTAGTGTGTGTATTGTAATGTAGTTTCATAATGTTTTTTGTTTATATTAGGCTGGAACCACACTGCGGTCAGATTTATCTCTTCTTTTATATCCACTACGGGCAAAGTTGGCCTTCATCTCACTGATAGTGATGATAAGGCTTCCTTGGTCGAGTGGTTTGTACACCGGTTTTCATGGTGTCACCATCTCTGAGGTCCCGGGTTCGATCCCCGGTCGAGTCAATTTAGAAATTATTGTTTTTCTAAATTGTATCGGGTCTGGGTATTTTCTATGTATAATAAGTATGTATTTAAGTATGTTTATCCGTTGTCTAGTAACCATTTAACGAGTTTCATAACGAAGCTTCTCTTGGGCTAGATAATTGTTGTGAGTGTAGAAAAGTTTATTTATTAATTATTTATGAGGTCGAAGGTTTTAAAATGCTTTCTGCAATGCTTTCTATCGAAAAAAAGCTAATTCGCCCAGTGGAGCTTTCAGCGAATGGCCTTATCTGCAAATGGTAGTATCAGTGAAACATTGATATTTTTAACATTCTTTCGGCGAACCGAGCTGTCGGTATATAAAGGTAGCGGCTGAAAATATTTACATTGTACCCATGAACGGCGAACAGTGATTTCGATATACAGTTATATCGCTCAAGAGTAATTCCATAAATTGGGGTAGGCTCTTTACATATTTTCAGACAACAGCACAGACTGTTTTTAATAAAATCTATAACTTAACAAAAAACTCTAACCACTGTGTACCAAGTTTTATCTTATTGAAACGTTTAAGTAGAGTATTCTAATCGAACTTGTTGAATGAAAAATATACTTAAAGTAATACAATTTCGGTGTAAAAGTCACTCGCCTCCGTAGGTTTGCCCTTGAGGTCTTTATAATTCTATATTAATTATCTTTATTATTGAAATTTTGCATTTACAATACTATATAGATATTGGATAAAAAATTTTACTAAAAAAAAATCACCCAGTCTCAGGAAGCTCGAATGGGGTGTCTATTAGAATACAGATTTTTTGATATCGAATTTCATTTTACCGAAAACTATTTCACGATTTTTAATATATTTTTTTTTCAATTCATCAATTAGTTAATTATCGCAGTTTTATATTACCGAAAACGTTTCTTAAAAAATATATTTTAAGTTGTTTTGATTACCAGAAAAACGGTATATCAAACTTACATTTCATAAAAGTATTAAGTTATCGATGAAACTATTTGTAAAAACTTATTAAAATACCTATTGGAATCGGAACCCATAATACTTTTTCACTTAACAACTTTTTATCGCAGTAACGTTTCATCGAACGATGCATTCGTCTGTTAACGATAAATTGTGTTGCGGGCAGTTCTGTATTAAAAAAAAATCCCTACCTACTACAGCTTCAACTATGCAAGCAAGCATGCAGCATGCAAGCATCCAGCATGCAAGCATCCAGCATGCAAGCAGGCATACAGCATGCAAGCAAACATGCAGCATGCAGCAGGCATGCAGCATGTAAGCAAGCATACAGCATGCAAGCAAACATGCAGCATGCAGCAGGCATGGTTTCTGTCACGGCTCCGGCGGACCCACGCGAGCTTATCGTGGCAGATGGATGTAACGCTCGCTGCGGCTGAGGCTGGCCGACACAGCCGGCCAGCAAGCCGAAGCGTCTGCTCCTCAGCTCGCGGGCCGCCTCGCCCCTCCGCGCCTACGCGCTTTTATATTGCACTCTAGGGGTAGGGCAGAAAAGACTACGTGGAGTCGGGGTAAACTGATTCGATTTAAAATACCTTTTTTTTTTATTCTTCCTAATTTTTGTTTTTAACAATACTCTAAAAAGACATCACGCACATAACTAATTAGTTGCATGAAATCGTATTTTCGATGTACATTGATTTATTGAAGTAAAAATTTATGTTTCAATTATTTTGCAAACTGAAACTTACGATGAAATAAAAATATTGGTAACAAAACTTCGATGTAAAATTATTTCGAGAAAATGTATAAAACATGAAAAGACATAACGATGAACTGTGTTTGTAGATATTTAATATTTGAGGAAATGAAATTGCGATGTAACCTAATTCTAGAATTTGTTAAATATTCTACAAAAAAATCTGCGAATCGTTTTATGGATTGTTGTTGTTGAAAGGAATCGTTGAAAGGAATTTCGATAAAATGATGGATTCCCGCTCGAATGGGATTCGAACCCACGACCTTTGGATTGCCGTCCACTGTTCTCTATATCTATAATGATTATTGATACAACAAACAAAATAAGGCAAATTTTACAATTTACATACAATTTAGAATGTATTAAGTTAAATGTTAAAAATCAAATCAAATCAAATCAAAATATCTTTATTCCTTAGACTTTATAAAGCACTTAGAATAGTCATATAAATAAAATATAAGTACATACTCAAATGAAAATTATTAAAATGCTAAATCTGCGGAGCTTAGAGTCACTTTCATCACAATATCTTGAATGTGAAAGTGAATTTAAGTGCCAGTTCCGGCGACAGGGCTTCTTGAGAAGAACTGGCAGGAAACTCAAGGCCGACTCTTTTTAATTGCCAATTAGTTTAATAATATTGTTACCATTAATCTAAATACAATCATCAACATAACATAAGAAGAGCAATTCAATTCCAAATACTTTTATCATTTATGTAATCTGAGATAAGATAATAAGCCCTTTGACATAGTCTAGTTCTAATATATTTCTTAAATTTACCCATGGATAATTTTACCGCGTCGTTTGGAAGTTTATTGTAGAAGCGTATACATTGACCTGGGAACGAGTTAGAGATTTTATGGAGCCTACTAGTGGGCACAGCGAGTTTGTTTTGATTTCTTAAATTTAATTGATGGAGATCACTATTTTTCTTAAATTTAGTTTGATTTTTATGAACGTAAATAAGATTTTCATAAATATATTGAGATTGTAATATCATAATATTTATCACCTTGAATTTATTTCTCAATGTCTCCCTGTGACTCATCATTTAAATAGCACAAATAGCTCGTTTCTGGAGCACAAAAATTGAATCTATATCCGCGGCACTACCCCAAAGCAATAAACCATATGACATAATGCTGTGAAAATAGCTAAAATAAACTAACCGCGCAGTGTCAACATCGGTCAGTTGACGTATTTTCCTCACAGCGTAAGCTGCTGAGCTGAGTCTACCTGATAACGTTTCTATATGTGGGCCCCATTGTAAATTAGAGTCTAATGTTAAACCAAGGAAGACAGCCCTATTGACCAATTCCAATCTCTCATTGTCCATCACCACACTGGTTTTTAATTGTTTGACATTTTTTGTAAAAAATCTTACATATTTGGTTTTACTACTATTTAAAAGCAGGTTATTAGCACTAAACCAGTTTACTATTTTTGTAAGAGCAATGTTTACATCGTCAATTACTGATTGTTGTCTATTTACCTTAAAAACTAAAGAAGTGTCATCTGCAAACAATACTATTTCATGTTTATTTTTTACAAGATGAGGTAGATCATTAATGTACAAGAGAAACAGGAAAGGGCCCAAAATAGAGCCTTGAGGCACCCCCATCGCCACAGCTGATCCATGAGATCGCTTTCCATTAACATCTACTCTCTGAACCCTATCACCCAGATAAGAAGAAAGAAGTTCCAGAGCGGTGCCTCTTATACCATAGTAGTGTAATTTTCTGACTAGAGTTTCATGCTGCACACAATCAAAAGCTTTAGATAAGTCACAGAACACCCCATAGGCGTCCTGTGACTCCTCTTAAGCCTCAAATATACATTCTAGTAATTTTACCCCAGCATCACATGTTGACCGTCCGCGAGTGAATCCGAATTGTTTAGTGTGCAGTAGATTATTGTCGTTAAAGTATTTAAGTAACTGAGTGAGAATTATTTTTTCAAAAATTTTACTTAATGTAGGTAGTACTGATATTGGTCTGAAGTTTGTGGGGTCCAATGTACTACCTGATTTATACAAAGGAATAATTTTGCTCAATTTCATCAAGTCAGGAAACACACCACAATCAAAACATCTATTAAATATCACAATTAAAGCGGGAGCAACAATGTCAAATAAAGATTTTATAATGTGCACAGAAATGCCCCATAGATCAGCCGTTTTCTTAATATTAATTGATTTAAACTCGACTTTTAGATCAAACCCATTAACATGACGGAAATTAAAACCGTCATAAAATTCAGGCACATTATCTTTAAGTAATGATTCTGCAACGGAGGTGGAAGAGCCTAGAGCAATAGTTAAAGTGACAGGGAAAGCAGAAATTTTTTTTCAAAAGCATCAGCCACTTCAAAATCTGACTTGGTAACATGACCATTGATACTTAATTTAAACTCTAAATCCTTTGTTCTACCCTTCCCAGTCTCTTCATTGATAACCGTCCAGGTGCTTTGATTTTATTACTACTATTTCTAATTTTAGATTTAATAAATATAGATTTTGCTACTTGACAAACGCGTTTGAAAATTTTCGAGTATAATTTGACATGTTCTGTATGTACAAAGTTTGCCTACTCTTATGAATACCTACGGTTGCCCAGTCGCCAAAGACAGGGCTATTAGTAACAGTAATCTCCTTGGAAGTAAATATTGAATTAAATTCGCGAAGAAATGCATTAAAAAATGAGTTATACATCAAATTAGGTTCTAAGTCATTATCTAAAAAAGGTAAGTTACTAGTTAGGTTTACTCTCATATGTTCCAAGCGACTAACTGTTACTGGCACAAAAGTAATTTTTTTTCTTGACTACATTTTTATTATTTATTTTAATACTTATCATTTGCCCAGAATAGTCAGAATCTAGTTTATTAATAATACTTTCTTGAGTTGGACTAAAATCTGTATATATATTATTATCTAAGCAGGTAGCCGTGGCGGCACTTATTCTAGTAGGTTCCATAAATAAGTTAACCAAATTATGAGACTTAAAAGACTTAGAATTTTACATGTTGTATTAGTAAGAATATTAATATTAAATCTCCACAGACTAAAATAGTTTTACCTGAGTTACTAACTTTGCATAGAGCTTCATTCATGATTTCTAAAAATAAATTAAGATCCGCGGAAGGAGGTTTATATACGCATATAATAATGAACTGCTGTAATTGTACACAGGATAGTTCTATGGAACATTCTACAGAGAGGGACACAATATCTTTACGTTCTTTAAATTTCAGTTTTTATTAAGCAAAATTAGCGACCCCCCATGTACTGTGTTGACCCTGCAGAATGAACTACCAACCTGGTGGTTGCTGAAATTAAATATAAGCTGATGCCCCTTCAACCAGTGCTCAGTGACACACATAATACTAATATTATCAGAGTTCATGAATAATTCCAGCTCTAGTTGCTTGCCCTCAGTCATACAATACATATTTTGATGCACCAGGTTAATATTATTATTTGTATAGCAATTATTACATTTTTGTGGGCGTAGTGACATGTTATAGTTACTGTTTGATTGTATTGCTAAATCAATTAATTGTGAATGTAATAAATTAGAGCTAGAGGTAGCTACCTCTGTTGTCTTATGATATATTATAATTTAAATGATTATAAATTTCAGAATTAATGTTATTATTTATAATTGAATTAGAAATGTCAATATCATTATTATAAGGTAAATCAGAGTTATGCTCAATAGAAGCTAAATTATAATTAATGTCATGATTACTTAAATAATTAATGGATAATTCCATGTCAACCGTCTGCTTAATAGAAGCAGATTTCGTAGCCAAGTTTTTGGCTGTAATATCAAAAATAGGATAGCGAAAGTGCTATCTGTCGCTTAAAACTAGCAGAAAGGTAATATCTACCTTTAGTCAAATAATATAATTTGCTGCTAACAAGACTGTTTGTATCAATCAAATGAATACAATCATTCAATCAATCACACTTATAGTGTGTAGTACACTATTCAACTTATACCTAAGATTATTTTCCGCATCTGGCAAGTTCTTAGAATAGGGGAATGTGAACAAAGTTATACTACTTAAGTCTACAGATAATAAATAATCACAATAGTCAATTAAATCCTGTTTGTTCACATTACCCCTATTTTCCACTAAAATAATTAGACTTTTATAATTATTTAATTTGAAATTTAAAATTCTTTTCAATAATTACTTCATAAGTTGCAGATGGAAAGCAAAGGTTTACAACTGACTGTCCCTTTATGAGTGAATTCAATTTTGAGCCCATATGTTTTCCAATATTATCACTAAACATAATAGTACCTTGTGCATCACCTGATGTACAACATGTTACATCAATTGATGCACCCACTGACTGCTCTGTCCTAACACTAGTATGGGAGCTATCACACAAAGTCTCAGTATTATTATTGTTGCAAACCGTGGGAGTACACACTGGTCGTGGAGAACTAAGGCAAGTGCACTTACATGAATGGTTGTTAACGAGTGAATCGAAGCGCTCAGTGTTATAATTACTCAATTTTAAGAGATCATCGAAGGCCCCTGAGTTCTCTTTAATCTCCCTTTGTGACAGATCATATTTATTTTGAATCGAGTTTAATGATTCGGTCAAGTAATTAATCCTCAATTGTAAGGCCTGTGTGTCAGCTTCATACCTAATTCTACTATTTTCTAACTTTAGTGTGCTTATTTCTATATCATCATATAATTCTAACTTTTCTTTAGTAGATTTGGCACACTTAGTTACAAACTTTTGTTTTTTAATTAATTTTTGTATTCTTTTAATATATCTATTGATTTTAACATATCTTTTCAGTTTTATCCTGCCACAATTTAACACACACACTGACTGTTGTTGCTTAATTAGACTATCATTAGTTAAGTCTACTACTGGATATTGATAAGAGTCAGTGTGTTTGCTTACTGCAGAAGAAACCAACTGCGGGGCACTCTCTACTAGTTCTCTAAACAGACTTATATTTTGCTGCACAGTGATGTTGTGTGCGACCTCTTGCTGTTATAAGATGTGCAGGTGTGCCTCCCGAAGCTCCTGTTCCAGTGTGGAGATCCTAGCAAGGGCCTGCTCATATTCATCACTGCAGCGATCAAACTTATCAACTATGTTTTTGAGAGTGTCCCGTTCCTCAACAATTGAACTAAGTTCTAGATGTAGGGCAGTCATGTCACTTTTTAATTTAGAGTAAGTGTTCAAGATATCAATGAGTTCTTTCTCATTGTCATCTCTTTCACTATGTAATTGTACACACAACTCCTTAGCAACTTTTAATTCTTATAATGTCAGTTGGAGTTTGGTTTCCTCCTGACGAGATAATGCTCTGCGAGTCAACATGTTAGGTGATAAAAACAATAAAGTAATTTACAGTTATGACCAAGGATTTTTATTTAAATTACTTTTTTTTTAAAGCAAAGGGTAGGCTGCATCAATGCTAAGTAGGTATGACGAATGACGATATTTAAGTGGTAAAGATGCTAAGTTTACAACTTTTTATGATTAGTAAAAGCAAGTAATTATCAAAGCTAATGCTTTAATTTGCCATATTTAGTTTTACACACAGCTCCCTCTGTTGTGACTGAGCAATAATGATCAGCTCAATAATTCCAAACACTGCCCGCTTCCACTAGATGTCGCTTGTACGTTAAAGTGACTCGTTTTTTTTTTTTTTTTTATACCAAGCCCGGCAAGTGACCCCACTCCACCTGATGTTAAGTGGAAATGAGGTCCAGGCGCGAGGACAACTGGTGCAGCGTAAGAGACGTAGCATCAGTCATCCTCATTCTGCCGGTCCACAAAGTGCTTCTTCACGCCTCGTTTGAAGGACCCTATTCATAGGTAGGAGGGAATACGTGTGCTGGTAGACTATTCCATCTTTTGGAAGTGCGGCAAAGAAACGAGTCACCAAATTTCTTTGTGCGTGATGGAATGTTAGAGACTGTAAATTGGTGACTCCGGAGAGCAGCACGCGTACTCCTATGGAGGAAGGGAGAAGGAGGGATGAGGTCAAAGAGTTCTTTAGAGCACTCGCCATGGTATAAACGGTAAAAGACGCTGAGTGACGCAATATCTCTACGCAATTGCAAAGGCTCGAGAGTTTTAGTGACCTCCGCATTGCCGATAATGCGCACAGCGCGGCGCTGCAATCTGTCCAAGGCATCGAGAAGGTACTTTGCGGAGCCGTCCCAAAGGTCAGAGCAATACTCCACGCAAGACCGCACCTTTGTCTTGTATAATAGACACAACTGATCAGGCGTGAAGAATCGCCGCACCTTGTTCAGGACACCGAGTTTACGTGAGGCATTTTTAATCACGGTTTCGATGTAGTCCTTTTGGTTTAGATCGCAGCGAATATCCATACCGAGCATGTTAATACTGCTCTGCAGGCCTCGAGATGTACCCTGAAGAGAAGGAAGGGGAAGGAATGGCGACTTTTTCGCTGTGAACGCGCACACCTGTGTTTTCTTGGCATTGAACTCCACTAGATTATCGGAGGCCCATTTAGAAATGAGGTCCAACACCCGATCGAGCTCAATGACAAGATTTGCTCGCTTTATTTCGGTGTCTACCCGCCCAGCCGTTGGGTGACCGTTATATCCCCCATGCACTGTGCTATCATCTGCATAGCAATGAATGTTTCCAAGAGGAAGCATGTCATTGATATGCAGAAGGAACAGCGTGGGGGATAGAACGGAGCCCTGAGGAACACCAGCGTTCACTGACATGAACCGCGAAGCGCATCCATCCGAAAGGACACGGATTCTACGCTCATGCAGGAAGCTGGCAATCCAGGTACAGAACTGAGCGGGCAAACCGTATGCCGGGAGCTTGGAGAGAAGAGCTTTGTGCCAGACCCGATCAAAAGCCTTGGCTATGTCAAGGCTAACTGCCAGTGACTCGCCACGCTTGTCAATAGCCTCGCCTCACCCCAGAGATGTGTGACGTACGCTAGAAGATCACCCGTTGACCGTTTTGGCCGAAACCCATATTGACGATCGTGAATTAGGGAGTGATCTTCTAGGTATCGAATAAGCTGTTTGTTCAATATTCGTTCTAGGATCTTACACAACACTGAAGTTACGGCTATAGGGCGGTAATTAGTCGGATCTGACCGATCTCCTTTTTTAGGGATCGGTTGCACATTAGCTTCTCTCCAAGATTCCGGCACACAACCCGAAGAGAGCGAAAGACGGTACAGACGCGTTAACACAGGGGACAACTCCGCTGCACACATTTTCAGAACTATTGCTGGGATGCCATCAGGACCGTTAGCTTTCCGGACATCGATTGAGTGCAGCTCCGCACGGACATCACACTGCCTGATTTTAATATCAGACATTGTGTGGCCACAGTGAGGAACTGAGGGTGGCTGTGCATCACAGTCATCGATCCGGGAGTTCGCCGCAAAGAGTTTGGCCAGGAGATCGACCTTTTCCTGCGGCTTGTGAGCTAAAGTTCCGTCAAGACATCTCAGTGGTGGCAGCGAGGGTTGGCAGAAGTTGGATTGCACGGCTTTGGCCAGACGCCAGTAGCTACGGCTGCCCCTAGGATGCGTCAGGAGTTCTTGGCCTACTCGTGCAACGCGCTGGGCATCCGCTCTAATGTAGGGAGCGAGTTTCGGGATCCCCATGAGCTTTACCTCTGATCCAAGCGCGGTATGCCGTCTGTTTGCTTTCAACAGCGCTGGCACACTCGCGATTGAACCAGCGGTTGCGTCTGCCTTTGCTGATGACATAGGAGTGTGGAATATAGTATTCCATTCCTAATACTATCTCATCAGCAACGGCAGTGGCGCTAGCGGTCGGGTCCTTCCCACTAAAGCAGCGCTGCCTCCAAGGGACGGATGCAAAATACTCCCGCATACCGTCCCAGTCTGCCGACGCGTAGTGCCAAATCTGGCATTTCGAAACCGCTGTTGGAGGGCGCGATGCCAAGGGCACTGTGCTGGATATCAAGCAGTGATCCGAGGAACCTAAAGGAGCTCGAATCTCCACCCGGTATCCAGCTGGGCGACTCGTCAGCAGAAGGTCGAGTAAGGAATGCGCATGGCCAACTATGTCTGGGATCCTGGTGGGCTGGTTCACCAGTTGCGTCAGGTCATGCGTGAGAGCGAATGCGTGGGCAGTTCTACCAGCATGGTCTGTTTTGGAGGAACCTAACCACAACTCATGGTGGGCGTTGAAGTCCCCCAAAAACACCAGTTCCGCCGATGGAAACCGCTCCTGCGCATCATCTGCTACCCGACTAAGATGTTCAATTAGTCGAGTTGTCTCCATGTCGCCGTTATGGGATCGGTAGACGCAGACGTAGACACGGCAATGAGAGCCTAAGTCGACGTGTACTACTAGGAGGGAGAAGGAAGGGTCCTCCAGACAGCGCAGACGGCGACAGCAAACATCCGCCCGAACGAATAAGCAAACTCCGGCTTTGGCTTTGAAGGATTCTTCAAGCACAAAGCCGGGATAGTTCAGGTAGGTGGTGTCAGCTGGGCGAATTATTTGCGTCTCCGTCAGGAACAACATTGCTGGCCGTGCCGTCTTGAGATGGTGGTGGACGGCATTGAGGGGAGTCCGCGGATGTTAGCGAACTCCACCTCAAACGGTAAGGTTGTGGTGGGGGTGTGCACCGCTGTAGTACCAGTTTTGTTGTTAGGCGCTGTCATTTTAGGAGTGGAAAGAGAGAGGCGTGAATCGAGAAAATGATGCCGTGATGCGAATGGTCAAAGTGTGGTGGCCTGTTTCCCCAGGAATTTGCCCACAGACGAGTGGGCAACCTGCCGAACGGAAGGGCCCCCGAACCCCCCCGGGAATGGCCGCCGGGACCCCACCTTCCGGTCACCAACCGGCACGACGGACCACCCCGAGATTATGCGTGGCATGGTGAGGCAGCCTCACGAGCTGGTTAGGCTCGCTTGGGCCCCTGTACTGTGCCACGGGCGGCCAGCGGGACAACCGTTTCTACGGGTCTCCCTGGTCGGCAGGTTAACGAAGTCCTCCTGGCACTGGTTTGACGGAAGCCTCCACAGACCAAATACATCGCAGCATCATCCTCTCGAGCTCTGGTTATACGCTGGCTGATCCCGAAACGCGACCGACAAGCAGTCACTTGACGGGTTTTACACCATGCGTACGTACGGTGGTCACCAGCCAGACGGGTCAAGCCCTACCACCAGTGGAGCAGATCATCGCTCGAAAGAGTCCGTTAGTCGCTTTTTACGACACCCACCGGACGGAAAGAGGGGCGGCGATTGGTATTCTTTCTCCGTCACCGCACGGTCGTTGTTGTATGACAGAAATTTAAAACTCTTAAATTTCCTAGAAGGAAAATACCTAAAATTACTAAATAATTAATTAAACACTTTTTTAAATTATAAAGACTACTCCCGCAATTTTTTTTAAAATTCCTCAAAAAACAAAAAAGTACTAAAAAAACTTCGAAAATTTTCGGCCAAAATTTCAAAATTTAAAATCTTTTCAAAACTCAAAATTATAATACCTTGGACCTAAAAACACATAAAAACAAACTTTATGCAAAAATTTTTTTGTTAAAATCTCTCTTAAAATCAAATTTTAAAACCTTATCTAACCCTAACCTAACCCAAACCTAACTCACTAAGGCAAGTTCGAGAATGCTTAGTGACGTGAGTAGCCCAGAGCCGGACCTGACGCCCCTGGGGAAATATGGCTCGGCGAACGTCACGGATGTCCATTCGTTCATGGAGGTGAGTAAGCACCACTGTGAGCGGATTACAAAGGCACTTCGGCAGGAAAGTCAGTCACTAGGCAAAGCAAAGATACCATCTATGATGCGGTATTCATTATAACAAACTGCCGGGACAGGTTGCCGGACGTGCCAGAACTGAACCTCTACCCCGCGCAGACAAGCGAGGACAGTGTCCGAGAGCTAGGCCATAAATTGGAGAACAGCACGGAGGCACTGATCAGCGTACAAAATGAGAAGGCGTTGGAGGTCCGAAAGGACATCGCGGATAAAGTCGACGAGTTGATCAAACAAAATGAGCGGCTTGAAGATCTTGTTCGCCTCTCAGGCAACATGCTGACGGCCGCTCTTAAGGACCAACATCCCTTGGCCCACAGCTCGTTGACCGAACCGCCTCTCCAACCTGCCCCAGCTCCCCTTACCAACTACGCTGCCGTCGCTGCAAGGCGTTTACCACCTACGCCCAAAAGACACCCCGCAATCATAGTTTCGTCCTATGACTGCACGCTGAAGCCTCCGGAGGTGGTATCCCTTTGGAAAAAGGAAGTATCATTCCGGAGGCACAAATACGTGCCTATAAAAATAACTCCACTACCTAAAGCCAAGCTGAGAGTAGAGTTTGAGGACAGGAAACAATGTGAAGAGACCGTAGCCCGTCATGCCGAAAGCGTTAATTTTGCCGCCAAACAGGCGAAGCGGAGACCACCGCTAATCATCCTAAAGGGCATATCTAAGGATGTTGCCCGCGAGCAGTAAGCGGAGGTCCTCGTAGCTCAAAATGACGTGGAGGTGAACCGCATATGTTTCCTGGCCTCAAACCGCAACCCGACACTGTACAATGCGGTCGTTGAAGTTACCCCCGAGATTCGAAATACCATCTTAGCTCTCGGGCGGCTCAACGTGTACCACAGTAGGGTCCACGTTAAGGACTTCAGCCGCTTTGTACAGTGTCGGGAGTGCCTTCAGTACGGCCACACAAGGGCGAAGTGTAAGTCCGACAGGAAGCCCTGTGCCCATTGCGCCAGTCCGAGCCACCAAATAGCACAATGCCCCAATAAGACCCAGGGGCCCAAGTGCTATAATTGCTCGGCCCATAACCTGCGTATGGGCACAAGGGTGGATACCGGCCACATCGCCACAAATGCCCGTGAGTGCCCCCGAATTCGGTCGATGGTCTTGCGCCTGCAAAGCCAGACCGATTACGGGAATTAGACCCAGTTCAATTAAATCCAAATTATTTAATATAAAATATAACTCTAACTTTATCAATAAATCAAAATTATATTTAAACTCAAAATCATACTATTAAACTAACCAAAATCTTTAAAACATTAATATTAAATAATTAAAACAAAACTGTAATATATAAATTAAATTATCTTGATATTTAAAACAACCAATAAATGTAACCTAACCTAACTCAATCTAACTATAAATTCTACTATAATGCATAAAATGAATCATTCTTATAACTAAAATAACAAATAACTTTAACCTAACCTAACTCAATTAAATTGAACAAGTTTAAAACGAACCACTTGAATTTAATTAATCCAAGGTCAACATAACCAAAAATTAACATGACTAGATATAAATTTTAGTAAACTTAATTAATAAAAATAAAACTAAATAAAAACACAAACTTAAAAGAACACCTAAGCTGCCAAAGCCGTGAAGAAATAAAAACTAATTAAACATTCAAATAAAACCAACAGAAACAGTGAAGCCTAAATAAACTTAGAAGTAAATAAAATTAAAAAACCAACAAAAGCAAACAACGAACACTAAAGTTTTAAAATCCTAAAAACTACCCAGTGTCAAATATAAATCCCTTCCCCCAAATTTATCCTAAAGTCTAAAACCTATAAATCCCTGTAATTCCTTTTTTCTAATCTTAAATTCTTTCCTCTTCCCCTTCGTTTCTTCTTATCTTCCCCCCCTTAGTGCCCCGCAATTTCTTAGAAATGGACCTTCAGTCCACCTAAAGTAATAATAAAATTAGTAATAGTAAAATTAGATATAAGTTTAAGTAACCTAAAGTAATAGTAATTAAATATACTTTTAAGTAATAACAAGATCCCCTTCCTGAGCTATGAAGGGGGACACAGTAATAAATAAATAAAAAAAAATGTTAAAACAAAAAAAATATATCTGAATGTTTGCTGACTCCGTGGTTAAATGGAAAATAGAAAACAATATAGAAGAATAGTAAATAATATACAAATATCTGATCGGGACTTAACAAAAAGCAAGAAGGCATTATCATACGCATAACTTTTTAGACCCGACGTTACCGACCGTAAACGCTAAGGGTCTTTACTAAACAGTTTTGAAATAAACCCCCATCAAATATTTGTTTACAATGGAATGCGAAAAATTAAAAACATGTTAGAAAACCACCAACTGGAAAAGTACAAAAACATGTGTAGTGACCAACATAGTCATGCCTAACGGCAATGCTGCATCCATTGTGAATAGCCCGCACGCAGAAAGCTCACAAAAGTCAATGTTGATATGCCGAACAATGTTCTTGTAGAATCTGACCCATTGCACTGGAAAATATAAAATGTATCCTCATTATCAAGCGGAGGCGAAGAATGTCCATTTTAGGTCGGAGACTGATGGGGATGAGAACACCAAAAATATTTATTATTTATTTATTTATTGATTGGTGTACCTTGCACCAACAGCAAATACACATTAAACAATCGCGAAATAAGTCGCTAGGGTTTAGGTACAAGTTCGCTGATTAGAGGTATACACAGCTATAGTTACAAGAAGTTAAATTTAAAAATAAACATCGAAACGAATTAAAAGTTACAAATAAAAAAAATATAGTTATAGTACCAATTTCATTACCAGATTCCTTTTTTCCAATGTTTAATATAGCTGTAACTTTAGTTTTGCTCACGCTACGGTACAAAGTAGAACATGATACACACAACAAACTTTCCACCAATAAACTTTTTATTATCATAATGTAAAAAGCGATCATATGTGACCTCAAGCTTGCTGGTGTATCTGTAACAAGAACAAAGATAATAACAAAAACTTATTTTAAATACAAAAATAAATTATATTTTATCTAAGTTTACGTTTCATTGCCGTGTGGTATAGCGGCTCACTAAAAGAATACTACCAACCCCTCTATTCTCTTGTGTCGTAAGAGAGGACTAATGGACTAAATACTGCACATACATCCAACAGAATAATTTTGTGAAACGTGGACCATGGTAGTGGACTGCTTCTGCGATCCTTATTACCTTGTCTGCGACTACTTCTTTGAAGACAATAGTCGTGAAACTATGCATGTACAGTCACGAGCAAAAATATGTAAACAATTGTAACTCTTAATACAATGGAATAAGAGTCAAAGTGTATACATATTGGTGCTAGTGACTGTACGCATAAACGTTTTATTAGCAGTTGTTCCTGTCATCAAATGGTGATCTCAACCTATACACCTGGCTCGTGATGCTGGTGATCTGCTTTACGATCTCGGATGGCGAATGCGGTTTAATTACTCACTTAATCCTAATCTGGAAACGTTCCTAGGTCTTAAGAACTTCAGGTCCCATGTCATGTCCCAGTGGATATGCGCCCTTCACACGGAGCTTCCACTTCTTGGCTTTTGGTTATTTGATATTTTTTACTACCGAGAAGCGCTTGGCCTTGATCTCACCTGATGGTAAGTGAGGTCAAAGGTGATAGCGCTTTGCTTAAAGAATGTTTAACTAGAGAGGATCACTCTATCTTATCTCGTAACTGACCGGCGACCTCTGATTTTGAAACCACTAGCAGACAACGACTTAAAACAATGTGAAACAATGCATACATAGGTAAAAAAAATTTTGAATTGAATCTACTTACCAGAATTATGGGTAAACAGATATGACCATACATAGTTCAGAGAACTCAGGAACGTATTCACAAAATGCGCTACAATCTAAAACAAACGGATTCTTATTATCAGTAAAAGTATCAATTATGGTATAATAAATGTAGAATTAGTTTAATCAGTAGCATTATTATGTAGTCATGATTCTATCGTATAAATGTCGTTGTCATCTATTTGGAATAGTCCAACAATAAAACCTACGGAATAAGATGCTCTAATCAAAAAAATATTAAAATTGTGTTGAAATCTATTTTTTAATAATTTATTTATTACAAAAAATAATACATTTTAAGTTTTTAAACTCTGCCAAACTACATAAGCAGTTCGTCGGCAGCAACTCCCGACAATATTTATATTATAGACTAGCGGCCGCTTGCGGTTTCACCCGCTTGGGTTCCGTTCCCGTAGGAATATCAGAATAAAAAGCATCCTATGTGTTAATCCAGGCTATAATCTATCTGTACGCCGAATTTCATCCAAATCCATTCAGTAGTTACGTGAAAGAGTAACAAACATCCATCCATACTTACAAACTTTCGCGTTAATAATATTAGTAGGACTAGTAGTATCGATACATTTGAGTTCAATTGGCGTATAAACTGTTGTGGCCAAAATTGAGTTATATATACCAATTTTTTCAGATTTTTTTTCTTAATCGTTCTGTGTACACGAAGTAGAGAAATTCGCAAAAAAAAATGTACGACCCTGATCGCTTTGGTCATAATGTCTTAGAAAAGGTAAATTATCAACGTAAAAGCCGAATGTTTTTATTTTTATTTTTGTTATGATGTAACGATCTTAAATCATTTCAGGGCTTAAAAATCTTCGTTAATTCTAAATGGCCTTTACGCTATAACGTGTTAAACGTATTAACTACCTACACTTAGTTTAAATTGGACGTCGTAAATCCAAACTGCCAAAAGTGTTTTAATGTATAAACCATGTTCATTGCAAAAAGCACTTTACGACCCAAAAAACACAAGGCACACAACTAAAATAACTAACTTCGCAAAAGCCAGCGGTGCCGCGACAAGCAGAAGAGCGAGATAGAAAGTTAACGCTACCTTGGGGTAGAATGGTCGTAAAAGCCATAAACCCTACTTAACAGGATGAGCAAAATACAAATTATTTTTATTATTTTGGCAAATAACAATTCGTTCTTACAGATATTATTGACCATATTAAATGAGAATTGTTAATTTTCTTGTGTTCTTTGCAATGGAAAACCTTTTTTTATCGTCAGTCTCTTAGTTTAGAACTTAGCGTGGATTTACGACCTATTTTTTTATTAAATGGTTTTTACATCCCATAATTATTTGAGTTGTCATATCGTAATTAGTCATAAATAGATCAAATTCGTTGATTAGTTAGGTAGGTAGAGTACATTATAGTCTGTGCCAGCTAGATGTGCCTGAAGTGTCTTTAACCCCACTTGTAAAAGGGAGGTGTCATGCCGCAGTTTAGGTACGTTCGACCGGCGCGCCTCCCAGGCAGGCCGCCTACAGTAGGCCGGCCAAGCGCCAAAAAGTCGTCTCTACACCGAATCTCGTATGTAAGTTTTGTAAACACTTACAACAGGTATTGATGTGTTCGGGGTGTCCTCCAGATATCGAAACTGCTTGTTGTATAGTTCTAAAGTAGTGGAGGGGGCAGCAGTGACGTCATAAAGATGGCCGCCGACGGTTTTGTTTTTCTTCAATTGTGCGGTCAATTCGCTTGTGCGAGGTGTCATTTGAAAGCGCATTAAATGTACTTTAATCACTGTATAGACATCTATAACTAAAACATTGTATTTACAAAAATATTTTAAATTAATTGAATTTTCGTTACTGACCATGAACTATTTCTTCATTTTTCTCGGAAACGAGTATTTTTTCTGGATAATATTGTTTTTAAAACATGCAGAATTTCATGAACTATCCACAAATATAAGGTTCATCAATATACAACTTGAAACGACTGTGCTGTGTCCAATAATCTGGAGCGAGGAGCACTATCACGACGAGTCCAAGCGTGCGTGCGTGCGTCGTCGGGGGTTGTGCGGCGGGCCTCATAGTCACATGATAGTGTGTCAGCCAAGATCACATTACTTTTAGCGATTCTCTCGTTTATACAGTCAACCATACAGGAATGAGCTGATTTGGAAAGTTATTAATCAAAAAAATAAAAGTAAAAAACATGCCAAGTTCTCGGATACTTCTTCAGTAAATCTTTAAAAAAATAATTTAATTTGAGAATTAGGAACCTAAGCCAAGTACAGATAATTATTTTATTTTTATTTATTCAGGAAAACATACAGTCATACACAATAATAACAAAACAATTTACAAACAGACCAGATAAATCCATTAAATATTACGAAAACAACATATTTGAGTTTTCACAATTTACCTTAGCGCTTAACCAAAGCCAAAACAAAGTTATAACAAAGACAAACCATTTAAATAAAATCAGTTCCATTAAAATTGTCTATTAAATATAATATTACCAATTCTTTGTTTAAATAATGATAACGATGAAGAAAAAATGTCAACATCTTTTAAGTTTTCGTCGTAATATCTGCAAGAACGTCTAATAAAAGTGTTTCTAGCGTAATTTGTAGAACAATGAGTATAATAAAAAGTACTTTTAGAACGCGAGGAGACTCTAGGAACTTAAAAATTGATTAATTCGAGTAATGAAGCACAATCAATTTTACCGTTGATTATTTTATAAAGAAAAGCTTCATCCAAAAAAACACGTCTATTCTCTAAAGAGTCTAGTTTATGCCTTTTAGAGGCCGTGTCATAGTCTACAAAATAATGCCCTGTCCGATAGTCTAAAGCTTTTAGAAACTTGTTTTGAATTTTTTCTATGCGAGCAATATGAACGAAGTATTGAGGGTTCCAGACGACGCATGAAAATTCTAACAAAGATCGGACGAAAGAGTAGTATAGAACCTTATAAGTAAATGGCTGTTTAAATGTTCTAGCTAGGTGAAGAATCATTCCAAGCTGCTTGAAAGCTTTAGAGACAATGTTGTCAATGTGCATGTTGAAATGTAGCTTGGCATCAAGAATCACTCCTAGGTCTCTGATTTCATATACACGTTTTATTTTTTTACCAGAGATCACATAATCAAAAGTTGTAGGGTTATGTTTACGAGTGAAAGATATAGTGTAACATTTATCAGAATTTAGAAACAATTGGTCTTTTTCACAGTAGTGTTCAAATCTATGCAAATCAGACTGCAATTTAAGGCAGTCGTCAGAGGAAGAAATTGCTCTAAAAATCTTAGTGTCATCTGCATAAAGCAAGTAATTCGAATCACAGAAACAAGAACCAACATCATTAATGTAGATTGTAAACAGAAAAGGGCCTAAATGTGAACCCTGCGGAATGCCAGAGGGAATTTGGAGGAATCGTGAAGTGTAACCTTTCAATGCTACAGCTTGGCTTCGATTAGATATATAAGAAGACAGCCAACGAAGTAGATCACCGTGTATACCGAACTTTGATAATTTCGTGACAAGTGTGGTGTGGTTTATTTTGTCAAAAGCTTTCGAAAAGTCGGTATACACGGCATCCACCTGATAGCCCGCATCAAGAGAGTTAAGAAGAAAGTCCGTATACAAAACTAAATTAGTTTCAACAGCACGGCTTCGGAAGAAACCGTGTTGCTGCTGTGATATATGACGAGACGCCATCAAACTAAGCTCATCCGTTACAATTTTTTCAAAAATTTTGCCAAGTATACATAGCTTTGAGATGGGTCTATAATGTTCAACATTATGTTTATCACCTCCTTTAGAAATAGGGGTGATAAGAGCTTTCTTCCATATTTTGGGAAAACATCCTTCCTTTAAAGATTTGAGATAAATGATGGATATAGGAACAGATAGTTCCTTTGCTAATTTTTTTATTATCAGAGGGTGCACGCAATCTACACCGGCTCCTTTATTTACATCAACCCGTTCGAGATGTTTTTGAACAAGACTACGTGTTATATTTATTTTAGAGATGTTTATATAGGATTCTGAACAGTTACTAGGTCCCTCGTTAAAGGCAGAAGAGTCGATTGGATTGTTAACCGGGACAAACACTGAGTGAAAGTAGTCATTAAAGAGATTGCAAACAGTTTCACCATCGGTTGATGAAATATCCCCAAAGGTCATAAACGAGGGGGTATTGTTGGAACAAAACTTTGATTTAATAAATGTCCAAAAATATTTGGGAGTGCTGTAATTTTTTCTTCGGAGAACTTAATATAGTTATTGTAACATTCAATCTGTAATTTTTTTTCACGGGATCGCAATAATTTGAATTGTTGATAATCGCGAGGGTCTCTATAAGTCTTCCACTTAGAATGAGTTTTAAATTTTTCACGGATAACCTTAATAAGTGCCCGGGAATACCAAGGTGGATACTTATTGTCGCAGGAGACTTTACGTTTTGGGACATGGGCTTCTATCAAAGTATGTATAAATGAATAAAAGTAAGTGACAGCATTTTCTGTATTCATACAAAGTACTACTTGCCAATCGATACTTATTAGATCCTTACGCATTTCGTCATAGTCCGCAGCATGAAAAATATATTTAAAACGTTTATTTGGTTCTAAATATGTAGAATGAGCAAGATGAAACGAAACATCTAGTGTCGTATGGTGAAGGTCCTCGGGGGTGAGTGGAGAAGTACAGGCCGAGACGCAGCAATTAGAATTACTTAAGATGAGGTCAAGAATACGGCCGGCCGTTCACATTAAGACAACCGTTATATTGCTTTAAATTAGATAAGCTCATGAAGTCAAACAATGCTGTAGCCTTGGGGTCATTATTTGTATTCAATAAAAAGTGTGAGCCCTTTGTTGGTGACCATAACGCGTATGATATGTTAAAATCCCCTAATAATAAAAAACAATCATCAGGATACCGAAACATGTGGTACATTATCGAAAAATAGCTGTAAAGCGCTCGCATGATTCACACCGTGCGGTACGTAGCTACAAGCGATGTGTACGGAGGAGGGGGAAGCGCCGACGGCGCAATGGCCGCGCGGCGCCGGCGCGGGGCTCAGCTCCAAGGTGAGCCACAGTTCCTCGGCATTTGGAGCGGAGCCCCAGTCGCCGCGATGGCGCACGCTCAGCCCGCAGCGAACGGCGATCATCACCCCTCCACCACGCACACCGCCGCCGGGACCTCCCGACGCGTCTCGGTCGCGGCGATAAACTTCACAATTACTGTAAAAATACTCGGCATCATTGAAATCTGGTGTCAACCAAGTTTCAGTTAGGATAATCAAATCGTAATTATTATGTAAGACATTTACCAAAAAGTCGTGACTCTTAGTACGGAGACCCCTCACGTTCTGATAATATATTTTAAGTGAATCTATTTGAGTCATTTTGAATTATAATTAACATACATAAATAACAAACTACGCTAGAAAACACATGCTATGGGAACCTATGATATAATTCATAAGAACTATTAATACGCTGTTGACGTTGCTTATTAAAAATATTTTTAACATTCTAACCAAAAAGAAATATAGTTAATATCTTGATTGTAAACATAGTGATTGTAAAGTTGAACATAGTAAACATATTTATGGGAGCTTTTTTCCTAATATTATTGAGAAACATGGAACTGGCAGTGAAAATAACTATAGTTGGTAACTTGTAACAATGTGTAAACATTGTTACAATTTTATAAATTAGTCGTACATAAATGCAAAGATATAAAGAAAGTATTAATATTAGTCACTTTAAATTAGATAGATCAGATTCGCTTACGATTCTTATTATTTTAGATTTGTCGTTTTTACGTAAAAATATTTTACAATCTCTAATCCATAGGTAGGTGTAATGTAATGTAGCTTTCAGTTCACGAGCACGTTTAAGAAGCAGTTTATTCGCGGGAGTGAGATGTTCGTTGATATACACGTCCGTAGCAGGCCCTGGCATTCCAATGTCAGCAGTAGTGATACCGCGCCGGGCTCGCGCCGCTGCTATCAGCTGATTTTTGCGTTGACGTTGAGTAAACCGCACAATGATCGACGGGTAGCGAGAATTCGTATTTGGTTTACCCTCACTACGAAACGCTTTGAACTCGATGAATAGTGTCGATGTCGGTATCTAGCAAGGTCATACCCACCTTTAAACAAATGTCGTGGAGTATTGTTTGTAGGTTTTCACCGTTTTTATTAGGAATGCCTTGTATTTCGACGTTGTTAAATCTTGAGAATTGGTTTTGATTATTATTCTCTTGCTTTAATTGGTCTAATGTTTGATGAGCTTCTGATAATTGCTTTTGAACCGTAGATAACGTAGCTACTTTTCTTTCAACATGCAGTAGACGCTCATCCATTCCGTCGATTCTTTTTTCGAGGTCACTCCATTTCGAATTCTAATCTGCTATATTTTGTGAGGCACTGCGAAGATCATCTTTAATTGTCACAACATCGTCTTTCATTGACACAAAATCTGCTCTAAATTCTCTAATTTCCTTAATTAATTCAGCTAGGGAATCACTTGGCGGAAGCTTTGATGGAGAAGATGCCCCGCGGCAGGTCACACAGCGCCAGGCAGACTTCTTTTCCTGTACCATCAACCGATAGGTCGATTCTGCTACTCCAGCACAATCAAATCAAATCAAATCAAATCAATATCTCTTTATTCAGTAAACTTAGAATAAGCATTTTGAATCGTCAAAAGTTAAAGGATGGACGGGCACCCGCCCACCCACCCCGCCCATTCAGGAAGTCTTTTAACTGTGGAGAAGAAGGGCGCAAGAAACTCCACAGGTTTATAATAATATAGAAGTAACGACATTTACAAAACAATATGTCGTTACCAAATCATACAACATACAATTAAACAAATTATGAGCGTCAATACAAGTTGGAACATGCCCTCCCTGTCATAGAAGGACATTTTCCATTACAACAAAAAAAAAACATTTGATACGATTACAAGACAAAAGAATATTCAATAAAAACAGGTATTGCTCGATTTTAAATAAAACGAACAACGTCTTACAGTATCTTTGAAATAAAAAGAAAAACTATTAAATACTACCAATAAAAAAAAAAAAGATTGCAAGAGCAGACCAGCCTCCACAGGCGGCACCCGTTCACGAGTATGACATGTGAATCAGCCATCGCTTCGCTCAACCATGTTTTAGGGAACGTAACGACCCGACGCACATGCCACCACCGCAGAGACACTTTAAGAGAGCATGACACACTCGAGCAACTCCAACGAAAGCAAGAGAACAACAAGACGACTTTAAACGCAACATAAATTTTGAGTGGGTACCTTTGTCTGTAAGACACTGCTGTTAAAGGCTATCATACCAGCGTAAAATTAATTATTAAAAAAAAAAAATTGCTAAGAAAATAAAATGTGAAAATATTATTATAACCAGGCTGTTTTGTCTTCTAAATATTCTTTGACTGTATAATAACCTTTCTTATGTAAACAAGATTTTACATGATTCTTAAACTTATCTAAAGGTAAATCTTGTACAGTACTTGGTATTTTATTATAGTAGTGTATACCTTGCCCCAAGAAAGAGCCGAGAACCTTTTGTAACCTAAACAGTGGCATTACTAGTTTTGACTTACTTCTAGTATTGAAATTGTGTACATCACCGTGTTTAGAAAAAGAGTTTATATTGCACCGCACAAAAACTATACAATTATAAATATATTGCGATGCAACAGTAAGAACACCAACTTCCTTAAAAATATTTCTCAGAGAAGTTTGTGATCCCAGTCTATAAATGGTTCTTATTGCTCGTTTCTGTAAAATAAATATAGTTTTAATATCAGCCGCTGTTCCCCACAAAAGGACGCCATACGACATGACACTGTGAAAATAACTAAAGTAAACAGTCCTAGCAGTTTCAACATCTGTTAATTGTCTAATTTTTCTAATGGCGTAAGCTGCTGAACTGAGTTTGCCGGCCAAATTCGATATATGCGGATTCCATTGGAGTTTTGAGTCCATGGTTATCCCTAGGAAAACTGTCGAATCTACCAAATCTAATTTATCACCATTCATTCTAACATCGGTTTGTTCGGTCTTGACATTTGGTAGTGTAAATTTAATACATTTCGTTTTTTTAGCGTTTAGCTGTAAATTATTAGCAGTAAACCAACTAAGTACCTCTGAGAGAGCATTGTTTACATCGTCAAAATTATTTTTATTCCTAGTCACATTAAAAATGAGTGAAGTATCATCTGCAAACAATACAATATCACAGAAGTTTTCTACAAAGAATGGCAAGTCATTGATATATATCAAAAATAAGAAAGGGCCAAGAATTGACCCTTGTGGAACTCCCATTTTTACATGAGAACCGGATGACTTAGTTCCATTAACATCGACAGTTTGTGTTCTAGAACTAAGATAAGACTGTATCAATTTAAGCGCAAAACCTTTGAGACCATAATAATTTAACTTCATCGTCAGTGTTCGGCGCTCAACGCAATCGAAAGCCTTGGACAGGTCGCAGAAAACTCCAAGAGCGTTCTGAGACCCCTCCCAGGCATCAAATATATATTTTTTTTTTTTTTTTTTTTATAGCAGAAGGAGGCAAACGAGCAAGCGGGTCACCTGATGGAAAGTAATCACCGCCGCCCATGGACACCCGCAAAACCAGAGGAATCGCAGGCGCGTTGCCGGCCTTTAAGGAAGGAATAGGCTCGTTTCTTGAAGATCCCTAAGTCGTAACGGTCCGGAAATACCGCCGCCGAGAGCTGGTTCCACAACACTGTAGTTCGAGGCAAGAAATTTCTAGAAAAACGCACAGTAGTAGACCGCCATCCATCAAGGCGATGTGGATGGAATGACAGTCGATTTCGTGTAGTGCGGTGAAGGAAATTAGCGGCAGGGATCAAGCCGAACAATTCCTCAGAACACTCCCCATGATATATACGGTACAATATACAGAGAGACGCAACGTCTCTCCGAAGAGCCAGTGGATCGAGCCGACCTGAAATAACCACGTCGCCGACAATTCGAGCAGCTCTGCGTTGAATGCGGTCAAATGGAAGGAGTTGGTATTGGGGTGCTCCAGCCCAGAGATGGGAGCAGTATTCCATATGCGGCCTGACCTGTGCTTTATACAGTTGTAAACGGTGGGCCGGCGTGAAATACTGACCCGCTCTATTGAGCACACCCAGCTTTTTCGAAGCTAATTTAGCTTTACCTTCCAAATGACCACGAAACTGAACGTCACTCGAAATATCGACGCCAAGGATTCCAATAATCGGATTGGTATCAAGGGGAGCTCCCTCAAAGTTCAGAGGTACGACGAAGGGATGTTTTTTCGCGGTAAATGCGCAAACTTGTGTTTTGGAGGGGTTAAAGCGGACTAGGTTATGTCGGCCCCAATCCGAGACATGACTTAACATGTTCTCGGTGTCAGTCACAAGTTTATTCCGGCTCTCGATGACGCTTTCCAGAGAAATATTAGCTCGCCCGGTGTAGAGCGTATCCCCAGTACTGTCATCCGCATAGCAATGAATGCTGTTGTTATGCAGCATGTCATTGATATGCAGAAGAAACAAAGTAGGGGACAACACACACCCCTGCGGGACTCCAGCATTCACGGGCTTCATGTCGGAGCACGAACCGTCGACTGCGACTCTGATGCTACGCCCAGTAAGAAAGCTGGCAACCCATGAACACAATTTCTCAGGAAGCCCGTATGATGGAAGTTTAGAGAAAAGAGCCCTGTGCCATACCCTGTCAAAAGCTTTCGCTACGTCCAAGCTAACTGCCAGTGCCTCCCCTTTACTCTCGACTGCCTCCGCCCATCGGTGAGTAAGGTACACTAAAAGATCACCAGCCGATCGACCGCGACGAAAACCATACTGGCGATCACTTAGTAGCTGGTTCTCTTCTAGGTACCTTAAGAGCTGGCGGTTTATAATGGACTCCATTACTTTGGAGAGTAAAGAGGTAATAGCTATTGGCCTGTAGTTAGACGGATCTGAGCGATCGCTTTTTTTTGGAATCGGGTGCACAAGGGCTGTCTTCCAAGAGCTCGGGACGACGCCAGTGGTGTAAGAGAGCTGGAAAAGGCGCGTTAGAACTGGTGCCAATTCAGGAGCACACGTCCGAAGCACAATGGGTGGAACTGCATCTGGCCCACTCGCCTTATGGATATCAAGGGAAAAAAGAGCCTTACGAACTGACCTTTGCAGGAACTGAACGTTTGGCATTGTACAAGCGCAATGCGGTATGGTTGGTGGAGAGTTTTCCCCATCGTCCAAGGTCGAGTTTGATGCGAAAAGAGAGCCCAAGAGATCGGCTTTCTCCTTTGCAGTATAGGCCAGGCAGTCATCGGTCTTGTGCAATGGTGGTAGGGACGGCTGACAAAAATTCCCTAAGATAGCTTTGGCGAGAGACCAGAACGCACGCGTCTCCGAAGGAAGACGCACTAGCCTCTCGCCAATTCTACCTATGAATGATGACTTCGCCTTGGCGATGTCCTTCTTAAAGGATCTGGCGGCAAAGTTGTACTTCTTTCTGAGCGCACTGGTGTTTGGATCCTTTGATGACACCGCATTAGCCCAGGCTTGGTAATGCTGTCGCTTTTGGCGAGACGCCATTTTGCAGCAACGACCAAACCATGGTTGGGACTTGCCGCCAATGGGAACCACAGAGTTTGGAATGAAAAGTTCCATTCCCTGCAGTATCACATCAACGACAGAGTCAGCAGCGACATCAGGATCATCCAGCGAGAAGCAAACTCGCCACCACGGGTAGGACGCAAAGAAACTTCGCATCCCATCCCAGCCCGCCGACCTATAATGCCAGACTCGACGGCTAGCCGCTGGTTGCGGTTTTGAAGTTTCTGTGAGAGGCACAGTGCTGCGAATCAGACAGTGGTCTGATGAGCCTAGTGGTGCATCAACAGAAACTTGATAGCCGTCTGGGTGCGAGGTCAGCAGAAGGTCCAATAAAGAAGGTGCATGGCCCTCCACATCTGGAACCCGTGTTGGCTCGGTTACCAATTGGGACAGACTGTAGGCCAAAGCGAAGTCATGAACGGCTCTACCCGCGTGGTCAGTTGTGCGTGAACCAAGCCATTCGACGTGGTGGGCATTGAAGTCTCCCAATACCACAATCTCGGCCGAGGGGATCCGTTGGAGAAGGGAGTCTGTCGCTGTTTGGACGGTCTCGATGAGTTGGTCAGTTCCGATGTTACCGCTGTGGGACCTATACAGGCACGCGTAGACGCGAGGATGACGTCCGCAGTCGACGTGCAGCCATAAGATGGAGAGGTCCCTATCTTCAAGATTGCCAAGGCGACGAACGCACATATCCTCCCTGACATAGGCACAAACACCGGCTCGTGGCACAAATGCATGTTCCAGGTTGTATCCCGGGTAGCGCAAGTACGAGATGTCAGGAGGGGGGGATATCTGCGTCTCGGTGAGGAAGAGCAAGGCCGGTTTCGCCGTCTCGAGGTGGTAATGGACGGCGCTCAAATTAGAGTGGATTCCCCTGATATTGCAGAAGTCCACGCGAAGCGTAGGAGGGGGTGCCAATTGTCCCGCCTTTCTCCTGCCTGCAGCATGCCTTGGCACGGGCGAACTTTTGCCCTCCCCAGAATACGTAGGGCAGCCTGAGCGAGAACGCTCAGGGGGGGATTCTCCGACACTGGATGTGTCGGTACCCCCCTGGGGTAAATCTAGATTACAGTTCGCTGCCATATCAATTGTGAGGGGGGGGGGGGGGAGGGGTCTCCGGAACCCTCACTCGCCGGACGAAACACAACAGCACAGAGTGCCATTGTTTCACGCCGAAAATTCGTGAGGGGGTGGTATTACGCCGGGCGAGCCGACCCAATGCGTGCTGCAACGCAGCGTGGCTCTACCACTCAGTTGGTGTCACTCATTTAGCACCACCCAGGGGTCACGTGTAGGGTCTCAAGGGTAAACCTACGGACGCGAGCAACTTAACCCCCCAAATATATGTTTTATTAGAGCAACACCTGCATCAGTAGTGGAACGACCCTTTGTAAAACCAAATTGCTTACTATGTAAAAGATTATTTAAGTTAAAGTATTCTACTAACTGTTCGAGAATAATTTTTTCATAAATCTTACTAAGTGCTGGTAGTATTGAAATTGGTCGATAGTTACTGGGGTCTTCTTTATTTCCCGATTTAAATAAAGGTATAACCTTACTAAACTTCATAAGATCAGGAAAGATTCCCTTATCAATACAGTTATTAAATATGTCAGCAAGATAGGGTGCAATAGAATATATAATATTCTTAATTATCTTTATAGACATGCCCCACAAATCACCTGTGTTTTTCATTTTTAGTGATTTGAAACTTTTAATAATATTATTAGAGTTAATATATTGAAAATTAAAAGAAAAATTACATTTGGGTACATGTTCTTCGAGAAAAGATTGTGCCGCCACTGGTGATGAATTCAAATTAGAGGTTGTTACCACAGGTATATTTATGAAGAAATCATCAAAAATATTAGCAATTTGTGCATCCGAATTGACAAGGTTGTCATTAACTTTTAGAGTAAAAGTGTTGTCCCGTGGTTTTAATTTACCAGTTTCACGGTTGATGATATCCCAAGTGGCTTTTATTTTATTATTAGACTTTTTAATTTTATCTTTAATGAAATTTGATTTTGCTATTAAGCACACTTTCTTAAACAATTTAGAGTATTTTTTTACATATTCTGTAAAATTTAAATTATGGTTATATTGTCTTAGATTATATAGCTCAAACAGTTTATTTCTACTTTTATAAATACCAGGCGTGGCCCAGTCACAGAACTTAAGTTTTTGTGAAAACTTTATTGTTTTAGAAGTAAACACCTGGTTGTATTCTGTCTTTATTAGATTAAAGAGATTACTATATAGTACATCCGGATCATCTTGTACAAAGAGCAAAGTCTCAATTTTACAAGCTACATTGTTTTTAAAATACTCCATTCGCTTTTTTGTAACTGGTTTACATGTTACAGTTTTAGGCTCCTCCTTAACATCAATATCATAGCTCACCTTCAAACCGCAATGGTCAGATGTAAGACTACTAATAAGTGACTTAGATACAGGGTCATAGTCTGTAAAAATATTATCGAGACAAGTGGCCGAATGTGAAGTTATTCTAGTGGGTTCAAGAAATAGATTTTTTAAATTAAAACATTTAAATAAAGCTAGAAGACTAACACTCACTGAAGTGTTTTCTAAAATATTTACATTAAAATCCCCACATACTAAAACAAATTTATTTTTTAATTTTATTTTATTAAGTACATCTTCCATTACTGATTCAAAAACATCGAAATTGCCCGAGGGGGGTCGGTATACACACACTATTATAAACCTTTTTAACTCTACGCATGATAGCTCAATATTACGCTCCTTTGAAAGACATACAATATCATTTCGCTCTTTGTATTTTAATATTATTACTAACAAGTATTAAAGAACCGCCGTGAATAGCTGTGCTTCGTACGTACGCACTTGCTAGTTGGAAATTATTTACATGGAAAGACGTGTCATGTGTTTTTAGCCAATGCTCAGTTATACAAAATATATGAATAGCCTGACTTTTTGCAATTAATTCTAATTCTAAGTCCTTGCCAGCCAAACCCTGAATGTTTTGATTTATAATATTAATGGATGTGGACTTGGCTTTTGTCTTAGACCTCAGTTTAAACTAGAGGTAGTCACCTTACTACTAGTTATAAAAGATGCATTAGTAGAACTACTAATGATGACATTATTATAAATAGACTTTGTTATACCAGGTATAACTGGGTCTTGTATATTATAAGCTAATAAATTAGCTATCTGGGTCTTATATTTCTTTGGCAAATACATAGTATCTGAAGTCAAAATAAAATTATTAATAAATTTATTAATGTCAAAAAATAAAATATTGTCACTATGACGCCATAATAAATTATATAATAATAAATTTAAGTCAAAAATACGTTTGTTTTGTTCCCAGGTTAAGTTTTTACAGTAGGGAAAAGCACTAACAATTAACCTGCAATTTGTATTCGCTTGAAATTGTAACAAATAAGTTATGTTTTCTATTATGTCACGTTTCTTAATTTGTGAACTGTCACCACATAAAATAATTACATTAGTGGAACTGTTCAATGACTGCTGAGATATTCTACGTACTATAGTATTCATTGATAAACCTGGGGCACAGACATTCGTTACTTGTTGATTTAAACTTCCATTCAAAAGCAACCCCAACCCCTGACCCAGTCCATCAGAGAACATAACTGTTTTTCTTTTTAATTCATTAGCATTGTTTATGATCAAGCTATTTAAATCATAAGTAGGTATAATTTCTGTACAGGCCGTTAACGGACTGGGATCCATGACAGACAAGTTAGTTGACTGAATACTTGAGTTTGATAATAAAGGACTTTCACATCTGTTTATCTCATTATTAACTAAAGAGTCGTACCGATCAGCATTGTATTTGCATAAATCAATCAACTCTGTAGCTGATTGAATATGCTCTTCGATTTCCTTTTGTGCAGTTGAATATTTATTGTTTACACTATCAAGTGTCTCATGCAACCGCTAAATATCTGATTGTAATTGCTGAGTGTCCCGGTCATACATTTCCCTACTTTTAATTAATTTATTATTATAAATCTCTAAAGAATCTAAAAGGCTCATACGTTCTTTCCTAAGAGCAATATTTTTGTAAAAACAGTTGTTCTTTTTGATTAATTTTTCAGTTTTCCTTATAAATCTATGGATTTTAACATATTTCTTAATTTTATTGTTGCTTAACTTATTAGTGTTGTGGTTGTTAAGTGGAAGTCGTTCTGCTGAGATTCCACCAGGTGATGCCATAAGCTCCTCGAACAAAGATTGAGTATGTTCCACTTCATGCTGCTGCTGCTTCTCAACGAATTGAGAAATCTGATGGTTGGCTGCACTGAGGTGCCTTTCCAGCTCTGTGATGCGGTCCAAAGCCCTTTCATAAGTGCTGTATTGCTCCTCGAAGTTGGAGACCACCCCTTGTAGATGGTTATGCTGGTGAAGCACATCCTGATGTTGAATGTGCAGTTGGCTTAATTCATTCTTAAGCTGTGAGTTTTTGTCAATAATGGACTTTATTTCCATCTCACTCTCTTCTCTCTCTCGTAGCAGCTGATTGAAGGAATCCTTGGATACTTTCAACTCCTGAAGTGTATGTCTGAGCTTGAGTTCAGTACTTTGTGTAACTGCCTTACGGGTAAGCATTTTGAGTTTTTATTTGTACTCACCTGAAAGTATTAAAACAAGATTAAGATCTTATTTATTGTAATACTACTATGTATATTTATCTTTTATGAATCGCTATAAACTAGAAAGATTATTGGATTACAATATACTAATATAACTACTGGGGGGTAGATGTGTCTCACATAAAAAGGTGCATAAAAGAAGCTATTATATTATAATAACTATATTAGGCACTGATCTAGATTTAATTGAATTGAATAATTCGATGTACTTATTTGGTATAGAAGTAATTTTAACTAGCAAAAAAAAATAAAAAAATAAAAATGACAAACTACAAGTAAAACTAAATTATGTAAGCAACTGTAGTTTCTAAATTGTACAAAGTTACAATATCTTTTAACATGTGCCTCTAAAATCTAGTGATATAATTGAAACAGCTAAGAAGTACCACTATTTGAGGTGTTGTTATTATGTAAAAAACAAATAACCAGCTTAGTACATTGACACTTGCAAATCAAATGTAAGTAAGTACTTATAGTGTTTTGGGATTGTTAAAAATAGCTATTATAGGTACCTACGTCTTATTAGTTAAAGATATAATGAAAACAATACTCCCCCGGTTTAAGTTGCTGCAATCCACGGCAAAAGTTGTGATTTTCACAACTTTGAGTCTAAAAATGTTATCACAGTCAGCTGGCGATGACAGTTGGAATTTTATTATTGCAAATAATTTAAAAACTAAACAAATGTTTGCAGAGATAACACTTGTAGGCGTTTTTCGTCACTTATTTTATTAATTAATTGAAAAATTAACTAGCTATTAAGCTTTAAACAAATAATATCAAAATTAAATACGGAGCTAATTATTTTGACAACTTAACCACACAGTGTTGCCAGTGTGCTTCGATACACAAATCAAATGATAATGAAAGCGCCCCTTGCAAAGTCCACCTTGACAAGTGACGAAGTCAGTAACTGGTTCGTTGCACTTAGAACACAACATTATGGTAGACGTTGTTTTATTAACCGTGTCGGCACAAAAATCGAATAACTTTGGTGTAGGCAGTGTACCTAAACTGCGCGCGCGCACAACAGTGAATCGTCCGTCCTATACAAACTCGAGCGAGTGACTGATAATGTAAAGGGAACGGATCCCCCTAGCATTATATTAAATGTATGGAAAGGGCATCTCTGCAGATGACTGTACCGACGTACGCGTACAAAGACAAAGCTAGCTGACGAATTCACAGATTCAATATAGCAAGTCTTCAGAGATCCAAGCTTTCACAGCCTATTGTTTTTGATGAAAATTTATCTTGGAAACTATTCTCTCAGAACTGCAAAATATTCCATACTTAGTGCTTTTCATTCGGTGACCTTAAACTGCATGTACTTAATCTAAACATTAGTCAATACAGTTGAAATGGTTCGTGAAAACATTGCACACAGTTTGCTAGGTTTGCTAGAAGTTGTGGTGCAAATTTGGGAACCTCCTCGTGGTGCACCCTGGGGTAAGGCCTCTCGGCCCACGTTCAGCGTGGGACAAGGGGCCTTATGCAAATCCCTGGCGCCCCTTCTGGGCGCCGAACAAAGTAGGCGGTGCCCCTTCTGGGCCCGCACCCCCCTCAAAGCGCGTCCCCTCTGGACCGCACAGCAGGTCCACTCTGGACCTGCGGGGGGCTTTTTGCCGGCACCCCTTCTGGGTGTCGAACAAAGTTGGTGGTGCCCCTTCTGGGCCCACAGCCTCCCCTTGCCTGTGGGGGGTAAATTGGTGGCGCCCCTCGGGGCGTCGTCCTTTGTTATTGCCCGGCGTCCCTTCTGGACGCCGTTTCGAAAGACGGCCGCCTCTTAAAGGTTATCAGGTTGCACGGGGGGGAGGGGAACACCGCGAGAGCGGTGCACCGGGGGCCTCACGCCAGCCCCTGAGCGTCGCGCCCCTGAACTGTTCCGCAAAGACCCTCACTCGAGACGTCTGTGGGGTAGTGGTTCAGGGAGGGGGTGCGAGGGCTTGTTTGTTAGCCGGCCGGCCACGTCAAGGACAGACATTAAAACCCGAGAGAAAACTCGTAAAAACCTGTCGGTCCACCCGAAGCCGGCTGTACGTAGGGTTCTTCGTACATGAGGCCACTGTACGGGGTGACGTTGTATTTGTTCTCATGCTCGTGGGATAAGTTTCATGAATTCTAAAAAATCTCTTTCTGACGCCACGGAAGAGCCTGATACCAGGTATGCCGTAGGAGACGGGGCCAGCGGCGGCCGGAAGAGCTCGCGGAGTGTAAAAGGTGTCACCGACAAAAAAAGCAGGAAAGGGGTGTCGGAGTCGGTACTGCTCGATTCGGAGTCGGAGGGGTCTGGATCCGATGACCCAGGATGCAAAAAGATGGTGAAAGGTCTGGTCGAGGACTCGCGGAAGCGCTCGCTCGTTGATGCGAGGATTGATTCCAGCGACGGCTTGGAGGAGCCCCTCCCCAGACTGGGGAAGAAAAACCGGGGGGCAAGGCGAAAAAGGTCGCCCTGGAACGGAGGTGGAGCGGCGGTGACCAGCGAATGGAGAAGCTGGGCACTCCTGCCCCTGCCCCCAAGAAGGCCACCTACCGGGGAAAGGTATGGCCTCCTCCAAGGAGAAGGAGGTGGAGGAGGATGAAGCCCTCGCCCATACCCCTGCTCCTGAGAAGGCTACAACAAAGGAGGATGAGGACATAAAGAAGTGCAGGAAGAAAGTTGTGGGCTACTGCGCTCAGATGATGGACAGGACTGGCGCGGAGATCCTGGAAGAGGCCATGAGAGGGGTGCAATTTGTCACTCATGCGGTGGCAAGGTCCGCCAACATCAAACGGACGTGCCGCAGAAACATAAAAGAGGGGCTGTTGTCCGTGGTAGCATGTATCCAGATGCTGACCGGGATGGATGATGCCGATAGGGATAGAAGTCTTCAGGGACATATCCGGAGGCTTAAGACGGAGGTGAATAGGCTGGAGGGGGAGGTAAAGGCGCTCAAGGAGGTCCACAAGGCGCAGCAAGAGCCCAGACTGACCCAGGCTAAGGGCGCAGAGGTTGATGCCCTCTCCATTAAGAAGGCAATGGAAGGCCTCAAGAAAGATATGGTGGAGGGCCTGAAGAGGGACTTGCTGGAGTCTCTGGGGGGCATGAATAGCGAGAGGATGGACGCGATGGAGAGACGCCTCCCTCGCGAGCCCCCCATGAGGCCGACGTTGGCGCATGACGGGCATGAGGCCGTGACTAGCTATGCTGGGGTGGCTGCTGGACCCCCCACCGTCCCCCGTGCCCTAACCCCGGTAGAAATGGCCCATGAGCCTGTGCCCGTTTGGGAGAACCCGCCGATGCTCCAGAGGGCACTTGGAAGGAAAGTGCCACAAGTGCGGACGGCCTCACCTGCCCTGGCAGCGGCCTCTAGCACGCCAGCGAATGGGTGGAGGGCCAACCTGTCCAGGAGCGCCAGGTTGAAGGCCACGAGGGATGCGACCGCAGCTGCCAGGGCCCTGAATGCTGGAGCTGACACAAGGAAGAGGGCTACCGCAGGTTCCGCCCCTGCGGTTAAACTGGTGCCGCCACGATCATCTGTGGTAACCATCACATTGAAGCCTGAGGCCGTAGCGAAAGGCACGACGTACGCCTCGGTGATGGAGAGGGCGATAGGTGCCATCAAACTTGAGGAATTTGGCATAGAGGCAGTCCGAATGCGGAACACGGCGGCCGGAGGGCGAAAGCTGGAAATTCCAGGCACGACCAGCGGCCCCACGGCAAACAAATTCTCCAAGAGACTACGGGAGGTAGTAGCGGAGGAGGCCGAGGTGCCCAGGCCATATCGTAAGGCTGAACTGCGCTTGGTGGGCCTTGGAGATGGTATCGGGCCCGAGAAGGTGGCGGAAGCCATCATAGCCAAGACGGGCTGCTCGGCGGAGCAAGTTTTCATGGGTGTAATTAGATCGGGACCGTGGGGAACGAGGACAATGCTTGTCCGCCTCCCGATCGCACAAGCCAAGGTGTTGGCAGACGCGGGCCGCCTGACACTAGGATGGGTGCAGGTTCGGGTAGTAGCGCTGGAGAGGCTCCCCGTACGATGCTACAGGTGCTACGGCGCGGGCCACATGAGCTACACTTGTGACTCGAAGGCCGACCGTAGTGCCCTGCGTTTTAGGTGTAGCGCTCCGGGACATCAGGCGGCGGAGTGTATGGTGGAGAAGCCCAGCTGTGAGGTGTGCAGGGAGGCAGGGCTCCCCAGCGAACATCTGCTGGGAGGGAGGACGTGCAGGCCCCCCATCACGAGGCCAAAAGTGGCCCCGGGGACAAGGGCGCCCCTGGCGGCGAAGGAGCAAAGCGCACCTATTGATGTGGCGGAGGCGCCGACGGAGCCGGAAGTCGGCGCGGATCCACCGTAGGGTGATGCCGGGTGTCTGGCGGAGGCCAGGTTCTGCCCTGGCCAGTCGGACGCCCGAGGATATCTGTTAGTGTAGTTGTTGTCGCTAGGATAAGTATGTGTATTTATGTTTAGGCTTAGGACTTTGTCCCCAAATGGATAGTCAGAAAGGTGGACACTGGCATGGGTATGTCATCATACCACCCCAAGTGCCCAGGGGTCCTAGGGGCGGCATCGTCATGTGCTGTCCTGTACGTCTCATTTCTGTCTAGTGTGTACATGTCGTTAAATTGTGGGTCGCGATCTGGTGTTGTTTTTGTTTCGGATTGTCTAGTGTAGTGTTCGTATAGTGGTTGTCTTTCCATGGGCCTGGTGCCCTACGTGAAAGCTATGATGGGCAACGGGGCGCCATTTTGAAGACGTCCCCTTGGTCGGAGCTGACGCGGAGGGGTCTCACACCAGCAAATGTTGTGTTGTACTGTGGCTGTCCTAGGGAGCTGGCACGGAAGCTCGACGCGCCCCCAATGGGTGACGTTGGCTGCTCGGAGCAGATGCGGGGAGCCCCGCGCCAGCAGTTTGTGTTGTGTTTATTTCGTTTTTTTTTTGTACTCGTACATTGTGGTTGTATTGTCTATGTTGGGTGCTATGTCTTGTGTAGGGCTAGTGCGGGATTCCCCGGGAAGCAAGGATGAGCGGCAGGATGGCTCGACGACTAATTCGCGGTCGTCGTGGCATCAGGCTGTCTCAGAGCATCCCATAATGGAATCCCGCACTAGTAAATTGTGTGGTTGCTATGTGCGCATGCCTGCGAAAACGTGGGCATGTTCGTGTGTTTGTTTGTGTCCGGCGAAATTTGGTTGTTTGGGTCCGCATGCCCGGGAAACTGGGCATGTCAGTCCGGTTGTTTGTGGTCTGCCCCCTAAATGGGCTGTTCTGTGTTGTGTCTTGCGCGCGTAGTCGCCGTGTGTTGGCGCGTAATGGCTGCCATGCAGTGGTTATAGGCCAACACACGGCGACGGGGTGGCACCGTGAGGTAATACCCCCGTGGTCAGGTCCCGTGGCCGCCACCTCAAGCCTTACGCTCTCGGAGTTTGGACCCCCGGTGATTAGTGGGTAAGCCCCTCCCTCTCGCCCAGCGATTACGTCGTGGAAAGGGGGACGGGAGAGTCCCACATATCCAGCCTCCCTTCTGGAGGCTGGAATCCATAAGCAGGGATTACACCGGGTAAAAATGAATATGATTATTTTAGGAAACTCTTTTAAACAAATACTTGTTAGTTGCATGCAAAGTTAAATTAAAAGAGTTCATGTGGATCACCAAATTATACTGATTTAAGATTACCTCTTCCCCAATATGGCAAACACCCTGTATGCATTTTTGATTTTTATAAACACAGCCGCATCTCGCAGTGCGATTGACAGTTTTGCATTGGCAAGATATTAATTTTTAACCATTCAGAGACATGCATAGCTTTATTGTTGTATTGGAGACAATTTGGGGTCATTTAATGTCCAACTGTGTCCACCTACAGAGGTGGTGGTAAACTTAGAATTGCCACATCTGCAGTTGCCCAAATGTAATATAATTTAAGTTTGCATGCAACTTACAAGTGTTTGTTTGAAAGGGTTTGCAAGAATAAATATTATTAAAACTATTAAATTGTTTTAGATTCACTTTCCGCTTTTGGGGCACACACACTGGTTACACAAAATACACTGGTTATTAAAAAAATCATTGGCCCACTTCCAATTTACACGAAAACTTATGTTTTAATATTTGAAAGAAGCAAATTGTATTATGTGCAAAATTTGAATACTATTTTTTAATTATAACAATTTTTATTATTTTCTTTAATTTTTATTGATTATTGTTTTATGTTGTTTTGTTATTTTACTTTATTTAATTGATGTAATTAGGTTTTTTTTCATTTGATTATTGTTTTATTTTATTTTATTTTATTGATTGTAATTTTTAATACTTCTCTCTCTCTATATTTGCATACCAATTTTTGGTTAAGTATGAGATGCTAAATAGATGTGAGAACTTGTTCCTACCATATTTAATGCAATAAAGAGTTATCTATCTATCTATCTATCTATATTCGTATGACATTACGGCGCCTATCAGAGCCGTATAAAGTCATTCGACCCCCATCACAGAATACAACGAAGCCTATAGTTCGTTCAAGATGTTCCCTCGAGGATTGGTCTGGCTAGGCGATGAGCTACGGTCAGTTGTGGTCCTGTTGCTGGCTTTTGAGGTCATAAGTTATGTTTACGAAGTTTTCTTCTCACCGTACAGTCACTTATATGGCTATAAGTGACAGTACGGTAAGTGCGGGGTGTGGCCACACACTAGAAAGATAGCGATTTCTTAAAGACAATGTCACAATAAAGGGGTCATCTCTTTGAGTGGTGACCCTTTGTCTTCCTATGTGATCCTGTTCTTCTACGGTACTGCTCAGTCTCTTGAAAGACTTGCAGACTTTTTAGAAGAGCGGAGGATTCGTGTCCTTTGTGAGGGTAGTTCCTCCGAGTTCTATAAAGTCAATGCCGGAGTGCCGCAGGGTTCTGTGCTCTCACCTACTCTATTTCTTCTGCATATCAATGACATGTTGTCCTTGGGCAATATTCATTGTTATGCGGATGACAGTACGGTGCATGAGCGGTACATAGGACATCCTGCGACAAAGCAAACTGATATCGTATTAAAAAGGCAAGAACTGGTTGCCAAACTGATCCTGACTCTCGATCGTGTCTCCAAGTGGGAATTTGAAAACCTGATTGAGTTTAATGCCAGAAAAACCCAGGTTTGTGCATTCTCGTCCAAGATAACTCCCTTCCTTACTCCTCTCTCTCTTCAGAGCTCTCCTTTACCCATTTAACTGAATCCAAAATGCTATATTGAAAGTGTTATTTTAACTGCCTCCCGTAAGTTGGGTATTCTCAATAAGGTGAGGCGGTTTTTCACTCCTGAGCAGCGCTGTTTGCTGTACAAGACTTAGGTGCGATCAAGTATGGAGTATTGTTCCCATCTATGGGACGGCTCCGCTAAATACCTCCTCAATGCACTTGATAGACTGCAAAGGCGAGCGGTACGCATTATTGGAGATGCTGAGGTTACAGCCTCTCCTGAGGACTTTCAGCTGCGTAGAGACATTGCTTCTTTCAGTGTTTTCTACCGAAATTACTACGGAGAGTGAAGAAGAAGAACTTTTTGATCTAATCCCGCCCTCTCCTTTCCTGTCCCGGACTACACGTGCTGGTCTTAGGAACCACCATCATACAGTGCAGAATATCAACACTTGTACCAAAAAATTCGGCAAGTCGTTTCTCTGTTAGACCATTCGGCTTTGGAATTTTCTGCCGGCGCATGTGTTTCCTAGTTCCTATAATCCCAGGTCTTTTAAACGAGGCGTTTTTGCAGGCCGTCATGAATGGGTGCGCTTGTTACCGTGCTTGTTCCATGGTGGTGAACGCTCTCATTGTTTTGGATTACATCAGCTACTTACTATCAGTCACTATGACGTGTCACATTAAAAAAAAACCTCTGGTAAACTATCCGAACTGCAGATCGACTGAGATGTAATCTTCGAGCGACAACACGTTGACTAAAACCCTCTCGCAGCAAAGTCACAACTTAGGCCGATTCAGCTTTAGTAGTATTCATCTTCCAGGCTAATTTAATCCGAATTACAGTGACAATCAATAAAGTAAGAATCGTCAATAACAAATATACTGTTGCAAACACCTGGTTGTGAATTAAACAGGGCCAAACTGAATACTGACGCAATCATCAAACCGGCGCAGAGCAGCGTTTACTTTAAAAAAGTTTATTAGTACCTAACCTCATGTGCATTAAGATTCATGGGAATCAAATGTCAAGTATAGTGCCTAGTAGGTTTATTGTAAAAAAAGTGTTTTTATTCAGCATTTATTCATCTAAGAATCTTTATTCATCGCACAGAGTGCGCCCTAACAACTTCTAGCAAACCGAGCAAACTGTGTGCAATGTTTTCACGAA
Source organism: Scoparia ambigualis (assembly GCA_963921215.1). Classification (NCBI taxonomy): domain Eukaryota; kingdom Metazoa; phylum Arthropoda; class Insecta; order Lepidoptera; family Crambidae; genus Scoparia; species Scoparia ambigualis. The sequence goes on along the minus strand of OY992514.1, from coordinate 3,257,350 downwards.
CCATTTTAACTGTATTGACTAATGTTTAGTTTAAGTACATGCAGTTTAAGCTCACCGAATAAAAAGCACTAAGTATGGAACATTTCGCAGTTCTGAGAGAATAATTTCCAAGATAAAAGTTTCATCAAAATACGATAGGCTGTGAAAGCTTGGATCTCTGAAAACTTGTTATATTGAATCTGTGAATTCGTCAGCTAGCTTAGTCTTTGTACGCGTACGTCGGTACAGTCATCTGCAGAGATGCCCTTTCCATACATTTAATATAATGCTAGGGGGATCCGTTCCCTTTACTTGGCTTAGGTTCCTAATTCTCAGATTTAATTATTCTGCAGAGATGCCCTTTCCATACATTTAATATAATGCTAGGGGGACCCGTTCCCTTTTCATTGACTGTACTTGGCTTAGGTTCCTAATTCTCAGATTTAATTATTTTTTTAAAGATTCACTGAAGAAGTATCCGAGAACTTGGCCTGTTTGTTACTTTTATTTTTTTGATTAATAACTTTTCAAAGCATCTCATTTCTGTATGGTTGACTGTATGAACGAGAGAATCGCTAAAGGTAATGTGATCTTGGCTGACACATTGTCATGCGACTATGCGGCTCGCCGCACAACCCCCGATGACGCACGCACGCACGCTTGGACTCGTCGTGATAGTGCTCCACGCTCCAGATTAATGAACACAGCACAGTCGTTTCAAGTCGTATATTGATGAACCTTATATTTGTGGATAGCTCAAGAAATTCTGCATGTCTAAGGGTGGATTCGACCAAACTGGAATAAGGTCTTATACCTAGATTAAACGTCGAATTTGTATAGTAATTTCGGATTAAGTCTTATTACAGTTTGGTCGAATCCACACTTAGAAAACAATATTATCCAGAGAAAGTTACACGTTTCCGAAAAATATGAAGAAACCGTTCACGAAAATTTAATTAATTCAAAATATTTTTGTTAATACCATGTTTTTGTTATAGATGTCTATGTAGTGATTAAAGAACATTTAATGCGCTTTCAAAAGACAATTTGCACAAGCAAAGTAACCGCGTAGGTGACCCACAATTGAAGAAAAACAAAACCGTTGGCGGCCATCTTTATGACGTCACTGCTGCCCTTTCCACCACTTTAGAACTATACAACAAGCAGTTTCGATATCTGGAGGACACCCCGAACACATCAATACCTGTTGTAGGTATTTACAAAACTTACATACGTGATTTTTTACTTTCTGCCCATGGCCGGCCTACTATTAGACGTATGACAGTAAAGGTTGCCGCTCGGCTCGCTCGCTCCACGTCGCGCGTCGTCGCTTAAGGCCAGGTATTCCGAGCGGTTCTCTCTTGCTCTCTCGATGGTACGACGGTACGGGACGGGTATAACAGCGAAGTGGCGCGTTTTATAGGTCTTTATAGGTTTTATTGCCTATATGATACTCTGCGAATTTATCTGAGAAATATTTGTGTCTTTAGTTGAGTACAAAAATTAAACGTAAAGTATAAAAATTAAATGTAAAGTATCAATATATTAGTAATAATATTGAAAAAAACATTACAAAAAAGGGAAACTTTGGGATTTTCTTCTAGCGAGTGAAGTTCATTGGGCCTTGTAACTTTCTGAATGCGACTTTGACTAGATTAGATCCTTAACTAATACATACTTATTTCCAGAAATTAAACCGTTATTTTCTATGTCTCAGATGGTTTGAAAAACTCAAAGCGCAGCCTACCTAGCCTTAACGAGTGTGGCGGGGTTGGTGCAGATAGATTCGCATTTCGTACAATTCTCAATTCGTGTGAATTAGCAGGGTATGTAATGTTTGATATGAATACTTATGGTCTAACGTTCAGATAATATAATTTTAATTCATATAATTTCATTTGATAACGACTAACTTAATATAATAAACATTTAATATAATTTTAGTTTTTATAATTTAATTTGATATAATTTACTTTTGATATAATGTACATTTGATATAATGAACTTTTGATATAATGTACATTTGATATAATAATCAAATGATATAAAACATTACTCATGTAATAAGCAAGCAGTATGCAAGCAAGCAAGCAGCATGCAAGCAAGTATGCAGCACGCAAGCAAGCATGCAGCATGCAGGTATGTATGGAGCATGCAGGCAGGCATAAATAAATAAATAAATAAAATAAATCTTTCCTACAATCACACCAATTATCTAGCCCAAGAGAAGCTTCGAAGAAACTCGTTAAATGGTTACTAGACAACGGATAAACATACTTAAAATACTTAAATACATACTTATTATACATAGAAAACACCCAGACCCGAGACAATTTAGAAAAACAATAATTTCTAAATTGACACGACCGGGGATCGAACCCGGGACCTCAGAGATGGCGACACCATGAAAACCGGTGTACAAACCACTCGACCAAGGAGGTCGTCAAAGCAGCAAGCAAGCAGGCATGCAGCATGCAGCAGGCAAACAGACATGCAGCATGCAAGCAGGCATGTTTTCTGTCACGGCTCCGGCGCTGCGGGACTCCGGCGGTCCCACACGAGCTTATCGTCGCCTCGTCCCTCCGCGCCTACGCGGGATTAAATTACACTCTAGCGTAGGGCAGACAAGTCTACGTGGAGTCAGTTTTGCCGCGATTCGTTTTTGTCACTGACGTTTTTAGCACAACCATAACGAAAACACAACGTATTAACTTTTTAATACAATATTTAAAATCAATTTAGGGTTAAAATGGTATTCTTATTTTTAAGCAAAAATTATATCAAAGTTATAGAATATGATTATTCTACCAATATAGCTTTATAGCATAAGTTGTTAGAGAATATGAGTATTATATCAAATGAATAATATACGTAATGTTGTTATAGGAAGTGTATTTAGAACAAGTAAAAATTATATCCAATGAACGTTATGTTCTTCTTTGAAATTAGTTCACTTGTAATTATATGAAATGATACGCACCCGAATTAGCAATTACTACAATTGTTATTTTGTACTATTCAATTTCTTCATATTAGCAGTTTGTCGCCGCACTCCCGATTCGTACAATTCTCAATTAGTTCATATTAGCAGTTTGTTCAAATTCGTGATTCGTACAATAAATCTTAAATCATAAAGTCTGTAAATATTCAGCAAGATCACTTTTTTGGCTTCTAGAATAGGGAACAGATATTCAGTGGACCACTATGAGCAATCATCACGTCACTCTCATCAGATCATTATAATATATTACAAAAGTCTGTATGGGTTCAATCACTTTTTTTGACCTTCTAAACCACTGAATTATAATCTTTAGATTGTACAAACTAAAAAAATCACCAATCGCTATATCAAAAAAATATAATTATAAACATCCCTTAACATTTAACTAAATGTTAACGAATTGCGAAATTGTACCAACCTATAAATTGTACAAATTAAGAAAATGCACCAATTGCTATACCAAAAAACTTTATACGAAATGCGAATTTGTACCAACCCAGCAAAAGCAATAATTTTGTACAAATTGAGACTATTTCTAAACTTAGAACGTCCGTAATAAATAAAGTTGCTCAGAGCAACTTCTTTTTATTATTTCTTACTAAAATATAAAACTTTGACTGTGTGTTATGTCCAAGATGAAAATTAATGAATATATATTTATCAGATGAATAAGATGAAAATAAATATAAATATTTATATTAATTTTCATCTTGGTCATCTTCATCGTCTTCAGCTGACGGTATCTATAAGGCAGTCTTGTAAAGATTCAAGAGGCAAAATTAAATATTCATGTTGATATAGGTTTGGTATGATTTCTTTTCCACATAAACGTTTCAAATCGTTGTATTTTGCAATTGAAATGGATTCTACTAATTTTGTAAGCAAAATCGCATTTATTTAATTTCACATTTAATTTGTACGCAAATTATTCCTCGGTAAAAACAGACTATGTTACTTTAAGTTATTGTAACATACACTCGGCGTCAAAAAAATCGCACCTCTTAGAAAATCACTTTCAAATGTCATTTACTCTTGATATGCACATGCAGTCGCATTAATTATGATTTTATTTACAAGGTTACTTAATTAACTTAATAAAAAACATTACTTTTCATTATCAAATAAAACCTAATGCAACAAATAAAGTGTCACAAAAATTCGATGCAAATTTTGCTACCCGTGAGAGTTGCTAGTTGCGCTTCCTTTGTGGGTATAAAACGGTCAACACGGGTTCAATGTGGGTCATTCGCTATTCAACCGTTGAAGAGGACACACGCACAGATTTTGATGGATACCACAGCTGATAAAGCCGCTCAAGTGGTTGCACTACTGCAATCAGGGGTGCGGCAGTGTGATGTCGCCCGGCAACTGAACCTGAGCCGTTATTCCGTTCGAAGAGTGTACCAGCGCTTCATAGAGACCGGTGGCTATATCCGCAGACACGGTTCGGGTAGACGTCGCTGCACTTCGGAAAGAGACGACCGGTTCGTTGTGTCGAACTCTTTGAGAAATCGTTTCTCCAACGCTGTTGAGTTGCAACAGCAGCTCCAGGCAGTTCGCAGACGCACCGTAAGCGTATCTACGGTTAGAAGAAGATTGAAGGAGAAGAAGATAGCGGCCCACAGAGCTGCTACGGGTCCAAAATTGACTGCAGCGCATCGGCGAGCCCGCTTGCAGTTTGCTCGTGACCACGTCGATTGGACCCTTGAGCAGTGGAGAGCTGTTCTCTTCTCAGACGAGACGCGAGTGTGTCTTTTCTGCAACGACCGACGGAGAAGAGTATACCGGAGGCAGGGTGAACGTTTCGCCCAAGCCTGCATCCAGGAGACGGTGGAATATGGTGGCGGATCCTGCATGTTCTGGGGCGGTATGTCTGCTGCCGGCAAAACCGACCTTGTCTGCGTCTCCCGGACTGGAGGTGCTCGCGGACAAGGGTCGCTGACTGCTCGCCGCTATGTCACTGAGGTCCTGGAAGTGCATGTGGTCCCCTTTGCCGAATCTTTTGGCGAGGGGTTCACATTAATGCACGACAACGCTCGCGCTCACACTGCAGGCATCGTGAGCGACTTCTTGCAGAGGTCCCAAATCTCTGTGATGCAGTGGCCAGCGCGAAGTCCGGATCTGAATCCTATAGAGCACCTCTGGGACCATCTTAAACGTAAGGTTCGATCTCGGGATCCAGCTCCTTCGACTCTACAGGAGCTCCAAGACGCGGTGATTGAAGAATGGGGGCTTATCCCTCAAGAAGAGCTCCTGAAGTTGGTGAGGTCCATGAGGGACCGTATGGAAGCCGTGATCAGGGCAAGGGGGGGTAACACTAGATTTTAAGTTAATTTTAAGACACTTTTTGTACATTTTTCTTTGTAAATTATCTGTTGTTAATTAGGACTTAATTAAGGATTTTTATTATTTTATTAATTTTAATGTTGTTTGTATAATTATAATTAAACAGAAAGTTAAATTTAATTGTTTTTTGATACTCCTTTTTGTTACCTTTCTAATGATACCCAACACTATCCTCTACATAAGGTTTAAGAATTTTTAAAGATGATTTTTAAAAGGTGCGATTTTTTTGACGCCGAGTGTAGTAAGTATCACTTACATTAATTTTCAATTAATTCAGTTCCATCTGTTTTTGTATTCATAACGTTTAATTTATATACTAACTGTTGGTATTAAATGTCAGTTATTTAAGTTTTGAATTACAATAAAGTAAATGTATATTTTTTTACAATAATTTAACTGCAACTGCAAATAGATTGAGTCACACTAACTGTAAATGATTAAAATAAATACTTTAATTTTAAGAAGAATAAGTTTTAGTTGCAATATTAAGTTTTTTTTTCAGTTTATTTATCAAATTTATTTTTAATGTTTTATATTTTAGCGTTTTATTAACGCTTAAATATACTTAAGTAAAATTTTAAACACTGAAAAAAGACGACAACCTCAGGCGGGAATCGAACCACGCACCTTCCGCATTCCGGGCGGCTGCCTTAACCACTTGGCTACCGAGGTCTGGCTTTCAACCGTCGAAATTTGTCAGTGCTTGATGCTTATGTTTTTAGTCAACATTGCTTCATCAAATCTTAGAAGTTTTCACCTCTGAGATCCGAAAGAAATATTTTTACAAATATTTGAACATTCGGTTAAGATGAAGCTGCGTTTATAGATTAATGTTTTATATTTTAGCGTTTTATTAACGCTTAAATATACTTAAGTAAAATTTTAAACACTGAAAAAAGACGACAACCTCAGGCGGGAATCGAACCACGCACCTTCCGCATTCCGGGCGGCTGCCTTAACCACTTGGCTACCGAGGTCTGGCTTTCAACCGTCGAAATTTGTCAGTGCTTGATGCTTATGTTTTTAGTCAACATTGCTTCATCAAATCTTAGAAGTTTTCACCTCTGAGATCCGAAAGAAATATTTTTACAAATATTTGAACATTCGGTTAAGATGAAGCTGCGTTTATAGATTAATGTTTTATATTTTAGCGTTTTATTAACGCTTAAATATACTTAAGTAAAATTTTAAACACTGAAAAAAGACGACAACCTCAGGCGGGAATCGAACCACGCACCTTCCGCATTCCGGGCGGCTGCCTTAACCACTTGGCTACCGAGGTCTGGTTTTCAACCGTCGAAATTTGTCAGTGCTTGATGCTTATGTTTTTAGTCAACATTGCTTCATCAAATCTTAGAAGTTTTCACCTCTGAGATCCGAAAGAAATATTTTTACAAATATTTGAACATTCGGTTAAGATGAAGCTGCGTTTATAGATTAATGTTTTATATTTTAGCGTTTTATTAACGCTTAAATATACTTAAGTAAAATTTTAAACACTGAAAAAAGACGACAACCTCAGGCGGGAATCGAACCACGCACCTTCCGCATTCCGGGCGGCTGCCTTAACCACTTGGCTACCGAGGTCTGGCTTTCAACCGTCGAAATTTGTCAGTGCTTGATGCTTATGTTTTTAGTCAACATTGCTTCATCAAATCTTAGAAGTTTTCACCTCTGAGATCCGAAAGAAATATTTTTACAAATATTTGAACATTCGGTTAAGATGAAGCTGCGTTTATAGATTAATGTTTTATATTTTAGCGTTTTATTAACGCTTAAATATACTTAAGTAAAATTTTAAACACTGAAAAAAGACGACAACCTCAGGCGGGAATCGAACCACGCACCTTCCGCATTCCGGGCGGCTGCCTTAACCACTTGGCTACCGAGGTCTGGCTTTCAACCGTCGAAATTTGTCAGTGCTTGATGCTTATGTTTTTAGTCAACATTGCTTCATCAAATCTTAGAAGTTTTCACCTCTGAGATCCGAAAGAAATATTTTTACAAATATTTGAACATTCGGTTAAGATGAAGCTGCGTTTATAGATTAATGTTTTATATTTTAGCGTTTTATTAACGCTTAAATATACTTAAGTAAAATTTTAAACACTGAAAAAAGACGACAACCTCAGGCGGGAATCGAACCACGCACCTTCCGCATTCCGGGCGGCTGCCTTAACCACTTGGCTACCGAGGTCTGGCTTTCAACCGTCGAAATTTGTCAGTGCTTGATGCTTATGTTTTTATGAGGTTGTCGTCTTTTTTCAGTGTTTAAAATTTTACTTAAGTATATTTAAGCGTTAATAAAACGCTAAAATATAAAACATTAATCTATAAACGCAGCTTCATCTTAACCGAATGTTCAAATATTTGTAAAAATATTTCTTTCGGATCTCAGAGGTGAAAACTTCTAAGATTTGATGAAGCAATGTTGACTAAAAACATAAGCATCAAGCACTGACAAATTTCGACGGTTGAAAGCCAGACCTCGGTAGCCAAGTGGTTAAGGCAGCCGCCCGGAATGCGGAAGGTGCGTGGTTCGATTCCCGCCTGAGGTTGTCGTCTTTTTTCAGTGTTTAAAATTTTACTTAAGTATATTTAAGCGTTAATAAAACGCTAAAATATAAAACATTAATCTATAAACGCAGCTTCATCTTAACCGAATGTTCAAATATTTGTAAAAATATTTCTTTCGGATCTCAGAGGTGAAAACTTCTAAGATTTGATGAAGCAATGTTGACTAAAAACATAAGCATCAAGCACTGACAAATTTCGACGGTTGAAAACCAGACCTCGGTAGCCAAGTGGTTAAGGCAGCCGCCCGGAATGCGGAAGGTGCGTGGTTCGATTCCCGCCTGAGGTTGTCGTCTTTTTTCAGTGTTTAAAATTTTACTTAAGTATATTTAAGCGTTAATAAAACGCTAAAATATAAAACATTAATCTATAAACGCAGCTTCATCTTAACCGAATGTTCAAATATTTGTAAAAATATTTCTTTCGGATCTCAGAGGTGAAAACTTCTAAGATTTGATGAAGCAATGTTGACTAAAAACATAAGCATCAAGCACTGACAAATTTCGACGGTTGAAAGCCAGACCTCGGTAGCCAAGTGGTTAAGGCAGCCGCCCGGAATGCGGAAGGTGCGTGGTTCGATTCCCGCCTGAGGTTGTCGTCTTTTTTCAGTGTTTAAAATTTTACTTAAGTATATTTAAGCGTTAATAAAACGCTAAAATATAAAACATTAATCTATAAACGCAGCTTCATCTTAACCGAATGTTCAAATATTTGTAAAAATATTTCTTTCGGATCTCAGAGGTGAAAACTTCTAAGATTTGATGAAGCAATGTTGACTAAAAACATAAGCATCAAGCACTGACAAATTTCGACGGTTGAAAGCCAGACCTTGGTAGCCAAGTGGTTAAGGCAGCCGCCCGGAATGCGGAAGGTGCGTGGTTCGATTCCCGCCTGAGGTTGTCGTCTTTTTTCAGTGTTTAAAATTTTACTTAAGTATATTTAAGCGTTAATAAAACGCTAAAATATAAAACATTAATCTATAAACGCAGCTTCATCTTAACCGAATGTTCAAATATTTGTAAAAATATTTCTTTCGGATCTCAGAGGTGAAAACTTCTAAGATTTGATGAAGCAATGTTGACTAAAAACATAAGCATCAAGCACTGACAAATTTCGACGGTTGAAAGCCAGACCTCGGTAGCCAAGTGGTTAAGGCAGCCGCCCGGAATGCGGAAGGTGCGTGGTTCGATTCCCGCCTGAGGTTGTCGTCTTTTTTCAGTGTTTATAATTTTACTTAAGTATATTTAAGCGTTAATAAAACGCTAAAATATAAAACATTAATCTATAAACGCAGCTTCATCTTAACCGAATGTTCAAATATTTGTAAAAATATTTCTTTCGGATCTCAGAGGTGAAAACTTCTAAGATTTGATGAAGCAATGTTGACTAAAAACATAGGCATCAAGCACTGACAAATTTCGACGGTTGAAAGCCAGACCTCGGTAGCCAAGTGGTTAAGGCAGCCGCCCGGAATGCGGAAGGTGCGTGGTTCGATTCCCGCCTGAAATTGTCGTCTTTTTTCAGTGTTTAAAATTTTACTTAAGTATATATTAGCGTTAATAAAACGCTAAAATATAAAACATTAATCTATAAACGCAGCTTCATCTTAACCGAATGTTCAAATATTTGTAAAAATATTTCTTTCGGATCTCAGAGGTGAAAACTTCTAAGATTTGATGAAGCAATGTTGACTAAAAACATAAGCATCAAGCACTGACAAATTTCGCCGGTTGAAAGCCAGACCTCGGTAGCCAAGTGGTTAAGGCAGCCGCCCGGAATGCGGAAGGTGCGTGGTTCGATTCCCGCCTGAGGTTGTCGTCTTTTTTCAGTGTTTAAAATTTTACTTAAATTTATTTTTTACTCACAGTTGTTATAAAGATTATGACTTTTTCAATTTGAAAATGTTAAGACTGTTAAGTATGTTGTGCCATTATTAAAATAATAAATATTGATTTTGGATTTGAGGTAGCTTTATTTTATTTGAATCGATCATAATTTGACGAATTATGACTGAATTCCTACATAAGTAATGTGGAAAGAACAGGGTTCTTTTTATTACTCAGAATTTAATTATTTATCTATGAATATAAATGACTTTTAATACAAAATAATCTACATCTATGGGTTTTTAGATTACGTCAGTAAATGTAATCTTAAAAAAAGGATATAGTGGGGTGTATTAAGAGGGTTTACGCATTTCGGTTTTCCATTCAAACTTCCAAGTTGACATTTTTAAAAACCAATAGGCTAATTTTGATGAAACTTTGCATGCTAAAGTAAAACACAGGGATCTAAATAAATTGTAAAAACATTTTTAAAAAACGTTTTTTAGCTGAGTTATTGCGATTTTAAGTCCACTATAGAAAGTTAAAAATCGCAACAGAGATGTATTAAATAGACTTTTGTTAACATCTAATCCCTTAATGTGTTGTAGCAAGAGTAAACGTGCAAAAAAATCCAAGTCCGATAGCTCCGATGAAAAAAATGTAGATGTAAATGAAAATAATGATTGTATGTAATTTTAACCTGTTTTTTCTTTCTTTTTAACTCGAAATAGTTATTTTTGATTTCTTTTGTATAATTTATATGTACTTATAGAATTTAATTTTATATATTATTAGAAATATATTATTATATACTTATTTGAAAACTATTTTTATAGTGTTTCATTTCATAAAATTTCGGAAAAACCAATAAATCATTTTGACCGGATTTTTTAGTATAATACTCCTATGTGTGGCGCACATTTCGCAACAACATACGCAACTTGCAACTCGAAAAAGCATATTAAGATATACCTAATAACAAAAAAGTTTATAAACTTCCAATACAGGCTATGGGAACATTATCCACAGTAACAAACAACAGTCACGGACAAAGCGATAAGTAAAGCTTCCTCAGCCTAAACTCAATACTATTTTTAATAATGCAATCCATTCTTCACATCAGAAGCATCCTGGCGTAAGTTGTAGTTAAGTCATTATGCAACTATACTGTCACTAATCTAGATTATTCCCAATCTTTCTACAGCACTAACACAATTTTTTAAAGCATTTTTATTTACAATTTTACACCCGAAATCTAGGGGCTTATGTGTAATTCGTGTTTCGAAGCATACGCATGTAACACAAGTAGCGCCATTGTGGATCTGAACAAAACATCACATATTGCAAAATATTTTGACTCATGATGGTTTACATCCGTATGCTATTGGACTTTAGTGGTAACTAAAGGCGTAATCACTGTTACGCCTGTCTGCTTCTGAATTAAGTCGTTTTATTAGGCAATGAAAGAGATAGAACTGCAATACAGCATGATGAGTGAAAGAGTAAGATGTTGTTGTTGATGTTAGTTGGCAGTTCGTAGTCGTGAAGTGAAGTGCTTGTGCGTGAATTAATAATGAATATTTGAACAAAAAGGATATTTAAATGTTTGAAATTTTCTAATTACGATGAAGAAGGTAAGTTAACACTTCATTTGTAAATAAACCATTCATTTTAGTATCAGTTTTGCGAATGAAACTCAGTTCTTTTACCTAACCTCTTAAAAATTTTTAATTAGTTGGTTTTGTGTTTTCAATTTTATATTGTTGGAAATTAACAAATAATGTTGATTAATGTGTAATAATATGTTTATTTCAAGTGCGGTCCGTGGAATTATTTGGAGAATTACGTAATATTAGGTTGTTAGGTATTTTATCTTCAACGTAGAAACCGTTTGGTTCAAAGTAGTGTCAAATTTTTACTATATTTTTGTAGTAGTCTGCGTGCTCACCTCAAGTAAAACACAAACCTTACACATTTTTTTTACTGTGCTCATATGAGTAACATGTTTTCTTTCTAGATAATATTATTGCTGGTAGCCCAAAACTGCCATGATTGCCGCAGTATTATGAAGATCGGAAGATCATGAAGAAAACCATAGGGAAAAGGATTATCACCATGAACCTCCAAATAATGAGGAAGGTATATTATCTTTTCAGTGTCTATTTAGAAAAAAATAGTCTTTATTTAATTATTAAGTTTATTCTTTTTTACTTAAACGGGTACATGCACAGATACTACTTTCCTACCTACAAAAGTTCATAGAGATTGGTTTGTTGTTGTCGTATTATATTATGTATCTTATAAATATAACAAGTGTTTCTTTTCTATATGACATTGTTCCTAGAAACCCAAAACAACCATCAGTGTCCTAGCAATACTATTTTTTAGAGAATTCTGATGACAGTGTTAAGGACAAGGATTACGATCCTCAAAAATTCATCAGGGACAGATTTTAAAATTTCGGAATGTATTATATGGCAAATAATAAAAAACTCTTCAGGCAATTTCTTTTACAAAACAGACTTCAATCAACAAGACTTTTTGAACTTAACCTCTTGCGGAAGTCTGGGCAGCCAGATTTTCTGCAGTACGATCGACAGATAAACTAATTTCAACTGCGAATTATAAAGATCTGATGACTCTTCTACAGTGGGTAACTGAAGAATTCCACTCCCATTTTAAACATCTTAGTTATTCTGACAATGTATCCGATGTGATAGAAATTAATTAAGAGATAAACTAGCAAATGGAGCACACAAGAGTGAAGAGCTTTTTACACATAAGACTGTATTTTGTTAATATTTTAGACTGATTTTGATATAAGTAAGTGTAACAAATGTCAGTTATACTGGTCAAATAAAAAACAGATAAGACTGTATTTTGTTATGTATTTATATCGTTATTATAGACTGATTTTGAGCTTAGTGAAGTATTACCAATGGAAATACTAATTTGTTAATTGTTTATATTTAGATGTTGTTAAAGCTACTATGCACAGCAGTAGGTACTTTTTTTACTAGATATGTTCTATGTTAAACTTTGCATACACTAAGATAGCTTACAATTATTGCAATTGGTATCTTTATTTAAAATTACCAAATTTGTACCTGTTCATTTTTGCAACTGTTATTTACGCCATTCAAAACAAATAAAATTTTCAAAGGCATTCAGCATTACTTCACTGATACGTCCAGTACTTCTCGGAATTGCTGCAAAATATTAGAGGCATATAGGCATATTAAACGGTTTCACCTTTATATAAACACGCAGTTCTTGTTGAGTATGAATAATAGAGGCGTATCTATTGGCGTATGTATAAATGCGTTCCCAAAAAGATTTGGATTTGATCAGTTAGTCAGACGCAATTTTAGTTACGACTTAATTCTAAAACTTTTATGGAGACATAACATTCAAATACGTCTTTGACTTGATCAACATTTATTGTACAAAGTTATGCGTCTTAAACATTTTCATAACTCAGATGCTTAGGGGCGTATGATACGACTTAAGAAAAAAATATAAGCTTTTTAGTATCATAAAAAAGTCTAATGTCATAACAATCAACAAAAATACTTACCAAAATAAATATTCTGCAATAATGAACTGCTTTCTTCAACCTAAGTTTTGTATACATCGATTAAATTATGAGACAAAGTTTTTTTTTTTTATACTTAGCCTGGCAAATGACCCCACTCCACCTGATGTTAAGTGGAAATGAGGTCCAGGCGCGAGGACAACTGGTGCAGCGTAAGAGACGTAGCATCAGTCATCCTCACTCTGCCGGCCCACAAAGTGCTTCTTCACGCCTCGTTTGAAGGACCCTATGTCATAGGTAGGAGGGAATACGTGTGCTGGTAGACTATTCCATCTTTTGGAAGTGCGGCAAAGAAACGAGTCACCAAATTTCTTTGTGCGTGATGGAATGTTAGAGACTGTAAATTGGTGACTCCGCAGAGCAGCACGCGTACTCCTATGGAGGAAGGGAGAAGGAGGGATGAGGTCAAAGAGTTCTTCAGAGCACTCGCCATGGTATAAACGGTAAAAGACGCTGAGTGACGCAATATCTCTACGCAATTGCAAAGGCTCGAGAGTTTTAGTGACCTCTGCATTGCCGATAATGCGCACAGCGCGGCGCTGCAATCTGTCCAAGGCATCGAGAAGGTACTTTGCGGAGCCGTCCCAAAGGTGAGAGCAATACTCCACGCAAGACCGCACCTGTGTCTTGTATAATAGACACAACTGATCAGGCGTGAAGAATCGCCGCACCTTGTTCAGGTCACCGAGTTTACGTGAGGCATTTTTAATCACGGTTTCGATGTAGTCCTTTTGGTTCAGATCGCAGCGGATATCCATACCGAGCATGTTAATACAGCTCTGCAGGCCTAGAGATGTACCCTGAAGAGAGGGAAGGGGAAGGAATGGCGACTTTTTCGCTGTGAACGCGCACACCTGTGTTTTGTTGGCATTGAACTCCACCAGATTATCGTAGCCCCATTTAGAAATGAGGTCCAACACCCGATCGAGCTCAATGACAAGATTTGCTCGCTTTATTTCGGTGTCTACCCGCCCAGCCGTTGGGTGCCCGTTATATCCCCCATGCACTGTGCTACCATCTGCATAGCAATGAATGTTTCCAAGAGGAAGCATGTCATTGATATGCAGAAGGAACAGCGTGGGGGATAGAACGGAGCCTTGAGGAACACCAGCGTTCACTGACATGAACCGCGAAGCGCATCCATCCGAAAGGACACGGATTCTACGCTCATGCAGGAAGCTGGCAATCCAGGTACAGAACTGAGCGGGCAAACCGTATGCCGGGAGCTTGGAGAGAAGAGCTTTGTGCCAGACCCGATCAAAAGCCTTGGCTATGTCAAGGCTAACTGCCAGTGACTCGCCACGCTTGTCAATAGCCTCACCCCAGAGATGTGTGACGTACGCTAGAAGATCACCCGTTGACCGTTTTGGCCGAAACCCATATTGACGATCGTGAATTAGGGAGTGATCTTCTAGGTATCGAATAAGCTGTTTGTTCAATATTCGTTCTAGGATCTTACACAACACTGAAGTTACGGCTATAGGGCGGTAATTAGTCGGATCTGACCGATCTCCTTTTTTAGGGATCGGTTGCACATTAGCTTCTCTCCAAGATTCCGGCACACAACCCGAAGAGAGCGAGAGACGGTACAGACGCGTTAACACAGGGGACAACTCCGCTGCGCACATTTTCAGGACTATTGCTGGGATGCCATCAGGACCGTTAGCTTTCCGGATATCGATTGACTGCATTTCCGCACGGACATCACACTGCCTGATTTTAATATCAGACATTGTGTGGCCACAGTGAGGAATTGAGGGTGGCTGTGCATCACAGTCATCGATCCGGGAGTTAGCCGCAAAGAGTTTGGCCAGGAGATCGACCTTTTCCTGCGGCTTGTGAGCTAAAGTTCCGTCAAGACATCTCAGTGGTGGCAGCGAGGGTTGGCAGAAGTTGGATTGCACGGCTTTGGCCAGACGCCAGTAGCTACGGCTGCCCGTAGGATGCGTCAGGAGTTCTTGGCCTACTCGTGCAACACGCTGGGCATCCGCTCTAATGTAGGCCCTCTTACACGACTTGGTGGCATTATTATAGGCTGCTTTTAGCGAGCGAGTTTCGGGAGCCCCATGAGCTTTACCTCTGATCCAAGCGCGGTATGCCGTCTGTTTGCTCTCAACAGCGCTGGCACACTCGCGATTGAACCAGCGGTTGCGTCTGCCTTTGCTGATGATATAGGAGTGTGGAATATAGTATTCCATTCCTAATACTATCTCAACAGCAACGGCAGTGGCGCTAGCAGTCGGGTCCTTTCCACTAAAGCAGCGCTGCCTCCAAGGGACGGATGCAAAATACTCCCGCATCCCGTCCCAGTCTGCCGACGCGTAGTGCCAAATCTGGCGTTTCGAAACCGCTGTTGGCGGGCGCGATGCCAAGGGCACTGTGCTGGATATCAAGCAGTGATCCGAGGAACCTAAAGGAGCTCGAATCTCCACCCGGTATCCAGCTGGGCGACTCGTCAGCAGAAGGTCGAGTAAGGAGGGCGCATGGCCAACTATGTCTGGGATCCTGGTGGGCTGGTTCACCAGTTGCGTCAGGTCATGCGTGAGAGCGAATGCGTGGGCAGTTCTACCAGCATGGTCTGTTTTGGAGGAACCTAACCACAACTCATGGTGGGCGTTGAAGTCCTCCAAAAACACCAGTTCCGCCGATGGAAACCGCTCCTGCGCATCATCTGCTACCCGACTAAGATGTTCAATTAGTCGAGTTGTCTCCATGTCGCCGTTATGGGATCGGTAGACGCAGACGTAGACACGGCAATGAGAGCCTAAGTCGACGTGTACCACTAGAAGGGAGAAGGAAGGGTCATCCAGACAGCGCAGACGGCGACAGCAAACATCCGCCCGAACGAATAAGCAAACTCCGGCTTTGGCTTTGAAGGATTCTTCAAGCACAAAGCCGGGATAGTTCAGGTAGGTGGTGTCAGCTGGGCGGATTATTTGCGACTCCGTCAGGAACAACATTGCTGGCCGTGCCGTCTCAAGATGGTGGTGGACGGCATTGAGGTTTGCATGGAGTCCGCGGATGTTAGCGAACTCCACCTCAAACGGTAAGGTTGTGGTGGGGGTGTGCACCGCTGTAGTACCAGTTTTGTTGTTAGGCGCTGTCATTTTAGGAGTGGAAAGAGAGAGGCGTGAATCGAGAAAATGATGCCGCGATGCGAATGGTCAAAGTGCGGTGGCCTGTTTCCCCAGGAATTTGCCCACAGACGAGTATTATTAACCTGCCGAACGGAAGGGCCCCCGAACCCCCCCGGGAATGGCCGCCGGGACCCCACCTTCCGGTCACCAACCGGCACGACGGACCACCCCGAGATTATGCGTGGCATGGTGAGGCAGCCTCACGAGCTGGTTAGGCTCGCTTGGGCCCCTGTACTGTGCCACGGGCGGCCAGCGGGACAACCGTTTCTACGGGTCTCCCTAGTCCCTATCTACCGACCTCAATAGATAGGGTATCGCAACTGGAAATACGGGTCCGGTTGTGTTTTCAGAGGTACTACGGGGTTCCGGTTCTAGCCCCCCGCTGGTCGTGCCTTTAATAAATAATAAATTTTAATAAATTTTGGTTACGCTCACACCAATTATCTAGACCAAGATGAGTATTCTTGTGAAACTCGTTTATATGGTAAGATAACGGATAAATATACATAAACATAGAAAAAACACCCAGACCCGAAATCAATTTAGAAAAACAGTTTTTCTCTAAATTGACCCGACCGGGGATCGAACCCGGGACCTCAGAGATGGCGACACCATGAAAACCGGTGTACAAACCACTCGACCAAGGAGGTCGTCGTAACCAGGCGCCTCCGGCGGGATCCGAACATGGGTTGGACTCGTAGTGGCGTGTGGTTAGCTGTAGAGCTTGGGAATGTTCGTTTGTCCTGGTATTGTGTGCCAGGACTTCCAAACTCGTGCACAGCGAGCGGGGCCTAGTAGCGGTCTCTGAGGGGCCACAAGCGAAAAGTCCTGCGGGGAACGTGAGTTTCCCTTATAGTTGGCAGCTTTGTCCGGTGGTTTTCATTGGACATTGGTGTTGACATCTCCGGTACTAGTCTGGAGAACTAGTAGAGGCGGCCTCCTAGATGCCGTAGCCTCCGGTCCAGCCAGCCGCGTAGGACGTGGGAACTGGCTAGGCGCCCGGATGGGTTCCGAGAAGTGAGTGTGCTTACTACTCCGCTACCAAGGTGGACACTTGGGAGTTGACTTTAGAGTCGACGACCCTAGCAGTGGCAACTGCGAGTTGTGCCCTTCGTGCAACGAGAAGTGAGCGAGCTTGACAGCTCCGGTTACCTATCTGGACAATAGGCAGTGAACTACACGTGTTCACGGGGATACTCTCCTGAGACACTAGTCTTATGAGTGGTCTCCTGCGCGAGTGTTCTACTGGCGCAGGGATGTCTGGCACTTCTTGCAATAACCTAACGGTTGGTCTCGAGGTGCCAGTACAAATAAACTTAGTGAAGTAAGGAGAGGGGTCTCCCTGGTCGGCAGGTTAACGAAGTCCTCCTGGCACTGGTTTGACGGAAGCCTCCACAGACCAAATACATCGCAGCATCATCCTCTCGAGCTCTGGTTATACGCTGGCTGATCCCGAAACGCGACCGACAAGCAGTCACTTGACGGGTTTTACACCATGCGTACGGTGGTCACCAACCAGACGGGTCAAGCCCTACCACCAGTGGAGCAGATCATCGCTCGAAAAAGTCCGTTAGTCGCTTCTTACGACACCCACCGGACGGAGAGAGGGGCGGCGATTGGTATTCTTTCTCCGTTACCGCACGGATAAATTTATTTTTGCTCTCCTTAAAAGTAGCTATTTTTTACTTACGCCAGGATGCTTCTGATGTGAAGCATTATGTCATACATTTAATTTTGGGACAGTTCATTAATAAAAGTTGGAACTAGCCAGCGCCTTTCACGCCTTCCATAATAGTTTTTTATTCTGGGGATAGCCAGTTTATTTATATTGCAGATCGAGTTGGGTTTGTATGTACTCTATTCTCAATATTAAAGTAGTTTCCGTATTGTTCAGTAATGATTGCTAGCTTGACCTTTTTTCAATCAGGAGAACTTAAATTTAATTATAAGCATCAAAACTTGGGCGCTAAAATCGCAGCACGAATATTATTTTTAGAAGAAAGAAAGGAATGTAAATTATATTTCTGTCTAAAACATAACTAAGTAAATCAAATACTTTTTTTAGCTTCTTTTCAAAAGTTTATCAGCATTCAAGATGTGATCCTAGAATAAATACCTTTTGCCATATTCGAAGACGTCCGTTCACGTTAACGATTCTTAGTATGTACATGTTAAAAATTATAAGTGCCAAAAAAGGTTGTACGACTTCATTATTAGAGTCCAACAGCTTCTGTGGTGTAATGACCCCGAAAGGTCATAGGTTTTTATTTGATATTAACTAAATTGTAAAAAACTAGCAATTGGGTCACCCGACGGGAAATAATAACCATCACTCATGGGTTGCCGCAACACTAGAGGAATCGCAAATGCGTTTCTGACCTTTGAGAAAAGTAGACCTGTTGATCGGAGATACATAAGTCGACGATTTGAATGGTACAACGTTTCTTTACAGGTGCTAAAAAATTATTAATGTTTATTGACGTCGATGACTAAGACAACAACACAAACCTAACTACAAAACGCAACCACGTACCACAACACCCGATGTTTCCTCCACTAACTTAGTAGCTTTCAATATGTTCAAGAAAGTTTCGTTATACTTTGTTGTAGCATTGTCTACTTCTAGAGCGTCTCGCTCACCTCTTGTATGTACGTTTGAAGCTTCAACCACCTTTCTTGTCCATTCATCAGCTTTCAATGCTAAATATAATACTGTCACCGCGACATATACCAGTTCTACATCCACTGACATTGTAAGTATCAGAAGAATAGCTTTTCTCCACGCAAGTATCCATCCTGAATCGTACAGTATCTTCATCACAGCAGTTAAAATGAAGATCGTACTTAAGAGCAGAAATACCGCCCAAGTCAGTATTTTCAATGTCTTGCAATGTCTCTCCTTGTACAGAGTCTTATTCAATTCTTGCAATAACACTAGCAAGCGTTTATTGTTTTTTCTATTACAGAAATTCGTGATAAACATCAATATTGAAATGAAAAATAGGCTGAGGTAGAAGTAGCTGTGATAAAAAACTACGTAGATGTTGGAACATTTTTTTGTTACGAAATAGAATAGTATAGTAAGTAGTACTAAATAAACTACGTTGAACGGCAGATAATTCAGCCCAATCGCAGCGACTGTGTCATCACTTTTCAAAGTATATTTTCTGGAAAACACTAGGGTGTTGACAATGTATACAGGCTTCATAATACTATGAATCTCTAAATCGGACATTGTTCTCTGTTGCTGTTCACTGTTGTACTTTGGTGATACAACGATACTTTAGTGTGTAAATTGCAATGTAATTTCAATATTTTTTTTTGTTTATATTAGGCTGGAACCACACTGCGATCAGATTTATCTATTTCTTTTATATCCACTACCTTCATCTTACTGATAGTAAGTGATGATAAGGTCTCGCGGAATCTTCAACCACTGAGGAACTGGCTATCTTATCTCTAAACTGTCGGAAGACAACCATGCTATGGACTTTTTTTTTATGCAGATAGACTTTGGATTAGATGATGTAAACATGCTTGTCAGGCGGACTTAACGAGCCTTACCACATACCAAACCAAGTATACAAAGATGTACCCCCCGCTGCATATCGTACCCTTATTCTTTTTTGAAAGTAACCCATCGTCGACGGATGTGGATGACGCATTTCCTTGAGCGTCGGGGTTGCCATTTTGCACGTTACAATATTTATATAATACCGGGTGATCGGATGGGTGATCAAACCAAAATATAATCTCTTTAGCTCTCCGTGCTTCACAAGAAATGTTAAACATTTAGACCCGGTTAAATATCTGGGCGATGGGGCTATAGCGACAGGCTAGAAATATTCTATTCTATTGTACTTACTTACGTCTTACTATTTCGGTATGATTACGTTTTTGTAACCACAATATGCACTCGTTAATATATAGGTACCTATAACAAGAAACTCTAACCACTGTCATGTGTACCAAGCTTTATCGTTAACGTTTAAAACGTTTAAGTAGAGTAGTCTATTAATAAATTAGTTGATTGAGAAACATACTTAACATAATACAATTTCAGAGGTAACTGTCACTAGGTTTGCCCATGAGATCTTTATAATTTTATAATTGCCGCCCATACACTAAAATGTCGTTAACTGCAAAATTACATTTTCTTTTTTTAAGAAGGAGGCAAACGAGCAGGTAGTTTACCTGATGGAGAGCAATCACCGCCACCCATGGACACCCGCAAAACCAGAGGAGTCGCAGATGCGTTGGCGACCTTTAAAGAAGGAATAGGGCTAAAGAAGGAATACGAATTGTGAGGGGGGAGGGGCCTTCTGAGCTCTCACTGGCCGGACGAAACACAACAGCAGCACCAAGTGCCATTATTTCACGCCGGATATTTGTGAGAGGGTGGTTTCACCCCGGGCGAGCCGGCCGAATGAGTACTGCAACGCAGGGTGGCTCTACCACTCAGTCAGTATCACTCATTTAGCACCACCTAGAGGTCACGTATTGACGTATCACGTACGGACGCGAGTAACTTTAACCTACAAAAATTTCGAGATAATCGCCACTTAATAAAAAACCATAGCTGTTTGAGAACTATGAAACTGATTTGAAATTTTGTGATAACATTTAATTGGTATTTAGAAGAGCTTTTACGTAAACTTATTTTAATGCAAATAATAAAATATTATTTAGACCCAAGCTATCGGTAGCTATTATTATTATTTAATATTGTGTGTGTGTGTTTCATCATTAATATCAATATTAAATTTTTTAACAATTTATATATTAATCTTCTTCTTCTTCTTCTTCTTTCGTGTCGTTGGTTCGTACAACAAAGATACCACTATTATATGTGATTGGCCCAGAAAGTAGCTAGATCTATCGCTGCATCCGTGGCTGCCATAAGCTCATCCGTGTCACACGCATGTGGGGCCAGCGGGCAAGAGAGCAAGTGCTGCATAGTCTGCTCGGCGACACCGCACTTGCACGGAACCTGGGACATGTCGGCGTAACCCCATCTAAATCTGTTAATTCCACAGCGGCCCACTTGTGTCCGTAGTCTATTTAAGGACTTCCATGTAGACCATGGAAGGTCGTGACCGGCGGGAAGTTCTTCTGCAGGCTCGACAAATCCAGGCGGGGGACTGTATTTTTCTTTCCACAATTTGACTCTTGCATTGCTAGGTTGTGATAGTAGGGTTTTTGTGGTAGCAATAAAGCTGTGGCGGCTTTTGAGTCGAGCTTTTTGAAAAATATGACCGTAGAGAGGATGCCTGTTGTCATTCTCTTGTTTAGATTTCTCTACGGCGCTAGCTATTTCTCGACGGACTGCTGGAGGAGCAATGCCTACGAGCGGGTACAGCATTGAGGTTTTTACAGGCTTGAGGCACCCCGTTACAATGCGACAGGTCTCGTTAAGGGCTGTATCTATCTCCCTTGCATGAGTAGAGCGGTGCCACACTGGGCACGCGTACTCACCCGCCGAGAAACATAGGGACAAGGCCGTAGTCCAGAGGACCTGTGGGGAAGCGCCCCAGGATGTTGATGTGAGACAACGAAGCAGGTTGTTCCGAGAGCCAACTTTTTGCTTTGTATTTTGGCAATGGTTTCTGAGAGGTAGAGTCCTGTCAAGAGTGACTCCAAGGTATTTGGGGTGATTGTTGTGCTGAATTTGAACGCCACACCACAAGATATTTAACTTACGTCCTGCTTCGCGATTTCGTAGGTGAAACACGCTTGATTCGGTTTTTGATGGATTAGGTCGGAGTGCGTTGTCGTCGTAGTAATCAGCTGTTTCTTTTAAGGCCTCATTCAGAATTAGTTCCGCTTCCTCGAATTTCTCGGTTTGTGCAGCTAACGCTAAGTCGTCAGCGTACAGAAACTTAGCTGTACCTAGGGTACAGGGTTGGTCGTTCGAGTATACGTTAAATAGCATCGGTGCCAGTACGCTTCCTTGAGGTAACCTGTTTTTCTGTGTGCGCCATTTGCTTTTTTGTGAGTGAATGTGGACTTGAAAGCGACGGTTCCGGAGCAGTTCACCGAGCAAACGGACAAAGCTAGGGTCCTCCGTAATTATTGTAACTTTTGCCAGCAAGCGCCTAATATTTACTGTGTCGTAGGCTGCTGTCAAATCAACAAAAACTACTCCGGTGACTTTTTTAGCCTCAAATCCGTCCTCTATGTACTGAGTCAGGTTCAAGATTTGCCCGGCACACGATTTACCTGGGCGGAAACCAGCTTGCTCCGGTATCAATTTTGGTTCTAGGTAAGGTGACAGCCTATTTAAGAGAAGTCGTTCAAAGAGTTTGTAAGTGTGGCACAAAAGGGATATGGGACGGTAGCTTTTTGGATCCGACGCGGGTTTACCAGGTTTTTTTCAATTTCAATTTTCAAAAAAAGAGCCAGGACACTGCCACTGGACCAAATTTTTTTATTTGTTCGACGGTAAGATCGTCAACTCCTGCAGCCTTGCCAGGTTTTAGTAGCTGTATGGCATCATTTATTTCCATTAACGTAAATGGTTTAAAGAAATTGGTAGAGTTATCCAAACTGGGCGAGCGTTTTGGTAGATTTCGTAACCGGTGCGGGGGTTTGCCATTCAGCAGAAGTTGGTGGGCTATTTGGTTTGCCGTTACGTTACCGGGATTGGCAGAATTAGGGGGGTTGTCAGTTAGTTTCCGGATGGTAGACCAGGCTTTTTTACTATTATGCGTGAAGTCTACACTAGCCACTGTATCCATCCATTTCTTTCGACGCCCGTCACTTACCATTTTCATCAGCTCCTCACCAGAAGCGATAGTTTCTTCCGCGAAGGGATCCCGATCGTACAGTTTTTGGTACTCAGCAAGAAGTTTGGCAGAATCGTGACTCAAGCCGGGGACGTAACATGTGCGGCAGCCTCTTTCAATAAATTGATCGTAGTTCTCAGAGGATGGGTCGACGGAAGATAATCGGTCATCAAGGTCTGTCTGGAAAAGTTCCCAATTCGCTTTCGAAAAGTTAAAACGCCTGCGGAATGGAACTTGTATTGCTTTCACTGCCTCTTGGAATTGGCAAGCTATAGGTCGATGTTGTGTGTTAGGGATCGGAGAGCAAACCGTTTTTGTGCACCATGAACTAACATTAGCGCTGACAAAAATAAGATCTGGGTTATACCCTCTCTTCCAGCGACCGCTATTGAATGAAGCAGGCAGTTTGGCGTTGTGGATTAATGTTAAGTTTTCTGCTTCCGTCCACTCCTCAACCACGGCACCGTCTTCATTTGTGTCTCGGTAGCCCCAAGACGTGCTGTGGCTATTAAAATCTCCAACTATAACTTTGATGTTCTGGTTGTCAAAGTTACTGAGCTTCTTGAATTTAAATGGTTGGTTTGGTGGTTTATATACCGAAGTTACCGTGCAGCTGCCGATATCAATTGTTATCATCTCTATCGAATCTTGAGATTCGCTGATTACGGAGTTGACTTTTACGTTAGGTCTAGAAAAAATAGCGCTGCCGTGTTTTGAGTGAGGTAACTCGGCAATGAGTGTCATTCCCGGGATTCGTGGTCTTATTTGGTCGGGTCCCCGATGGGTCTCTTGCACGCAAATGATGTCACATTGAGTTGAGCGATGTAAGTCTGACAAAATGATGGATTTATCCTCGAAAAACCTTCGATATTGATTGAGACGACAGAGAGAGCAGTTTTTGGGTATTGAAAAGAACTATTTTGTTGTGGCACTAAAAAGTGCCGTTGAGGGGGGTTCTGAGAAGAACCGTTTGTACGAATATATATAATAATATATATTAATGATCACCATGAAAGCCATCGAGTGGCGCAGCTAAATCATGAGTCACAAAAGTGACAAGGCTTCTGTAAAAAGCCATCGAGTGGCGCGGCCAAAAAATAAATGATCACAGAGTAGCCTCGGTAAAAAGTAATTTTGTTCTATCTCCGAAACTATCGGAGATGTGAGTTGTGTTGCGCAAGCTCGGTTGTACGGAGAAGTTCACGCGGATGTTAAGACTATTGCATGGCAACATGACCTGCTGTGTTTCGGCTAAGGGAGAGCAGTCTGGTTTCTTTCCCGTAAGTTGCGGAGTAAAGCAGGGTTGTGTTTTAGCACCAACCATATTCTCCATGTATTTTTCAGTGGTTGTCGCGAATGCTTTACAGGACAACCAGAATGGCATCCGTATCCGTTTCCGAACTGATGGGAAACTCTTCAATTTGGCCCGGCTCAAAGCACATACCAAGGTGTCTATGACACCATCGCTGAGATCATGTATGCTGACGATCTTTGTTTTGTGGCGGAAAGTCCAGAAGGCTTGCAAGAATTGATAAGCAACCTTAATGTGGCATGTTGCAGGTTTGGTTTAAAAATAAATGTAACTAAGACTGAGGTTATGGCTATCGACGCTTCACACCACAACCACCTGCATATGCAACTCGACGGAGCTCTCCTCAGGCACGCTCGCACGCTCACGCTCTCCTTAGCGATAGTCTTGCCGAATTTTCTTTACTCTAGTGAAACCTGGACTCTGTATCGCAGGCACATACGCGCATTGGAAAGATTCCACCTCAGGTGCCTTCGAGAAATCATGAACATCCACTGGACCGATAAAGTTCGAAATACGGAAGTCTTGCGTCGCGCTGGTGTTTGTGGTATGGAGGCCTGCCTAATACAGCGGCAGCTGCGCTGCTGTGGTCACGTGGCGAGAATGCCCGACGAGAGACTGGCAAAGCGCATCTTCTTTTCAGAACTCGAAGTTGGAAAAGGAAAATCTGGCGGCCAGTTCCTCAGATATAAAGATGTTCTGAAAAGAAATATGAAGCGATGCAACGTAGACGATTCTCGTTGGGAAAGTTTAGCTGAACAACGGACACAATGGAGGCATACATTGCAGCAGCATGTAAAACTTTTTGAGGAACAGATGAGGCTAGAACTAGACAACAAAAGGGACTTGTTAAAAAATAAAGCCTCTCTCCCCTCTCTCTCTCCCTCTCTCTCCCCGCTCTCCCCGCTCCCCCCCTTCTCAATAACCTATAATTACATAAACGGTACCCTAACATGTCCTCATTGCAGAAGGACTTTTACTGCCAAAATAGGATATATTAGTCATCTAAGGGCCCACCGTAGTTAAACTTATAGATGAGCAATGGTCACCGTAGCCGAAATCGGCCAAGGGAGGATTATAATGATTATTAGCGAAAGTTTACCGCTTTAACCCTCCCTACTTTATCCCGCTGTAATGTTACCCCCCAAACCCTCTCCCAAAATAAAAAGTTTTTTAGCTTAGGAAGCACGTGTCGGACGTCAGTGCTTCTTTGACAACTTTTTATCCCCACACCCTATCCTATCCCTACCTTTAATAATCTTACCACCCCCTAGCCCTAGATCCCACCCCCAAATAGTATTTATAGTATCTCCGGACCCCTCCCCCCCCCCCCCCCCGATTGGGACCAAATTGGTACCAAAAGGAGAGGAAAACTCTATTTATTGACACACCCACTGATTCTACATATAACACATAGAACCGTGAAAAATTAATTTAAACTTTTTATGTAATTTTAGTTTAAATTAATTTTGTCACCTGAACCTCTTTTGTGGCCAGGTTTAGTATTAGGACAATCTGTGATTTAGATTTAAGGCTTTAATTATTTATTGACATTTTTCTTTTATCAAATTTTAACTTTAATTTTAGCCTTATTTATTTTAATCACAGTTTTAACTTTAATTATTAAATTGCCATTTTGCGTTAGATTAGGACTCATGCACCTTTTTTGAGGACAGGCATAGTTTTTAAGATTTTAATAGGTTTATTGACTTTTTATGTTTGACTTGTTTTTAACCCTATTTATTTTATTTACCATTTTACAGTAGATTAGGACTCCTGCACCTCTATTGAGGACAGGCATTAGCTATAAGACATTTTAAATAATTTTAAATTATTTATTTCTTTTGTGTTAAATTAAATTTGACCATATTTTAATTGTAAATTATTTAAGATTAGGACTCCTGCACCTCTATTAAGAACAGTAATTAGTTTTAAGGTTTTAAACTAATTATTTGACCTTTAATCTTGATTTTTGACTTCTAAAAATTTATTTTTTTATTTTTTATTTTTTATTATTTAATTTGATTTTACTTTGATTCTATTTTGAATTAAGCGGATTTTTACAACTTATACAAACTTCAATAGGTTAGTTAGGTTTAGGATTTTATTGTGTCTCTTTTAAGTACAGGCTTTTAGTATTAAGACCAAAATTTTATTGAATTCTTTTAACTGTTTTATTTTGTCTAATAGGTTGTTTTAGAACAAGGCTTTTGTTGTCTTAATGTTGAGACCCTGCGACTCTATTGAGTTCAGGTATTAGTTTAAGGTATTTATTTTAAATTTTTAAAAGCTGACAAAGTTGCTCCTTCGGGTCTTTGCTTATCAACATCAAAACACACAACACACACAGACAACACTACACATTTACAACAGTACTCAATAGAACAAACATTAGAATCACCCCTTACCTTTTTAAAATCAGTTTTAAACTCTTTTTTTAATTATTATTGCTTTGATTATTTAATCAATTGAAATTCTAAAATTTTAATTATTAAATTTTCAAACTTCTAATCTTATTATTCAATTCAATTTACTTAATTTTAATTTTATTCCATTTTATTTTAATCCAATTTTAATACAATTAATTCTATTTCTATTTTAGTACAGTTTTACATTAATTTAATCTAGTCATATAGTACTGTCCACTTTTTACAACTTTTACAAATTTAATTTTAACGTGTAGTGTCGTCTTATTTATTTGATTTTAATTAGGTTTTACTAGGTATCTACAACTTTTGCAACTTTATTTTAACGTGTCAATTTATTATTTTATTGTCCGTCCTAATTTTTTTTTTTAATATGGCTGCCTGCACCTCTAAGGTGAACAGTAGAGAGGAATCGGTGGTATACCAATCCCCACCTCTCAAGCCAAAACCGAAAATGCCGTCAACGGCACCCAAGACGACAGACCTAGAATTGCCTACTCAGCTTATGGGGTCTCTACCTTTAGATCGTGTTAATGTTACTAGACCTTTTCAAATAGTTGGTACTGATTATGGGGGACCATTTAATGTTAAACAGTCTAGAATTAGAAAACCAGTTATTACAAAGGCCTATATTGTACTATTTGTGTGTTTTATAACGAAAGCTATACATATTGAATTAGCTTCTGATATGACAACAAACACATTTTTAGCATGTTTAAAAAAACTTATCTATCGTAGAAATAAGCCAACAAAAATATATTGTGATAATGGCACCTATTTTAAAGGAGCAAATAATATTTTAAATGATTTATATGAATTACAGAAATCCACAAGCCATCAAAATGCGGTGCATGAGTTTTGCAATACGGAAAGAATTTCTTTTCACTTTATTCCTTCCTATTCTCTCGTCTTTGGCGGTTTGTGGGAGGCTGGTATTAAGAGTGTTAAGTACCATTTGAAGCGTGTGATTGGTCAGGCTGTCCTTACCTATGAGGAATTGTATACAGTGTTAGTTCAGATTAAAGGAATCTTAAACTCTAGACCCTTGACACCTACGTCATCGGATCCTGAAAATATGTCTTACCTATCACCTGCTCACTTCTTAACTGGTGCTTCTCTTACTTCTTACCCGGAACTTAATCTAGTTGGTGAGAATGTTGGAAAACTTTCCTTTTGGAAACAGTGTGTAAAAATGCAGCAAACATTTTGGCATCAATGGCACAAACAGTATTTAGTAATGTTGCAAAGTAGACCCAAATGGAAAGGTGTCCAACCAAACCCAAAAATAGGAACTATGGTGTTAATTAAAAATGATAATGTGTCACCATTACAATGGCCTATGGGTAGAATTGTGGCCGTGATGCCAGGCAAGGACGGCATGGTTCGTGTCTTAGATGTAAAAACCGCTAAAGGTTCAATTATTAATACAAGTATAATGAAGGTATGCCCTCTGCCCCTTGATAATAATTAGCATTTTTAGTAGATAGGTAGTCTACATGTATTTAAGTTTTTACATTTTCATTTCTTTTAAATATGTTAAATGTTATTGTTTGTGATATAGTGTGTCACATACATGTTGTTGTTAAATAATAATTGTTTAAGTGTAAGATAACATGATTAAAAGTTTTTATGAATATTGTTTTGAGAATTACCTATTAATAGTATTTAGAATGAAAATAGGTTTAATTTTATTTTCAATTTTCACTTGTTAATTTTCGCTATTTTTGTAAGTTTAGGGAATTCCAGTGTGTTATTTTTCGCCTGGCCCCCAATATGTTGGATACCAACACAAATATAGAAAGCATGAAAACTCCTTTGAGTTCTATAATAATTATTTCAGTGTCTATGATTCTAATTGTTGTATTGTCTATGATTAAGACAATTTGAGACTACAAATGTAACTACAAATGGGTACGCGTGCTTTGCCGCCAATAAATAATTTAAACCCTAAAACAAATCTTTTCTTCTGTCTTGCATAAGAGTTTGGCATCGCTTGACCAATTTGCAGTTTTGACGAGTGTGTCGTAGATCCTAGTTTAGTACTTAAAATTTGCCTTCTGGACCTGACCTGACCAATTGATCTGAAATTTGGTACACACCTTTAGTTCTCATGACAATACAATTATGTATATTCAGTATTCCAAAATGGCCGCCTCCACAAAATTGTGGATTACATTTTTTTGTTTAACCACCTCAATATGGGTATCAAATGAAAGGGCTTGACTAGTAGTATACAGTACATTATAGAAAAAAAACTTAAAATGGCCGCCTCCACAAAATTGTAGATAACATTTTTTTGTTTAACTACCTCAATATGGGTATCAATAGAAGAGCTTGACTAGTAGTACAGTACATTATAGAAAAAAAAACTTATAAAGAAAAAGGGTACAAAATAATTAAAAATAAATTAAAATATAAACTATTTAAAACTATAACGATAGTTGTATCTTTTTTGTTTATAGCATGTCAAATTGGCGAGTCATTGAGGAGCCGCCTGAAGACTTCCTCCAGCTTTTATATGATGATGAGGATAGCAATGAGAGAGAGAGAGTGACTTCGAATCCGAAATTGAGAAAGTGGGTTTGCCTTATAATTTGTTTGCCTTGTGGTACTGGTTACTTATTTATTCTTGTTTGATATATTACTTCATTTACTACTACTTATTGTGTGGATATTCAAGCACTTGTGTCAGAGTTTCTAATCATGGTGATGGCGGTTATTCCATTGGTTTGTTTTTTTATGTCATTTTTCATGTTTAAGGATGAAGCGAGTAATCGCGGGGTCTATCGGCCAGACTCGCCGGAACGCTGGGAGAGCCCGCCGCCATTGGTAATGCGTTTATTATGGTTCTCGGTGAGATGCAGTATATACGTACGTATATTGAATAAATGTAATCGTCGTCATTTAATGCCCAGGCACAGGCCTTAACTTAGGCGAGGATTCACGGATGACTGACTGGTCAAACAATCATATTGTTTTGTAAATGTCGTTACTTCTTTATAAAGCTTTTTAATTTTACAGGTAATACTACAAGGCGCGTATCGCAGATGCGCGAGTACCTTAGGCGAGGATTCACGGATGACTAACTGGTCAAGCAATCATATCGACACCAGCAACTTAGACTACGCTAACTTTGAAAAGCTAACTTTACAGGAGAGCGAAATTACGAAAAAATTGTGATAACTTTTTGGAAAATAATGATACTTCTTTGATTTTTTTTTTGTTATTATATATTTTGATACTGAATGGAATGTCAATTTTAGATTTTATTAATTATCAATACTTTCGGATTTAGTTTGAGTTAGCTTAGTCTACGCCAAAATCTTCGATTATAAATACATAAAAGATCACGCCATCTCATACTTAGCCTACTCTAGCATGGAATGTCACCAAGAAATGAATTAGTAATTTTTATTGGATTTGTCGATAAATTGCACTTACAAAATGTAGCAGCTGACAACATGAATAGTATTATTTACTAATAGATATAGAGATAAAATATTTAACAGTAAATCTTAAATATTTAGAAGTTAGCTTAGTCTTTACAGAAAAATTTAATTTATCTTATATCACATTAAAGGGCGCTAACTTGCAAAAAACATTAAGGTTAGCGGCTTGTTACTGTGTTAACTGGGTGCAACATACCACAAGTTGGTAGGTACTGAATGCACCTCATGGTTATATCAGCATTTACTATTATAAGCGTAAGCTTAATGTTTATAATTTAACAATATTTGACATGGCTTCAAAAGAAGCTTTCTGCTACATGTCGGACGAAAGAACAGCTTAAAGAGGGGCTAATGAAGTAGCTAGTTGTTTATACGATTATTTTTCAAGGCTAGTGTCTAAAAGAATTACTGAATCTGAAAAATCTATGGTCGGATAACTGTGCTGGAGAAAACCGCAATCGCATTGTTTATTACATGTATTTACTAGCCCCTCAAATTTTTTAAATCAAGATGTTAGACATGCTATTTTGTTATTAGATATGGCTAGCATTGTAGATTCTAATTTTAATTTACGCGAAATTTCTTTTTCTGTTTGGTGCTTAGTAAAGTTTTCTTTTTGTTCATCTCATGCGTTAGGTGTATTCTTAAACTGATGACAGAGGTCGCATTGATCTTTCTTTGGTAAATGAAATCCTATCTTCATAGGATTGTCGTACTGTGTTTACTTTGTCGTTATAATTATTCCCGGAACACCATTCTAAATACAATTTAAACATTTTTGAAAACGATAAAGTAGGATCTAAATATTTTTTGTTTGAACGTTTCCTGACATAATGAGATTCAACTGGTATGAAAGAATTAACGTGATCAATGACATTCTGTTTCATTTCAGTGGTAATTACGATGGCATGATGTTTATGACGACCTCTGTCATCAGTTATTTCAGTAAAATTATTACCATCTAAGTTTTTGCGTATGGCGGTATAAACAAAGTCTTTACTTATATTAAAAGTATTTAAGAACATAGTTTTGCATACTTTTTGTAAGGTTATACTTTCAGTAACTGGACTGTGCACAGGAAGATGATAATGTAAAGTGTATGAACGTCGACTATCTCCGTCTAGATTAGTAGCTGTCTTTTTATTTTTTTGTATAACATTATTTAGATATGATTTGCCATTGCTTAACGTGGCTACCAGAGCCCCAAAATTGAGAAAAAAGATCACCGCGCATTTCTTCTGTAATTTTTTGTGTACAACGTAGACGACAAGTTGGATTGCAGTTTGGTTTCATTCTTCTTGCTTCTTTTCCCTTTGTAGAAATATATGGCATTCCCTTGTTAAACAAACGCTGTCTTTTTTTAGTCAACCAATTATCTTCGTGCTTAAGACGTTTCAAACCTAAGTCATTCTTTTTTTTTGATCTACGCTTATTTTTTGGGGTTGATACGTCAGTATAGTCACTTTCGTGCGTTGTAGTTGGTGAAGAAACAGAGATAATATTTTGAGTGA
Source organism: Scoparia ambigualis (assembly GCA_963921215.1). Classification (NCBI taxonomy): domain Eukaryota; kingdom Metazoa; phylum Arthropoda; class Insecta; order Lepidoptera; family Crambidae; genus Scoparia; species Scoparia ambigualis. The sequence goes on along the minus strand of OY992514.1, from coordinate 3,225,412 downwards.
ATGTAATGCGTCCTGTTGTACTTATACTTGTAGCCTCGTGAGAAACTGGTACTAAGGCTTCGTCAGAACATCCTAAACTATCTCCAAAATCACAATAAGGTGACGGAGCTGGAGTACGGTCTCCATTATTAAACTGTTGACAATCAGTAGAATCCACAGAAAATAAAGGTTCTACTGATAGTCGAGTGATGGCCATTGAGGATAGTTTAATGATATCAGCAGCATAATTTAGCTTTGGAGTACTTGGAGGACCCGTGACGTTCAAGTTAATATCTTTGTCTTTCAGTAAATGACAGCTTGGCGACTCATTGTCTTTACCAGTTTTACAGCTGTTATTTTCCCAACGATCGCATTCATTTTCTGAAGTTTCATCAAATATACTATGAAATAATGCTCTAAATTCAAAAGTTTCGGTTTCTTTAGGTAATGGCGATGACCCTAAAATAAAAAACAAGTAGATATTTAAATCACAATATTTAAAAATAAAAACAAACTGTCACTTTACTACATTATTATTATTTATTACATAAAAACAAACAAATGGAGGAGCTCGACGGTAGAGTAGTTCGTGCGCGTAACCTGCCATCGTTGAAGTTAAGCAACTTTCGCAATGGTCGGTCACAGGATGGGTGACCATAAAATTATTACCTCGAGCTCCTCCGTGCTTCAGAAGGCACGATAAGCACTTGGTCCCGATTGTATTTGCAGTCGTTAAAACCCACCGCATTGGGCCCGCGTGGTGGGTCATGGCCCATTTTCCTTAGGCTCGGACTACATGCATCCGGAATCACACGGACCCGACAAAACACGGCCCCGGATTCATTCCGTAGCTCAAACAAATATATGAATTTTTACTGCATCGACTACATGTGATCAGGGGCCTTCCGATCACGATTTTCACCCGGAAGCAACCGAAACATGCTCCGGACGTCTCCGAGTACCCGGTCCGTTATTTTTCGGCACGAGGGGCGGGGCCTATCAATATCGTATGAAGTTGTATGGAGCTGACCACACGAGAACTCGAGAATCGTCCGTTCCGGTCCGGTTCGGAGGAATCACGCGCCAGTCGATGACAGACGCTCAAAGCAGTCGGTCGCGTCGCGTGCGCAAGCAAAACTGCAAAATAGTATTTGATTCCGAGCGCCTCATTATGGTGATAGTAGTAGTAGCACAGAATAAATAATAGTACATACTAGTAGTAGTGTTCGTAGAATTTATCAGGAAAGAACCTAATTTTTGTATAAGACTTGTAGAATACATCTTACGTTATGTGGTCTATGTGAAAATGATGAACCCAATATCTTTTCACTTTCCTCTGTTTCCTATTACATTTCGACTGCGATTTTAGCGTAAAATGGCCAATTTTTGCATTACGGATCTCGGAAACAAAAATACATTAACAATTTTGACTTATTGAATGATGTAGAATAGCTTTTGGAATAATGCGTAGCGGCCTCGATTTTTGTAAATTTTGCTTAACTTTTTAATTAAAATGTTTACCAGAAAAAAACACACGCACACACATTTCACAGTGACTTAGTACCGCTGGCTTGCAGCACTACTAGAAAAAATTCAAGAGTCTGGGGTCTCGGTAGCTTAGCGGTTAGAGCAGAGGACCGGCAATCCAAAGGTCACGGGTTCGAATCCCGTTCGAGCTTTCCAGAGACTGGTTGTTTTTTTTCTAGTAAACATTTTATCCTATGTCTATATAGCATTGTAAATGCAAAATTTCAATAATAAAGATATTTAATTAAACAAAAAATTGCAGAGAAAGATTTTCATAAAATGCGCGAAGGCACTTTTTTGAGCTCCTAGATTGAACTACTGTTCTAAACAAATGAAATAAAAAAAATAGAATGTTATCACTAATATAGTCTTAAAGTACGTAGCGCGCCTCGGAATTTTTAGATATCGTTGTTTTTATATAGAAAAAAAATCTTTTTATAAACCAAAAAACTTCGAAAGTTGCTTTAAGTTAACCGTTAATTTCTCCTATCTACGATAATATTATTGAGCAAAATTTATACCAGTATAATCGTTACTTCATAATGAATAAATATTTTATAATTAATTAATTACTTATCCTATTTCGATAAAAACGATAAATACAACTGCAAAATAACTTCAAAATGCGATGCGGCGGCCGTCCGAACTCAGCTTATCCTCGCAGAAGGACATTTGTAATATTAAGCATGAATTTATTATCCTATTTCGATAAAAACGATAAATACAACTGCTAAATTACAACAAAATGCGAAAATGGACATTTAACGCAAAAATCACAGTCGAGATGTAAGTAATAGGCCTCTTAACGGCTACAGCTAAGCATACAATTTCAACTTTGTCGACTGGACGACTATCCAGCGCAAGTGCTAGAGACCGACTAAGTAAATTTCTCTCCGGATTCAAAACGGAGCGCGTGTAGTCGATTACTTGCCGAATTTGGTTTTTTCCCGGGCCGGACTGATTCCGAATGCATGAAGTCCGAGCCTTATCCATACATACGGAAGGCCAGTAGGTACGCCAGCAGTAGGGACATTAAAATGGCTGATGATAATGAAACAAATTATTTATAATTACTCAACAACTACAAAATGGACAAAATTTCTTTATTAGATGAAAATTAATTTATCTATTAATTATCAATAATTATATTTTCTATGATTCTATTTCAAAGACATTCAATACCTATCAGTCATAAAAGAATAATAAAAACAACATTTTTCACACCAAATAGATCACTTTAATATTATTTTCAAGCTACAGTTGGCTAAGTAGTCTGTCCGAAATCGACAATATGAACGTATAACACTAAGCTAACTAAGAAATAGCGTAGTCTTTCACGGACATTGTTCCAAACGTTTTACTTTGTATAAAATAGTTCAGGATTATAAATTATATAATGTAATTATTGTTATACAATTCATATAATTGTAAATAAAACAAAACGTATCTCTCTCGTCATTACAATTTGATATTTCACTTATTAGTTATTTTGTCAGAACTCGTAAGTTGGCAATTTTTGTTTTTACTTAACAGCACTAAATATTAAGCTCCTTTTCGTGACATGATTGTTTTTATTATTAAATACAAGCATTCAATCAAAAATACGCGAAAAACAACTAGTGATTGTCAACATTACAATTTATTGGCACCTTCGTTGCTTAATTAATTACTGATAACACGGCTACAAGTGCACGTTAGACTAATGTAAACAAACAAGCCCCTCCCGCGCGCCCCACCTAGACGCGGCAAATCAGAGTTAGCTTAATGTAAATCGGCTGATTCAAAAAAGTATTATTTACTTAGCGTAGTGTTTAATTTATAACTTTGTAATTATTAAGAATTTCGACCTGAATTTTATGTTATAGATTCGAGTCCATATGTTAAGCAATATTCCGTAAAAAACGTTAATTGCCCAAAATTGAAGTTAGCGTAGTCTAAGTTGCTGGTGTCGATATTGTTTTGTAAATGTCGTTAACTTCTTTATAAAACTGTTAATTTAACTACTTTTTATTAAAAATAAAACAAAATATTGAATGATTTTTTTATATTGAAAATAAAACAATATATTGATTAATGTCGTATTTTTATCTACTCATACTAAATAGCTTACAAAAATAACAACTTTCGATACTATCGATAAAATTACAAAAAGTAAAGGAACATCTCTAGTTGTTTTTATGTTTCGTCGAGTTTCAAGTGATGTTATTGTGTAATAACAATTAGCTCTCTTCAAACTGTTAACATAATTAGATAGCAAAGGCCCTTGTTCTTTTGATACTGTTTGAGTATTCATTTATTTCTTGTTGTCCAGCCCGCAAAATTGTTTCCAAATTTTAAACGTGAAGGACTAAATAAATGTTGCAATTATCACTTTAATTTTATTACCTGATGGATAGGAAATATATCTTTACAGAACGACAAAATATGGTTTGATTGTAGAGTTGTATGTGTTTTTGTAAAAGGGGGCAATTGTGACGTCATCCGTAATTCAAAAAAATTATGGCGCACCTGCTGTCATTATTTTTGACATTTAAATTCAAAGACTGAGGGGTTAAATAATCTTTGAAATTAATGACAATATTAGCATGACAGCATGATTTTGGTAAGTGACCTTTTCAAGATTGACTTGCGTTTTAGTTTTTGCTATAATCAGCAGTGCGTGACAAGACACGCAGATGGGCTTAGACGGCAAATCGGCCACAAAAATTCTGAACCTTGGCCGAATTTCCCCTTTTAATATTTAGACGTAGTCTTTTCGGGCAATGTTGCTGGGCGTGTGGCAGAGTTTACTACTCACAATAATTGAAGTAGTCAATTCGGCCAAAATTCTGGTGTAATAGAATTATGCAATATTTATTGTAAAAAAAATTTTCAGTGATTGAAATTTTGAAATTTATTTAGTGAATATTTACAACTGTACACTATAAAATTTTAGTTATTAGTAATCAACATCAAATAAAACTATGGGGTGACACATAGGTAACCATGTTTCATTTTTCAAATCACCGTTACATAAAATATATAAATTCACTATTTTGATTAAGTATTTTGAAAAATAATAGGTCGGTTATATTATGTAAATATTAAAAATAATTATAGGTTGAAATAATAGTACCTAGTAAAAAAAGTATACTCAGTTTAACGTGGATTGTCTGATAACGAAATATCGATAGGTCATGCATGTACAAAATTAGCATTTTGTATTAACATATTATGTTAAAAATATTATGATTTTCTATTTACTACTATTATTTATTTCAACTTAAATATTATTTGAATAAAACGAATAATTCCTAAGAAACGTAGAAACGAAAGAACGTAGAAGTAATATCTAATGATTTAATCATTACAAATCTACTGATTTTAATCATAAAAATATTTACACAATTTAACCAAATTATTGTTATTCAAAATACTTAAGTAAAAATAGTGAATTTTTATATGTTTTATGTAACGGTGATTTTATAAATGAATACCTGTTGTTGATTCAGTTGTAAATATTTATTAAATAAATATCGAAATTTCAATCACTGAAATTTTTTTTTACAATAAATGTTGCATAATTCTAGCACACCAGAATTTTGGCCGAATTGACTACATCAATTATTGTGAGTAGTAAACTCGGCTACACGACCAGCAACATTGCCCGAAAAGACTACGTCTAAATTTTAAAAGGGGAAATTCGGGCAAGGTTAATTATTTTTGTGGCCGATTTGCCGCCTAAGCCGCAGATGTACGCTGGTTGTTGCCCCCGTGCCTATTTATGAGAGTAGATATATGCTAGCTAGCTAAATGTTAAACTGTCTACACGGCCAGCTTTATACATGTATCTTTGACTTTACAGTATTGTCAGTGGAGTGTTCAACACAAACTTATCATGTAAAACAATTAATTAATTAATAGTAGCATAATTACACACTATGTATGCCTATTGGCAGACACCTAGTACATATCAGCGTCAATACGCCCACAGCCGTCCTCCCCAAGATAGCGCTGCCCAGGTTCAGCTCGAAAGTGGAGGACTGGCCTTCCTTCATTGCGCTGTTTAGGAGTCTGACTGACGACATGGCGACCCTGTCGGACGCAGTCAAGCTCCACTACCTATTCTCAAGTCTCAGCGGTGAGGCATTAAGTATGGTATCCCACTTAAAGGTCACCAATGAGAATTTTGCCGTGGCCATGGACATCCTCACGAAGCGGTACGAGAACCGCCGGGTTCTCATTGATAGTTTTGTGGACATCATCCTGGGGCTGCCAAGCATCCATACGCGCTCGAACATCCGCACACTGTTCCTTACGCCGCTCATATCGGCTCAGTGTGCCCTCAACAATTTAGATCTGCCCATAGGAGACGACTACGTGTTTGTGTCAATAGTGGTGCGGAAGCTCAAGGGCGAGCTCCGCACGCTATTTGAACGCTAGCACGGGTCTAGTAACACCCTGCCCACGTTAAGGGACCTTATCTCCTACCTCGAGGAGCACGCACGCTGTGTGGAGATAGAGTTCTCCAACATAGCCCAGCCGCAGCCCATTTACGCCCTGCCCGGCCCTTCTCGTAGCCGCGCGCCTCCTCAGTTGCCCCATCGCACTTATGCTCAGATGGCTCAGCAACAACCCGACCATTACCGTGGCCGCTCCTCAGCTCCATCGCCTCACCGCGCCTATGATCAGCCTACTCACCAACCATCACGCCCAGCGCAGCAAATGCGTCACCGCCCATCCACCTCCCCGGCTCGCAGTCAGCCCTTCCCCGTCTACTCGGCCTTCCAGCAAAGCTGCTCCTCATCATCGTCCTCGTCCTCTTCCTCACGCTCGACGTCCTACTGTCCCTATTGTGCCACTAGGGGACATACGCTCATGACGTGCAGATGGTACAATGCCCAGCCAACACAGGGCCGCTGGGACTTTGTACAGGCACGCGAGCGCTGCCAGCGTTGTCTCGGCCGTCACTACGAGAGCCAGTGCAGGTCAAGGGGGGCATGCAAGGATTGTGGGAGCACGAACCACCACACGTCCCTCCATCGACCAGACGGCCCAACGCACTCAGCTCATTCGTCGTCTGTACATGTACCCCCACCACAGCTGACAGAGCACTCGAGGGAGCGTCCCAGACACAGCAGGCGGCACGAACCCGCACAGGCTAAACAGGTGCAACCCAGCTCTGCTCACAGAGCCAGCCCACCCAGGTCCGGTTCGCCAGGTAGGCCCCGCGAACGCCGCCAGCAATTATGACTCCCAACTATCACGGAGCACCCTAGCGAAGAGGTAGATTTAGCCCATGCCCACTCAACCCATGCCCACACAGCTGATACATACTCAGCTCATACAATTTCAGCTGATACTCAATCAGCTCACTCACCTTCTGTGCCCACTGGCACACCCATTTTGTTGCCAACCGTCTCACTAAGAGTCGCGGACGTACACGGCCATCTTCACACAGCAAGAGCTTTATTGGACTGTGGCAGTATGCTGACATTAATAACGTCACGCATGGCACGACTTTTGAACCTGCCATCAAAACCCACTTCTTTAAAAATTACAGGAGTTGGGAATCAGCACAAACATGAGTCAAAGGCGGCAATAACAATAGTATGCCGACCCACTCACAATGATACTCCTACAATCACTGCCACAGCTCACATTTTAAAAAACGTCACTGGCTACCTTCCCTTAGAGAAGGTACCAAACATTTCCCACGTACTAGGCCAGCCACCCGTGCCATTGGCTGACCAGCTTTACCACACACCAGCCCCGATCGACCTCTTATTGGGGTCGGACGTTCTTGGCCAGGTGTTGGACGGGACTAATGTCTCGTTGGGCCCGGGCAAGCCCATAGCCTTCGGCACGATTTTCGACTTCGCGTTGATAGGACCCATTGAGGACTTGTATGCGCAGCCGGCGCTGCAGGTTAACTCAGCTCACGTCGTTATCTCACAACCAGACTCAGCTGAATCAGCCCAGGACATACGTCAGAGTCTGGAAAGGTTCTGGGAGTCTGAGGAGCCCCTGCCTCAATCTCACACTCATAATGATCCCCTGGAGGAACAATGCGAGGAAATCTTCCGCTCTACCACTACACGCGATCCCTCAGGCAGATATACGGTCGCTCTGCCCTTTCTAAAGGACGCCCCTCAACTAGGTAAAACTCACCCTATCGCATTACGCAGATTCCTCAATAATGAGAAGAATCTAATGGCGAACCCGTCTCTGCGTTCTAAATACGTCGACTTTATGGCCGAATACATCGACTTAGGGCACATGGCTCCCTGTCACCCAAATACATTCGCCCATAAACCTCACTTCTATATCCCTCGCCATGGCGTATTTAAGTCAGGATCGGACAAGCTGCGCATTGTTTTTGATGGTAGCTGTAAAAGCTCCAATGGTGTCAGCATAAATGAATGCCTACACACAGGCCCCGCCCTTCAACAGGACATTGTGGACATCACCATGTCCTTCAGAACGCATCCAGTCGTTTTCAGCACTGACGTCCAGAGGATGTTCAGAAATGTGCTGGTTGCCCCAGACCAGAGACGGTATCAGCTGATACTATGGCGGTCCTCACCAGATCACCCTCTGCTCACCTACGCCCTCAATACAGTCACCTACGGCTTAAGATCAAGCCCATACCATGCAATCCGCACTCTGCTTCAGCTAGCTGATGATGAAGGCCATCGCTACACTGGAGCCGCTCAGGTTCTTCGCAAGTCTATCTTCGTTGATGACATCTTGTGTGGTCATGACACAGTTGAATCCGCCCAAGCACTTCAGGACGAGTTGATAAGTCTGCAGAACTAGGCGGCTTTCAGCTCAGTAAGTGGACATCTAACTCGCCTAAGCTGCTCGAGAGATTTCCCGACAACCAATGCGACATGCCCAAGGACTTCGACATGAACCCAGAATCCACGTCCATTAAGGTCTTGGGTATACAGTGGAGCCCTCAGTCAGACGAGTTCACCTACCGCATCTCTCTGCCCCCCATCACACATGTCACAAAGCGGTCTATTTTAAGCACCGTAGCCTCACTTTATGACCCAAACGGCTGGGTTTCTCCCGTTATCTTTCGCGCAAAGCTGCTGCTTCAGCAATTATGGCTACTGAAGCTGGAATGGGATGAGCCCACTCCCTCTGAAGTACAAACGGAGTGGCACCACATCTCAGAGGATCTGCCGCTGTTGTCTAGCATTCGCTTCCTTCGGCACGTTTGTGCAAACAAAGGCTCAGCTGCATACTCGCTTCACGGGTTTGCAGATGCCTCTGAAGCCGGGTTTGCCGCCGTTGTTTATCTCCATGAGCTCGATGCCTCCGGAGATACTTTAGTACACTTGATTGTCGCCAAATCGCGAGTCGCACCAATCAAGAATCGCCTCACAATCCCCAAGTTAGAGTTGTCGGCCGCCACCCTACTCTCCCAGCTCATGATCCGTGTGTCGGTTCAGTTATCAGCCCATATACTGATATGTATACTGATACAACAACACATATGTTGGTCAGACAGTACGATAGTCTTGGCCTGGCTCAATTCACCGCCTCACCGTCTTCAACCCTTTGAAGCCAACAGGGTAGTCAAAATCAGCTCAGGCTCACCAGAATGTACCTGGCGACACGTACCTTCCGAGCTCAACCCGGCAGATTGCGCAAGCAGAGGGATGTCTGCGCAATCCCTGTCAGCCCACGACCTATGGTGGTCTCCCACGTGGCTTGGACAGCCTTGTAAGTCTTGGCCTGCGATGCCCTTAGCTCTGGGCTATCACGCTTTGCCCGGCCTTAAGCCCAAACACATCCCGTCACTGGTCACAGTGCCCGGTCTTGACTTTGACCTGCTCAATCGGTTCAGTTCACTAGACAAGCTCGTCGGAGTGACAGCTTGTCTAAAACGCTTTCTGCACAACTGCAGACACCACCCAAAATCGCGACGCTCAGGCCCCTTGTACGTCAGTGAACGAAGAGAGGCCCTACTTTACTGGGTGCGCAGTGTTCAGCACAATGAGTTTGCAGAGGACATCCACCGCCTTCAAACTGGCAAAATCTGCTCCGTCAGACTCCAGCGGCTGTCACCTCTCATTAAAGATGAGCTCCTTAGAGTTGGTGGACGACTGTCCCATGCGTCTATCCGATATGACGCGCAGCATCCGCTCATACTTCCCAGCTCTAGCCCACTTGTAGACCTCATCATTGACCACTACCACAAAATACACTGCCACCCTGGCGCTGACACCTTACACGCAATACTACGCCAACAATTTTGGATATTGTCCACGCGCCGTATTATTAGACACCGAGTCTTTAAATGCATTAGATGCTTTCGATGCCGGGCCCAGCCGCAAGCGCCCTTCATGGCCGACCTGCCAGCCGATAGAGTTACGCCTCAGCCAGTATTTAGTCAAGTCACGACCGATTTTGCCGGCCCATTCCTCGTTAAATCTAGTACCCTACGTAACGTTCAACTCTTAAAAGCGTACTTTTGTATATTCGTGTGCCTCTCCATTAAGGCGGTTCATTTGGAACCGGTCTCGGACCTCAGCACGGAAGCGTTCCTCGCGGCGTTACAGCGTTTTATAGCACGCCACGGTGCCCCGGTTCTCATCCGCTCGGACTGCGGTACAAATTATGTAGGCGCTAGAAATCAGCTCATTGAAGTACAAAACTTTCTTGCCTCGAATAATGACACGATTGCGCACAAGCTCGCTGGTCAGCACATTACTTGGTTATTAAACGTCCCTAAGGGACCATGGTTCGGTGCGTTACATAAGATCAACATAAAATCAACTAAGCAAATTTTATATCGCGTAATTGGCGAACAACACCTCACATTCGAGGAATTTTCCACACTCTTAGCACGAATCGAAGCTGTCCTTAACTCTAGACCTCTCTGCCCACTTTCGTCTGATCCGTCAGACTTTGAGCCGCTTACAGCCGGACATTTCATTATAGGCCGCCCACTAACGGCCCTTCCCGAACTATCCGTGGAAGATAGGCCGATTTCCACACGTAGGCGATTCCAAATGGTACAGGCCCTTTCCCAGCGCTTCTTGACGCTGTGGACCCAGTCCTACCTTCACACCCTCCAAACCCGCTCCAAATGGTTGTCCCCATCCTCCCCTCCCCGAGTTGGCGAGCTCGTCCTCATCAAGGAGGACAACCTGCCTGCCCTCCAATGGAGACTGGGGCGCATTACTCGCACCCTGCCTGGGAAGGATGGCGTCGTGCGGGTGGTGGACCTGGACACCGCCAATGGACACCTCCGGAGGCCTGTGTTCAAGATTGCCAGGCTCCCTCTGGATGAGTTCACCATGGGCCCCGGAGGATGTACTCGCCACGGGCGAGACGCCTTGTTATAAGCGTATTAAGATACGCCTAGCGCCATCTAGCGTTGTATCGCGAAGTTGGCGCGCGGAGTGTGAAACCGGACGCGCGCCTGCCTCACTCTGTCTGCTAGCGACCGCGTGACGCCCACAGATATACGCGCGCTGGTATCTGCCCTTATTGATAGTGACTCTGTGAAGATAGTGCCTGTGATTAGGTGAAAGAACTGTGTGCTGTGACGCGACCATCAAATCGCCTACATCGCCGCCCGCCAGCTCGCCTCCCGTCTCCTGCCTCATCATCCCAGGTAAGACTTCCGACCTATCCACCTTCTTTACTCTGCTGTATTTGGCGGTGTCTTCTGACCCGCGAATACACCAACCTTACAAATTTTTGTTACAAGTATTTTCAGTAAAGTTACAAGAAATGTAAATGCAGTACTGACTTATCATGTAACCGTGTATTTTAATAAAGGTTGATAATCTTAAATACTTAAATAAGTTTGTACCTTCATTATTTAGCGACATTGAAGTGTCTGACGAACACGTGGATGAGGTCGAGTCCTGTCGTTTTTTCCCGCTATGCTTCAGCTTTTTTTCCATTTTTTTTTAACTTCTTTGCAATGTATTCGTAGTTATCTTGCTTTTTGTGCTTTCTTTTGCCCATTTTCTATCAATTAGCGACAATTTAAACCTGAAAAAAAAAAACGCGCGGAACCGGCGGAGCACTGTAATGTCAATGACAGACATTCGTTGACAGTTGAAGGTTGCCACAGTATAAAAAAAAATCTTAACTAGCGTCACCTAGGACCAAATATTTGGTCCGAGGGCGTCACCGTATGTGTTAATACATGTGGCTAACTAATCTCGAGAACGAAGCAGAGAGTATAATGTGGTTGAAACTGGAATGTCAGTAAAAAACCTCTCAAATGCTGCAGAAACCATAATTAGTCATCTAGCAAATCTCTGCTTTCTAAAGGGTATTTTCCCTTCATCTCTAAAGGAATATCTGTTTACACCGGTTCACAAGGGTGGCGATAGGAACAATGTCAGTAATAAGGCACTTTTCTGTATTGCCTGTATTGTCATTTCTAAAATTATAGAAAAGCTAATAAATAAACGTCTCATTAACTACCTCGATCATTTTAATATTCTTTCGAAACATCAATTTGGTTTTATATGTGGAAAATCCACAGAATCCACAGATGCAGTGTTAGCCATAACGTCTTCAATAATTAATTGCCTGGATGAAGGAAAGAAAAGTTTAACTTGATCTCAAAATGGCTTGTGACACGGTTTCTCTGCCCACCCTTGTGCAAAAACTATGTACGATAGGAATAAGAGGCGTTCCGCTGTATCTTTTGAAAGACTACTTACAGGATCGAAAACATAGTGTAAAAATAGATAAGTACTTAAGTTTGGACTCGGTCTAACCTTATTTTTGATATATAAAAATTGACTAACCTAAATATTTTTTAAATATTATTTTAGTATTAATAATGGCCAAGTACTCTCCTTCGCTGATGATACTGCAATAGTCTTTACAGGGCGTCGGTTGAAACTCAGTATTCAAAAGTGCCAAAATTGGACTACAAAATGTGACAAATGGGCTTCAAGCTAATCTACTTACACTAAATACGGCCAAATTAATTATATGTGCTTCACTATAAATAATAAAACACAACCTAGTATTGCTTTAACCTTAAAAATATATAAGTGTGAGAAAACTGACGTTTCTAATTGTGGATGTACTGTTGTTGAGAGAGCTAAAATAGCTAAATACTTAGGTGTTATTTTGTACCAACACTTAAACTGGTATTTACACATAGAGTCAATGAGTGGTAGAATTCGAAAACTATCGTGTATTTTTAGAAAATTAAGATATATGTCACTACCAAAAAACTTATCAACCAAATTTATATTGCTTTGGCTCAGTCTTTGATAGGCTATTATATTTCGATATGGGGTGGTGCTAGTAAAATAAAGTGTCTTTCTTTAAAAAAAAATATTTTCCATGAATCCACAGAGTCTGCAAACGTCCTGATATTTTTTTTTTGTTTTAACATTTAACTTTCTAAATTGTAAAATTTGCCTTATTTTGTATGTCGTATCAATAATTATAAAATTATAAAGATCTCGAGGGAAAACCTACGGAGGCGAGTTACTTTTAACCCCGAAATTGTATTACGTAAGTACATTTTTCAATCAATTAATTCGATTAGAATACTCTACTTAAAAGTTCTAATTTGATACAGCTTGGTACACAGTGGTTAGAATTTTTAGTGGGTTAATTTCAAGCCTGTCAGCATTGTTGTCTTCCGACAGTTCAGAGATAAGATAGCCAGTTCCTCAGTGGTTGGATTTCGCGGAAACCTTCGACCTTATCGTCATTTACTATCAGAGGAGATGAAGGCTAACTTTCCCCGTTGTGGATATAAAAGAAATAGATAAATCTGACCGCAGTGTGGTTCCAGCCTAAAATAAACAAAAAACATTATTGAAACTACATTACAATACACAAACTAAAGTAAGGTTGTATCACCAAAGTATAACAGTGAAGAGCAACAGAGAAATATGTTCGATTCAGAGATTCATAATATTATAAAGCCTGTATACATTGTCAACACTCTAATGTTCTCCAGAAAATATAATTTAAAAAGTGATAACAGAGTTTGTCTAATACGAAGACTATACTGGGTTTGATTAAAAGAATGAATGGAAAACAATGAAACTTTTTACTTTCCTTTTTACAGAGTTACTAATTAAAATTTCGTTACTTATGTTAATTACTTAAACTAAAATGATCGCACGCGCGCGCGTGCGTTCAGAAGGAGCCGATGTGGTGAAAGAGGCCGATGCCGGTGCAGCTCAGCCTTTTGATGCGCTGCTGCGGGGCGGGCGGGGGCGGCGGCAGTCTCCCCGCGTCCCCGCTTGATTAAGGCGGTCTTCCACACCTCTGTTTAGCTACGTTGGCGTAGACATCCTGGGAGGCCCGGGGCAGAAGCAGCAGAACCCGCAGTAGCTGGTGAAGATGATGATGATGAATCCCTTCAAAGTCTTCATCAAAATGTAGGCACGCTTGCTTTAGTGCGCGTCTCTCGATGCTTATGTTATGCTTGTTATGAAGTCGGCGACCCTATTGTGGCCCCTTTCCTTTATGCTTGTAGTCCAGCAGCAGAACCCGCCAGAGCTGGTGAAGATGATGAAATTCTTATTTGGTCTTCATCATAAAAAAGTGGGCACACTTTGTTTAGTGCTCGTCTCTCGATGCTCTTCGACGTTATGAAATCGGCGACCCTGTTGACCCCGTCCTTGCCCGGGTAGAGCCGGTAGACTCGTCCTAGCTTCCAACGCATCGGAGGGAGGTGGTCATCTTTGAATATCACCAGAGCGCCTTCTTTGACGTTTGAATAGGGCGATTGCCATTTTGTCCTCGTTTGCAGCTCGGAGAGGTACTCGCTCTTCCATCTTCTCCAAAAGGCTTCTCTTAGGCTTTCAATCAGCTGGTATCGATTTCGGATGCTCTTCTCCGTAGCAGCAGGGGGCGCTGGTAGTGACGTCAGCGGCCGCCCGATGAGGAAGTGCCCTGGGGTAAGAGGAGAAAAGTCGCTGGGATTACTGGATAAAGGAGTAAAGGGTCGGGAGTTGAGTACCGCTTTGATTTGCGTGCAAAGTGTACTCATCTCCTCGAACGTTAAACTAGAATTAACTACATGTTATAAGTGATGTTTTGCACTTTTACGTAGCTTTCCCAAAGCCCACCGAACGTGGGGCAATAAGGGGGATTGAAATGAATTGTAATGCCTTCTTCTGCTGCAAACTCATAGATTGAATTTATGCCTGGTTTTAACTCTATACCTAACTCATTACTTGCACCAACAAAATTAGTACCGTTATCACAATGAATTTGAGTAGGTTTTCCTCTACGCGAAATGAATCTGCGAAGACACGAAATAAAGGCGTTAGTGCTAAATATATTTTTTATTATGTATAAATCTTCTTATGTAAGCAACTATTCTTATTAATTTAAATGAACTCTAATATGTAGGTAAGTTATGGTTACCCTATGGTTGACTGGTAGAGAATGCCTCAAGCATTAAGTCCGCCATGTAATGTTGCAAAAGTTAAAATAAATAAATAAATAAGTTATCAGAAAGATTTTTGTCACACCTTTTTAATGTCAGGTGGTACTGGTTCTAACTGAACAAGACAATGAATGCTTAGATAAGGATTAAAAATATTTGAAGGTAAAAAATATCCGATATTATGCTTGCGGATTGTTGTTATTTTATTTAGTTAAATAACAAGTTAAAGTTAAAGGTAAAAAGTATCCGATATTATGCTTGCGGATTTTAGTTAAATAACTAGTAAAAATTAAAGGTATCCGATATACCTAATGCTTGCGGATTTTTGTTAAATAACTAGGGATTTAGATTCAAACCTGCCATCAGGTAAGTGACAGGTATTTTTAATGAAATGTTTTTCGCAATGCTCTTTTGGCGACATGGTCAATTTTGAAGGTGGAATTTCCTTAAGCCTCCAAAACTGAGAAACTTCTTTACTGATTTCGGCTGTGAAATTACAGTGAACCATTTTAAATTAATGTTTCTTATGCATGTTTAGTGGGCCGGCTACAATCCAGCCCAATTGAGTATTTTGTATGATAGGCATGTTACGACCTAAAGATATCTTTTCAGGACACAAGATATTATAGAATACTTCAGCACCCAACAACAAATCAATGTCTGAAGGCTGACAGAAATGAGGATCGGCCAATTGAATATTTTTAGGCAGATTCAATTGATTTATGTTCACCGACACATTAGGTATTTGACCAGTAATTTGAGGTATGACCAAACAATTTAGGTTTAAATTAAATGAATTTGACAACGAGGAAATGCTTACGTTACATTCGTCAGAAATAGGTAATTGAATGCCGTTAATGCCTGAAATATTAGTTATGAAATCAGGATTACGATTAACTACACCAATTTTATGTTTTAAGTTTTCTGTCATGAATGAGGATTGACTGCCAGCGTCAAGTAAGGCGCGAGCAACGTACGTTTGGTTATTGTCAGGATTGGTGACTTTCACCAAAGCAGTACCAAGAAGAACCTGACTATGAGATTGCACTGAAAGAGTGTGATGAGAGACATGCGAGCTGGATGAAGCTGCATGTGGATTAGGCATATTTTCAATTTTGTGCATTATAGTATTATGTTTTTTATTACATAACCGACACGTACCAAGACGACATGTATTAGGTTCATGGCCCCTTCGCAAACAGTTCAGACAAAGTTTAAGTTTAATGACTTCACTCATTTTATTTTCATGCGATAGAGATTTGAATGTTTCACAATCTATTAATCTATGTGCTTGGTTGCAGAGGGGACAAGAGACAGAATAAGTGGCTTTACAATTATTATTAGAATTACGATAAGGAACAGAAGTAAGAAAGGATTTTGAGAATCTTTGATGAAATGAACCTTTACTTTCATTTTTTATTTGATTATGATTATTATGATTTGGATTATTATTATTATTATTATCCTCTTTATTTAACATAATTCTTAAGTTTAATTTTTTACAATATTTTATATAAAAACCTATTTACAATATAAAATATTATAAAAAACTTAACCTAGGTTGCCACCGGCAGCGGGGATAGACCCAAGCTATCGGTGGTTAGGGCTGCAGAGTGAGGAACCTCCTGACAATACGTGCCGTGTCAAGGAGTACTGCCTTTTGCATCTGACCCTTGACCCAACCTTTCAGCGAGAGCCTCTCTAGGTGTTGATCGAGGCTCTTCGCTATAAGGCCGTGTGCCGAAACGACTATCGGTACAATAATGGTTGAATCCACATCCCACATGGCGGTAACCTCGTGAGCCAAGTCAAGGTACTTACTGAGCTTGTCCTTCTCGGCTTTCACGAGGTTCTCGTCATGAGGTATGGTGATATCAACCAATATTGCTTGGCGCTGAGATCGGTCGATCACCACGATATCAGGCTTATTAGCGGCAATAGTCCTGTCCGTGATGATAGAGCGATCCCAGTAGAGCGTTGCATGACCATTTTCGAGAACTGGCGCAGGTACGTACTTATAGTACGGCACCTCTGATTCAACAAGGCCATATCGAAGAGCAAGTTGCTGGTGAATTATTCTGGCTACTTGGTTGTGTCTGTGCAAATACTCTCCATTAGCAAGATGAGAACAACCGGAAATAATATGTCGGAGTGATTCTCCCGGACGGCGGCATGCCCGACAGATATCGACCGTACCGTCCCTCATAATATATTATTATTATTATATGCTTGAAAAGAACCTTTTTCACTTCTGCTTGCCTGTGCGGTTTCAAGTATATCGGCCCTACCACGGAGAAATTCGATAAATTCACTTAAGAGAGGCAAATCGGATAGATTGTTACGATATTCTTCCCATTTGCCACTTGTGACCGAATCTAACTTAGTGGACACCATATATATAATGAGCGTGTCCCACTGGTCTACGGGTTGACCGAGAGTGGTTAACGCTCTAAGGTTTTTTGTGACTACATCAATTAGGTATCTAAGAGATTTATGAGATTCTTTTGAAATAAGTTCGATTTTGAACAACGCTTTAAGGTGGTTGTTAATCAAAATCTTTTTATTGTCATATCGCTGACATAATAGCTCCCACGAAATATGATAATTGGCAGCAGTGAATTCAATTGATTTTATGACTAAGGCTGCACTCCCTTCTAATGAAGATCTCAAATAATGAAATTTATTTATGTCTGGTAAAGAATCATTATTATGTATTAATGATTTAAATGTGTCCCTAAACTCGAGCCATGTAAAGTAATTACCGTCAAATGTAGGAAGCTTTATAATTCGTAATTTAACACTTATATTTTCTTTATGAGAACATGAACAACAACTATCCGGCTTTAAGGCTTTATCTATTACAGGCAATGATTTTAATAAAGACTGAGCAATTGAAATATTTTTGTAAAACTTGACTTCAGTTAATTGCCTTTCATGAAGTTGCTCATCGAGGTTTAGGCATTTAAATTCAATGTTAGATTGACACTGTTCAAAATCCGAGAATAACGTCTCTAATCTATCCGTTCGCAGATGCAATTCGCTTTGTTGGCTTTCAGTTAAATTTTCAATGCTAGTTTGCCGTAAGTCGGTAAGGTAATTTTCAAATAAGGTCAAGCGACCACGAATCGAAGCACGTTGCTTAATGAAATTTTTTACTTCTAAATCGGATTCGTTAGCCCTGTTAGCACTCGCCTTACCGTCTTCCGACATGACTACTGTTTATGAAATAAAGGTATCAAATAAAATAGAAAACCTCTCAAACCCGTAGCGATATTAAAAATACGAAATGTATGCAGTGTCGATTACGAAAATATTATGCAAAATGAGTTATTAAAAGAAAATCAAAACCAGACATAACTTAAGGATGCAGCAGAAGCGGACGATCACGGCATGTCCAGCTCAGGCACGTGGCGATGGCGTGCACAACTGCACATGGCGCGGGAGCGGCCGGCGCCGGCGCGGCGGCGCGCCGCTAGACTCCCTGGCGCCGTGCGCCGGGACCGCAGCGAAGATCGCTCGTTAAAGCGACTGCAGATCTGTTGCCGGGAACGGTCCCCTGGGGGGCCCGGGCAGATGCAATAATAAAGTAATATTAATAAATGAATTCACTATTCCATAAAAAAGACTATGGTTGGGATAAATGTCGATAAATGTCGTTAAAGTTTAAGCAGTCGCTAAGAATGAATGAAAATGAAATAATGAATGTTAACGGGAATGTGCAGCGATATATGTATTTGAAATGTTATAAGTTATTTATGATTATTCTATGCTCTCCCCACTGTCGTCTTCCGAGCTGCTGGGCTTAGGCCACGCACGTGGACAATGCACGTGGGCATATTGGGCAAAAAATCGAATGTGAAAACCTGAATTTTTTTCTAATGCAACTACCGCTACATAGGTTAAAAGAGAATGAGTTACCAGCCACACTTGCAAACAAACTCGCAGCAGGTACCTAGGTAGGCAGGTAATCTAGGAAATTAGGAAATTTTTAGGAGATATTTAGGAAGGGCACTCCCCTGATTGCCGCTGAATCCACGTGCTGGAAGCTCGATGCTCTGCTTGGTCCTCGGCGCTGCTCGATGCTCGGCGCCGGCCAGCGACGACAAAATGGCGACCCCACGCCACGCGTAGATTGCTTCTTCTTCTTTTTGTTCGGGCGCCAATGTCTAATACGAAGACTATACTGGGTTTGATTAAAAGAATGAATGGAAAACAATGAAACTTTTTACTTTCCTTTTTACAGAGTTACTAATTAAAATTTCGTTACTTATGTTAATTACTTAAACTAAAATGATCGCACGCGCGCGCGTGCGTTCAGAAGGAGCCGATGTGGTGAAAGAGGCCGATGCCGGTGCAGCTCAGCCTTTTGATGCGCTGCTGCGGGGCGGGCGGGGGCGGCGGCAGTCTCCCCGCGTCCCCGCTTGATTAAGGCAGTCTTCCACACCTCTGTTTAGCTACGTTGGCGTAGACAGAGTTGCTGCGATTGGACTGAAATATTTGCTGTTCAACGTTGTTTATTTAGTTGTTTACTTACTATTCTATACTATTATACAACAAAAAAATGTTCCAACATTTACGTGGTTTTTTTTCACGGCTACTTCTACCTCAGTCTCTTTTTTAGTTCAACATTGATGTTTATCACGAATTTCTGTAATAGAAACAACAACATACGCTTGCTAGTGTTTTTGCAAGAGTTGAACAAGACTCTGTACAAGCAGAAACATTGCAGGTCTTTGAAGATACTGACTTGGGCGGTATTTCTGCTGTTGAGCACGATCTACATTATAACTGCTGTAATGAAGATATTGTACGATTCAGGATGGATAAATGCGTGGAGGAAAGCTATTCTTATGATACTTACAATGTCAGTGGATGTAGAACTGGTATATGTCGCGGTGACAGTATTATATTTAGCATTAAAAACTGATGAATGGACAAGAAAGGTGGTTGAAGTTACAGACGTCAATACAAGAGTTCAACGAGATGCTCTGGAAGTAGACAATGTGACAACAAAGTTTAACGAAACTTTCTTAAACATATTGAAAGCAGCTAAGTTAGTGGAGAAAACATCGGGTGCTGTGGTACGTGGTTGCGTTTTGTAGCTAGGTTTATGTTGTATACGTGGAGAGGACTAATTGCCATACTAATAGACGTCAATTAACATTAATAATTATTTAGCACCTGTAAAGAAACGTCGTTCCATGATTGACAGTTCTGTGGTAGTTTGCGACCGCTTTATTCACGGTTCATTACGACTTATGTACCTTCAATCAACAGGTCTATTTTTTCTCCAAGGTCAGACACGCATCTGTGATACCTCTAGTATTGTGGCAACCCATGAGTGGCGGTGATTATTTCCTATCGGTGACCCAATTGCTAGTTATTCATAATTTGCTTAAAAACAAATAAAAACCAATGACCTTTCAGGGTCATTATACCACAGCTGTTGGACTCTAATTATGACGTCGTAAAATTTTTTTTAGGATTTATAATTTTTAACATGTACCTACTAAGAATCATTAACTTGAACGGACATCTTTAAATATAGCAATAAATAATAAATTTAATTAAGAAACACATCATATGCTGATAAACTTTTGAAAAGGAGCTAAAAAAAGTAATTGATTTACTTATGATAAAGACAAAAATAGAATTGAATTCCCTTTCTTTCTTCTAAATTGGATATTGGTACGGTGATTATAAGCGTACAAAGCGACCAAGTTTTAATGCTTATAAATTTAGATTTCAACACAATTTTTTTTTTTTAATAAGGGAGCGTTTTAGCCTCTTTGTCTGTATGTTTTATTGTTGAACTATTCTAGATAGATGACTACGGCTACGGCATGTAGGGGGCCGCCTCTACTAGTTGTCCAGACAGAGACCGCTACTAGCCCCACTCGCTGTGCGCGAGTTTGGAAGTCCTGGACACTTGAGAGTTGACTTTAGAGTTGACGACCCGAGCAGTGGCAACTGCGAGTTGTGCCCTTCGTGCAACGAGAAGTGAGTGAGCTTGACAGCTCCGGTTATCTATCTGGACAAAAGGCAGTGAACTATACGTGTTCACGGGGAAACTCTCCCGAGACACTAGTCTTATGAGTACCGAATGAAGAGCGCGCTCCGGCGGGCACGGATTTGGCGTCATGACCTAACGCAGATGGTCTCCTGCGCGAGTATTTTACTGGCGCAAGGACGTCTGGCACTTCTTGCATAACCTAACGGTTGTTCTCGAGGTGCCAGTACAAATAAAACTTAGTGAATAAGGAGAGGGATGTAACCAAAGGAATAGTCAGAAAGTAGGCATCTAATGCTATAGTCCACGTTTCACTAAACTATAACTGCACAAGTCATGCTCAGCCTAACAGGTGGTGATGCCATCGCCGCTCTATGCTGTTGGATGTATGTGTATTTTTTAGTCCGTTAGTCGCCTTTTACGGCACTTAAGAGAAGAGAGGGATTGGTCTTTTAGTGAGCTGCTATACCACGCGGCAGAAAAATGTAAACTTACTTTCTTTTTGTATTAAAATTATGTCTGAGTTATTTTTTTTCTTCTTGTTACACATACACCAGGAAGCGTGATGTCACATTTGATCGCTTTTTACGTTATCATAATAAAAAGTTTATTGGTAGAAAGTTTGTTATGTATATCATGTTCTACTTTGTACCGTAGCGTGAGCAAAACTAAAGCTACAACTATATTAAAAATTGGAAAAACAAAATCTGGTACGGAAATTGGTACTATAAATATTTTTATTGTTCTCATCCCCATTAGTCTTCCTCCAAAAATAGACGTCCTTCGCATCCACTTGATAATAATGATACATTTATATTTTCCAGTGCAATGGGTCAGATTGTACAAGAACATTGCTCGATATAAACATTGACTTTTGTGAGCTTTCTGCGTGCGGGCTATTCACAATGGATGCAGCATTGCCGTTAGGCATGACTATGTTGGTCACTACACAAGTCTTTGTACTTTTCCAATTGGTGGTTTTTTAACATGTTTTTTTAAACTTTCGCATTCCATTTTAAACAAAATTATTTGATGAGGGTTTATTGCAAAACTGCTTAGTAAAGGCAAAGGCACAGCTCATGACAACGATCGGTGCAACTCGGTCGAAAAGTCGTCGGGTCTAAAAAAATTATGCGTTTGATGCCTATCGTTGCTTTTCGTTAAGTACCGATTAGATATTTGTGTTTTGTTTACCACTTGTATATATTGTTCTCTATTTTCCATGTAACCACAGAGTCTGCAAACGTCCTCTGATTTTGTTTTGTTTCAACATTCAACTTTCCGATGTAAATTTTAAAATTTGCCTTATTTTGTATGTCGTATCAATAATTATAGAACTATATAGATGTCGTGGCCATTTCGTAATATTGGCCATATCATGAAATGCTCGGCACATCCTGCTTAGGTAAGGTTCGAACATAATCATTTTTCAAGAAATATTTTGAGCATTTCATGAAATGGCCAATTTTACGATATGGCCACACAGTGACATAGAGACAAATCGCTGATAAAAAACCTCTTCATTTCGTGTGTGGATTTTAAGTGTTTGGAATAAAGTTTTAAATTGAAATGTATTAATAACCTCCTACTTCCTAAAGTCGGTAAAAATAATTAAAAAACTTAAACCTTGTAAAATGCTTTGTATCAACGGCTTTGAAAGATGAGGAAATGCAAGTGTTGTAATTGTTTTCTTTAATAAAATTTAAATCTTTTTATTGAAACAAGTCTATCAAGCTTATTGGATTAACTTATTCATTCTAAGTAGATTTGTAATGTTAGTGGAAAACAAAATTAAACCCAAGCGCCACTTCTGTTTTACTTTATTTTAATTTTCCGAAATGAAACATACAAAGAACTGAATCCCATCTTATAATAGTACTACTTATCTTCTAATAGCACTACTGTACAGAAGTACAGTAGTACTATTAGTTATTCTGTGCCGTGGATTTTATACAGCCCACCGAAATTCATCAACAGTATTTTTAACTTTGTAAACAAAAGGAGCCCATCAACAACCAACTAGAAGATTATTTTGCAACAGTTCGCAGGGAGGCCCGCCGTTAATATTCGTTAGAGAACTATATATATTCGTAAATTCTTAATAAAGTTTTCATTGAGCTGTGTGGACAAATCTCTTTCCTTGCGTGTCGTAAAAGGCGACTAACCGACTAAAGGCTGCACATACATCAAACAGCATAGAGCGGCGATGGGTTCAGGTCAGGAATCTACTAACATCGTTTTACAAACACACACACACACACACACACACACACAATGAACACCAGAAAATAAAGAAAAAATAACTACAACAGTTCTACTACCAATCAACCTCTAAACCTTTAACTAAGAGTGGGCGCCACTATCAGGGTTCTACTAAGATAAGTTAAACGACAATATATATACATATATGCAGAATACAAATTTATTTAAGTCAAGGTCAGGTCTCAGGTTCGGGGTAGGTTAGAGGTTAATTAAGGTAGAACGCCGTAGTAGGGCACTCCCCTGTACTTCTGCTTCAACCGTCGGCTCAAAGCTCACAAAGCGCGAGACACGGGATAACACTTCCAGGTCCAGCAGGCCCAGGATGTCCAAGATGAACTGAGGTCAATCTCAACCAGTAAGAAGTTCCTTTTAACAAGTCAATGGTTCTAATTAATACTCGGAAGGACATATTCATAATGCTACTTAGAGGGAGGCAAACGAGCAGGCGGGTCACCTGATGGAGAGTAATCACCGCCGCCCATGGACACCCGCAAAACCAGAGGAATCGCAGACGCGTTGCCGGCCTTTAAGGGAGATTAGGTTTAAGGAAGGAATAGGAATTGGGAGGGGGGGGGGAAGGGGCCTCCGGAACCCACACTGGTCGGACGAAACACAACAGCACTAAGCGCCATTATTTCACGCCGAATATTAGTGAGAGGGTGGTATTACGCCGGGCGAGCCGGCCCAATGCGTGCTGCAACGCAGCGTGGCTCTACCACTCAGTCAGTGTCACTCACTTAGCACCACCCAGGGATCACGTGTAGGGTTTCAAGGGTAAACCTACGGACGCGAGCAACTTTGACCCCCATAACTAGAAAAAAATCAACCAGTCTCAGGAAGCTCGAGTGGGATTCGAACCCAAGACCTTTGGATTGCCGGTCCACTGCTCTAATCACTGAGCTACCGAGACCCCAGAAGACTCGTTGAATTTTTCCTAGTAGTTTGATTTACGCTGCAAGCCAGCGGTATTACGTCACTGTGAAGTCTACCCTCACATTCGAAAGAAATACTATAACAAGTATTTAACAATCAATAAAAACGTAATTGCTTATAAATATCTTTATTGTTGAAATTTTGCATTCACAATGATATATAGGACAAAATATTTACTAGAAAAAAATCAACCAGTCTCAGGAAGCTCGAGTGGGATTCGAAATCAAACTACTTAATCAAACTACTAGGAAAAATTCAACGAGTCTTCTGGGGTCTCGGTAGCTCAGCGGTTAGAGCAGTGGACCGGCAATCTAAAATCGTGGGTTCGAATTCCACTCGAGCTTCCTGCGACTGGTTGATTTTTTTCTAGTAAACATTTTATCCTTTATCTATATAGCATTGTGAATGCAAAATTTTAACAATAAAGATAACGTAAGTAAGTTATAAAGTTTAAAATCAATAATTTAAAGGCGTAAATTAAAATACGGTTCGCACGTAATTTCTTAGGCGCCAAAAGTGACAAAGCTTATTTTTCATGAGGCGCGTGGAAGACGGAAAAAAGGGCGCAAGGAGTTTTTAATCTCGCGCGTGCTTAAAGCCTTCATGGTAGAGCTTAGGTTTTCTAACTACGTCGCGTCCGCGCAAAAGAAGTTTTAGTGCCTTCGCACACGGCGGCGTATCGTAATCGTATCGTAATACGCAAGTAGGACGAGAGCAATACGAGCACGTACATTTTCAAACAAGTCCGCACACGAAGCGTTGCAGTAGCGAACCGTAGGAGATGTTTATTGTCATTACGATAGTCGTAGTGCCTTCGCACACGGCGTCGTATCGTAAGCGTATCGTAATACGCGCGTAGGACGAAAGCAATACAAGCGCGTACATGTTCAAACAAGTCCGCACACGAAGCGGTGCTGCAGCGATTCGTAGGAGATGTTTATTTTCATTACGATAGGCGTAGCGTACTGGCGTAAAAAAGCAAGCGTAAAAAAATTTATGTACCATTGAGCTAGTATTCTACGACAATAGTTGGGACTTCTTGGCGGGAAAGTGAAGCGTCTGCAGTTTTGTTTTATTTTCTATAATTTGTGTTTTGTCGAATATTAATGGAAAATAATGATGGATTATTCACTGTTAAGTGTTCGTGAATGTGCATGAGTGTAAGAAAATAGAAAAAAACGGTTTATTTGAAAAAAAAGATAATGCGATGATGCCTACATCAGATCATGTAGGTACTAAAAGCTACAAATTAATTAGAAGTTACCTACTTAATTAAAAATAAAATCGTGGGGTGCGTGCAATTTCTGTCAACTGTCAACCGCTCATATCATTATAAATGTTGATTACATAATTTATACAGGTTTATGCTACGCCTCCCGATTTTATTTTAAATTAATTTTTAATTATTTTGTAACTTTTATTACATTATCCACATCATTATTATCTTTCTTTTCAATAAAACCATTTAATTTATTTTTTTTTCTTTTTTGTTAATTTTTAGTTTTTTTTAATAATTTTCTGTATACTACTGTACCCATATTGAGGTGGTTAAACAAAAAAATGTAATCCACCATTATGTGGAGGCGGCTACTTTGGATTTACAATGATACTGAATATACAATTGTATTGTCATCAGAACTAAAGGTGTGTACCAAATCTCAGATCAATCGGTCTACAGGAAGGGGGAAAAATTTTAAGTACTAAAGATCCAACATCAACAAACAGGTCAAGCTAAATAAAACTGTTTAATTATTTTTTTAAAAAACAAGCTTTTATTTAACAGAAAATGAAACATGAAAAAGAAATAATATCGCCAACTAAATAGAAAAAAATATTTTTTGTGACATTTTTCATACAGAGGGTTTATATCCTTATAATTATATACATTTTAAAAGCTTGAGGCACTGATGTACTTACATCATCTTATAATCACATCAGTGCCTCAAGCTTTTAAAATTATTATTTATCTATAGGGATATAAACCGTTAAACGTTATTTTTTCTATTTCATGTTTCATTTTTATTTAATAAAAATTGTTTTTAAAAATCTTTTTTTATTTAAATTAAATTTTTGCTTTTTAGTGTTAAAGATTTCCTATTAACATCTCTTTATGATATTTTTTTTTTATTTACGCTATTGACATTATTAAATGTAGTGTAATGTTAATATTATTGTTTTCTACTCTATAAGCTCTTTTATTTGATACGGTCATATTGAGGGGATTGAAAAATCCATAATCCGCCATCTTGGAGCAGCGGCCATTTTGAATTTAGTGTAATGTTATTAACTTCATTGTTTTCTACTCTTCAAGCCCTTTCATTTGATACCCATAATATAGGGTATTGAAAAATATTTTCTCCGCCATCTTGGAGCGGTAGCCATATTGAATTTAGTGTAATGTTACTACCTTTATCGTTTTTTACTCTTTAGGACCTTTATATGATACCATTAATAATGGGGTTGAGAAAAAATTTGCAATCCGCCATCTTGGAGCGGCGGGCGGCCATATTGAAATTATTACAATACTGAGTATTTTACATTGTATGGTCATTAGAATGTATGCAAAATTTCAGCATAATCGGATACCAATAAATGGTCGAAAAATTTGACGGACAAATTACATACATAGGTACATACGAACAGTGCAGGTTAATGATATTATAAAATCCAGTACTTACCCGTGGTACTACCGGTGGTCCTACTGGTAGTACCAGTACCACAGGAATTTTTTTGCTACTATTCTGTCTGGTAGTACATACCACGGGAGATTTTACATTACCCGTGGTACTACTAATCAATTTAATATTCCCTACAAACGTATTTAGAGGTATGCATAAGCTTGAAAAATCGAGTGTTGTAGAACTTTTTTTTTGTTTTTTGTTTTGTTTTTTTTTTAGTTTTTGATTTTCTTTTTTTTCTTTTTCTCGTAAATTGACCTGACCGGGAATTGAACCCGTGACCTCAGAGATTTTTTTTTTTTAACTTTTTTAACTTTTTAACTTATTACCGCTAATTATTTTTGAATTTTTATTTTTAACTTTTTACGTTACGATTTTTAATTTCTTTCATTATGACTGAAAAAATGATGGAATTCGTGAAACTGGTTGAAGCGTTCCCTTGTCTTTATGATTATTCATTAAGTGAATATTCAAGGAAAGATGTAACGGATAAAGCTTGGGCAGAACTATCGACAAAAATAAACTGGACAGGTAAGTTAAGTAATAATAATTATTTTTATTGAAAAAATTACACACAATGCTGCCACTGCCACGGAAGAGAATTACTGGGTTTCAAAAAGTAATTTGCCAAATAATCGCGAAGCTGGTTTGGTGATGAAGTTCTGTCAACGTGAAGATTTGCATTATATTCAGGAACTATTATTTGTTGGTTACCAGCAGCGTGGTACGTGTTACGGTCTTCAGTTGGGTTGAAATCGTAATCAACTCCTTCATGTTTTCGGATAAAATTGTGAAGTACGCAGATACATTTTATTACATTGTTTATAGTCTCATAATTTTTGCATCGTATAGGCGTCATCAACACTTGAAATTTCTGAGTCATCATTCCAAAAGCACATTCTATGTTTTTCCGTCCGCGACTGAGTCTGTAGTTAAATACTCTTTTTTTATTACACATGTTACGTAGTGGATATGGTCTTAATATGTTTCTTTTCAACGGAAATGCATTATCCGCTACAAAGTAATAAGGAAATGTAGAGCCACTAGTATCATTGGGTAAAGCAAAGTCATCAGGAACATTATTATTATTACTTTGTATCCACTGCCCTAGGCCTCCTGCCTGGAATATTCCACCATCACTATTGCGACCAGGGTATCCGGTTTCTATAAATGTAAAATAGCCATCTGGATCTGCACACCCCATTAAAACAATTGAATGATATCCTTTGTAATTATAATTTGAGGAACCAGAGTCTGGATATTGCTGAATACGTATGTGCTTGCCGTCGATAGCACCAAGACAATGAGGTAGTTGCCATAACTCGTGATATCGATTGGCGATTTGCCTCCATTTCTCAGTTGTGGGACCTTCATATATATACTTTTCAATATATCCCACATAATTTCGGTAGTTTCAGCTACGATTTGAGAAACTGTGGTATCGCCTCGAGCGAAATATAAACCCAAAGATGAAAAAGTGGCACCAGTTGCCAGATACCTGAAACAATGTTAAAATATTTTTGTTTTATAATTTGTTATAAACAGGGATCGACTCGCACTTGAACGGTTTTTATTTTATTTTTAATTATTTTTCGTTTTAAACAGACTTCGAATGTAAAGTTTATACTGAGCCTAATGTGTTTGTGTTTTATAACCAGTGATCGGAGTAGGCTGAGAAGAGGCTGAGTGAATTTACCTAAACTTAGCTCTGAGACAAAACATGAAGCATATAAATACTAAAACTTAACTGCTTTATAAATAAAATGTTGTATGTCAAAATAAAAGAAAGTATAAAAGTCATTGAAACAACACTCCAAATACGAGTATGTTGTTTATTTAATTTAAATTCTAAGTACATTAATTTAAATTATTTAAACATGCTCATTCGTATGATGACAAAAGTTGAAAAAAAACATTAAAATACCGGTAAAATTTATTACCAGTATATTTTAGTGGTTGTAGCAGCTGACAGCTCCATGTTATGTCTTGTCACAAAGTTTAGGAAAATTCACCTAACCTCAGCCTACTCCGATCACTGGTTATAAAAAACAAACATAGGCTCAGTACAAACTCTACATTCAAAGTCAGTTTAAAACGAAACATAAACAAAAATAAAATAAATACCGGCCAAGTGCGAGTCGGACTCTCGCACAAAGGGTATCTATACCTACAACATAAGAAACTATATAGCGTCTACTTGTTGCCTTTATTAATTTCGAGCAAGATAACGGCAAAAAATATCACGTTTGTTGAACAGGAGCTCCACTAAAATATTTATTTTATTCTGTTTTATAGCGGCAACACTAATACATTATCTGTGAAAACTTCAACTGTCTATCTATCACGGTTCTTAAGATACAGCGTGGTGACAGACAGACGAAAGACAGACGGACAGTGGAGTCTTAGTAATAGGGTCCTGTTTTTACCCTTTGGGTACGGAACCCCTCAAAATTATTAATGCGGTGTATATAGTTTTCAAAATACAAAGCACTAGTTCTGTTTCTTCTATGTTCCTCTTACCCCACCTAGCCTACTATTCAAATTATCCTTTTTTTAGTTCCACAATGCAAAGAAAAGTGGCGCAATGTGAGAATTGCCTTCGTTAAGAGTCTGAAAGCGCTACCTAGTGGCTCAGCAGCGAAATTAAGGAAGCAGTATTACCTACACGGTGAGATGTAATTTGTGATTCCATTTGTTAAACCAACCAATAATGAGAAAGAACCTGAAAATATTCCTACATGCTCTCAATCAACTGACAAAAACCTTAGCGAAGTGGATAATCCGAGTACATCAACAAACGAAGTGGAAACTCAAGGTACATCTACAAACGAAGAACTTGTTGATGCTTCAACACAGCCACCTAAAAAGAAAGCCAAGGCTTCCAACAATGCTGTCAATAGCACTTTTATGCAGTATATTACCGCGAAACGGCAAAACATGGAGAAATCTATGCAAAAGGCAGGCATAGAAAACCCTCGCAAAATGTTTTTGTTGAGTTTACTTCCAGACATCGAAAACTTGAATAATAATAATATGAGATTGCTGAAAATAGAAATAATGTCACTCATACAAAAATATCAATTACTTCAGCAAAACCAACAATCACCTGCAACTGATACATATGTTCAAGTTCCAGCCCGAAGTAACTCACAAATTTACCAACAGCCATGTCAACAACCATTCTCTTCAGCTATGAGTCCTGATCAGCCACAGTCATTTCAACAACCATACTCTCCAGTCTCTTCAGCTATGAGTCCTAATCAGCAGGGTGAGCAATTAATGAGATCACCCCTTAATTATGGCATTAGCAGAGATGAAAGTCCACCAATCAACGTTCTGTACGAATTGACTCAGTACCATTGGAATGAAGATAATTTTTAAAAACTACTGATCTCACACCTACAGTTGTTGACATGTACACAATAACCAAAGTCAAGCCCTCGTCGTCGTGAAATGAAACAGCTGTAGGCTTTTATTTTGCAATAGTATTTGATTCATAATTTTATTTCATACTGTGTGTGTAACGAGTGCCCTTCGGTTCGCCTAAAATTTTTGGTTCTAATTTCATATGGCCGAAATATGTTGGCTTCAACTTTTAACGCACAATAATTGTCTAGCTTAACAGTTGTTTTCATACCAGTATAGTTTTGCCTATAAATTTAAAACCCTAATTTTAGAATCCCTAATATTAAATGCACTAAAATGTATCGGCATAACATTTTTTCGGCATAACGAAGATTACGCTTTAGTGTTGAAAGCCCTAGTTTATTATTATAATTATGTACCTAAGTTCAAACTTTAATTAATATATTAATTTTTTTTATAAGACGACAGAAATGGGTGCGTGTCATTTCATATAATGACAAATGAACTAATTTCAAAGGAAATAACGTTCATTGGGTATAATTTGTACCTGTCCTAAATACATTTCCTATAACAACATTAAGTACGTATATTATTCATTTGATATAATACTCATATTCTCTAACAATTTCTTCTATAAAGCTACATTGGTAGAATAATCATATTCTATAACATCATTTGATATAATTTTTGCTTATAAATAAAAATAGCATTTAACCCTAATTTGATTTCAAAATTAAATATTGTCTTAAAAAGTTAATTCGTTGGGTTTTCGTTGAGGTTGTGCTAAAAATTCAGTAACAGTAACGAATCGCGGCAAAACCGATTCCACGTAGACTTGCCCTACGCTAGAGTGTAATTTAAGCCCGCGTAGGCGCGGAGGGACGACGCGGCCCGCGAGCTGAGGAGCAGGTGGGTTTAACGGTCGCCAATCCCATCTGCGACGATAAGCTCGCGTGGAACCGCCGGAGTGCCGCAGCACTGGAGCCGTGACAGAAACTATGCCTGCTGCATGCTGCATGCCCGCTTGCATGCTGCATGCCTGCTTGCATGTTGCATGCCTGCCTGCATGTTGCATGACTGCCTGCATCCTGCATGCCTGCTTGTATGCTGCATTCTGGCTTGCATGCTGCATCCTGGCTTAAATGCTGCATGCTTGCTTGCATACTGCTTGCTTGCTTGCATGCTGCTTGCTTGCTTGAATTTTGCTTGCTTGCTTGCATGCTGCTTGCTTGAGTGCATGCTGCTTGCTTGCTTGAATGCTGCTTGCTTGCTTGCATGCTGCTTGCTTATTACATGAATAATGTTTCATATGATAAGATTATTATATCAAATGTATATTATATCAAAGGTACATTATATCAAATGAAATTATATCTAAAATTATAAAATAAATAATGTTCATTATATTAAGTCAGTATTATATAAAATTAAATCATATGAAATGATATTATATTATCTGAACGTTAGACCATAAGTATTTATATCAATCATTACACACCCGACAGAAATACTAGCTGCCCTACTCCTGTTGGTTACGTGATAGGTTAGAAATTTAAGACAATCGCGAAGCGCAGCGGGGCATGCTGCATGCAGGCAAGCATACATACAGCATGCAACCTAACCAGGTTAGACTTTCGCTTGCATGCTGTATGCTTGGTTGTGTGCATGCTTATTTGCATGCACGCAATTAAATAACTTGCAAAGTTATTTTGCCATATAAAAATGATTAGGCGTAATACTCTTGTGCGTTTAAACTTTGTGCGAATTACAATTTAGTAATTGTAAATAGTAGGTATTATGAATGGTTCCGCCTAATATCGCATTTGGGAAGTTTAAATTCGGCGATAAAGAGTTAGGCGAAATAAAAATAGGCTTAACACGTTTAGGAGAAGTAAAATTGTGCGATAAAAATTAAGGCGTATGGTGTGTGTGCCATTGACAATTAGGAGAACAAAAAATTCGGCGATTCAATATAGACCCGATTATAACATTTGTGATTAATTTGTGATGTGTCATTAAAACACTCTGACTACTCTGATTACAGAACATGTGCGATATTAAGATTAATATATCTGTCAGTTTTTAATTTTAATAAATAAATTATTATTTTAATAAATTAAGAATTAGTTTTTACTTACCGCAAAGTTATCATTATTCTTTCTTCTGGAGGTACAGCCTCTCGCATGTTTGTATCATTTTTCAAAAGGTGTGGTCTTAAAATGTTTACAAGTATTGTAAATGTCGCCTCTCTCATTCGATAAAAATTGCGGAATTTATTGTCATCTGCTAAAAGTTCACGTGCTGCAACAAATAATCTTTTCTTGTGATTATTTCTAATGTATGGATGGATCCAATGAGCACGTCGCTTTCTACTTCTTACATAATCAAACAATAAAAAATCCTCTTCGTCTGAAGAGAAAGTAAGATCTTCTATAAATTCACCCAACACATCTGGTACCGTTGACGCCATTATTTCAACTGAGATCTTACAAAACGATACGTCTACTCGACAATTCGTTTGTAGAACAATGAAGGTCTTAACGATACGCTTACGATACGACTACGCTTACGACTAGTGTGCGCAGAGCCGCAGCTCTCGTACGCGTTGCGTCATAACGATACGATTACGCTTACGACTCGTGTGCGAAGAGCCTTAATGTTACAAACGTTACAGTATCCCCCCTCCAGCCATGGATTTTAATTCTCGATAAAAAATGTGACTTATGAAACACAGGAAAAAACTAACAATTATTTAACGTTTTTAGGTTTTTAATCTTTGATATGCCAGGCTCCTAAGTCGTTGCCCTGTCATGTCTTCCAACCCATACACCAATGGTGAACGTTTTTGCTTAACTCTACACTTTGTTTACTTAGGCGTTAATTTCTTTGCAAAATGTGCGACTTTATCACTTTGAAAATAATAACGCTTCCATACTATATCACCTTCATTAAATTCGGCCTCTTTACGTCTTAGGTTATAGCGTCGAGAGTTCTTATTGAGAGCTTCTCACAATGAAGTTTGAACTTTATCAAAATATAACCGTAAATATCCTAATAAATAAGTATTCCGTGGCAGAAACACCAAATCATTGAGAATATCTGTAGTCGCCACTCAGACGTGGCGACTACGCGACGTAGGGAACTGGTAGGTAGGTAGGTAGGAAGGATGTACTTACAGGGATGATGAGTCAGGAACCGTCGTGCGAGCTGACCACGGGCGGCGAGGCTTGCGGGCGGCGATGTAGGTTGGTTCCTGGCGCACCGTCACTACACTAAACAGTTCACTAGGGGCACTGGTTAAGGGCGTTTAGGTCGAGCTCTTCACTTTAGGTTCAGGAGTCACTATAATAAGGCAGATAGCAGCGCGCGTATTTTGTGGGCGTCTCGCGTTAGCTAGCAGAAGACTGGTCGCGCGCGCGGCTCACCCAGCTAGCGGCGGCGGCTCGCGCAGCGGTGGCGCTGCGGCAGACAGGCGGACGCGGTCGTCAACAACCGCTGAGTCCGTCCCGGCTTTGGCGGGAACATCCTCTGGGGGCCAGGGGGGCCTCATCCACTGGGAGCCTGGCGATCCGGAATACAGGCCTCCGAAGATGTCCGTTCGCGGTGTCCAGGTCTACCACCCGCACGACGCCATCCTTCCCAGGCAGGGTGCGAGCAATGCGCCCCAGTCTCCATTGGAGGGCAGGCAGGTTGTCCTCCTTGATGAGGACGAGCTCGCCAACTCGGGGAGGGGAGGATGGGGACAACCATTTGGAGCGGGTTTGGAGGGTATGAAGGTAGGACTGGGTCCACAGCGTCCAGAAGCGCTGGGAAAGAGCCTGTACCATTTGGAATCGCCTACGTGTGGAGATCGGCCTATCTTCCACGGATAGTTCGGGAAGGGCCGTTAGTGGGCGGCCTATGAGGAAATATCCGGCTGTAAGCGGCTCAAAGTCTGATGGATCAGACGAAAGTGGGCAGAGAGGTCTAGAGTTAAGGACAGCTTCGATTCGTGCCAAAAGTGTAGAGAATTCCTCGAATGTGAGGTGCTGTTCGCCAATTACGCGATATAAAAGTTGCTTTGTTGATTTTACGTTGATCTCATGTAACGCACCGAACCATGGTCCCTTAGGGACGTTTAACAACCAAGTAATGTGCTGACCAGCGAGCTTGTGCGCAATCGTATCATTGTTCAAGGCAAGAAAGTTTTGTACTTCGATGAGCTGATTTCTAGCGCCTACATAATTTGTACCGCAGTCCGAGCGGATGAGAACCGGGGCACTGCGGCGTGCTATAAAACGCTGTAATGCCGCGAGGAACGCTTCCGTGCTGAGGTCCGAGACCGGTTCTAAATGAACCGCCTTAGTCGAGAGGCACACGAATATACAAAAGTACGCTTTTAAGAGTTTAACATTACGTAGGGTACTAGATTTAACGAGGAATGGTCCGGCAAAATCGGTCGTGACTTGATTAAATACTGGCTGAGGCGTAACTCTATCGGCTGGCAGGTCGGTCATGAAGGGCGCTTGCGGCTGGGCCCGGCATCGAAAGCATCTAATGCATTTAAAAACTCGGTGTCTAATAATACGGCGCGCGGACAATATCCAAAATTGTTGGCGTAGGATAGCGTGTAAAGTGTCAGCGCCAGGATGGCAGTGTATTTTGTGGTAGTGGTCAATGATAAGGTCTACAAGTGGGCTAGAGCTGGGAAGTATGAGCGGGTGCTGCGCGTCATATCGGATAGACGCATGGGACAGTCGTCCACCAACTCTAAGGAGCTCATCTTTAATGAGAGGTGACAGCCGCTGGAGTCTGACGGAGCAGATTTTGCCAGTTTGAAGGCGGTGGATGTCCTCCGCAAACTCATTGTGCTGGACACTGCGCACCCAGTAAAGTAGGGCCTCTCTTCGTTCACTGACGTACAAGGGGCCTGAGCGTCGCGATTTTGGGTGGTGTCTGCAGTTGTGCAGAAAGCGTTTTAGACAAGCTGTCACTCCGACGAGCTTGTCTAGTGAACTGAACCGAGTGAGCAGGTCAAAGTCAAGACCGGGCACTGTGACCAGTGACGGGACGTGTTTGGGCTTAAGGCCGGGCAGGGCGTGATGGCCCAGAGCTAAGGGCATCGCAGGCCAAGACTCACAAGGCTGTCCAAGCCACGTGGGAGACCACCATAGGTCGTAGGCTGACAGGGATTGCGCAGACATTCCTCTACGTAGGAGGTACGTGTCGCCAGGTACAGCTAATTTTGACTACCCAGTTGGCTTCAAAGGGTTGAAGACGGTGAGGCGGTGTATTGAGCCAGGCCAGGACTATCGTACTGTCTGACCAACATATGTGTTGTTGTATACTGATATGGGCCGATAACTGAACCGACACACGGATCATGAGCTGGGAGAGTAGAGTGGCGGCCGACAACTCTAACTTGGGGATTGTGAGGCGGTTCTTGATTGGTGCGACTCGCGACTTGGCGACAATCAAGTGTACCAAAGTATCTCCGGAGGCATCGAGCTCATGGAGGTAAACAACGGCGGCAAACCCGGCTTCAGAGGCATCTGCAAACCCGTGAAGCGAGTATGCAGCTGAGCCTTTGTTTGCACAAATGTGCCGAGGGAAACGAATGCTAGCCAACAGCGGCAGATCCTCTGAGATGTGGTGCCACTCCGTTTGTACTTCAGAGGGAGTGGGCTCATCCCATTCCAGCTTCAGTAGCCACAATTGTTGAAGCAGCAGCTTTGCGCGGAAGATAACGGGCGAAACCCAGCCGTTTGGGTCATAAAGTGAGGCTACGGTGCTTAAAATAGACCGCTTTGTGACATGCGTGATGGGGGGCAGAGAGATGCGGTAAGTGAACTCGTCTGACTGAGGGCTCCACTGTATACCCAAGACCTTAATGGACGTGGACTCTGGGTTCATGTCGAAGTCCTTGGGCATGTCGCATTGGTTGTCGGGAAATCTCTCGAGCAGCTTAGGCGAGTTAGATGTCCACTTACTGAGCTGAAAGCCGCCTAGGTCTAGCAGACTTATCAACTCGTCCTGAAGTGCTTGGGCGGATTCAACCGTGTCATGGCCACACAAGATGTCATCAACGAAGATAGACTTGCGAAGAACCTGAGCGGCTCCAGGGTAGCGATGGCCTTCATCATCAGCCAGCTGGAGCAGGGTGCGGATTGCATGATATGGGCTTGATCTTAAGCCGTACGTGACTGTATTGAGGGCGTAGGTGAGCAGAGGGTGATCTGGTGAGGACCGCCATAGTATCAGCTGATACCGTCTCTGGTCTGGGGCAACCAGCACATTTCTGAACATCCTCTGGATGTCAGTGCTGAAAACGACTGGATGCATTCTGAAGGACATGATGATGTCCACAATGTCCTGTTGAAGGGCGGGGCCTGTGTGTAGGCATTCATTTATGCTGACACCATTGGAGCTTTTGCAGCTACCATCAAAAACAATGCGCAGCTTGTCCGACCCTGACTTAAATACGCCATGGTGAGGGATGTAGAAGTGAGGTTTATGGGCGAATGTATTTGGGTGACAGGGAGCCATGTGCCCTAAGTCGATGTATTCGGCCATAAAGTCGACGTATTTAGAACGCAGAGACGGGTTCGCCATTAGCTTCTTCTCAATATTGAGGAATCTGCGTAATGCGATAGGGTGAGTTTTGCCTAGTTGAGGGGCGTCCTTTAGAAAGGGCAGAGCGACCGTATATCTGCCTGAGGGATCGCGTGTAGTGGTAGAGCGGAAGATTTCCTCGCATTGTTCCTCCAGGGGATCATTATGAGTGTGAGATTGAGGGAGGGGCTCCTCAGACTCCCAGAACCTTTCCAGACTCTGACGTATGTCCTGCGCTGATTCAGCTGAGTCTGGTTGTGAGCTGACGACGTGAGCTGAGTTAACCTGCAGCGCCGGCTGCGCATACAAGTCCTCAATGGGTCCTATCAACGCGAAGTCAAAAATCGTGCCGAAGGCTATGGGCTTGCCCGGGCCCAACGAGACCTTAGTCCCGTCCAACACCTGGCCAAGAACGTCCGACCCCAATAAGAGGTCGATCGGGGCTGGTGTGTGGTAAAGCTGGTCAGCCAATGGCACGGGTGGCTGGCCTAGTACGTGGGAAATGTTTGGTACCTTCTCTAAGGGAAGGTAGCCAGTGACGTTTTTTAAAATGTGAGCTGTGGCAGTAATTGTAGGAGTATCATTGTGAGTGGGTCGGCATACTATTGTTATTGCCGCCTTTGACTCATGTTTGTGCTGATTCCCAACTCCTGTAATTTTTAAAGAAGTGGGTTTTGATGGCAGGTTCAAAAGTCGTGCCATGCGTGACGTTATTAACCTCAGCATACTGCCACAGTCCAATAAAGCTCTGGCTGTGTGAAGATGGCCATGTACGTCCGCGACTCTTAGTGAGACGGTTGGCAACAAAATGGGTGTGCCAGTGGGCACAGAAGGTGAGTGAGCTGATTGAGTATCAGCTGAAATTGTATGAGCTGAGTATGTATCAGCTGTGTGGGCATGGGTTGACTGGGCATGGGCTAAATCTACCTCTTCGCTAGGGTGCTCTGTGATAGTAGGGAGTCATAATTGCTGGCGGCGTTCGCGGGGCCTACCTGGCGAACCGGACCTGGGCGGGCTGGCTCTGTGAGCAGAGCTGGGTTGCGCCTGTTTGGCATGTGCGGGTTCGTGCCGCCTGCTGTTTCTGGGACGCTCCCTCGAGTGCTCTGTCAGCTGTGGTGAGGGCACATGTACAGACGACGAATGAGCTGAGTGCGTTGGGCCGTCTGGTCGATGGAGGGACGTGTGGTGTGTCGTACTCCCACAGTTCTTGCATGCCCCCCTTGACCTGCACTCGCTCTCGTAGTGACGGCCGAGACAACGCTGGCAGCGCTCGCGTGCCTGTACAAAGTCCCAACGGCCCTGTGTTGGCTGGGCATTGTACCATCTGCACGTCATGAGCGTATGTCCCCTAGTGGCACAATAGGGACAGTAGGACGTCGAACGTGAGGAAGAGGACGAGGACGATGATGAGGAGCAGCTTTGCTGGTAGGCCGAGTAGACGGGGAAGGGCTGACTGCGAGCCGGGGAGGTGGATGGGCGGTGACGCATTTGTTGCGCTGGGTGGAACGGTTGGTGAGTAGGCTGCTCATGGGCGCGGTGAGGCGATGGAGCTGAGGAACGGCCACGGTAATGGTCGGGTTGTTGCTGAGCCATCTGAGCATAAGTGCGATGGGGCAACTGAGGAGGCGCGCGGCTACGAGAAGGGCCGGGCTGGGGCTGAATGGGTTGAGCCATGGCTATGTTGGAGAACTCTGTCTCCACACAGCGCGCGTGCTCCTCGAGGTAGGAGATAAGGTCCCTTAACGTGGGCAGGGTGTTACTAGACCCGTGCCTGCGTTCAAATAGCGTGCGGAGCTCGCCCTTGAGCTTCCGCACCACTATTGACACAAACACGTAATCGTCTCTTATGGGCAAGTCTAAATTGTTGAGGGCACACTGAGCCGATATGAGCGGCGTGAGGAACAGTGTGCGGATGTTCGAGCGCGTATGAATGCTTGGCAGCCCCAGGATGATGTCCACAAAACTATCAATGAGAACCCGGCGGTTCTCGTACCGCTTGGCGAGGATGTCCATGGCCACGGCAAAATTTTCATTGGTGACCTTTAAGTGGGACACCATACTTAATGCCTCACCGCTGAGACATGAGAATAGGTAGTGGAGCTTGACTGCGTCCGACAGGGTCGCCATGTCGTCAGTCAGACTCCTAAACAGCGCAATGAAGGAAGGCCAGTCCTCCACTTTTGAGCTGAACCTGGGCAGCGCTATCTTGGGGAGGACGGCTGTGGGCGTATTGACGCCGAAACTGGGCTGAGCGCTATGGGTTGGGGATGACGTGGAAGAGGGTAAGATTTCCTCCCTAGTCACAAGAATCCCAAGGTACGCCCCGGAGGCTTTTGTGTGGTTCTCAGTGTATGCCTTCTCGGTCTTCTCGTCCAGGTCCTCCTCGTCAAGAATGCTATAATACACTGAGTCCAGCTTCTCCTTTATGCCCTGTATCTGTGCGAAACGCACGTTGAATTCCGTTATGGAATGTTTGGTGTCGCCAGCAATGATCAGTGATCCCATCTCTAGGAGCTGGTGTAAAGCTTTGGCGGCCTCCCTAAATATCGCGGCTTGTGACTTGGTCGGCATCGCGACGAATAAAAGGAGACAAAAAAAATAATAAAAAATAAAAAATTAAACAAATTTAAAGGCAGTAAAAAGAACAACACCCTGTATATATTCTATAGTTGGGCTGGACGTATTTGTTTACTAAGGTAAGGGCAAATGGGCTAAAATTAACGCAACAATAAAGAAAGCAAAACTAAGTTGGGACGCCTTGTATATGGCCCACGGGTGGGCAAACGCACGTGTGTGTGTATGTCTGTGTTTATTGAACGCGCGTACGTAATATTAGCCGACCGCAAAAGGAAAAAAACAACAAAAAAATCACGTCATCCGTAGCCCACTAGTGGGCAAGCGCATGCGTAGTCGATGGCGGCGCATCCAATCAGCCGGGAAAGCGTTAAGAAAAGGAAAGGAAAAAAAAAATCTAATAAAAATAAAGTGTGGGATACGTTGTACGTAGCCCACAGTTGGGCAGACCTGTAGCGGAAACGAGCGCGAAGAACGACTCCGTCGCAAAAAAAAAAAACAATAAAAACTTAATAAAAAATAAAATAAAAATTGGGACACTTTGTATGTGTTTCCCACAAGTGGGCAAACATGTGTAGAAGCGAAGGCGACGCACGCAAATAGCCGTAAGCGATTTTTAAAAAAACTGATTCAAAATAATGAAACACTAAGCTCATGTGGTGAGCACGCACAAGAAATGAGCCGTTCGCAAAGGCAACAATCAAAACAATAAAATTAAAA
The DNA here is from genome assembly GCA_963921215.1 of Scoparia ambigualis. Lineage (NCBI taxonomy): Eukaryota > Metazoa > Arthropoda > Insecta > Lepidoptera > Crambidae > Scoparia > Scoparia ambigualis. The sequence continues at coordinate 3,185,382 of OY992514.1, read as the reverse complement.
ATTAACACTCAAAAAAAAAATTAAATCTTGTTGTATTATTATGTAAGAAAAATACACCTGCAGCCGATAAACATAGCATGAAAAAATTAAAATAAAGGCCAAATAACTGAGCTGAATTATTTTATGCAGTGTTAAATTAGCTTAGCTGTTGTAATACCAGGCACCATACAATTAACTAAATCTGTAGCCAAACGGTAGCCAAACGTAGCATGAAAAAGGCAAAGGTAAAGTAACTGAGCTGAATTATTATTTCAAGCACGAATTAGGCACAACAACATTGTATGACACCATAGATCTGTGATCCTGGTTCAGAATACCGGATGCATACACGAAAGCAACATAAAAACAACATGCAGAAATAATTGCGTCAAGATAATTCGGATGTTGTGTGGTCGCAATCCTACCACAAACAAATTATACCTACCTCACCAAATTTTTATTGGGGCAGGGTAAAGTTATGTGAACAAATGAATTCCGAAATGATGGCACAAATTAGATTATGGGCGGAAACGATTATTTTTTAGTGGACTGTAATTAAAGGAGCTGATGGAACGTGAGACCAAGTTATGGTGAAATGGTAAAAGAATACTTGTTACGGGAAGGTCGCCGGCATTAATATTACCGGTTCGAAGATGACCAGAAATGCTGGCGCTTAAGGCACCAACATGCGGCGGAGTTAATGGGCTGAAGGCAGGAAGGCTGAAGGAAGGATGTACTTACAGGGATGATGAGTCAGGAACCGTCGTGCGAGCTGACCACGGGCGGCGATGCTTGAGGGGCGGCGATGTAGGTTGGTTCCTGGCGCACAGTCACTTCACTAAACAGTTCACTAGGGGCACTGGTTAAGGGCGTTTAGGTCGAGCTCTTCACTTTAGGTTCAGGAGTCACTATAATAAGGGTAGATACCAGCGCGCGTAATTTGTGTGCGTCTCGCATTAGCTAGCAAACAGACTGGTCGCGCGCGCGGCTCACCCAGCTAGCGGCGGCGGCTCGCGCAGCGGTGGCGCCGCGGCAGACAGGCGGACGCGGTCGTCAAGAACCGCTGAGTCCGTCCCGGCTTTGGCGGGAACAATATCGTTATCGACGTAGTGAGACCTACATGTTACTAACTTTCTCCCGTGGACTAAAAAAGGTGTAAATCCAGTACTTACTTTCGAATGAATTGCGAATTGAATTTTGAAGAGATTATTATCCCACGAACGGTGATCGTTATCGTTAACTAATAATGACACCGCTGTCACAATTGTCTTATTGTATCTCTCGACGGTGTTAACTTGCGGTGTAGACTTAGGAGTGAAGTGAACATTCGGAACTTTATATCTTTTAAAGAGGGCATCCAGATTGTGACTAGTAAACTGAACCTCGTTATCTAAGATAACGGTTTGTGGAACACCATGAACCAGAAAGACGTTATTTTCCAAATGAATAGTGACTAGTTCAGCAGTAGCTCTACACAGTGGAAACATTAAGCAGTACTTTGTGAAGCAACAAGTTATGACGAAAAGGTAACAATGTTGTTTCCGGGAAGGTGGCAAGGGACCGACCAAGTCAATAGGTATTGTCTGAAATGGTCTACCACACTCTTTAGGTCTACCCATAGTGCCAAAAGTGCCTTGAGTAGATAATTTTATAAGCTTGACAAAAATCGTTTGCCACACAATTAACTACTTCTAAGTGCATGTGAGGCCAAAAATAGTTTAAGCTAATTTTCTCAAAGTTTTGAAAACCCCAAAATGACCAGCGGTTGGTTCTTCGTGATTAATTCTTAGGATTTCTTCTCGTCCTTCTTTTGGTATCACTTCCTTCCAATGAAACTCGGTGGTAAAGAAATTTTTATTTTTCATGTAACGATAAAGCTTTCCGTTTTCTATCCGATAGTTAAGATAGCTATTAGGCACACTTTCAGAACCATTGTAAATATTTAAATACCAGGCATCGTTAGTAGTCGGCTGAGTAGAAATCAGAGCGACAGGTACAGACCGTGATAAGACATCTGAATAATATTGTCTTTACCACGACGGTGCTTAGCAATAAAGTCGAAGGTCAAGAGTCGAACTCCCTATCTCGCCAAGCGTCTCGTCGGGTTCGAGATGGACAAAAACTTTATAGCCGAATGGTCTGTTAACAATGTGAAAGTCTTCCCGTTTTCGAGGTAACACCGCCAATGCTCAAGTGCAGTAAGCACCGCCAATGTCTCCGTTTCGGTATCGCTGTATTATTTTTCTGCTTCTGAAAGCGACCTACTTATAAAAGCCACAGGGTGCTCTATGCTGTCAATTGTTTGTGAAAGCATTGCACCGACACACCATAATTGCTGGCGTCCGTGTGCATCTCAAAGGGATAATTAAAGTTGGGGCAACTTAGAATAGGAGCTTTGATCAGTAACGACTTCAGCTCAAGAAATGCGTGGTTAGCCTGTTCTGACCAGCCAAAGGAAGGAGAATTCTTTTTAGTAGATGTTAGCTTGTTCAAGGGACCAGCTATTGTACTAAAATTTTATATAAATCGCCTATACCAGAAAGCTGAACCGAGGAAACGCTTTACCTCTTTCCTATTAGTAGAAGTTGGGTAGTTAAGCATAGCCTCTACTCTTTCCGGGTCTGTGCGTAACGCTCGAGCATCGACTACATATCTTAAATAACGCAGTTCACTTAGAAAGAAATTACCTTACTTAAGTTTATAGTTAAATTTGCATCCTGAAGTTTTTCTAAGACTTTATTAAATAGCGACGCGTGTTCCTCGAACGTTTGACTTATAATAATCACGTCATCAACGAAAACAAAAACCTTTTATTCTAATTCTGGCCCAAACAAAGTATCTACAGACGCTGCTGTGTGGCTGGAGCATTAGTCAAACCAAAGGCAGTGACTTTGAACTGAAAGGTACCCCTGCCAGGAACATAGAAAGCCGTATTTTCTCGATCCTTACTTTAAATTGGCACTTGCCAAAACGACTTAAGTCTAGACTAGATAAATACCTATCGTCTCCAAGGTAGTCTAGTATTTCAGAAACATAAGAAAGACAGTAGGCATCCTTTTTTGTAACGGAATTCAGTTTCCTACTATCCAGACACACGCTAGGTTTACAATCCTTCTTTTTTACTATTAACACTGTGGAAAGCCAAGGACTTTCACACGGTTCAAAAACATCAAGTGATAACATTTCGTCTACCTGTTCCACAATAATCTTCTGTTTTTCAGGAGACAGTCGATAATAACTTTGACGCACTGGTTCGGTATCCCCAGTATCAATTGAGTGCGTAATTAAATGTGTCCTCCCTAAACCTTTCTCCTCATAAGATATTGCCTTATACTTACTTACTGCTTCATCAGCTTTTATCCTTTCACTATCACTTAAGTTGTCGTATGAGTGCAGGAACACTTTAACCTCAGGCTTAGTACTAATTTCCTGTACATTTCGGTTACCCATATTAAGGAATGAAACATTCTTTATGCTTCGGATATATCTTAAATATTTTCCAGAAATCAATGCCCAATTTATGAGTCGTATCGACTTCAGGGATAATGTGAGCCTTAATGACACTTGTTTGGCCATTAAACTATACAGGAAGTAGCATATATCCAAGAGAACTAAGAGCTTGTCCGCCTGCCGCAATAATCGATATAATGCTATCAGATACAGTTTAAAATTATGTTTTAGTAAAACGTTATAGAAATTATTTCCGAGTATACTTTTTGCTGATCCTGCGTCAAGTAGACCAAAAATGTTGGTATCAGTTATGCCGTCAATACTTATATTAACGTAGGGCCGAGGTTCGCTACTTGGTCGAATATTAAAAATTGAGGCAGTTTTATAACAAGAAAAGAAATTTCTAACAAATTGCAACCAACTCTTCCAATCAGTATCATTAGTCGCTGCCCTGCTGCAATTTGTACCAATTTGTTTTTTGACACTCTTCGATTACAATTGGTGCATTCCGGAGTACGAACACCCTTATTAACGCATTTGAAACAAGAAATCACCCGTTCTGCTTTATAGTCTCTCGTATTATGTGTGCCGACGCAGCAACGATGGCCATAAACCTTTGATCCACTAATCGCATTGACTTCATTAGAATTCAACCTATTATCAAAATCAGGCTCCGCAATAGCGTAAATTCTTGGGTTAGAATTTGTGTAACTTTTTGTATAGTTATTTTTCTTCTAACCAACATAATTATTATTGATAAAATGTTTACTAGAAAAAACAACCAGTCTCAGGAAAGCTCGAACGGGATTTGAACCCGTGACCTTTGGATTGCCGGTAATCCAAAGGTCACGGGTTCGAATCCCGTTCGAGCTTTCCTGAGACTGGTTGTTTTTTCTAGTAAACATTTTATCCTAAATCTATATAGCATTGTGAATGCAAAATTTCAATAATAAAGATATTTATAAGCAATTACGTCTTTATCGATTGTTAAATACTTGCAATAGTATTTCTTTCGAATGTGAGGGTAGACTTCACAGTGACGTAATACCGCTGGCTTGCAGCGTATCAACTATTGGAAAAAATTCAACGAGTATTCTGGGGTCTCGGTAGCTTAGCGGTTAGAGCAGTGGACCGGCAATCCAAAGGTCACGGGTTCGAATCCCGTTCGAGCTTTCCTGAGACTGGTTGTTTTTTTCTAGTAAACATTTTATCCTAAATCTATATAGCATTGTGAATGCAAAATTTCAATAATAAAGATAATTATTATTTTTGCTGGGAGGCTTAGAAGTTTACTAAAAAGCAAATTCGGGAGCTAAAGTTATGAAAGTGACAGCAGGCGGTTCTTTAAAATTATCAGTTCTAATTTCTTCTTTAATTTAAGTAATAATACTTCTCGTAATTGCGACATACATCACGTAATCTCTCAATTGTTGTAATATCTGAACTGTTAGCCAAAACATTTGAACAACAAGGTCCAATATTGTGCAGTATAATATCTAACTTGTCACTCTCTGATAAAGACTTGCTCAACCTATTAAACATTTACTATTGACTGCGACTTCTGATTTCAAAGATCATACGGTAGTCATAGTCAGCAACATCAAAATTACCCCTTAGCAACACCAGCAAGTCAACCCAAGAGATAATTTTATCTTTAACCCCTCGAAACCAATGGAGAGCATCTCCTGTAAAAATATCACTAGCCGAAGACAACATCTTTTCTCCCGATATGTTTTTAAAAGAACGTATCTCTTCCAATCTTTCTATAAAAGCCCTGACGCAAGACTTTCCATCATACTTTAGCTTAGAAATATCATTAAAAATGCCTCGGTCACAAGTTACCTGGACATTAAGACCCCCCTGCTCAAGAATAGTTTTAGAAACATCGCTTTCAACCGTAGTCTTTGATGTAACAGGCTTTGATAAATCTTTGAACTGGGCATAGTAATAGTCAAAGACTTTTGTTAAATTTTCAAGAAGTTTAAGTTTTTCTGGAGTTGTGGGCTTCTCTACTCTACGAATACGATGATGTAAATGATTCAAAAACGACAAAGTTCTATCCGCTGCATCAGATGTTAACCGCAATTGTTCTAAATTTAACTTAACTTTGTCTAACGTTGCAATAGCACCCTTTAAATCATCCGTAAAATCAATGCAAGAATACGATATATCTTCAGGGGGATACAGTTGCGTCAGTTCACATACTTGACGTCTTAATTCCACTACCGTAAGGTAAGATTCTCCACCTCTAATTAGTACTTCATACTGCAGTTCAGACTTTTGCAGATGTAAGTACTTAATGGAGAACGCCATAATATTGTCTAATGATATTTAAAAAAAATCTAAATCGGTTCGTATGATCAACTGTCTAAGTAAGTTATGCAAGTAACTAATGGAGTGTGTGTTTACACATACATAAAACGTAAATAAAAAAAAATTAACAAAAAAAAATATAAAAAATTTGGTGCATATGTGACAAGATTTTTTTTTTTTTAGCCATATAAAAATATATAATAAAAAACAATAATATAGCCAAATCAGTTATAGAAATTAAGAAACAAGTTAACAAAATATATTATGAGCTATATACAAATCATTTAGCTTAAGAAAGAACTAAGCACACAGTTTTAATCACTACTATTATCGTTTTACAAACACACACACACACACACACACACACACAATCAACACCAGAAAATAAAGAAAATATAACTACAACAGTTCTACTACCAATCAACCTCTAAGAGTGGGCGTAGCATATATATGCATAATACTAATTATTAAGTCTAGGTCAGGTCTCAGGGCTGGGGTAGGTTAGAGGGTAATTAAGGTAGAACGCCGTAGTAGTGCACTCCCCTATACTTCTGCTTCAACCGTCGGCTTAAGGCTCACAAAGCGCGAGACACGGGATAACACTTCCAGGTCCAGCAGGCCTAGGATGTCCAAGATGAACTAAGGTCAATCTCAACCCGTACCGAGTTTCTTTTAACAAGTCAATGGTTCTAATTAATACTCGAAACGACGACGTCGGATACTGCCACTAGTCTTATTTCCAGTAGGTAATCTTAAAGCACTATTAAGTACAAGGAGTGAAAGAGTGACCTAGATATTCTAAACTGTTCTGGTTTAAAGTGGCAGTTATAATAAAAGCAGTAACGGTTACAAGATAACTGTTGGCATTTAAAAGTTAATTACTTATCTTATTAAACAATGTATATAAGTAATTACCTAATAATTTTATCAACACATACTTTATTTACAAACTGTTGGCAGGGACGCAGTGACGGCAAAGTAAAACTTCGTAGTCGTCTGAACGAATGCTTTTATTAAAGTGAGTGTAGGTCCGTTGGCACAACGGTTTTATAATGAAAAGTCAATTGAGTGACTAATACAAAAATAGTCAATATTACACAAAGTAATCGTATGGTATAATCAATAGATATAATTTAATAGAGTATTTTCATATATTCCACCAGTCCCCCTCGAAAATAGGATATACTTAAGTAAACAAAAATAGTAAAGTGCTACTTAAAAATAGTTACTTACTCTTTCCATGCTAATTACTATGTAACATAGAATAATATTCAACTTAATAAGTATTTTAATAAATTTTTTGATAAATTAACATCATAAGTTATGTAGGTACATCACATATTATAACATGTTTGTAATTAACATCTTATGTTATGTATGTTCAACTTAATAAGTAATTTAATACATTCTTTGAATAATTAATATCTTAAGTTATGTGGGTTCATCACATGTTATTACATGTTATTAACATCTTATGTTATGTATGTTCAACTTAATAAGTAATTTAATACATTCATTGATTAATTAACATCTTAAGTTACGTTGGTACATCACATGTTATTAACATTTTATGTTATGTATGTTCAACGTAATAAATAATTTAATAAATTCATTGATTAATTATTAACATCGTAAGTTATGTAGGTACATCACATGTTATTAACATCTTATGTTATGTATGTTCAACTTCACTTAAGTTTAGTAATTTAACACATACTTTGATAAATTAACATCTTATTGTTTAAGGTTTAAGATTTTTGCTACAATAAGGAATCAAAATAAATTTAATTTATTTCTCAATTCCTGGAACTTTGTAGAGGGCATCACTTTTGAGAAAATGTCAGCTTGTTGGTCTCTTGTGAAGATATATTCAAGCTTTATTACTTTGTTGTACCTCTAATCTGTTTAAACCGTTTATGATCTGTGGGATTGTTAGCTATGCTGATACAACCGTTATTATATTCAAATATAACTATCGGTTTTGTTATTGGGATCATAATATTATTTTAAACGGTTAGTTCCTTTAAAGCTTTAAACATTTCCATAACTTCTCATTAATCTTACTTTGAAAAACGATTTAAAATACTCATTGTTGCACATGTCTCGTCTATCTCGGTCGTGTACACAGCATAGCGTACATTAAACAACCTATTACAATATGACAAGGTGCACTTCAAATCTAAGTAATTTAATTTAGAAGGACTGGTGATTTTGAAGAATTTCAATCTTTCATGGATATTTTTTTGTAAAACATTTGGTAAACAAATAGAATAATCTTAAGTTATTGTGTTCTTTGTTCTTTCAATTTTAATACCTTAAACAATTTTACTTTAGTTAAGTAAATCAGTCATCATGACAGTTTGAATATCTCATTCACAATTTTAATGATATTTACGGTAAAGTTTGTTAATTGTGTGTGTCAAATCACTAAATCATCAACATTAGTACTAGGTACTACACTATGTACGTTGTTATGTATAGAATTTTTAACAAGTCAATAAAAACATGGATCTATTCCATAATTATGAAAACCCATACCTTTAAAAGGGTACCATCGAAAACGTTCATACCAACATCGCGAGGATTGCTTCAGTCAATATAATGTTTTACTTAATTAACAAACTTCGTTTGGTATTCCAACAATACCTTCAGGTATTTCCATTACAAGTATCCTCTGTAACTACGCCATTTAAAAAAGCTAGAATAAATCTAAAAGTGGTTATTCGCGCAACTGGTGCAAACGTTTTGTCGTAATTTTGTAAATGTTTGAGTAAAACCGCGCGCTCTAGACTCGACGGTTCCCTATATTTGTTTTTATTATTAAATTGTAAAAACGCCACTATAGGTTGTAACATAGTGATAAGGAATGAAAGTATTCATAAAAGATAAATACGAATCGGGGTCAGTTATTTTTTTATATTTTCGGGAATAGATTGCTAATCCGTTCGCTACGTCTGACAATTTTTGATTGACTGAGTATCGTCAATTACTATTGTCTCGTCGCTCGGAATTTTGTGTTACTTGCCTATTAGTTGTTCAGAGACCTCAATGGGCTGACTAATTTTGGCGAGAATTTATACTTGATGTTGCTCATCACTTTTAAATATTGTCCAAGTTTTTTTTAAAATTTAATTTGTCAACATAACATCTCTTGCAAGGACAAATTGCTTATTTTCGACATTAAACAATTTGTGTCCATTTTATTTATTTTTATCATGTACTTACATAAGCAGAGCCAAATATTTTATTTAAGTGAATAATTTTAGGTTCGTACCATGCCCCATTCGTATGGTTTTGTTTAGCAGCGCTTTAGTGGGTAGTTATTTTGTTAGATATGTAGCCGTTAAAACAGCTTCACCCTAAAATATTTTATCTAACTTCGCACTTTGCGACCATGGTTTGCGCCATTTCGGTCAATGTATATTCATGCGCACTGAGGAACCATTTTGTCGTGGAGTGTACGGAATTGTCAAATGGCAACTTATTCCCTTAAAACACAAAACTGCTTAAATTCATTATAAAGCTATTCTCAACCATTTTCACAACAAGTAAGTATAAGTAAATTAACGAACTTCGCAATAAATAAATTTTCACTGTTGTTAACAACATCAATAAAACATTTTAACACTTCCACTTTAAAATTCATCAAATATGTGAAAGTATAGTTTTTTTTTTTTTTTTTTATATAAAAGAGGGAGGCAAACGAGCAGGCGGGTCACCTGATGGAGAGTAATCACCGCCGCCCATGGACACCCGCAAAACCAGGGGAATCGCAGACGCGTTGCCGGCCTTTAAGGGAGGAATAGGTTTAAGGAAGGAATAGGAATTGGGAGGGGGGGGGGGAGGGGGTGAGGGGCCTCCGGTACCCTCACTGGTCGGACGAAACACAACAGCACCAAGTGCCATTATTTCACGCCGAATATACTTGAGAGGGTGGTATTACGCCGGGCGAGCCGGCCCAATGCGTGCTGCAACGCAGCGTGGCTCTACCACTCAGTAAAAAATAGTGGGTAAAATGGTCAATAAAAGAAACAAAATAATGTTTGTCGTCGCCAGTAGTCGGGTTTATCGGACCGCATAAATCCGAATGAATGAGAAAAATGGCCTATTTTGAACAGACTTTCCTTTTTCTTTTGCAAAAAGAAGTCGCGATCTCGCGACTGATTACCTATTATGCATGGCTCAGATAATAATATGCCGTCAGTAGATTAATGTAACGAATAATTAATTTATGATCAACTAAATTTTTAAGAATTATAATTCTTTGCTTATTTACATGTTCTATGCGTGTATGCCATAATTCAAAAAATTTCGAAGCATGAGATAATTTAAACTACATACACATCACGACTATTATCCCCGAAGGGTGAGTCAGAGACTAGGCAATGAGGATAGCAAGACTGCAGTCCTCTGACATAGCCCACTTATAGCGAATTTAAATCAGTTGAAAGAAAATAATTTGAATTTCAATTTTACAAAGGTTGTTGCTACAGTATACCTTGCACAATGCAATTGTTGTTTTTGTAAATATGAACATCATTTTATTCAAAAAAATAGCAATAATTCGACTTGCTTGCTTGCTGCATTCGACTTCCGGACAGTCAATTATGAGAAACATCGGGGAAAAATAAAACGATCCTCGAATCGTTGATTGTACCTTGAACTTCCAGATTACTATTAACGTTATTCTACCTTTTCCATAAGCCAAAATTGAAATTCTATTTTTAGCTACGCCAATCTTCGTAGGACATGGTAGTTTGGTATATGAAGAAAAATAATCTCTTGAATTAACATGTAATCGGTAGCTCCAGAATCTAAAAGAAAAGAAACATGGTTAGTAGAATTATTTGTTTCGTTTTATAACTCACAATAATTTGAAATCATAAAAGCAATACTGCCCTCGGTTTCCACGTGATAAACAGCGTTCGCTGTACAATTAAAATTACTGCTGCTGCCCTGGGGTTACGACAACTTCTCGAAAAACCGGCATGGCAGTCCTTTTTTATGTGATTTCTACGACTACATGCTCGCAGTATAGTTTCGTAATTTTATGCGTTGAACTGCCACAATATTGGATTTTTCATGAAGATTGAGGGTAAACATATTTATTCATCTTGTCCGGTCCATAATTATTACGCATAGTAAACTTCTTGTTATTGGTATGCAAAACTTTAAATTCGGTAGATATTTCGGTCTTTGACTTAACTTCATGGTCTAGCAGACGAGTTTTTACGAATGCTAGGTTAAGGTGATCCTCTCCTAGCGTTTCCAGCGCCGTGATCACACCACCATATTATTAGTGTAGGGTGATTAACAAATGTAATATTTTATACATATCGTTAATTATCGCTCCAGCGGAAATTAATTAGGTAATTATTTAGCAAAACTCGTTAAATGTTGGAATAACTGAAACCAGGTTGCAATTTTAGGTGTATTAATTGCTTACGTAATGCTAACTGAGTCGCCAAGCTTCTTCTAATATAAATTTTGTCAAGATCTGCCATGATCGATTTAGCCGTGGCTGACCCTTTTGCAAAATTCAAAAAGGCATAGCCCAAAAACTCAACAATCGTACCTTTAGCAATTAGGATCCGTTTCAGCCAATTTTAATCGAGACTTTTATTAAAGTGAGTGTCGGTCCGTTGGCACAACGGTTTTATAATGAAAAGGCAATTGAGTGACTAATACAAAAATAGTCAATATTACACAAAGTAATCGTATGGTGTAATCAATAGATATAATTTAATAGAGTATTTTCGTATATTCCAACACAAACAGCAGTAAAAGAACTACAACACACTTATTCTATTATATATAACACATTATATTAAATGCACAACTTTCGCAGTAAGGGATTTTAATCAGGCATTATAAATAACTGCTGAAGCGATTAAATCGTAACGCAGTTTAGTCTAGTATATCTTAATTACTAGGACAAGAAAAACTTTAAGTAATCAAGGTTAACGTAAGTAAGTTATAAAGTTTAAAATCAATTATTTAAAGGCGTAAATTACAATACGGTTCGCACGTAATTTTTTTTGCGCCAAAAGTGACAAAGCGTATTTTTCATGAGGCGCGCGGAAAATTGAAAAAAGGGCGCAAGGAGTTTTTAATCTCGCGCGCGCTTAACTCGTATCATCCCAACTGATCCAACCAGACCCTGATCCACCAGGTCAGCGATCAAGGCCTACTTGAAATTAGCTGCGCTTTGCAGCGTTAATGTTTTAAGTAACCTTAAATACTACACTCACCGAATGATGAAGGTTGACCCGCCTTGCAACCTGAGGAGAGTGATGTGAGTGATGGCTCCTGGCCTCTGGCGGCGTTGCCACGCCGGCCGACTCCTAGAGGCTGTCCAGATGGCCCCGTCCCACTCGCCGAGCACCCGCCTCCTCCAGGATATCGCCGGGAACCGGTTCTCACCAGCTCACCACGCGCGGCTAACCGTGCCTGCTAACGCGAGGTAATGTTCGCAATAAACGCGTTAGTTCGTCCGATTAATCACACACAGCAGCCTCCGATGGCTGTTTAGAAGGAGATTATTGAGATATTATCCGATTAACTGTTGATTCACAACGAATGCACGTGGGCATGTACCGACACACCGAAACTGAAGTCACAACAACGCGACGCGAATTCTGCCGTCAGAAATATAACCGCGTACAACCCGCGGTTGTTTTTACACTATATAATGAGGTCTGAGCTGTCCCGTACCGTGGGAAAATCAAAAATCAGCACCGAAACTTAACAGGCCTCCGCCATTACGTGTTATTCCGAAAACCGAACCGATACCGAAGTGATCTGACATACGAATGTCAATTTTACCGCCATGACACTTTTATTATCCTACCCTGTTCATTGCTGGTTTTAAAACCAACCACAGTAAAACAAGTCTGATTTTAATAAAATTCGGATCAGAGTATGTTTATAGAAATATAATGGTATCAACATTTCCAAAAAAAAAATACTAAATTTGGATTTTGAGTTTTGTAACCATTCCATAATGGAACACTAGGATTCTAGATACATGTAAATTAACTATTAGTAGCTATGTTATGAAATGAAACTATTATTGTCGGAAGAGAACTCTCTTGAGCGTTCCCTTGCGACTCAGACATGGTGGTAACCTAGTACGATAAGGGAATCGGGTCGTTAAATTATACAACGTTTTAACACGATTGATTTTAATTTCACAAAATCACTTTTGAATTTTACAGAAACCAAACTAAACAAATTAACGATTAAAACTCGAGACAACGATTCGTCTGGAGTTGTGCGTGTGCACCGAACGCAAGTCTAGATAAAAGTGACTCCCGCCCGGTGAAGCCGACTCCGACGTTCCGTGAGCACGTGTCCGCCCCACTCTAGCGCCAACGGTCGATGCGGTAAACACGTGCTGTGCCTCGGAAGTAGTCAAATCAGCGTTCTTTTATCGTTTTGCCGACATATAGACCTTTTTATTTATTGTATATTGTGAAAACTTAGATAGCTGATTACATGTGATTTAAATCTTATAAGATGTAACAATATTTTAATATTACGTATGTTATTTTGTATGAAAAATAATGGAACATTTGCTATGTAAGGCAACATTACATTTTATGCACTTCATTGTTATATTTTTATGACAAAAACCACATCGAGTTTGTTTATTTTGTTTGTCTATTACATCTAATTGACAAACAAAATAAACAAACTGTTGAACTGGCCATCAGATTTTGTTTTTTATATTTGACATTGTAAATTCAAATGTGAAGTCTTCAATAAACTTAGGTTCAAGAATTATTTGTTTCATTAGGTTATGGGAAATTATTATAAATAATCGTTTTCTATAAACATTTTTTCTTTTTGGGATCAGTTTTACCATTTAATTTGTGTTTCGCAAATATGAGTGTTCAAAAATTGGACCGCTTTAATATTAAGAAGCTACGCGGACTTGACAATTGGCTGGTATGGAAATTCGATATAAACCTTCAACTTACCATGCACAAGCTGCAAGATATTGTGAAAGGCGTCGAAACTGTTCCTGTACACCTTCGAAAAAACGCACCGGCCGGCGAAATTGCAATTTATCAAGGAAACTCATCCAATATGAAGAACGTGACGCATTACTCCAGTGTATCATCGGCTGTAGCGTCTCCACAGAACCTAAACGTCATATACTCACTGCTAAATCCGGTAAAAAGATGTGGGATATACTTCACTCAGTATACGAGCAGAAGAATGACAGAAGACTAGACTTGTTTTACTGCCAGTTGTTCACTTATATAAAAGATAAAGCTGACGACATTGCGACGCACGTCTCTAAGCTACAGACAATATGGCAACAACTCAATGACGAATTAAAGGAAGAAGGATCACTCCCTCAATCATTGTTAATGAACAGGATACTGAATACTGTACCTTCAACGTATCTTGAGTTCAAGAATGCTTGGAAGTCCGTGCCTAAGGAAAATAGAAGTATTTCTACTCTTATGGAGCGTCTGCGTCTTCACGAACAGCGCCTTGGAGACTTGGGTACTAACCCTTCTACTTGCTCGTCGACATCTGACAATTCTCTTTTGTTAAATAAGAAGAAAGTTAAATGTTCGCATTGCAACAAGATAGGACATACTAACAAACAATGTTTCGTGCTTAAGAAATTAAAGAAACGAAACAAGGGTAACGAAACCATTCAGGATGAGGGTGACGCATTCTTATCTCATCTAGATGCTGATTCAAATGCAAACTGGATAGTTGATTCGGGAGCGTCTCATCATGTAACGTCAAGCACTAATTGGTTCAGAAGCTATTCATTTTTCGATAACCCAAGAGCTTTGCGACTGGGAGATGATAGAATTATGTATGCATATGGCCAAGGAATTATTGATGTTGAAATGTCCGTACAAGGCAAATGGCAACGTGCTCATCTTACCAATGTTTGGTATGTACCTCAAGCGGGACAAAATCTCTTCTCAGCTGGTTCAGCCTTAGACCATGGTTATATAGAGATAGCCGACAAGGATAAGCGTGTCTTCAAAGATAAGAGCGGCCAAGTCAAAGCTGTCAGTATCAGAGATGGTAATCTATATAAGCTTTTGATGAGAGTAAGAACTGTCAATGCTTGTGTTGTCAAAGAAGGAACAAACCTCCAGATTTAGCATGAAAGACTTTGTCACCAAAACAAAAGACATGTAAAGGAAATCCTTACACGCAACGGTATTAAATTTTCACCCGATCAATTTGACTGTGATGGCTGTGTATACGGAAAAATGACCAGATTGTCATTCGGAACAACGCACCATCGTGGCACAAAACCCAAAAATTTGTGGTCCTATGTCAGAATTGTCACTTGGCGGAAGAAGATACTTCGTTGTTTTTAAAGATGACTTCACAAGATATAAAAAAGTAAATTTCTTAAAGCAAAAATCCGAAGTAGCCAGTGTACTAACTAAATTTCTTTCTGAAATTAAAACAGCTGGTCACATTGTTAAAGAATTACTCACAGATGAAGGTAAAGAAATCAACAATGCCGAAGTTCACCGTATTACTGAAGCAGTTAGCTTACACCACCGTATAAGTATGCCGTACACTCCAAAACAAAACGGCGCCGCAGAGCGAGAAACGTCGAGTTACGTCATTAACAAAACTGGACCGACACAGATAGAAGGGAAGACACCATACGAACTTTGGTATAATAAGCAACCTCATATTGATCATTTACGTATTTTTGGCATAGAATGTTTTGTACATATTCCAAGCCAGAAACGTAAGAAGCTCGATAAAAAGGCTATGAAAGGATATTTGGTTGGATATTGCGGAGATAAGGACGGCTATCGTGTCTGGATA
Source organism: Scoparia ambigualis (assembly GCA_963921215.1). NCBI lineage: Eukaryota > Metazoa > Arthropoda > Insecta > Lepidoptera > Crambidae > Scoparia > Scoparia ambigualis. The sequence continues at coordinate 3,169,812 of OY992514.1, read as the reverse complement.
CCTCAGAAGAATGACATCATAATCTCGAGAGATGTACTGTTTAGATCTGAGAAAGTCTCTTCAGTCTTTTGTAAGCTGCCATTTATATCTGGTGAGCATGAAGATCATGAGACATCTGAGGTTCTTATAACAGAAAACGATTCTTTGAGCAACGACATTCAAGATGAAGCTGGACCATATAATAGAGCTGAAGTTGACATACCTTCTGAACTTGATGAAGTACCAAAGCATCATTATAATCTACGAGATCGACAATTGCTTCAAAGTTCTAAATCTGACTGTTGTATCTGTCTCTCTGAAGATGAACCTCAGACTTACAAACAAGCGATTGAGTCAGAGAATCGTAAAGAATGGCGAACAGCCATGGAAGAGGCGTTGAATTCTCTCAGAGAAAACAATACCTGGAATCTAGTAGATTTACCTAAAAATAGAAAAGCGCTTAGTAACAAATGGGTCTACAAGATTAAAAAGAACGTTGATGGTTCTATTGAACGTTTTAAAGCTCGACTCATTATCAGAGGATTTAGTCAAGAGCACATTATCGACTACCACGAAACTTTCAGCCCTGTTGTTCGCTGGGATACAATTCGCACAATGTTAAGTGAAGCAGTTATAAGAAAAATGCATATAACTCAGTTTGATGTTAAGACTGCCTTTTTATACGGCGACATCGACGAGCTTATTTATATGAAGCAACCAACGCGATTTGATGACGGATCAGGCCGAGTATGCAAGCTCATCAAAAGTCTTTACGGCTTAAAACAAGCACCACGGTGCTGGAATAAGAAGTTCTGTTCCTTTTTGCTGAAATACCAGTTTAAGCAAAGTGACTCAGATCCATGCTTGTTTATAAGCCAAGACCGACAACATTCATCATCATGATATACGTTGATGACGGATTGATCTTATCGCAGTTTAAGACATTTGTTGAAGAATTCATTAATGCTTTGACCACGGAATTTCAAGTTCGTACTTCTGAAGTTGGCTGTTACCTTGGTTTGCAGATAAATCAACTAAATGATGGATCGATACTTATTAACAAAGAAGCCTACATAAAAACTATTTTAAAATGTTACAATATGAGTGATGCACACTCTGTACTTACACCCATAGAAAAGAGTCAGTTAACAGATGGTCGTATTGAATTGGTCGGAAAATTGCTTTATTTATCTATCGTAAGTCGACCCGACATCTGTTTTGCTGTAAATGTTCTATCGAAACACCTCAAAAATCCCGACAAGCGCCATTGTGCGGTCGCAAAGCGAGTGTTAAGATACCTAAAGGGCACTCAAGATCTTGGAATTTTATACAAAAGTTTGTCAGGTAAAGAGAACACATTCGTAGCGTATAGCGATGCCGATTACGCCGGAGACGTGGAGACCAGAAGGTCTACCTCTGGCTACGTGTGTCTTACCGCAGGGGGAGCAGTGACGTGGTCTTCAAAAACTCAGCGGTGTGTTAGTTTGTCGACCACTGAGGCAGAATTTGTGGCGGCCAGCCTGGCAGCCCAGGTTTTGACGTTACACCCACAGTCTATGTAGATAACCAAAGCGCTATCAAGCTTGTCAAGAATCCAATGTTCCATTTCAAGACGAAGCACATAGATACGCGCTATAAGTTTTTACAAGAGTTGTATCAAGGGAAAAAGGTCAACGTCCTCTACTTGCCCTCGAAGGAACAGGTAGCGGATACGTTCACGAAAGCATTGCCGAAGGAAAGCTTTCTCAGGACGCGTACCTCACTAGGATTGGTGAGTAAGCCTAATCTGATGCAGGAGGAGTGTTGAACTGGCCATCAGATATTGTTTTTTATATTTGACACTGTAAATTCAAATGTGAAGTCTTCAATAAACTAGAATTATTTGTTTCATTACAAACTCGATGTGGTTTTTGTAAAGGACGTCTCCTTTACCATCCAATCTAATAGCATCAGTTACGCGCTTTATTACTGCTAATGAAGATCTAGGAGTTGGCATGGTTGAAGTATTAGAGGTTAGATAAAAGAACATGTGGGTGTAAATAGTTTGATATTTGTCGTAGTAACCCGAAATCCATGTTTACCCTGCTAGATTGCATTTTTTTCAGTTTCTGAGCGCAGTAATTCAAACACCTCTGCATCAAAAAATAGTTTAAAATTTTTTTTTTTTTTTTTTATAGCAGAAGGAGGCAAACGAGCAAGCGGGTCACCTGATGGAAAGTAATCACCGCCGCCCATGGACACCCGCAAAACCAGAGGAATCGCAGGCGCGTTGCCGGCCTTTAAGGAAGGAATAGGCTCGTTTCTTGAAGATCCCTAAGTCGTAACGGTCCGGAAATACCGCCGCCGAGAGCTGGTTCCACAACACTGTAGTTCGAGGCAAGAAATTTCTTGAAAAACGCACAGTAGTAGACCGCCATCCATCAAGGCGATGTGGATGGAATGACAGTCGATTGCGTGTAGTGCGGTGAAGGAAATTAGCGGCAGGGATCAAGCCGAACAATTCCTCAGAACACTCCCTATGATATATACGGTACAATATACAGAGAGACGCAACGTCTCTCCGAAGAGCCAGTGGATCGAGCCGACCTGAAATAACCACGTCGCCGACAATTCGAGCAGCTCTGCGTTGAATGCGGTCAAATGGAAGGAGTTGGTATTGGGGTGCTCCAGCCCAGAGATGGGAGCAGTATTCCATATGCGGCCTGACCTGTGCTTTATACAGTTGTAAACGGTGGGCCGGCGTGAAATACTGACCCGCTCTATTAAGCACACCCAGCTTTTTCGAAGCTAATTTAGCTTTACCTTCCAAATGACCACGAAACTGAACGTCACTCGAAATATCGACGCCAAGGATTCCAATAATCGGATTGGTATCAAGGGGAGCTCCCTCAAAGTTCAGAGGTACGACGAAGGGATGTTTTTTCGCGGTAAATGCGCAAACTTGTGTTTTGGAGGGGTTAAAGCGGACTAGGTTATGTCGGCCCCAATCCGAGACATGACTTAACATGTTCTCGGTGTCAGTCACAAGTTTATTCCGGCTCTCGATGACGCTTTCCAGAGAAATATTAGCTCGCCCGGTGTAGAGCGTATCCCCAGTACTGTCATCCGCATAGCAATGAATGCTGTTGTTATGCAGCATGTCATTGATATGCAGAAGACACAAAGTAGGGGACAACACACACCCCTGCGGGACTCCAGCATTCACGGGCTTCATGTCGGAGCACGAACCGTCGACTGCGACTCTTATGCTACGCCCAGTAAGAAAGCTGGCAACCCATGAACACAATTTCTCAGGAAGCCCGTATGATGGAAGTTTAGAGAAAAGAGCCCTGTGCCATACCCTGTCAAAAGCTTTCGCTACGTCCAAGCTAACTGCCAGTGCCTCCCCTTTACTCTCGACTGCCTCCGCCCATCGGTGAGTAAGGTACACTAAAAGATCACCAGCCGATCGACCGCGACGAAAACCATACTGGCGATCACTTAGTAGCTGGTTCTCTTCTAGGTACCTTAAGAGCTGGCGGTTTATAATGGACTCCATTACTTTGGAGAGTAAAGAGGTAATAGCTATTGGCCTGTAGTTAGACGGATCTGAGCGATCGCCTTTTTTTGGAATCGGGTGCACAAGGGCTGTCTTCCAAGAGCTCGGGGCGACGCCAGTGGTGTAAGAGAGCTGGAAAAGGCGCGTTAGAACTGGTGCCAATTCAGGAGCACACGTCCGAAGCACAATGGGTGGAACTGCATCTGGCCCACTCGCCTTATGGATATCAAGGGAAAAAAGAGCCTTACGAACTGACCTTTGTAGGAACTGAACGTTTGGCATTGTACAAGCGCAATGCGGTATGGTTGGTGGAGAGTTTGCCCCATCGTCCAAGGTCGAGTTTGATGCGAAAAGAGAGCCCAAGAGATCGGCTTTCTCCTTTGCAGTATAGGCCAGGCAGTCATCGGTCTTGTGCAATGGTGGTAGGGACGGCTGACAAAAATTCCCTAAGATAGCTTTGGCGAGAGACCAGAACGCACGCGTCCCCGAAGGAAGACGCACTAGCCTCTCGCCAATTCTACCTATGAATGATGACTTCGCCTTGGCGATGTCCTTCTTAAAGGATCTGGCGGCAAAGTTGTACTTCTTTCTGAGCGCACTGGTGTTTGGATCCTTTGATGACACCGCATTAGCCCAGGCATGGTAATGCTGTCGCTTTTGGCGAGACGCCATTTTGCAGCAACGACCAAACCATGGTTGGGACTTGCCGCCAATGGGAACCACAGAGTTTGGAATGAAAAGTTCCATTCCCTGCAGTGTCACATCAACGACAGAGTCAGCGGCGACATCAGGATCATCCAGCGAGAAGCAAACTCGCCACCACGGGTAGGACGCAAAGAAACTTCGCATCCCATCCCAGTCCGCCGACCTATAATGCCAGACTCGACGGCTAGCCGCTGGTTGCGGTTTTGAAGTTTCTGTGAGAGGCACAATGCTGCGAATCAGACAGTGGTCTGATGAGCCTAGTGGTGCATCAACAGAAACTTGATAGCCGTCTGGGTGCGAGGTCAGCAGAAGGTCCAATAAAGAAGGTGCATGGCCCTCCACATCTGGAACCCGTGTTGGCTCGGTTACCAATTGGGACAGACTGTAGGCCAAAGCGAAGTCATGAACGGCTCTACCCGCGTGGTCAGTTGTGCGTGAACCAAGCCATTCGACGTGGTGGGCATTGAAGTCTCCCAATACCACAATCTCGGCCGAGGGGATCCGTTGGAGAAGGGAGTCTGTCGCTGTTTGGACGGTCTCGATGAGTTGGTCAGTTCCGATGTTACCGCTGTGGGACCTATACAGGCACGCGTAGACGCGAGGATGACGTCCGCAGTCGACGTGCAGCCATAAGATGGAGAGGTCCCTATCTTCAAGATTGCCAAGGCGACGAACGCACATATCCTCCCTGACATAGGCACAAACACCGGCTCGTGGCACAAATGCATGTTCCAGGTTGTATCCCGGGTAGCGCAAGTACGAGATGTCAGGAGGGGGGGATATCTGCGTCTCGGTGAGGAAGAGCAAGGCCGGTTTCGCCGTCTCGAGGTGGTAATGGACGGCGCTCAAATTAGAGTGGATTCCCCTGATATTGCAGAAGTCCACGCGAAGCGTAGGAGGGGGTGCCAATTGTCCCGCCTTTCTCCTGCCTGCAGCATGCCTTGGCACGGGCGAACTTTTGCCCTCCCCAGAATACGTAGGGCAGCCTGAGCGAGAACGCTCAGGGGGGGATTCTCCGACACTGGATGTGTCGGTACCCCCCTGGGGTAAATCTAGATTACAGTTCGCTGCCATATCAATTGTGAGGGGGGGGGGGGGGGAGGGGTCTCCGGAACCCTCACTCGCCGGACGAAACACAACAGCACAGAGTGCCATTGTTTCACGCCGAAAATTCGTGAGGGGGTGGTATTACGCCGGGCGAGCCGACCCAATGCGTGCTGCAACGCAGCGTGGCTCTACCACTCAGTTGGTGTCACTCATTTAGCACCACCCAGGGGTCACGTGTAGGGTCTCAAGGGTAAACCTACGGACGCGAGCAACTTAACCCCCAAAAACAACAGGGCTTTAACAGGGCTTTCAAGGTTTTCCAGGAAATCTCGTTCACTGTACCAACTCAGCTTCTGCTAGTAACTGATGTCTTGACAAATTACTTATACTTGCGATGTCTTCATCACCGCTGTCTTCGTCGCTATTTTGCCAATTACAGGAGGTGTGATGAAAATATCAGCCGCAAACACATCGTCATTTTCTTCCAGCTGGGAGATTATCTCATTCACATTCAATCTGCAATAAATAATATCGTTGTTGCTGGTAAATTATAAAATCTAATATAAAAAACTTTACATGGTTGTATGTTCCTACTGTTCAAATAATGGAACGGTACACAAAATTCACACTTACCCACGAACTACCATTTTTTTTCTAGAAATGTATTGTGATATGATATAACAAAAACGTAACGCATATACGAACACTAAATTGTCAATAGTATAATATAGTATAATTTAGCTTCACAGGTAGCAATTCGTTAAAAAAAAACAAAATTATAACGTACAAAGATCTTATTACATTTATTGATTAATCACTTAGTAACTAATTCACCAATTACTCTAAGAATCTACCCACAAATCACCTAAAACAATCGCTCACAAAATAACCTTTATCAAAACACCACTCTTACTAAAAACCAAACCAAAAATAACTCACCCAGAGTTTCAACACTATAAACTAAAAACTTAAAAAATATTTTACAAACTAGGAACGCGTCGACCCGATGTGCACAGTCCGAACGCCAGCGAGCAAAAGAACAGCGGTCTGTCCGTGTTCGCTTTATATAGGCGGCGGCGGGGGGAATGGTATTGCTGGCAAACAAGTGACGTCATCAATCAGCTGATTCGGCCTTTCCTGACGTGGAGTCGTCCTCGACTATGTCTTGGGGCGACTACGAAGAGTCCTCTGCATCTCGCAGTGCCACCCGACCGGCGTCGTGTTGTGCTGAAGACGGTCCGGCAATAGCTCCGTACGCTTCGTGTTGCGCTGCAGACTGTTCTGCCTCAGGGTCAGAACTATCATTATCGGGAATAACAACAAGAAGTAAAGTTGCCGAAGTCTCGTTGTAATTTTATCAAGAACAGACAAAACGCATGTCTAAGAGCTCTCAGTTTACCAATATTTATGGATTTTGATCACGTGTGCGTGTCCTGCAACTGCCTCTGTGAACATTCAGACAAGGAGGGCGTCCCCTCTTGAATTACAGGGATACACAACAATCGAGGTTGAGTGACGGAGGCATCACTGAATCGCGCGTCACTCAAACCAATGAGACGGAGGCATCACTGAATCGCACGTCTCTCAGCTCGTCGAGACGGAGGCATCACTGAATCGCACGTCTCTCAGCTCGTCGAGACGGAGGCATCACTAAATCGCACGTCTCTCAACTACATCGAGACGGAGGTATCGCTGAATCGCACGTCTCTCAACTTCATCGAGACGGAGGCATCGCTGAATCGCACGTCTCGTGAAGGCTTCAGGCTTACGTGAGCAGCATAGACAGAGGCATCGAGTCTGCCTATCTATTCTGTGACAACACTACACAACAGGCGTCTGCAATTAAGTGTCAAGTATTTAGCTTGTCACGTCAGTGGTTTAATTGTATTAATGTTTATTTAATCAAGGATTTAATAACTATGTTAAAGACGATCTCTACATTTTTTTAATTTTTTTTTATTCTATATTCCTATGTCTACTTTCTCTAATTATATTTTTCTATTTGTTTTAATTTTATGTCTCTATGTCTACTTTAACTAATTATATTTTTCTATTATGAATTAATAATCCTTCAAAGTTATCTTACACATTAATTTAAGCTTGATTTTAAAATATTTACAATTTAAAAAGAAAAAAAAAACTTAATTACAATAAAAACTATATAAACTATAAATAAAAGAATTGCCCTAGATCATCCCCATCAGGCAGAGTACCCAGTACACTAGCCGCATTGCCATATATTATATATTATATTCTATTTGTGTTAGTTTTATTTTCCTATGTCTACTTCGTCTAATTGTAGTTTTCTATTTATTTTATTTTAAATCTCTGTCTATTTTTTTTTATTTTTTATTTTATTTTAGGTAACAATGATCCATGACAAGCTAAATCACAACTCCGTAATGTAACTGCCTGCTTAACTTACGTTCGAAGAAAGCAGCGAAAGTCTCAGTACACCACTCTCCACGCCAGGGCACCATGTACTGGGCTGCAGCTTGAGTGGTCTTGCCGTAGGATCCGCTCAGTAGTCGTAACTCGTAGCGATCACTTGGTAAGCACCGCACCACTTTATAGGGCCCTTGCATACCAGGGTCCAGTTTGCCTGTCGACTGGGAAAATTTTATTACGAACACAAGATCATTTTGAGCAAATTTCCTCGGAGTGCGTCGTTGTGGATTGACATGGCGATCTTGATTAGACTGATTTTTGTTTAACAGATTAGTTGCTCGTGCTCTGGATAGTTCACGCCATGCCTCTCGATTTTGAACACTATCTATGGCTACGTCACGAACCAGCGATTGGATGATGGGAATATTGGCATCCATGCCTACTAAAAGGTTCAGCGGCGAGGCTTGAGTAGTTTTCTGCTTCGTAATGTTCAAAACGAGCTGAAGTCTCCACATCTGCTGGGACCAGGAAGCACCTTTGTGATTGACTTCTATTCGAATCATGTACAACACGGTTCTGACGTAACTTTCCACCTGACCATTTGCGTTGTGCATTTCGGGTGTAATATAATGTATGTCACAACCAATGTCAGATAAAAATCTAGTGAATTCTGTTGCTTCAAACATCCGCCCACGGTCAGTTACTATGAGCTTTGGCACACCAAAAAGAGAAACGGCGTTCACGAACGTTCGTTTTAGTTCGTTCACATCCTACCTGTAGACTGCGTATAAAAGGGTATATTTTGTGTAGGCGTCCACTATCAATAAAACGAACTTGTATCCTTCCGACTCGGGTAATGGACCTAAAACGTCTAAGTGTAAAGTGTGAAAGGGAGAGTGGGCTTTTCCCAAGATGTAATCGGTTGAAGTGGTGCTCTCAGCACACGTTTCTTTGATATACACACCAAACAATGGTTTATATATTTTGCCACAAACTGGCGAAACCCGGGAAACCAGAAATGTTTCAGGATCAAATCTAACGTTTTGTCAGCACCAATGTGTTCGTGCTCGTCGTGGAAGATCCTGAGCAGACTCAATCTATGTCCTTTCGGGACATAACATAGCTGCCTCGGCCCTTCACCGACTCGCTCATAACGGTAATATAAAACGTCATTCACCTGTACATATCGGTTAGAGTCCAACCCTTCTTCGCGCAGATGTTGCAAAAGATTTTGAGTTTCATCGTCGGCTGACTGAGCTATTTGTGCCCAGTTGCGAGATCGTGATATTTGGCAGACTTGGAGGGGTGGATTCCTACTTAGAAAATCGACATGTGCCATCATGATGCCCTTACGATAAACAATGTAAAAAGTAAAATCCTGGAGATAGACCCACCTTCTAGCGACGCGTGGGAGCAGATCCTTTTTTCTCTCTGTGGACTTAAAAGCATTAAAATCGGTAATAGTTTTGAACTTTAAACCAATTAGGTAGTGTCGGAAATGTTGCAATGCTCTTACGACGGCCAGAGCCTCTAACTCGTAAGAGTGGTACCTGCTTTCAGCGCCCTGTGCAGTCTTGTTAAAGTAAGCTACCACGCGCTTCTGCCCGTCGGTTTAGGTCTGCATAAGGACGGCGCCATATCCTTTACTGCTGGTATCAGTGTGCAGTTCCGTGGCAAGCTTGGGGTCGAAAATTGATAGGAAGGGCTCTTTGGTTAGTCGGCTAATTATGTTTTTACGGACCTGTTCCTGCTCCGGCCCCCAGCCAAACTTGACATCTTTTTTCGTTAGTCGTGATATGCACGCGGTTTCCGTTGCATAATTTTGAATGTAGCGCCTGAAATAGCCAGCGAGTTCTAAAAACTGCCTAACTTGTTTGACGTTGCTTGGGACCGGCGCATTAACTAGTGCCTCAACTTTTCTTGGGCTCGGCCTCACCTGACCCTGACTGACAAGGCGGCTTAGGTACCCGACTTCGGTTGCAAGGAAAGTACACTTTCGCAAATTAATAAAAAAGCCTGTCTCCGTAAGTGTATGTAACACTTCACGCAATAAATTTATGCCTTCCGGTACCAAATCACTCATCAGGAGCACGTCATCAACGTACACGAGGACGTTACCCTTATCAATGTGCTTTCTGAAGGTGTTGTTTATGATTCACTGGTAAACAATCGGACTGTTCGTCAAACCGTAAGGCATTCGAAGATATTCGAAATGACCTTCCGGCGTAACGAAGGCTGTTTTGTGTATGGACTGCTCATCAAGAGGGATCTGATAAAATCCGGTAGCCATGTCAAGGCTAGAGAAATACCTATAATTGCCCAATCTGTCTACATGATCGTCGATCAATGGCAAAGAGTACCGATCTCTAACAGTGAGTCGGTTCAAGGCACGATAGTCCACGCACATGCGGTCACTACCATCCTTCTTTTTAGGGTGAATTTCCCGGGACCAAAATTTGCGTGGCATCGATGAAATCGGTACTAAAAAACATAGTTATAATGTTTTTTCTGGTTAGGTGAAATAGTAATCTATGTGTGGCACTAAATATTTTATTAATAAGTTTAATAGGTTTTCCAAAAAAATAAATTAAAACTCGAAATCTTTCATTTCCGTGTTTGTCCACACGTCAACTTGATGTGTATTATACCTCATTAATAAAAATGTACTGGTTATTTATATTAAAACCTAGTTTTATTTGATACGTGAATAGTGAAAGTATTGTTACGGAATACATTTATTCAAACAGTTAAACCATACAACGAATGGTTAATAAAAATTCATTTGTCCCAGAACTACCTTTCATCGCCGTGTCCTAAACATGTTTATGAATACTGTTTTATCTAACGACTTTCATCCTCCCCCCTGTGCGCTAAACGTTGCATATCAGTGCCATCTAAGTGCTCGATGTGGAAGGACGTACACACGTGTCTGCGTTTTCGCGCTATAAATGTAAGTATTCCATTATTTTGTCACTGGACATTTTTTCTTTCATCGCCGTAGATAGGTATAACTTCTATTTGAATAAGTTTGTCCTCTTGAATAAGCATTTGATGGAACGCCATTTCTCTTATGTTTGTTTGTGAAGTGTTTATTACTTCGAATAATTAATAAATTTTACGTTATTTTATATTTTTACCTTGATTTTCATCGCCGTGCTTTCATTTCCGTGGTTTCCGTGGCCAAAATTTGCTATGGCAATGAAAAAAAAGACACGGAAATAAAAAAAACATTTCAATGCCTTGTAAAACCGTTTAGTTTCATTACCGTGGCCAGGTGTTTCATTTCCGTGATTTATGTTTTCATCGCCGTGGTATGATTAGCCAAAGAAAACATCTTTACCTGTAATACAGGAAGTACCGAATCCTGACAGTACAGGACTCGTCAAGTTAACTCTCTGCAATACGATAAAAGACTTAAGGAAAGACTTGATAAGTTTTTTACTAAACAGTCAACTACAAAAACATATTTCTATCTTACCTTACAAAATGATGTAACATTTGGTACCCCATCACACGTATCGTCGCCATTCTGCTAAAACCATTGAAATGCACAATAATGCAATTTGAGATAAATCAATTTGAAAGTTTACTGTAGATTTATTAATTATTTACTTCATTATTGAAATTTTGCATTCACAATGCTATATAGATAACGGATAAAATGTTTACTAGAAAAAATCTACCAGTCTCAGGACTCAGGAAGCTCTAGTGCGATCCCACTCGAGCTTCCTGAGACTGATTGATTTTTTTCTAGTAAACATTTTATCCTTTTACTGTATCTCGATAGATATATATATATATATATATATATATATATTTGCGTCCTACCCGTGGTGGCGAGTCTGTTCTCGCTGGATGATCCTGATGTCGCCGCTGACTCTGTCGTTGATGTGATACTGCAGGGAATGGAACTTTTCATTCCAAACTCTGTGGTTCCCATTGGCGGCAAGTCCCAACCATGGTTTGGTCGTTACTGCAAAATGGCGTCTCGCCAAAAGCGACAGCATTACCAAGCCTGGGCTAATGCGGTGTCATCAAAGGATCCAAACACCAGTGCGCTCCGAAAGAAGTACAACTTTGCCGCCAGATCCTTTAAGAAGGACATTGCCAAGGCGAAGTCATCATTCATAGGTAGAATTGGCGAGAGGCTAGTGCGTCTTCCTTCGGGGACGCGTGCGTTCTGGTCTCTCGCCAAAGCTATCTTAGGGAATTTTTGTCAGCCGTCCCTACCACCATTGCACAAGACCGATGACTGCCTGGCCTATACTGCAAAGGAGAAAGCCGATCTCTTGGGCTCTCTTTTCGCATCAAACTCGACCTTGGACGATGGGGAAAACTCTCCACCAACCATACCGCATTGCGCTTGTACAATGCCAAACGTTCAGTTCCTGCAAAGGTCAGTTCGTAACGCTCTTTTTTCCCTTGATATCCATTAGGCGAGTGGGCCTGATGCAGTTCCACCCATTGTGCTTCGGACGTGTGCTCCTGAATTGGCACCAGTTCTAACGCGCCTTTTCCAGCTCTCTTTCACCACTGGCGTCGTCCCGAGCTCTTGGAAGACAGCCCTTGTCCACCCGATCCCAAAAAAAGGCGATCGCTCAGATCCGTCCAACTACAGGCCAATAGCTATTACCTCTTTACTCTCCAAAGTAATGGAGTCCATTATAAACCGCCAGCTCTTAAGGTACCTAGAAGAGAACCAGCTACTAAATGATCGCCAGTATGGTTTTCGTCGCGGTCGATCGGCTGGTGATCTTTTAGTGTACCTTACTCACCGATGGGCGGAGGCAGTCGAGAGTAAAGGGGAGGCACTGGCAGTTAGCTTGGACGTAGCGAAAGCTTTTGACAGGGTATGGCACAGGGCTCTTCTCTCTAAACTCCCATCATACGGGCTTCCTGAGAAATTGTGTTCATGGGTTGCCAGCTTTCTTACTGGGCGTAGCATCAGAGTCGCAGTCGACGGTTCGTGCTCCGACATGAAGCCCGTGAATGCTGGAGTCCCGCAGGGGTGTGTGTTGTCCCCTACTCTGTTTCTTCTGCATATCAATGACATGCAGCATAACAACAGCATTCATTGCTATGCAGACAACAGTACTGGGGATACGCTCTACACCGGGCGAACTAACATGTCTCTGGAAAGCGTCATCGAGAGCCGGAATAAACTTGTGACTGACACCGAGAACATGTTAAGTCATGTCTCGGATTGGGGCCGACATAACCTAGTCCGCTTTAACCCCTCCAAAACACAAGTTTGCGCATTTACCGCGAAAAAACATCCTTTCGTCGTACCTCTGAACTTTGAGGGAGCTCCCCTTGATACCAATCCGATTATTGGAATCCTTGGCGTCGATATTTCGAGTGACGTTCAGTTTCGTGGTCATTTGGAAGGTAAAGCTAAATTAGCTTCGAAAAAGCTGGGTGTGCTTAATAGAGCGGGTCAGTATTTCACGCCGGCCCACCGTTTACAACTGTATAAAGCACAGGTCAGGCCGCATATGGAATACTGCTCCCATCTCTGGGCTGGAGCACCCCAATACCAACTCCTTCCATTTGACCGCATTCAACGCAGAGCTGCTCGAATTGTCGGCGACGTGGTTATTTCAGGTCGGCTCGATCCACTGGCTCTTCGGAGAGACGTTGCGTCTCTCTGTATATTGTACCGTATATATCATAGGGAGTGTTCTGAGGAATTGTTCGGCTTGATCCCTGCCGCTAATTTCCTTCACCGCACTACACGCAATCGACTGTCATTCCATCCACATCACCTTGATGGATGGCGGTCTACTACAGTGCGATTTTCAAGAAATTTCTTGCCTCGAACTACAGTGTTGTGGAACCAGCTCTCGGCGGCGGTATTTCCGGACCGTTACGACTTAGTAATCTTCAAGAAACGAGCCTATTCCTTCCTTAAAGGCCGGCAACGCGCCGGCGATTCCTCTGGTTTTGCGGGTGTCCATGGGCGGCGGTGATTACTTTCCATCAGGTGACCCGCTTGCTCGTTTGCCTCCTTCTGCTATAAAAAAAAAAAGATTGTTATGTTAAATACTAGCTTTCATTCAAATTTTTAGATTTTAAGACTAGTTAATTCAATTATCTTTATTATAAAAAAAAAGTATTTTCGACAGGAGTGCATTTAATCACTTTTTACTAGCAATTATCAAAAATAGTTATTTGATAATTTGAACCTTGACGTCTATCAATTTGTAATAATGCATAGAAGCAGATTTTATATTTAACATTATACTTAATGTAGAAAATGCCTATTTTCTACATTTGTCTATTGAATATTATCAGAAGAACATAAAAAAGAAGTTAGACATAATTTTAGTCAGTTTTGCCTAACCAAAAAAGTTGGGATTTTTCATTTATTGTTTTTATACTCATACATTTGCATTACATTTTATATACATTTTTCTGGATACGTTAATATCCAAAACTATTGAACGGATTTTTATGAAATTTGGTAAGTAGATTGATAAGGCAAAAGATTAACGCATAGGCTACTTTTCACTACACTGAGGACTTGCGCGCTTGAGCTGTCTCCAGCTTTAACACGCCAATTTCGACTCTCTTGAAAGGCTGGCCTTTACAATTAGGAACACCTAAAGCTTGAATGTCTGCTAATGTGCAACCAGTTCCGAAAAAAAGTAGCTGATCTGACCCTAACAACTATCGAACCATCGCCATCACGTCCTTACTTTGTAAATGTTTGGAACGTGTTTTAAACAACAAGCTCCTTGCATATCTTGAAACGAACGATCTCCTTAGCGACCGTCAATTCGGATTTCGTCCAGGGCGGTCTACGAGAGATCTACTAATCTATGCAACACATCTGTAGAGTGAAGCCATTGAAAAACACGGTGAAGCCCTTGCCGTGTCTTAAGACATTTCTAAGGCTTTTGATATGGTCTGGCATGCGAGCTTACTTAGCAAACTTCCAAGTTATGGGATCCCCGTCGGCTTGTGTGTTTGGATACAAGACTTCTTGAGGGAACGATCGATTAGAGTGGTCCTCGATGGCCAATCCTTCTATTTAATGGCAATAGATGCCGGGGTACCTCAAGGGTCCGCTCTGTCTGCAACGCTTTTCCTGCTGCACAGAAATAACCTGGTGAAACCTGGTATTATTGGGTATGCAGATGACAGCACAGCTGTGGACAGATACTTTTCCAATGCACGAGCTTCAAAGGACGAAACTCACGCCCTGAGAGTTGATTTGGTCGAGCGTATTGACATGGCCCTCCAAGCTGTCTCCGAATGGGGCGAGGCCAACTTGGTCAGATATCACGGTCAGTCTTGGCCAAAGTGGCGTTAGCCACCAAGACGCAAGCGTGTTTATTTAGCGCCAAGCGGAGTCTATTTAACCTGACTCCGACTTTCCGGAATGTACCTGTGAATGTTAGCGACCATTTAAATCTTCTTGGCTTAGATTTGTCGACGGACCTCAATTTCGGCCGCTCTATAGACAATAAAGCCAAAACCGCCGCAAAAAAGCTGGGTATTCTCACCCCGGGACAGCTTCTTACTCTTTACCAAGCTCAGGTCCGATCGTGCATGGAGTACTGTTCTCATCTTTGGGATGGATCTGCAAAGCACCAGCTGGCTACCCTGGATTCTATAGAGCGAAGAGCAAAGAGGCTGATTGGTGACGATGAGCTGGTCAATAACAAACTTTTCAGTTTAGAACACCGGCGCAAAGTGGCTTGCTTATCAGTCTTCTACAGGTTACATTTCGGAGAGTGTGCTCAGGAGTTACATAAACTCATACCTCCTTCCCCGTTCCATTATCGGACTACTAGACGGAGGGGGGGGCTTTCATCCCTATGTTGTCGATATTCCACCCGCCCGGACGAAGCGATTTGCTTCTAGTTTCCTTATTAGGACAGCTAGGATGTGGAATGACCTCCCTGCGTCTGTTTTTCCCGAATGCTACAACTTGGGCGTCTTTAAGGCTAGAGTAAACAGGCATTTACTGACTGTGCGTGCTCCATCTTCGTCCTCATTATTACTTTCCAACGGGTGAAATCGAGGATAAACGCGCAATCAGTCTCCAAAAAAAAACACTGCTGGACATTGCTATTGAGCTATTGAGCTTGATTATGAAGTCAATGATCGAGTTTCAACATTTAATTGCTTTTGGCTGGAGAGACTTTATTTAATTGAACCCGTAAGAACTTTAGCCAAAGTAATTAAATCATTATTTCATCTTGCGTGTTAAGGGCGCGTGCCAAAATGAGTTATAGTTAATCATTTAATTTTTGCTGACGTATTATATTAAAGTTTTCAATAAGTAAATAATTGTCCAAAACCGCCTAACGGAATTTGAAACACTTAGGCAGAATAAATCATCTGTGGACCTGCTCCAGTGCTTAAATGAAAAAACCAATTAATCGTGTTTAATAATATTTAGCAAGCGTAATATGTTCTATGTTCTATAGTCCAAACCGAAACATTGACTACTTTACTAAATTTGAGTCTGTATTAGATACACTGGTACCAACAGCTGACCACACTATTATTATGGGTGACTTCAACACCTGCTTACTTAAGCAGGACTCACGGTCTACCCATCTTTGCTCAATAGTAGATTCTATTAATCTTAACCTTTTGCCTTCAGCTGCAACTCACCACTCTCCTGGCTGCTAGCCCTCCTTGTTGGATCTTGCGATTGTTTCCTCTACTGACCACATGAGTTCTCATGGCCTACTTCCTGCTGAAGCCTTTTCCTACCATGACCTTCTTTTCCTATCCTATAAAATCCGTTGTCCTAAACCTAAACCACGAGTGATCATGCAGCGTAATTTCAACAACATTGACACTAATCGCTTTATGTCTGACCTTAGCGGCATTGCCTGGGATGCGGTGTTTGATGCCCCCACTATAGACCTAAAGATGCAAATCTTTAACTCCAATTTGATTCAGATATTTGATATCCATGCTCCACTTCGTCCAGTCCGGCTCAAACATCTCCCCGCTCCGTGGCTCACTACTGACATTAAACTCGTTATGTCCAGGCGCAATGCTGCTAAGGCACGATACAGGAAGGATCCGTCGGATATAAATGAGTGCAAATATAAAGCGCTGAGAAATCGGTGTAGTAGACTGTGTAGGGATGCGCAGCGTCATCACATACATTCTTCTGTTACAAATGGTGATCCTGCTAAAGTATGGTCATTCTTAAATTCTCTCGGCATTGGTAAATCTAAGTCTCCTGTTCCTAATAACCTTGACCTCGCCTCCATGAACCGTCACTTTTTAGCTCCCTCCTCCATTCCGCATAAATTGAAGCAAGGGACACTTCTAGCACTGTCTTCCTCCCCTAACCCACAGCATCCTGCATTTTCCTTTCGGCCGGTCTCTGAGCGCGAAGTTGAAAATAATATCCGGGCAGTGAAATCCAATGCTGAAGGAATTGATGGGATTAGCCGAAGGATGATTCTGTCTGGATTTGAAGTTCTTGTGCCTATCCTTTGTCACGTTTTCAACTTCTCGCTCAACACCGGCAGTTTCCCTGACTGCTGGCGTCAGGCAGTGGTCGTACCCATACCTAAAACTTCCAACCCTTTCTTACCGTCTCATTTTAGACCCATTTCCATTCTTCCCTTCCTATCTAAGATCCTTGAGCGTCTTGTCCTTCGACAAATCAGTGCCTTTGTTCATTCACATAATTTCCTTAGCCCTCTCCAATCCGGCTTCCGCCCGGGGCATAGTACGACTACCGCACTGACTAAAGTATCCGATGACATACGTCTGGGAATGTCGAATCAACGGTTGACAGCGCTTGTTCTTTTGGACTTTTCAAATGCTTTTAATACTGTTGACTTCGACATTCTTTTGGCAATGCTTAAGTCTCTCCTGGTGTCAGACTCGGTACTGGGGTGGTTTCGCTGCTACCTTTTTGGGCGGCGGCAGTGTGTGCGTGCCAATGACAAACTGTCATGTGCCAGCAATGTCAGAGCCGGTGACCCCAGGGCGGTGTCCTTTCTCCTTTCCTTTTTTCTATATTTATCAATTTTCTGACTCTACTCCTCTCATGTGAATTCCACTTGTATGCTGACGACCTGCAAATCTATTCGCAGTCCTTCGTCGATGATATTGCGAGCATGATCGCCGACCTCAATGATGACCTTGCCACTATTCATGAATGGAGTCGAACCCATGGCTTAACGGTCAACCCCAACAAATCGCAGGCCATCATCATTGGGGGCTATAAGCAGATTGCTAAATTGGACAAGATCTCTATCCCCACACTGATGTTCAATGTTAGACACCATATTAACATATAGTAACACTGTTAAAAATCTTGGTGTCCTCTTCGACGGCACTCTTTCCTGGTCTCCTCAAGTGTCTGAGATGAGTCGAAAAGTGTTCGCTGCCTCCGGGTCACTTAGAAGGTGGAGAAACTTGCTTCCTGTTAGGACCAAGGTCGAGCTTGCGCAATCACTCCTTCTACCGATTTTAGATTATGCCGATGTCTGCCTAGTGGATTTGAACGAAGACCTGCTTAATAAGCTGCAACGCCTGCAGAATCTCTGTATCAGATTTATCTACGGATTGCGTAAGTTCGACCATGTGTCTGAATTCAGGCAAAGGCTTGAATGGCTACCGATAAGGTTGCGCCGTGAGGAACATATCCTCACTCTTGCTTTTAACGTGCTGTATGATCCTCGTACTCCTTCTTACCTTAAATAATGTTTTCGGTTCCTCGGGGAGGTTCACAATTGTGGTCTCCGGTCCAAATCGGATAACGTGCTAAAGGCTCCCTTTACACGGTCAGGATACTATAAGGATTCTTTTACTGTCCAGGCTACATTCCTTTGGAACAACTTACCACCTGAAACCCGTCACTCCAAGTCCCTATCCTTGTTTAAATCTAGACTGCACAAACACCTTTTAGCTAAGTCATCTGCTCGTAACATGTTATAGGTTTTAGTAATCTTTTTTCGTATTTATTTTTTATTTGTTTATTTTATTTGAATATGTACCTAAATACATGTTATTTTATATTACGTATAAGTATGTGTAAGTAATTATATAAAAATGTATGTTTATTAATTAATTTATATCTTATGTTAATTTGTTTATTAATTTATTAATTAGTACTTGCGCACTTCCTCTATCCTCTTTCCCAGGTTCCATAAACCAAAGGTTGTCTGGAAGAGATCGCTTTTAGCGATAAGACCGCCTTTGCCCATACTAGCTCTAAGATTATGTAATGTGTGTGTTCCTTGTGTATGTGCAATAAAGTGTTCATCTATCTATCTATCTATCTATCGTTAAACAAATTTGATCGTTTTTGTCCGGCGACTTTTTACATAAATGGATAAATTAGCCGTTATTTGCACAGAGTAACTCTGCAACTATGGGTTTCAACGTCTAATATTGTCAGACTACAGAGTTTTCTACTACCGATTCCTCCTTTTGCAATATCAATCCAAATCTTACTTCCATGCCAAACGTTGGATGGAACCAAGACTCCCTATCAACAGCCATTGTTGACACTTGTCTGTGGTACGAGATTGTGTTGGCCGATGCGAGGAGGATATTAAGAAGAGAGTAAAAATAGAGAATCGTGTTAATGAGCCCCTGCATTCTATAATAAGTAGGTAGTATTAAGTAATATGTAGCAATAATAAATGTGTGTCTAAAAGGCATTAAAAATAACTGTTTATAGGACGTCATGGTGCCAACACTTGTATGGGAGTAAAATTTTAGTAGGGAGAAATTACAAAAGAAGAATAAGAGTAGAATAAGTAAGTAAAAGTAAATAGAATGTGTAAAGAGAAGACTGTGGACTGATAATATATCCAAATCTTACACAAATTTTGGGTGTAACTAAGACATTGTTTGTGGTATAGGATGAATTTATAGGATCCGATGGAGAGACACAGTCTGGGTATGCTTTTCCCTCTCGGAGACAGGAGTGTATCTATTGTATGTAAGTATAATGCTCTGGTAAGTATATAAAATATTATGCTTTTCGGATTTTAATTTCCGTGGATTGATTCTTTCATTCCCGTGGCACAGTTCTGTCATTGCCGTGCACGCATGTTTCATCGCCGTGGCACGAAATTTTTAAACTTGTATATCTCGTTAGTTTTTTTAAGTTATCTGCCAGATATTTAGCAATAATACATATATTATCAAAAACTTGAATAAACGCGAAAATATTTTTCAAAAAACTCAAAGATAAAAAAATCCACGGAAATGAAGATTTTAATGGACTTGTTGAAATTCACCCTTTAACAAGAATGATAGGGCTCGCATATTCCGAACCAGATTCACGGACTATGCCCTTGTCTTTAAGATCACTAACTATTTCTCTGACCTTGAGTTTTTCTTGGTGCGAAAGTTTGTATGATCGATAGGCTACCGGAGTGTTATCTGTGAGGTTAATATGCATTTTGCATATTAACCTCACAGATACTGATAACTGCCTCCGTGGTCCAGTGGTTAAGGCGTTTGTCTTATGACCCGGAGGTCGCGGGTTCGAATCCCGCGGGAAGCATACTTTGTTTAGTTGTTTTCAGTTTGGTCAGGATATTGCAGGCTTGGGGTGTGCGTTGGGTGACCTCCGCGTGGTACACCCTGGAAACGGGCAGCTTCAACATCCTCCTCTCGATAGGAGGTTGCTTTGAGACTGGCCGGCTAACAACCCAGCACAGGCAGGAGCCCCTTCTGGGCCCTGCACCTCCACGTACGTACCCACTCTGGGCCGTACACTCGCCGCTCCTTATGAGCGGCTTTGAGAGGAGTTTTGACGGCGTCCCTTCTGGGCGCCGCTACAAGGGGGGGGAATGGGGTAGGCTGGCGCCCCTTCTGGGCGCCCTTCAAGTGTTGTATACGCAATGTTGTGACGTGGGCTTCATGCCAAATTCCCATCGTCGTGTCTTGCTGTGTCGCGGGTTCTGTCCCGTCCGCCACAACGACCCCAGTCCTGGCATAAGCTGGGCACGTGGTGGCCTGGTTCAGACCTGCAGCTGTTTCGTGGTGCTTCATTTGACAAGGAAAGGTCACTAAAACCCCGCAGATACCTCCCGTCCTCTGCGGCGTATATAGGGCGTGCTTGGCGTAGGGGCTTCGACCCGGCACGTTTTTCTGAAGAGCTCCAGACGGGAAAGGTCTCAAAAGCCCGGGAGGCCACACGTAAAACCAGCTCAGCAGAGAGTTTAAAAGCCGGGGATTGCAACCCGTAAATTGCTAAAAATCGTAATGACAATGTCCGCATCCGAATCGACGTTGTCATGTGATCTGGCTGACGCCCAGCGCGTGGAGGTACCCGGGCCTCCACGTGACAAATCTGTTACCGATGGTCCCCTTGGGGTAGGCAACCAGGCCCCAAGGTGTGACGATATTCCTGGAAGAAAGGAGGACGGAGAGGGAAGGTCGGGAGACGAGGGTGCGCTGTCGGAGGATAACGCGGCCTACCTTCAGGCGAACAGTGGTCGATCGCTCGACGGGCATGGTGTGTCGGGAAATGAGGGGGGCTCTGAGGGTGCGTCACGAGACTCCGGAGCGAATTGCCCAACGGACAAGGAGGCGATGAACACCAGTGAGCCGAAAGGCAACAAACGGGCCCGAGAGGACTCGAGCAGTCTGGAGAGCATAATGGTGGTGACGAAGGACTCCGCCAAAATTTTTACTGCCAAGCGCGGTGGTACTAAGCGCGGCAAGAGTGGTCGTGGTCACCCTGGCACGTCCATTGGTCGCGCTGCGGCCAGGAGAGCTGCGATGTCCGACAGCGGAGACGATTGGGAGTCGAGAGTGTCGGGGCCTGAGTTCAGGGAGATTCTCAATACCGGAGACACTAGTCGGCACGAGGGCCGGCGTACAAGCGCAAGAGTGGCGGCAAAGACCCGGGATGCGCCAGGCGTGAAGGGGGGCAGTCCCCAAAATGAGTTTAGAAAGGACCCTGTCGGTCTAGGAAGCACCGAGGACCTTCTGAAGACCCGCAAGGGTAAGACCGTTGTGTCCCTGGCAGACAAAGAGGACTTCACCAGAGCGGAAATGCTGGCAGAGGCGGATGAAGCCATTATGACAATACATAATGCCGCCCACATCTCTGGCAACCTGAAAGGCACGGTCCACGGCCAAATCAACACTGCGGCAGTGAAGTTGGCCAAAATAGTAGGCACGCTCAAGTGCATGACTCAGGATGAGGAGATCCGCCGCCTGAATGCCCAGGTCGAAGTCCAGGCAAATCAGATCTCCAAACTGAAAGCAGACCTTGCGGCCTTCAAAGTGGGGTATGATGAGTCCAATAAGACTAACAACAGTCTCAGGACCCCGCCCCCCTCCCCCCATTATAGTGCAGAACCCGAACCCGAGTCCTGAGGATCTGCTGGTGGTAGTGCAGAAGGAGATGGACAAGAGGCATAAGGAGTCCATGGAGAGCATCCGCAATATGCTGAACTCCTTCAAGAGCGGAATAGACCAGAGGCTGGGCCCGGAGCCTAGGCTCAGGCCGCCTCTAGCCGCTGATGCTGCTAACACCGCTGCTGCCGCTGCCGCTGCTACCCCTGTCGCTGGAAGTGCTTCCTACGCTGCCGCCGCCGCCGCTCCTGCTGCTCCCGCAGATGATGGTGCCATCGCCGGTCGATCCCGGGCCCCGCACATGGTACCTGCAAAGAAAGGAAAACGGTTAGGGGAAGATGGTCACCGTACTTACCTGGCGGCTTCGAAGAAGAAGGCCCCTGCTGCTCCTGCTCCGTTGCCCCACGCTGCCTCGCTGCCCCCGGTGGTCCCTGCTCCCGCTGCTCATGATCCGTCGCTCGACGCTGCGGCTGCCGCCCCTGCAAACGAGTGGAGGGAAGTTAGGAAGAAGAAGAGAAAGCGGAAAAAGAGGACGGCCCAACCAGCACGGGCTAAGAAGGCGGCCCCTAAACTAGAGGTACCGCGTTCCTCGGTCGTTACCATGACCCTAAACAGCGACGCTCTGACCAATGGCGTCACCTATGCCGAGGTCATGAGCAAGGTCATCGGTAACATAAACCTAGAGGAAATAGGCCTCCCACCGCTGAAGATCCGCAACACGGCCGCGGGCGGCAGAAAGCTGGAGATCGCCGGTGCCAGTGCCACCAGCGGCCCCATGGCGGACGCCCTGCCGTCTAAAATCCAGAACGTGGTTGGCGATCTTGTGCACGTTGGCTGGCCGACCAGGCAAGCTGAGGTTAAGCTGGTGGGGCTCCAGGACGGAGTGACCCCCACAGCCATTGTGGAGGCCATAGCCCGTAGGGGAGACTGCTTAGTGTCCGAGGTCTCGGTGGGTCCGATACGGGACGCAATGGGATGGGTTCCCTCGACGGCCATCGCACGGTGCCCAATCCCAGTGGCCAAAAAGCTCGCTAGGGAGGGCTCGATTCCCATTGGGTGGGCCGCGGTATAGGTCACTGCCATGGAGCCGTCCCCTACTAGGTGCTTCAGGTGCCTGGGCACGGGACACACCAGGTACACGTGCCCTTCGAAAGCAGACCGCAGCACTCTCTGCTTTAGATGCGGAAAGGAGGGGCGGAGCAGTGTGAGACTGAGGAGCCCCACTGTCTGGTGTGTGAGGAGGGCAAAGTGTCTTACAGACACATAATGGGGAGCAGGGCCTGTCGCCCTCCCCCAGCTAAGAGCACCACTCCCCTGTGGAAGCCGATAAGACGGGTGCCCCGTGCGGAGCCCCCGGAAGCAATGGAGGTCGCGGCGACAGCGGCAGTAACGGCACCCAATGTCAGTACGACCTAGGAACACTATCATCCTCCAGGCGAACCTAAACCACTCTGTCGCCGCGCAGAATCTGCTGGTGCAGCAGATGACGGAGTGGGAGGTTGGGGCGGCTCTGGTGGCGGAGCCATACTCTGTGCCCACCGGGTCCGGTTGGATTGGGGATACGGCGGGACTGGCACTCGCCGCCACCCCCCCCAACGGCGCAACCCCAATTGCTCTTAGGGAAAGGGGCCCAGGCTACGTCGCTGTGACTTGGGGCGACGTAGTCCTGGTGGCAGCTTATTTCTCTCCGAACAGGCCGCTGCGAGAGTTCAGTGCATTTGTGTTGCAGCTCCTGGGCGTGGTGAGGCGCTCGTCCCCGCTACAGGTTGTGCTGGCGGGTGACTTGAACGCGAAGTCCACCACGTGGGGATGCCCCAGGACCGACCTCAGGGGAGCGGAGGTCGAGGAGTTTGCCGTCGAGGGTGGCCTTGTCCTCTTGAATAGAGGGAGTGCCAGCACGTGCATCCGATGGCAGGGGGAGTCGATAATCGACATCTCCTTCGCTACCCCGGCCATCGCCGCTCGGCTGACGGAGTGGAGGGTTATGGAGAGGGAGGAGTCCCTCTCTGACCACTTCTATGTGTGGATGAGGATATCCCCCATCCCCCTCGCCGATCTTCAGCCTGGAGCAGGAGTTCGCACGGCCCGGTTCAGGAAGTGGGCCCTCACTCGCCTGAACCGTGAGGCAGCTGTTGAAGCGTCCCTGGTGGAGATGTGGTTCCGGGACCCTCCCGCCTCCATGAGCGTGGACCTGCAGGCAGTCAAATTTCGGGATGCCCTGACCCGCATTTGCGACGCCAGCATGCCCAGGGTTGGCGATCGCCCGCACCGGAGAGCGGTGTACTGGTGGTCCGCTGACATTGCCAGCCTGCGTGCCGCTAGCATCTCGGCGAGGCTGAGCCTCCAGCACTGCCGAAGGAGACGCCACACGGACGTCGAGGAGGCCCACTTTTATGCCCTGTTCAGGGTGGCCAGGAAGGGGCTGCAGGTCGCCATCCTGAAGGCCAAAACATCAGCGTGGAACGAGTTCCTGGCCGAGCTGGATAGAGACCCGTGGGGAAGGCCATATCGCACTGTGCGGAATAAATATCGCAATTCCGCCCCCCCCCACGGAGTCTTTTGAGCCAGGACTCTTGGCAAGCGTGGTCAGCGGCCTGTTCCCGGCCCAAGAGTTTGACGCAGTGCCGTTTGTGCCTCCGGAGCTGGACGAGCCTCGGGACGTCGAAGGGATCCCCCGTATCTCTGAGAGCGAGATGGCGTACGCCGTTGACCGCCTCCGCCTAAAAAGAAAGGCACCTGGGCCGGACGGCGTCAATGGCAAGGTGCTGGGTATCGCCCTGGACCATATGGGAGGAAGGCTGACCGGCCTTCTCAACTGCTGCCTCCGCCAGGGGAAGTTCCCCAAAGTGTGGAAAGAGGGCCGGTTGGTCCTTCTAAAGAAGGACGATCGTCCACCGGACATGCCATCGGCTTATAGACCGATCGTCCTGCTGGATGAGGCGGGCAAGCTTTTCGAGCGTTTGCTCGCTGCCCGCATCATCGAGCACTTGGACGCTGGCGAACCCAATATTGAGGCATCTCAGTATGGGTTCCGTCGGGGCTTGTCCACGGTGGATGGGATACTTGCCTTAAAGCGTACTACCGAAGTGGCAGTTGCCAGAGGGGAAAGGGTGGTAGCGGTTTCGCTAGATATAGCGAACGCTTTTAACACCCTTCCCTTCAGCTGCATCAACCAGGCCCTCCTGTATCACAGGGTGCCCTGGTATCTTAGAAGGGTCCTGAGGGATTACCTCCAGGACAGGAAAATTCTGTTCCTGGAGAAGGGCGCGGAGCGTATTAGTGCTCGCCGCATGGTGTGCGGTGTTCCACAGGGGTCGGTCCTTGGACCTCTCCTGTGGAACATCGGATACAACTGGGTCCTGAGGGGGGACACTCTATCCAGGACGGGTGTTATCTGCTATGCAGATGACACCCTAGTCACCGCACGGGGCGGTGACTACCGGAGTACGGTTGATCTAGCGTCGGCCATGGCCACTTTGACTACATCGAGAATCCGCATGTTGGGGATGGAGGTGGCTCTCCCGAAGACGGAAGCCGTGGTGTTCCATGGCCCTCGACGGAAACCGTCGGGCATCTGGAGCGTCACGGTGGACGGCGTGCGGGTCGAGATAAAGTCACAGATGAGATATCTGGGACTTACCCTCGACAGCAGGTGGACATTCGAGCCGCACTTTACCGAGATGGCGCCTCGGCTGGTGAAGACGGCGATGGCGCTCATGCGCGTTCTCCCCAATATCGGAGGCCCAGGAGAGAGTTGCCGCCGACTATACGCTGGAGTGCTGCGCAGCATGGCGCTCTACGGCGCACCAGTCTGGTCGGACTCGCTCTCCCGCAAGAATGTGGCTCTCCTACGCAGGCCACAGAGGGTGGCGGCGACGAGAGCCATACGAGGGTACCGGACCGTGTCGTTCGAGGTGGCGACGGCCCTTGCGGGCATGATTCCGTGGGAACTCGAAGCACAGGTCCTCACCGAAGTCTTCGAGTTCCGCTCGGAGGGAAGAGCCAGGGGCGAGTGTCCCTCCGCTGAGGAGGTCCAGGGAGCCAGGCGCATCGCGCGCGACATGGCAGTGTGGCGCTGGGAGGACCAGCTGGAGTCCCCGAGGGCTGGAGCCCACACTTTCCAGGCCATTAGGCCAGTCTTGACGAGATGGCTCGACAGGCCCTTCGGGTCCTTGACGTACCATTTGACACAGATGCTTACCGGCCATGGTTGCTTTGGTAAGTATCTGTGTCAAATTGGAAGGGAGGAGAGTACCATCTGCCACCAGTGCGGAGCTGATGAGGATACGGCGCAGCACACCCTCCAGGTGTGTGGCGCCTTTGCCTCGCAGCGACGCACTATGGAGATGGAGCTCGGAGGCAGGGGTGCCCCCTCGCTTCCTGACGTCGTTGCGGCGATGGTAGAGAGCGAGAGGAACTGGAGCGCGGTGGCTCAGTTTAGCACCGAATGCATGGGCATCAAGGAGGAGGCGGAGCGAGCGCGCGAGGCCGCGATTGACGCTGCGCGTGCTAGGAGGCGGAGACGCAGAAGGAGGCGGAGAGACGCGGATCTCCACCCACCGTAGGTTGGAGTTTGGAGCGCGGCGTGTCCGATGCCAGGTTCTGTCCCTGGCGCCGGTCGAACCTGCCAATGTGTGGTGTAAGTGAGGGTGTGTGCGATCGTGGATGTGTAAGTTGACGTATACTTGCCGTCGCTGCGGCAACCCATTCGAAGGAGTGGGTTGCCGCAGCGACGGCGGGCTTCAGTGTGTGTGTGCTTCAGTGTGTAAAGGTTACATGGTCCCGGATCATGTAATCCCCAGAAGGAACCTCTTAGAGGTTAAGCTACAACGCACCCTTACGGGGGAGCGGTGTGGCAAAAGTCGTCGCGTACGCGTTCCGCCCGGGTGGCCGCGCGTGCCGGCCCCTATCGCACCAGTGCGGGGGGGGCCGGCGCGGGCGGTCACACGGGCGTCAGGGTGAATCCCGCGGTTCAATTCCCCCAGGATAGGCCCCGCGGCCTTCACCTGTTTTCGGAGTTTGGTCCTCCAGAGGTTTAGTGAGTATTCCCCTCCGTCTCACCCTTCCCAGCCGGGGTGTTTCCCTGGCAGCCGACTGGGGACAATGTCGTCCCCATGCAGTCGGCGGGAGGCGGAAAGACGGACGGGCGAGTCTCACATAACCCGGGGCCTCTTCAAGGCCCTGGGTATGCGTAACGCATTACTCTGGAAAAAAAAAGAAAAAAAAAAAAAGGATATTGCAGGCTTGAATCACCTGATTATCCGAAAAGAAAGATGATTCCGTGCTTCGGAAGGCACTAACAACTGTGGGTCCCGTATATAAACAACGACAGAGGCCGTGAGGCGATTTACTTAGAAACTCTGACACTAGGTTGTGCAAGGTCGATTGGCCTTGTAAGCCACTCGATAAGAAAGAAAGAGAAAGATATGCATTTTACCTGATTTAACCGTGGTGGATGCAGTTCCAGAAATCAAAAATTTAGAAAACTCGTGAATAACTTTCAAAAGAGACGTACGCTTCTGACCCTGAAGTGGCGTGTTAATTGTGACTGGCTTATCAATAGTGACCGGATTCACCAAAGCTGCCTTTTTAAGAGTATGTGTCAGATATTGTTTATCCTTAGTCCGTACATACGTAATACCATCACGATTGAGGACGTCTGTTCCTATTATTATCGGAAAACACATGGACGATCCTGGCATTACCACAAAGTCTGCTTCTATTGAGATTCGGTCAAACTCGATGGTTAAAGTTACTAACGTATCAGTCCTGACGAATGAGCCGTTTATTCCCTTCAAGGTACAATGAGCAGGTTTCTTATTACTTGAAAAATGTTTCAATACGTCAAAGGAAACAAGCGACACATTCAAAGCACCACTATCTATCAAGACGTCGATGGGAATGCCTTGGACCACTGCCGTAACGACGTCGTTATTCTTCGAGAGTGGTAGTCACAAAGGTTCTGAGCAAAGATTGACGGTACGCTTGTTTCGGGACTGAGATCGCTCTCTGGCAAAACAGCAATCTTCACTGTGTCCCGGCTTTTCACAAAAGCTACAAGTCAAATTACCACTGGGACTACCAGTACTAGTTTCCGGTTTAGAAACAAAGGGCTTCGATTGATTTGGACCGAATCTAGTCCTCTTCGGACATTGCATTTGTTTATGCTCAGTCTGTCCGCAACCAAAACATGTACTTTTGCTTAATAATGGACGTCGTTTATTTATATTTAAATCTAATCGTATTTCCTGCTTAGTACGAGCAGGCTTGGCATAAATTGATAGGAACGATACCACATCATCTGTGGTTAAATTAGCATTTGCTGCTGCCGCTCGGACTTGAGGATCCGTAATGCCTCTAATAATTATGAGAACCATTAACTCTGCGCTGATACCCTTAACTATACTTAGTCGTAAAAGGGTGCGCCGCGCGTATTCGGCGTATGTGGCGTACTTATCTGAGTTGGTATTCATTGCTTCAAAAAAGATGTTTGCATAATCTAGTTTACGTGGACATAACGACTTAAACTCGCGCACAAAATTCGACCATGTGCGGTTGTTAGTCACCCACTCGTTTAGCCAAATACGCGCGTCGCCCCAGAGACAGTTTGACCCACGTGACAGGCACTCTGAATCTTGCCAATTATTGGCTGACCTAGCTCTATTAAGTTCTTTGCACCAAACATCAATACCATGAATGGCGGGGTTGAAGTTTGACACGTAATAGTTTTGTGATAGGGACGAACTTAATGATTTAATAGCCTCGGCTAACATGCGAGTCGCGTCAGGTACCTCAACTTCCCTATCATGATGTGACGACAAGTCATTTTGACAAGGTTGAGGTGTCCGAGTCACCGACGAAGTATCGACAATCGGAGACTCGTTTATTGAATCTGGATTCAAAATATCGTATGAATCAGTTACTAAAAATGCATTAGAAGGGTTCTCTGGGTTGCACCGCTTGTCAGTACCCTGCCGGAGCACTAATGAACTGTTTTCATTTCGATTCCTATTAACTACGTCATTTAGACTACCATTATTCTCGAGAGTTTCTAATCGCGACAAAATTGTGTTAAGAGTTTGTTGTAAAATCGAACCACCGTCTTATGGACCCCGCGGTATCGACGGTGTGCGCGTATGCGACCGATCACGTGACCTGCGCGTATTTATCAATTCACGAGAACGCCTATGAGACCTACGCATCCTATCCAGTCTATGAGAACGACTACGAGATCTACGCGTATCGTCCCCTCTTCGAGAACGACTACGAGAACGAGACCTACTCGTGCAGTCGCGTCGACGCGTCCTGGTTGAAGTGGTCCGCCGTTGATCGGAAATATTTAAAAGGTAAAACAAAAAGGTTAAAAGATAACGGTTTCTAGAAGCATGGTGTCTTGCAGGTCTCAACAAAACAAAACGGCTGAGCGTAAAGAAATGGGCTCGGGTGCTTGAGCTATCCTACTTCTGAATTTAGCTTCGAAGCTAGAATTTTAGCTAGAATTCGTTAAAAAAACAAAATTATAACGTACTAAGATCTTATTACATTTATTGACTAATCACTTATTAACTAATTCACCAATTACTCTAACAATCTACCCACAAATCACCTTGTAATGGATTGCTGGCGGGGAGTCGAACCCCGGACTCTCGTGGCGGGAGCGCACCGAGAGTAAATCCTACATTTCCTTCCGCCGGAGAGGCTTAAAAGGTGTCCTAGCTAGCTCAGCGTTATAAGGGTTAGCCACGGGGTGCAACAAATAAACACGCGCACATGCGGTGAAAGCCCGCACAGCGCAGCTAGGTCGGGTCAGGCCAGGGCGATGTCACGCCCATAGCAAGAAAAATAAATATTTTCTCAAAAAAAGTGGCGCCATCTAGCGTTCAGCGCCCTTCAACATAGCTCAAAACTCTCTTAGTCTTCGCTAGATGTCACTACTATGAAATAATAGTTTGATTGACAAAATAAAAATAAAACTTTTTGTATTTTTGTTTGTATTATAAGTTTAAATTGTATGACATGTATATTTTAATAAAATAAACTTAATTTAAATTAAATCAACTAGGTAAGAAAAATTTTAACTTAATTTTTTTATGGCAGGAGCTGCCGGATTAAGAAAAGCCAACCGTTGGTAGGTAGAATGATATTACTTTTTAAAAGTTTTCGGCTGTTGATAATTTTCTTTCTGCTATTTTTTTTGATTTGCGACAACTTTGTGTGACTTTGGCTTCGAATTCTCGGACTCAGTTTGGATTGCTTAACCTCCTGAGTACCAGGCAAGTTTTTCTTAAAGTTTTTTTCTGAAACTTTTGTGTTGCACTGTTTGACCATTACTTGATACAAGAAAAATATTTAAAAAAAAATAGAGACCCGGAAATATGGTTTTTCCTTATGTCCTACACGGAGTACAAGGGAATTAAACTACTATGTGCTTCATAAAGGATATAGCCTTTTTTATAGCACAGTTAGTATATAAGAGTAATAATAATAGTTTGTATGTATAATTAGAATTAATTTTATTAAATTTTTCAAAATCAGCAATAAAAAAAAATCTTTCAAAAATTTTTTCTAAAAAAAACAAAAATGTTATATTTATTCAATTGTAGGAAAATAAGGGATCAATATTGTTGTATTAAAGTTTTTAGGATTTGCATTTAACAGTTTACATGGAAATCACTAAAACAATTACGATTAGGCGTAAAACATAGGTAAATATCACACTTTTGCAAAATACCGTAGTGTTTTTTTAAAGCCATTCTTTACATAGCGACATTGTATTGTACCATATTCTGGTAAATGCGCTGCACTCATCAATAACTATTTTACCCAAAAAAGCTATGAAATCACGTAAAACATACACGATTAATACAGATTAACTTACTTCTGCGTAAATGCACGTCAGCTCGCCCATTTTTTGACGCTATTTTTAAAAGAATGGCAGATGCCTGTGTGACGTTTTATTTTTTGTCGTAACCCGTGAACTCACTAGATGCCTCTAGTAAAATATTTTTAGCATTTCAATGAAAACGAAGACCACAGATTTTTATTTTTCCTAAAAGGAGGCTAAACCTTGCATAATTTTATTGGAACTGTGACCTGCTATCATTTTGACCTGGCTACGTTTTGGATATTGTGTACTATTGTGAAAATGCCTTCCAATTCCCGCACTAAAATGTTATTTTGGATGTGATAACGATGGTAAGTGTAAATATTTGTACCAAGGTCTAAACAGTAATCCTCACAATGAATATGAATGTAGAAATTAAAGCATCTACTTAATGTAATTAGGGTTCGGGTGTCGCAAAGGGGGTGCATAAAAATACACTCTAATTTGTTTTCACAAACTGACGAAAAACATTGCTATCAAAAAGAAATAAAAAAAAGTTTTTTTTAGGGATTTTTTTTTTTAATATTCAAATTTTATGAATGGAGTTAGATTTCTGTTGTCTAATAAAAAAAATAACCTGGAAGTTCAATTTCTTACCTATAACGTGACCTTACAGGTGTAGGGCAGTCATACATTTTAATCCGACGAAACTTTTCTAAGTCCTGCACCCCCTTAGCGACACAACGTGAAACCAAGCGAAAAAAACCAAGTCCAAACTTTATACAAAATATCGCAATTTTTTTAAGTGTCGGTTTCATAATAAAAATCAACTGAAAATTTTCTCTTATTTTTTTCACAATTTTTTAAAACTTTTTTTGGAAATTTTTCTATCTTTTTTTGATAGTAATGTTTTTCGTCAGTTTGTGGAAAAAAAGTTAAGTTTTGCTCGAACATTTTCTAAGTCCTGCACCCCCTTTGCGACACTAGCCCCCCAATAGTTTCTCGCTGATATTTTCTATACAAATTTTCCAGCCTTAATTTTGCGATTCAATGGTGTTGATTTCAACATTCTTATGAGCATAAATCACAATGTTATGGGGTAACTTACTAGATGCACAAAGTGCTTTTTAACGCAAATTAAGTGAATCAGGGCAATTATTGGCAATGCACATTTTCTTGAATCTTGAAAACAATTATTTAACAATCTTAAATGCCTGCCTGCCTTTGCCATGCTTAAACATAAAACAAAATAACACAAAGCATGCCCTTTTGTGCGACACATCAATATTTTGTCATGAGAAGGGAACACAAAAACAAGCCCATAAGGAACATTTTGTGCGCCTGTAGTAGGGCAAAAATGAGCTGTAATAAGGCATTAAGTCAGAATGATGTTATCCAGCATAAGGTGTACAGCTGTATTAGCATAGGCTCTACTGCATGGTTATTCAAATTTATAAAAAGAAGCCTGACTCTTATAAACCTCCATAAACAATGGGAAATATTTGTAACCTAATATGATTATTACATATGGTTTCTCCGTTTTACTGGAGGGCGGGTAAATAATGCTAGGCGCAGTGGACTGTATGAGCGGGGGCGGTTATCACATATATAAATAAATATAAGGGGCAGTTTGAACGAAGGAAGCCAAGGGCGGCGGTTACGGCCTTCAAGTGTTCCCCTGCGTGAAATAAGCAGCAACACTAACCTGGTAATCGGCGTCTTCAGCACCCTGGATTATGGCAGCTAGCTAAGGCGGTGGCGAACGATAAGGACTCGCGCGGGCGGAGAGTGCGGCGGGCGGCGAGCGGCGGGCGGCGGCGGCTGCGGCGGGCGAACGAGCGTTCGTTCAGCTCAGCGGTGAATTTGCAACTGTCAGATGACAGTCAGAGGAATGCTGGGGCGCGCCGAGAATCGCTTGTGCGGACGGTACACCGATAACCATTTATGGTGCTACTACCCTCTCACACAAGGAAACAAATAAAAGCACGCAAACAACATATAACCTTTATTTTTATGATAAATTAGGGACAATATTTAAAATCTCTCAATAAATTAAAATGACCGACTGTCATCTTTTCACCTGTTAAAAATCTCCGAATAGATTTAGACTTAGATTAGATTTATTAACTAAATCCGAAATTTTCAGGGCCTTGACATCGTTTTCCTTAACCAGTTTTTCCACATTTCGAAAGATTTGGTAAATGGAAAAACATACTTGAAAAAGCTGTTCAAGAAAAAGGAGACAAGCATATATACAATCAAATCAGACTTTGTAATAATCATTTTGAACAGTTTTATAAATCGCCAAGCAATCGTCTCACTGCCAATGCAATTCCAACAATTTGGATTATGGTATATATAAGATCTCTTATCTTTTCTTATCTTTTCTAGGGGGGCCTGCAGAGGTCTCCCTCTCGCAGTAGCACGTCGACCCATTGGGATCTTTTGTGCCACCCCGTCCTATCACTCTGCCTCCTCAGTGAAGATAATTGCCATAAGCTTGGCAATGTCCTTGAGGACAAAGAGCCTAAAATCTTCTGGTTTGGGGTAGGCCGATCCCAGAAGATTCATTCTTTTCCTGGTAAAAGAGTCGCAGTCACACAGTAGGTGCTGCATAGACTCCGTTTCCCCTCCACATGCCCTGCACGGGTTATCTGTTGCTAGTTGCATTTTGTGGAGCATTTGTTTAGTGGCATAGTGCCCAGTCAGGGCACCGGTGATTAATCGGGCCTGCCTTCTGCTACCTCTGCATATGATCTTACTCCGTCCTAGGGCGCCTTCGCCTATAAAGGATTTTGAGTGGCTTATGCCGGGTAGCTCTTTCCATTCGGTTTTATGCCTGTTTTGGATATGGTCCTTGAAGGCTTTGTTGATGGTACACGATGCTAGTGCCACAAATGGCTCAGGGCCAATATATGGGATCTCTGAGCCCTCCCTAGCAAGTGCATCGGCCATCTCGTTGCCATGGATTCCCATGTGGCCTGGTACCCAGATCAATCTTACCCTGTTGTGCCTACCTAGCTTGTTTAAGGCTTTCGTAGTTTCAAGCAGAAGGCTGGAGTTGATTCGAGGCGTTATAAGTGACTTAAGCGCGGCTTGGCTGTCACTCAGGATGAATATGTTACGCTTCTTGGGAGCGATTTCTAAATTCTTTTTAGCGCACAGGAGAATTGCGAAAGTTTCTGCCTGATAAACAGTAGCAAACTTTCCCATACTCTGACTGTGTTTAAAATCATTGCTAAAGATACCTGCTCCAGTGCCCGATTTCATTTTGGATCCGTCGGTGTAACAAATCAGGCTGTCTTTCTCTGGAGACGGTGGCTGTTTCCATTGGTCCCGAGTTGGGACATGTATACTGAATTTCTTTTCGAACATGTACTTTGGGGCAATCTTGTCGTACCTCATTTCCATGATCCTATCACGGGTATCATTATGTTCCCATTTTGTGTGTCTGGTCAGAGGCAAAGATGCATCCCACAGCCCAGCCACCTTTAGTCTGTGTAGCGCTTTCCTTGCCTCCGTCTCTATCACACTGTGCAGAGATGGGAGGTCCGTGAGGACCTCCAGCGCTGCTGTCGGTGTTGTTCTAAATGCCCCAGTAATCGCCAGGCATACTGTTCTCTGTAGTTTGCTCAAAGCATTCTTACAGATCTTTAGCCTGGTCCTGGGCCACCAGACGATGCTGCCGTATGTGAGAATAAGATTTATAAATGTTTATTATCTTTAGCTTCTTAGCTTGTACGAATAATTTGAAATTACTGCATTATTTGCCTTATAATTTCAGCACAGCCTCAAAATCCCGAACCATCTCCATCTAAACAAGATCAAATGGATGTACAACTTAATGAATCGCAAGCTATTTTGATTCAGTCAACATCAACTTATTTTGATGAATCAGGTAAATACACAAAATTGTAAATGTACTCTCTCTAACATCTTTTTTAATAAAATGTTTATCTATATTAGAATCCATAATTCAAAATGCCTAAAAACACCTAACGTTTATAACACATGGATAATTTTTAAAATCCTTTAGGTATGTATAATTTGCCATTATTTTATTATTTGCTTTTAATTTCAGCCCAACCTCAAAATCCTGAAACATCTACATCTAAACAAGATACAATTAATGTACAACTTTCTGAATTGCAACCTACTTTGATACAGTCAACATCAACCTGTTTTGAACAAAAATTAGGTAAATGCACAAAATGGTTAAGTAAATGTATTCTTTAGCATCCCTTTTATCCCGTTATGTGTGATATAGTGAATTACACTATCAGCACGTACTCAATAGTACGTGATAATTAAGGTCTTCCTGATTGACAAGGCGTCCTTCCTCTAGTCACGTATAGATGTGATGTTAATTAGTATTTAAGATGATACACTAGAGGATAAAGATTATTGATTCAACGCAAGACATTGTTTCATTTCGGGTCTCCGTCCCAACGCCATTACATGGCGACCGTGACATGGTGTCACAAGTCCGCGCCGCGAAATCGCTAGTTGAAGTCTACAAAATATCAGGAAAATAGTGCTACACGGGCCTACAAGAAGGACGAAGGAAATAAGAAGAAAAACTGTAAGCCAAAATTGTTTAACTATGGGAAACCCACAATCTAAAGACAATATATTGTCAGTCAATCACCACCAATCGGCGGCAGCATCAACTCCCTTGGCCGTTGGGATGCAACTTTCAGAGATCTTTTTACTGACCATCGTCGTTGTACTAGCGGGCTATATAGTACTTAGGCTGCTACGTTACTTCAACGCACGACTATTAGAAGAGGTAGAACGCAGAGCGGTTCGACGGGCAATTGGACCAGCACAGAACGTGTAAGCCAGCACGAATTAATATAACTATGCTACCAAGAATCTATGTGTGTGTGTGAGTGATTTTTTTTTTCTAAAGTGTGTTCATGGCAAACCTGTCAGAACTCTTGAGTGAGCTTAAGGCTATTAGAGACTCTATTATTAAATTAAGTAAGGACAAACGTTATTCCGCTCAGGGGCAGAATAAGTTTTTAAGAGCAAAGGAAATTAAAAATATTTTTGAACAAATATCTGCAGACTTATGTAAAAAAGGGATAGATGCTGTAGAATTACAAATAACAAAAGCAATATCGTCAAAGTTTTTATGTAATTTTGAGGAAATCGAGTCACTCGTTAACCCGCATCATTCAGAAACGATCACAACCATGGCCACGTTCGATCTAAAAGTCGCGCTCACGCTCCTCCCAGTAGTAGATTGCGACGAAACGCAAATTAACCAACTAATAGACGGAATAGAGTATTATAGTAGTACCCTTAGAAACGAGGACCAGCCTCTGTTAATCAATTTTGTTTTAAAAACTCGTCTTTCTAGCAGTGCTAAAACAAAAATTAATAAGTCTTATGTGTCTGTGGCAGACCTAATAAAAGATATAAAAAATGTTTTAATTCCGATTAAATCATACACAGCCATTTTAGACCGAATGCTACGATGTAGGCAAGGAAACAAGACCATAGAAGTGTTTGGTAGTGAAATCGAAAAAATGTCCAACGATTTAAGTACAGCACAGGCTAATGGAGACGAGTCGGCATATAATTTATTAAAGCCGATTAATGAAAAAATGGCTATCAAGCGTTTCGCTGACGGCCTAAACAATGCTCGTACAAGCATTATAG
Organism: Scoparia ambigualis; assembly: GCA_963921215.1. Classification (NCBI taxonomy): domain Eukaryota; kingdom Metazoa; phylum Arthropoda; class Insecta; order Lepidoptera; family Crambidae; genus Scoparia; species Scoparia ambigualis. The sequence continues at coordinate 3,133,351 of OY992514.1, read as the reverse complement.
TTACGTCTAGGTCCGTAAGCACAGTTAGGCAGGCAATAACTATAGCCTTAGAACAAGAAGACTCGGTAGTGAAACCACCAATAAACAATTATGTTAACTATGTTTCGAACCAGCGATTTGAAAAGATAAATAAAAACTATCATCAACAATATAATAAGTCACGTAACAACAACGCGACGAGTCAGCAAGGTCGGGGTCGTGCCTACTATAACTCGAATAGGTTTCAGGGTCAGCGCAACACCAGGTTTACGTCACCTCATAATAAACGTAGGAATGTACATTTCTTAGTTGACTCAGCAGAACAGTCTAATGACGAGAACGAAAGTGAACGTCAGAGTATACGTCAGAGCGAACATCATAGCGATGATTTTTTTCGTTCTGAATAGCGCTGAGGTAGATATTTGTAGTTATGGTAGTGGTAATTACGTTTGTTTTACTTGTAGTCAAACTCAAATTTCTCTATTAGTAGACACAGGAGCAAGCATTTCAATTTTAAAGTTAGATTGGTTAAATAAACTCCGTAGCGTGTCCCGCGACGCAAAGCTAGTAAGGGATGAAATTAAGATTAAAGGAGTATGTGGGGATTTAGTATCAATAGGTTATGTTTATCTAGACTTATGTGTTAACAATTATAATTTTAGGCATAAGTTTTATGTGTTTAGCAACTTCCACTGTAAAAATGATGGAATTTTAGGAGAAGATTTTTTATTAAAATATAGTTGTAAAATTAACTATGAAAATAAGCTGGTTACATTACAGGATAAGATAAGTCTAGAATTAGGCTTAGGTAAAAACATAATAACGACTATTCCAGGGAGATGTGAGGTCGTAAAATATGTTTCGTCAGAGATAAAGGGCGAATGTGTCATTTTAGCGGAGGAAGTTATTGCAGGCGTATTTGTAGCAGGCGCCGTGGTAGTAGGAGACGGGAAAAAGATTCCGGTGCGATTTTTAAACACACGGGAAGAAGATGTAAAATTAAATAACTTTAGCCCGAAAATTAGAAAATACTCGGATTATTTCGTATGCTCTTTTGATACGGAAAACGGAAAATCTGTCGAGAGGGTTAAACAACTATTCGATTTTCTTAAATTAAAAACATATCTTGGTGATGAAGAGAGACGGTCTATTGAGAAAATATGTGCAAAATATGCAGATATCTTTCATATGCCGGGTGATAAGCTATCCGTTACAAACTTATACGAGTACAACATTAAACTGCAAAATGACGCGTCTCCTGTTTATGTCAAACCGTATAGAATACCGCACGCTCAGAAGGCTGAGTTAATAAAACAGGTAGGTAAATTGTTAGAAGAAGATATTATCGAAGAGTGTACCAGCGAATGGTCTTCTCCATTATTATTACTTCCGAAAAAAGCTGACAGTAGCGGTGAAAAAAAGTGGAGAATCGTAATAGATTATAGACTTTTAAATAAAAAAATAGTAGACGAAAAGTTCCCGTTACCAAATATACAAGAAATTATTGACTCACTTTCGGGATGCTTATACTATTCTCATTTAGACCTCAGTTCTAGTTATTACCAGCTAGGGTTATCACCAGAATGTAGGAAATTCACTTCTTTTACAGCTGATAAGCAATATCAACTGAAAAGATTACCTATGGGTCTCAAAACGAGTCCTAGCGTATTTTCTAAACTTATGTCTATGGCTCTATCGGGTTTAAATTACGAGATATGTTTTCTATATCTCGATGACGTAATAGTTTTCGGGAAAAGCCTATCGCAGCATAATACAAATTTAATGAGTGTATTTGAGAGGTTTAGGTCAGTTAATTTAAAACTAAACCCTTGTAAGTGCGAATTTTTGAGGAAAGAAATTAATTATTTAGGGCATGTTATTACGCCAAACGGGGTGTTGCCAGACAACAGTAAAATCGAGGTCTTGGAAAAGTTCCCAGTACCTAAAAATGTAAATGAGATTCGTCGTTTTGTGGCTTTTGCGAACTTTTATAGAAAATTCATAAAAAACTTTGCCACAATAGTGTACCCACTAAACCGTCTTTGTAAGAAACATGTCGAGTTTCAGTGGACGGAAGAATGTGACGTGGCATTTCAGACCTTAAAAAAGTCACTTAGTTCATTTCCTGTCTTAGATTATCCAGATTTTGGAAAAGATAATGTTTTCCGGTTGCAAACCGATGCGTCAGGGGTAGCCTTGGGGGCTGTATTATCAAATGGAAATAATAAGCCCGTAGCTTATGCAAGCAGACAATTAAACAGTTCAGAAATAAACTACCCAACCATTCATAAAGAGTTATTAGGGGTAGTGTGGGCTATAAAACATTTTCGACCATATTTATACGGACGAAAATTTAAAATATTAACAGATCATAGACCATTGGTTCATTTATTTAGCATAAAAGATTCTAGTAGCCGTTTAACTAAGTTTAGACTTTGTTTAGAAGAATATGATTTCGATATTGAATACATAAAAGGTTCCGAAAATGTAACGGCAGATGCCTTATCGAGAGTCATTATAACATCAGACGAGTTAAAAAATCTAAATTCAAATTTTTTGGGGGTATTAACCCGTTCAATGAAAAGAACCATGGAGCAAAATAATGAACCCGCTACCTCTGGAAGTAGCAGGGTTGAGCCCCCTGTTGATCATAGGCAACCAAGAGTGGTAGATATTATGCAGAAATCACAAAATGATGTAAGGTTAGATATTTGTTCGTATGAAAACTTCGTGAAGTTGAGGAAAAAGAAAAGATACGTCTCACAGACGGGTGATATGTTATTTAGTGACTCTACTATTTACATAAATCAGGAATCTCTACTAACGGAGGCGCGCCGAGACGCAACGATAGGAGAACTGAGTGCATTATGTAAAAAATATAATATTGTAGAAGTCGTTGTGATTAAAAATGGGTTTAATAAAAAGTTTATTAAAATTTTGACCCAAACTTTCATGAAACATAAAGAATTACCGCGGTTATGTATTATTTAATACTTTATTGCACAAAGAAATTACATTAATACACAAGTTACACAGGACATATACAAAGGTGAGCTTATCTCTAGAAGAGATCTCTTCCAGCCAACCCTAGCTGTGGTGATAAAATTAAATCTGCGGGACTTATTGCGCTATACAAGACATACATAAATAAAGATAACTATATAAATAAACATACACAATATATATATCAAATTACTTATATCTAAACTAAGTTACTGATTATCGATAATGTTAGACAGGTAGTGCTCTTTGAGGTGGTGTTTGAATGATTCTACCGATGACCTCTCACGGATGCTGGCCGGTAGTTTGTTCCACAGTCTAGCTGCATAAACAGTAAAGGAATTGTGGAAAAACTTGGAGTTGGCTTGTGGATAGGAAAGGGTCCTGGTATCACAGGAACGTTTTGGGCGGGAAGAGGTAGGTAAGTGCGTAAAACGGGATCGTAAATAATGAGGGAGTTGGGGGTAGTGAAGTATTTTGTAAAGGAAGCAAAGGATGTGCATATCACGGCGTTGACGGATTGGGAGCCACTTTAACCTCAACCGGAACTCCGAAATATGGTCATATTTTCGTAAGCCGAAAATAAAACGGATGGCCAGGTTTTGCAGGCGCTCCAGTTTGTTAAGCAGCTCCTCAGTTGCATCTAAATAACAAACATCAGCGTAGTCGAGAAGAGGGAGCAGAAGCGACTGAGCAAGCATAATTTTGGTTTTGTAAGGTAAGAAAAACTGCAGTCGCTTGAGAGAATGATAAGAGTAGTGCATGCGTCGACTCACCTCATTCACCTGTGACCTCCAAGACAAAGTTTGGTCAATAATGAGGCCTAGATTTTTGGTTTTATCAGAAAATGCAATATTCACTCCATTATACGTAACCTTGGGGAGTATATTGAGGTCTAGTCTGCCACGCAGCCGGTTGCTACCCACGATTATTGCCTGAGATTTGGCTGGGTTTACTAGGAGTCCAAAGGCGTCCGCCCACAACTTCACCGAGAGGAGATCCTTATTTATAGATTCTATAGTAGAGTGAGCATCAACCGCATGGAATTGTCTATAAAGTTGCAAGTCATCTGCATATAGGTGGTACGAGCAGGATAACACTTTTACGAGCTGACTTATGAATATCGAGAAGAGCAGAGGTGAAAGTACCCCACCCTGCGGTACGCCCGCAGTAAGAGAAGCCCATTCCGAAAATAAGTCATCACACCTGATCCTCTGGTGACGATTGCGGAGATAATCCGAGAACCAAGAAATCACCGCAGGGGCAAGGTTAAGGGAGTGGAGAATGGCTATGAGGATGTCATAATCCACGGAATTGAAAGCACTGCTAAAGTCTAATAGAATTAGGATCGTAAACATCCGGTTATCCATGGCGTAGCGAATATCGTCAGTGACGTTTAACAGGGCAGTTACTGTGCTGTGGCCAGGACGAAAACCGGATTGATACGGACCAATTAAGTTGTGATGTGAGACAAAAGAGAACAGTTGTTTGTGAACAGCGCTTTCCAGGACCTTGGATAGGAATGGTAGGATTGAGATAGGACGGTATTGAGAGAGAGCGGTAGGAGAAGCGGACTTAGGAATGGGAATGACGTGGGCTAATTTCCATTCAGAGGGGAATGCGTTGGTTGCCAAAGAGTGGTTAATAATGTGTGTAATGATAGGCACAACGTCATCCAGGAGTGGCACCAACATGTCACGGCAAATGCCATCTTCGCCTACGGCCTTGGAGGAAATGGACAGGATGCTTTTTTTAACTTCTTCTACAGTGATTTCACGGAATGTAAAGGGCTCACCGTCAGGACGGGCCGCTGTGTCTAACATAGTGAGCGTGGCTGCCTTGGTAGTACCATCAACAATAACCGGTGAGCTGGCAAAATGTCTGTTAAGGTGATTGAGATCTGGTAATTCACCAGTACTGCTGCGGTCCTTACCTACACCGAGGGATCTAAGGAACTTCCAGACCCTACCTTGGGGTAGGTCTTCCACTGAGGAATGGATATATCGGCGTTTGGCATCGCGGCAGAGCCGATTACAGTGATTGCGCAACTTTTTGTAGGAGCTCAAATTATTATTATTCGGAAACCTCTTAAGCAGTGATTTAGCCCTGTCCCTACGTTGCATAGACTTCCTTATCGTAGGAGTGAGCCAAGGCGCAGGTAGATGCTTAATACGCACTGGTCTGAGAGGCGCATGAGAATTAAACAGTTTAGTTAAATGTGTATTGAAAATTTTAACCTTCTCATTTGCCGTGCCAGCCGCAAACATTGTAGACCAGTCAATCAAACAAAAGTCACCCCTCAAGCGATCTACACAGATATCACCAAAATTACGCTGAAGAATTACTTTGGCTTTGGGTTTGGGAGTGCGTACACGATAGGATAAATATAAGAGGTCATGATACGAGAAAGGGGCAGTAGTTTGTCCATGCATAAGGACTGAATCAGGTTTAGAGACTATCTGTACGTCCAAGAGAGAGGCCTGACAATTAGGAGAATGATGGGTGGCAGTGAGTGGAAGCAAAACAAAGTTGACTGAAGTTACAATGGAATTAAGACGTGAGGATCGAAAGTTATTCTTTAGTAAGCAAGTATTAAGATCACCCATCAAAATTACATGATCGTAAGAAGAGCTGAGGGATTCAAGAGTTGTCTCAAATGAGTCAAAATAGTTAACGCTGATGCTGGGGCTGTAAGCAGCTCCTACTAAAATACTGGTATGATGTATGCTGAGTTTTAAAAATAAGTACTCTAAGGATCCAGTATAGGTACCAGGAGACTGACTAACAACAGAGCACGGGATGTGTTCCTTGATGTAAATACATACACCACCACCACCAGCACCAACTCTGTCGTTTCGGAATAATTTATAACCATTTAGTGTAAAAAGAGGGGACGGCAGAGAAGGTTTGAGCCAAGATTCGGAAATTAATATTCCATCGACCAGCCCGTTGTTAAATGATACATTTAGGTCAGTGATGTGAGAAGGGACACTTTGTGCGTTGATATGTACCAGGTTAAGGTAATTGGATTTGCTTTGGAATATAGACTGCAGCTTGACATCCAAAGAGAGAGCATCAGTGTCAGTGGAGTTTGAAACATCACTGCAAGCACTTTCATATTCGTCAGATGAATTATCAGTAAAATAATCAGATTTGATAGACATAAAATAATACTAATACTAAAACAGATAATATAAGTAATACTGCAAAATAAAATTATTAATTAAACAATACAAAAAAAAACAAAAAAAATCACCAGCGAGAGTTGGCAAAACGCAAACCACATAGAACGCTAACACATTAAAAAACAACATATCAGAACATCGACAAGAATCTGACTGAACGGAACGTAGAACGGAACGTCACTAACACTGACATGACAGCTGACATTAACACTGACAACTAATTTGCAAAAACATCAACATCGGTCGACATTTGATTATTTTTTGTACAAAATACCTTAAAGTTTAATAAAAATAAAGATAAAGTTAACGGGGTGGTATCACAACAAACTTTTATCTAAAACACCGGCAACGAATTGTGTTTAAGTTTAACGAAACTGAGAGTACCTCACATGTGATAATATGAGTAGAAGAAAATCAACTTAGCTGCCTGCCGTGGACGTGGTTGAGAAACTGGCCTGTAGACGTTGAAGCTCAGCCATCGTAGTAATCTTCCGTCTACTTTTGTCCGGCAGCAGCACTACTATGGTGCCGTCCGACGACCAACAATTTTTGATGCCGAAATGTTTACGGGCAGCAGAAAAAATGTTTTGCCTTGACTTCGTCAGAAATTCTGACAGTGAAATTCTTGTGCCTTTCAAAGTCGTCTTAGCGGTCCAGACAGCAGCTCGATGTCTATAAGCTGAAAACCGTACTAACAAAGGCCGAGTCCTGCCTTTTTTAGCTGCTCCGAGACGGTGACACGTTTCAATGCACTCCGGTTGAAGTTGTGCCAGCTTCATTTTTCTGAGCACTTCGTGCGCTCTTGTACCAGCATTCTCATTAGAGTCCTCCGGCAAGCCATGAAGCAGTAACACCTTCCGTCTAGAGTGGGTTTCAAGCCGGTCCATGCTAGTGTTAATTAGATCCAGCTGCATCTTAAGAGCATTTACAGCCTTCACAACAAAAGACTTAAATTGCTGGTAGTCTGCCGACAAAGCCTTCACAGTCTGTAACTGCGCTCCTGGAACCGACGACTCTGTGTGTTGTTGCAGAGCTTTTTCAAACTCTTCCATGCGGGTGTGAAATATCGTGGTAAGGTCCTGGATGGTTTCATTGACGTCAGCAGTGTCCATGATCAGCAAACAATTCAGGTTCTTAATATAGAGTGAGAAGTTGTCGAAAGCAATGTGAAGTGACAGTGAAGGTAGCGATGAGAGTGGAAGTGAAAATTAGTTTGTGCCAACACTCACTGGTACATTACTAGTACATTTAAGCAAAATGAAAACTGTAAGCACCTTTTTACTAATTAAAATATATTTTATTGGCAGAGCAGCATTAAAAGCGTCTATCCATTACAAAGTACCCGCAAAAAAAAAAAAAAAAAAAGAAAAAAAAAAAAAAAAAAAAAATTATTAATAACCAAGTTGAACATGTTACAAATAAAGACTTGATACGTGTTATACTAAATGATTATCATTTATTGCCGACAAGTGGTCATGTAGGCATAAATAAAATGACTAAGAATATTCGAAAAAAATATTTTTGGAGTAATATGCAAAAAGACATAACTGAATATGTGACTCGCTGTAAAGATTGCCAAAAGCAGAAATTTTGTAATAAAAATAATAAAGAGAAAATGGTAATAACCACTACAGCATCTACTTCTTTTGAAAAATTATATTTAGATATTGTGGGGCCGTTGGAGGTCGATAATTTGGGTAATAAATACATATTAACAATACAATGCGAATTGACAAAGTTTGTAGAAGCTTACCCAATACTTGATAAGTCAGCTGAAACTGTTGCTAGGGTTTTTACTGAAAATTTTATTTTACGATATGGTACTCCCAGGGTTATTGCGACTGACTGTGGAACGGAATTTATTAATTCCACGTTAGAAACAGTATGTAAATTGCTAAATATTGATAAGTTAAATTCAACACCCTATCATCATGAGAGTATAGGTTCGCTAGAAAACTGGCACAAACATCTCGGATAATACTTGAGAATACAAACACAGAATCAGTCGGCAAATTGGAGTACCTGGATACCATATTGGTGCTTTGCTTATAATAATTCTGTAAATACTAGTACCAAATACTCCCCTTATGAACTAGTTTTTGGGAAAACATGTAACGTACCTAGTAATTTAGTTAGTAAAGTTGATCCCTTATATGTATACGACAATTATCCATCGGAGTTAAAATTTAGATTGCAAAAAGCTCATAATGATGCCAGGAACAACTTATTAATATCAAAACAAAGTAGAAAAACTAATTATGATTTAGATTGTAAGGAAGTACACTACAAAAAAGGTGATCTACTCTTGTATAAGAATGAAAATTATAATAAATTGAATGACTTGTATTTAGGTCCATTTGAAGTTTTAGAAGAGCTAGGTACTAATGTAAAAATATTAAAGAATAATAAAGAATATATAGTTCATAAGAATAGGACTAAGATATTTAGAAAATAAGAGTTTACTTTTCAGGGAAGGGATGCCTAGCCTTTTCAGGGGAGGTGTGATATAGTGAATTACACTATCAGCACGTACTCAATAGTACGTGATAATTAAGGTCTTCCTGATTGACAAGGCGTCCTTCCTCTAGTCACGTATAGATGTGATGTTAATTAGTATTTAAGATGATACACTAGAGGATAAAGATTATTGATTCAACGCAAGACATTGTTTCATTTCGGGTCTCCGTCCCAACGCCATTACAATGTCAATGTTTTTATGGATTTTAAAATATTTATTTTTTGTCCCATTGATGTTATACAATTACACACACTTATATTATACTTACTTAATTTTTAACTTTGAATCTTTATTCTTTTTACAATATGAGATAGTTTTATATATATATGGGTGAAATTATTGTATTCTCAAATATTAATCTTTAAGTATGGACATCTTATTTTTATAACACTACCTTGGACATGTAGCCTCACAGGCTCCGATATAAAGATGCGTGGTTTGTTTTCTTAAAGATTCTTAATTGCTGTTAAAATTATAACTAAATCAATTATATGGATACTCACAACAAAAAGACATGAATACATACTACATTTTTTTATTAAAAATCTATAAAAATACAAAAATCAACAGTTTAGGCACTTTTTTTTAGTAATTTTGGCTAGGGTTAGTTTAAAATCTAAAAAAAATAAGTTATCGTACTTTTTAGCCATATTTACTTTTTATTGTAAAGTCTAATATAGAAAGAATGAAAAAAACATAAAATCAACTTCTGAAAACCAAAATTTAAAAAATCACAACTAACTTTCTTGGACAAATTATTGGCAGTCGTTACATAAAGGTTGTGAACATTGCAGACAAACTGACTTGCTACAGCCAACGCAAACGTGGATCGTCATCCGATGTTTCTTTGAGGGACAGAGTCTACATAATCTTATAGTTCCTGGTATGGCTCTTCCTGCCTGGACATCCACTGCAATCATACCTTTGCCTCAGACTCAAGTCATTGTTGATCTGAGCTCTCTAAGCAAATTTATACTGGTAACACGTCGTTGCAAATGGGTACCACAAGAGAACGAGTTAATTTTTTGAGGAAATCTCCTCTGTCCTTTGACTGACGCATATTATGAAAAATATACGCATTCATACCACTCAAATAAAGAACACGATAAAATAAGACCATAGGCTATCTCTCTGTTTGGTACTCGAGTAAATCGAGCATTTCTTATCAGATTCCTCTACTAGAAGTACTACTCTATCTACTAGTAGAATTGTAATATATTATAATTTCGGGTTTAAAAGTCTCTCTGTGAATCACGTTATTATGATGCATAGAAGATACGAGTATCACAGCTCTATTCTCCTTTGGCACATAAAACATAGGGTTTTGTCTTTCGTAAATCCAAATAACGCAGATTGGACTTCTCGAAGCTTGTCTGGTTGAAATTTATTCGGTAGCTCTCTTTTATTCTTTTTCTCTGTCCCGACATATGTCAGTTTCCGCTTCAATAGTTCATCAACAAGCTGGATTGATGAGAACCTTGTTAAACATTTTTTAAGAAAACTATGGATGTGTAGCCTCACAGGCTCCAGCCACTTTTTAAATAAATATTACTCATGTGTTTTGCTTCGAGTGACGCAACCTCCTTCCTAGCTGGTCGTTTTGGTACTAAAACTGAAGCTACTGAGCGGCTCAGTCAAAGGGAGCGGGGGGAAACAGGTAAAACAACGAAACCACCATTCTCGTGTAGCCTGTGAGACTACATGTCCATACTTAAAGGTTTAAGTATGTTTTATATTTCAGATCCTTTGAAAATGAAACCTAAAAATGTGTCCATTAATATGATCAATAAATTGAAAAAGAGAATCATGAACTTAACTTCAAAATGTAAATCAGAAAGGAAAAAAATACTTTTACCAAAAAGACTGTGCAAAACAAGGTCACTGATGAAAATGGTTGATTCAATGCCTGAATCTATAAAACGGTTTACACTTTTACAAATGAAGTGGAAGACCAAGCCACGAGGTAGAAGATTCTCCATGGACGAGAAAATTGTGGCTCTGACTATTTTTAAACAGAGCCAGAAAGGCTATAACTTATTGCGGAAGTTATTTGTGCTGCCATCAAAGCGTAGCCTCCAAAAATTATTAAGTGCCTTACGGGTTAATCCAGGGATAAACTCCCATATTTTGGAAAATTTAAAGCACACAGTGTCCAAATTACCTAAAAAAAAAGACTTTGTACATTATTATTTGATGAAGTTGCTTTGTCACCTGGGCTATATTTAATATGTCACATATTACTGCTGGGTTTGAAGATGAGGGCACTAAAATAACACAAAAGATAGCAGATCATGCTTTGGTCTTTATGATCAAATGCATAAAGACCAAATCAAAGCAGCCTGTTTGCTTTAGTTTTTACCAAAGTGCGACAAAAACTTATGATTTAAAAAATCAAATTATTACTGTTATTCAAGAACTTCAAAAAACAGGTTTAATTATAGTTGCTACAGTTTGTGACCAAGCAACTACAAATGTCAGCACAATAAAAAGTTTTAAAAATAACACAAAAATTAAATATTTAAAAGAAAATAAAGAATATAATTCTACAGCAGTAGAAATAGGAAATTTAAAATTCTTTCCTCTCTTTGACCCGCCTTACTTATTGAAAGGAATACGCAATAATTTAATGGTTAAGAATTTGATATACAAACAAAATTGTAAGGAAAAAGTTGCAAAATGGGAGCATCTCAAAATGCTGATGGATGTGGACACAGGAGAAGATGAAATTAGACTTGTCAACAAATTGACAGAATGCCATGTTAACCGAAAATTACTTATTACATGCAGCAGTACATGAGATGGTGCTATCTTCTTCACACTTTTAGATATATCCTAAAAAGAAATATCTTATTTCCGTTCCTTGCACTGGCAACCCCGCGTCACGAGACGTCATTATTTCAGAGAATTTTGTGTTATCCTCCACAATTTTTATTTTATTTTTTGGGTTGGGAGGGATGGGTTGACGTAATCGTCTTCGGTTGAGACCCTCGCATAATTGGAATCAAACTTCACAAGGTAAGTTCGTTTGATTCTTAATTATACTTCGGGTCTCAACCGAAGACGATTACTTATTACATGCAGATGTTCAGAGCATTGTAATGTTAACACAATAAAAATAAAAAATTATGCCTATTTAAACTTTACAATATGTAGGTAGTTTTTTATAGTTGCGTAAGCCTTCTTTAAACCTTAAAAGATGCATTTAATGGCTATCGATGCATTGGTCGTTTTCTAAACAATGACTTTAACAATTTCATTTATTTATTTGATTAAGTATTATTATTTTGTTGTAAATACTGCATTGACAAATTCATTCTTATTTGTATCTAAACATTTCTCCAAAAGTATTAACAAATACATTTAAGTGACTCAGCCCAGCCCACAACAACTCTGCGAAACACCTCCAGACTAGATCTGTGAGCAGTGTGAGCAGTAAATGCCGAGCGACTACGTGACTGTGAGCTCCAAATACTGACAAATATCCGTATCGGCATGTCGTCCACTGTCTTAAAATCCTTTTTTTTTTTATCTGCAACAAATGTTTGTGACCGCCTTTTTATGAGGTTGGCACAGCCAGCAACAAATAACTGAGATTCTTACAAATATTGGACAATCTGATGAGCGGTTGCTAAACACGGGTCCTGAAGTCTAAATGAAGTCGGTAATTTCAATCACAATCACATAATTTTGTATAGATATATTATTTTTAATTAAACTAATAGACTGCCTTTTTTGAGCAGAAACAATAGAAAATATAGTGTAACAATCATAAGTGACAAATCATTGATTATGATCTGATTCTAAGGATAGTCCTGGAAATATGGTTTAATTAATATGACATTTGTGTCCCATGTTGAATTGTATTTTTGATTTGGAGCAATAAATCTTAGTTGGTGTACACATAACAAAACTGTGATAAACACAGTCATTCATGGAAAGTAAATTACTTCCCTTAGATGACAGGTAAAGTAGACCTATGCGTATAAACAAAATAGAACCTTCCTCAAACTTTTTGGTTAGAAATGATAACTTTATAACTATCAGCTTTGAAAAGATTCAAGTTATTATTTTTCGAATAAAGCTACCAAGATATTATCAAATACAGTACTGATTTAATGTTACTGATTTTGTTGCAAGAGATGTAAACATATATCTCAAGATGCTCGTGGTATACCATGTCTGGTCAACGATTCACTAATAATTTGGCGCCACCTGGATAAGGCTATCTAGAAGTGGATGGCTCGCCTTGAAAGGAAATTAGGTATAACAAATATTATTTAGGGCCGAAAAACATTTTTCTTGGACATTAAGTTTGGGTCACATTGTATACCAAGGATATAAATTCTAATCTGTACCACATCAATACCTTCTGCTTTATCCAATTTATATTAAATGTAAGTGTTTTTTTTTATAACTTGGTCAGGATTTCGTGATGCGAATTATGGCTTTGCTAATAAACTAATAATATGTGAAAACGCATGGTAGGAGAGTTACCTACTCCGTATGTAAGTATATTCGTATAATGTTTTCACAAGACTGGATGTAGGATGCGAATACATAAAAGTTTCTGAATCAATTAATGCTAAGAATTTCTTTTGTTCAAACAACTTGGTGTAAGTAGGTAATTCAAACCGCAACGGCCGCTGTGCATGCCGTAGTCAATATTCTTAAATTCATCTAAATCTCTTATTATACATTTATGTATAAAACAAGTTCTGTTGCTCGGTTTTTTAGTAATGCTTTTGTAAGTGTTTGTAAAAAACCCTATGACTCCAAAAAGGTGCTTGTACTCGTTGTTTTATTATTCAATACACACTCGTCATAATTTGAGCTTATTTTTCGTGCGTAGGTACAAAACATAAACTAAACAATTATTGTAGAAAATTCAAATATTATGCGCAATTGTTCTAGAACCGGTTCCAGTAATTTCGCAAACACAAATAGGCCGAACAGAAGACATTAATTTCAACTGAGGCCTCAAACTAAACCTTAACTTTTTCCGATCAGCTTTAATTGCAGTAGATACTTAATTAAAAATAAGCATCTTGAATATCAATTGTTGACAATAGTAGATGTGATTTAATAATTTAAGGGCAGTTCGATTCTTTTAAATATAATTATTTTGAAGCTGCTTTAAATTTTAAGTGAATCTGTGTGATCCTATACATTGTTTTTTGTAAACTTTTCCTGACCTTTATAAACACAACAAAAGAGAATCAGACAAATCAGTCGAGCCGTTTTTGTGCGCTTAGCAACACATTTGGCGATTCATTTTTATCTATATGAGATAGTAAGTAACAAACATTGTTTTGAAGTATAGTTGTTTTGTATAGGTTTGCCGGGAAAATGAATATTACATTTACGAATCCAATGTGAAACATTACGATCCCTAGTGAGCTCACACTTTCTGTCATTCAGTCATAAAAATAGGTTAAGCGACTGCAGGAGCTCTGATTCCAATGTCTCCCTGTCAGATATTCGGCGGAACCTCGGCAGTCCCTTGGCGGTGTGAATGGTGCTGGTGGGCTTGATCGCAGCTCGATAGCTGATGATACTACTACGCACAGTGGCGCCCCCCCTATAGTTTAAAGAACCTCGAAGTTGATCACAACTTCAGCCCGGGAGTCTGTACAGAGCATTAGATTTTTGTTTTCTATCCGAATCAAACTTGGTTAAGGTATTAGGGGTCTTAATATTATTATGCTCAGAAAGTGAAGTTTTAAAACTTTTATTCATCTATTTAAACATTATCTCCAACATAGCTTATTATTGTTATTATTATTATTATTATTTCAATTTCCTAATTTAGTTTTGGATCTTCGAGACTTATGTACATTATTACTATTTTTTTTAAATTATTTTTTTCGATTTATTTAAGTAGGTAAGTACTTATTTTTTTTGTTAATTATTATTATAAGTAACCCTTTATTTTTTATGAGGTTCGTCTCTGAGAAATTGTCGAATCCATGGGTGTCCAATGAAAGCAGGCTATCGTCGAACTGACCGTCATGTACGGGGACAGATCGAAGATCTTAGTGGCGCAGCTGGCACGGGCACAGGCGCTAGCGCTGCAAGCAGCGCGAATGGCCAAGCTTCGTTTCTGCCGCTACTGGTTGAGTCATTGTAAACATCAATGACATAGTTTAAGATGTCTTCACCAAATCATTATTGATAAGTAAACCCGAAGATAACGAAACGTTGAAAACATGTCCACCCCAGGCGGAAATCGAACTTACGTCCTCAACAATGTTTAGACTCTGCTTTGTTCCACGGATGACGTGGAAACGTGAAACTGTTAGGGTGAAATAGGTATGGCCTCTCACGGTTTATGTGGAGTAGAAAATCCTCAACACAGTTCAAGTGGAGTTAGAAACCATGAAACGGCTATCGTGGAATAAAATAAAGCCTCAACACTGATAAAATGTACTAAATACATATTCCCGAAACGGAAATAAAATATAGCCTCACTCAACCCTGGTGAAGTGGAGTGAGTATCTTCGACACGGCTTGTGTAGCCGCTGTGTCACGGAGAAAGTCTAATTCTTATTCTAATACAATTAATAAGTATATATAATGCTGAGGTCTGACCTGAAAACCGCGTGGCGACTCCTTTGCTTCCAATCCAGAGGGGTTCCTTGGAATTTTCTTTCTTGATGTACCAATTGACAATTGACACCAATTGACAACATCGATATAGCCTCAACACTGTTAAAGTGGAGTGAGTATCTTTGACACAGCTTGCTTGGAGTAAGATATAGCCTCAACACTGTTAAAGTGGAGTAAGTATCCTCGAAACGGCTTGCGTAGAGCCTCAACACTGTTAAAGTGGAGTAAGTATCCTTGACACGGCTTGCGTGGCGCTTCAATACTGTTGAAGTGGAGTAAGTATCCTCGACACGGTTTGCGTGGAGCTTCAACACTGTTAAAGTGAAGTAAGTATCCTCGACACGGTTTGCGTGCAGCCTCAACACTTTTAAAGTGGAGTAAGTATCCTCGACACGGCTAGCGTGGAGCCTCAACACTGTTAAAGTGGAGCAAGTATCCTCGACACGGCATGCGTGGAGCCTCAACTCTGTTAAAGAGGAGTAAGTTACCTTGACACGGCTTGCGTGGAGTAAAATAGAACCTCAGCACTGTCTAATTGGTGTGAGTAACCTCGATACGGCTTGTATGGAGTAAAATCAATGACATTCAATGTCATTGAGTAAAATAAAGCATCAACACTGTTGAGCAGTTATATATCCTCGACACATCATACCTTTAGTAAGTTAAACACTGTTACAATGGTGACTAAGTAAGTAGTTTAGTATTTAATGAATTTTTGTTGTAAATGTTTTTTAATTTTGTTACAATCATTATTATAGAACCCAAGAAAAACCAATAAAAATGAGGTTAGATAATTTTAATGATAAATGATCTTAGTTCCTTACAACTATGATACATTCCTTAATAGTTAATTTTTGAGGCAAATTAGCTTTATGTTCCAACACCTGCGTGTTGTAATATCGTTGATACGACATTTATCACTATTCACCGACACCGATGATGATAAACGCCTACGTTTTTTCAATTAAAAATGATTTCTTTACTTTACGAAGAATACCGTAATGATCACTGTCTCTCAACTTCGAACTTTAACATTTTCCCATCTTATTAAATACCTATTTAATTTCGTTACGAAAAGTACGTGTGATTCCGATAACACAAAAACACGTAATGACGTCTCGTGACGCGGGGTTGCCAGTGCAGGGAACGGAAATAAGATATTTCTTTTTAGGATATATCTAAAAGTGTGAAGAAGATAGCACCATCTCATGTACTGCTGCATGTAATAAGTAATCGTCTTCGGTTGAGCCCCGAAGTATAATTTTCACCAAAAACTACAAAATATAATCTGTTACAATTGATAAAACTACCGCTCGAAGTAAAACGTCATTTATTCCAATAACAGCTCGAAATGTCAGTAATACTAACGTAAAACCATAAATTATAGGATGCGTTCAAAAACTCAAAGAAAATTATAAAAAATAACTGTTCCGAAATTGGAACACTGGGATAATATGAGTAGCCCTCATGGTGGATGCTTAGGTTTTCTAACTGCGTCTCGTCCGCGCAAAAGAAGTTTTAATGTAACAAACGTTACAGTCTCACCACCTATTACGTCGAGCACATGTGCAGTTGTAATTTAATGAAACGGGGACTATGGCAGACAACTGCTTTTGCGGTCCTCATTGCCTAGTCTCTGACACGACTATTATCCCCTTAGGGGATAATAGTCATGAGTGTATGTATGTATGTTAAAACAATATACAGTCGTATATTATAAACTTCACTCCACAATGAGAAATCTTCATCTCACCTAATGGTAAGTGACGAAAAGGTTGAAGGTGGAAGGGCACTTTACCCGGAATTCTTAACCACTGAGAACTGGCAACAAAACAAGGCTGTTATCGTAGTTGTAATGGCCGTAGGAAATGAAATAGATTTTAAGTACGTCATCATCAGCCTGTAATCGCCCCACAATTGGAAACAGGCCTCCCACGTATAATAGTTCATGGGAAAGAATTGGGCCTTAAGTGCCATAACCTACTGCGCTGGCCCAATGAGGGTTGATACAGTGCGACATAAAAGAGTAGAAATTAAATAGTCCAGAACTAAATTCACTCATTTTTTGGCAACATTGATTATCTGTCATTAATGTCAAGTGGTTGTTCAACTCTGTCCGTGGTTACGATATAAATTGTTGTTTTAGTGATATTTCTACATTCCTGGATTTAAAACACTGATAACATGATTATGACCATCCATGGCGGTTCTCGTAACATAATATATAAGGTTTTTTTTGCGAAGTTTGGCAGAATTTCAAGACCAACCAACCATACCTTACCTTACCAACATACAGCAGATTATACTGGTAAGTAACTTATAAAAGATGTTCAAAGTATAATTATCTAAAATATGCCTATGCGCAATCGGCTAAATTCCGTGAAACAATCAGTATTTTTAAATATTTTTAAAAGTTTTGGGGTTATGATATTACAAACAAAAATGTTGGTTATTATAGTTCGACTCGAGAATCTTGAACTTTTTAATTTATTGGGACATTTTATCAAGTGTTAAGGGGTAGAATGTGGTAAGTATAGTAAATTATGTCGGTTGGCTTTTGAATCGAGTCGCCTGAATTTGAAGAAACTAACTCTGTGGGGGGGTCTAAGTGGTTCTTAAATAAAGGCTTATTAACATTTTAGCTGCAGCTGTTGCGGTAAAATATTTAAAAAACCACTTTAACCTCTCAGCCCCCAAGCGGTCGCATGAGACCGCACCTAAAAATCGCGCCATTCCGTCAAACCCCAAGCGGTCGCATGAGACCGCGGTCTCCACTTAACATTGTTTCGTGTTTCCACAGACTTACAGACTACTTGTGTATGAACATGTTCGATTATTTCGGTTCTCTGGTAAATTTTACGTATCGAGATAGCAACACATCGCGTAGTCTATGCTCGAATCTGTCATTTTCGACGTTGACAGTTGCGCCAATTTCTGTGACAGAGTGAATCAGTGGCTGTGAATAAAGTGATATTTCTATTGGATTTATTGAATGTAAGTACTGTTTCTTATTAGAAAATGATTATTGAGACTATAATGATCCTATTGAGATAATAAGTTGTAAGAAAAACATCGTTATAACTACTAAATAAAACACGTTGAAACCGGCGAAACCCGATAGCTTTTTTCTAATTTCCGAGTGAATTGTTACAATGTTTGTTGGCAAATACTACAAGAACATTATAAAAAGTTATTTGAAACACGTTTACACAATAAATAACTACGTATTTATACAGTTTTACTACAATGAAATATGAAGTACTTGACACGTACATGTGTACGCACAATTACGTTCCATCAGCGCGAGCCATATTAGTCTTTATTTGTATGGGGCTAAGTAGATAGTTTGCCGCTAGCCGATACCGAAAACAAGATTGTCTGTCGTATTGCCTAGGGAGACGCTATGATCGGTAGCGCGTCGGCAGTTTTACGATAAAATTTGTTTTTATCGATAGTGTAATGCTAAATTGTAATGATTTCATATTTACTCTTACATGATAACTTTATTATTTATAAACAATTTTTAGCATGTTTGTTGTTGTTTTTGTTGAATGTTGTTGATGTTGGGTCAAATTGAGATCTATGACACACTCATCAAAACTGTATATTAGTCAAGCGATGCTAAACTCTTATTTTTACTGTCTACTCGTCAAGTCCTTATTTCTGCGTACTCGTCAAAAGTGGATGTTGGATTTTTAGCATGTTTGTTGTTGTTTTTGTTGAATGTTGTTGATGTTGGGTCAAATTGAGATCTATGACACACTCATCAAAACTGTATATTGGTCAAACAATGCCAAACTCTTATTTTTACTGTCTACATGTCAAGTCCTTATTTCTGCGTACTCGTCAAAACTGGATGTTGGTCTAACTTTTAGAATAGTCGATTAGAGATGAAATATTTCAAGAAATAAAACAATAATATTAGCATAATGTGTGTATTAAAACAAAATAACACTTCTTGTCTACTCGTCAAGTTTTTATTTCTGCATACTCGCTGAAGTTGCTTATTGGTCTAATTTTTAGAATAGTCGATTAGAGTTGAAATATTTCAATAAATAAAACAATAGCATTAGCTTAATTTATTCTATGTGGCCAGTTTTAAGTAAAAAACGAGGGAATTTAAAGCAAAGAGGTTTTAACTCTAATCGACGATTCTATAAGTTAGACCAATATGCAGTTTTGACGAGTACGCAGAAATAAGATTTTGACGAGTAGACAGTAAAAATGAGAGTTTGGCATCGCTTGACCAATATGCAGTTTTGACGAGTGTGTCGTAGATCCAATGGATTTACTGGCCACATAGAATAAAAAAAAAGATAATACTATAGTTTTATTTATTGCAAAGTGTGTTGTAGAACCAAGTTTAGTACTTAAAATTTTGCCTCCTGGACCTGACCTGACCGATTGATTTGAAATTTGGTACACACCTTTAGTTCTGATGACAATACAATTATGTATATTCAGTATCATTTTAAATCCAAAATGGCCGCCTCCACAAAATTGTGTATTACATTTTTTTGTTTAACCACGTCAATATGGGTATCAAATGAAAGGGCTTGAATAGTAGTATACAGTACATTATATAAAAAAACTTAAAATGGCCGCCTTCACAAAATTGTGGATTATATTTTTTTTTGTTTAACCACCTCAATATGGGTACCAACTGAAAAGGCTTGACTAGTAGTATACAGTACATTAAAGAAGAAAAAAACTTAAAATGGCCGCCTCCACAAAATTGTAGATTACATTTTTTTGTTTAACTACCTCAATATGGGTATCAAATGAAAGAGCTTGACTAGCAGTACAGTATATTATAGAAAAAAAATATTTATAAATAAAAAGGGTATAAAATAATTAAAAACTAATTAAAAATATAAACAATTTTAGAATTAATTTTTAATTATTTAGTAGTTTTATTTAAGTACTATAACGATGGTAGTTGTCTCTTTTTTGTTGTAGGTATAGCATGTCAAATAATTAAAAATATAAACGTTTTTACAATTAATTTTTAATTATTTAGTAGCTTTATATTTACTATAGTTGTATCTTTTTTGTTTATAGCATGTCAAATTGGCGAGTCAATGAGGAGCCGCCTGAAGACTTCCTCCAGCTTTTATATGATGATGAGGATAGCAATGAGAGAGAGAGAGAGTGACTTCGAATCCAAAATTGAGGAGGTGGGTTTGCCTAATAATTTGTTTGCCTTGTGGTAGGTACTGGTTACTTATTTATTCTTGTTTGATATATTACCTTATTTACTACTACTTATTGTGTGGATAGTCAAGCACTTGTGTCAGAGTTTCTAATCATGGTGATGGCGGTTATTCCATTGGGGTGTTTTTCAATGTCATTTTTCATGTTTAAGGATGAAGCGAGTAATCGCGGAGTCTATCTATTATAATTCTCGGTGAGATGCTGTATTTATAGCTTATGGTGTGCAGTACATGTTTTTTTGTGTATTTTAGATCGGTCCCGATTGTTCACCCGTGGCTCCACGCTACTTTTCTCTCACGTCCCCAGCGCGCAGTCCCGAGTGGTTGCCGGTAATGGTAATGCATTAATTATTGTGTAAAGTATACGGTATTGTTATATTGGGTTGTAATGATAATAATTTAATTCACATTTGTTTTGTATGTTTTAGGTATCTTTAGAAGAAGAAGAAGCGCCTCCTGACCTCGACAGGTCCCGGTCGCCTATTTATTTCAATGAGTTGTCTTCGTCGGACAAGTAAGTTACATTTCTGCTGATATTCTTTACTAGCGGTCGCTCGCGGGTTCACCCGCGTGGTTCCTGTTGCCGTGGGAATATCGGAATAAAAAGTATTCTATGTGTTAATCCAGGTTATAAACAATCCGTATGCCGAATTTTATCCAAATCCATTCAGTAGTTTTTACGTGAAAGAGTAACAAACATACACACTCACAAACTTTCGCCTTTATAATATTAGTGTAATTTAATGTAATGTAATAGTGTAATAATAATTTAATTCACATTTGTTTTGTATGTTTTAGGTATCTTTAGAAGAAGAAGAAGCGCCTCCAGACCTCGACAGGTCCCGGTCGCCTATTTATTTCAATGATTCGTCTTCGTCGGACAAGTAAGTTAAATTTCTGCTGATATTCTTTACTAGCGGTCGCTTGCGGTTTGACCCGCGTGATTCTCGTTCCCGTGGGAATATCGGAATAAAAAGTATCCTTTGTGTTAATCCAGGTTATAAACAATCCGTATGCCGAATTTCATCCAAATCCATTCAGTAGCTTTTACGTGAAAGAGTAACAAACTTTCGCCTTTATAATATTAGTGTGATGATTAGTGTGATAATTAAATAGGTATAAATATGTAATTTTCCTTATCTTTACAATATGATCGTATATTGAATAAATGTAATCGTCGGTATTTAATGCCTAGGCACAGGCCTTACCTTAGGCGAGGATTCACGGATGACTAACTGGTCAAGCAATCATATTGTTTTGTAACTGTCGTTAACTTCTTTATAAAACTGTTAATTGTATTACTTTTTATTGAAAATAAAACAAAATATTGAATTATGTCATATTTTAATTTACTCATACTAAACACCTTACAAAAATAATAACTATAGATACTATCGATAAAATTACAAAAGGTGAAGGAACATGTGATGTTATTGTAAAAAAACAAGTAGTCCTCTTGAAACTGTTTACATAATTAGATAGCAAAGGCCCTTGTTGTTTTGATATCGTTTGAGCTTTCATTTATTTCTTGTTATCCAGCCCGCAACATTGTTTCCAAATATTGAACGTGAATTACTAATTAATTGTTGCATGATTTCACTTTATTTTGATACCTGATGGATAGGAAATATATCAGTTAGTACATTGTCGTTTACAGAACGACAAAATATAGTTTGATTGTAGAGTAATATGTTTTTTTGTATAAGGGGGCATTTGTGACGTCATCCGTAATTCAAAAAAATTATGGCGCACCTGCTGTCATTATTTTTGACATAAAATTTCCAAAGTGAGGGGTTAAAGTTTTGTCAAAATCGGCTATAATCACGAAAAATTACACATTTTAGGTAATACAATACCATAATAACAGAACCGAAGTGTGGGGACGGGGGGGGGACGGGAGGGGGGCAGCTCCCCTGCGAGGGGGGCTAAGCCCCCGCCATGAAAAAAGTCTAAAGAGTTAATTAGGTTAGGTTATGTTAGTAAGTATGTTGACCAAAAACGCGCGAGCCGAGCGAGCGAAGCGAGCGTGCCGCGAGAGCGGCTGGCAAAGCGCCAGAAATGAGGTTTTTGTAACTTTCCATTTTTTTTTTTAAAAGTTACATAACTTCAAAATTACTTGCCTGAGGCAAGAGGGGTAAGTGGGGGGTACTCCTCTCTCGTCCTCTCCCGTTCCGCCACCGATTAAGGAGACTCGATTCAAAAGTTTTACCATGATACATAACCTCAAAATACAAAAATTTACATAACTTAAAAACTACTTGTTTGCGGCAGGGAGGGGGGGGAGTAAGTAGGGGTACTCCTCCCCCACCCATTACCTTCACCACCCCCAGCCCGATTCAGGCGACTCGATTCAAAAGTTTTACCAATTATGTTAATAACTCAGTCCATAGGACTGAACAATTTTGGTTTTGTTTTTTTTTATGCATATATGTTTTTATTGTTCAAGGTGTGTCTGGAAGTACTGTGCGGAGAATAGCTAAACAAGGCTCCGGAAATGAAGGAAAATTTTCGACTCCCGCTAAACACAAAGGGTCGACTTGCAAAGCAACTCGATGACTTTGATATGTGTGCAATCCGTCAGAAAATGATTTTTTTTACACTGTAAAAAAAGAAGTACCAACAATATGCAAATTAATAGCCCAATTAAGGCAACTTATTGGCTATGATGGAAGCCGCGAGCATTTGCAAAACTTGAAGAGTATCTGCCGTGCGATTCTCTAAGCTAAAGCCTTGATAGCTGCGGCTGCCGCAGCGCTGAGAAATGACTCTGTCTCTTTCATATTCATAGAATTGGAAAGAGACAGCAGATCACAGCCATGCGCGCAGCGTCTATGTGTCGCTTAGAGAATCGCAGGCCTGGACTTTAATTTATTAGTTTTGTATCTAAATAAAAATAAGTTATGTACAATGGCTGTTTTCATTTTTACATACAAACTACTTAAATTAATTATTTTGACGACCTCCGTAGCCGAGAGTAGAGCACTCCGGACTTGGCGTCACCATCTCTGAGGTCCTGGGTTCGATTCCCGGTTGGGTTAATGTAGAAAACCAACTTTTCTATGTTGTCTCGGATCTGGGTGTTGTGGTACCGTCGTTGTTTCTGATTTCTATAACACAAGTGCCTTAGCTACTTCCTTTATATCAGAGCAATGTGTAAGTGATGTTTTCCAATTATATGAACATATTAAATAAAAACAAGTATCAAGACCAATTTGCTCGACCTATCAGGGTTGCTATGTCAACGACAACAGCGCCCTCATTTAATTTCTACTCTTTTATGTCGCACTGTAGGTAGGTTCAGAAATAAGATCTTAATAAATTTAAAATCAAAGAAAAGCTTTGTAAAAAGCTTAGGACGACCTCCTTGCTCGAGTGGTTTGTGTTTTCGTGGTGTCGCCATCTCTGAGGCCCTAGGTTCGATCCAGGGTCGGGTCAATTTAG
Source organism: Scoparia ambigualis (assembly GCA_963921215.1). Lineage (NCBI taxonomy): Eukaryota > Metazoa > Arthropoda > Insecta > Lepidoptera > Crambidae > Scoparia > Scoparia ambigualis. The sequence continues at coordinate 3,109,409 of OY992514.1, read as the reverse complement.
GAATTATTGTTTTTCTAAATTGTCTCGGTCTGGGTATTTTCTATGTATAATAAGTATGTATTTAAGTATTTTAAGTATGTTTATCCGTTGTCTATTAACCATTGAACGAGTGTCTTCAAAGCTTTTCTTGGGCTAATTAATTAGTGTAATTGTAGGAAAGTTTTTTTAAAATTTTATTTATTATAAAGTGTCAGATTACACAGAAGACGAAACAGCTTGGATCTGAAATGCTCCAATTACTCCAACAGCTAATTCTAATTGCCTATAATTATGCTCCTTGTTGTCTCGTCCTCTATGATGGAAATACTACTTGTTAGTATCGAGTCTTAGCACTCGCCGACGCCACATAAGTTTAAAGTATCTGAAAATAAAATATTTCCGAACGCAGCCGCACGTCACTAGACTAGCCCGCGTTTTGAACTGTCATTCGTTTTTTATGTCACTGTACCGGCGCCACTTTTTTCTCTTACTTTTTTGTGAAATAATCTTTTTAATAGTTTTAGTCAGTTTAATTATGATAAATAAACTGTTATTATGAGTAAAAGAAAGAGACGTGAAAAATAAAAATGAAATTCTGGGTTTTGAAATGTGCACTCAGGCCCATCCTTGGGATGAGGCGGTGTTGAAACATTCAAAACTTAAAACGGGCACAATAACTCGTACTTACTGCAAAGCCGAGTTTTTACCACCCTGGGTATTCGCAAGGAATATCAGGGTCTTACATTTAACCGACCAACCATTTAACCGACTCAACCGTTGGATTGACGGTCCTGGCTGCAAGAGGGATCGATACTTCCATTTTTTCTACTCATAGTACCAGGCACGCTACGACATCAGCTGCCATTATGAAAGGCGTTAGCATTGATGAGATACATAGAACGGCTGGCTGGACTGACTCATCGACAACTTTGCAAAGTTTTACAACCGTCCGATTTTAAATAATAATTTCGCTGAAGCGATTATATTGTAATAATAATATTAAAAGTATATTGCTATAATCATACCAAAGATTTATTTAAGGCTGAGGACACATTTAAGTTTGTTTTTTTTGTTTAATAAGATTCTCTTGGAAATTACCAATTATCTTTAAGGAGTGTAAGACTGATTATGCTGTTGAAACATAATATCTGGGATATATTTGTTAACAATAATAAACTTTGTGATTCTACAACAGAACTTTGAACATCTAAGAAGTAGTATTTCCATCATAGAGGACGAGACAACAAGGAGCATAATTGAGCAATCAAACAAACTTACCAAGTGCAGTTCGATTGAAATTATGCTCCTTGTTGTCTCGTCCGAAGATGATGAGTCCCACCCACCCTCACAGGTTTGATACCTATTCCCTGGGGTTGTAGAATCAGTTTCATAAGTAAATACACAACTTAAAACTAAATGACAGTTCAAAACGCGGGCTAGTCTAGTGACGTGCGGCTGCGTTCGGAAATATTTTATTTTCAGATACTTTAAACTTATGTGGCGTCGGCGAGTGCTAAGACTCGATACTAACAAGTAGTATTTCCATCATCTTCGGACGAGACAACAAGGAGCATAATTTCAATCGAACTACACTTGGTAAGTTTGTTTGATTGTTCAATTAATTGATACTTACATTGTATTGTAGTTTTGTACTGTATAATTTATTATTTTTTAAATTCATATTTTGTATTTTATGACCTGGTAATGACATATCGTCGCCTCAGTGCTTGTTTGGCCAACAGACCATTTGGGTAATTTTACAGAAGCAATGTTTTTTTGTTTTTCTATGTTATGACTCAAACAAAGGAGTAATGTTATGGTAGTTTCCAAAAATATGGTACATCTGGACATGTAATAATCTATAAAAATTAAAAAAAACATTGAATTTTACATGTAAAAAAACAAAAAAACATTCCTCCTGTAAAATTACCCAAATGGTCTGTTGGCCAAACAAGCACTGAGGCGACGATATTCTTTTTTATTTGTAAATGTCGTTGCTTCTGTGCGCTGTAGTTTCTTGCGCCCGTTCTGAATGGATGGTAGGTTAAAAAAGATTTGGGCGATTCAAAGTACTCATTAATCGAGTTTTTGAATAAATATAATGTGACTGCTAGAAACCAGAAGAAATTTCAAGGGCTGGTCAGGTCAAGTGTTTTAAACATGACAAAAATAACAAAAAGGAATTCGTTTTTTTTAATATCACATCATATTCATAGCAATATATCTCTATGATGGAAATACTACTTGTTAGTATCGAGTCTTAGCACTCGCCGACGCCACATAAGTTTAAAGTATCTGAAAATAAAATATTTCCGAACGCAGCCGCACGTCACTAGACTAGCCCGCGTTTTGAACTGTCATTCGTTTTTTATGTCACTGTACCGGCGCCACTTTTTTCTCTTACTTTTTTGTGAAATAATCTTTTTAATAGTTTTAGTCAGTTTAATTATGATAAATAAACTGTTATTATGAGTAAAAGAAAGAGACGTGAAAAATAAAAATGAAATTCTGGGTTTTGAAATGTGCACTCAGGCCAATCCTTGGGATGAGGCGGTGTTGAAACATTCAAAACTTAAAACGGGCACAATAACTCGTACTTACTGCAAAGCCGAGTTTTTACCACCCTGGGTATTCGCAAGGAATATCAGGGTCTTACATTTACTGCAGTTTGCTTTGCCATTTGGGCCTAGATCTGCATGACTATGTCTGACATTCCTAATGTGTCAATGATGGCCCTGGATCCGGCTACTACTTCAAGTTCTGTGGAGGAGGAGGCACTGCTCGTGCCAATACAGTGTAGTAGAGGCCTTACCTGTGGAAAAAACCCAGTGTACAGACCCGGAGACCGAGACACCTGCCATAGACGTAGAATTGTTATTTGCTTTGGGGGAAATTGAGGAGGTGCTTAAGGGACCAATTGCTCATGATGAAATTGCACAGAGGTAGACTCCTATTCTCACAAAAGGATTGCAAAAAGAAATTAAACCAGAACTTATGAAAAAATACATCCCATATGAAAATATCCCAACGTTGCTCCCAAAGCTCAACCCTGAAATACCTGGCTGTCTCTGACCTGGTTAAGAAAAGAGATTTGATAATTGCTGACAGGCAAAAACAGATGGTTACTGCACTATCAGCCCGGGGCCAATCACTCCATTTATTTCTCCTAAAAGGTGACAGAATTTAAATTATTAATTAAATAATTAAACACATCAATGATGCTGCCAAAATACTGTGTGACGCTGTGCACATAGATACAAATCGTAGAAGGTCGCTTATACCAACCGTCATTAACCCCTTGAGCACCATAAAACCAGACACAATTGAAAATCAATTGTTTCGCGACTGCCGGCGATCTCATGATATTTGATCTATTAATAAAGATATGAAAGATTCCCTCACAGGGGGCGCAGATGCATTTTTTTTAAGTAACCTTTCTGAAAAAATCTAGGTTACAAAGGCTGTTCAAAAATCTGTTAAAGACCTGAAGAACACAAGCTTCATTCAAAAACCCCCAAATAAAACCAAATCTTTAAACTGGAGGGGCCCTCCTCGTCCAAGTGCCAACCAACCTGCAAAGCTACGGAGCTGCGAAGTTAGAAGTTCAGGTATGCAGACTTCCTTTTTTTATAAATAATTGGAAGAAAATAACCAGTGATCCTACTATTCTGAAATGGGTATCTGGGTATGAAATCCCTTTTAGTGAGATACCATTTCAATCTTACTTGCCTATGAATAACTCATTTACAAGTAGAATTCTGTCAAGTTCAAATTGAAATTAATAAACTTATTCAGTCACATGTTATAGACAAATATGTCATGAAACAGATGGACAATTTTGTTCACCTATTTTCTTGGTATAGAAACCAAATGGAGAGTATAGATTTATTTTAAACATAAAGAAATTTAATAGTTTTATTACTACAACTCAAAGTCTTATGAAAGACTGTATTATGGCAACAATTGACAAAATGGATTCTTATTACATGTGTAACATTAATGCAGATTACAGAAAATATCTAAGGTTTTTATTTGATGGAAAAATATATCAATTTAACATTCTTCCATTTGGCCTTTGCACGGCTCCATACATGTTCACCTAATTAAACCCATAACAAAACTTAGAGGTTTACAGCCTGTAAGTACAGTATATCGATGCTTGTAGCTAGCAGTATATTGGTAGTGATCATATTGAGTGTCTTAATAGTGTTAACCAGACCATAGGTCTGCTTACTCAGTTAGGCTTCATCATCAATAAAAATAATTATGTCAACTTATTCCATCAAAGGAATGTAAGTTTCTTAGCCTATTGTTTAATACAAACACCATGACTATTTCAATCTATTCTGATAAAAATAAAAGATGCCTTAACACGTTGCCTGCCACGAAACCAGACACAATAGAAATTAAATTGTTTGTCAGTCACAGGTGACCACCACGGCGCTCAAATTTTTAAGTACCTCTTCCATCAGGTTTTTTGTCAAAAGTTCTGGGAACTCTAGTGTCTGTTTGTCCAGCTAATCAATATGGGTTACTGTATACTAAAGCACTAAAAAGACATAAATATTTAGCTCTTTTAAAAAATAATAATAATTATGAAGCATTTACTTCCTTGCCCAAACATTGCTATCCAGATCTTGAATGGTGGATAAAACATGTACTTGCCTAAATCAATTTCTTAGATAAGAAAATATAAATATATTCTAGAAATAAATACAGATGTCTCACTATCGGGGTGGGGTGCTTCTTGTGACAAACATACAGCCAGTGGTGTATGAAGAGGAAAAGAATCAACAATTCACTTTAATACTTTAGAAATAAAAGCTACTATGTGTGGTCTCAAAAGCCTTGCTAATAATTCTTCAAATTTTGAAATATTATTACGAAGTGGCAATATATAAACCACAGCTATACCATATATAAACCGCTTTGGTGGCATACAGTACTCTCACTTACATGTGATTGCAAAAGCTATTTGGCAGTGGTGTGAAGAGAGGAATAATTTTGTATTTGCATCATACATCATACATTAACACAAAGGACAACAAAGTAACAGATTTTGAATCTAGAAAACAGTTATGTCATACAGAATGGGAATTAAATATTAATAATTTTAATAAAATAGTACAAGCATTTGGTAACCCTGTCATAGATTTATTTGCATTTAGAACAAACACAAAATGCAGGAAATTTGTTTCATGGCATCCAGATCCTTCAGCTTATAAAGTGGATGCCTTTACCATGTCTTGCAAAGGGGTTTATTTTATGCTTTTCCACCTTTTTTTATGATTTTAAAATGTATAGAAATAATCGTGTCCAATGAAGCAACACGGATCCTTGTAGTTCTCTTCTGGGACACCCAACCTTGGTTTCCCTTATTCAAAAAACTATTGGTGACAGAACCCATTGTATTTGAACCAAGTAATAACTTACTGGTTTTATGTAATTCCAACTCACCACACCCTCCACACCGCAACCTATCACTACTGGCAGGGAGATTGTCCGGTAGGCATTCTTAAAGCCTGGCATCGACGTACAGGCAGCTGAAATAATGATATCTTCCATATCAAGTAACACCTATAAGCAATACTTACTTTGTATTTGGTTTTCTTACTGCCACACCAAACAACTAAATGCTACTAAAGCACAGATGACAGACATAATTACTTATCTCACAAATAAGTTCCACAGTGGTGCATCTTATGGCACCTTGAATTGCATAAGGTCCTCGCTGCCACTAGTGTGATAGGGCCGGGCCGGTACACATTTGGCGGTATCGGTCAGTACACTCAACCGTTGGATTGACGGTCCTGGCTGCAAGAGGGATCGATACTTCCATTTTTTCTACTCATAGTACCAGGCACGCCACGACATCAGCTGCCATTATGAAAGGCGTTAGCATTGATGAGATACATAGAACGGCTGGCTGGACTGACTCATCGACAACTTTGCAAAGTTTTACAACCGTCCGATTCTAAATAATAATTTCGCTGAAGCGATTATATTGTAATAATAATATTAAAAGTATATTGCTATAATCATACCAAAGATTTATTTAAGGCTGAGGACACATTTAAGTTTGTTTTTTTTGTTTAATAAGATTCTCTTGGAAATTACCAATTATCTTTAAGGAGTGTAAGACTGATTATGCTGTTGAAACATAATATCTGGGATATATTTGTTAACAATAATAAACTTTGTGATTCTACAACAGAACTTTGAACATCTAAGAAGTAGTATTTCCATCATAGAGGACGAGACAACAAGGAGCATAATTGAGCAATCAAACAAACTTACCAAGTGCAGTTCGATTGAAATTATGCTCCTTGTTGTCTCGTCCGAAGATGATGAGTCCCACCCACCCTCACAGGTTTGATACCTATTCCCTGGGGTTGTAGAATCAGTTTCATAAGTAAATACACAACTTAAAACTAAATGACAGTTCAAAACGCGGGCTAGTCTAGTGACGTGCGGCTGCGTTCGGAAATATTTTATTTTCAGATACTTTAAACTTATGTGGCGTCGGCGAGTGCTAAGACTCGATACTAACAAGTAGTATTTCCATCATCTTCGGACGAGACAACAAGGAGCATAATTTCAATCGAACTACACTTGGTAAGTTTGTTTGATTGTTCAATTAATTGATACTTACATTGTATTGTAGTTTTGTACTGTATAATTTATTATTTTTTAAATTCATATTTTGTATTTTATGACCTGGTAATGACATATCGTCGCCTCAGTGCTTGTTTGGCCAACAGACCATTTGGGTAATTTTACAGAAGCAATGTTTTTTTGTTTTTCTATGTTATGACTCAAACAAAGGAGTAATGTTATGGTAGTTTCCAAAAATATGGTACATCTGGACATGTAATAATCTATAAAAATTAAAAAAACATTGAATTTTACATGTAAAAAAACAAAAAAACATTCCTCCTGTAAAATTACCCAAATGGTCTGTTGGCCAAACAAGCACTGAGGCGACGATATTCTTTTTTATTTGTAAATGTCGTTGCTTCTGTGCGCTGTAGTTTCTTGCGCCCGTTCTGAATGGATGGTAGGTTAAAAAAGATTTGGGCGATTCAAAGTACTCATTAATCGAGTTTTTGAATAAATATAATGTGACTGCTAGAAACCAGAAGAAATTTCAAGGGCTGGTCAGGTCAAGTGTTTTAAACATGACAAAAATAACAAAAAGGAATTCGTTTTTTTTAATATCACATCATATTCAATAGCAATATCATAAGAACAATAAAATGAAAACAATTACCTACAAGTAAAAACAAGTACCTACGTTAGCGGGTCAATGGCCGGACGTCTTTTGACCCGCCCGCGGTAGTACCTACGTTGACGGGTCAACGGCCGGCCGTTGCCCGCGCGTTGTGAATAATCGTTATTATTAATTGGTTTTAGTTTATTTCTCTTACGAAATTGCTATAAATTAAATAAGATACTCAACGAGTATTTATTTAATAATGAAAAACACAAATTCCTTATTTGTTATTTTTGCTATGTTTAAAACACTTTACCTGACCAGCCCTTGAAGTTTCTTACGGTTTCTAGCAGTCATCTTATATATTTTGACTTTGACTTTGACTTAGATTTAATGACTTTCATTAAGCAGGTAAGTACTTATTGGATAAATTACAACGCCGTGCCAAACTCGGGCTATGCATAGTATTATTTGAAACGATATAACGATAACGAAAATTATGTCCGACATAACTATAATTCTTCTTTTATCTCTAGATAATCGGACTTTGTAAATTACTTTCCTCTGTCATTTAAAATTCGTTGTTTACTTATGTTATTTACTTACCTACGTTACAAAGTTGATAACGCTATACGCAAATTAGGGCGTCAATCAACTTTTGTTGAAGTGCATTAAAAACATCACATTATTATTAATGTGATGTTAATAAACCCTTATGGCTTCGTCAATATTAGTATAACACTCAAATTATTACGTTATTAGGTTCCTTAAAACCCTTCGAAGTCACTACACAACGTTTTGCTTAGAAGCCATGTTCGATATGGACTTTTATAGCATCATTCGACCATTTTGTGTTTTAAATAAAGTGTTTTGTACCAAAAAATATGTGATAGGAGGAAACGCAACAGCCACAGGAATCAAATATGCCATATTTAACTTTATATTTACTTTATCTTTATTTCCTATATTTTATTCCGTAATGGGCTTTGCAAAAGTATATTACGAATTAAAACTTATTTACTCTTAAGCTACATTTGTTTCGTGGTCAGCTTTGCCATTTTGTTTTCCGCAAATTTTTTTAACAGAACTGCAAATGTACGCCTTTTATTGAATCTGGAGGAATTGAACAAAATTCTTTACGACAGCAACAATACATTGACACTCAAAATATTTAACTGGTCATCGTGTATTACATATTTTACAATTTTTCTATCTTTTCTGGTGATTAAAGTGGTTTTGGATTCAATTTGGATGAGGGCGAGGAGTTTTTTTATTATGATAACAGTGGTGTTTGATTTAGAATTGATTTACGCAATGTTCATAGCTAAATATATAACATTGAAGTTAGATAAATGGTTAAAAATAGCATTCTTTGAAGCAGAGTGCAAAATTGTAGTCGTCACAGAAGACATTGACGATAAGACATCAGAGTTGTTTCGTGTGTTTAAAAATATAGTTGAAAGCAAAAAACTGTTGGAAGTCACAACGAGGGCCACGGTATGTTTTTGAAACTATGATATTATGGTATAGTAGAGGACTCGGGAGTATACAACGCCCTTCACTGGGCCGGTTAATGGATGAAAAGTATTTTATATCAAATTAAATATGTTAAAAAGTTGAAAAATTTCAGTCCGGTATAATATGATTAATTAATTTTTTATTTTTTTTTTAAATTTTGCACTGGTTTGGATAATAGATAAATTACATAGATACCAATCGAAAATATGAAGCCTATAGAATATGCAAACGTTAGATGGACTATTTTTTTCCCGTCATAACTATTGGATAGGTAGGTGTAAACAGGTAAGTCAATACAAGTAATTTGCAATTGTCTGGTTAATAAATAAATTTTATGTATAAATAAAGATAATCTCATTACAAACACACACACACACCAAATCAGTGCAAAGTTAAAAAAAAAAAATTAAATTAATCAATAAAGGTACTGGACAAAAATTTTTCAGCCAACCTACTCGCAAAATATTTTTTAACATATTAAATTTAATTTAAAATACTTTTCATTAATTAACCGGCCCGGTGAAGGTCGTTTTATACCCGGATCGTCGACTAGTAACTAGGCTGATTTTTCAATTCCCGGATAAAACTTATCCGTCTGATTAAGTTTTACACGATATTACACGAAGAAAGGACATGATAAAATAATACATTTTGCGTTGTGTGATATTATAAGAAGTTGGTTGGTATAAAATGGATGTGTAAAAATTTATCAGTCAAATAAATTTTACATTATAGTTAAAAAATCGATCTTTAGTGCACTTAATGGGTGCCATTCGTTTTGCATACAATTTTTAGTTCTAATTTCATATGGCCTTACTATGTTGGTATTAACTTCTAACGAACAATAATTGTCTAACCTAACAGTTGTTTTCGCACTATTATAGGTATGCCTAAAACCCTAATTTTATAATGCCTAATATTAAATGCACTAAAATGTATTGATATAACTTTCTTTCGGCATTACAAAGATTACGCTGTTGTGTTGAAAGTCCTAATTTATTATTAAATTAAGTAAGTTCAACTTTAATATTGTTTTTATTAGACAACAGAAATACTAGCTGCCCTTCTCCTGTAGATCAGGCGATAGGTTCGAAATTTTGAACTTTGAGGTTTTTTTTATTAGATAACAGAAGCACTAGCTGCCCTACTCCTGTAGATCACATGATAGGTAGACGATTAGGCGTTATAGGTACTCCTTTTTTTTTTTTACTACGTCCTCCGACTACGGTCGCCGAAGCCCTTAGTACTGCTAATTCTCTATTATCATACCATTCTCGCTTTTATTCCTCTCGCACTTTTATACTTCATACTTCACATTCATCCGTCCTCATTCATTCCTTAGGCGGTGGGTGTTCCGCATTTAGGACTATACTATGCTGTATATCTATCTCTTTTTTCATATTCTTATTATCTATTGACACGGGGAAATGAGTCATTCTGCCATTTTGTATTATTTAAAAAAAATTCTTATGCTACTACTTATATTTAATACATGTTTCTTATTTCTAACTCTATTTTATTACATATTTACTTATTTTCTATTGATACATTTTTCCCAATTGGGATAACTTTTTCTTATGTGCTTATTCTACATTTTTATTTCTATATTCTTACAGCGTTTTTCTTATTGCTAATTACATTTTTTATTTACTTATTTTTTTTTAGAAAAAATTTCATATATATTCAAATATATGTATTTTCCTAAATTTATACATCTATTACTTATCTCTTATTGCTTATTTCGGATTTTCACAATATTTACAATTTTTGTCATCATCATCATCATCATCAGCCAGAAGACGTCCACTGCTGGAAAAAGGCCTCCCCCAAGGATCGCCACCACGACCGGTCCTGTGCTGCTTGCATCCAGCGGCTACCCGCGACCTTCACCAGATCGCCGGACCACCTTGTTGGAGGCCTGCCCACACTGCGTCTTCCGGTGCGCGGTCGCCACTCGAGAACCGTTCTGCCCCAACGGCCATCGGTTCTACGGGCGATGTGCCCTGCCCATTGCCACTTGAGCTTGGCGACTCTTTGGGCTATGTCGGTTACTTTAGTTCGTCTACGAATCTCCTCATTTCTGATTCGATCACGTAGAGAAACCCCTAACATAGCCCTCTCCATTGCTCTTTGTGTGACTTTGAGCCTGCTAATAAGGCCCATAGTGAGCGACCACGTTTCAGCGTTCTAGGGGCCGGAGTTTAGTGCTGTCGTTCATGTTGGGGGGAATGTTGCCATAATCGCCACGCTTGGCAGGCGGTTTGGCGATCGCAGTATGACGGTGTTAATCTCAGAAGATGCTGCTGCCCATCCTCGGGGTTGATCCCTCAGTCGCCTTCTACGACTCCCACGGGAAGATAGGGGGTGGTAGTATTCTTTCACCGCTACCGACACAATTTTTGTGCAATAGTTTAAAAACAGTTGTCTGTATTCGCTTTTTATGATGTCGGCGAAGTTACTTGGAGTCATTTTGACACCCGCTTGGATTTCTATGTTAAGCCTCTCCAGAGCGTGTAAAGGGCACTCGGAGAGGATGTGTAGGAGGGTCTCTTGTGTGTCAGGGTCACAGATGCACGACGGGCTATCCTTACACTTGAACTTGTTCAAGTATGCGGAAAACCCGCCGTGTCCTGTGAGAGCCTGTGTGGTGAGGTGTGTGTGTATGCTCTAGCTTCCGGGTGGTCTGGTAAGCTATTGTGGCATCTGGGAAGAAGATTTTGGTTACCTCGGCAGTGTCGCTAGACCTGTACCTTTCGTTCCATTTCTCAAGAGAATCATTTTGAATGATTCTCTTGACAAATGAAACCGGGCACAAGTCGTAGTCTGGCTTCTTTTTGGATTTTATAGCGGCCTCCTTGGCAAGTTGGTCGGTTCTCTCATTTCCCTCCAATTCTGCATGCGCCATAATCCAATACAAATGGACACATTTGTATTTTTCAGTTGCTAATCGTAGATTACTGCGCATTTCTACTGCAAGTGGATGGAGGGATGCCACGTTGGTTACGGTTTGGAGAGTTGCCATAGAGTCGCTATAAATTCTGAAGGTTGTTTCTTTCCTACTAAGCAACACTTCCGAGGCCTTGTGTAGTGCAAGGAGGTCAGCCTGATACACGGTGCTGTAGGACGGCAGTACAAGTTTGATGGCTCTGGTTTCACCGGCGCTATTCCACAAGGATAGCGCCGCGCCAACCTTACCCTCGATCTTGCTGCCGTCTGTGTATATGCGGATGTCATGCGTATGTTCGTGTTTCTGAGTGTCTTGTGTAATAAACGTGAGCTCCAGTGTTGTGTGTTCAGCCGGGTGTGGTAGGTTCAGTGCAGAGTGTGGTGTCTCAACGTTTCTGCCGCGTAATTCCGGCCAGGGGACCCCCCTCCTCACTTCATAAAGGGCTGCAGCCTCTTTAATCCGGAGGTCAAGTGGGAGTGTCCCAGTCAGAATCAGCGCAGAGTTGAGCGAGACAGTTCTCTATGACCTGCACATTTTCTGTGCGAATCCCCGCATACGTCACAATGGGTTCCACTGCAGTGATGTAAATTGACCTAGTCACCTCCTGGTTAAGTCCCCAGCTCACTTTCGCGGCCCGAGATAAGTGTTTGAAAATGTTTGCCGCCTTTTTACATACATTAGCCACGTGATCATTGAATGTAAGTTTTGCGTCAATTGTGAGTCCGAGAAGTTTGATTCGTTTCTGCTTTTTGATCGCTATTCCGCCCATGTTGAGGCGTGGGGAGTCAAATTTAAGTTTGTTGGTGAAGGTTAAGCAGTTTGTTTTGTGTGGAGCAAATTTAAGCTTATTTTTGACTCCCCACTCATCAACATGCGCAAGAATAGGATTTGCCCGGTCCTGAATCTCCTTCCCGGTCTCTCCTACGAAGACCAGGATGACGTCATCTGCAAATGCTTGGGCTGTGACCTGTCGCTTCTCCAAGTCCTTTAGCAGAGGGTCCAAGAGCAGGTTTCCACTAAATGGGCCCTGCAATGGACCCTTGGACGCATCCTTTGTTGGTCTGCCTGACTACTTCCTCACCAGCATACCGCACAGCGACCCTCCTCTCGCACATGTAGTCATCAAAAACCCTTCGGATGTTTATCGGGCATCCCTCCTCAGCTAGGCGGACCTTTATGGCAGGCCACCATGCACTGTCGAAGGTTCTCTCTATGTCCAGTGATATGAGCGATATTATTTTCTTACATTTAAGTTGCGTTCTGATGTTGTTAACAAGGACATAGAGGGAGTCTTCGGTGCTTTTTTGCGGCATGAACCCATATTGGTTGAGGCTCATCTTCGGGAGTAGGTAATGTTTGAGCCTCCCAACCAACACTTTGGAGAAGGCCAATAGGTCGGTAGGATTTTGGCTCTCTATAATTATCCTTTCCCGGCTTCTTCAGGATGACTACTGTGGCCTGCTTCCAGACCGCTGGGAAGGAACCTTGCTCCAAGCATTTGTTAATCAACTCCAAAAACAGCTGTGGGTCTGCACAGATGGCAGCGCGACATAATATGTCCGCCGTAAGACCATCCCTTCGCGGAGCCCTTTTAGGGTTAAAGGACTCGACTGCGTGCTTGAGCTCATTGATTGTAAATGGAGGGTCGAATGTATCAACATTCGACCCTTCATTTACACTCTTTGCTTTTTCTCGCGTTTGTGTATGGTCCATGTTGTCGCTCTCTATTAGATCTTCCGGATAGAAGGTTGCGGTCAGTAATTTCGCCGAATCTTTTGCATCTAGAGTGACTCCGTCTTTTACCAGCATAGCGTCCTCAGTTCTGGCAGTTGTTCTAGACATAACCCGCATACGCCATCCCACATACTCTCTCTGTCCTGTCTCTTGCAGAAGTCCATCCATGAGGTGGTTTGGGCTTTTCTAACAGCGGCTTCATACTTTTCTTTTTCTTCTAGGTACTCATATAGGTACTCTTGTGAGGTTTAACTTTGTGCGAATTACATTTCAGTAATTGTTAATATTTGGGGAAGTTTAAATACGGCGTTAGAGAGTTAGGCGAAGTAAAAATAGGCTTAACACATTTAGGAAAAGTAAAATTGTGTGAAAAAATTAAGGCTTTTGGTTTGTATGCCATTGACAATAAGAAGTACAAAAAATTCGGCGATCCAGTTTAGATTCGCACTTAATATTTCTTCGTTTCATTTCTAGGTTACATCCCATTTTATATCTACATTCTACTCCTCAGTGTTCAATGCTATTATTCTTATTATGTGGCTAGAAGTGAGTATTTTTTTTATTATAAATTTTGTCTTAAACCTAACTATATATATTTTTTCTATGTATGAAGCTAATGAAATATTGTTGATTTATAATTAATTTATCAAACACCAAAACTATATACGTAATCATATAAGACTAATAATTCAAGGGTGTCGAATTAGAGTTCCAAAATATCTAATTAAAAATCCAATCTCTAAATTATATATTTCTTTGTGTTACAGGATGTTTTTACAAAAAGCACCATATCGCATATTTCCGGCATATTGATGTGGATTTCCAAAAGCTTGTTTCTAGAAACAGTGCTTTGCGTTATATTCGACAAGCTGCATCTTCGCATGAGACTGGTTGAAGTCGCATTTATCAAATTGTCCGTGTTGGAGAAGTCATGTAAGTTAAATAAATATCATCTCATGAAAATTCTCACTTGAATGATCGCAAATGCGTTGTGGACTTTACTGAAAAAGTAAACTCGTTTCTTAATCGACTCTGCCCCCGAACCAGAAGGCCTACACTCTCAGATGCGAAAACTTCTGCTATCAATATTAGGTTACTAGGATGTTACTAGTGGCCGTCACGAGAAGCCCAACATTTTCTTATAAGTTACCTAGTGACATATTATTAGTTAACTAAATTCAATCAACAAAAAGTAATATACGTATAATACGCAAGTTATGTGCGATAAATAAATAATTTTCAATTAGTTGGACATAATAAAACACCCTTTTAACAACTGCTCAAGTCAAGTCAAGTCAAGTCAAAATATATTTATTCAATAAACTCAATTAATAAGTACTTCGAATCGTCCAAATTTTTTTAACCTACCACCCATTCAGGACGTCATTTTTTTATTGTGGCAAAGAACGGGCGCAAGAAACCACAGCGAACAGAAGCAACGACATTTACAAATAAAAAGAATATGTCGTTACCAGGTCATAAAATACAAAATATGAATTTAAAAAATAATAAATTATAAAGTACAAAACAACAATACAATGTAAGTATCAATTAATTATAGACAATTAGAATTAGTTGTTGGAGTAATTGGAGCATTTCAGATCCAAGCTGTTTTGTCTTCTGTGTAATCTGACACTTTATAATAAGCTTTTTATAAGGCTTTTCTTTGATTTTGATTTTAAATTTATTGAGATCTAATTTCTGAATATCATTTGGTACTTTGTTGTAAAATCTTACACACAGACCCTTAAAAGAATTATTTATTTTAGGAGCCTAGTAGAAGGTACTGCTAATTTGTTCTTACTTCTAGTGTTTACATTGTGAATATCACTGTTTTTTGAAAACATTTCAATATTTTTATGAACATAAATCAAATTTTCATAAATGTATTGTGATGCAACAGTCATTATATTTATATCCTTAAATCTCTCTCTGAGAGAGTCACCAGCCTTTAGGTTATAGATTGCTCAAATAGCCCCTTCTGCAGCACAAAGATAGTTTGAATGTCGGCAGCATTTTCCCACAGTAAAATGCCGTACGACATTACACTATGAAAGTAACTGAAATAAACTAATCAAGATGTATCAACGTCAGTTTACTGACGGATCTTTATTACTGCATAAGCCGCATAGCTAAGTCTATTCAATAATTTAGCTATATGTGGGTTACACTGAAGCTTGGCATCTAACGTGACGCCTAGAAACACAGTGGTGTCCACAGGATTCACATTCTTATCTTTAATTTGTACACTAGTTGTTACTTGCTTAACTTTAGGCAATACAAATCTTACACATTTGGTTTTTCCTTCGTTTAATAGCAAGTTATTGACACTAAACCAGTGAACAATCTTTGAGATCGCATTATTCACATTAAACATTAAATTCGCATTAAACACAATCGAAAGCCTAATTTTGACTTTGACTTTTCTTTACCAATTTCACTACAGAGCCTTACTTTACCTTTTCGGCCGAGGTTAGTTGCCAAATAAACACCTAAATTTGTTGCTCTCTTAATTTATTGGTTTAATAATAGTTAATTAATTTTTTTACCAGATTTTTATGCAAATCCCGATAGCATAAAGAAGTTCTACTCGCCTGCAGTTTAACTTCTCCTTTTAAAACTCTCCACACATCACTAAACATGGAGCACTTAAGACTGGAAGACAACATGAACAACATGGCCAAAATGTTCCGGACCAAAATGGCAGAGTACCAGGCTGAGCTCAACCAGGCATCTTCACGTAAAAATCCAAATACAATTGCTGGACTCAATTCCGAATTTCTCGCCTTCAAGGCTTTTGTCTGTAACGGACTAGCTGTACTTCGCTTAGAAATGGATGATTTACGAAGAGGCATGGACAGGATAGAGACGCGTTTCCAAAGTAAGATGTTGCTGGTACACGGGATCGCGGTGCAGAAAGGTGAAGATACTTGCTTTAAAGTTGTCGCCACACTCACATCGAAATGCAAGGTACAAGGTTTCTCGGGTAGCAGCATTACCGCAAGTTATTGCATGGGCAAACTGGCTCCCAATCACAACAAACCGCAGCCCATTTTTGTAACATTCTCGAATACTGCGGTGCGCGCGGCTTTGTGGAGAGGCAAAGTTGCCGTTAAGGTTGACTTTAAAAACCTTAAGGGCAACTTTGCCTCTCCATAAAGCTGCTATCCGAATTTCTAACAAAGACGCGTCATGAAGTGTTTATGGCTGCAAGAAACAAATTCGGTATTTGTAACTGCTGGACTGCGGAAGGGGTGATCTTCGTTAAGACTCCAGACGGAAACAGGCATAGGTTGGATTAGTCCATGGCCGAGTTTCTCCGCATTGCTGCGGGTACCTCGTCAACACCGAGTGAATGTTAGCATCCGTTTTTCAGCCACTTATACTGTCACCCACATATTAATCAGTTTTTATGTACTCTAAGCCCCTTTGTACACAAACACACAAAAAAGCAAATCTTCGATACTCGACAATTTTAGTCTCCAAGTGACTAGCGCCATACAAATCCATTGAGGTTTATACACGAGTCGCGTCGCCGATATTTGCCCGCGACTCCAATTTGTATGGCGGTAGTCGCTTGGAGTCTAAAATCGTCGAGTATCGAAGATTTGCGTAGCCTTGTGTACGAAAGGGCTAAAATAGATAGATAGATAGATAGATAACACTTTTATTGTAACAGTTTATATTTACAACACGAAACATAAAAATACAAGTACAATACACAGTTACAATTTGGCGGTCTTATCGCTATAAAACTATTTCTTCCAGACAACCAGTCGGATGGAAAGAACTTATACACGCTAAAGTCGAAGGTGTAAACATAATTGGAAAAATTAAAGTAAATACAGAAAACATATTAAGTATACTTATTGTTTAAATAAAATAAAATGTTATAGAGTTGGAGTGTAGTTTCACATGTTTAAAGTTTTTTTTTTCTCGTTTGTTTACATTACCTACTGTCAGGTGTCAGACTGACGGACGACTGTGTTCATAATTCACTTATGGACATGACTAAGGGATCTGGTCTATATGGCCTAGGCCTAGTTTTTTTTTTTCTAATTATGATTTTTCTAAACTTAATTCATTTGTTTGTTTTTCCTTTGTTTATTTTTTATTTGCCGTTTAGTTAAGTAATTAATATAATTTATCTTTTTGTTTCATGTTCAAACTTAAATTTAAAGTTGTGTTTTTAGTGAATGAATGTAGTAGACGATTCTCTTCCATACTGCTGGCGGGTGGTATACCTATACCTAATTTATTATTTATTAAGTTTATATATTGTATATTTTTTATATTTTATCATATATTATATAATATTTATATACTTATTATGTTACATCATTTTTAATGATGACAATAATATGGATTCGAATGACAGGTTGGACTATCTTTCTGCTTCTTCTTTGTCTGACTGTAGTTTCCAAAGTTTGCCTCAACCTCTGGACTCATTACTTGATGTTAACTTTGCATCTTTCTCCAAAAATTTTAATGTCGTACATATAAATGCCCAAAGCATCCCCGCGCATTACTCAGATTTGCGGACCACCTTCTCTGGTAACCGAAATATTCACGCCATCCTAGTATCGCAAACGTTCCTAAAACCTTGTCTTCCTTTCACCTCCTAGTCTCTTTCCGGATTTCACCTCATTCGCAATGACAGGACTGGCAAGGGGGGTGGTAGATAGCCATTTTCCTCAGAGGCCACCTGCCTTTTAATATCATAAATAAATCTCCATCAGCCTACTCTGAATTTTCTGAGCACCTTTTTATAGAAGTCCTTCTCGGTCACTCGAAGATTCTGCTAGGCGTGTTCTATAGCCCCTATCTACACATAGCCATGATAAATTTAAAGCCGTATTAGAAACACTGGTACCAACAGCTAACCATACTATTAATATGGGTGACTTCAACACCTGCTTACTCAAACGATATTCACGGCCGACACACCTTTGTTCAATTGTAGAATCCACTGATCACCGAGCATTGTGCCGAGTTCCTCCAGAGTCTCAGCCATGACTACTATATCGTCGGCAAATCGAAGGTGACTGACGTACACGCCGTTAATATTGATGCCGAGTCCTCTCCAGTCAAGAAGCTTAAACACGTCCTCCAGTGCAGCAGTGAAGAGTTTCGGAGAAATGACATCTCCTTGTCTCACTCCACGCTGCAACTGGACTGGCTTCGAGCTCCGGTCCTGAAGACGAACTGTCATAGTAGCGTTTTCGTACAAACACTTCAACACTTCGATGTACCGGTAGTCAATTTGGCACCGCTGGAGAGACTGTAGCACGGCCCATGTTTCGATCGAATCAAAGGCTTTCTCATAGTCCACAAACGCTAAGCAAAGAGGCCGGTTATACTCTTCGGTCTTCTGTATAACCTGCCGCAGCGTATGTATGTCTATGTTCTATATCTATCTATGGTCTATGGTGCTAAAGCCTTTTCGGAATCCGGCTTGTTCGATTGGGTGGAAGTCATCAAACCGACACCGAGTTTACGTAAGGCATTTTTAATTACGGTTTCGATGTAATCCTTTTGGTTCAGATCGCAGCGGATATCCATACCGAGCATGTTAATACTGCTCTGCAGGCCTAGAGATGTACCCTGAAGAGAAGGAAGGGGAAGGAATGGCGACTTTTTCGCTGTGAACGCGCACACCTGTGTTTTCTTGCAATTGAACTCCACCAGATTATCGGAGCCCCATTTAGAAATGAGGTCCAACACCCGATCGAGCTCAATGACAAGATTTGCTCGCTTCATTTCGGTGTCTACCTGCCCAGCCGTTGGGTGACCGTTATATCCCCCATGCACTGTGCTATCATCTGCATAGCAATGAATGTTTCCAAGAGGAAGCATGTCATTGATATGCAGAAGGAACAGCGTGGGGGATAGAACGGAGCCCTGAGGAACACCAGCGTTCACTAACATGAACCGCGAAGCGCATCCATCCGAAAGGACACGGATTCTACGTTCATGCAGGAAGCTAGCAATCCAGGTACAGAACTGAGCGGGGAAACCGTATGCCGGGAGCTTGGAGAGAAGAGCTTTGTGCCAGACCCGATCAAAAGCCTTGGCTATGTCAAGGCTAACTACCAGTGACTCGCCACGCTTGTCAATAGCCTCACCCCAGAGATGTGTGACGTACGCTAGAAGATCACCCGTTGACCGTTTTGGCTGAAACCCATATTGACGATCGTGAATTAGGGAGTGATCTTCTAGGTATCGAATAAGCTGTTTGTTCAATATTCGTTCTAGGATCTTACACAACACTGAAGTTACGGCTATAGGGCGGTAATTAGACGGATCTGACCAATCTCCTTTTTTAGTAGTCCGGTTTCCCTTTTTAATCCAAATATTTGATACCTGGGAGGAATCACAGGATGCCCTAGGGGTATTTTGAAATTTATCCAAGGCTTTTGATTGTGTTTTACATAAAACTTTGGTCAGGAAGCTTAACCACTATGGAATTAGGGATGCTTCTTTGAGCCTTCTAATCTCATAATTGAGTAACAGGATTCAGAAGAACGATATTAACGGTAAAAGATCTTCGGGATCAGTGGTTACAATAGGAGTTTCGCAGGGTTCAATACTAGGTCCATTCTTGTTTTTGGTTTATATTAATGACTTACCTTATTTTGTAAAAGACAGTCATGAGATAGTATTGTTTGCTGAGATACTTCACTTTTATTCAAAGTGAAACGACGACACCTAAATTATGATGATGTGAATAATGCGATCTCAAAGATTGTTCACTGGTTCAGTGTAAATAACTTGCTATTAAACGAGGGAAAAACCAAATGTGTAAGATTTGTATTGCATAATGTTCAGCAAGTAACAACTACTGTACAAATTAAAGATAAGAATGTGAATCCTGTGGACACCACTGTGTTTCTAGGCATCACGTTAGATGCCAAGCTTCAGTGGGGCCCATATAAAGCTAAATTGTCGAATAGACTTAGCTCTGCGGCTTATGTAGTAATGAAGATCCGTCAGTTAACTGACGTTGATACAGCTAGATTAGTTTATTTCAGTTACTTTCATAGTGTAATGTCGTACGGCATTTTACTGTGGGAAAATGCTGCCGACATTCAAACTATCTTTGTGCTGCAGAAGAGGGCTATTCGAGCAATCTATAACTTACAGGCTGGTGACTCTCTCAGAGAGAGATTTAAGGATATAAGTATAATGACAGTTGCATCACAATACTTTAATGAAAATCTGATGTATGTTCATAGAAATATTGATATGTTTTCCAAAAACAATGATATTAACAAATTAAACACTAGAAGTAAGAACAAATTAGCAGTTCCTTATAATAGGCTCCATCAAATAAATAGCTCTTTTAAGGGTCTGTGTGTACGATTATACAACAAAGTACCAAATGATATTCAGAAATTAGATCTTAATAAATTTAAAATCAAAATCAAAGAAAAGCTTAAGCTTATTATAAAGTGTCAGATTACACAGAAGACAAAACAGCTTGGGTCTGAAATGCTCCAAGTACTCCAACAGCTATTTCTAATTGTCTATAATTAATAAAGCACCATATTTAATTAAACTATTTATATTTAAATTCATATTTTGTATTTTATGACCTGGTAACGGCATATATATTTTTTTGTAAATGTCGTTGCTTCTGTGCGCTGTGATTTCTTGCGACCGTTCTTTGCCACAGTTAAAAAATGATGTCCTGAATGGGTGGTAGGTTAAAAAAGATTTGGACGATTCAAAGTATTTATTAATTGAGTTTATTGAATAAATATATTTTGACTTTTGACTTTTGAAAGATGGTGCAATAGTTACGGAGATCATAGACATTGTTGACACCTGGAAAGATTACTGTCAGTCGTTGTTCGTCGACACTCACACTTCACGGACTATCATACCATGTTCTCAGCCTTCTGTATTGGAATTCGTTTTATTGACGGAGAAAATAAGAGCAGCAATAACTTATTTGAAGCCTGATAAAGCTGTAGGCGTGGATGAGATACCTATTGAGATAATCAAGGCAATGAGAGAAACAGGTGTAGATATTACACACACCATCTGTTATAGAATCTGGATGACTGGCGATTGGCCGAAAGATTGGTCAAGCTCTCTTTTCATTCCATTGCACAAAAAGGGCTCTACTAAAAAGTGCAACAATTACAGACTGATCTCCCTCATATCAGATGCAAGCAAGGTACTTCTACATGTAATATTAACAAGCGGCTGCAGTCATTTCTGTCCCGCGAAATCGCACCCGAACAAGCAGGTTTTGTTAAAGGAAGAGGAACAAGAGAACATATTCTCATACTACGTCAAGTCGTAGAGAAGTCTCGTGAATTTAATAACCCTCTCTTCATATGCTTCGTAGACTTCCGAAAAGCTTTTGACACTGTGCAATGGCAGAAACTGTGGGAAATTCTCAGAGTAATGGGTGTACCAGATCATCTAACGTACCTCATTCGAAGACTATATGAAGATGGAACAGCAACGGTTCGCGTGGATGGGATTGACTCGAACCCATTTAAAACGTAGGCTGGTGTTAGACAGGGATGCATTCTATCTCCATCGTTTTTTAATATTTACACCAAGTACATAATGCAACTTGTCCTTGACTTGTCCTGGATGGGACAAAGGTGTTTCTATTGGAGGTCGGAAAATTTGTAAGTTACAGTATGCCGATGACACTACACTTCTTACAACATCTAAAGAAGATATGGAACATCTCCTGAAATGCCTGGAAACAACCAGTATTGGCCTTGGACTTGCTATCAATCGTGACAAGACCAAAATGATGATACTAGATAAAGCTGAAGACAACCAACCGACCGTCAAAAGTATAGCCAACTGTAATGTTGTTCAGAGCTATATATACTTGGGCTCCAACATTACAAACACCGGAGGCTGTGAAGACGAGATACGAAGGCGTTGTGCTGTGGCGCGATCTGCCGTCGAGAGGCTCAAAAGAATTTGGAAAGACCGCAGAATAACAAAAACCACTAAAGTGCGACAATTGCGAAGTCTTGTCTTTCCGATTTTTCTTTACGGAGCAGAGACGTAGACCTTGAGGCTAAAGGAGAGAAGGAAAATCGATGCACTGGAGATGTGGTGCTGGAGACGTCTTCTGAAGATTCCATGGACTGCTCACCGTACTAATGTATCGACCCTAAGAGAGCTTTACATAAATGATATTGTCATAAACCATCGTAAATATGCGGAACTTTACTGATTGACTTACTGATTTGATTTTGACTTGAGAGAATTTGAAAAGTGATGTTACACTGTTTTGTTTTATTTGCCAGCACTCATGCACGTTCATGGACACCAAACGGCTAATATTGTTTATATAATTATTACGCAAATTTTGTTGCAATCCATAATTTAGCATTATATTTCACGTTAATATTCGACAAAACTAAGAACTATAATTGTAAACGTGGAGCTTAAACGCAATTTTATGTTCGTTTTTTTGCGTGTAACAAGTTTTTCGTGATTTTCAAATTAATAACGGTTTTTACACTCTTTGCAGTTCATTTTCTTATTAACAAAGTTCATTACAAAATTTTCAAACTGCAAATAATTTATTTATCTTACAACTTTACAAAAAGACTGAAGACACTGACTTCATAAAAAACACAGTAATTATTCACACTAAATTTTACAGTTCATTACTGTTATTTATATATTAATTCTTTTATACGAGTATTATCAAACGATTTACGATTCAAATATCGTACGAAATTTTTCAAATCCTGTAATCGAGTATTGCAATTGATTGAACGATTGTGTTAATCGTCAGTCGGCACAACTCTAGCGCGCATGCGCGCGCGGTAGCCATTTTTTTATTATTGCGATAACTTCACTGTTGTCATTGGTGTTGAAAATGTGTTTATTTAGAGATACAAAATGATTTTAAATTCAAAGCTTGACATTGTGCCCTGTGATTCTTGTGAAGGACTTAAATGTTATTTTTGGCGATGGAAAAGTAAATTATTTGAACTTTTCGGTAATAAGTATAATAGCAAAACAACAAACCTACTTCAGATTTGTGTATTTCGCAAACTAGTAAATGTTATGAGGGCATTTTATAGATCTGAATACAAGGCTAGTTGCATATTTGTTTGTCCCATTCATATAAATTACCTACCTACAATGTTAAGCGTTTCATATTTTTTTCGTACGTTTGGAAAAGGTCGGTACTAGACTTTGAAGCTTCGGGGTTCCGGGCTTGCCATAATCTCAATCTCTAGGCACGCCACTGGGCCCAGCTTTCTTTTTCCATACGCTTGCCACGTTAACCCTTGCTTGGATAGATGGTTGTCAGGTCTCCGCATTACATGTCCAATCCAGCGCCATCTCCTTGTCAAGATCTTCTTGTTGATGGGTTGACGAACACCTGTATCATCATCATCAGCCTATACTCGTCCACTGCTGGACATAGGCCTCTCCAAGAATACGACACTGAGCACGATCCGCGGCCATCCAGCTTTTGCCAGCCACCTTGCGAAGATCGTCGCTCCACCTTGTCTGAGGGCGTCCTACGCTACGCTTGCCGATACGCGGTCTCCACTCCAGAACTCGTCTAGACCCCAGACCCCAACGGTCATCGGTTCTGCGACTCATATGGCCAGCCCACTGCCACTTCATCTTGCTAATCCGGTGGGCTATGTCGATTACCTTGGTTCTCTGCCGGATCACCTCGTTTCGAATCCGATCCCTCAGAGAAACACCGAGCATAGCCCTTTCCATAGCTCGCTGAGCGACTTTAAACTTGTGAACCAGCCCTACCGTCAGTGTCCACGTTTCGGCTCCGTATGTCATGACGGGTAGGACGCACTGATTGAAGACTTTCGTCTTTAGACATTGCGGAATTGGCGACGTAAAACCCGACGGAGTTTCCCATATGCAGCCCAGCCCAGCTGTATCCTTCTGTTGGCCTCTTTCTCGAAGTTGTTTCTACCCATCTGTAAAATTTGCCCGAGATAGACGTATTCTTTAACAACTTCGAGAGCACTGCCTTGTTTTGCAATCGGTTCCGGGACGACACGTTCGTTGAACATAACCTTGGTTTTGTCCAGGTTCATCCGCAGACCGATGCTTCGAGAAGAATCAGCTAGGCCGTTCAGCATGTGTTGTAGCTCCTGCAACGTTTCGGCCGAGATGACGATGTCGTCTGCAAATCGCAAGTGTGAGATGTATTCGCCGTTGATGTTGATGCCACGTCCTTTCCAGTCCAGCGTTTTAAACATATCCTCTAAGGCATTTGTGAATAGTTTTGGGGATATCACATCCCCCTGTCTCACACCTCGATGTAAGTGGATATGTTTTGTCTGCTGGTTCTGTACTTGGACGGCCATGGTGGCGGCATTGTAGAGACACCTCAATACTTGGATATATCGCCAATCGACTTATCATCGTTGCAGGGATTTAAGAACAGCCCAGGTCTCGATAGAGTCAAATGCCTTCTCATAGTCCACAAATGCAAGGCACAGGGGCCGATTATACTCTTCGGCCTTCTGTATAATCTGCCGCACTGTCAAAATGTGGTCTATGGTGCCGTATCCTCCTCGAAACCCGGCCTGCTCCGAAGGCTGAAATTCGTCGAGTCTTCGCGCAAGGCGGTCTGTGATGACTCTTGAAAACAGCTTGTAGACGTGACTCAGGAGCGAAATGGGTCGGTAGTTCTTCAGAAGGGTTTTGTCTCCTTTTTTGAAGAATAACACGACGACACTCCTACTCCACGCCTCCGGAGTTCTCCCATCAAAAAGAACGGTGTTAAAGATTTATTGGAGCTCCTTTAACACAGGTTTACCGCCTGCTTTCAGGAGCTCAGATGTAACACCGTCTTCACCTGGGGCTTTTCCGTTTTTAAGCTGTCCAAAAGTCAACTCAATTTCGCCTAGGCTGATTTCTGGCAAGTCTTCGGTAAAGTGGCGGGTCAACGTGGCTCTGGTTTCCTCCTTTTCGGGATCAGGTTGAGACGCATGCGAGGCGTATAGCTGGCTATAGAAGTTTTCTATTTCCGAAAGGACGTCTGGCTTCGAAGCAACGACTGCTCCGCTGGCCGTAGTCAACTTTGTCAGGTGGCTTCTACCAAGAGACTGGACAAACACTTTAGACCTTCGATTCTGCTCAATTACTCGTTTAATCAAGCGTGTATTGGAGCATCGGAGGTCATATCGCACCATTTTGCCAATCTTCTTGTTGTAGCCGACTGGTTATTTCGTTTTTGATGAGCCAGGTCTCGCATCCGTACAGGAGAACCGACTTGACATTAGAGTTAAATATTCTGATCTTTTTACGCCGAGTGATTACAGAAGACGTCCAAACAGGCTTCAGTTGCACATATGCGGCTCTGGCTTTGTTGATGCGCGTTTCTACATCCGCTTCTGCTCCCTCTTGCGGGTCTACGACGCTCCCCAGATAGGTAAAACGTTGCACTTGTTCGACCACCTCGCCGTTAACGTGTATGGGCGCTAGATTATAGGTATTCAGGTGCATGTCTTTGGTCTTACCACAGTTGATGCACAGGCCTTCTTTAGCAGCTTCGTTTGCGAATTCATCGGTCTTGGACTGAAGTTGTTTACGTGATGTGGCGAGTAAACAGATGTCGTCCGCAAAGTCAATGTCTTCAAGGGTCTTACCATGTAACCAAGGCAATCCTCTCTCTTCCTTGCCGGTTACTCTGCGCATCACGTCATCCAAGACAATTAAGAAAAGCAGCGGTGACAAAAAGCAGCCCGGTTTCACTCCTGCAGTGACTGTTATTGGGTTAGTTAGTTGGCTTTTATGCATCACTCGGCAAGAGGAACCCTCATAAAGGCATTTGATAATTTCTATAACCTTGACTGGTATACCTCTTCGCTTTAGGATTCGCCATATACTCGACCATCTCACCAGATCAAACGCTTTTTCGAAGTCCATCAACAGAGTAAAGAGTTCGTTCCACTGTTCGACACTGAATAACCCGAACAGTTCATACTTGATACCACGACTCTCGATGATCCTTAGAATATTTTTGGAGAACCGTCGTAAACTAACTGAAAAGAAATACATAGGTGCACTCATTTTGCACACTTTAAACGAAATTTAACGCAAGACTACTTAGTAAAGGGATCATACACATACCTTTTATACCCGACGTTTCGACCGAGTTGCACCGGCCGTGGTCACGCGGTGCCTTTACTTAGTTTTGCGTTAAATCCCGTTTATATAAATATGTGTGCAAAAAAAATAAAATTGGTTGCCTGTAAAGTCGGTATACGGGCGAAAGTTTTACGTGACAACGACTTTGAGTGGTAAAATAATTTTAATGTGAATATTCATTCGTATAGTAGGAAGAAGGATGAAATAATAGTAACAATTTAAAACATTTATTTAAACAAAGAATTATATTTAAAACATAGTTGAGTGGGAGAGAGACGCAAGGCATTCGGCGGGCCTCTCTCTCGTTCGGTGACTCATCGTAACGTTACCGAGCGTTACACTTTTTCATAAGTGACTCCCAGCCGCAACCTAATTTAAGACGTTGTCACGTCAAAATATAGTCAAAACATCGTTTTGTTAATAAGGAAGCGTTAAAATCCTGTTTACTCTAGTGTTCCCACATTACCAGTGTTTCACTATAGGCATTTCCGTAGTTTTGATACTATCGTAAAAAGTATGTTGCGTAAAACTTTTTTAAAATGGAACGAGTCCACTTTGCAAACTTATTTTTATTTTTTTGTAGTTATGGTCTTGAAGATAACGAAACGTGGACAAATAATAACTACATATAAAGCAGTCTTACACCCGAACTGAATGTTTAAAATATTATAAAAAAATGTATATTCTGAAAGGTTTTAACCGTGTCGCGTAGCAGTTCTCTCTTTCCTTGGGTGTCGTAATAAGCGACTAACGGACTAAAGACTGCTCATACATCCAACAGCATTAAACCGGCGATGGGATTACCACCTGACACGTTGAGCACATATGCAGTCGCTATTTGGTGAAAAGTGGACTATAGTAGAGGACTGCTTTTGCGGTCCTCATTGCCTAGTT
The DNA here is from genome assembly GCA_963921215.1 of Scoparia ambigualis. NCBI lineage: Eukaryota > Metazoa > Arthropoda > Insecta > Lepidoptera > Crambidae > Scoparia > Scoparia ambigualis. Next base: position 3,081,993 of record OY992514.1, on the reverse strand, counting down.
TCTGACTAATTCTTTGGGGATAATAGTCGTGATTATATGTATGTATGTTTTACAATGTATTGTTATTTTAAAGGTTTTGGTCACCTGACTCCTGAGTTAAACATTTTACTATCGTAGTAACTCTGGCCTTATTTAAATGACAGTATAATGCGTCATATACTATACACAATATTATTTCAATTACCAGCCCTCGCAGTATCCATGTGTATATACCGTAATGATGCTTTAGGCTTTCTGGTTCCATCTGCAACGGAAAACGAAATAGACAAGTCATATTGTATCCGCCAAAGACTGCTAACTGATCTTGCAAAATAGGGGAAATTAATTCAGTCAAATATTTATATCGAATGCTGAGATCAATGACAGTGTGTAGAAAGACAAAATAAATAAATCATTCAATAGAAACTTTATTAAAATAAGTGCAATCGCAAGGCGGTCTGTGATGACTCTTGAAAACAGCTTGTAGACGTGACTCAGGAGCGAAATGGGTCGGTAGTTCTTCAGAAGGGTTTTGTCTCCTTTTTTGAAGAATAACACGACGACACTCCTACTCCACGCCTCCGGAGTTCTCCCATCAAAAAGAACGGTGTTAAAGATTTATTGGAGCTCCTTTAACACAGGTTTACCGCCTGCTTTCAGGAGCTCAGATGTAACACCGTCTTCACCTGGGGCTTTTCCGTTTTTAAGCTGTCCAAAAGTCAACTCAATTTCGCCTAGGCTGATTTCTGGCAAGTCTTCGGTAAAGTGGCGGGTCAACGTGGCTCTGGTTTCCTCCTTTTCGGGATCAGGTTGAGACGCATGCGAGGCGTATAGCTGGCTATAGAAGTTTTCTATTTCCGAAAGGACGTCTGGCTTCGAAGCAACGACTGCTCCGCTGGCCGTAGTCAACTTTGTCAGGTGGCTTCTACCAAGAGACTGGACAAACACTTTAGACCTTCGATTCTGCTCAATTACTCGTTTAATCAAGCGTGTATTGGAGCATCGGAGGTCATATCGCACCATTTTGCCAATCTTCTTGTTGTAGCCGACTGGTTATTTCGTTTTTGATGAGCCAGGTCTCGCATCCGTACAGGAGAACCGACTTGACATTAGAGTTAAATATTCTGATCTTTTTACGCCGAGTGATTACAGAAGACGTCCAAACAGGCTTCAGTTGCACATATGCGGCTCTGGCTTTGTTGATGCGCGTTTCTACATCCGCTTCTGCTCCCTCTTGCGGGTCTACGACGCTCCCCAGATAGGTAAAACGTTGCACTTGTTCGACCACCTCGCCGTTAACGTGTATGGGCGCTAGATTATAGGTATTCAGGTGCATGTCTTTGGTCTTACCACAGTTGATGCACAGGCCTTCTTTAGCAGCTTCGTTTGCGAATTCATCGGTCTTGGACTGAAGTTGTTTACGTGATGTGGCGAGTAAACAGATGTCGTCCGCAAAGTCAATGTCTTCAAGGGTCTTACCATGTAACCAAGGCAATCCTCTCTCTTCCTTGCCGGTTACTCTGCGCATCACGTCATCCAAGACAATTAAGAAAAGCAGCGGTGACAAAAAGCAGCCCGGTTTCACTCCTGCAGTGACTGTTATTGGGTTAGTTAGTTGGCTTTTATGCATCACTCGGCAAGAGGAACCCTCATAAAGGCATTTGATAATTTCTATAACCTTGACTGGTATACCTCTTCGCTTTAGGATTCGCCATATACTCGACCATCTCACCAGATCAAACGCTTTTTCGAAGTCCATCAACAGAGTAAAGAGTTCGTTCCGAATTTCGTTGCACTGCTCAAGTATCAATCGCAGAACGTTGATCTGGTCCGTGCAAGATCGCCCCGCTCTGAATCCACTATTAAGTGTTCATCCCTTTGCGTGCAGTCAACCGTGTTTGTCGTTCTGTCTAACAGGACCTTGTATAGAATCTTGGAGCAAACCGGCAGCAAGTTGATTCCACGTTGTTGATGGCATGTTTTATTCCTGAACCTAAAACTCTACACATAGGTACTTACAATACAAATCTACAAACGCCTGCTTTATTTTTGTAGGCGCCAACCCTAGCTCTCCGCCTAGCCGTAGGTATATAACTCAAGAATACGGCCCGGTCACACCGGTGACACTGCGTGTACGTGAGAGCTCGAGCGCCGGTGACCTCGAGTCGAACGTATAAACGCTAGGGTTGTCGCTCGCTCGACCAGCCCTCGGCCCGCTTGCATGTCAGCCCCTTGAGAACATCATAGCTTACATGCAAGCGGAAATCTGTGACCGAGATCAAGCGCTCCTGCTGAACGATGCATGTGGAAATAGCTGGTTGTCCTGAAGAAGCTAACGAGAATAGTACACATATCTTAGGGTGGATTCGACTAAACTGGTATAAGGTCTTATACCTAGATTAAACACCGAATTTGTATAGACTAATCTCGGAGTAAGTCCTCTTCCAGTTTGGTCGAATCCACCATTAATCGAGTTGCGAGCAAAGATGGGCGATTGTTACTGATTCGTACAATCGAATGGTTTGATACCACTAATATTAACAATCGAATACAAAAACAATCGATCACTAGTTCGCAAATTCGAATGAAACCGCTAGTTCACTCATTCACTATGCCATTCAAAATTGGTCTTTATGCTTCGTATCATAAAGTCTACTTTTATTTGATATTTGAAGGAACAATCGAATAATGCAATGGCGCGATTGGCGGGAATGCAAAAAGAGTAAACGCCATGATTGATTATACTTCTTTCTTTCTCTCTTACACACACTTGTTTCGTTTATCTTTTTATTCCCTCGTACAAGTTAGTTCGATGGTTTGAATATTCGACTAGATAAACCAGTAGTAATGAAATTTGAATCGGAAGGAATGAGACGACGCTATACATTCTTATTCGCTTCTCGCTTATATTCAAAATCGAATGATTTGTAAAGTTATTCGAATAATTCGAATGACTTCTACAATCGAATAATTCGAATAATGTCATTCACAATCGCCCATCACTAGTTGCGAGACTTAAATTTTTTTAGTTTTTCCTTGATTTATACACTAAACACTTTTCTAAATTTAAAGCTTCTACGTCTGCTAGAAGTGCCTTAGAGTTTTTACGATCGGTTAGTCAGTCAGTGAATGACTAAATTAAGAAACTTTGACTAGTTATAATTCATAAACTACTTGTTCAAATTGAATGAAATTTGAATTTGTACTTGGTTACTGAAAATTCAGGCTTCTAGTTTCTTCCATAATGAAGTTGTAGGGGGGTCGAAAATGGCCTAAACTGCTTCGAAAAAAGGATGGTACGGCCGTGCTGCTTTTTTGCTCGACTTGGCGGGGGCACTGCCGTGCCCCCAGATAATTTTAGTTTATTAACATATTTATTTATTAATTATATTATTTGTAAAAATGACAATGTTGGTTTTGTCACTGTTGTGTTTAGGCATCAGTAAACACAACAGTTTATATAATATTATAGTTACACCACCATTATAAACACGTTTTTAAAACAAAAGGCGTGCGGACGGACAGCGCGCGCGACATAACCGACGACAACTTACTCGACCAGTCTCACAGGCGCGCGGTGTGGCACTGCGGAGTTTTGCCATTTCCAAAATTTAGCGACCGTGTAAACGACGCCTGTGTGTGCGTGCGTCGATTCGGGCGCTTAGTATTAACGGATAAAATGTTTACTAGAAAAAAATCAACCAGTCTCAGGAAGCTCGAGTGGGATTTGAACCCACGACCTTTAGATTGCCGGTCCACTGCTCTATATAGCATTGTGAATGCAAAATTTTAATAATAAAGATGTTTAGTATTTAGTCAAACTACTGTATATTATGTGTATTGTGAATTTGTGATACAGGTATCAAATGAAAGGGCTTGCTGTACACTTACCATTAAATAAGAAGTATGCAGTGTTTCGATGTCGTTTTTACAACTTAGTTGCATCCCTTGGTTTACTTTTAATTGGGTAAAAGCATATTACGAAATAAAAATCTTTGTCTTTGTCTTTGTCTACTTTTAGTTTATATTTGACTATAACATATGTAAATGTATTATGTAATAATAATACAATAGCATTAAGAAACATGTAATCATAAATAATGCTAAGCATAGTTCTCGTTTAACGTAGGCGAATGGTGTTTATATCACGCACTTTTTTTTATATAAACTCATAATTGTATTACTACAATGATGTAACTAGTGACCAACAGGACCATTTTCAAGGGCAACTTGGCATCGACACTGAATAACCCGAACAGTTCATACTTGATACCACGACTCTCGATGATCCTTAGAATATTTTTGGAGAACCGTCGTAAACTAACTGAAAAGAAATACATAGGTGCACTCATTTTGCACACTTTAAACGAAATTTAACGCAAGACTACTTAGTAAAGGGATCATACACATACCTTTTATACCCGACGTTTCGACCGAGTTGCACCGGCCGTGGTCACGCGGTGCCTTTACTTAGTTTTGCGTTAAATCCCGTTTATATAAATATGTGTGCAAAAAAAATAAAATTGGTTGCCTGTAAAGTCGGTATACGGGCGAAAGTTTTACGTGACAACGACTTTGAGTGGTAAAATAATTTTAATGTGAATATTCATTCGTATAGTAGGAAGAAGGATGAAATAATAGTAACAATTTAAAACATTTATTTAAACAAAGAATTATATTTAAAACATAGTTGAGTGGGAGAGAGACGCAAGGCATTCGGCGGGCCTCTCTCTCGTTCGGTGACTCATCGTAACGTTACCGAGCGTTACACTTTTTCATAAGTGACTCCCAGCCGCAACCTAATTTAAGACGTTGTCACGTCAAAATATAGTCAAAACATCGTTTTGTTAATAAGGAAGCGTTAAAATCCTGTTTACTCTAGTGTTCCCACATTACCAGTGTTTCACTATAGGCATTTCCGTAGTTTTGATACTATCGTAAAAAGTATGTTGCGTAAAACTTTTTTAAAATGGAACGAGTCCACTTTGCAAACTTATTTTTATTTTTTTGTAGTTATGGTCTTGAAGATAACGAAACGTGGACAAATAATAACTACATATAAAGCAGTCTTACACCCGAACTGAATGTTTAAAATATTATAAAAAAATGTATATTCTGAAAGGTTTTAACCGTGTCGCGTAGCAGTTCTCTCTTTCCTTGGGTGTCGTAATAAGCGACTAACGGACTAAAGACTGCTCATACATCCAACAGCATTAAACCGGCGATGGGATTACCACCTGACACGTTGAGCACATATGCAGTCGCTATTTGGTGAAAAGTGGACTATAGTAGAGGACTGCTTTTGCGGTCCTCATTGCCTAGTTTCTGACTAATTCTTTGGGGATAATAGTCGTGATTATATGTATGTATGTTTTACAATGTATTGTTATTTTAAAGGTTTTGGTCACCTGACTCCTGAGTTAAACATTTTACTATCGTAGTAACTCTGGCCTTATTTAAATGACAGTATAATGCGTCATATACTATACACAATATTATTTCAATTACCAGCCCTCGCAGTATCCATGTGTATATACCGTAATGATGCTTTAGGCTTTCTGGTTCCATCTGCAACGGAAAACGAAATAGACAAGTCATATTGTATCCGCCAAAGACTGCTAACTGATCTTGCAAAATAGGGGAAATTAATTCAGTCAAATATTTATATCGAATGCTGAGATCAATGACAGTGTGTAGAAAGACAAAATAAATAAATCATTCAATAGAAACTTTATTAAAATAAGTGCAATCGCTTAGGAAGCAGTTTATTACATCGAAGTCATATTACATCGATCGCGGTTTGGCAGAACTGAACGAAGCTATCTGTGTAGCTTGGCCTTCACCTCGGCTGATGGTAGACGATAAGTCAGAGGAAAATACACACTTCACCCAAAACTCGGCTTTATAATCCTTTTATTATTGAGACTACTAGAGAAATAACCAACCTTAACCCAAATCGCCAAAGTGTACACGTGATTAACTGCGGTTATAAAGGTTGTCACAAAATGGCTGACAATCTGGAAATAAAGATATTTATGAACACAAAAAATCAATATGTAATCATCCATTTTATAATAATCAACTAAAATGCAAAGTATACCATTGCTCCCGAACATTTTTCAAGTATTTCTTTAGCTCGTATTATATTTTTAAAGGTTTTATAGAGCTTCGTATAGTGTTTATCAAGTTTAACAGTTGTCAATTTGTTTACTCGCGCGTTCCACTCATTCGTTTTTAACAGCAAACAGAGTCCGCAAAAGGTGATGTAGATAATTTTAAAATCTAACACTAACAGCGTAAATGTGAACAATGCTCTTTCCCAAAACCAATATTTATCTGAAAGAAATTTAAGCCCTACCAAAGCTATGTAAATTATTACGTATGCTGTACACAACACCCAAGTCCACAATTTAGTTATCATTAAATGTCTTGAATTATACAAATTGATGTCTAAATGTTTCAAAAGTCCTAAAAGTTGTAAATGATGTTTCTTGTATAAAAAAGTTGTGACTATTAATAAAAATAAGTACGAAATGTATAATACATAGTTGAAAAAATAATGTATTATAATATTACTTAAAATCGATAGTTTAACTAAAGACATGTACGCTAAAAAAATATTGACATTTAGGGAAAAAAAAACTTAAAATCAAGTATTTGTTTGGAATTACTATGAACGAGTCATTTTCGAATGCGAATTTTCGATAACATAGTATCGTCTCTAATCAGTAAATTGGTTGTATAGCGCTGAATATATCAACATCACTCATCGCATGACCACTTTTAACAGAATGTTTTAGTAACTTCTTTATAAAAGCAATTAAACTAATGACAATTATTATTAATGGAAAGTGTTTCTTCATTATTATTTTAGTGCCACACCTTTCAAAAAGTGCGTAACATTACACTTTAATCATATTTAGACTTAAATAAATAATGTGTATAAAATCTATTTAACCAAAACAGACAGAAAAAATACAACAGCACAACTTGGACTTAAAACAAAATGACTTTACCTTAAGACGTACCTAAAACTAAAGACCAAAAATTTAAATAAAGTATGGCCTCAGTACGGAGTTATTGGGCATTCTACCCCACCGCAGTGAGTGACTCGTGAGAGCTCGGCACGAGCCCTCACGAGTCACACAATAACTCATATTGGTGATCCCTTTCTTATATACAAGACTGTTTAAATATTGTAGACATATACTTTAAGCTCATTTTATTGAAACACACTAAACACTGCGGTCGAGTTCATACTTTGTAATGAAATTTGTAAAACAAAAGGAATCATTAAAATTAGAGTGTATATGTCCTCCGGTTTCAAATAAGCCAAAGCGTCATGGTAATTTATTACCAAACACTATACGTTGTATTGTTTGTGGTCCATCAAACTGTGGGAAGACCAACTTAGTTATAAGTTTGCTATTACATGAAGATGGTCCACGCTTTCGTAACCTTTACGTGTATTCAAAATCTTTATATCAACCTAAATACATATACCTAGAAAAGGTGTTGGGTATGGTTGCAGGCACATCTTATAACAAATACAGTAATAACAATGACATTTTGAGTCCACACGAAGCTATGCCAAACTCAATTATTTTATTCGACGATGTTGCTTGTGAAAATCAAAATAATATTAGAGATTATTTTGCGATGGGGCGTCACCAGAACATTGATTGATTCTATATTAACCAAACTTATACCAAAATACCTAAGCAACTGCTAAGGGACAATTCTAACCTAATATCATTATTTAAACAAGACGATATTAACTTAAAACATGTTTATGATGAACATGTAGGGTCAGACATGGCATGGTCTCAATTCCGTAAAATGTGCTCAACTGTTTGGAATAAACCTTTCAGTTATCTTGTAATCAATAAGGACTGCGAACAAAATAATGGATGTTACAGAATGGCTTTTAATACATTTATAGTGCCAGATTAAAATACATAAATGACTGTTGTACTGTTATTGCACCACTTTCATTTATGATTTGGAACCGAGTGGAATCCTACTAAAATGGAAAGAGATCTTAACTAAAAAATTGTAAAATCTGCAAAGGCTGTAAAAAGAAAGGTTGAAATGCAAAAAAAGGATTTAAAAAATACAAGTGACATGACCTTGAAAACAATATTGAAACCCATCGTTTAATCGCTTTACCTGTTAGCAAACAAAAACAATGAGCAGCAACATGAAGAAGATTTGAATAATGAAATTGTTCCAAAAAAAAGTAAAAGTAATGAAAGCGAGGCATTAAACTATTCTAGCGATGATTTTAATGAAATTACCACTGAAGAAGAAGATGACACTGGTAATGAATTGTATCAAAAATCTAACAAAACCCTATGTGTACCTTGTGATGAACACAATGTAAGCGAAGGATCGTTTAAATCTCTTCAGTCATCACCAAACGCTAAAAATCAATCACTGTCATGGTCTACATCATCTGAAGTAATGAAAGACGTACCTTATGGGATTAAAAAATTGGTTGCCTGTAAAGTCGGTATACGGGCGAAAGTTTTACGTGACAACGACTTTGAGTGGTAAAATAATTTTAATGTGAATATTCATTCGTATAGTAGGAAGAAGGATGAAATAATAGTAACAATTTAAAACATTTATTTAAACAAAGAATTATATTTAAAACATAGTTGAGTGGGAGAGAGACGCAAGGCATTCGGCGGGCCTCTCTCTCGTTCGGTGACTCATCGTAACGTTACCGAGCGTTACACTTTTTCATAAGTGACTCCCAGCCGCAACCTAATTTAAGACGTTGTCACGTCAAAACAATCGAGGAAAACTGATGCTTGGAAAAAATCGCGTTTACGACGATGGCGACATTTTGAAAATTGGAAACCAAAGTTTTAAGAAAACTCCTGGTTTAAAAGAATTATTGTACAAAAAGAAACCTAATTTAGATGTTATCACAGACAATGACTTACAAAATTACAAAATGCTACTAATCGATACCAATGCACACAGACGTAATTGTGATCCATCAAAGCAATTAATTAGCAACAAAGGATTTAAATACATGAATATTATTAAGCCAATGTTTAAATTCTCACGAAATGCAGCTACTAGTCTCGAAAGTCTTTCACACGGAAAAGGTATTAAGCTTTTAAAAAAGTTATGAAAGACACTGATTATGTTTATTGGGATGATCCAAATGAGCTAGTTGACCGGCTAAAACTATTATTTGCATCACGAAATGCAGGTAACACTGGTTTGGATAATGAAGTTATTGCAATAATCGAAGAGCTTTACGAAGCTGGCATCATTACAAAAAAAAATATAAGTAGCATGCAACTCTAAATTTCAGCAGTTGAATTACAGTACACAGCGTATAAACACGGTAATGAACTTAGACAAATTTGGTCATCACGTTCACAAGCGTTTACGACTAACAGAATACATTGATACTTTGAGTGATGCGTTAAAAAAATCAGAAACGGGTCATTACGATTTGAAATCTTCAAAGTTGAAAGGTCTGACGTCACCAGAGAAGGACGATGAAGCTGTAAATAAAGCATATATGGATAAAACTGTTCAAGAGCTCAGAAATGAAATAAATAAGGTTCATAGTCATGTTCAAGTCTACATAAAGAACTTAGAAACAGCAAGTTCAGAACGTTTGTTTACTACGTTTATACAAAGTCTGAAATAGATTACATGATTAAGAAAAAACAAAGTAAAACTGAGTAAAAAGGATATAGTCGACGAAATTCACAGAGCAGCGAGAAAGAATTTTAGTCGTCGATGTACAATAATAAAAGGAATAGATGATTTATGGCAAGCTGATCTTATAGATTTCCAAAAATATTCCCATTTCAATAAAGGATACAAGTACATTTTAGTAGTATTTGATGCATTGTCAAAGTATGTATGGGTGTATCCTCTAAAATCAAAAACGATGAATTGTATTTCGAATGCAATGCAAAATATATTAACTAATTCATCTCGAAAACCTAAAAATTTACAAACAGATCAAGGCAAAGAGTTTTACAATGTTATCTTTGAACAATTAATGAGAAATTATAATATTAATCACTATTCCAGTTATTCTACGAAAAAAGCATCTATAGCAGAACGAGTAATAAAGACATTGAAATGTAACATTTACAAACTATTTAATTTATGTGGTCGATATCAATGGATTGAAAAAAATTTAAATTATGTGGTGCAATGTTACAATAATACTATTCATCGTATCACAAAATTTAAACCTATTGATGTTAATAGAGCAAACCAGATGGTTGTTAAATCTAATATTATTAAATCGCAAAGACATAAGATAAATAAGAAACCGAAATTTCAAATTGGTGATCATGTGCGTGTTAGTAAATACATAGGAGATAATTACAAAGGTTACACTCCTAACTGGTCCACAGAAATATTTAAGGTAGTGAGAGTGCATCATACGAACCTATCGACTTATCATTTAGAAGGTACACATAAACAGAAAATCTTGGGATCTTTTTACGAATATGAATTACAGAGAACTACTTTTCCAGACCTTTATTTGATCGAAAAAGTAATAAAGAGAAAAGGAAATAAGCTTTTTGTGAAATGGTTGGGTCTTAGTGACATAGAGAATAGTTGGATTAACAAGAATGAATTGGTTTTATGATATAAATTAAGTATTCTATCTGTATGCAATCAGTTTCAAAAATTCGATGAAGGAAGGAAGTGGTATTATTAATAACCTCATAAATAATCTACCGTTTGAGTTACATCTACCGGGATACCAATTTTGTGGTCCTGGCACAAAACTTCAGAAACGCTTACTGAGAGGTGATCGGGGTGTAAATAAGTTGGATGAAGCTTGTATGCACCACGACATTGCCTACAATAACAACGATTTGAATATTCGACATAAAGCAGATTTAGAACTTTTAAATATGGCTAAGAAAAGATTGAAATCAAAGAATGCTGAAAAAGGAAAAAAAGTTGCATCATGGATTGTTAAAAAATGCGATAAAGGCAAAACTTAAAGCTGGTTCTGGAGTACAGTCGTATATGTCAAAGGTGAAAAAATTAAAAAATCAATTAAAAAAATCAAATCTAAAGACAATTATATCGCTATAAACTTCGCATATGCTGCTGCAAAAAAACTATTCACTAATAAAATAAGTATACGCTTGCTACGATGTATTCCTATTCCGAAAAGGGGAGGCATTTTGCCTCCTAATTCAATTTTCGCTGAATTATCAGCCCTTGGTTCACTAGCTGGAGGTGCGGCAGGTATAGCAAAAGCTGTTAATGATTACAAGGTTGCTCAAAAAAACCTTCAAGAATCTGAACGACATAACAAGATGATGAAAGCTGTTGCTCTCGGAAAAGGACTGTATATCAAGCCTCATTAAAAAGGAGCTGGTTTATACCTTAATCCTTCAAAAAACTAATTCATCGGCTACCTAAACGAGCTCTCACTAATTTAGATATTTTAGAGCATGCTACTGACATTCCATACTTTCGAGGAGTTTTTATGAGAGATAAATTACCTTTGAAACCAAGAAAAATAGAGTGTGCTATAATAAATTTAGATAGATCTGATAATCCTGGAACTCATTGGGTAGCCTACCTTAAGCAAAATTACTATTGTGAATATTATGATAGTTTTGGTAATTTAAAGCCACCATTAGAATTGATAAATTACTTAAGAAACATGTCTATGAACTATAATTATGTACAGTATCAAACATTAGACACAATAAACTGTGGTCACCTTTGTTTAAAATTTTTAAGATACTTTTGGAAAAGTCATTTATAATAAGTATGAAATAAAAAACTTTGTCAGTACAAAAATGTCTTTCACTGTATCAATAACTGGCAGAGGAGAATCCTTGATAACAAATTACTCCCCTACTTTACAATTACAAGGAGAATATGAATGTGGACTCTTGTATTTTTCTACTTTTAACTCCATTCCTAATATTGATGAAAGAAATAATAAATTTTATTATGGTAAAGATGGAGTTATTGAAATACCTGAAGGATCATATGAACTTCAAGATATTTGTGATTTTCTTAAAAGTAACATCAAGAATGCTGTATTAAAATTAACTTGCAATAACAATACATAAAAACAAGAATTTATTGTAAAATAAAGAGTTAGCAATAACAACTGAAGATCATACACAGACATTCTTAATCAAACTTCCCTATACTTTTAAAAAACTCTCAGTTGAAGAAAAAAAAGCAAGTAAGATGGTTGGAAAAAAATCGTGGACTCACTTGGAGGGAAGGATTCATCGATTATTATGAATTTCGAAGGCTAATTGTTCCGTATTTAAGTGGAAAATAAGTGTTAATCAAAGGATTGGAAAAAATTGAGTGGATTCGAGAGCTATGTCAAGATTGTGAAATAATAGAACTAGAAGAAAAAGGTTGTCCCAAGTTTTTAACGTTATTTAATGATTATTGTAAAAAGGAAAATTAAACTTTGAATTGTGTGCATCATAAAAAGATTTGTGCATTAAAAAATGTGTTGTGTCTAAAAATGTGGTATTCCCATAACTATAATGTTCTTTAAAATGTAAATTGGAAGTTTAAATAACATTTGCTTTTATAAAAATAAAAAAGTATTTTTTAAATCATAGGTTAAGACTAATTAATTTAATTTTAAAATGCAAAATGTACCTTTTCTCAGTTATCGTTTGAAAAATTGTAATAAATAATTAAATAATTTAAATAAAAAATACTAATTTTGTTTTCGTGTTTTATTTCTAAACTTAAGTAGGTAATCATTAATGAAACAATACAATCTTGTTTAATTAGATTTATTACTGAAAAATAAGAAATACATGAAAACCTACTAAACTAATACATTAAACATAATTATAGCCAACTTTTATTATCTATTTTGTGATATACTATAACTCTATTAATAAAATGTATCTTTGTAGACTTATACGTAACAAAATTGTTACGCATAATGTTTACATGAGAAATTTAATTTACAAATAATTGTCTAGTGATAGTTTTAAAAACTATAGCTATACCCACACAACTTTTTTGAGATATTGTTTATAACACTCTCCGTTTGGTCCATAATTTGGTCCACGCCATCGGTTACCACATATTGTGCACTAAGGAGAGTATTATTATCGTCCGACTCACTAGACATTGCAATTCTAAGTCTATAATTTGGATCTTTATCAGCCGTCGTCCTTTAGTTTTATCATTTTTTAAAACAAACGATTGCTGCTGCCCATGAAAATTCTTCAAAAAGCTTCTTTTCTTCGGTTGCCTTTTGGAAGCCGTTTGTTGTTTGCGAATCATATGAAGTAACGGCGAATCCGGTCGTTTTACCATCCAAGGCGGGAACATTTGGCTGAATCCCTCTAGCGGGTCTTGCGCATCTTGCAAAACCGGTGAAGGTGATCGTTCAAGGTCTTTGCTTGTCACATGGAGCAAGCTTTGGCTTGGCACGATGTCTTGGGTACTGTTGCCTTGGGAATTCTGAAAAAATAATAAAATAAAAATGAGTTATTTACTGTAAATCTACTATAGAGAAGATAACATTTTAATCATCACGTTGAACTTTTTAAAATAACTTATCATGTTATTGAAACGCTCGGCTGCCCCATTTCAAAACCTAGTAAGGCCCTAACAGCAAATTTTACAGGAGAACGTAAAAACGTAAAATAGGTCAGCCTTTGAAAAATATTTATCTTTGGTAAGAAAAAATCTATCGTTTGTATAATATATTAAATACATAACATGAAGTATTATTGATATATTGATTTAGGTGTATATTACATATTTTAAACCCCTTACTAACTTTGAAAATTGAGATGCTGTGGTTTAGTGCACCTAAAAGCCTGTTTCAAAACATAGTAGGACTTTTACTAGGTTTTGCTATAGTTAATTTAGTATTATTACAGTAATTCAAATAAATTAACTGTATTATACTGTGTAAATAAAATAACACTGTAGTAAGTAGGGAATGTAAATAAACTCACAATTTATTTAATAGTTAGTTTCTTTTAATTAAAACTACTAAATGCAGACAATGTCATTATTGTCCTTCGTAACAAAATCAACCAAAGCAAAAAGACAATGAATATTAAAATTCATTAAAAGAGTGATGTTCAGCTTCAAACATTTGCCCATCATTTGTCAAATCTATGGAAGAGTCATTGACGGGTAAATTCTTCAAAAATAATCTTCGGGATTCAGGCATTAAACACACCAATTTATTAATAATTTCTTCTTTTTTATTTTGTTTTATACCCCTTGGATTGACAATACTTTTAGGCAGAACAGTGTGATCGAAAAGAAACAAGTCCAGTTCCTCGAGGGGTGCATTAAATCTGAAAAACATTAATCAAAGTTAGTTAAGTTAGTTTAAAACAGAAATCATATTGAAAAATAAATTTAAATAAAAAAAATATATTTTACATCTTGTCTTTTATCAAAGGTTTTTCGAGCCAGTAAAAAATTCAATATTCCATAATATAACGTTGTATGGACTTTCTTGAATTAATTGAAATTGTCATTCAAAGTTTGCCATATATTTTCACCCATTAAACCATACAAATTAATATTTAAACGTTGGTTTTATTAACTTATGTGGCTTTAAAGAAAACATTAGTTATGTCGATATATGAAAATAGCCTAATTTATTTGTTTGTAAGTTATTGTAAAGATATCAACCGTCCCATTTTCAAGCCAAAACAATAACCCATAATGGCCTCATAACCACACCAAACAAAACAATAATAACGTGCTTTAATAATAAAATCGTTACCCACACACTCGTATTTTTAAATGGAAAATAAACAAAATATAAAGTAACAAAATGTGTGCTTAAGTTTTCAATGTTATCTATTAAAAAAGTTATGGTTAGGTAGGTACATACATAATATCACGTTATTGCATGAGCGACAAGATTTTTTATAGATTCCTATATAAGACAAGTAGACTTACCTTTTAACCGTCTGTGAATCATGTTATTCATTCATGTTTTCAATATTAACGGCAAGATTGCATTTGGTGACTCATTTTTATAACTGCAAACACTGCGACGACACGTATTTACTCCGTTCGCGCGCGGCATAGAGCATTAAAATGCTCTGAGGCGCGTTGCGCCGAATGACGTAGCGATTAAATCCTCTTTGGCCGAATGAAGTGCGAGCCTCGTGTGCCAGTTGTGACTTTCTATTGCGCCCCCCGCGTACCCACTCCCCTCTTCATTCCCGTTCAACTATTTCAAAAACCTAGTAAGGAACACAAACCACATGAAAACCTAGCAAGTCTCAGAGATTTACTAGGTTTTGAAATGGTTAAAGTGCTTTGCTAGGTTTAAAAATGGTTATAGGATGGTGAATGGTGCACTTACTAGGTATTGATGCTTCAATATCTTTGTTTATATTATAGATTTCAATGCTGGTGTTTTTGTATTGTGTAGGGACTTACTATATTTGGTAGATTAATGCAAAAATTAATGCTTTTTGTTTTCACCCTTTAGTTAATGGACTAAGGAGCCGAGAACATTCTGACAATGTTTGTTTTTCTTTTTTTTTCTTATAGTGTTGTCTGTTTTTGTACATTGTATGGTTAATTTTATGAAATGTGTACGCGTGTCATGTAAATGTGTATGTCTGTATGTTGTTCGTGCACCGTGCACCGACAGGCTTCGCCAGAATACCAGCGTTGTTGTGACACGTCCCATTCGCAACAACACAAGCTGAGGCGGGGTCCTGATTGACCTTTGTTTTTTTTTTTAATTATGTTATTATTGTATTGTTTTGTGTGTCAATAAATGTTTCTCTCTCTCTCTCTCTCTCTCTCTCTCTCTCTCTCAAAAACGTATTTTTACAAAAAATGTTCCTTACTAGGTTTTGAAATGGGGCAGCCGCGCTGCTTTGTTGCTGTTTACTCCGCTGTTTTTATGTAAATAAATCTGTATTTCAGTATGATGCTATTTTATACTCTAAGTAAGTACTTATATAGGCATTGACTTAGGTGTGAGTGTGTATGTAAAATAATTCCTATTGCTGAGGCAGCAGCAAACGCATGCCATGAAACACAAACTTGTTAGGACTCGAAATCGTTACCTATTTTCGACTATAGAGTGAATTATTGATATCGTAATTTAATTGCACAATAGGCAGTTTTGTTAGCTATTGACTCACACATAATTACAGATTTATGAATGTGGTTCTTATTACAATGATGCATGTTTGTGTCGCTGTGCAATTCACGTTCGCACTTGTCTTTATAGCATTCTTGATGTCACGAAAAAACAATAATTGTGCAGATGATGATTAGAACCTAAATTTTATAAGGTAAGTAGAAAGGTTAAGCAATTTTTGCAAAGTAGGTCGCCGGATGGGTGACCAAAAATTTATAATCTCGAGCTCCTCCGTGCTTCGGAAGGCTTGTTAAGAGGGTTTACGCATTTCAGTTTTCCATACAAACTTCCAAATCGAAATTTTTAAAAACCATTGAGAATATTTTGATGTAAATTTGCATGCTGAAGTAAAACACAGAGATCTAAATTGTTTGTTGAAAACATTTTTAAAAAACGTTTTTCTAGCTGAGCTATTGCGATTTAAAGTCCACCATAGAAAGTTAAAAATCGCAATAACTCAGTTAAATAAACATTTTTTTTAAATGTTTTCAACAAACAATTTAGATTCCTGTGTTTTACTTCAGCATTTAAAGTTTCATCAAATTTGGCTCATTGGTTTTTAAAAATTTCTTCTTGGAAGTTTGTATGGGAAACCAAATGGCGTAAACCCTCTTAAGGTGCTGGTCCCGGCTGCATTAGCAATAATCAGCAACCACCAATCCACAATTAACTTGCGTGGTGGTTTGACCCGTATTTCCTATCCATCCATAGGGAAGAATCATGCCCCAGCAGTGGGGGCATAAAATGAGCTGATGATGATGAAGTATTAAAGTTATATAAAGAAAACAAATATTAATATTCCATGAATTTTATTAGGTACGTAATATTGATGTAGCACAACTACATTATATTTTATACAAGGCAAACATATATTTAATTAATATTTTATGAGAGAGAGAGAGAGCGAAAGAGCAACATTTATTGACATATACAAAAAAAAATAAAACACAGATTTACATAAAACACATACACAATATAATAAAACTATACACCGACAAAACTAGCAGACAATAAAAACAACCATTGGCAGAATGTACCAGACTCCTTAACCTATATGAACTGTAGTTTGAAAAATACTGTCATGTCATTATTGTTTTGCTTGTCCATGGACTATGCCAATAACTTTATTACGTAATGATTACAGTCTCACAATTAATGGTCAGAAATCAATGCGTTCCATACACAAGTCAAAAATAACAATTCTACATAATTGCTCACTCGTTCCTTGGTTTTTGAAGCTAGAGAAATAAAGCAACGCGTGACGAAACGGTAGACATTTCCCAGGCATGCGACTGCTACCATTAAGTAAGTGAAATACTTAAATACGCTTAAAAATACTTGAAATAGTCCTAAACAGTACAGATAAGTACACATATGAAAAACTATTATGTCCGTTCAACAATCATTAAACACCGCTTGTCTATTTCCAGGTTTCACCACTCGGGGAAAGCGATATTTACCGTACAAAACAAACATATGTTCTACTAATATTTTATGAACTTTAGTAGGTATGTATGATGTAGCATAATTACATTATATTTTATACAAGACAAACATTATTATACTATAATAATTTATAAACTTTATTAAAGCATGTAGCACATATTAACATAACATTGAAGATGTACTCACACTTTGAATTTACTTATCTAAGACATAACATATCTTTTTTAAATTAGCAAATATTAAATATAATTCAACAATTTCTAAAAAAATTATTTTCCCATCTTTTATGTTCCCATGCTGTAGTAGAAAATTTGTCATTTGATATTAACCGCTTATCATCATCGCTAGATAGAGCAATTTTATTCACAGCACATGTAAAAATTTCGTGTTTAATTGATTTAAACAGAATATTTGTTCTACGAACAATGTCTCCATTAAAAAGTGTTTTTCATAATCTGTAACATTGAACTGACGTACGATGTTTTTTTTAATACCCTTTGCTTTCTTAATTGTGCTGTCTATAGTTTTAATGCAGTATAGCTTTGAACGAAGCCCTACAAATTCAGATATAATTTTTCCTCCCATTTCGTCTTTAAATAAACCTGGAACTTTTTTATTTTGAATTGGTAAGGCAAATTGATTCGTTTTACAATAATTACTTGTATCAAAGTAAGGTAAAAAATTATTTTTTAAATCTTTGTAAAAATCATCTGTTTGTATGTGGTAAACAAAGCTGTCGGTGTCCGTGTAACACATCCGCACATTAGTGTTGTAAAAAGGTTTAATAATAGAATAATGGAAATCATACATAAGCCTTTTTGATAATTCTAAAACAGTGAAGCCAATGTATATTGGTTTGTTCATAAATATTTGCTCGGGTTTTAACTGCACTGCTACATAAATTTTCTGAAAATACCGAGGAGCTATGAAAATTTGGACGTGCAATAAGCTGTTGCGCACTTTTTCTTTTTTTAGTTACATTGTCCTGATCTAACCACTCATAACTAAATGAACTTTGACACGTTTTTCAGTATTTTCTAATGTTTTTACAAACACACTATTATTCAAAAGTTTAAAAAAAATCTTGTTCAAAAGTTGATGAACTATTTTGCCTTAGTGTTGTATTTAAATCAATATATTGTTTTAGATACGGACTTTGTCTGAAAGTGATAACCCGATGAATTTTCTTCAGTATCAATCCATGTTTTAAACAAGTTTTTAAATGAATATAATGTATAACATATGCAAATTTCTCATATAAATTAGGAACGAGTTTATGATTTTTTCCTCCTGGTGGAATGCACTTTTCTGGACAAAATGGTAAATCGTTATGTAAATTATGTAAATGCTTTGGATATTCTAAATCCACTTCAAGTATAAAACCATACTCTGCCTCTGCTGAAATTTGACAAACATCTAAATTATCAATCTCATGTTGATCTAGAAACCGAAAACTGTTCAATGGTAAGTATTGAGACATACTATGACCATACAATTATTGCAATCAATATATGTTATATAAGAACTAGGTACAGAATTGTCATAATCTGGTAAAAATACATTATTTGCTTTAGCATATCTATGAGAGCATAAACAAACACACCTCTGATACCACTCTGTAACATTCGGACCATAGCTAAATTATCAATAAGTTCGAGCTGTATCCCTGTCTTTAATAACATCGCGTCAAAGGATAAACTCGGCGCGGTTAAGTAGAAAGCTGGATCTAATTGATAGTGACGTTTGCAAGTCCGTCCAAACTTTTCGAAAATGTCCGCTAATAAAAGCACATCAGTTTTCAAATATAAATCCGTGTAACTTCCTTAATGTAAAATATTAAATGTTGACCAAATTAAATGTGCATGACGGTAATCATCTTCAGAAATATCTTGATCAATGAGTGAACTATGAAATATAATTTTCTTTAGTTTTTTGAATTATTTTTATGCTTCCAGGAGCCTCTCCTAACGCTTTAATAAATAAATGACAGTCGTATCCAGCTAAATTGTGAAAAAATATAGGAACAAATGAAGGTCGTTTATATTGCAAATTGCAAAAAGGATGGGCTGCTCCGCGATATCGACCAGTCACGTGGCAGTGATCGCGAACTTTATCAGAAAACACGAAATTTTGACAAATGTGGCATCGTGTTGCTTCATTAAAATCGGATTGGTCCTTGTCGGTAAAGATCATCGGAGCGTTTGAACTTACTATTTCATATATTTTTTTAACATCTTTTAGTACTAACTCTACAAATCGCCTAACACAATCAGGTCCTCGATGTGATACGTAACGGTTATAACTCGAATCATCACAACAAACAATATAATATGCAAACGCTATAGGTACATGGTGATGTAACGTTGTCATGTTACTAGTAGAAGAAGTGGTATCAGAATTAGTTTGCAACATTGATTCAAAATCAGCATAGATACAAAATGGTATATTTTGTTTACGGTTATAGTTTTTAAATTTAATAACCGAACCGTTATCGGGTAATACTGTCACTACACCGCTACACAAATGGCTATCGACTTCTTCTGAAGTATTTAAAAATATAAGACACAAATCACAGAAGTATAACTTGTTGTAGTGGGAAGTGATTTGACTTCTAAAAAGTCTGGAACGGTCTTTAATCAAACAGTAATGAGTGTTACTACCATCTTCGAGAAACAATAAATGTATAATTTTGTTTTTGCATTTCATATCGATGTCTGATTTATATAGAGGACCTCATCATCATCATCACCAGCCTGAAGACGTCCACTGCTGAACATAGGCCTCCCCCTTTGACCTCCATCCTGACCGACAACTCGCCACTCGCATCCACCGGTTGCCTGCGACTCTCACGATGTCGTCGGTCCATCTAGTGGGAGGCCTACCAACACTGCGTCATCCAGTGCGTGGTCTCCACTCGAGCACCTTTCTTCCCCAACGGTTGTCGGTTCGTCGAGCGATGTGGCCTGCCCATTGCCACTTCAGCTTGCAAATCTTACGAGCTATGTCGGCAACTCCGGTTCTTTGGCGAATATCCTCGTTTCGGATTCTATCGCGCAAAGAAACTCCGAGCATAGCTCTCTCCATTGCTCGCTGTGTGACTCTGAGCTTTTCTAAAAGGCCAACAGTTAAGGACCACGTTTCGGTGCCATATGTCATCACCGGCAACACACATTGGTTAAAGACCTTTGTCTTTAGGCACTGCGGAATCTTCGATGCAAAGATATCTCGTAATTTCCCGAACGCTGCCCATCCGAGTTGGATTCTCCGGGCGACCTCTTTGTCGAGGTTGGACCTACCTAACTGGACAATCTGTCCTAAGTAGGTGTAGTGGTCGACAACTTCGATAGTATCGCTCCCAACAATTACCGGTACGGGTTCAACATGGACATTCGACATGATCTTCGTCTTGTCCATGTTCATTTTAAGACCCACCTGTTGGGATACGATATTGAGGTCGCTGAGCATGGTGTTGAGGTTCTCCAGCGACTCCGCCATTATGACTATATCATCGGCAAAACGAAGGTGAGTGATGTATTCGCCATTAATGTTGATGCCGAATCCGTTCCAATTCAAGAGCTTGAAAACGTCCTCCAACGCATTTGTGAACAGTTTCGGAGACATGACGTCTCCCTGTCTCACACCTTTCTGCAATTGGATTGGTTTCGTACTCTCGTCTTGTAATCGGATCGACATAGTAGCGTTTCTATACAAACATTTCAACACTTCGATATACCTATAGTCGATATGGCAACGCTGGAGGGACTGCAACACAGCCCAGGTTTCGATAGAATCGAAGGCTTTCTCATAGTCCACAAACGCTAAACATAAGGGCCGATTATACTCCTCAGTCTTCTGTATAATCTGGCGGAGCGTATGTATGTGGTCTATGGTACTAAAGCCTTTTCGGAAACCGGCTTGTTCGGGAGGCTGGAAGTCGTCAAACCTGCGTTCGAGACGGTTCGTAATGACTCTCGAAAACAGCTTGTACACATGGCTCAGGAGTGAGATGGGTCTATAATTCTTCAATAAGGTGTTATCGCCTTTCTTGAAGAAGAGCACCACCGCACTCCTGTGCCATGCTTCTGGCGTAGTACCTTCGAGCATGACGGAATTAAACAACTTCTGGAGGACTACGAGTATCGGTTTTCCACCCGCTCGCAGAAGTTCAGTGGTAATTCCGTCATCACCCGGCGCCTTGTTGTTTTTAAGCTGTTTAAGAGCCATACTAATCTCATACAGGCTGATGTCAGGGATATCTTCGGTATAGTGTCGGGTTAACTTAGCTCTGGTGTCCTGAGCTGTACCAACAGCGGGCTCTTGTGTTGAGGTGTACAACTGTCCATAAAACCTCTCGAGCTCTCTCAGAATCTCCGGCTTCGACGAAATGACACTGCCGTCCTCGATCTTCAGCTTAGTCATTTGGCTCTGACCAATAGACGAATTCTTTGCGAACACTTTGGCGCCTTGGTTCCGCGCAACTGCGTCCCTAATGCATTTAGCACTATAGGAGCGCAGGTCGTGTCGCACAGATTTCGAGATTCGTCTATTGAGTTTGCCATATTCCGACATATCAGCTGAAGATTGCAGTATCATTTCTTTCCGGTCTTCCATTAACTTAATGGTTCCGTCTGAGAGCTTTTGAGGCTTTTTCCGGCGTGGGGTCTTAAAGAACTTAGACCCCACAGCTTGGACAGTTTCCACAAGCCCGCTGCTGATCTCGTCCACAGTTTCGCACTCGGCTAGGCACTGGAAGCGATTTTGGAGTTCGAGTTGAAAGTGTTCCGGGCTCTGGATCTGGGCAGGGCCAGGACGGAGTGTGGACTTCACCAGACGTGACCTCTCGAGCTTGATGTTGATATTCAGTGTGCCTCTAACAATCCGGTGATCGCTACCGGTTTTCACCCTACTGATCACGGAGACATCACTGAATATACGCTTCTTGGTCGTCATGATGAAGTCGATCTCATTTCTGGTTGAACCATTGGGGCTTATCCACGTCCACTTCCTGGTTGGTCGCTTCCGGAAGAAAGAGTTCATCAAAAAGAGTTCCTCCTTCTCCATAAAGTCGACCAACCGTTGGCCCCTTTGGTTCCGCTGTCCATATCCATATTGCCCCACTCTCAACTCATCGCCGTTCCTTGTGCCTACCTTTGCATTGAAGTCCCCCATAACAACGGTGAAGTACGTTTCGGAGGAATGTATGGCTTCAGATATCTCCTCATACAGAGCCTCTACTTCTTCGTCAGGATGTGTCGAGGTTGGTGCATATACCTGTATGACCTTCAGCGAATACCGATCGGTGATTCTGAGTATAAGGTACGCAACTCTACCTGACACACTATCGACCTTGATAACGTTGTTAACAAGGGACTTGCGGACGAGAAACCCAACACCACCCTGGGATTTTCGTTCTCCTTCCCGGAAGAAGAGCATGTTGCCAGAATCAAGGACTACCATATCCTGCCCCTCTCGTCGGATTTCTGATAGTCCCATGATGTCCCACCGCAATCTGCTCAATTCTTCCTCCAGCTCTACAATCTTTGCATCGGTCCTCAACGTGCGGATGTTGTGTGTTGCCAGGGCCAAGGTTCGTTGGTGGGTGTGTGGGTAGCCGAGCAACTGCCGGTGATTCTTCGCACCCCCTGCTCCTCCGTTACCTGACCAGCTACCCGTTGGGCCAGGGATAAAGGAGCTGCCGGGGACTGGGGGCCGTGGGCAAATATTGTCTGTCATGGGGGGGGGGGGGGGGTTTGCCATAATCCCCACGCTTGGCAGGCGGCTTGGGGATCGCAGCGGGTCACCGTTTAGCTAGAGGACGCTGCGGCCCGTCCTCCGGTGGCTGGTCGTAGTTTTAGGACATACCCGGGTCCGTAGTTTTAGGACATAGAGGACCTATAATTGTTTTATTATTTTTTAAGCCATAAATTATAAAGTTTATATTTGGATTATTATTTTCGAAGATCTTTATATCGCGAAAGGTAACAGGAAAACACATTCCAGAAATATTAAACAACTCACGATAATGAGGATAAGACGAAACTCTTTCTGCATGTGTCCTAGCTGGGTGGAGAGCAGCTGTCACGCACCATAAAAAACAACACTGATCTTTATTAGCAATATTAAGACATGCCTTTTTTAATTGAATTGATTTAGGCAATGGCATGAAACTTGAGCCTCCAAGTGGCTGATATTTGTTAAGATTGACCTCAATATGCAAATTGTTTAAAAATGTCCATCCACTATCACGATCTTCAAATTCTTCAATGCGTTTTTTTAGGTAATTAACTGTCTCAGAGTACATATTTTCAAAGTCGTAATTGTAATATAATATTTTATTTTTCGTTTCGAACGATTTAATTGATTGTGAATTATCTTTAAATTGTAAAAATGTTGCAAATAATTCAAAATTTATTTTCGCACATGTATGTTTTATAAGAAATTCATCTAAGAGCGACTTTAATTTGTTACGTATTTCATCTAAAAACCTATCCACTGACGTTAACTGAAAATCTTGTATGGCTACTATTTTATATGTCACGATACGATTGCGAAATGCGGATGTAACTATTTCAATACCTTCACTATGTTTTATTGACTCACAATTTTGCTTATGCAAATTACTTCTCAATTGACCCACCCATGATTTACTACGGATTGACGTGTTACATGTCGTACAGAAAAGCATTTTAATTACGATTAAAATATATTTTAACGGATGAGTTAAATGATCAATCAATGTCTTATCCAAATGAATATATTACTAAATATAGTATGTGCTACATTCAGAGTCCGGACCTAATAATAATGAAATAAGTACCTATAACCTATAAAAATTATAATATTATTTAAAATTAATTTTATCAGAATAGTAAACTGGTTCCGAATTCTCAAATACTTCCCAGGCTTGCGCCAGGAAGCCCTGCAGTGCTTCCCAGGACGGAGAGGTGTCGTCACACTGCAACCTTACTGACGCTAGCGCTGTCTTGTATTGAACCTCGACAGGGTTTGACACGTAGTCATTCGTTTTGTAGACCTTCAGGTCTACAAAACACACTTTGTCCGACCTGGGAATTGAACCCGGAACATTCAGGTATCGAGCCGAGCGCTTTGCCACTCAACCACTGATGTGTTGACTGAGAAATAAAACAAGGTATGCTGCGCACGGTGTCTATTCAAGGACTGCCTACACGCTGACTTACATTGGATATTGTCACTATACTTATTCTAGGTATACCCACATATGTATCACCTCCACCCTTAATCTACAATACACAATTTATTAATATTACAATACATTGGTAGAAACTTTTATTTAACAATATTTATCTTAAAGCTAAAACTAATACTAATCAATCAATATCCGTATCTTTCCGGCGGTCGTCGTGTCCTCAACGGCCTGGGGTGTTCGCCGGCAGTATCGGTTTGTATAGTGCTCGATGTTGGCGGGCTATGTGCGTGCGTATGAGTCTCCGGATGAGCCTCATCAATAAATACGTTTTTATCGCGCCCAGCGCCCCCGCCGCCGTCTTCGCTTAACCCTGTAGAACCCGTCACCTCATCCCCAGTAGGATACCTCGATGTGTCAGTTACTCCAGGAAAAACCACTGGTCCCCGCAATAAGCCCACTGACTCTTGTGCGACTTTAGTGCCAACTATTGGACCCGTTAATTGTAGTGATGGTTCTTTTTTGGACTTTAACTTAAGTTGGTCAATGTGTCGGTGTACCACTGTGCCATCCAATAATTTAATATTATAATCCGTGCAACCTAACCTCTCTACTACGGTACCTTCTATCCACTTACTCGGACCCTGGTAGACTCGGCACCAGACAGCGTCAGCGCACTGCATCGCTCGGACCGCGCCGCCGGCCGCGCGCCGCTGCCGCTCTTGCGCAGCGACCACCTGAGTCTCTCGCGCCGGCTTGAGCCGGTCAAACCTGGTACGCAGTGTTCTACCTTGCAATATTTGACTAGGGCTCTCTTTCGTCGTACTATGTTCAGTAGTTCTATAGACTAATAAATATCTTTGAAGGGCAAGATCAATGTCTAATTTTTGTGCTACCGCTTTTTTTATGACCCGCTTGCATATTTTAACTGCATTTTCTGCCAAACCATTGGAAGCCGGGTGATATGGAGCAGAAAATACATGTTCAACTCCATTACTATTTAAAAAAGTATTAAATTCCTCACTACTGAACGGAGGTCCGTTATCGCTCACTAGTTGCCGTGGAATGCCAAAACGAGCCCATATTTCCCGAATTTTTCCTATCACTGCTTTTGCCGTCGTCGATTGCATTTTACAAATCTCTATCCATTTCGAACAAGCATCTATCATAATAAGATATTTTTCACCAAAAATGGGACCTAAAAAATCTACGTGTACCCTAGACCACGGGCGGGTGGGCCATGGCCACGGCTGCGGCGCGTGATGCGGCGGCGCCTCGGCCGCCTCCGCGCACACGGCGCACGCGCGGCACATCGCCTCCACCGCCTCGTCGATGCCCGGCCACCACACGTACGATCGGGCGATACTTTTGGTTTTGACCATACCCATGTGGGTATCGTGTAACTCTCTTAGGACGATATCCTGATAATTACTCGGGACAACTAATCTGTGACCCCACATAAGACACCCTAACTCGATGTATAGTTCGTTACGTCTATTAGCATAAGGTTGAATTTCCCTTATCTCCACTTCCCTCGGCCAGCCGTCTTTAACATAACTTAAAACTCGACTAAGTATAGGATCTTTGCTCGTACCTACCTTAATATTCTCATATTTTAGAGACAAGGCCTCCGAAGCGAAGTGTAGGTAAGTCTGTTCTGGTACTTCGATTTCTCCGTTTGTGACGTCACGCGCTTTATAACCCTCAACCAAACGCGATAACGCATCAGCCGTATTTTTATCAGTACTAACATATTCGATACTGAAATTATACGCTGACAATAACAACGCCCATCTCTGCAGCCTGCTGGCTGTCATGTTGGGTACCCCACTGTTTGAGCCGAATATACTAACCAGCGGTTTATGGTCAGTGCGTAGTACAAAGTGCCTACCGTACAGATATTGGTGAAACTTTTTTACAGCAAAAACTATCGCTAACGCTTCCTTGTGTATCTGGCTGTAATTGTACTCGGCCATAGTGAGCGCCCGCGACGCGTAGGCCACGGGGCGGTCCGCGCCGGCGGCGGCTGCGGCGTCGCGCTGCGCCAGCACGGCGCCGAGCCCGCGCGCGCTGGCGTCGCACGTCAGCACCAGCGGCCGGGACTCATCGTAGTGCACCAGCACTTTACAACTCACTAGCAACTTTTTTACGTTCTCAAAGGCTCGCTGTTGCTCGCGGCCCCACACCCAATGTTTACCTTTTTTCAATAAATCATATAAAGGTGATAGATAGAAACTTAGATTTTTTATAAACTTACCGTAAAAGTTGATCATCCCCAAGAATGATCTAAGTTCAGAAATATTGGTGGGGGCAGATAAGTTGATAATCGCCTTAGTTTTATCAGGGTCTACTTTGATACCCTCCCTATTAATTATAAATCCTAAATATTTTACTTCTGTACATAAAAATTCACACTTTTTTTTCTTAATTTTCAAACCATTATTTTTTAGTATCTGTAGAACTGTATTTAATGTATCTAAATTCGATTTTTCCGAAGACCCCGTGATTAAAATATCATCTAAAAAAATTGTAACATTAGGTACATTTTCAAATAGTTTTACCATCAGTCTTTGGAAAATTCCAGGACTCGACGCCAGACCGTATACTAATCTATTATATCGAAAGAGGCCCATATGAGTATTAATTACTGTTAATTTTCTTGATTCATCAAGCCTTACCTGATTATATGCCTGTGAGAGATCGAGTTTCGTAAAAAATGTACTACCACTTAGCTCACTTAAGAACCTTATTCAACGTAACTTTATAGTCTGCACATATACGTAAACTGCCATCGGGCTTATGTACGATTACCAGTGGTGTGGCCCAGTCCGAGGAGGCGACGGGCTCGATGACACCCGAACGAAGCATTTCGTTAAGCTCGGCGTCCACGCGCGCGCGCAGCGAATACGGCAGCGGGCGCGCTCGGCAGAACACGGGCCGCGCGCCCTCGCGCAGCTCCAGCGAGGCCCGACCGCCGGTAAAACACCCCAGCCCGTCATCGAACACTTCACTGTATCTGCAAATAACATTATTTATCAGTTCCTTTCTTTGCGAGACGCTTAACTCTTTTTTTATTGAAACATTATTTACATTTATAGAAGGAATACGAACATTGAGCTCGGCGAGCCATTGTCGACCTAATAGCGAAGTTGTCCCCGTGTCGAAAACGTATAAATCTAATTTCTTTACCATTTTGTCGTAAGTTACGTTTACCTC
Source organism: Scoparia ambigualis (assembly GCA_963921215.1). Taxonomy (NCBI): domain Eukaryota; kingdom Metazoa; phylum Arthropoda; class Insecta; order Lepidoptera; family Crambidae; genus Scoparia; species Scoparia ambigualis. Next base: position 3,054,037 of record OY992514.1, on the reverse strand, counting down.
CAAATACCCTAACGGTTTTACTTTACTACCGTTGTAAAATTTAATAGACAAATTACATTTTTGTAATGGGACCTGAGGAAAGCTTTCTGTGTAAGTTTTATAAGCTATACATGACAATGGAGAACCTGTGTCTACTTCCATTGGTAACAGTACATTATTTACCTGAACCTGTATGCTTACCGGCCGGTATTGGCTTAAGGACATTTGATAAATAGGTTCGTCGTCCTCTTCGGTCTCGTGATGACCCTCTTCATCTTCTTCCGCCCAGTACGTCTCGGCTCGATCCGCGACCTTTGCCCCCGGCCGCCACCTGCGCGCGCGCTGGCCGCGACCCGCGCCTCGCCCGCGCCCGCCGCGTCTACCCGCGGCTTCTCCTACAGCTAGGTTTTCGCGGCAAACTCTGCGCAAGTGTCCTACTTTCCTGCACCTGCTGCACTCGTAAGATGTAAACCTGCAGTCACTCCTTGTGTGACGCAAATCTCCGCACGCCGTACAGGCGCCGACTTGCATGCGATTCACCGCTCCCGCTATGTCGGTCCCCGTAGAACTGCGTCGTGAAATAACCCCTGTGCTGGAGGCCTCGGAAGCCATAGTTCCTCCGATCCCGGCCGTCCCACCGCCGGCGTCGCCGCACCCGTGTACCGCGGCCGCGTCCCGCTCCGCCGCTTCAAGTGCACTCGCCAAAGACACCGCCTTCGTGAATGTTACGTCCTTTTCCGCAAACAACCGTTGTCTTATGATATCACTCTTGATGCCACACGCCAATTGGTCTCGTAAATTTTCGTTTAGAGTGCTTCCGAATTCGCAATGTCGTGACAGTCTTTTTAACTCGGCCACGTAGCAGGATATATTTTCGTCAACAAGCTGTCTCCGCTGACGAAACTTAAACCGTTCCGCTAAAATCGATGGACGTGGTTGCAGATGTTCACTCATTAATTTAACTATCTCATCAAACTTTAATCCCGACGGTTTATGTGGGCTACACAGGTTGACTAATAGTTCGTAGGCTTCTTCACCCATATGCGTAATTAACGTCGGCACTTTTAAATCGTCTTTTACACTATTTACTAAAAAGTACATTTCTAGTCTATCACAGTATGACTTCCAGTTCCCGTCCTTTAAATCGAATTCGTTAAGCTTTCCCATTATGTGATAGCAATCGACCGTTCTCGAAATCACTTTTTAAAAATCCACCCGTCGTCGCCACTGAGAAATAAAACAAGGTATGCTGCGCACGGTGTCTATTCAAGGACTGCCTACACGCTGACTTACATTGGATATTGTCACTATACTTATTCTAGGTATACCCACATATGTATCATCAAAAGCATTGTTCTAGAAACATTTAATTTTATAACACTGTACTGTGGCAAGGTACTAAATATATATAATTTGGACTTATTAAGGTTGTATTTAATTTGCTGTTTTTATTATTTTTTATTTTTATGAATTGTTTTGAATGTAGTTAATGTTATTTTTTTTGTTTATTAATGTGTTTGGTTTTACTGTTTTAATTAAATAAATAAATAAATTATAAAGAACACATTTGAGTTGTTTTCATAAGTTACTACTAAACCAGAACCAGACTTGGAATTAACAATGATAAGTAATAACAAATTTACCTGCGGGAGCCAGTGACAGTCTCGAGAGGCGAAGTCTCACAGGTTTTAGCAGCAGCGGCAGCAGTTTTGCGTTTGGTTGTGGCTGACGAAGACTTGCTCTTCTTTTTAGGAGGAGGTACCTCCGAAATCACGGAAGGTGCTTCGTACTCGGAGTCAGACCTATGAAATAAATAAATAATGTTTTAGACTACACTCGAACCTGTAAGCTTATTTCGTGTGGTACACCTATTCAAACGGATAAACGTAACAACAAAGTTTGTGTTTTCGTTGGCTGATACAAAACTGGTTGGTATACAAGTTTTCGTATTTGATAATTAATGCAAATTGACTATCGAAAACACAAACTTATACGCAACTCGCTGTAAAAATATAAATATTTAAAGGTTTTATTTTACTTACGCACATTGTTAAATTGATGAAGATATTCACTAAATAACACTTGACCTGATTCAGTTCCATCCATACAAATACAAATACAAATACAAATACAAATCTCTTTATTGTGAAATGTAGGTTAGTATACATAGATTGCTGTTGTTGGGTTTTTGGTGTTTCACTACATTTCCACCTTTTACAAGGTATACAATAATTTGATATAGTTAGGTTTGGAAAATCTCATACATTTAAAATTAATAGAAAAATTAATATTAAGTTAATATGACATAATTGATTATATTAAATTACAGTATTAAATTGTGTTAATTAGGTATAAAAATGTCAAATTACATACGATGTCCTCATTAAATTAAAATTAATATTAAATTGTGCTATAATAACAAAAAAAAATAATAATACATTCATGTCAAAATTTTATTCAAGTACCTATCATTTTTTGGAAAAGTCAGTAAGGAAGTCTTCGATTTTATAATAGACTTTGTCAATTAGAAGATTTAATAGTCTTATCTTGAACTGATTAATTGGTAACATTTTAATGTCATTCGGGATTTTATTAAATATTTTACTAGCCATACCAAAAAAACTATTTGAAAATAATGTTGTTTTATGTTTAAGGGCGCACAATTTATTCCCACGTCCTGGTCTATGGTTTCTATGAGCATTTATTTCTGAAAAAGTGGAAAAAGCATGTTGATTTTTTTTGACAAATACCGAAACTTCAAAAATATATAAGGATGAGAGCGTCAAAATATTAAGTTGTTTAAAAACTGGTTTGCAACTATTAGTAGGCTTTAGACCCTTTATAGCCCTTATACATCTTTTTTGTGCTTTAAAGACCAGATTTTTGTTACAGGAATTACCCCAAAAAATTATGCCATATCGTAATATGGATTCTATGTATCCATGATAGGCCATAACAACAGTTTCTGTGTTTGCATTTTTGGAAAGCTTGTATAAGATATAAGTAGACGTACTTAGTCTTTTACAAAGCATTTCAGTATGTGACTTCCAGTTAATTTGGTAGTCAATTTGGACACCCAGAAATTTAATGTTAGAGACTGATTCTATTACACCGTCATTAACCTTTAGAGTCACTTTTGGTAGAGGAGTTTTCTGTCTAAAATGCATAATTTTTGTTTTATTAGTATTAAGTATCAGGTTGTTTTTTTCCAACCAGTCATTAAGTTTTGTCATGGCATTGTTTATTTCTTCTTCATAAGTTTGACTATTAACACATTTGATAATGGCAGTGCTGTCATCGGCAAACATTATCATAGGGTGTTCAATAGACTTTGGAAGGTCATTTATATATATAATGAAGAACAAAGGGCCTAATATACTGCCTTGTGGTACGCCTACCTCCACATTTCTGCAGTCTGACGAATAATTCTTATTTATTCCTGATTTCTCACATAACTTTGTTACAATAGTATACTGTTTCCTGTTTCTAAGATATGACCTTATTAGATCATGGGCTACACCTCTTATACCGTAGCAGTAAAGTTTTTGTAGAAGTATATTATGGTCGACATGGTCGAATGCGCTTGACATGTCCATATATAATGCACATACATGTTGTTTAAGGTCAACTGATTTCATGACAGGTTGAAGAAATTGATGGATAGCCATATTTGTGCTTTTTTCTCTACGAAACCCAAATTGTTCTTTAGCAAACAAGTCGTACTTCTCGAAAAAGTTGTAAAAATAATCACGGATAATTTTTTCAAATATCTTTGAGAATACATTTAATTGAGCAATCGGTCTATAATTTTTTACGTCGGTGCGTTCTCCTTTTTTATGTATTGGCTTTACCATGGCAATTTTTAGGTCATCAGGAAAAACGCCAGTAGTCAACATCAAATTAATAATATGATTTAAAGGGTCAGCTAAATGTAAAGAAAATTTCTTTATAATTTTAGTGGGAATACCATCTATTCCAACACTCTGTGTCACTTTCAATGATCGTATTATTTTTAATACCGCATCGCTCGTACATTGTGAGATAAATATAGAATTTGACACATTACAGCATTGTGAAAAAAGAGGGTCATAATTTTTTAGTCGACGTGCCGCATCCACAAAGTAATTGTTAAATAGGTTTGCTATTTCTGTAGGATCACTTATTTTAACACCGTTGTTATTGTGAACTAGCTGTGCGGTTTCGGTAGGAAGCTGATGTTTGCTATTATTTATGACATGCCACGCTGCCTTAGATTTATTATTGGATGTGCTGATGTAGTGATTATTTTGGGCGAGTTGCGTGAGCTTTATGACCTTTTTATATCTGCGACAATAATTTTTAAGCAAGAATTTATTTTCTTTGGTCGGGTAGGATCTATACATCCATAGCAGCTGTCGCTTCCTCTTACTACAAATCCGAATACCACGCGAAACCCATTTGGGTTTTTTGTTACTTCGTATTGTTATTAACATTTGAGGAAAACAAAGATCGTGAAATAAGGTAATTAACTCTATAAAAGCACAATAAGCTTCGTTAACATCTTTGGCTTCATAGACATCACTAAAACTAAGCGCTTCAAGAGCTTTCTTAAACTTCTCCATGTTTTCCTCACAATAATCCCTTTTAATTATACGCCAGAATTTTAATCGACATGTTTTGTTGATAGGGCACTGTAAGGTTTGAGATGCGTGATCAGACAATGCAAGTTCGGTTACTTTACTTTTACTACCTCGAATGTTGTGTGCAAAGTTATCCAAGCAAGTCCCACTACTTAGTCTGGTAGGCTCTCTAATTTGTAACTTCAAATTATAATTTAATAATATATTTTCAAAGTTAATGGATATTTTAGTTTTCTTTAAAATGTCTATATTGAAGTCACCACAGATAATTATTTTTTTATTATTATTGCACAATTTATTCAATATTAAGTCAATCTTATTCATAAATAATTCAATGTCAGATTTAGGGGGTCTGTAAATACACACTAAAATAAGATTTTCACGAACCAAGCTTACCGCACAGGCTTCAAAAACACATTTAATACAGAATTTTGAGACATCAATAACCTCAAAATCAAAACCTTGGCGAATCATGATGCAGGAACCCCCTCTACGTTTGTCCCTTGTGTAGCTGGTTACCAATTTATAATTATGCAAATTCAAATTACATAAGTCCTCTTTGCACATAAAATGCTCTGTGATACATAAGATATCTACGTGTATGTTTTTTGAAGTAGTTTCATCATACATTGCCACTGTCAACAAATCTGTTTTATTTAATAGGCCACAGATATTTTGGTGCATTACAGTTATATGTTTAGACACGAAAAAAGCTGTCCCTGTCAGATACTACTTGAACAGGTTGAATGGAATTTTCACTGACTTTCAAGTCTGAATAGTATTTCTTAAGTTCTGTAATAAATTCATTCAAACCAGTTACTATCTTCACAAAACCTCTATTGTTTACATTTCCCTGCCTAAAAGAAAACATTTCACGTGTATATTTCAAGTTTATACATGAGTCAAGCAAGTAAGCAAAGCCATAACGACAATTACTGACATACAGACATTTATTAAAAGTTTCAATTCTGTTGTTAAATAATGTTGCATTTCTATTGATTTTAAATGTTGGAGAAACCAGTATAATATTTGTATGGTCTAGTAGAATAAGTTTTTCTCGTATAAATGCTACAAGTTTGCTATAATTTTTTGTCGTTTGGAAATCCATTTCACCTATAAATATAACACAATAGTCGTTTAAGGTATAATCCTGTAATTTTTGTTCAATATTTGTTAACAATTGTGCCATACCTGCACCTGGTGATGAGTAATGACATATGTAAAAGTTATTATCAAACACTTTCTGCATTATTCCTAACACTCTATTGGTATTGTTACTACTTAGCACTAGTAATTTATTTTTATTTATTGTACTTAGATTATTAACACATTCTGTGGTTATTGTCGACGTATTGACATTTGTTACGAAAGAAGTTTGTGTTGGTGGTGTTGTCTGACTCGTAGCGCCATCTTGTGAGCTGCTGCACCTACGTAGTGAGCTTGTATCAGACTCAGTGACGTGCTTATTCGTTCCGAAGGGGAAGGCGTTTTGTGTTGGCTGACTTATAGCGCCATCTTGCGAGCAGCTGCATATCTTCTGTTTAGTTGTTTTATCAGTGATGTTTAATGAGCTCGAATCAACAAAATGCTTTATGTTATGCTGATTTGGAGTTTGAAAAAGTCCCCGAGTAGACAGTTGAATTCGCTTCGCTGTCGGTGTATAGAATTTTCCTGTTTTTATATTAGAAGGTGAGGCACGCAAGGTTTGAAAGGAATCCCTGAGCATTTTCAACTTTTTTTCGCATTCCATATTTTTTGCTTTTAAAGAGCAGTTTTCACTGTTAAGGTTAGATATTTCTTCATCTGCACTCTGAAGTTGCAACCGTAATCTATTTATTTCTTCCTTAAGAGGTTCTAAGCTTTCATTTGACATGTTTGGTAGGCTAGTGGAGCTACCATCTAAGATACTGTTCAACGTTGAGTTTGCATTACTATCCACTGTTTCTCCATCAAAAACATTTGAATCGTTGCTGAATGATTGTGTTCTTCTGTTACGACGAAAAGTTATATTTTCAAAAAAGTTCATTTTAGCGCCCCCTTTGTCACGCCGAAGGAACGTTTGAAAACTCGTAGGTGCGGTAAGAACCGTTTGCTAATAGTCTATTTAATTAACACCCCGTTACATAGATGTCGTTGTTTGGAAACGACTTTAACTTTAAATTTATAAATGTCAGTTAAAAATGAGTCATAAAAGAATTTGATGCACAAAATAACTGCTTTAATTTTGCATTATTAGTCTAAAAAGCACTATTTTATGTTTATTCACTGATTGCTATGTCAAGAAAATATCAGAAAAATTCACTGTCAATAAGATTTTTATCACTCAGCACTGCTTTTTGCTTAGTTAATTTGATCGGTGTTATTTTTGTTGATAAATTGATGTAATATCACTGACTTTAGTTAGATAACACTAGCACTTGAGCGTTGCATACTTGGCAACGGTTTAATTAAAATAAGACAGCACTTAGTCATTATTAATATAATCATAAATTAAAACTATATTTATGACTTGTTGTTGACTGTGACTTCGTTCGCATAGAAACTATGTGACTATGTAGGTACTACATAAAACTTTCTAAAAATGTAATCTAGAATAAGCCTTATAATATAATATCAGCTATCTGCTAGTCAAAGTATCATCAAAATCAGTCCAACCGTTTCAGAGATTAGCTGAAACTAATAGACAAGAGAAGCAAACCCTGGAATATTATTATATTGAAATGAAATATACTTAATTAACATTTTAAATGCTTCACATTATTCTATTAAACTTAATTATATTTATGACTTGTTGTTTACTGTGACTTCGTTCGCGTAGACATTAGGTAACTATGTGGTTACAGAAAAAACCTACTAAAAAAAAATTCTAAAAATGTAGTCCAGATTAAGCCTTATAATATAATATCAGCTAGTAATATAAGACTAGAGCAAACAGTCAGTATAGCAAACAGTCCAACTAGGTAGGTCCAACTTTAAGAAAGAGGTCAATCGTCGAATCCAACTCGGCTGGGCAGCGTTCGGTAAGCTACGTAATATCTTCTCGTCCAAAATACCGCAGTGTCGCACCGACACCTGATATCAATCTGTTTGGTGCGTGATCTTACCCACGGGCCGCAGGGAGTTACTTACCATGGTTTCCCCCAACCAAACAGTTAGGAGGTGTTCGGTGTGTGATCTTACCACGGGCTCGCACTGACACCTGATAGGAATCTGTTCGGTGCGTGATCTTACCCACAGGCCGCAGGGAGTTACTTACCATGGTTTCCCCCAACCGAACAGTTAGGAGGTGTTCGGTGTGTGATCTTACCACAGGCTTGCACCGTCACCTGATAGGAATCTGAAAGGGATCACCAATAACTCCCTACTGTCCTCCAACTGTGGGCACATGGGTACGGTAACAAGAAAGCTGGCAGCTACCTCTGCCAGCGTATTAATCTGGCAATTCAAAGAAGTAATGTTGCCAGCATTCTTGGAGGCTTCAACAAGGCGAGCACTTAATTATTTAACAATCTGTCTTGCCTTCGGCCTCCATGTTTCCATTGTCAGCAGCGCAAACTTCACAAATACATATTTATAGCCCACGTTCGCGTACTTGAGCCGTTTGGTATTTTCAGTGGTTTCCGCAGCAGCCCCAGCATGAAGCGAGGTAGCGCGTACATGCGAGGGAACCACGGTGTCTGCTTAGGTCGCATACCACAACAGGCAGCTGCCAAGCTTCCATGGTCCAATGGTTATACCGTCAGGTATTTTGCCATTGTTGCGTGAAATACCAGCTGGCTTTAAGACAACTGTTAAGCCAACGGTGGCAAAAGCACAGCGGATGATGCTGTTGAGTGAGGAGTGCCGTATCATACGACCAGCACTATGGGTGCATGAGGGGCCCTGGTAGCCTAGCTCGTCGACAGCCTCTTCACACACACAACGGTGGACTACCCTGGTGCAAGGGCGGAAGTAAATCGCTTGAGTGAGAAAACAATAAATTTAATAAAAACTTGACAAAAGCGATATAAACATATCTTTGGTACTTCTGGAAGTGAGAAATTCGAAATGAAATATATAAAAGCGTTCTCATTAACATTCAGCAAAAGTCGGCATCGGCTATAAAAAAATATGGGATTATTGGGTTAGTTGGTTGGGACAAGACACGTTGCTGATGTATTCCTTAGTTTATCAATTAATTTAGACCGCATTAATTATTACTTAATTAAACAAGAACCTCCGGAAGACAAGAACATGAAAGCGTAAACGTTTTAAATATTAAACAAATTTTACATTTAATTCGTTGCTATCAGACGTCCTTAGCTCATCAACATTATTAATGTAACGCAAGCTCATATAATTTCAACATGTTAAAGAATAACATGAACGAGCAGTTATTGAAAAATTATGTTCACAAGGACACGCAAGCTTATCTTTTCCCATTAAACAAATACAATCTATGAGTTTCCTTTCCAAATATACTATTAGATACAACTTCATCAACCCAAACAGTGTTTATTATGTCTGTGCGTTTATTGCCACTACAGTATTCGTTGGCCTGTATCTGCTTAAATATGATAGAAACATAGTCAGAGGTTTTCTCAATGCATCTATCTTGCATTATTCCATATTTTTCAACACCATTTTACTTTGCATTGCATTCTTCATTTCCTATTACAATAACATGATTCAAGTTGACAACAACATTAACTTGATCTTGAATATTCAACACGCTTATGACTCCTTTGTGTTTGTAAAAAAATTTGCATTTTTAACAATTTGATCATATGGAACAAGATATACATATTACTTTTGACATGCTTATACACAATTGTATTATTTATGAATTTCGGACAAATGTGTCATACAGTGTCAATGTTATATTTTGATGGCAACTAAATCTATGGAATAAGAGTGATGAAGCTAATATTAATGGATATAAAACTCTGGATATCGGAACTTAGACAATTTTCATTAAGCAAGGATCAAGAAAAGCACTGGAAGATAATACTAAGTCTTAATTCAGCAATTTGAAAGCTCTTGAGTGTTATAAGAGCTCTCTTGGACTTTTGGTAAAACATTAAAATGAACAACATACTTATCTTTTAAACCACGGATTAATAACATGTATAATTTCTTTTACAGCTTCTACTAGAAATATGTTTTGAATTCTTCCATGTGTTAATATATTTACAAGTAATGGTTCTTACATCCATTTTGAGAGCAAAGATTTCCCATCATATAGAAAGATATTCGATAATGTCTCCCTCTCAGAATGGATGAAGGAACGGGTCCTGTGGTACTAAGGAGCTGCTCCTCATCGACATAGCCATTACTGCTATGGAAACGTTGAAACGTTGAATTTTAAGTGCCGTAAGTTTTTTTATAACTCAACTTTACATAATATTTGGTGTAACGTATGTTTGTAATTTATTTGTGCAATAAAGTACTTATTAAATTATTTAAGACTTCGGAAGACAAGTTTCGGCTGTTGTCGTAAAATGGTCTTCTGACGGTAGATGGACGGTAGATAGTAGGTTTGTGTTTAACACAAACCTACTATCTTCAATATTGCTGTTTGAACAGGGCAAAATCTACAACTGACACAAAATATGTAATAGAAAACATGTAACAATTAAGTGTAAGAAGTTTTTTTTAAGCTTGCCGGAGTTATAGGTAGTATATTTTATTTAAAGCAAGCCGTTCGGGAATATGTACTTAGTACATTTTAACAGTGTTGAGGCTTTCTTTTACTCCACGCTAGCCGTTTCATAGTTTCTAACTCCACTTGAACTGTGTTGAGGATTTTTTACTCCACATTAACCGTGAGAGGCCATACCTATTTCACCCTAACAGTTTCACGTTTCTACGTCCTCCGTGGAACAAAGCAGAGTCTCAACGTTGTTGAGGACGTGGGTTCGATTTCCACCGGAGGTGGACATGTTTTCAAAGTTTCGTTATCTTCGGGTTTACTTATCACTAATGATTTTTTGGTGAAGACATCTTAAACTATGTCATTAATGTTTACAATGACTCAACCAGTAGCGGCAGAAACGAAGCTTGGCCATTCGCGCTGCTTGCAGCGCTAGCGCCTGTGCCCGTGCCAGCTGCGGCACTAGGAACTTTGATATGTCCCCGTATATGACGGTCAGTCCGACGATAGCCTGCTTTCATTGGACACCCATAGATTTTACAATTTCTCAGAGAAAAACCTCATAAAAAATAAAGGGTTACTCATATTAACAATTAAAAAAAAATAATAATAATAAGTACTTACTTAAATAAATGGAAAAAAATAATAATAATAAAAAATGGTAATAATGTACATAAGCCTCGAAGCTCCAAAACTAAATAAGGAAATTGAAAAAATAATAATAATTATAAGCTCTGTTGAAGGTAAATATGAATAAAAGTTTTAAAACTACACTTTCTGAGCATAATAATATTAAGACTCCTAATGCCATAACCAAGTTTGATTCGGAAAGAAAACAAAAATCCAACGCTCTGTACAGGGTCCCGGGCTGATGCCCGGGTTGAAGTTGTGATCAACTTCGAGGTTCTTTAAACTCTAGGGGGGGGGGGGGGCACTGCGCGTAGTAGTATCATCAGCTATCGAGCTGCGATCAAGCCCACCAGCACCATTCACACCGCCGAGGGCCTGCCGAGGTTCCGCCGGATATTTGGCAGGGAGACGTTGGAATCAGAGCTCCTGCAGTCACTTGACCTATTTTTATGACTGAATGACAGAAAGTGTGAGCTCACTAGGGATCGTAATGTTTTACATTGGATTTGTAAATGTAATATTCATTTTCCCGGCAAACCTATACAAAACAACTATACCCCAAAACAATGTCTGTTACTTACTATCTAAATCTATGTAGATAAAAATGAATCGCCAAATGTGTTGCTAAGCGCACGAAAACGGCTCGACTGATTTGTCTGATTCTCTTTTGTTGTGTTTAGAAAGGTCAGGAAAAGTTTACAAAAATAAAATGTTAAGGATCTCACAGATTCACTTAAAATTTAAAGCAGCTTCAAAATAATTATATTTAAAAGAATCGAACTGCCCTTAAATTATTAAATCACAACTACTATTGTCAACAATTGATATTCAAGATGCTTATTTTTAATTAAGTATCTACTGCAATTAAAGCTGATCGGAAAAAGTTAAGGTTTAGTTTGAGGCCTCAGTTGAATTTAATGTTTTTCTGTTCAGCCTTTGTTTGCACTATTTGTGTTTGCGAAATTACTGAAACCGGTTCTAGAACAATTGCGCATAATATTTGAATTTTCTACAAGATTTGTTTAGTTTATGTTTTGTACCTACATTGAATAATAAAACTACGAGTACAAGCACCTTTTTGGAGTCATAGGGTTTGTCACAAACACTTACAAAAGCATTAATAAAAAACCGAGCAACAGAACTTGTTTAATAAGGGATTTAGGTAGATGAATTGAGGACTATTTGACTACGGCATGCACAGCGGCCGTTGCGGTTTGATGTACCTACCTACCTACACCAAGTTGTTTGAACAAGAGAAGTTCTTAGCATTAATTGATTCAGAAACTTTTTTGTATTCGCATCCTACATCCAGTCTTGTGAAAACATTATACGGATATACTTAGATACGGAGTAGGTAACTCTCCTACCATGCATTTTCACATATTATTAGTTTGTTGGCAAAGCCATAATTTGACCTTACATACTCTTACAAACGCAGAATGCATCACAAAATCCTGACCAAGCCATAACAAAAAAAAACAGTCAACATTTAATATAAATTGGATAAAGCAGAAGGTATTGTTGTGGTTTGTTTTACAGATCAGAATTTACATCCTTGGTATACAATGTGGCCCAAACTTGTTGTCCAAGAAAAAATGTTCTTCGGCCCTAAATAATATTTGTTATACCTAATTTCCTTCCACTTCTAGATAGCCTTATCCAGGTGGCGCCAAATTATAAGTGAAACGTTGACCAGACATGGTATACCACGAGCATCTTGAGATAGATGTTTACATCTCTTGCAACAAAATCAGTAACATTAAATCAGTACTGTATTTGATAATATCTTGGTAGCTTTATTCGAAAAATAATAACTTGAATCTTTTCAAAGCTGATAGTTATAAAGTTATCATTTCTAACCAAAAAGTTTGAAGAAGGTTCTATGTTGTTTATATACGCATAGGTCCACTTTACCTGTCATCTAAGGGAAGTAATTTACTTTACATGAATGACTGTGTTTAACACAGTTTTGTTAAGTGTACACTAACTAAGATTTATTTCTCCAAATCAAAAATACAATTCAACATGGGACACAAATGTCATGTTAATTAAACCATATTTCCAGGACTATCCTTAGAATCAGATCATAATCATTGATTTGTCACTTATGATTCTTACACTATATTTTCTATTGTTTCTGCTCAAAAAACGCAGTCTATTAGTTTAATCTAAAATAATATATCAATACAAAATTATGTGATTGTGATTGAAATTACCGACTTCATTTAGACTTCAGGATCCGCGTTTGGCAACCGCTATCAGATTGTCCAATATTTGTAGGAATCCCAGTTATTTGTTGCTGGCTGTGCCAACCTCATAAAAAGGCGGTCACAAACATTTGTTGCATATAAAAATTAAAAAAAAGGATTCCAAGACAGTGGATGACATGCCGATACCGATATTTGTCTGTCTATTTGGAGCTCACAGTCACAATACTCACTCGGCATTTACTGCTCACACTGCTCACAGATCTAGTCTGGAGGTGTTTCGCAGAGTTGTTGTGGGCTGAGTCACTTAAATGTATTTGTTAATACTGTTGAAAAAATGTTTAGGTACAAATCAGAATGAATTTGTCAATGCAGTATTTACACAGCAAAATAATAATACTTATTCAAATAAATAAATGAAATTGTTAAAGTCATTGTTTAGAAAACGACCAATGCATCGATAGCCATTAAATGCATCTTTTAAGGTTTAAAGGAGGCTTAAGCACCTATAAAAACTACCTTTAAACCTATTGTAAAGTTTAAATTGACATAATCTTTATTTTTATTGTGTTAACATTACAATGCTCTGAACATCTGCATGTAATAAGTAATCGTCTTCGGTTGAGACCCGAAGTATAATTAAGAATCAAACGAACTTACCTTGTGAAGTTTGATTCCAATTATGCGAGGGTCTCAACCGAAGACGATTACGTCAACCCATCCCTCCCAACCCAAAAAATAAAATAAAAAATTGTGGAGGATAACACAAAATTCTCTGAAATAATGACGTCTCGTGACGCGGGGTTGCCAGTGCAGGGAACGGAAATAATATATTTCTTTTTAGGATATATCTAAAAGTGTGAGGAAGATAGCACCATCTCAAGTACTGCTGCATGTAATAAGTAATCGTCTTCGGTTGAGACCCTCGCATAATTGGAATCAAACTTCACAAGGTAAGTTCGTTTGATTCTTAAATATCTACCTATTGTAGCGATGACGTGATTTTAATGACGTGTTTCTATTTTTATTGTACCTACTCATTGTTTTTTAGTAATGTTAATAAAACCAAGTTCAGTCATTAAGTACCTACCTAAGATGTCTTCTTTCAATATAATTTAATTTAACTATTCTTTTACTATAATTAATTAGAGAGCTTACAATTCACTTTGGCATTTACAGATGGGACCAAGCAGCTCTGCAAGAATGTGATAAGAATGAACAGCTTATTTCAAAAGATGACTGCAGGTTCTGTATTTACCGTCGTATCACAATAACTGTTGGATACGATTAAGAATTTTTTAGATGAAAGTTAATTTATTCAGCCCGGTCATCAGTCAATGTGATCTTGTTCGTGGGGTTTTATACCAGGCATCCGAACAATTAGTTACGCATTGATTGTTGGGTATGCAAAAGTTTAAATAAAATAAATTCCGGTCAATTCGGTCAATGCGATCTTGTTCGTGGGGTATTTCATAAAAAAATACCAGGTACCTGAAAGTAGTTGTCTGTTTTCATATTAATTGAAAAGTAAGTTGATACAGGAACGACTTGTAAAGTTTGGTTTTCATATATCTGTGGTATTGATACGATCTTCATGATTTCGTAAGTATCTCGACTGATGAGGGGAAGTTTTAACTCGAAAATCAACATGTCATCTAACATTCTTGTCCGCACGCGAAGTAATTCATAAACCTTTCTTAGTTCAGTGTGTATATTGTCGACTGGCAGCAAACCGTCCTTGTTAAGTTTTGTTGAAATAGTGCTCAGCTCTGTGATCAATTGTTCAGGTGATAGCAGGTGGAAATTAAATCGTCCATGATATAATATATCATGGACGATTTAATTTCCACCTGCTATCACCTGAACAATGTCGCTCATGGTGTCCAATAACGTCGTTTGAATGTTTTTCAGGTTACTCAGTAAGTTGTTTGCTATTATAGCTCCTGTGTTAAATGAGCTGACTAAATGGTTGACTTGTGCTTCGCTTTTTAGTTTGTTGCAGGCTTGGTCTAATAAATTCATATGTTTGTTTATTGATTTATGTTGTTGATTAATTGCGGCTTCTGTGCGTTTTAAAAGATTATATTCAGCTTCTATTATTGTTGTCTGATTTTTCCAAAGTGACACCATGTGTTGTTCATTTTTTCGAACAATAGCGATATCCTTTTTGTACTGTTCGGCGAATCTCTCATCCAATACGCCGAACAAACTGTTTGCAACGTAACCAAGGCCATTGATAAGGCCGCGCTTACGACGTTTGGCAGGTCGGGCTCGTTTTTGCTGACCGAGTAACAAGGTGTCATAGTACTCTAGCTCCGTAAACCCGTGACGTAATTGTAATAATATAGTATCACAATGCGCGTGCTGTTTGATAGTATGTCATGTCGTTTTTAGTGATTGTAAATAGTATTATAACACTTTTGTACCTTGCCAATAAGGTTGCATATCGTAATACATAACGATTTTCCATTCGTCTCGAACCATTATCATGTCTGAAATTTTGTCAAAGTACAAACGTTGATTTTCTCGGAATTGCGTCGAGTTGATAGTGCCTTCTGTGCTTGATATTACATTCATGAATAATAATAGTATTATTGATACTATAGACATCCAATTGAACTTTCGAGCAGAACTGTACTTCACACGAGGCGCAGTGTTACTTGATGCATGGGTGACGACTTTACTGATAGTGACGTTCGATTGCGACGTAGTTGGAGTGACGTCACGCTGTGTTGATGTGGGCGAGTTGTTGTCACTTTGATGTTCTAATAGAGGTGATATCTTAGTTATTGGTCGTTTAAGGATACCATTCTTGGTTTTTAGTAATACAACTCGAACATATCCATCTCTGCCGGGGTGAAGCTCAACAATTCTGCCAAGCGGCCACTTTCCTGGCGGGAGGTTTACGTCATGGATGATTACGACGTCATTGATTTGAAGATTGGCTTTTGAGTGAAGCCATTTGCTACGCGCTGAAAGTTGACATAAATATTCTGCTCGCCAACGTTTCCATATGTCATCAAAGATTTTTCGTGTGAGCTGCCATCTCGTGCGTAAGTCTCTTTCAGTTTCTATAATTGTTAAAGTCGGCTCAGTTGCTAGAAAGTGTGATGGTGTGAGGCAATCCAGGTCTTCAGGATCTTCGCTAAGAGCACATAACGGTCTGGTGTTCAGGCATGCCTCTATTTGGGTCAGTAAGGTCGTGTACTCCTCAAAAGTCAGTTTTTGTTCACCACTCTTTGTTTATATTCTCAGGTACTTGCTCATCCCACTGAAGGTTAAGTGACCAGACACTTTGAAACAAAAGTTTTAGTTTTGTTGTAATTGGTGCCAGCCAGCCAAGAGGGTCGAAAATTCTGGAAATGTTTGATAGTAATGATCTTTTGGTGGCTGGTTTTGTTGATTTCAGATCAATCTTGATTTGGAATGTGAACTGATCCTTCTGAGGGTGCCAGCGCAGATCTAATGTTTTGGTTGATTCTGAGTGTCTGAATTCAAATGTTTGTTGATGTTTTGAAATGACGTCCTCTGATAATTCTGGTTTGTTCGACGACCATTTTCTTAAATTGAATCCGCTCGATTTAAGTAAATTGCTGAGGTCTGTTTTAAACTGGATGGCTGATTTCAAATCATGATGCCCCGATAGAACGTCATCCATGTAGAATTGATCTTCTAAAACTTTTGCTGCTGTAGGATAATTTGAGCGTTCATCTTCTGCAAGCTGCTTCAATGTCATCATAGCCAAGAACGGTGCTGATTTTGTACCATATGTGACAGTCGTGAGTTGATATTCACGTAAGACGTCATTCGGGTTCTCTCGCCAAACAATTTTTTGATTTTTTTTGATCGTTATCATTGCATAAGATCTGCCGAAACATCTTCTCAATGTCGGCTGTGAAAGCATATTCATATTTTCTCCATCTTAAAATGAGTGTAAATAAATCATGTTGTAAATTGGGGCCACTGTACATAAGTTCATTTAAACTGTAGCATGATGAAGTCTTCGCTGACGCGTTAAAAACGACTCGTAACGCTGTTGTTAACGAGTCCGCCCGCAATACACATAAGTGAGGTAAAATGCAATCTGGCAATTCTTTGTACACACACTCGCGCATGTGTCCCAATTGAATGTATTCGTTAATAAATGATTTGTAACCTTGCGCAATCTGTCTATTTTTAGCGAATTTATTTTCTAGTTGGAAAAATTGTTCGACAGCTCGCTTCTTCGATTCTCCTATTTTTTCTTCGATGTCTGATCTTAGAGGCAGCCTCACGACGTAACGACCATCGTCTCTGCGGAACGTCTCTGATTTAAATTGTTTGATGCAAATGTCATCTTCAGCTGACATATTCGTGATGTTTTCCGAGATTTCCTCCATGGCCCAAAACCTTTGTATGTCATCTATGTTATTCAGTACGACATTACATTGATAGGACTTCACGTTTCCGCATAGTATCCACCCTAGGTGGGTTTGCTGGGCTACAGGTTGTGACTCGTGCTCTTTTATTATACCGGCCATGATAATATCTGAATATACGTCGGCGTCTAGTAACATGTCGATAGGGCGGCTGATGTTAAAATCTGGGTCAGCCAACTGAATATTCTCTAGGTATGACCATGACGGTTTGCTAAAGGTTTGGTTAGGTAAATTGTTTATCAAGTTCTTCATTATAAATACATCAGTGTTGAAATCTGAGTACAATGAAGAGGCTGTTATGTTGATCACACCCCTACTGTTGTTTTGGTTGGTGCCGACTCCAAATATAACACCCTTGCATGCCCGACGTAGAAGATTTAATAGTTGAGCAGCATTCTCGGAGATGAGGGATGCTTGGGATCCTTGATCGATAAGAGCTCTCATCTTGTATATTGATCCGTTATCCGCCTTTACTTGAATGATTGCAGTGGCTAGTAAAATTTCGAAAATGTTGTTGTTCGAAACATGCGTCACATTAGTTTTCTGTTTCTGCGAAGTCGAGGGCAATGGACTTGATTTGTTACTTGAACCGGTCAACGTCGGCTGATAGGCGTCATGTAGCAGCGTATTGTGACGTGCGTTACATACACCATACACGACACCTTGCTTCTGAAAAACAAGTCTTATCTTTGTGATCGTAAAGACAATTCTTGCATAACTTGTACCTCTCGATGGTATTTAATTTAGTTTCTGCGTTAGCTTCTAAAAATGTATTGCAATGAAATAATTAATGATTATCTTTACACAGCGGGCAAATATGACTTGTTTGTGTCCTTGTTGTATGTATAACTTTTGTAAACAGGGTGGCGATAAGGCTTGTTTGATTCTAATTTTGATTAACGGTATTGATCTTGTTTTGATGTTGAAATAGCTTTCTGCTATGTTGATGTTGATAGTTGCTTGTATCTTTTCCACTAGATTGCGAAAATGATCGAGGTGCGCTCTGCTTACGACGGGCCGACTCGAGTGACGTATATTTATTTTCTAGAAACTTTAAGAACTCTGTTAGTGATGGCAGCTCTCTCGGTTTCTCTAATGACTCGATATACTCGCTGTGTGTCTGAGTATCCAGTTTTTGAGCCAATAAATGAATGATGAGTGGATCCCATGTTGATATGTCCACATTGAGATTCTTGATAGCGTTCAAGCATTCGTTGGTGGTATCAAACAAGTTTTTTATAAGCGTGTCTGATTGTTGCTGCATATTGGTTAATGACAGAAGAGTATTAATATGAGAGCTGAATATCAGTTTAATATTATTGTAGCGGTGATTTAGAATATCCCAGCATACTTGATAGTTTTCTGAACTGATATTAAGATGTTGAATGAGGCGCTCGGGTTCTCCTTTAAGTTTGCTTTTCAAAAATTGTAGTTTTTGGGCACTTGACATTTATTTATTGTTGTGTATTGTTTCACAAAATAAATCTTTAAATGATGTCCATTTTTGATAACTGCCAGTGAATATAGGGACTTCAATTTTCGGGGTGCAGTTTTCACGATGAGACGCTGACATGATTTTGTTGTTGATTGATTTTTTCATGCATAAAAATAGCTGCTCATATTTACTGAACGTTTTCTCGTACTCTTCATCTTCCTCATATGATTCACTATCTATCTCCCAGTGCAGATTGTCAATAGTGGTCCACCTTGATTGGATATTTTTTAAAACGTCTTCGGCTTCCCACTTCTCTGAGATACTTTCAAGGTCAATATTCGCAATGGTTCGTGAAAATGCTTTAAAATTACTCTTTTGCTTGCGTAACAATTCTTCTAACTTACTGGCATTACCTCGAGATAACGTAGATTGCTCTCTAGGGGTACGAGTGGCGGATGATTCTTGATTTTTTGGATTCGTGACTCGATGACGGGTTCGCTGGCGACAGATCCCTTGTCTTCGTTTCGCCGGTATAGTATCGCTCGATGGTATTTCTTGTTTCTTGATAATAGTTCATAGTTTTTGATAAATATTCTCAGTAAAATAGTTAACGTCGCGTTTCTCAAACTCACATAATTGCAGATGATTTGCCTGGAACTCTTCCCAATAGGTATCCAGTGTTTGTATGCGTTTCTTGATATTAACTGAAGTTCTACGCTCCAGTGGTTCTTTTTTGAAGTTGATGAGAATGTTCTCCATAGCTCCCATCAGTTGTTGTTGTTTTGCTAAAATGTCTTCCATGGTGCTCATGATTCATTGATATTGAGCTGTTAACTGTTGTGCGCACCAGTACCCTCTTTACAATATGTACGGGCTCGTCTCATTTCAGCCGGTGAGACCCGCTTGTGGGAGGCCAGCCAAACCGATTCGCTATCGCAAAAGTGCACAAGAACACACACTGTGAAGATGTCGTTTGCAGCCGTAGATGTCAATGACGTAGACAGATGAACGTGTCCACAGGTTGGTGTCCGTGTGTGCAGGAGTAGGCAATCTACAAGTATTACGTCACACTCGCGAACTCTGATCCCGCTTACACGGAAGCTCGAAGGACCATAAAGATGTATGATCTCGCGATCACACAACTTAAGATGATAGAAAATGATACGAAAATCTTGATATGATAAAATGACTGATTTATTTAATTGCTACAATGAGTAAGTCTACATTGAATGCTATGCAAACGTGTACTAATTAATTAGGTAATTGCCGCGCCCAGGTAAAGCGCTGACACTACAATATTGTATAGTGCTTGCACTGTACACTTATCGAATGTTCTATTGTATTAGGTTTAGAGAAAAACTGAATTTTACCATGTTAATGTTGTTGAAAGTAATTATTGTAATGATCATAAAAGTTTCAAATGTCATTCCATTGTATTGTTCCATTTGGGAAATTGTTTAATGTCAAATCATTTTATTATTCAGTTTCTATGTTATGACTATTAGGGGTGGATATTATTACATACAATGAAGCCTAGCATTCAAAAATGTAATGGTAGGTATTGCAATAGTCTTATTTTTATTATCGTGTAAAGAAGGTGTAAAGTCGTTCGATGTAGAGAAGTTTTTGGTTTTTATTTTGTGAGACTTGCTTACCAACTCATTCATATCTTTATTATTGAAGTTTTGCATTCATGGTGCTGTATAGATAACGGATAAAATGGTTCGAATCCCACTCGAGCTTTCTGCGACTGCGACTGCGACTGGTTGATTTTTTTTAACATTTTATCCGTTACCAACTCATTGTTTGTTTGTTAGGTCTGTTTAGATTTATTTTAATATCGATATAGTGTTGATATGATCAATTTAAAAATCATCTGTTTAATGCAAGATAACTAGAAAAATGTATGAGACTAAATTTTAATTACTTGTTTGATATCAAGTGTAATAAGTAGGTACTTATGTCTAAAAATGTTTCTTAGTTTAGGAACAACATAGTAGTCGTAGGTCTAATGCTAAGTATCAATAAAATTCTTATAATGTGCAACTCAACGATGGGTCTCGTTGTAAGGTGAATGGCAGAATCATCTCAATAACTTCATATTTATAAATTATGTATTGTATGTTTATGTATATATTTATATTATATTTATATATGCATATATTTAAAGTGATCTATACCTACTTTCAAAATATAGTGTTTATAGATTTTACTACTTATATGTTTTTGTATTAAGTATGTTTAAAATATTTAAAAGTATACCTACGCTTCCACTTTTATTATCGCACCTAAATGCACCTACCATGTTATCTTTGCACCACCCTATGGTTGACTGGTAGAGAATGCCTCAGGCATTAAGTCCGCCATGTAATGTTATGTTGCAAAAGTTTAAATAAATAAATAAATAAATAAGGTAGGATGGCCGAGTTGTTAGGAAACTTAAATTATTTAATCAAGCTGTTGTATTTTTATAACTTTAGTTCATATTTTGTAAGCTGGCATCACTGCCACCATCTTTGTTTTGTCTGTCACGTAGACAGTTATTTGTCTACGGTTTGTCAAATCGTCTTTACAAAACCAAGATGGCCATCGGGCAGCGCCCCTGTCGTCCGCAAGACGTTGCGCTGAGAAGTTGTGTCGGAAGGAAGTTGCTGTGAGAAGTTGTATTGCTGTAAAAGTTGTTAAAAGTAATAAAATGGCGATTTAATCAAGAAAAGGTTTTAATTTTTGCACCAACCGTTATACTAATAAGGAGCGCACGCGCGCGCGTGCGTTCAGTCAGGGCCGATGCTGGCGAAGAGGCCGATGCGATGAGCAGCTCAACCTTTTGTAGCGCTGCTGCGGGGTGGGCGGGGGCGGCGGCCGTCTCCCCGCGTTCCCGCTTGATTAAGATGGTCTTCCACATCTCTGCTATAGTCTACGTTAGCGTAGACATCGTCATGATTAGTAGTTCTACTAATGCATCCTCTATAACTAGTAGTAAGTTGACTACCTCTTGTTTAAACTGAGGTTTAAGACAAAAACCAAGTCCACATCCATTAATATTTATACATCAAAATATTCAGGGTTTGGCTGGCAAGGATTTAGAATTAGAATTAATTGCAAAAAGTCAGGCTATTCATATATTTTGTGTAACTGAGCATTGGCTAAAAAGTCATGATACGTCTTTCCATGTAAATAATTTCCAACTAGCAAGCGCGTACGTACGAATCAAAACTATTCACGGCTATCATTTAATACTAGTTGGTAATAATATTAAATACAAGGAACGCAACGATATTGTATGTCTTTCAAGGGAGCGTAACATTGAGCTATCATTGTGAATTCTATAGTTTTGTAATATATAGTATGTGTATACTGACCCCTACCAGATAATTTCGATGTATTTGAGTCCGTGATGGAAAATGTACTCAATAAAATAAAATTGAAAAATAAATTTGTTGTAGTATGTGCGGATTTTAATGTAAATATTCTAGAAAATACTTCAGGAGTGTTCGTCTTCTGGCTTTATTTAAATGATTTAATCTAAAAAATCTATTTCTTGAACCCACTGGAATAACTTCACATTCGGGCACTTGTCTCGATGATGTTTTTACAGAATATGACCCTGTATCTAAGTCAGTTATTAGTAGTCTTACATCTGACCATTGCAGTTTAAAGGTGAGCTATGATTTTGATGTTAAGGAGGAGCCTAAAACTGTAACATGTAAACCAGTTACAAAAAAGCGAATGGAATGTTTTAAAACCAATGTAGCTTGTAAAATTGATACTTTGCCCTTTGTACAAGATGATCCGGATGTACATAGTAATCTCCTTAGTTTAATAAAAATGTGTTTAAGAACCGCAACTCCAGTTGTAGATCTACTTTTAGTAAAACCAAACTGTTTTTCATGAAAAAGTTTATTAATTGCAAAATGAGACAGTAATTGGTTGTAAATAATTATCCCAAAAACTTTGCTAAAGGCTGGTAATATAGAAATTGGTCAAAAGTTAGAGGGGTTGTTTTTGTCACCAGCTTTAAACAATGGAATGATTTTAGCATGCTTCATTAAATTTGGAAAAGTTCCTTATTCAAGGCAATTATTGAAAATATCGGCCAATTGAGGAGCTAAGGAATTAATAATTGTTTGAGCAACATTTGTAGAGACACAGATCTTCTATATTTTTAATATTTATTGTTTTAAAAGCTTTTAAAATGGTGTCAGTGTTTAGATGTCTAAAACTAAAACTGTCACCGCACTTATTAACACTTGACTCGAGGAGAGCGACAGCAGTATGAGAGCAAGTAATTTGTTTGTCGGTGTCACTGTCAGTGTCAGGTCAGTCAGTTTGTTCCGAATTTCCGGTCCGTGTTGCGTTTCGATGTTGGTGTTTGTTTCTTCGTATGACCGTTTTGTTTTTGTCTGTTTGATGTTATTTTTAATATGTACCTACTAAGTACATACTAAGTAGTAACTTAATGTGTTTTTGAATATATTTTTTTTCTCATGTGTCGTACCGTGATGTCACTGCTGTGTACACCAGAATTGGTATTAAACCAGTACAGCAGGCCCGCTTGCTGCTTATTCTGAGTTGTGCACAGTGTTGGTATCACAGAACAGGGCGCAATGTATTGTTTATTATTTATATGTTTGGTTTTATATTGTATTGTTCATTTGTGTGTTTGAAGTGTGATTTCAATAAATGTTTTTCAATTTTTATATATATTTTTTACATAGTAAGCAATTTGGTTGTACTAAGGGTCGTTCCACTACTGATGCAGGTGTTGCTCTAATAAAACATATATTTGATGCCTGAGAGTAGTCTCAAAACGCTCTTGGAGTTTTCTGCGACCTGTCCAAGGCTTTCGATTGCGTTTAGCACCGGACACTAGTAATGAAGTTAAATTATTATGGTCTCAAAGGTTTTGCGCTTAATTTGATACAGTCTTATCTTAGTTCTAGAACACAAACTGTCGATGTTAATGGAACTAAGTTATCCGATTCTGATGTAAAATGGGAGTTCCACAATGGTCAATTCTTGGCCCTTTCTTATTTTTGATATATTCTTGTCAATGACTTGCCATTCTTTGTAAAAAAGTTGTGATATTGTATTATTTGCAGATGATGCTTTACTCATTTTTAATCTGACTAGGTGTTAGAATAATTATGACGATGTTAACAATGCTCCCTCAGAGGTACTCAGTTGGTTTACTGCTGATAATTTACAGCTTAACGCTAAAAAAACGAAATTTTTTTATGAAAATTTTATCAGCGGCGAACGCCTTTCGCCGCTGTTACGGCGAAAGGCGTTCGCAGTAACAGCGGCGAAATAAGGGTTAGGCAGGAGGTATAAGGGAATAAAGTACTTACAGGGATGATGAGTCACAGGAACCGGGGGGGCGAGCTGACCACGGGAGGCGAGGTAGGTTGGTTTCCTGGCGCACAGTCACTACACTACACAATAGGCATTTAGGCGGTCTCTTCACATTAGGTTCAGGAGTCACTATAATAAGGGCAGATACCAGCGCGCGTATTTTGTGGGCGTCTCGCGTTAGCTAGCAGACACACGAGTCGCCCGCTCGGCTCACGAAACTAGACAGGCGGACGCGGTCGTCAACAACCGCTGAGTCAACCGCCATACATATGGCGGTATGGTTTGAATGGCCGTCCCGGCTTTGGCGGGAACATCCTCCGGGGGCCAGGGGGGGCTCATCCACTGGGAGCCTGGCGATCCGGAATACAGGCCTCCGAAGATGTCCATTCGCGGTGTCCAGGTCTACCACCCGCACGACGCCATCCTTCCCAGGCAGGGTGCGAGCAATGCGCCCCAGTCTCCATTGGAGGGCAGGCAGGTTGTCCTCCTTGATGAGGACGAGCTCGCCAACTCGGGGAGGGGAGGATGGGGACAACCATTTGGAGCGGGTTTGGAGGGTATGAAGGTAGGACTGGGTCCACAGCGTCCAGAAGCGCTGGGAAAGGGCCTGTACCATCTGGAATCGCCTACGTGTGGAGATCGGCCTATCTTCCACGGATAGTTCGGGAAGGGCCGTTAGTGGGCGGCCTATAAGGAAATGTCCGGCTGTAAGCGGCTCAAAGTCTGAGGGATCAGACGAAAGTGGGCAGAGAGGTCTTGAGTTGAGGACCGCTTCAATTCGAGCTAAAAGTGTGGAGAATTCCTCGAATGTGAGGTGTTGTTCGCCAATTACGCGATATAAAAGTTGCTTTGTTGATTTTACGTTGATCTCATGTAACGCACCGAACCATGGTCCCTTAGGGACGTTCAACAACCAAGTAATGTGCTGACCAGCGAGCTTGTGCGCAATCGTGTCATTATTCAAGGCAAGAAAGTTTTGTACTTTGATGAGGTGATTTCTAGCGCCTACATAATTTGTACCGCAGTCCGAGCGGATGAGAACCGGGGCACCGCGGCGTGCTATAAAACGCTGTAATGCCGCGAGGAACGCTTCCGTGCTGAGGTCCGAGACCGGTTCCAAATGAACCGCCTTAGTCGAGAGGCACACGAATATACAAAAGTACGCTTTTAAGAGTTTAACATTACGTAGGGTACTAGATTTAACGAGGAATGGTCCGGCGAAATCGGTCGTGACTTGACTAAATACTGGCTGAGGCGTAACTTTATCGGCTGGCAGGTCGGCCATGAAGGGCGCTTGCGGCTGGGCCCGGCATCGAAAGCATCTAATGCATTTAAAAACTCGGTGTCTAATAATACGGCGCGCGGACAATATCCAAAATTGTTGGCGTATGATAGCGTGTAAAGTGTCAGCGCCAGGGTGGCAGTGTATTTTGTGGTAGTGGTCAATGATAAGGTCTACAAGTGGGCTAGAGCTGGGAAGTATGAGCGGGTGCTGCGCGTCATATCGGATAGACGCATAGGACAGTCGTCCACCAACTCTAAGGAGCTCATCTTTAATGAGAGGTGACAGCCGCTGGAGTCTGACGGAGCAGATTTTGCCAGTTTGAAGGCGGTGGATGTCCTCCGCAAACTCATTGTGCTGGACACTGCGCACCCAGTAAAGTAGGGCCTCTCTTCGTTCACTGACGTACAAGGGGCCTGAGCGTCGCGAATCTGGGTGGTGTCTGCAGTTGTGCAGAAAGCGTTTTAGACAAGCTGTCAGTCCGACGAGCTTGTCTAGTGAACTGAACCGAGTGAGCAGGTCAAAGTCAAGACCGGGCACTGTGACCAGTGACGGGACGTGTTTGGGCTTAAGGCCGGGCAGGGCGTGATGGCCCAGAGCTAAGGGCATTGCAGGCCAAGACTCACAAGGCTGTCCAAGCCACGTGGGAGACCACCATAGGTCGTGGGCTGACAGGGATTGCGCAGACATCCCTCTGCTTGCGCAATCTGCCGGGTTGAGCTGGGAGGGTACGTGTCGCCAGGTACATTCTGGTGAGCCTGAGCTGATTTTGACTACCCTGTTGGCTTCAAAGGGTTGAAGACGGTGAGGCGGTGTATAGAGCCAGGCCAGGACTATCGTACTGTCTGACCAACATATATGTTGTTGTATACTGATATGGGCCGATAACTGAACCGACACACGGATCATGAGCTGGGAGAGTAGGGTGGCGGCCGACAACTCTAACTTGGGGATTGTGAGGCGATTCTTGATTGGTGCGACTCGCGACTTGGCAACAATCAAGTGTACTAAAGTATCTCCGGAGGCATCGAGCTCATGGAGGTAAACAACGGCGGCAAACCCGGCTTCAGAGGCATCTGCAAACCCGTGAAGCGAGTATGCAGCTGAGCCTTTGCTTGCACAAACGTGCCGAGGGAAGCGAATGCTAGACAACAGCGGCAGATCCTCTGAGATGTGGTGCCACTCCTTTTGCACTTCAGAGGGAGTGGGCTCATCCCATTCCAGCTTCAGTAGCCACAATTGCTGAAGCAGCAGCTTTGCGCGGAAGATAACGGGGGAAACCCAACCGTTTGGGTCATAAAGTGAGGCTACGGTGCTTAAAATAGACCGCTTTGTGACATGTGTGATGGGGGGCAGAGAGATGCGGTAGGTGAACTCGTCTGACTGAGGGCTCCACTGTATACCCAAGACCTTAATGGACGTGGACTCTGGGTTCATGTCGAAGTCCTTGGGCATGTCGCATTGGTTGTCGGGAAATCTCTCGAGCAGCTTAGGCGAGTTAGATGTCCACTTACTGAGCTGAAAGCCGCCTAGGTCTAGCAGACTTATCAACTCGTCCTGAAGTGCTTGGGTAGATTCAACCGTGTCACAAGATGTCATCAACGAAGATAGACTTGCAAAGAACCTGAGCGGCTCCAGGGTAGCGATGGCCTTCATCATCAGCCAGCTGGAGCAGGGTGCGGATTGCATGATATGGGCTTGATCTTAAGCCGTACGTGACTGTATTGAGGGCGTAGGTGAGCAGAGGGTGATCTGGTGAGGACCGCCATAGTATAAGCTGATACCGTCTCTGGTCTGGGGCAACCAGCACATTTCTGAACATCCTCTGGATGTCAGTGCTGAAAACGACTGGATGCGTTCTGAAGGACATGATGATGTCCACAATGTCCTGTTGAAGGGCGGGGCCTGTGTGTAGGCATTCATTTATGCTGACACCATTGGAGCTTTTGCAGCTACCATCAAAAACAATGCGCAGCTTGTCCGACCCTGACTTAAATACGCCATGGTGAGGGATGTAGAAGTGAGGTTTATGGGCGAATGTATTTGGGTGACAGGGAGCCATGTGCCCTAAGTCGATGTATTCGGCCATAAAGTCGACGTATTTAGAACGCAGAGACGGGTTCGCCATTAGCTTCTTCTCAATATTGAGGAATCTGCGTAACGCGATAGGGTGAGTTTTGCCTAGTTGAGGGGCGTCCTTTAGAAAGGGCAGAGCAACCGTATATCTGCCTGAGGGATCGCGTGTAGTGGTAGAGCGGAAGATTTCCTCGCATTGTTCCTCCAGGGGATCATTATGAGTGTGAGATTGAGGGAGGGGCTCCTCAGACTCCCAGAACCTTTCCAGACTCTGACGTATGTCCTGGGCTGATTCAGCTAAGTCTGGTTGTGAGCTGACGACGTGAGCTGAGTTAACCTGCTGCGCCGGCTGCGCATACAAGTCCTCAATGGGTCCTATCAACGCGAAGTCGAAAATCGTGCCGAAGGCTATGGGCTTGCCCGGGCCCAACGAGACCTTAGTCCCGTCCAACAACGTCCGATCCCAATAAGAGGTCGATCGGGGCTGGTGTGTGGTAAAGCTGGTCAGCCAATGGCACGGGTGGCTGGCCTAGTACGTGGGAAATGTTTGGTACCTTCTCTAAGGGAAGGTAGCCAGTGACGTTTTTTAAAATGTGAGCTGTGGCAGTAATTGTAGGAGTATCATTGTGAGTGGGTCGGCATACTATTGTTATTGCCGCCTTTGACTCATGTTTGTGCTGATTCCCAACTCCTGTAATTTTTAAAGAAGTGGGTTTTGATGGCAGGTTCAAAAGTCGTGCCATGCGTGACGTTATTAACGTCAGCATACTGCCACAGTCCAATAAAGCTCTGGCTGTGTGAAGATGGCCATGTACGTCCGCGACTCTTAGTGAGACGGTTGGCAACAAAATGGGTGTGCCAGTGGGCACAGAAGGTGAGTGAGCTGATTGAGTATCAGCTGAAATTGTATGAGCTGAGTATGTATCAGCTGTGTGGGCATGGGTTGACTGGGCATGTTCTAAATCTACCTCTTCGCTAGGGTGCTCTGTGATAGTAGGGAGGGTCATAATTGCTGGCGGCGTTCGCGGGGCCTACCTGGCGAACCGGACCTGGGCGGGCTGGCTCTGTGAGCAGAGCTGGGTCGCACCTGTTTAGCCTGTGCGGGTTCGTGCCGCCTGCTGTGTCTGGGACGCTCCCTCGAGTGCTCTGTCAGCTGTGGTGGGGGTACATGTACAGACGACGAATGAGCTGAGTGCGTTGGGCCGTCTGGTCGATGGAGGGACGTGTGGTGGTTCGTGCTCCCACAGTTCTTGCATGCCCCCCTTGACCTGCACTCGCTCTCGTAGTGACGGCCGAGACAACGCTGGCAGCGCTCGCGTGCCTGTACAAAGTAAGAAAAAATATAAAATTAATACTAGCGAAAAATAAAGCACGCTACTTGACACGCGTGGTGAGCATGCACGAGATCTGAGCCGATTTAACACGACACGAACATAAAAATTTCATTACAAAATAAAACGGGAAAATAAATCTCTCGTCATAATACCACACGCAACGCAATAGTTTAACTACTAATTAAGTCACCGTTAGGAGTATGAACAACGTATCGTTAGGCAAAAATCGTTTGGGTACACACACAAGCCCGCTCAGATTACAACAACATTACATCATTGCATCACACTTTCGATTTGTGATCAGACAATTGGATGCATACACAAAATCAACAATAAAAATAAAATAATATAAGTGTACGTTGGCCAGCTATACTGACACAAATGATTCATAACTACCTCACCAAATTTTTATTGGGACAGGGTAAAGTTATGTGAACAAACGAATTTAGAAATGATGGCACAAATTAGATTATGGGCGGAAACAATTATTTTTTAGTGGACTGTAATTAAAGGAGCTGATGGAACGTGAGACCAAGTTAAGGTGAAATGGTAAAAGAAAACTTGTTACGGGAAGGTCGCCGGTATTAATATTACCGGTTCGAAGATGACCAGAATGTTACGGCGAAAGGCGTTCGCAGTAACAGCGGCGAAATAAGGGTTAGGCAGGAGGTATAAGGGAATAAAGTACTTACAGGGATGATGAGTCACAGGAACCGGGGGGGCGAGCTGACCACGGGCGGCGAGGTAGGTTGGTTTCCTGGCGCACAGTCACTACACTACACAATAGGCATTTAGGCGGTCTCTTCACATTAGGTTCAGGAGTCACTATAATAAGGGCAGATACCAGCGCGCGTATTTTGTGGGCGTCTCGCGTTAGCTAGCAGACACACGAGTCGCCCGCTCGGCTCACGAAGCTAGCGGCGGCGGGTCGCGCAGCGGTGGCGCCGCGGCAGACAGGCGGACGCGGTCGTCAACAACCGCTGAGTCAACCGCCATACAGATGGCGGTATGGTTTGAATGGCCGTCCCGGCTTTGGCGGGAACATGTATTAAATTTACACTACCAAATGTCAAGACCGAACAAACCGATGTTAGAATGAATGGTGATAAATTAGATTTGGTAGATTTGACAGTTTTCCTAGGGATAACCCTTGACTCAAAACTCCAATGGAATCCGCATATATCGTATTTTGCGGGCAATTTAGTTTAGTTTCTTACGCGATTAGAAAAATTAGACAATTAAGAGATGCTGAAACTGCTAGGACTGTTTTCCATTTGTGGGGAACAGCGGCTGATGTTAAAACTATATATTTTACAGACTCGAGCAATAAGAACCATTTTTAGACTGGGATCATAAACTTCTCTGAGAAATATTTTTAAGGAAGTTGGTGTTCTTACTGTTGCATCGCAACTTATTTATAATTGCATAGTTTTTGTGCGTTGCAATATTAACTCTTTTTCGAAACATGGTGTTGCACACAATTTCAATACTAGAAGTAAGTCAAAACTAGTAATGCCACTGTTAAGGTTACGGTACTGTTAAGGTACATTTACCTTTAGATAAGTTAATAATCATGTAAAATCTTGTTTACTTAAGAAAGGTTATTAAACAGTCAATTAGAAGACAAAACATATCACATCATAGCCTGGTTATAATAATATGTTCACATTATATTTTCTTAGCAGTTATTTTTATAATAATTTATTTACGCTGGTATGATAGCCTTTAACAGCAGTGTCTTAGAGACAAAGGTACCTACTGAAAATTTATGATGCGTTTAAAGATGTCTTAATGTTCTCTTGCTTTCGTTGGAGTTGTTCGAGTGTGTCATGCTCTCTCAAAGTCTCTCTGCGGTGGTGGCATGTGCGTCGGGTCGTTACGTTCCCCAAAATATGGTTGAGCGAAGCGATGGCTAATTCACATGTCATACTCGTGAACGGGTGCCGCCTGTAGAGGCTGGTCTTTCTTTTTGTTTCCAAGGTACTTTTCAAGACGTTGTTCATTTTATTTTAAATCGAGAAATACCTGTTTTTTATTTAACTTTTGTATGTGTTGTGTTGTCTTGTAATCGTATTAAATGTTTTTTTTTTGTTAGTAGGAAGGGCATTTTCCAATTTGTATTGACGCTCACAATATTGTATGATTTGGAAACGACATATTGTTTTGTAAATGTCGTAACTTCTATATTATTATAAAACTATGGAGTTTCTGGCGCCTGTTTTTTTCAACTGCTAAAAGATTTCCTGAATGGGTGGGCCGGGTGGGTGGGTGTTTGCCCATCCGTCCATTAAGTTTAGACGATTCAAAATGCTCATTTTAAGTTTACTGAATAAAGAAATTTTGATTAATTGATTGAAATAAACTTAAAGTTAATTTCCAATCAATGTATATAAATAGTGTTAAATTTCTTAGATCTAAGTTAAAAAAACGTTACATAATGGCGAGGGATGTTAGCAAAGATCTGGGTTGATTTTTATTAACTTAGATTACCATTGAATCTTCTGCTTATTCACAAATTATATTAACGTCACCCAGATAAACTCTACGAGGTTTTCGTGGTGCGGTTTCTATGTTCCTAATTTGTATTCTTTAGGTTTAAATAAATTGAAAAAAAAAATATTTCACATAAAACATGAATTCTTACTAACTCTATAATGAATCTAACTTATCGTCGAACAAAAATAATTAAGGATAATGGTTAGTGTTAAGTAATACGTTTATATTACTTTTCACTGGTCCATTTCATAATTAACTCAGTAACATTGCAATGACACGAATATGACAACGTCAATGTTGGTATATTTGTTTATAGAGTGCCACAAAATTTATTAATTGAAAAATGCCATGGCATCGCGAGTGTTTAGTACAAAATTTGTTAGGCGACTTAAAGATTGCGATGTTACCGCATCTCTCAAACCTGTGAATGTTGTGCAAGCTTTTGCGTTTGCTTCCAAATACAAAATAGTTAATAGTATCGTAATACCCACTGACTCTAAAGATTATATAAGATGCGTCTTAGGCAACCTTTTTTACATCTCCGTGAATATGATTTCGCTATACAACGATATCAGCACAAACACTTATAGAGATGTATTTATAATTTTTTACTTTATCAGCGAATACCTGTTCCGTTTCATCGGATTCGCTATTCATATAGCTGTGCACAACATTACCCACAGTCAACGTTATCTGGAACTCATTGTGAATATCCAAACAGTAATAAAAAAGTTAGACGTCAATAATAGTTTCAAGAACGTCCAACTCCATTTTTATGTCCATTTATTTTGTTTGTTGCCTTACTACGCCCTTAAAGCATATATGTCTTTAGCATTTGATGTAGAGAATTATGTATACTTCAGTGCCATATGCCTGACTACATCGATATTTTTTGATTTTAATATCATTTATGTTTGTCATTTACTGAAGATATTGAGATTTTGTGTTGTTTTGTGGACTTCGAGGTTGGTGAATCAGAATGAAGTCTTAAGTTTGGAAGATGAAAGGCAAACCAATGACAGAATGTACCGCCTGTATTACGCTTTACTGGATTCATATTCGAAAGTAAAGAAGGTTTTTATTCTGATGGTTAGTATCTGTAATCCTGCCACTGGATCATTAAATCCACCTATTACGAGTAAATGCAAAAAACAACTAGTTTAAGAAAGCAACTGAATAAAAATGAATTATTCCATACATTAAGGTCGAATAGGTTTTGCAGTTTGTATGGTCCAGTTGCGGGATTATATACCAAACACCCTGTGTAGCATCGAAATAATGAAAAAAATATTAGCTGATGCATGTTAATTACTTATTTATAATTATCCTTATTTGTAGAGTCAATTGTACATGCAACCGTGTCACGTAACGTTGAAAGAAAAAAAAATTGGTGAACAATATTGTTTTGCTAAGTAACATTTTTTTATTACTGACGTTTCAAACCCTTTACAGGGTCACAGGGAGTCTCCCTATTTTATCCGTATAGTGTTTCATTTCGGTGAAGACTGTTTATGTTATGAATATTAAACATTAATGTCAATATTTTTTTTATTTTTATAAAACAGCATATTTACAATATAAAATATTATTAAAATCTTAACCTTGGCTGATATCGGTAGCGGGGACACACCCAAGCTACTGTTATTGTGTTATATTGTGTGAGTGTAAAAAAAAGGGCCAAGCGCTTTTATTTATTGGTTATAATGTTTTCCCTATACAATATAAAATTGACTTGGCAGACATCTTATCTAAGTCTGTCGCCATAACAACGATGTTTATAGCATTGTTGTGTTACGACAAATTGAGATGAAATAGCCAGTTCCTCAGTGGTAGAGGATTTCGGGTAAAACGCGCTTCCACCTTCGGCCTTATCGTCACTTACCATCAGGTGAGATGAAGGCCAAGCGCTTACCGGTTGCCGAAAAAAAAGATAACATTTGTAACAATTTATCATAAAAACGTAACACGTTTTTCATAAACTTAAATAAAAATTAATAATTGCCACAAATGTTTTGTTCACTTGAGAACGGCTTCACTATTCGGCTAATTCTATTTTTGTTGTGCTCGTCAAGGTTTCAACCGTCCACGGTTACTTGCGTAACCGAGTGACATATAACCCCTTACGTCCACGGTTACTTGCGTAACCGAGAATTTTGCAATTTTGCAAACTCGCATTACGACCACGGTGAGTGTAATTACTCAAAACACGTATTACGTAGGCCCATTAAAATATTTGAGATGATTCTGTGGTTACTAATTCAGTATAAAAGTAAAAGAAATCTATTTAATGGCAAACATAATTTTACAGAAAAAAATAATGAAATTGGCGAGAATTGACAGTTCGCCAAACCGGAATTCTGCAACGTAAGCGTTTCTAAAAATGTCGAAATACTCTTCTACTCACCGTATTTCCTAAATAAGTGCACATCAAAACAATCGCATACTAATTATCGTTAAGGATTATTATGGTTTGTTTACATTTGTAGACAGTGACATTCCAATATATATTTTTTTCTGACCAAGCGCCATAAACACGGCAACATTCTTTGTTAAGGTTGTTGCTCACTACACCTAGTTCGTAGTTCCGCAAGAAAATTTGAAGTGGCTCTATGGATATCAATTCATCCGTAGAGCAATTGAAACTATGGCATAGTGTACGAGTACCTTTAGTAAAAAAATGAAATTGTTGACAATTTTGACGGTTCGCCATTTTTTTTGCATAGGATTTTTTTGTGCTAATAATGTGTTAATTACTCTTCGTAATCATCGTTCTTCCCAATAATGTGCACATCAAAACAATTGATATGGTTTTAGCTATCGAAGATGATATGATTTTTTATAGTTTGAAACAGTGACTTCCAAGTAACAACGACTTCTAAATGTCGATATAAAAAAAAAATTTTTGTTTTTTGTCTTGGAATCTTCATTTTTGTCATTTTTGTTATAGCTTTTCGTAATTAACTGTTAACTTATTAAAATACTGAGTTTTCTAAGCATTTGGTACGTAGTTTAGGTTTTGATATAGCTTTAGCAATGGGTTAATTATAAGCTTTTTTGTCAGCTCGGGTAGTCTCGGTCAGCGTCGGGCAACTTTCGGACAGCTGTCAGAATGACTGGATGGTAGCAGCCATATTATATATACGGTCGTGGACGGCTAAGTGGTTATGAAAATTTTTGGAAATTCGTCACGCGGATATGTAAGGGCTGTTCACGCGGACGAAGTCGCGGGCGGTCCGCTAGTTTATTGTAACTTTCATTAGTACTACATTAAATTGAATCCGAATAATAATTTATTTATATGAACAATTATCGTTATGCTTTAAAAGTGGTTTTCTTATTTCAGGTGACGTTTTATTTCTTTTACAGTTTCATTTTTG
The DNA here is from genome assembly GCA_963921215.1 of Scoparia ambigualis. Lineage (NCBI taxonomy): Eukaryota > Metazoa > Arthropoda > Insecta > Lepidoptera > Crambidae > Scoparia > Scoparia ambigualis. The sequence goes on along the minus strand of OY992514.1, from coordinate 3,019,197 downwards.
CATTGACGTATGTCATTCTGATGACGCACGTCATTACGCTTGTAGCCCAAGTAAAGATCGATGAGCTTGAGGTAAATTTATTTCAATGAATTAAAGTAAAGTTCAGTCTGTATACTGTCCCACTGCAAGAGAAAGGGCTCCATATTGAAACAAGTCATCGCTACAATTTTATTGATAGCTATTGGCCTAACCACTACGCTTGCCAAATAGGACTTAGTAATCTCAAACCCGGGCTATGCCTAAAAAAATCCGAAAATACCTTGCCCGGCTTGGGAATTGAACCAGGGACCTCCGGATATCGAGTTGAAGATTTGAACGATTCAAAGTACTTATAAATTAAGTTTTTTCTAAATTAAATAAATATAATTACGACGGCTGATAACACCTACTCAAAACAAATTTTAAAGACTCAGTTAACGAAACAGCAAAGAAGAAAGTATTAATAAATTATACGTAATTTAAATATAATTTTCAACAACATCAAACAAGATAATACTTGTTTGAGCAGGTTAACTTATCTCATATTGTTGACGGACTTAGATAAGATAGGGGTAGCTAGCCAGGCGGACTTCAGAAACGCTGGCTCTCAGATTCGAACAACAAAATAGAACTAACGTAAAACAAAACACTTGAGCGAAAGTTAATAATATAATAATAATCTTTTTTTAGGCACTACCTTTATTTTTATCAACCTTCTTCCTAATATCGGTGATAAAGCACGTCATTCTGCAGACTGAATTATGTTTAGAATGTGATTTATTCTACATGGCCATAAAGAATGTGGATATGACATGTCTACAAAAACTGAAGGACCAGTGTTCAGGTGAGTAATCATTATATAGTATCAATCGCTATAGATTGGTGGAAAGATTAGTAGAAGTAATATAATAGCCTCTCTAGGGTGTATGGAAATAGGTATGAAATCCCGCAACTGGAACATTTTATTAAGTGCAAAGAACAACAACTTGTATGGGAACCACTCTAAAATTGAAAACAAAATATAAGTAAGTTTTTTACGAATCTGCAAGGTGATTCAGCCAATAACAATAATTTGTAGCAATGACTTGATGAGCTTGACTTATCCCCACGTGCTATTGTAGCATTTGTGGTACGTGGGAGGGCTGTGCCCAGCATTGGGACGTTTATAGGCTTATGATGATGATGATGACTTGATTTCAATGATGGAAGCTTTTCAGTAGTTGGACAGTCTATAAGATGTACTTTTTTACCTTTTTCAGAAAGCGAAAAATGCTTGCTCAAAAACGTACTACGCGTGAACACATCGGAGTATGAGATGTTCCATCTTCTTGGCGTATTGTTCGTTGACACAAAGCTGATGTTGTATTACTTGGAAGCGCTCGCGTCATGGACGGTGGCCATCATCCAAATTCCAGGATTGTAGCTTCAGATCCCCCTACTATAGATCCATTGTATAATATGAATAGAATATAAAAAAAATATTGCTGTATTTATTTGTTGACTGTGTACATTTATGCAGGTTATAATAAATTAGAATTTTCTTAAATCTAGTTCCAACAGTTTGCTTAGATAGCGCATGCAATTGATAAAGAAATAAAGCACAAAAAATATATAGAGCACGGGTCAAAAAATTCTATTAAAATATAGAATGTTTCATCTATCAACCATGTTTTTACATAAATTTTAAGCATTTTTGAGTTTAATCCATTCAGTTATAAAAACAGATGATTTAATTCTCTTAAACTAAGCTTGATATGCTAATATTTGGAAATAAGCTACCTATACCTATTTGTTGAAAAATAAATTATTTAATTCACCTAATTATTTTAATATTTTATATAATTGAATTGAAATTTAATAAAAACATAATAAGAAAAATTTTAAACACTGAAAAAAGACGACAACCTCTGGCGGGAATCGAGCACCGCACCTTCCGCATTCCGGGCGGGTAAATACATTAATCTATAACGCAGCTTCATATTATATTAAGTATATTTAATCGTTAATAAAACGCTAAAATATATAAAAACATTAAAAAATAATTATTATGATAATAATCTAATATAACATAAATCATATTATTTAATTTTATGATATACTTAGTTCGTATTTTATTACATAAGGAAAGAGTGGAAAGAGGGTAGGAAGGCCCTTGTCCAGCAGTGGGACAAGCCGGGTTAAATAACAATAATAAATATTAATTTTATTATTAACTTAATATTTTTATTTTATGTGAATTAATAATTTTATGAAAGGGTTGAGGGAAGAAATCACAAAAACAACTGATTTCAAATTGATTTGATTGAAATTGATTAATGCATTTCTGTTTCAAGAGTAGCCTACCAGGAGTTTTGCTAAGAGCAATAGTTATGATTTCTCATGGGCAAAATTCGGTCAGATTTATTTGCGTTAAAATGACAAAACTGACGCAATCTTAGTAAAAAACGAAGATATGTTAAAGTCCTTAAAATGACTGTTGTGTTTACATTTCGGCTGCGATTGCCTTTGTTCTTTTTTTTCTAATATGTTTGTTTTAATGCATTGTTGTTTTATTTACATTTATATTACCTTGTACAATGACAATGGTTATACAATGCGTTGCATTTTCAGAGTGCCTTTATATCTGTTTTTTTGTGATTTTTTTATTTTTTTTACCAGGTTTATTGCATGTTTGTTAATTTTATCCCATTACTATTAATTGTGTATGGCACTTTGATATGTCATATGTTGCAGCATATATTATCTTTAAAACTACAACATACATTCATTCATTGTAATAATATTAGAAACACTGGCAGTATTTTATTAGGCGGTAAACTATGTACGGTATTACGGTATATATACGGCATTATTTTGAAATATAACTTATTGATCTTATTACACTGGATATTTATGGTTAATGTATATATTAATTTTTATTTATTAGTTTTATTACTTACCTCTTTCTCGAACTCTGCCCGTCAATCTATGTTTTCTTTCACAATACGTAGCTTGTACAGATTCACATTCAATATTTAATTAATTTTATAGACGCATCCCGCCAAGCCTCAATGTCACTATTCATTTTTTACATTACTTTTTTTACATTCCATTTGGTACGAGTATGTATAGGTTTAATTACATTATTTACTTTGAAATAGCGTCAAAGGGTTTTTTAGTATATTACCAGAACGTACGAGGCTAAGAACTAAGTGCCTTGACCTTTTCAATGAAATACTGGGTCAAAATTATGATGTACTTTTGTTTACTGAAACTTGGTTACAGAGTGACATACTCGATAGTGAGCTAGGTATGTGATGCGCGATACGACATATTTTTAGGTGTGACAGAAATTTGAAGTTGTGTGGTAAGTCTAAGGGCGGAGGGGTTTGTGGGATTTGTGCGCGCAAGCAACTCGGATCAACTGTTCTGTGTGACTGGAATAACGATACTGCCGAATCCCTTTGTATCCGGGTGCCAGCGCGCGCAATATCATCGCGCGGGGATTTATTTATTATTATTGATTACGCACCGCCTGAGCAACGCGGGTTCTCAAATCGTATTGATAACTTAATGAATAATATTTCAAAGTTATTAGATTGTTACCCGGATTGTAATTATTTATTGGTGGGAGATTTTAATTTGCCTTGCATAAGATGGGATAGGGATGAATGTTCAATATTGCAACAGGGAAGTGTAGACGTACAAAACAGCGCTATGATACTTTTGGATAATGTCAACTTTCATAACTTTAAACAATATAATTACATTCCAAATTCAAAAGGCAACATCCTGGATCTTTGTTTTAGTAATATTTTTTTAGAAGTCACCCGTTCGTCACAATCTTTAATAACAGAGGTTACCTATCACCCGTCAATTCTTGTCAATATTTTATATTTAGATTGTATTAAATTCAAAGAAAAATACGGAAGCCCATTTAATTTTTATAAGGGTAACTATGACATGATTAATAAATACTTGAGCAATATTAAGTGGGTTGAGATTTTATCGCATAACTGTATAGATGATGACGTTAATACTTTTTATGAAACACTGCGTGAGTGTTGCTCACTGTTTATTCCTCTCTGTAAGCTTTCAAATGCAAGATCGCATTACCCTAACTGGTACAGTAGTGCATTAATAAAAATAAATAAACAGAAAAACAAATTGCACCAAAAATGGAAACGTTATGGTAACCCCCGTGATTATGACGAATTTTCTATGCTGAGACACCGAATGAAGAGAGTGCAGGAGGAATGCCTTAGGGAATACACTTACAGTGCGCCGCCGGCCGAGGCTGGCGGGCGACCCCGCCGCGTAGTGGTGCGGCTGGCGCAACGCCGCCTGCGCGACGAGTTACTCAGCGCCGCGCGCGTGCGCCGCACTCTCACCTCCGCGGCGGGCGGCCGCGTCTTCCTCAACGAGCGACTGACCCGCCCGAACCGACAGCTCTTCCATCGGGTCCGCGAAGAGTGTCGCAAGCTCCAGTGGAGGTACACATGGACCAAGCGGGGTCGCGTTTACGCTCGCCAGGCCGAGGGTTCTTCAGTTTACCATCTCCGATCGGTTGCGGACGTTGATCGGGTATTCGGTAGCTTAAAGAGTTGACTTGTTGCTTGTATTTTAACAATTTACTTAGTACGTTTTTATATTTCATATCTCTTGTTTTTATTTAGTCTTATTGTAAGGCACATCTTTTTTGGTAATGAAATTCTCGTGGTACGGTTTAATATATTCACAGTTGTTTCTGTAAAACAAATAAAACGGTGCAATAATACGATTATGTTAGCATCAAAACATTTTATTTTTAATTACAGTACATTTAAAACGACAATACACAATTATATTCTTATATCAAGTACAAAGCTTTTTGATACGGACTTTATAAATTTATATTTTACATCTATGGAGGTACATAAATATGTAACAGTAATCTATTTACCTGTCTGTGCCCTAATTACAGATATCTTTATTCATATAACTACCACTAAATATTTACATTCATGTGCATATCGTTCTTGTGATACCTGTATGTTGAACTTGCACAGTTTTAAAAACAATACAAAATTAAATAGGTTACATGTCATTACAGAATTGATAAATTTCAATGGTTTTTGAATGGTATATTAAGTTTCTAAAAGTTGGTTTGTTTAATGCTGGTTCATTGGGTTCAAAACAAGATGAGTTTATTTCCATGATGGATAGATTAGGTGTAGATATAATGGCAATTAATGAGACCTGGCTTAAAATCGGTGAGGACGGACGCGCCCCGTCTATGCCCGGTTATCGCCTGCGGCACCGCCCCCGACCTGCTGCGGTTCGCGGTGGTCGGGGAGGTGGCGTTGGATTTTACATCAAAAAGGGAATTTATGCGCGTACCTGCCCTTTTTCTGACTCCCCCACTGTGGAGCAGATGTGGCTCAGCCTTAAGTTAAACTCCTTTCAAGTTGCGATTGGTACTGCCTATAGGCCACCATGGATGGACATGAACGTCTTTATTGATGCCCTGTCCCAATCAGTCTGTGCGCTTGCTCGGCATAGCTATTTTGTCCTGTTAGGAGATTTTAATGTTGACATCACAAACAGTAATGATAGTAAAACCAAATTATTACAAAGTTTTTTGGAGTCCATCAATCTTCAACAGAAAGTTATCTTGCCAACTCACTTTACTAGCCACAGCCAAACCTTAATTGATTTAATCTGCACTGATGCAGGGGTTAAAAATGTAAATGTTCTGCATATTCCTGACTTGGGAAATCATGCAGCTGTCTCGGTGGAGTTATGTATCAGGAAAGAAAAGCCCACTCCCTTTTACATCACATATAGACCTTACAAAGATATAGTTGCTGAACTATTTGAGAGGGACTTGAGTCAGATTGACTGGAGCTATATTGAGGAACTACCTGACCTAAACTCAATGGTTGTTGCTTTTAATTCTTTGGTTTCACAATTACTTGAATTGCATGCGCCTCTCAAAACAGATTTAATTAAAGAGCAATCACATCCTTGGATTACTGACACGGTTAAGAAGATGATGCGCACTAGGGATGAAGCTCATGCTAGATGGAAGAAATCTAATTGTGAATCACATAGAACTTTTTATAAGGAGATGAAAAGTGTGGTTACTAAGGCCTTATTTCAAGAGAAAAAGTGTTACTTTGAATAGCACATTAATAAGAATATAAATAATCCAAAGATGCTGTGGAAAAATTTAAAGAAACATATAGTCATAAAAAATAACAAAGATATACCTATTCCTTGTCTTGATCCTAATGTCATAAATAACTACTTTCTAAATGTGCCTGGTACATCAACTACTAGTATCTCTGACTTAACTTATTATGAGTTTCACAGGCATGGCACATCAAACTTTTCTTTTTCCACAGTGTCAGAGGCATCAGTGGCTGATATTATTCGGAGTCTGCACTCTGATTCAGTTGGGATTGACGGTATCTCGTTACAGATGATACTTCTGACTCTGCCGCAGTCCCTTGGTGCAATAACAGCTATAGTCAATAGATCTCTGACTTATTCTTATTTCCCAGATGTATGGAAAACAACCCTAATTAAACCTATCCCAAAGAATGCGAGTCTCTGCAGTGTTAGTGATCTTCGGCCTATAAGCATTCTCCCTTGTCTCTCTGAGATCGTCGAGAAGGTGGTAAGCAAACAGATGGTTTAGTACTTGGAATCAAACTCTTTGCTTCCCCAGGTTCAGTCGGGCTTCCGGAAGAAACGCAGCACATCCACAGCACTTCTTAATGTAGTGGATGATGTTCTATCTGCACAAGATAGGGGCATGGGTACACTCCTGGTTCTCCTTGATTACTCCCGTGCCTTTGACTGTTTGGATGTCCCACTACTCCTTTCCAAGCTAGCGTATTATGGTTTTGATGTTGCCACTGTTCGCTGGTTCCACAACTATTTGCAGAACCGCTCACAAATTGTTGAGGTAAAGGGGGACAATGGTTCAGTTTCTTATTCGCACTGCAGGTCCTTATCCAGAGGTGTCCCGCAGGGATCAATATTGGGTCCGATTCTATTTATTATGTTCACTGCAGATATATCTAAAAGCATAAAACATTGTCAGTACCACCTATACGCTGATGACGTTCAGATGTATATGAATTTCTATCCCATTGATACAACTAGCTCAGTGAACAAAATTAATGATGATTTACTCAGTCTATCTGTATGGTCACACCGTAATGGCTTGGTGCTGAATCCAGGTAAGACCAAATACATAATCCTTGGGTCGGGTAAACAGGTTTCCAGTATCTTGGAGTGTCACCCTAAAATTTCCATTGCTAACCAGCTGGTTGAGATGGTTACAGAGGCGAGAAATCTAGGAGTGATCTTCGAGTCCAATTTGCGCTTTGAAAAGTACACTTCAGAAGCTGTTCGAAATTGCTTTTATCGCCTTAAGCTTTTATACAAATTTCGACCCTTTCTCAGAGAGGACCTAAGAGTCAGATTCTGCCGTACTTAAGCTAGAAAAGGGTTAACCCCAAGTAGTCGATTTTGAGATATCGTCAAAAAACGTGGGAAATGATGTCTCTAAAAAACTATATTAGATAGAGAAAACGTTCTTCTACACAAAAGTAGGTCACCTCTACCTTAGGGTATTATTCCCATTTTAAAATATTGACAGTAAAATTCCAAAAAATGTTTTTTTTTAATTAAGCTAAGTATCTTTTTCTAAAGTTAAAATAATTACGGCACTAAAACAGGGTTAACCATACCGTAACTGACTTTTAGCGTAGTAATTTCGGGTAACTGTCACAATCAATAATTTACTTCAAAGTTATTCAGAAATGCTTAGCTATAAGATAGCTAAGCTTCTTAACTGGTTTATAACTAAGCTTTCTATATGAAAAACAGCAGCACAATCCTAAATAAGATAATGGCTAAGGTATTGTAACCTATATATAACTAAGAAAAAGAAATATTTGAAAAAGTATAGCAAGAATTTACAAAACATTACTTAGCTAAAATAAAGTTATGTAAATATTATTCGTGGTTAACCCTGTTATAGTTTAGCAAAGATCATTGATAAGTTGAAAAAATAAAACCATTATTTCAAAGAAAATGTGTAATAAAACCATAAAACTTTAATAAAAAAAAATAAAAGCTCTCTTCAAGCAAATTAAACAACATCATAAAATTTTACCTTAACGTAGTTACATCGTATCTTCCACGTCGTATTTTAAAGTTATTAAAATTCTCGAAAACGTTTAACATGAGATCACTAAAAATTTTTCAATTATAAAATTAAAAATCTGTAAGTACTTAGCACAATAATTATCAAAATTAGATCCATAAAATTTCACGTAATCACACAACATTACATACTAAATACTTCTGAACATGAAAAGAATAAGATCGTATCTAGAAAAAGTCAGGTTTTCAAGAGAGCCAAAAAAAATTTTGAGATATTTTTGTCAAATTTTAATACAAAATCAATTATATTTAACAGTTTTTTAGTCTTACTTATGGTAACCATTCTTACCTCTAATATTTTTAAAAACTCATTTAAATCTTTAAATAATAAAAATATTTTTATAATTTTTTTGCCTAAATCCGACTTTATATCTGAAATAATATAGTTTATGAAGTACTTTGTTTACGTTATATTATTGTACGATTACTGCTTACAATGTATATGACTGCACTGTTATTTTATGTTTCAATGCAGCTTTATGGTTTTAACTTCTTAACGATGGTAAACGTCTGATATAAGTATGTTCTTGGGGACAGTAAATTATGCATGAACAATGAGTTTTGAGCATACGACTCCCTACGTCATCAGGTTTCTTTTTGGCCACTGTAGAATGATACGGAGATCCTTGCAATCTCGCTAACTTGCTTGCCTTTCTTTTCCATTTAGCTGGATTCACAACTTTCTTTTATACTTTTTGCGACATTTCTGACACATAGATGTTCTTTGTACCTGTCTCCTGAGTGTTATTGCTGTTTATTGAATTTGGCAAATTATTTGTCCCATTAAGCCATGATACCATAAGTAGGTATATTTTAATTGCGATTCAAGCTGTCAACTCCCCTCGAATCAACAACATTTTTGGGTGAAGCATCAAATATAAGGCACAATTATTTGGTTTATGGACAACTATAGTTTTGCAACATTTTGATTGTTGTGGTAAGATAAACTTTCTTCGTTATCAGAATCACTGCTTGAATCACCCTTTGCAATTACATTGACGCTGTAACCTCTCCACCCCCTTTAATCTCTACCTTATTCTACATACACACATCATCGCCGCTTTTACCTTAACTTAACTTATTATCTAATTCATAAAACTATTTAACCTAATTTATCTACAATCTAATGGTTGTGTTTGTAGTTTTTGTGGAGTGCGTAGTGTTTGTATGATGATGAAACCTTAGCATAGCTTAATTCTATTTGCAGTGAATTTCAGTCAAGCAATGTAATATTATAATAAATACTATTTTGGCCAGATCGTCTAGTGAACCCTCCGTTGTTAACCGCATTTAAGTAACTCAAGTTCTTTCGTGAAAGTTTAGTAATTGGCTTATCCCTGTGTTAAATTATTTTCTCCTGACCTAATTACCTACCAGTCTATAAATCATATCATAGATATGTGTAGCCTAGCAATGACTCCGTCAGAACTGTGACCTAAATCCTTCACTGCAGCTGCGGGGAAGATTTGTAACCACTCAGAGATAATCAGATGATAGCTTAGCTTGCAGGTATTATGATTCATTAACAATAGCATGATATCTAAGAAGTCTTGTGCGAATTATGTAAAGGTCTTGTGGAATTATAAAAGTCTTGTGGAAGTATAAAAGTCTTGTGGAAGTATAAAAGTCTGGTGGAAATATAAGAGTCTTGTGGAAGTTTAAAAGTCTTGTGGAAATATAAAAGTCTGGTGGAAATATAAGAGTCTTGTGCAATTTACGGGCCCCAACCGCCGCCCTATAGCGTGCCTTTCATCTCATTGTTTAACTATGGCTCCGTCACATTGGCTTTAACTTTAATTATTAGCTTGTGCCTTTAATTCTTTAAACTGAGAATTTACATCTCTCCTCAATATTTAATTTCATTTTACATTATGAACTATGTGTTAGCAATTTAAATTCTTATTATTCCACATAAATCAATAGAGTTTATCTCAAGGCTTGCTATCATCAAAATATCCTTTTCACATTAAGAACTTAATTATTCAATGCAATAACTTATGTCTTATGATTTCACTTACTGAACAGAGGTGGAAAGGCAGCATTCTACCGGACACACTTATTCCTCTGATTATTGTGTCTATTATAAAGAGATCACAATGTAACAATATTAACTGACGGTCCTTTTGTCTTATTAGAAAATTAATATTCAGTTCTATAAAGGGTGGATAATTTATTCAAACGCCACTTCAGGCGGTGGCTAAAATAGAATGCTATTAATACAGGTAAAATTACTTTTATTTACTCTTAGTATTTATTATACAGGTCTTATAAAGTTCCAATATAACTACATTGGATTGGCTGCATTGGCAGATTATCACATCTTAAGTTTATTAAAGGATGTTTGATTTATTCAATATTCTACTCATTTAGGAAGTGAACTTAAATAGAATACTATCATTTGAAGTAAAATTACTTTGGTTTACTCTTAGTGTTCATTATACAGATCTTATAAAGTATGAGTACATCTCAAGTTTATTAAAAGATGTTTAATTTATTCAATATCCTACTCATTTAGGAAGTGAATTTAAATAGAATACTATCATTTGAAGTAAATTACTTTGGTTTACTCTTAGTGTTCATTATACAGATCTTATAAAGTATAAGTACATCTCAAGTTTATTAAAAGATGTTTAATTTATTCAATATTCTTGACTTTTAGGAAGTGAACTTAAGTTAATTATTTTTCCATTAACTTCCACCCCTGTCTCTCAGACTGAGTGGTTAATTTGATAGCCTACTAAATCATAGTTAGTATGTTTTTAGTAGGGAGTAAATCAGGTAATTATCCCTGTTAATAATTGAATCAATTACATTTAGGAGTTATCCTTCACTCACTTTAATAGGTATAAATTAGACTGTACTAGGTATTAGTCTGATTGATTAGATTGTTCCCATCAAATATTTCTATGTTTCATATTATTAGAAGTAAGTACTTACATATCTTAAGAGGTCTTTGACCATTAAGGTGAATTCAAATGGTATTAGTAGACCATTATCAGGCTAATTAGCAGGTTGTTATCAATCAATTATTTCTATGTTTCAGATTATTAGAAGCTCATAGCTTGCAATGTCTTCCTTCAACGAATTATCCTAGGTTCTAAACTGGTTTTAGTTGTTCAGTTTGTATCAGCTTATATTTTACTAATAGGTATCGGATGTATACTTTTAATACTTTGAAGAGTGTAGCGATATAAGGCCGTATTGCACCCTAGGGAAAGCTAATAATGCCTGTTTGGTCATTTCAGTATTAGAAATCAAACATCACAGTACAGCTATGCTTATTTGCTATAACTTTTAGTATTTTTCTTGTTATAGGAAACCAGTAGAAACCACTAGACTTTTAGGTATTCCAAAGTAACGATGGTACGATATTATCATACTTCTGTTAATTATTTAAAATGAATAATTAATTGGTAACAACTTTAGGGAAACAATTAAAATTTTATCGGCCTACGGTAACAGATTACATGCCTAGATAGGACCCACATCACTTCATCGTAAATTTTATTTAGCACCGTAACCTAATTATCCCTACCTTATTAGTCTGAATTAATCCAGCCTGGCCCCGCGGCCCGCGTACCCAGCCTATGTACGCACAGCGCGCTCACCCCGTACTGTCCCCTCACTTCCTCACAGCAATTATATAGAACCGCCTACCTATAGATTCCTACAGCTTTCCTCACTTGAAATGCCTATATTTTGTCGAACTAACAGTCCCTACTTGTGTACCTTGCAATCTAGGCCCAAGCCACATTTAACTTAACTTCGTGGTGAGTTGTGTGAGTCGCATTGCCCCTGAAAGCAACTGACTTCTAAATGTACTATCAGTCGAGCCAGTATACTCAGTGTGTTATTCCTATCACTACACTGTGTGTACGGAGGTAGACTCGAAATTGGACTGGGTCATACGGGTCTACCTCCAGCTAAATGGTGTCTGACCTATCTTCAACTTTCACTAGGGAGACAACTGTCTCTCCCCCATTACTCCGTCGAAGATAGTGTATTGTTTAGCGTAATAATAGAAAACGCCGACCTTTTTCTTTTCTACAATAGGCTTAGAACTAGCTAATAAAATTCCTCAAAAAATTTGTAATAATTTGACTTACACATTATCAAGTAGAAAATCAATAAATAACATTAATGATCTATCAATACTAGAACCAACTACAATAAAAGAAGTCTTAAACATAATTAGCAACTTAGATTCAAATACAAGCTCTGGTATAGATAATTTACCGCTTGTTAGGTATATGTAGTGGTGACCTGTTGCAGTTATGGGAAGGTATAAAATAACTACACTGTTGTACACTGATGAGCTGGTTTATTGACTGTTCACACAAAGGTTCACAACATTAAGTTATAGTTCTGACTCCATATATATAATTACACTATATTAACCAAATGGCGACAACCTGACGATAAGGTGTGCGATGTGCGACTGGCGACTGCCGGGGCGAGCTCCCGTCCGCTCGCTATTGCTATATCAGCATTCTAGGAATAATACAATATTGTGTCGCCACATCACACCCTTCCTTAAAAAAAATTTTAATTACTACAAAAAAATATTTTTAAAAGAAAGAGAAAAAAAAACTAAACAATGTAGACAACCCTAACGTATAAAACTCTATTACAATAAAACATTTCTAACAACATACAAAAATATACCAAGGTTAATCTAAAAGCTACGCTGCGATAACAATACAAAGTTGCGGCGTTATCAGCTGCTACTCGAGCGAGCCCGACTCGACACGCATGCCAACGCTTAAGGCGAATACATGTGATTCTATTTTTAGAACATCTTAAGGTCAAGTAACTTTTACTGTGATACAATTTTCAAATAAAAATTTTAACATACTATATCTGTTTTTTATTTACTTTCCTTTCTTACGTTAGGTTGTTTACTCGTTACACATACTTATAATTTATAAAAACTACAAAAACACAAAACTTAAAATTTTGATTTCACAAACATTATAAAAATAATACTACATACACTACTGTACTGTATCAACACATTTAATACATACAATAAAATTGCGGACACCTACTCCTAGGGCCGACTTAAAAGGTTTCAGGAAAAACCGCAAAAAATAATACTAGACAATGACTTAGGTAGTTGTCGTGAGGGCATGCTCTGCAATAACAAAATAACAACCCTTTGGGTCCCACAACACCTCTCACGGCAACGCCATGCATGTACTTTGACACTGTTAACACTAAACACGTTTTACAAAACGTACACAAAAAAAAATATAACTAAATTAAGTATCAGTTGCTTATTACTTTTACACAACTCCTGTTCTTCCAGGTGTTACGCTGGTGGTGCTGCGAGGCATATGAATGACCTCTGGTAGCGCCACTTTAGCTGTTTCTTTATTGATCCATTTTCTTATACGATTTATGCAACTTTTACGAATGGCGTATAACAATCCGATGCTAAACAGTATAACCATGACAATTAAAACAATACTAAATATATTTACTTGGTTTTGTATCTTTTCGGATGTTGCCATTTGAGCCTGGGCACTCACAATTACATCTTTGTTCTGATAATTCCCCATCTTATAACTTTACAATTACTGTTAAACAAGCGTACTGCGTTGGAATGACCTGATAATTAAACGAAATGGACATAAACTTACTCTTTTATTAAACTAACATACACAATTATCATTTCAGCAAAAATCGAACTGGTTGCTTAACAACTCTGCCACTGCGTGTTGACCTCAATATTGGTTTCAGCACTTTTTCTTCACTATGTTTAACATCTGAGTTTACTTGGTTCTTTTTAACATTACAATCATTATCTTTAATACTAATATTGACATTATCTTCGCAACTTTTGTACAAACTATCATCGTATTCTTCGTTTAATATATATGCTGGTTTAAGTCGATCTATAGAAATATTTGACTGACGCTCTGCCAATTGAATCAGAAATGATTTCCCGAATCTTTTAATGATTTTATACGGTCCACTATACGGTGGTGTTAGTGGTCTTTGCACCATGTCGTTCCTAACGAAAACATGGCTACAACTATTCAAGTCTTTATGTACGAATATTTTCCTATTTTTTCTACTTCTATCTAATACTGGCTGTAAACTATTTAATGCTTTCTTCAGCTTATATACATAGCTAGATTCGTCAGACAAATTACAATTTACACTATTGTCATAGAAATCTCCAGGCAGGCGTAACTGGTGTCCTAATGCTAATTCTGATGCACTTACATTACTATCGCTTTTGCAGGCTGCACGAAGTCCCAACATGACAGTTGGTAATTCGTCTGCCCATGACCTACTGTAATCTAATAAACGTGCTTTTAAGGCTGCTTTCAGCGTTCTGTGGAATCGCTCTATCATCCCGTTGCTTTGTGGGTGATAAGCTGTAGTGCGAATCTTCTGAATACCTAGCGTTTTCATAAGGGAGGTGTAAAGCTCACTTTCAAATTGTCTCCCTTGATCGCTTGTTATTCTTTTTGGACATCCATATCTACAAACCCAATTTTCGTAAATTGCTTTACTTACTACTTCTGCTGTGATTTCTTTTACTGGAATAGCTTCCGGCCACCGTGTACATCTATCGATCATGGTTACTAAATATCTATACCCCTCACTTGTCGTTGCTAAAGGGCCAACTATGTCCACGTTTAAATGTTCCCAACGATTGCTAGGTGGATACTTTACTAAATCGGAAACTGTATGTCGTTGTATTTTTGACTTCTGACAAGATATGCATTCTTTACACCATCGATTAATGTCCCTATTCATGTTAGGCCAAAAATATCTACCTGTAATCATTTTTCTAGTACCTCTAATGCCTGGATGACTAACATTGTGAACTTTACCAAAGACTGTTTTTCTATACTGTAATGGAATGTAAGGTCTCATGTTACTTCCTGTAACATTACAATACATTACACTATTGCACAATGGTGACTGTATTCTTTGTAATAACTGCTTACTCTTGTTATCAGCAAGTATGGTCACGAGTTGCTGGTCGGTTTCCTGTGCTAAAGCTATTTCGTCGAAATTAATGTCAGCAGGGCAAACTATGGACTCTATTGTTCTGGATAACGTGTCTGCAACGCAATTGTCGTTTCCGCTGACGTACTGTATGTCGCTTGTAAATTCGCTAATATACAGTAACTGTCGCGTACGTCTAGAAGTTTCTCTGTCTGAACCAATTTTATCGAAAACGTACGTTAATGGTTTATGATCTGTAAATACTGTCAATTCACGGCCTTCAACTAAATTTCTAAAATGAATTATTGCCAAATATATTGCTAAAAGTTCTCTATCGTAAGTAGAGTATTTCATCTGTGTGGTAGTAAGCCCTTTCGAAAAATATCCTAAAGGCTTCCAGTCGTTATCCATCTTTTGTTGTAACACTGCTCCGACGCCTGTGCTAGATGCGTCACACATTAAAGCTAACTTACTATCTACTTCTGGATAAGACAACACACTGGCGTTAACTAAATTATTTTTACACTGCTCAAAAGCTTCGATCGATTCCTTAGTCCATATTATTTTAGTTTTGTCCCTCTTTTTAGTTTTATGTAAAAATTTGTTAAGTAGAGCTTGGTGCTCAGCTGCATGCTCTATATGCGATCTATAAAAGTTTAGCATTCCCAAAAATCTACGGAGTTGTTCGACTGTCTCTGGCCTTGGAAATTCCTTAATTACGCTAACTTTATTTGAAATGGGTCGAATGCCTACTTTGCTTACCTCGTACCCTAAAAATTCTACTGTCGGTTGGGCAAAAGTACATTTTTTTATATTGATTGTTATGCCAAATTTCTCAAACCTTTCAAAAATCTGTCTTACATGTTCTTTGTGCAACGTTACGTCATTAGTTGTTGCCACAATGACGTCATCAATATAGCAAAAAAGAAAAGAACTTTCTCCCTTACTTTCTTTATTATTGTTAAAAATTTCTATACCTTGCAAAACCGTGTTATTCATCCATCTCTGGAAGGTTTGTGCAGCATTACGTAACCCGAAACTCATTTTTACAAATTCGAACAACCCGAAAGGTGTCGTAATGGCTGTTTTCGCTATGTCTTCTGGTTTAACCGAAATGTTATGATAAGCCCTATTAATGTCTAATTTAGTGAAAATACACTTACCTGATAAGCCATACATAAAATCGTGTATCCTCGGAATCGGATATCTGTCCGGAACTGTCACTGCGTTGAGCCTTCTGTAGTCGCCGCATGGTCGTAGCTGGCCATCCTTCTTTGGCACTACGTGAAGTGGGCTGGCCCACGGGCTCTTTGACGGTCTACAAATACCTAACTCTTCCATGACTCTAAACTCTTCCCTTACCGCCTTATAGCGGTGTGGGGGCAAAGGCCTCGGTTTGGCGTAAACCGGCGGACCAACGGTTTCAATGTGATGGTATGTGTCATGGCAGCTCGGCTCTCTATAATTAATTGGCTTGGTAATGTCGGCGTATTGTTCTAACAAATCCCGGAATGGATTGTCCCTGTGGATGCTAGATATTGTCGGCTCGACACTACTTATTACCGATACATTTCTATTCAATTTGGTCAGTCCGTCAATCAATTTCCTATTACTTAAATCTATTATCAAGTTAAAATTCTTTACAAAGTCTGCTCCGATAATAGGTTGTTTGACGTCACATATTATAAAATTCCATTTGAAACATCTACGTAGGCCTAAATTTAAATCTAAAGTTATAATGCCATACGTTTTTATTTTGGTGCCATTCGCGGCATAAAGTTCATAATCACAATTAAGCTTTACTTTATTACGGTTTACTTTACATAATGGTATTACTGAGACGTTTGCGCCCGTATCTATTAAAAATAACTTACCACTATTGTAGTCTTTTACGCACAAACGGTGATTTACCTCGGTGCTGCCGCCCACCGCTGACGACTGCACCGGATTCAGTTTCCCTGACCAGGTTGCTGCTGCTGTTGCTTATGTTGCTGCTGCGACCAGTTGCATGGTGCTGTGCAGGTCCTCGCTCTCTCTCTAAAACGGTAGTGATAATGGCATAGCCACTCTGCGCTTGCTGGAGTCCTCCGCGTGGCTGATGATCCTCTATCCTTCGATCTCGACTGCCGACGCTGGTCTCTATTCATATGATAATTGCGATGCTGGCTGCGTGCACCGGTTCTGATGCTGTTGACTTCTTCTTTTAGTCTCTTTACCTCTATGGTCAAATCTCGCATATGTTTCATCATTTCTAACGCGCTGTCACTGCCGGGCACTGATGAGCTGACGGAGGCTACTTCGCCTGTCCTCAAATTTTCTAATATCTTGTCGGCTATGGCCGCTAAATCTTCCAAATTCGTGTTATTGCTGACCGCTAGGACTGCCCTTACATTCGGTGGTAGTCTGTTGATCCATAGTTTTTTTAATGGGTCGCCTGCAATACTACAGTTTCTGGCCAATTCTGTCATCTTGCGCAATAACTGGGATGGTTTTTGAGTCCCGAGATCCATATCACTCACTAAACGTTGAAATTGCGTCTCGGCGCTTTCTTCATACACTGTTAACAATCTTTGTTTTATTGCGTTATACTTCTCGGTAGCAGGTGGTGACTGTACCAAGTCACTTACTTGACGGAGTGCGTCGCGGTCCAATTTCGCGATCGCCAACTCGAACTTCGCATTGTCGCTCTGCTTCTGTGGTCCCATAACTGACTCAAAATGCGCGAACCACATTCTCGGCATTTCGGTCCAAAATTCTGGTATCCTGGCTTGCACGGATATCATTGCGACGTCTATATTACTTGTTGATGCTTCGCGCTCTGGTTTGGAGCTCTCGCCGCATTTTTCTAGCTCATTATAGGCGTCTACATAAGCCATCTTCTAAACACGTGCTCGGCCGTCAGGTTGTCTTCTAAGTGAGTCGCACGCACGCCGGAAACGCGGGGTCACCACTTTACCGCTTGATAGGTATATGTAGTGGTGACCTGTTGCAGTTATGGGAAGGTATAAAATAACTACACTGTTGTACACTGATGAGCTGGTTTATTGACTGTTCACACAAAGGTTCACAACATTAAGTTATAGTTCTGACTCCATATATATAATTACACTATATTAACCAAATGGCGACAACCTGACGATAAGGTGTGCGATGTGCGACTGGCGACTGCCGGGGCGAGCTCCCGTCCGCTCGCTATTGCTATATCAGCATTCTAGGAATAATACAATATTGTGTCGCCACAATAACATTAGTACAAAAGCGATAAAATGCGTCAAAGAAATCATTGCAGAAAACTTGGCACAAAACATAAATCAATGCTTAGCTGAAGGATATTTTCCCGGGTCATTGAAAATTGCAAAAGTCAGTCCTATCCATAAATCCGGCAACAAGATGGACCCTGGTAATTACAGGCCTATTTCAGTATTACCAGTGCTATCAAAGGTTTTTGAAAAGTTAATGCACGACCGCTTATTTCAATACCTTGCATCGATTGATTTTCTATTTGTTAAGCAATATGGTTTTCGACCAAAGTCCAACACCGTTTCTGCAACTGTTGACTTGGTCACAATGATAAAACAAAATATTGATAAGAAAAAGATTACTTTGGGAGTATTTATCGATTTACAAAAGGCATTCGATACGGTAAGCCATGATATACTTTTATTAAAACTAAAAAACATAGGCATTACGGGTTCGGCTTTCGATATTTTCAAATCTTATCTGAAAGATAGGCGTCAAATTGTTAAGATTGAAAATGAGCAGAGTAAGCCTCAGTCAACTTCTTGTGGTGTTCCACAGGGGTCAATTTTGGGTCCCTTATTATTTCTCATCTATATTAATAATATAAATGAAATAGGACTTCAGGGTGAAATTTTTTTATACGCAGACGACACCAGTCTATTTTACTCTGGTCACTCGATCGACTCAGTAATGAACCAAGCACAGCAGGACTTAAATATCCTACATACCTGGCTACAGGCAAATTTATTAACAATAAATATTTCAAAAACAAAGTATATAATTTTTTCTGCTAAAAATAAAAAAATATCTAAACACAGTCCTCTAAAAATTAATAATAGTATAATTCAAAAAGTAAATTCTGAAAAATATCTCGGCCTTATACTTGATAATCAACTAACATGGAAAACACATATAGACTCGATCTGTAACAAATTAACATCTTTGGCTGGAGCTCTAAGAGGCATGGTGGGATGCCTCCCTAAACACATACGATACACTATTTATAACTCGCTAGTTAAATCCCAATTGGAATATTTGATTGAAACATGGGGATCAGCAGCCCACACACATCTACAGAGATTGCAAATTGCACAGAACAAATTAATCAAAATTCTATTCAAGTGTGATTACCTTACACCAACCGTCAAAATATATAAAGAAACAAAATTAATGAACCTTGCACAAATATATAAATATAATACATGTATTCTTATAAGAAAAATACTGAAGAAGGATATTCATAGTCAAATTACATTCACCCAAAACATAAACTCTCATAAACGCCCAACAAGGCAAGCTAACAACATTTGTCTCAACGTGCCGCGTACAAACTATGGTAAAAAAACAATTATATACGAAGGAGTACAGTTTTACAACAAGTTACCAACGCTCATCAAAGATTGTAGGTCTTTGAATACTTTTAAAAGATTACTAAAAGACCACACTTTAAGGAGTTTTTCGCCGTAGTATATTTTGTTTATTGAGTCCAAGTAGTGCAATGCTATGTTGTTTTTCCTTGTATTCGTTATTATGTAATAAAGTACATCTTTTGGATACATTATTATAACAAAACATTGAGTAGACTAGAATCACAAATGAAAGTATAAAATATTAACAATTAAAATGTATTTAACGTATACCTATTCATAAAATATTAGATGTTGGCATATGCATTTACTTCGTAATTATGTAGTTGAATCACACTAATATTATAAAGGCGAAAGTTTGTTAAATATAAAAGTGAACAACAGTTAATTGTTTTGGCCCTTGTCTTAGAGCAGTAAGTTGATTTAATGCTCTAGGGTCCATATATACCAGTTGTGTTTTGTTTGTCTTATTCTGTAACATGAAACCGCGCTAATTCACACTGTGACAATACCCTTATTGTGTTCGCTCAAATGCTGCCAGTGCATGCGCACAGCAGTGTTGGTGAATTGTTTGGTTAAGTTTTTATTTATCTACCTACTTTTTTGTAATGCTAGTCGGTGTTATAAATCGACTTCTGTTTAGTTTTGTATTTTCTCTATAAGTGGATTTTGTAAATTCTTTTGAGAAAATAAATGTCTTTAACCGTTATTAAATACAGTCAAAGGTCATCCAGACCGAAGTCTGTTGAAAGCTATATTGGTTTCGTTGCCACCGTTATGCGTTTCCGCCAATATACCCCGAAATACATCATTTCGTTAACGGATTCAAGTTGCGATCGCAATAGTTTTACTTTATTAATCACTTTCAATTTCACAACCAATGTTAGTTAAAATCGCAACTCGAATATCACTTAGCGCGCTAAAAATCGCACGGACGCTCGCTTTCCCGTATGAGTATTTACCGCACTCTTAAATTGGACCGCGCCTCCGACGTCTCAAAATTGAATGCCCGCTAATTTTCCGCCCTTTTCCCAAGCATCTTAACTTTCGCGCCACGCGCGCCTAACATCCCTCCCCAACTTTCCGCTTTTCCTCCCTTCAACCAATCGCTAGCTGTTTTTCGATGCGCCTCGCCTTCGCGTCGCTTATTATTTGTTATACGCGAACTTCGCGTTGCGCCACGTGGAGATAACATCCTACCTCTCTTTCTATCTTTTTCCCAACCTCTCGCTCGCTCATTTCCGCCGCCCGCCGCGCAATTCTAAAGTTTTTCCATAATCCAACCAAATCTCGTCAGATAGCCAATATTACATCTTTGAATATCTAAATGTAGCCTTCTATTAACAATTCTCTCTCAATAATCATCCACTTAAGCCAATAATCCTGTATTTTGTGAAATTATAAAAAGTTCCGTATTCCGACCATAGGTGGCGCCCGCCCGTATGTCTACCGGCTTGCCAACCTACGCCTATGTCACAAGGCCACATAGAGCAGTCCCCGCGAAGTTCAAAATAAAGATAAAGCCCATTGCCAACCTAACACGAAGCTCAAGTAAATAACTCACGCTAGACGGCGCCTATGTCGCAAGGGGCGCACAGAGCAGTCCCCGCGAAATTCAAAATAAAGAAGTCAAACTAGCAACCTTACGCGAAGCTCAAGTAAATAACTCACGCTAGACGGCGCCTATGTCGCAAGGGGCACACAGAGCAGTCCCCGCGAAATTCAAACTAAAGATAAAGTCCTAGACCACCGACCATTATTCTGAACTAGTTTATTATTCCCTTTTTCATGCTTATTATATTAATGGTGCTACGCATTAATATTTATTTTAGTGCTACTCCCATACATTCCTTACTAACGGAACGGACGGGTACCATTCATTCTGTACCGTTACAACGCTTACAACAGTCTCCAGACATGACTTCTTTCTAGGAGGTAGAAAGTAATTAGCACTGTCAGATGATTCATTTGTACGACCTATAAGATCTTCTAATGTTACTAATTCAGTCATTATCTAAATTTACTGGACCTTCGTTCTCAGATAGTGAGGATATGTGTTTCACAGGTAATTGCCATTTTATTATCAAGAAGTGTCTGAAGTTTTTCTGTAGAAAATATGCATCTTTTCACTTGATATACACGATTAGGTGTTGTTTGTTCTGATAAATTGCTTATTTCACTACAGCTTGAATCATAGTTGTCTTCATTAGGTTCATAATTTTTGTCCTTAACAGAATTGTCGCTAATGTAGTCAAGATTAACTTCCGATTCATCATTAACTTATACACTTTTAAACTTTCGCGTTCCATTATGCACTCATATTTAGACGGGATTTAACGCAAAACTACTTAGTAAAGGCATTCTACGCATACTTTTTTATACCCGACGTTTCGACCGAGTTGCACCGGCCGTGGACTGCTGTCGCGGTGTATCGCCTCCGTTTGCGTCGCTGAGTCTTCATCCACCGTCACATTATTTATTCAACTACCGTCACACACAACACTAACGGTGTCCCTATTCCGTATACAAGCCTTATTCTGGTAGTTAGCCGATTGCAGACTAAAACGAAGTGGCGTTTTTGCAAACACTGGATTCCACGCTGATGATAGTTGGTGACCATCTTCCCGATTGAAATTGTTCGGATGTTTCTTAATTTCAATCGCTTCACGCGTATAAAAAGGTATGCGTAGAATGCCTTTACTAAGTAGTTTTGCGTTAAATCCCGTCTAAAGATGTCATCATTAACAGTCTCATGAAGGATTTTCTTAAACGTATTTTCCAAAGACCAATTAGAAAGTTCTTCCATCAAGTAATCTAAAAGAAAAAAAAACGTTTCATATTTAAGTATAGGTACAGGTAGGTATTTCAGTTATTGTGAAAATCCTCCATTCATGTTATTAATAAAAAGATAAATAAAACTTGTCAAACAACGTATGACTTCTTCAATACTATTATTACTTTCCTTGGGATTTTGAGATATTTGTGGACAGCTCCACCCGCGTGAATTTAGTTTTAGATAAATTAGTGTTTTGTTTCATCCTGAAGATGCTAATTAGTAGTTGAAAATGTACGTACCTATAAATAGTTTTCAACGCTGTTCGACACAAGCTCCGCACGGCTGTAAGCGGCGCGCGGCGTGATAGGGAATCACTTCTTTGACCTTTCTTGTAGGTATATAATTGGTATTCTGTAAATAAAACAGCCTCAACTTTGACCACAGTCGTGACTGCAGCAAAGATGTGACGGCTGTAACATCTATGACCACACCCATGCGCGCAACGTCTACCTATATATATATATTTTTTATAGCAGAAGGAGGCAAACGAGCAAGCGGGTCACCTGATGGAAAGTAATCACCGCCGCCCATGGACACCCGCAAAACCAGAGGAATCGCAGACGCGTTACCGGCCTTTAAAGAAGGAATAGGCTCGTTTCTTGAAGATCACTAAGTCGTAACAATCCGGAAATACCGCCGCCGAGAGCTGGTTCCACAACACTGTAGATCGAGGCGAGAAATTTCTTGAAAAACGCACAGTAGTAGACCGCCATCCATCAAGGTGATGTGTCGCTTAAAGAATCGCATAGCTGTATATATAACTTGTATGGCAGCAAGTACATACCTACTAACTTGTATGGCAGCAGCGGTACAGCGGTCGTGGTCAAGCTATACAAGTAAAATCATAATGTCTATAATAAAAACCTTTATTAAAGAAATGACTTACCTTTCCATATTACAGATAGAACAATATACTCTAATGGAATTAGATTTGACAATAATTGTCAAATATTGACAATTATACATATACTTAACAATATTTAATACAATAATTGTCAAATATTGACAAATATTGCAACTGCTCTGTGCGTCCGTGGCACGAGATGCAACTGCAGATAACTGTGTTCTAGCCTATTAATGAGGCTTAACCTTTTTTAAACCAAGGATGACGTGTATAAAATGAATTTATTTTTCTTGGCATAAGAAGGGTTAAAGGATCTTAACTGATTTGTAATTAAGTTTTTGTTGTTAACCTATTTATAGTTTAGTTTTGTACGAACATTAGCTTAAACTGTACTAGCCTTTAGCAGGGTTAAAGTCCCTTAACTTAATTTAAGTCTAGCATAAATGAATAACCCTATTAAAGCTAAGCAATTTATACAAAAATATCTAGTCTTTGTTAAGTTATGATACTTTAGCCCCCTTATAGACTAGTATTGTGGCTTAACTGTTTTTTAATTAAGTAAATCGTAAAAATAGTATCACTTAACTGTTCACCGACAAGCTGTATCTCTATAACTAATAATGATACAGGTATGGTACCTAGATCAAAATGTAAATAATTTTGCGCTTTGTTACTTTGCATTATTAACTCAAAATTGATCAAACGAGGGTTAACCCTTTTTTTAGCTTAAGTACGGCAGGATTGTGTGAGTCACTGGTCCTTTCAAAATTAATTTACGCAGACACTGTTTTTGGCCCCTGTCTGCTCGCAAGGACTGAGCAACTGTTGCAACGTGTACAGAATACGTGCGCACGTTTCTGTTTCTCCATTCCACCTAGAGCACACATCACCCCATTAATAAATGACTCCAATCTTTTAAAAATGTGCTCTCGTAGAAAGCTACACTTTGCTACTCTGCTCTTTGACATTGTAAAAACAAAATTACCTGAATATCTATACAACAAACTAAATTGGGCAAAGGATAGTAACTCATATCGCACCAGAGCAGCTTCTTATATGATTCAGACTCCCAAGCACAGATCGGCTGCATTTCGAGGCTCTTTTAAGTACTCAGCCTCCAAGTGTTGGAATAACTTGCCGCCTCCCATACGCACACTAAAAACAGGTAATACTTTTAGTAGAGCACTAAAGGCATATTTAATTAAATCACAAAATACTATGTCATAGTCTAGTAATTGAATTTTCTCCCCCAACCCTCCACATATCCTGGTACTTACTGGTTTGGTTTACATGCTGGTCATTGAGGCGGTTTTGTTTTCACTGTATAATTTGCTGTGTGTGCACACTGTAAAGTAAAACATTATGTTTACAGATATTTTAAATCGACACTCTGACCTCACGCTGAAGGCGAGTCACATATTTGCACTGTTTGTTTTTCTCATTGGGTACGAAAGTACGTAAGTCGTAGTGAGGGAAACAAAATGGTGCAACATAGTAAATATACCTAGTAATTTCGTCAAACGGATGAGTGTAGGTAACCATAAGCCGGCATTTGTTTGTTTGTCCCGTAATGTGAATCCTGTCGTAGTTAATTTAATTGTGCTAAACTGAATTGTATTTTGCTTTGTTTTTAATCTTATTGTTTAGCCACTATGCATTTAAAGCTTGTTTTTGTTTTTATTTATAGGTAAAATTATTAGAAAAATTGAAACTGTGCGCCATATTTTTGTTAACTTGTTTGTCGGTGTCACTGTCAGTGTCTGTCACTGTCAGTCACTTCGTTCCAAATTTCCGGTCTGTGTTGCGTTTCGATGTTGATAATTGTTTCTTTGTATGCCCGTTTTGTTACTGTCAGTTTGATTAGTATTATTATTATTATTGTTTTTTGTTTTATGTTAGTAAACGTAGTAATATGTATGTAAATATTTTTTTTCTCATGTGTCGTACCGTGATGTCACTACTGTGTACAGCAGAATACCAGTGCAGCAGGCCCAGCTTGCTGCTTATACTGAGTTGTGCACAGTGTTGGCATCACACAACTGGGCGCAATGTACTGTTTTTTTTTTTCTCTTAATTTTTATTTTTTGTTTTATAAATTGTTCATTTGTGTGCTTGTTGTGTGATGTCAATAATCGTTTTTCAATTTCAATTTCAATTTCAATTTACCAGATATTAAGGTTCATACTTTAAGTGGTCAAACTTGTAAAATGTCATTGTCCTACTGCTCGTACATAGATTTCTAGTTCTACCTTCATTTTTATTAATAATTTCCGTGCATATTGTTTTTCTTTGCAAATTATGTTGTTTGTGAAATATTGTGTATGCTTGTTGTTGATAATAAAAATTTATTATTATTCCATTTATTCATTTATATACATACTATTTACATTTTTAAATATTTCTATAGAAATACAAAAAACATTTAAAAATATAAAAAATCGTAGCCCACCGGTATCGGGAACAGGGTCCAAGCTACCGCTGGTCAGGGCTCCTGAGAGAGGAACCTCCTAACTATGCGCGCCGTGTCCAAGAGTACTGCTTTCTGGATCAAGCCCTTGATCCAGCTGCCCAACGAGAGCCTCTTTAGGTGTTGGTCGAGGCTCTTGGCAATTATGCCATTGGCCGTCACGACTATCGGCACAATGACTACTGTGTTCACATCCCACATGTCGACAACCTCGGGAGCCAAGTCAAGATACTTAGTTTGTTTATCTTTCTCAGCCTTCACGAGGTTCTCGTCATGAGGGACTGTTATATCAACAATCATTGCGCTACGCTCTAGTCGGTCTATCACCACTATGTCAGGCTTATTGGCAACAATAGTCCTGTCAGTGATGATAGACCGATCCCAATACAATGTGCAATTGCCATTTTCGAGTACGGTACTTCCGATTCCACAAGATTGTATTGAACAGCAAGTTGCTGGTGGATAATCCTGGCTACAAGGTTGTGCCTGTGCAAATAGTCTCCGTTAGCTAGACTAGAACAACCGGAAATAATGTGGCGGATGGATTCCCCGGGCCGGTGACATGCCCGACATATGTCAACCGTACCGTCCTTCACAATGTATTTCCGGTAGTTGTTCGTCATCATAACTTCATCCATAATCGCACAGACAAAACCTTCGGTTTCCCCAAAGAGGTCACCAAAACGCAGCCAGGCTACGGACGCTAGGAAGTCTACATCGGGCCCATGTAGGACCCGATAAAAGCGTCCGTGAAGCTCCTTCCTCTGCCATACCTCCTTGCGGTCGTTAGTATCTATTATTATTATGTTCTTTATTTAAAATATTATCTTAAGTATAATTTATTACAATATTTTAAATAAAAAAACATATTTACAATATAAAATATTATAAAAAACTTAACCTAGGTTGCCACCGGCAGCGGGGATAGACCCAAGCTACCGGTGGTTAGGGCTGCAGAGTGAGGAACCTCCTGACAATACGTGCCGTGTCAAGGAGTACTGCCTTCTGTATCTGGCCCTTGACCCAACCTTTTAGCGAGAGCCTCTCTAGGTGTTGATCGAGGCTCTTAGCTAAAAGACCGTTCGCCGAAACGACTATCGGTACAATAATGGTTGAATCCACATCCCACATGGCTGTAACCTCGTGAGCCAAGTCAAGGTACTTACTGAGCTTTTCCTTCTCGGCTTTCACGAGGTTCTCATCATGAGGTACGGTGATATCAACCAATATTGCCCGGCGCTGAGATCGGTCGACCACCACGATATCAGGCTTATTGGCGATAATAGTCCTGTCCGTGATGATAGAGCGATCCCAGTAGAGCGTTGCATGACCATTTTCGAGAACTGGCGCAGGTGCGTACTTATAGTACGGCACCTCTGATTCAACAAGGCTATATGGAAGAGCAAGTTACTGGTGAATTATTCTGGCTACTTGGTTGTGTATGTGCAAATACTCTCCGTTAGCAAGATGAGAACAACCGGAAATAATATGTCGGAGTGATTCTCCAAGACGGCAACATGCCCGACAGATGTCGACCGTACCGTCCTTCATAATATATTTCCGGTAGTTATTCGTCTTGATAACTTCATCTTCAATGGCACAGACAAAACCTTCGGTTTCCCCAAAGAGGTCACCGAAACGTAGCCAGTTCACCGAGGCAGGCAAATCTACATCAGGCCCAGTTAGAGCCCGATAGTAGCGCCCGTGTAGCACCTTGCTCTTCCATATGTCCTTGCGATCGAGAGTGCTTAGCACCACTGGTTTGCGCCAGTTTTCTGTTGCCAAGGAGAGCGGCGTAAAGTGTCTATCAACTGCCACGACATCCAAATGCATCCCGCACTCACTGTTAAGGAAATAATCCCTGAGACTGCACACCTCACGGTTATGTAGGTCCTTGGCATTTAAAAAGCCGCGACCCCCACATCTCCGCGGGATGTACAGCCTCATAACAGATGAGCGCGGGTGTAGCATTCTGGAAGTCGTGAGCATTTGACGGACTCTTCTATCCAAGGCGTCCAATTCGGTCTGAGTCCATCTTAGTATGCCAAAGAAGTATGTGAGCAGAGGCATAACCCAGCCATTAAAAGCACGCGTCCTATTGCCACCCGATAAAAGACTGTTAAGTACTTTTCTCAGGCGGCATAAAAATCGCTGCCGTAATGACTGTTTTATGTCCCCATCCTCAACACTCAAAGACTGTGACATACCAAGATATTTATATGTTTCAACTTCGGAGAGAGATCTGAAGTTTATCGTTTCGGAGAGTTGTAAATTGGTTGAATTTACTACTCTCCTACGCTGTACATGCATAACCGCACACTTATTCACACCAAACTCCATCTTGATGGCACTGCTGAAAGTCTCAGTAATTTTCAGCAGTTTCACCAAGTCTTGGCGGTTTGGTGCGAAAAACTTGAGGTCATCCATGTACAACAAATGCGACATAACTTCACCCCCTCTCCGCAGTCGACAGCCTAACCTTGAATTTCTCAATAAAGTACTGAGAGAATTCAAAGCTAGGCAAAACCATAAGGGACTCAGACTGTCGCCCTGAAATATGCCACGCTCTATCCTTATAAGATCCTGCGTGGCAAAAACAATATCTCGACATCCTGGTTGACGCAAGACCGTGGTCCACTGCCGTGCCGCATACATGACATCAAAAAGGATTTTAAAGTTATATCAATTTTATATAACTCTAAAATCCTCACCAACCATGTATTGTGTACAACATTATATGTACTTATAACGTGTATCAATTATGTGAGACAGTAATAAAGAGATACTCAAAGTAAACAGTCGTTTGTTCTTGTCGTCTCCCGATATGGCGACCCTGCGGGCAGTATTAGTCGGACTCAGACGCGATGGGGTGAACACGGGTGTTACGGGTGTTGCTTAAGCGCCCGGCGCGCTGCGCCGGCGCCGCGCAAAGTGGAATAAAATAAGAAAGATTTTAAATAATATAGTGACACGAATATCTAAAAACTAAACACTACATTGCTGATAAAAGTAAATGATAACATAAGTGGAAAAACTATAATGATAAAATTGTTAGAAAAATCATTAAAGTGGTATAAACAAAATTAAAAGGCAAAATGGGAAAACACAAACGTAGCGAATCAGGATAACAAGAACACGTGTAATAACGACACGAACATTTTAATCAACAACAACAGCTATCTGCGGTACTGATAATAGTGGCAATTGTTCTACTCATTGGCATCTACGAGATCCTCAAAAGACGCTACAAAAAGCATGTGGAGCGACAAGTCCAACTACGATCTATTCGTAATCGTATTACTACAAACGACGACGAGTAAAATAACAGACCGAACAAGGAGCATCATTTTTTTTTTATTTACGGATTTATTCATGCAGCCGGGAGATGTTCGTTGTCCAGGCGCTGGTTCCAGAAGCAAGTTGTTTAGTGTTACAGTAACACAAAATGTGTTAAGGCAGTGATGTTTGGAGAATTTTCCCCATAACAAAAATATATAGAAAACTGTGAGTACATACATAGGCATACTTGTGTTGTGACTGTATTAATAAAATACATTTTTTTTGTTTTGTGCGTTATACTTAGTTTAATGTAACTTGCTATATTGTTTTATTTTTCAAAGCGAAATACATATTTGTAATAATCCTTTTTAAGTTGACTAGAAATTGATCAAATAGATTACGTTACTTTTTCTTTATGTTAATATTTATTATAGATATAGTGGTCGTACTATTATGATAATGAATTTATCGTTTTATGTATTTTAACTAATTGAATATGGTAACGAATTAATCGTTTTATGTGACCTAACTAATTATCTTTATTATACATGTAAGTGGTCGTATTACGTAGTACCATTAGTTATTCTGTGGTATTATTTTCAACAATATGATAATGAATTTATCATTTTATATGTGTCTTAATTAATCAATTTAACTAAATATCTTAGTTGATTAAGAAAAAAGTATATTATTACATATATATTAAGTACTTAACTTTATAATCATAAAAATATGATATGATATGGAAATTTTGTCTTCGCTAGATACAATCGAAACCGCATTGTGTAAAATAAACACAGATCTAAGAAAATTAGGACAAAAAAGTATAGAGCGTTTTACCTACGTTAAAAATAAATACGAAGAAGCTGTAAGTTTGTACAGTAACTACGAAATTTTGATACAAAAAGTTGATCTATCTGAAACAAATTCAGGAGTTGTAGTAGTTATAGAAAAAATAATTTCACATTACAAAAAAATAACGGAATATTTTCACGAAACAGAAAAAAAACCGGTATCCGAATCTTTAAAAATGGAAAAATTTAACATAAAAACCGCGACGAACTAGATGGAAAACAAAGTACGATTCACAGACTAATTAACGCATCAGAACTATACCGTTCTTGTATTGACGATAAGGATGAGCAAATGTTGATTAGTTTCATAATTATGACCAGACTTGAACAAAATTCTAAATTAAAATTACAAAATAAATATGACAGTTTTAATAACTTTCTTTCTGATATAAAAAAATTCTTATTGACAAAAAAATCACACACCTCTTTGATGACACAATTAACAAGTACTACACAGAAAGATTCAACTATAATGCAGTTTGGTAATAGGTTAGAGACCTTATTCTCAGAGTTGACATTAACACAAAGTGACGGAGATTCAGACGCAAACGTTGTTCTGAAACCCATTAACGAAAAAATTGCGATTCCTCAATTTATAAATGGTTTAAGAAGTAAGCGGATAGGCACTATAATTTCAGCAAGAAATTACGATTCTTTGCGAGAAGCCATTAGCGCAGCAGTTGAGGAAGACATTGAAGACTCGTCCCGACAGCAGCAATCAATGACCGCACGGCACAACTTCTCAGGTGAGTTTTCAAAACTTGCTTACAGATACCCTAGACCACAGTATACGTTTTCGAGAGGACACAACTATCCACGTAGAGGACAATTTAGACAGTTTGGAGGACATTACCACCAGCCTCCAAGACAGTTTTATTATAACGCGAATTATGAGTTCATACCACGTTTTCCTAGCAATACACAACAGGCACAGTACAATAATCATAGAAACAACAGCTACAGGCTTATGAGAAACTCTAATCAAACACGAGGTGCATTTACCCAAAATCGTTACAAAAATAAACATGTCAACGTAACAACACAAAATCATAGTTCGCAACAAGATTCAGAATTTTTTCGTCCCTCAACAGAATAAGCAACATTACATATGTAGTACTGACTCCAATTTTATTATAAAATTGTTTGTACGTAATCGTATAAAAACATTTCTTGTAGACACAGGCGCAAATCTATGCCTTCTAAGAAAAACCTCAGTTCAATATCAACATCATAATAATTAAAACACGACAACAGTCAATGGTATAGGAGGAAATATAGAAACTTTAGGTAACTTGTATTTGAACTTATATATACCCAATTCTAGAATATATTTGAAACAAGAGTTTCAAATCGTAAACAGTCTGCCAATAGACGTGGATGGAATCCTTGGTACTGATTTCATTTCAAAATACATTTCCTCAATAAATATCTCTAGAAATTACATTACTCTGTGCTATAAGCGCCATAGCTTTAAAGTAAGGTTTAGGCATTCGTATCGTGATAAACATAATGTAAACAATAGCACGGTTCAGGCGACTCGCTCGCAAGTGAAACACGATAACAAAAGCAAGCCGCCCGCGACGTTTACCGAGAACCGGAGTCAGGTGAACAAATTCATTATAGAGCCACGGTGTGAACATATCTTTTTTGCACACGTTAACGTGTCGAAATGTAACAAAGACAATGAGTATGTATTATTTTCATCAGAGTTGAAACCAGATTTGTATTTAGCAAGTTCGATAGTTAAAATAACTAATGGAAAAATTCCAATTAAATTATTAAACACAAGCGAAAAACAACAGACTTTAAAGAGCTTTGAACCCGATTTGGAACTTTTAGACAACTACAATATATGTAACTTTAGTAAAACAGAAAATAAGCCATGTAGAACGGAAACTATTTTAAAACAATTAAATTTACAACATTTAAATACGGAAGAAAAACAATCAATAGAACAAATATGTTCAAAATACTCGGACATATTTCATTTAGAAGGTGATAAATTAACTACAACAACTATCGGAACACAGTCAATTACATTAAAAAATAATACGAAACCAATATATACCAAACCATATAGATTAGCAGCAGCGTTAAAACCGGAAATAGACAAACAAATTAGAAAAATGCTTGATGATGACATTATAGAACGAAGTAACAGCGAGTGGAGTAGTCCTATTTTGCTAGTCCCTAAAAAAACAGATAATAGCGGAGAAAGAAAGTGGAGACTAGTAATCGACTATAGAAAATTAAATAACGTAATACAAGATGATAAATTTCCCTTACCTAACGTTACCGACGTACTAGACTCCCTGTCAGGAGCAGTATATTTTTCAAAAATTGATTTAAGTAACTCATTTTATCAGGTACTATTAAATGATGACTGTCGTGACGTCACAGCATTCACTACAAACACCGGACAGTATAGACTAAGCGCCTACCGATGGGACTCAAGATATCTCCAAGTTCATTTTCACGACTAATGTCGATTGGCCTGTCAGGGCTTACACAAGAACAATGCCTTGTTTATTGTGATGACTTATGTGTTTATGGCCGTAACCTACTTATGCACAATAAAAACCTAATAGACGTTTTCGAAAGGTTGAGAAAGTTAAACTTAAAAATTAATCCGTTAAAATGCGATTTTCTTAAAAAACAAATACTATATTTGGGACACCTAGTAACAGAACACGGCGTGCTGCCGGATCCACAAAAAACTGCAACAGTAGAAAACTACCCAAAACCCAAAAACGCAGACGAGATAAGGAGATTCGTAGCTTTCTGCAATTATTATCGTAAATTCATTCCCAATTTCGCAACAATAACAATACCTCTTAACTACCTATGCAAAAAGAATACAGCCTTTGTATGGACAAAATTATGTGACGATTCTTTTAATTTGTTACGACATTGTATGACTACCGCTCCGATTCTTGACTACCCAGACTTCTCGGAACAAAACGAGTTTGTGTTGCAAATCGATGCATCGCAATTCGCGATAGGAAGCGTGCTTATGAACAATAATTTAAAACCAATAGCTTATACAAGCCGTCCACTAAATAAGGCCGAACTTAACTATCCAACAATCGAGAAAGAATTATTATCAATTGTATGGAGTGTAAAATACTTTCGACCGTATCTTTTCGGAAAAACTTTTTCAATAAAAACTGATCATAAACCGCTAATATACTTATTTAATATGAAGGACACCTCCAGCAGACTAATGAAATTTCGTCTGGCTTTAGAGGAATACGATTTTAAAATATTATACGTAAAAGGCTCAGACAACGTCGTTGCTGACGCTCTATCACGAATAATAGTAACATCAAAAGAGTTAAAACAAATGAATAATACTGAATTATGTAATGTAATGACTAGAAAACAAAGACGTTTAGAAGAACAAAATAAACAATTTATGCCTAGCACCGGTTCTCGAAATATTCTTGAAGTAAGGGAGGGCCCGCCCATAGTTTCAGAAATATTGAGAAAACCAAGCGACAGCATAGATTTAGTATTTAAAAGAAAAATAGATATAGATAAATACGATAAAAGTAATAAAATAAGTGACATGGAAAAATGTTTATTATACATACCTAGCGAAAGCATGATAATTTTTAATATAGAGTATAAACAACGTTACACCCGAGCGGATTTCGTTGATTTAATATTAAAATTTTGTAAAAGGCTTAATATAAACTATATAAATATAATTAAAGATAAAGATAATATTAATTTTATTAAAGAATTACAACGTGAAATATATAGTAGAAAAAACTGGGAGTTTCCTAAAATATCTATTCTGCCTAATGTAGACAGAATAGCAAATGAAAAAGATAAAATCCAAATATTACATGATTTCCATATATTGCCCAGCAGCGGACACGCTGGAATGCGAAGGATGATAAACAATATAAAGAGAAAATACACATGGCCTTCTCTAAATAAAGACGTAATACAATATGTGGGCAAATGTCAAAAGTGTCAATTCTTAAAACATTCTAAACCAGTTAAAATGCCTATGGAAATAACGACCACAGCACACACACCCCTCGAAAAAAATTTTTTAGATCTTGTAGGACCGTTAGTAAGGGACTCGTATAATAACTGCTATATATTAACGATACAATGTGAGATGTCGAAATTTGTAGAGGCTTATCCACTACAATCCAAGGATACAGTATCAGTCGCAAACTCTTTTGTCAGTAATTTCATTTTAAAATACGGAATACCAAAATGTATAGTTACAGATAAAGGTACAGAGTTTTTATCATCCACAATGACAGAGGTCTGCAAATTACTAGGAATAGAAAAATTGAACTCAACCGCATACCACCATGAGACATTAGGAGCATTGGAAAATACACACAAAAATTTACGATCTTTTCTTAGACAATACTGTACAAGCGATTTACACGAATGGTCAACATGGTTACCCTACTGGACATTCGCATTTAACACTTCTGTACATACACATACTAAATTCCAACCCTATGAACTCGTGTATGGTAAACAATGCAATTTACCAAGTAACATCATTAATGAACCTTTAGAACCGTTGTATAACCCTTTAGATTATTCTAAACATTTAAAATATAGATTGCAATTAGCGCATAAACAAGCCCGTGATAACTTAATAATGAGTAAGCAAAATATGAAAAAGCAATACGATAAAAATGTTCGCGTACAGACCTACAAACAGGGTGACCAAATACTTATAAAAAATGAGACTACAGATAAAACGAAAAGCATTTATTTAGGTCCGTATGAAGTTATAGAAGATTTAGATTCAAATATAAAAGTTTTAAAAAATTACAAACCTCACATAGTACATAAAAATAACACCAAACTTTTTAAATAAAACAAAATGACAGTAATAAAGAGATACTCAAAGTAAACAGTCGTTTGTTCTTGTCGTCTCCCGATACATGTATGCGGCACCGAATCATAGGCCTTCTTGTAGTCAATTCAGGCTGTGGAGAGAGTCCCTCTGCCACGCCGAACCTTCTGGCATATGGTCATGTCAATGAGGAGAAGCTCCTTAGTACCACGGGACCCAACCCTACATCCATGCTGAGTCACGTCCAAAATATTGTTTGCAACAATGTGCGAGTTAATTTTTGTTCTCAGAATGGATGTAATGAGCTTGTATAAAGTAGGTTAGCACGTGATGGGTCTATAATTTTTCGGTTCGGTGGTACTACCTGATTTATGGAGCAGAAAAGTGACACCAGTAGTCAACAAACTTGGGAGTGAGCCGAGCTCTATGGCTTCTTGGAATTGCGTTGCCAGTAACTCGTGTGAACATCGAAACTATTTGATCCAGAAGTTTTGGAATCCGTCCGGTCCTGGGCATTTCCAATTTTGGGCCGTACGGATTGCACAACTTACGTCAGCTGTACTAATAATAATAGGCTGCATGGTCTCGATAGGTTCACACGCCTCACTGACAACACTCATCCATTCACCTTCCGTGTGCTCGACGGGCACCGACCAAATGTTGCGCCAGAAATTAGTCATGGCATCAACATCCGGTAGCTGCCCGTCGCTCACACGTTGATCAGCTCATTCCCAACGTCTATACTTTTCTTTGGTCACTTTGAAAGAGGCGATTTTGTTGGTATCGGTCCACACGCACTCTGTAGCGACGTATACGGTTTGCCCACGCATAGACTTTTTGCTTCAGAAAATCAATACGTTCCGTCACACAAGCCATATAGTTTTCCGGACGAACATCAGTCCCAACAAAGGCTTGTGTGACGAATCGCATGACGCGAGGCCGATTATTGCCATTTCTGAAGCAAATTAGCTTTGCAATGAGTGTCCTGAACCTATTAATACGCCCCTCGATCCTCAATTGCCAAGCAGGGGCAGTCCCGGTTCGCCGCGGTAC
Source organism: Scoparia ambigualis (assembly GCA_963921215.1). Taxonomy (NCBI): domain Eukaryota; kingdom Metazoa; phylum Arthropoda; class Insecta; order Lepidoptera; family Crambidae; genus Scoparia; species Scoparia ambigualis. Next base: position 2,983,276 of record OY992514.1, on the reverse strand, counting down.
TCGGTCAGAATCCTGGAATTTGACACGAGCAACGCGGCACACCGCGATGGCCCCACAATAAAGGATCGAGTAAGTATCAATTAAATTTTCACTGGTTCCAAGATAAGGAACCAGCAAATCGTTCAAGGATCTCATTAACGCCAAATTATGTCTATTCGTGGGCAAACAAGGTATACGCGGCCTAGAGTTACGCGTGTCACGATACTGTAGAATGGCATCGTTCAAAGCGCTCCTCATTTGCTCATTCACCTGTGTACTTACATTCGTATTTATGAAATCTTCATCGTCGGGTACCGGATCTACTCGCGCCACCAAAACCGGCGCCACGGCCGGTAATTGTGGGGCAGGGCGGTCCCGCACCGAAGAAGAAGCCGCACAAATATGTAGTGACTCCAGGCGTAGCCGATCAAGTGCTGACTGATCCAGCAAGTTATTACGCTGGATCACCCGCACTTGGTCCGACAATCGTTGGGCAGACACGTCTATGGTCGGTTCAAGAGCCTGAAACAAAGACAGCAGCCTAACACGATACGCAGTAAGGTTAGTTCCTCCCTCTGTTGCCCTGTAGTAGGCGCGCATGCAGTTCTCATTTATTTGGTGAGTCCATCGCATGCGGCGCACTACACCACCGGTAGCGGGGGTCGTACGCGGGGCAGATTGCCCCACTGATCCCAAGCGTGCCGGCAGCGGTGGTCGTCCACGTCGCGCAGATCGTTGTGGCGGCGGAGACGGCGGCAATCGCCTGCTCGCGCTGCTCGACTCGTCTCTGGTGAAATCATCAGACGAGGAGCTTGATGTCGGCGGAGCAGGCGATGGTGGAGGGCGTGCGCTTCGTCTTGCTCTTCTTAATATCATGCTTTCATTTTTATTTTAGTAGATTATGTTGCATAGGTATCAATCTTTGTATGGCATATTGTGTTGACATTGTACGTCACCATTGTTCAACTTCTTCATTGCTGTTTGGTCATTTTAAAACTATTGTGGTTGGTATATTTATATGTTTGTGATATAATTTGAGCTGGATTTTTCGATAAACATGTTCATAAACTGTTTTAATTTGTCAAAAGACTTGTTACAAAATAAAATAAATACTTGAAATAAAAATGATGTGACAGGTGACAAGAGCTTTTTTCTTATTATTATTATTATTATTAATGAACCTGGGACCTTTAGATGGGAAATTGTGATGGGAATGGATAGGGTGGGTGGTTTGGGTAAATTTCTCCTAAGGAACTATGGGTGGCCGAAAAGGGAAAGTAGGAAAAATTAAGGATATGGGTTGGAAAGTGGGGGAATAGGAAGGTGGTGTGTGGTTTTGACTTCATCACCTGACTTGAAGCCAAATCCGAGGTCCTTTCCGTTGTATCTCTGATAGTTTCAGAGATATAACGGAATTGAGTGAACACCACCGGTATGAACCTGGGACTTCGGGAATCGGGTAGGATTTTTTGATGGGAATGGATAGGGTAGGTGGTAGGGATGGTTTTCCCCCAAGAAATGAGCACGGCGAGCAAGCCGTTTGGCTCGGACTGTCTGCTCACGAGCCGTGGCACCCGAGGCAAATTTGAAAGGTTGCGAGCGGTCCCCGCGAGCCAAAGTCAGCCAGTCGCCAGTGCCACCTTTCAAATTTGCCTCGAGTGCCACGGCTAGCGAGCAGAAACTCCGAGCTAAACGGCTCGCCGTGCTTGGCCGGTTTGGACGCGGCTATTGAAAAGGTGGAAACTACTGTTATTTTTAAAATTTTGAAATTTTTTCCGAAAATTACAAGTTAGTTGTTCCGCAACCGCACACGGTTTGTTGGTGGGTTCGAAAGAGTGGCGCTCGAAAAGTATTGTGATTTAAAGAATTTGGTTTGTATGGCCGTAAAGGTGATGTTATGTACTTTTTAGTGATGTAAAATTAAGATTTTTAATTATAAAAGAAAGTACAGATTTTTAATTTAGAAATTTTTTACTAACCTCACACACTAATCTGGTTGTATTTCTGGTTTTATTGCGCTGTTTTCAGTGAAATTCCGGGGTTGGCGTCCTGGCTTCCGCCTATAGAGGAGAAGAACTTTAGAGTTCTTTCCGGAAGAAGTCCGGGAAAATACGTTTCCGGGAAAAATCTTACGGATAAAACTTAATGGACACCCTGACCTCAAACCCAAAGTTTGGGCGAAAACTGAACAGCCGTTTCCGAGTTTTGGGCCTTCAAAGACAGAACGTAATTGTAAAATTATCTAAAATTTTAAGCTGTCTTGTAGGTGCGCGACCGTGGCCACAGTAAATATATGAGCTGCCTCGCCGCTTTGGAAGAATACCTAATGTTGTAATTCAAATTGAGTGAATTTTCCAGTAGAACAGATAGAAGTTCTCTCGAAAGTTTAAAGAACACTTCACTTCTGTAACAACAGGTACCTAATTGTTTTTCTATTTTTACTTTGGGCCAGATAATTGGTGTGATTGTGACAATATTATTATTATTTATTTTATTTATGTCCACTAAAACATGAAAGTAATTGATACAATGTAGGTAAGTACTGATGATATGAGATAAGACTTAATAATAAAAATACGTAGTAAAAATACTTACCGCTTCTTCTATACCCTTTAAACTCAACTTCATGTTTCGAAATATTTGATGTGTCCGAAGACGGTTTGCCACTAAAATATAATTAACAAGTAAATATTAGGTAGATCGATCATCTGATCGATACTTATCTAGGTATTATATAGACGGTAGGTATCGAGAGAAGTCATACCCGCATTTTCAGACAACAACAGTGGACCACCACCGGCAATCCAAAGATCGTGGGTTCGAATCCCACTCGAGCTTCCTGAGACTGGTTGATATTTTCTAGTAAACATTTTAAAAGATTAATATGTTTATAAAAACACCTTCGCAAATAATGCCTTATTTTAGAACAAATTTGGTTGGCATAAAAAAGGTTATGTGAGCCAACCTTAAAAGATAGACGTATGCTGTCGCAGACTTTTTTTTAGAACTTTTAAGGGGGAACAATTCTGTTATACATGATTTTTGCAAAAACTTTAACCGTTTACGCAGCGCACGCATCGGAAGCTCTCAAAAGAAAAAAAACACCGATTTTGAAACATTCTTAATTGGTGCTCCGCTCTTATTAGTCTTAGCGTGATGATACATAACCTATAACCTTCTTCGATAAATAAGCTATCTAAAACTAAAAGAATTTTTCAAGTCGGATCAGTAGTTCCTGAGATTAGCGCGTTCAAGCAAACAAACAAACTCCTCAGCTTTATAATATTAGTATAGATTATAGTAAATCTTTTTCGACCGTTGATGGATCAATAAATGTTGGTAAAATCGAAGACGAGTATGTTGTAACCAGTAAGTGCTGATCCACAGACGTCACACGCGCATCAAGGACGAATCAAATCAAAGTACCTATATCAGTTTGCGCGAAGCGGAGCTGAGTAAAAACGTGAAATAGGCATTAAGTTATGAGTTATAATGTACTACGTACTAGAGAAGACATCTCAACTAGATCGTTTGTAACACCCGTTAGATCCAGATCGCTCCAACTGTAGTAGTCTGTGGCAGGCGCTGGACGCAACAATACGTGTGTATTCTGTGTTCTATTTTATTAAAATCAGCCTTTATGTGTGCTAAAGTACTGTTTAAGCCACTTAGGAAATACAAATAAAACCAAAGGAATCCCTTTTCACCTGGAAATACGTACTAAATTATCGATGTAACATGCATTTGACTAATTATTTTATCAAATCGCCGAGACATGAAGCGGCGGCCATGTTTCGGTAAAATGCATATGGTAACAATATTTCTGTTTTGTGCAGAAGTGACACTTTTAACGCGTTATGTGAAATCATTGCTAGGCTTAAGATTATGGTGGCACTTTGATTGGTGATTTTGTTAGAAATAATAAATTTACCTGAAATACTTTTTATTAATGAACTTGACCGTTTTTTTCTGATATCATTAAATATATTATTTATATATTAAATATTTACCTCCGGGGTATCACAGGATTCACACGACGTAAAAAATAACCTTATAGCTCCGATGCACCGTTTCTGAGACATTTTTATTTATATTTTAGTACTACTACCTAGGCATAAGACGCATGTATATGTATTTGGTAATAAATAAACGCAAAGAATTTCTTTCAATTATAACTTTATACATATTATCAAACCATAGTAAGTATTATCTGTGGTTTAATCTGAAATAATAAAATGTAATAAAGATTGAATTCTAATGAAAGGTAGGTAGAATTTATTTTTTACCGTTTAGTTATCCATGGACACGTTTTTCATCTGTTCATCTCACTGCATACAAATATTTATATATACAAAATTTATTCATGTCCACCAAACAGTCACCACTCACCACCCATCAAAAACGGTCCACCCTAATGGGTGGACCATTGTTGACGTCTTGATAGACGAATCAAACTCGACGCGGTTGTGTCGCTTATTTACCGATTTTCTATGGCCACCTTCCAGCTCCATCATCAGACCGTGGTTACTATATCTACCAGTAAAGTACTCGTCAAGACGAATCAAACGAGCCCATACTCGATGGGGTTATGTTGTTTAATAACCGAGTTCCTATGACCACCTTCCAGCTCTATAACCAGACCCTAATTACCATTGAAAGACAAACTACTCGTCAAGACGATTCAAACGAGCCCAAACTTGATGACGTTGTGTTGTTTTATTGCAAAGTTCCAATGGCCACCTTCCAGCTCCATCATCAGATCAGCACCATGTCATCATAATATTGCATTATCACGCGTTTACACATGTATGAAAAATTTCAGCTCGATCGGTAACCGGGAAGTGGGTCAAAATTGAGTTCCAAAATTACCCCCGAACAAGACATAATACATACATTGCAAGTTAAATAAAAGCTTGAAAAAAAAATAATTTAAAAAACAAGCTTTTATTTAAATGCGCTAAAAATAAACTCACCAAACTACCCTACCCATTAAGACGAATCAAACTCGACGCGGTTGTGTCGCTTAATTACTGAGTTCCTATGGCCACCTTCCAGCTCCATCATCAAACCCTGGTTACTATCTAGCACCAAAGTACTGGTCAAGACGAATCATTCGAGCTTTCATCCGTGCGGTGAGAAAGAATACCAATCGCCGCCCCTCTCTCTGTCCGGTGGGTGTCGTAAGAAGCGACTAACGGACTCTTTCGAGCGATGATCTGCTCCACTGGTGGTAGGGCTTGACCCGTCTGGTTGGTGACCACCGTACGCATGGTGTAAAACCCGTCAAGTGACTGCTTGTCGGTCGCGTTTCGGGATCAGCCAGCGTAAAACCAGAGCTCGAGAGGATGATGCTGCGATGTATTTGGTCTGTGGAGGCTGTATTCGCCACGTCTGAGTGGCGATTACGCGACGTAGGGAACTGGTAGGTAGGTAGGTAGGAAGGCTTACCTGGGATGATGATGGGTGATCGGGCAACTGTAGGAGACGGGGCAGCGAGCTGGCGGGCGGCGATGTAGGCGATTTGTCACGGCACAGCACAAAGTCACTTTACGTTATCACAGGCACTCAGGCGTTCTCTTCACATTGGGTTCAGGATACCAGCGCGCGTATTTTGTGGGCGTCTCGCGGTAGTTCACAGACAGACTGGTCGGCGCGGTATCTCACTAAGCCAGCGGCTGCGGGTCGCGCAGCGGTGGCGCCGCGGCAGATAGGCGGACGCGGTCGTCAACAACCGCCTTACCGATGGCGGTATAGTTTGAATGGCCGTCCCGGCTTTGGCGGGAACATCCTCCGGGGGCCAGGGTGGGCTCATCCAATGGGAGCCTAGCGATCCGGAATACAGGCCTCCGAAGATGTCCATTCGCGGTGTCCAGGTCCACCACCCGCACGACGCCATCCTTCCCAGGCAGGGTGCGAGCAATGCGCCCCAGTCTCCATTGGAGGGCAGGCAGGTTGTCCTCCTTGATGAGGACGAGCTCGCCGACTCGGGGAGGGGAGGATGGGGACAACCATTTAGAGCGGGTTTGAAGGGTATGCAGGTAGGACTGGGTCCACAGCGTCCAGAAGCGCTGGGAAAGGGCCTGTACCATCTGGAATCGCCTACGTGTGGAGATCGGCCTATCTTCCACGGATAGTTCGGGAAGGGCCGTTAGTGGGCGGCCTATAAGGAAATGTCCGGCTGTAAGCGGCTCAAAGTCTGAAGGATCAGACGAAAGTGGGCAGAGAGGTCTTGAGTTGAGGACCGCTTCAATTCGAGCTAAAAGTGTGGAGAATTCCTCGAATGTGAGGTGTTGTTCGCCAATTACGCGATATAAAAGTTGCTTTGTTGATTTTACGTTGATCTCATGTAACGCACCGAACCATGGTCCCTTAGGGACGTTCAACAACCAAGTAATGTGCTGACCAGCGAGCTTGTGCGCAATCGTGTCATTATTCAAGGCAAGAAAGTTTTGTACTTCGATGAGCTGATTTCTAGCGCCTACATAATTTGTACCGCAGTCCGAGCGGATGAGAACCGGGGCACCGCGGCGTGCTATAAAACGCTGTAATGCCGCGAGGAACGCTTCCGTGCTGAGGTCCGAGACCGGTTCCAAATGAACCGCCTTAGTCGAGAGGCACACGAATATACAAAAGTACGCTTTTAAGAGTTTAACATTACGTAGGGTACTAGATTTAACGAGGAATGGTCCGGCGAAATCGGTCGTGACTTGACTAAATACTGGCTGAGGCGTAACTTTATCGGCTGGCAGGTCGGCCATGAAGGGCGCTTGCGGCTGGGCCCGGCATCGAAAGCATCTAATGCATTTAAAAACTCGGTGTCTAATAATACGGCGCGCGGACAATATCCAAAATTGTTGGCGTATGATAGCGTGTAAAGTGTCAGCGCCAGGGTGGCAGTGTATTTTGTGGTAGTGGTCAATGATAAGGTCTACAAGTGGGCTAGAGCTGGGAAGTATGAGCGGGTGCTGCGCGTCATATCGGATAGACGCATAGGACAGTCGTCCACCAACTCTAAGGAGCTCATCTTTAATGAGAGGTGACAGCCGCTGGAGTCTGACGGAGCAGATTTTGCCAGTTTGAAGGCGGTGGATGTCCTCCGCAAACTCATTGTGCTGGACACTGCGCACCCAGTAAAGTAGGGCCTCTCTTCGTTCACTGACGTACAAGGGGCCTGAGCGTCGCGAATCTGGGTGGTGTCTGCAGTTGTGCAGAAAGCGTTTTAGACAAGCTGTCAGTCCGACGAGCTTGTCTAGTGAACTGAACCGAGTGAGCAGGTCAAAGTCAAGACCGGGCACTGTGACCAGTGACGGGACGTGTTTGGGCTTAAGGCCGGGCAGGGCGTGATGGCCCAGAGCTAAGGGCATTGCAGGCCAAGACTCACAAGGCTGTCCAAGCCACGTGGGAGACCACCATAGGTCGTGGGCTGACAGGGATTGCGCAGACATCCCTCTGCTTGCGCAATCTGCCGGGTTGAGCTGGGAGGGTACGTGTCGCCAGGTACATTCTGGTGAGCCTGAGCTGATTTTGACTACCCTGTTGGCTTCAAAGGGTTGAAGACGGTGAGGCGGTGTATTGAGCCAGGCCAGGACTATCGTACTGTCTGACCAACATATATGTTGTTGTATACTGATATGGGCCGATAACTGAACCGACACACGGATCATGAGCTGGGAGAGTAGGGTGGCGGCCGACAACTCTAACTTGGGGATTGTGAGGCGATTCTTGATTGGTGCGACTCGCGACTTGGCAACAATCAAGTGTACTAAAGTATCTCCGGAGGCATCGAGCTCATGGAGGTAAACAACGGCGGCAAACCCGGCTTCAGAGGCATCTGCAAACCCGTGAAGCGAGTATGCAGCTGAGCCTTTGCTTGCACAAACGTGCCGAGGGAAGCGAATGCTAGACAACAGCGGCAGATCCTCTGAGATGTGGTGCCACTCCTTTTGCACTTCAGAGGGAGTGGGCTCATCCCATTCCAGCTTCAGTAGCCACAATTGCTGAAGCAGCAGCTTTGCGCGGAAGATAACGGGGGAAACCCAACCGTTTGGGTCATAAAGTGAGGCTACGGTGCTTAAAATAGACCGCTTTGTGACATGTGTGATGGGGGGCAGAGAGATGCGGTAGGTGAACTCGTCTGACTGAGGGCTCCACTGTATACCCAAGACCTTAATGGACGTGGACTCTGGGTTCATGTCGAAGTCCTTGGGCATGTCGCATTGGTTGTCGGGAAATCTCTCGAGCAGCTTAGGCGAGTTAGATGTCCACTTACTGAGCTGAAAGCCGCCTAGGTCTAGCAGACTTATCAACTCGTCCTGAAGTGCTTGGGTAGATTCAACCGTGTCACAAGATGTCATCAACGAAGATAGACTTGCAAAGAACCTGAGCGGCTCCAGGGTAGCGATGGCCTTCATCATCAGCCAGCTGGAGCAGGGTGCGGATTGCATGATATGGGCTTGATCTTAAGCCGTACGTGACTGTATTGAGGGCGTAGGTGAGCAGAGGGTGATCTGGTGAGGACCGCCATAGTATAAGCTGATACCGTCTCTGGTCTGGGGCAACCAGCACATTTCTGAACATCCTCTGGATGTCAGTGCTGAAAACGACTGGATGCGTTCTGAAGGACATGATGATGTCCACAATGTCCTGTTGAAGGGCGGGGCCTGTGTGTAGGCATTCATTTATGCTGACACCATTGGAGCTTTTGCAGCTACCATCAAAAACAATGCGCAGCTTGTCCGACCCTGACTTAAATACGCCATGGTGAGGAATGTAGAAGTGAGGTTTATGGGCGAATGTATTTGGGTGACAGGGAGCCATGTGCCCTAAGTCGATGTATTCGGCCATAAAGTCGACGTATTTAGAACGCAGAGACGGGTTCGCCATTAGCTTCTTCTCAATATTGAGGAATCTGCGTAACGCGATAGGGTGAGTTTTGCCTAGTTGAGGGGCTTCCTTTAGAAAGGGCAGAGCAACCGTATATCTGCCTGAGGGATCGCGTGTAGTGGTAGAGCGGAAGATTTCCTCGCATTGTTCCTCCAGGGGATCATTATGAGTGTGAGATTGAGGGAGGGGCTCCTCAGACTCCCAGAACCTTTCCAGACTCTGACGTATGTCCTGGGCTGATTCAGCTGAGTCTGGTTGTGAGCTGACGACGTGAGCTGAGTTAACCTGCTGCGCCGGCTGCGCATACAAGTCCTCAATGGGTCCTATCAACGCGAAGTCGAAAATCGTGCCGAAGGCTATGGGCTTGCCCGGGCCCAACGAGACCTTAGTCCCGTCCAACAACGTCCGATCCCAATAAGAGGTCGATCGGGGCTGGTGTGTGGTAAAGCTGGTCAGCCAATGGCACGGGTGGCTGGCCTAGTACGTGGGAAATGTTTGGTACCTTCTCTAAGGGAAGGTAGCCAGTGACGTTTTTTAAAATGTGAGCTGTGGCAGTAATTGTAGGAGTATCATTGTGAGTGGGTCGGCATACTATTGTTATTGCCGCCTTTGACTCATGTTTGTGCTGATTCCCAACTCCTGTAATTTTTAAAGAAGTGGGTTTTGATGGCAGGTTCAAAAGTCGTGCCATGCGTGACGTTATTAACGTCAGCATACTGCCACAGTCCAATAAAGCTCTGGCTGTGTGAAGATGGCCATGTACGTCCGCGACTCTTAGTGAGACGGTTGGCAACAAAATGGGTGTGCCAGTGGGCACAGAAGGTGAGTGAGCTGATTGAGTATCAGCTGAAATTGTATGAGCTGAGTATGTATCAGCTGTGTGGGCATGGGTTGACTGGGCATGTTCTAAATCTACCTCTTCGCTAGGGTGCTCTGTGATAGTAGAGAGTCATAATTGCTGGCGGCGTTCGCGGGGCCTACCTGGCAAACCGGACCTGGGCGGGCTGGCTCTGTGAGCAGAGCTGGGTTGCGCCTGTTTGGCATGTGCGGGTTCGTGCCGCCTGCTGATTCTGGGACGCTCCCTCGAGTGCTCTGTCAGCTGTGGTGGGGGCACATGTACAGACGACGAATGAGCTGAGTGCGTTGGGCCGTCTGGTCGATGGAGGGACGTGTGGTGGTTCGTGCTCCCACAGTTCTTGCATGCCCCCCTTGACCTGCACTCGCTCTCGTAGTGACGGCCGAGACAACGCTGGCAGCGCTCGCGTGCCTGTACAAAGTCCCAACGGCCCTGTGTTGGCTGGGCATTGTACCATCTGCACGTCATGAGCGTATGTCCCCTAGTGGCACAATAGGGACAGTAGGACGTCGAGCGTGAGGAAGAGGACGAGGACGATGATGAGGAACAGCTTTGCTGGAAGGCCGAGTATACGGGGAAGGGCTGACTGCGAGCCGGGGAGGTGGATGGGCGGTGACGCATTTGTTGCGCTGGGCGGAACGGTTGGTGAGTAGGCTGCTCATGGGCGCGGTGAGGCGATGGAGCTGAGGAACGGCCACGGTAATGGTCGGGTTGTTGCTGAGCCATCTGAGCATAAGTGCGATGGGGCAACTGAGGAGGCGCGCGGCTACGAGAAGGGCCGGGCTGGGGCTGAATGGGTTGAGCCATGGCTATGTTGGAGAACTCTGTCTCCACACAGCGCGCGTGCTCCTCGAGGTAGGAGATAAGGTCCCTTAACGTGGGCAGGGTGTTACTAGACCCGTGCCTGCGTTCAAATAGCGTGCGGAGCTCGCCCTTGAGCTTCCGCACCACTATTGACACAAACACGTAATCGTCTCCTATGGGCAAATCTAAATTGTTGAGGGCACACTGAGCCGATATGAGCGGCGTGAGGAACAGTGTGCGGATGTTCGAGCGCGTATGGATGCTTGGCAGCCCCAGGATGATGTCCACAAAACTATCAATGAGAACCCGGCGGTTCTTGTACCGCTTGGTGAGGATGTCCATGGCCACGGCAAAATTTTCATTGGTGACCTTTAAGTGGGACACCATACTTAATGCCTCACCGCTGAGACATGAGAATAGGTAGTGGAGCTTGACTGCGTCCGACAGGGTCGCCATGTCGTCAGTCAGACTCCTAAACAGCGCAATGAAGGAAGGCCAGTCCTCCACTTTTGAGCTGAACCTGGGCAGCGCTATCTTGGGGAGGACGGCTGTGGGCGTATTGACGCCGAAACTGGGCTGAGCGCTATGGGTTGGGGATGACGTGGAAGAGGGTAAGATTTCCTCCCTAGCCACAAGAATCCCAAGGTACGCCCCGGAGCCTTTTGTGTGGTTCTCAGTGTATGCCTTCTCGGTCTTCTCGTCCAGGTCCTCCTCGTCAAGAATGCTATAATACACTGAGTCCAGCTTCTCCTTTATGCCCTGTATCTGTGCGAAACGCACGTTGAATTCCGTTATGGAATGTTTGGTGTCGCCAGCAATGATCAGTGATCCCATCTCTAGGAGCTGGTGTAAAGCTTTGGCGGCCTCCCTAAATATCGCGGCTTGTGACTTGGTCGGCATCGCGATGAATAAAAGGAGACAAAAAAAATAATAAAAAATAAAAAAAATTAACAAATTTAAAGGCAGTAAAAAGAACAACACCCTGTATATATTCTATAGTTGGGCTGGAGGTATTTGTTTACTAAGGTAAGGGCAAATGGGCTAAAATTAACGCAACAATAAAGAAGGCAAAACTAAGTTGGGGCGCCTTGTATATGGCCCACGGGTGGTGCAAACGCGTGTGTATGTGTATGTCTGTGTATGTGTATGTATGCTTATTGAACGCGCGTACGTAACATTAGCCGACCGCAAAACAAAAGGCAAACAAAACAACAAAAACAAAAAAAATCACGTTATCCGTAGCCCACTGTTGGGCAAGGCGCTCACAATCGGGCAGACCTGTTGCCGACACTGGCGCGAAGAATGAGCCAGTCGCTAACAAAAAAATAAAAATAAACTAATAATAAAAACTTAATTAAAAAGGTTGGGACACTCTGTCTGTGTCCCACTAGTGGGCAAACGTGTGAACGTGTGTAGAAGTACTGTGCTCTTGTGGTGAGCACGCACAAGAATGAGCCGATTTAACACGACAAGAACATAAAAAATTCCTTAAAAAATAAAACGGGAATAACAACAATATCGTCGTCTAGACGCGGGTGTGTTATTACGTAACCAAAGTTATATGTGCAACCGAAAAACGTAAAACGCAAACGTAACGCAATAATTTAACTACTAAACCTAATGTATCATTAGACAACGATCTTATTACTTATTACAACGATTATATTACACAATTAGTACACTAGCTCGCTCAAATCACAAAGACATTGTATGACACCATAAAATCAACATCAACAACATAAACACTAAACTTGTTAGCGTAAATTAACTAGGAGTTAGCACAAATCGGATACTGGTACGAACTTTTATTTGGAACACGATACCCGAAACACGAATTTTTATTCGTGTAGGTAGGTCAACTTTGCAACGACTGTCGTGCAGAAAAGATTTTGTATGGAGATGAAATTATAAATGTTAGGAAGTGAAATAGATATAATTATGAAATATTATTTTTAGCGGACTGTAAATAATTAATCAAAGTTAAGGGCTGATTCGGGGCTGATTATGGTCGAAAGACCATGAAATTTAGAGGTATTCCGTGCTCGATGGACCAAATGTAGTCGCCACGTCTGAGTGGCGATTACGCGACGTAGGGAACTGGTAGGTAGGTAGGTAGGAAGGCTTACCTGGGATGATGATGGGTGATCGGGCAACTGTAGGAGACGGGGCAGCGAGCTGGCGGGCGGCGATGTAGGCGATTTGTCACGGCACAGCACAAAGTCACTTTACGTTATCACAGGCACTCAGGCGTTCTCTTCACATTGGGTTCAGGATACCAGCGCGCGTATTTTGTGGGCGTCTCGCGGTAGTTCACAGACAGACTGGTCGGCGCGGTATCTCACTAAGCCAGCGGCTGCGGGTCGCGCAGCGGTGGCGCCGCGGCAGATAGGCGGACGCGGTCGTCAACAACCGCCTTACCGATGGCGGTATAGTTTGAATGGCCGTCCCGGCTTTGGCGGGAACAGAGGCTTCCGTCAAACCAGTGCCAGGAGGACTTCGTTAACCTGCCGATCAGGGAGACCTGTAGAAACGGTTGTCCCGCTGGCCGCCCGTGGCACAGTACAGGGGCCCAAGCGAACCTAACCAGCTCGTGAGGCTGCCTCACCATGCCACGCATAATCTCGGGGTGGTCCGTCGTGCCGGTTGGTGACCGGAAGGTGGGGTCCCGGCGGCCATTCTCGGGGGGGTTCGGGGGCCCTTCCATTCAGCAGGTTAATAATACTCGTCTGTGGGCAAATTCCTGGGGAAACAGGCCACCACACTTTGACCATTCGCATCGCGGCATCATTTTCTCGATTCACGCCTCTCTCTTTCTACTCCTAAAATGACAGCGCCTTACAACAAAACTGGTACTACAGCGGTGCACACCCCCACCACAACCTTACCGTTTTAGGTGGAGTTCGCTAACATCCGCGGACTCCATGCAAACCTCAATGCCGTCCACCACCATCTTGAGACGGCACAGCCAGCAATGTTGTTCCTGACGGAGACGCAAATAATCCGCCCAGCTGACACCACCTACCTGAACTATCCCGGCTTTGTGCTTGAAGAATCCTTCAAAGCCAAAGCCGGAGTTTGCTTATTCGTTCGGGCGGATGTTTGCTCTCGCCGTCTGCGCTGTCTGGAGGACCCTTCCTTCTCCCTCCTAGTGGTACACGTCGACTTAGGCTCTCATTGCCGTGTCTACGTCTGTGTCTACCGATCCCATAACGGCGACATGGAGACAACTCGACTAATTTAACATCTTAGTCGGGTAGCAGATGATGCGCAGGAGCGGTTTCCATCGGCGGAACTGGTGTTTTTGGGGGACTTCAACGCCCACCATGAGTTGTGGTTAGGTTCCTCCAAAACAGACCATGCTGGTAGAACTGCCCACGCATTTGCTCTCACGCATAACCTCACGCAACTGGTGGTACTGGGCATCCTACGGGCAGCCGTAGCTACTGGCGTCTGGCCAAAGCCGTGCAATCCAACTTCTGCCAACCCTCGCTGCCACCACTGAGATGTCTTGACGGAACTTTAGCTCACAAGCCGCAGGAAAAGGTCGATCTCCTGGCCAAACTCTTTGCGGCTAACTCCCGGATCGATGAATGTGATGCACAGCCACCCTCAGTTCCTCACTGTGGCCACACAATGTCTGATATTAAAATCAGGCAGTCTGATGTCCGTGCGGAACTGTAGTCAATCGATGTCCGGAAAGCTAACGGTCCTGATGGCATCCCAGTAATAGTTCTGAAAATGTGTGCAGCGGAGTTGTCCCCTGTGTTAACGCGTCTGTACCTTCTCTCGCTCTCTTCAGGTTGTGTGCCGGAATCTTGGAGAGAAGCTAATGTGCAACCGATCCCTAAAAAAGGAGATCGGTCAGATCCTACTAATTACCGCCATATAGCCGTAATTTCAGTGTTGTGTAAGATTCTAGAAAGAATATTGAACAAACAGCTTATTCGATACCTAGAAGATCACTCCCTAATTCACGATCGTCTATATGGGTTTCGGCCAAAACGGTCAACGGGTGATCTTCTAGCGTACCTACGTCACACATCTCTGGGGTGAGGCTATTGACAAGCGTGGCGAGTCACTGGCAGTTAGCCTTGACATAGCCAAGGCTTTTGATCGGGTCTGGCACAAAGCTCTTCTCTCCAAGCTCCCGGCATACGGTTTGCCCGCTCAGTTCTTTACCTGGATAGCTAGCTTCCTGCATGAGCGTAGAATCCGTGTCCTTTCGGATGGATGCGCTTCGCGGTTCATGTCAGTGAACGCTGGTGTTCTCCAAGGCTCCGTTCTATCCCCCACGCTGTTCCTTCTGCATATCAATGACATGCTTCCTCTTGGAAACATTCATTGCTATGCAGATGATAGCACAGTGCATGGGATATAACGGGCACCCAACGGCTGGGCGGGTAGACACCGAAATGAAGCGATCAAATCTTGTCATTGAGCTCGATCGGGTGTTGGACCTCATTTCTAAATGGGGCTCCGATAATCTGGTGGAGTTCAATGCCAAGAAAACACAGGTGTGCGCGTTCACAGCGAAAAAGTCGCCATTCCTTCCCCTTCCCTCTCTTCAGGGTACGGATATCCGCTGCGATCTGAACCAAAAGGACTACATCGAAACCGTGATTAAAAATGCCTCACGTAAACTCGGTGTCCTGAACAAGGTGCGGCGATTCTTCACGCCTGATCAGTTGTGTCTATTATACAAGACACAGGTACGGTCTTGCGTGGAGTATTGCTCTCACCTTTGGGACGGCTCCGCAAAGTACCTTCTCGATGCCTTGGACAGATTGCAGCGCCGCGCTGTGCGCATTATCGGCAATGCGGAGGTCACTAAAACTCTCGAGCCTTTGCAATTGCGTAGAGATATCGCGTCACTCAGCGTCTTTTACCGTTTATACCATGGCGAGTGCTCTGAAGAACTCTTTGACCTCATCCTTCCTTCTCCCTTCCTCCATAGGAGTACGCGTGCTGCTCTCCGGAGTCACCAATTTACAGTCTCTAACATTCCATCACGCACAAAGAAATTTGGTGACTCGTTTCTTTGTCGCACTTCCAAAAGATGGAATAGTCTACCAGCACACGTATTCCCTCCTACCTATGACATCGGGTCTTTCAAACGCGGCGTGAAGAGGCACTTTGTGGGCCGGCAGAGTGAGGATGACTGATGCTACGTCTCTAACGCTGCACCAGTTGTCCTCGCGCCTGGACCTCATTTCCACTTAACATCAGGTGGAGTGGGGTCATTTGCCGGGCTTAGTATAAAAAAAAAATACTCGATGGGGTTATGTCATTTAATTACTGAGTTCCTATAGCCATCTTCCAGCTCCAACATCAGACCCTGGTTACCATCTAGCACCAAAGTACTCTTCAAGACGAATCAAACGAGCCGAGATTCGATGTAGTTGCGTCTTTCCATTACAGAGTACTAGGACCACCTTTCAGCTCCATCATCAGATCAGATTCTGGTAACCATCTAAAAACGAAGTACTCGTCAAGACGAATAAAACGAGCCGAAACTTGATGGGGTTGCGTCGTTTCATTACAGAGTTCCTATGACCACCTTCCAGCTCTATCATCAGACCCTGGTTACCATTGAAAGACAGACTACTCGTTAAGACAATTCAAACGAGCCCAATCTCGATGAGGTTGTGTTATTTCATTGCAAAGTTCCTATGGCCACCTTCCAGTTCCATCATCAGATCAGCACCACATCATCATAATATTGCATTGTCACGCGATTTAAACATCTATGCAAAATTTCAGCTTAATTGGTAACCGGGAAGTGAATCAAAATTGACTTGCTATATTCCACTCGAACAAAAGATATACATACATACATACATACGTACATTTCAAGTTAAATAAAAGCTTGTAATAACACAAATTCTACAAAGCTAACACATCGTTCTTACCTTTTACGCTTAACAAAGTAGTGTACTAGGTTCTCTGTCACATGCAAAACGGGACGTTGCCGCTTTGTGTTCAAGTACTTGCTCGTCAAATTTGGCTCCAGATCCAATTAGTCTAAGTAAATGTCGCATATAAGTTGAATATACTCTGGATGTAATAAATCATATTCAGTATGATTTTTTCGACTGTTAAAGGATCCACGAATGTTGGTCAAATCGCTGACGAGTATGTTGAAAACCAGTAAGGGCAGATCCACCGACGTCACACGCGCATCAATGAAAGATGAAAGTATATCAGTTTGCGCGAAGCGGAGCTGAGTAAAAACATGAAATAGGTGGATCAACATTTATTCTAACTTCTCACTGAACCAACATTTCCAGAATTGTCGTACACAAGTCTGCGTGTTTGATGTTTTCACTGTCATAGCATAATATATAGCTATTTACAGGAAAGTTTTAAGTTATTTTGTAGTGCAGCTACACGGGTAGGTTTTCTTTTGGTTGTTCGTGCTTGCTTGATTGTTTGTATTGTAGTGTGACGCTGGAGGGCCAGCGTCGAGATTTGCCCTGGGTAGACTGTTGGTTTAGTCATTGTGGCTTGTTAGACTATAATCCATTTTTTCTTTACATTAAAGACAAGGAGCCTTAGCTGACACATTACAAAACACACTTTTCTTGCATTTTCAATTAATACACCTTTCCAAATCAGTTTTAGTAAGACTTAAACTTAAATCTAAAGAGATCTACGTAATTTGTTTACGATTTAATTTTGACATTTGTCGGAGAGAATTTCTGACGGCCCATAGACACATAGTGGAGGGGGCGATATTGCTATAGAAAAAAAAAGTTTGGAGCTATCAATTCAATTTAAAAAATAGCCGATACAGTTCCGATAATAAATTAATATGTATAATATTTACTTTAAGTAATTAAATTAACTTCAAGCAAATCCGGAAATAGAACTATTTTTTCTGTAAGGACTTTTAGCTAGAACATTCGAACGGGAAAATTATTTTTTATATGGATATTGTCTCTGCCCGTAGGGGTTACCAGAGAGGAATCTAATACTCCCTAATATTTAGACAGGGTATTAACTCGAGTGGAATTGATTTCCAAATTTAAAAAAGGACGAAATTCAGATTGCAAAACGTCAAGTTGTGTAGTTTTATTATTGACAGATTCTTTCAGTGTCAGAACGAGAGGTGAAAACGTCATATTTGACGTTTTGATAGTTTGAAGGAAAAAATTCTCATGGAGCAACCCTGTTAATAATTTCTAAGATTCTAGGTAGATTTGATAAGCTGGCCTTCGATCTGTGACACTTCCAGCTAATTGTAAGTTACAGAGACCCGAGGGCGAAATGATTGATTCTCTGGCGTGACGTGGTGTGGTGCTATGTGTTGAGATCGATTTACTGAGGGATTCCGTGCCAACGAAGTTCCTATCACCGGCAGCCACGCGCAAAGAAAAGATATCCCAGCGCGTGCTTCGAGAGGCCCGTCTCGCCGCCAGGATTTAGAGCTGGGCCCTAAAGCCTGGACGCGAGACCTGTTTCTTCGGGGTACCAGCGGCCACCTGCTGCCCGACGAGCTGTCGCCGTCGTTAATTGTTCTTTATTCTGGAACATATTTTTACATTAAGGTTTCGAAACCTTAACCTGTATTTTCTTTTTACATCCAACTACACCAAGCGTTGGTGAAGTTGTGAAACATTTGAGGATCTGCGAGTTCGACCTGTGTGAAGTTGATCAGTGACGTCGTCTGCAGGTTTGGGTCTACTTTTAGACCCTGGCGCCCTTTAATATTAATTTTATATCGGTGTAACCCCACGGTTCTCTAGTTGATTGGCTTTAAACGTTTCATGGTTTTGATACGGTTAAATTGATTAAAACATTTAATTTAATATTTTTATAGACGGAGTAATTTAATTTTAATTTCAACATCATACTCCGGACGGTACTGGTTTTATCCCAAACCCCCACGACCATAGCTCTTACCACTGAAATATTAGCTGGCTGGTTAGGTAGTAGTAGGAACAGTATTATAAAATTTATTTGAAATTAAAATTATCACCGACCCGCTTGGTCACTTTTGACTCTTAGGATTTTCTTGTGTTTTAGGGGGTGATATAGCTTTGTAATAAGGTTTAGATTAATTTAAACAGTAAATTATAGTTGGCAAAATTATTAGAAAGTTTGTTGGACTTTCATTTGAGATTGACCCTGGGGTCAATTTCGACTGATAGTTTTTTTTGTTATTTTCGGCTTAATAAATTAAAATGAGTAACGTAAATTATTAGTACCTAACATAATATAAGGAAAAATTGTGACTAACCCCCTCTTTTAAATAATAGTAGTGAAATAAAATTCATAATTTTATTTTATTGTTGTTGAACAAAATTTAAGGGGGTGTGTTCTTTTACAATATACTGCCTAGCTGTTGAACATTTTATGGTTTTATTTGATAACAACCCACTGAAGCTTGCGTTTGGGATTTTCTTCCTTTTTCCCAAAAGGGAAAAAAATCACAAATGTAACACCAAAGATAAAAGCGTATTCCAAACAGGAAGTGTTATACTTCCTGGCACGACCACTGTAGGCAGTAAAAAAATGTTAAAGAAAAAGAAAAAAGAAAAATTAAAAGACTGTTTTGTAAATTTCTAAATGAAAATTCATAAAACAGTCTTTTTTCCATAAAATCGTCAATTTTAACAAGACAAATGTGAAAAAAAATACAGCATATTATGTAACTCGAACCTTACTTTTTAATTATGATAAAATCGACCTTTTGACGTAACACGACTTATGTTTTTTTTTCTACTAAAAGTGCGAACGTGCTCAGCGTGACATGTGGTCATCGCAGTTTTAAGCTGTTGGATGTATGTGCAGTCTTTAGTTCTTAGTCGCCTTTTACAACGCCCAAGGAAAAAGAGCTACGCGACTCGGTTAAAAAATATTTATTAGCTTAAAAAAACTATAGTAACACAAACTGCAATACTGCTACAGTAATAGTTAGATGAACCATTAAATAGTTTAAAACAAATTTCATATCTATGCAGAACATTCCAAACGGGGTGAACTTCTTGAAGTGAACCCTATTGGCCCTTTTGATGTTCTTTAGGAGATTCTTCCTTACAACATCAGATTCTGCAAGTAAAGTTTGTAAGCACACAGTGTATTTTTTTTACTTTTTTTAACATTTTCATGCTTAGGTACCATAACCTAGTAAACATTGTCCTCGCGTACACAAACTTTTATACTTGTTCCACTTTATTATAATAAATAATACTACACCATGTCTAATTAAAAAGTTTTAGAGTCAAGACACTCCAAAACATTACAATACAGACAGGATCTTATAGACGGGATTACAGAATTTTAATTGTCTTTGGTTTTCTTGTTTATACCGGAAAGCTCTTTACCTTCATTTCACCTAACAGTGAGTGACGATAAGGCCAAAGATAAAAGCGTATTCCAAACAGGAAGTGTCATACTTCCTGACACGACCACTGTAGGCAGTAAAAAAAGTAAAAGAAAAAGAAAAAAGAAAAATTAAAAGACTGTTTTGTAAATTTCTACCAACTAGATCTAGGAGATACGATGGTTGTACTGAGAAGAATACTTCTTACACGACCACGCAGAATCCCGTGTAATTATTAAATTTCAAAATAGCTTAGAATATTTATTAATTTTTAGGCCTATTTGAGAATTTCCTTCTATCGAAATCTTAGAGATACGAATGTTGTGCTAGAAATAACAACTGCCTAGCACGACTACGCCAAATGTCAGCGTATTTTTGGATATTTTAAAACTGTACAAAATTATTTAGAATATCTACTATTATTTACTCGAATTTAATAATAACACTGGATTTTGCGTGGTCGTACCAGGAAGTACATTTCTCAGCACGACCATCGTATCTCCTAGATATAGTTGGTAGAAATTTTTAATACAGGGGTAAATTATAGTAAAGAATCCAGACTATTTTTACCGCCCACAGGTATTAAAATCATCTGTGGTCGTGCCAGGAAGTGAAACACCAGACCTAGCAGAAAAAAAGTATATAATGTTTGTATTTGTTTGACCTGTGTACTCTCTTATGAGGTAAGTATTGCAAATGGTGTCCACATTTCGTATACATATGTAGAATCGTTCACATTCTATGCACAAAGCAATTTGTAACAAGAATTGTTTCATTGTTGTCAAACAATACGCTATAATCACAAATGTTTTTATTTTCTGAAACAAAAACACTATTGTTGGTTGTTGGTAAAAACATATTAATGGTCACAAATACTGTTTTGGACTTGCCCTGAGTCCACTCCAGATAAAAAAAACATTAGAAAACCAAAACAAGTCATTAAAACGTTATAATTAGCCATGTTCCTACCAGTGTGACTTCGTAGTTGAACCACGAATAAAAATTAAAAAAAAAACTAAGAGAAATTACCTATACGAGTTTATTTGTAAAAAATAACAAATTTTACAAAAAAAACTTTGAAACACATAGCCTGACCCGGGAATTGAACCCGAACGAAGTAAGTCGTTATAGAGCTTATGCACTCGATGCTTTTACTACTGCGATGACCCCACAGAATAAAGAAAAATACAAAAACAAATGTGTACTCACAAGACACTTACTCTGCTATCATTCAAACCTACTAGATAAGTAACGGTTAGCGTTTAAAGAAAAAAATGTACATCATAGCCAAAAGATTATACTCACGTTGTTAGGAATTTTTGAAATCTGGTATAAATTTAGAATGTTAGTGAAAGCAGTTAAAAAGCTATTGACTGTATAATAAAGAACCTGCAAAAAACACAAATCGTGTAAAAAGAAAGCAATAAAAAATATTGTACAGAGTCAATTCAATAAGTACGTACGTACCATTAGCTTAAAGATATGATTGAAAAGGTCAAATGTATCCAGCAACTCCAAATACAGAGTTTGCATTGTTGTTAAAGTTGATTTTTGACAGCGAACGTTTTCACTTATGAATACTAAAAGCTTGGAATTCCAGGCGTGAATAATGTTACGAATTAACTTTAATATGAGACACGCGTAAATTATGTGAATGTCAAAAGTAAGAAAGACGAAAAAATATAAACTCTCTAAAAGTTTAAACCACCCTGGGATAACTATAGCTTCATATACGACCTTGAAAATTTCTATTGACGTGACTAATATAATGCCTGCAAGCGTTTGAACTTGGGAGCTCATGTTGTATAATGACAAACTTTCATTCAGTTTTTGTAAGCTCATTATCAAGTCCACGTGTCGTCTGCTTTGTAAAGTTACAGCGAATTTGACTATAATGCCGAATGTAACCATGAGAATGGAGTAGTATACGAACAAAATGCTGAAGTCACTGAAAGTGTTTTTAATGAAACATAGGTGCAAGTAGTATAATTGCATTAGCATAATTAAAAAAATCCCAAAACACGAAGTGATAGTTGACGTTGCACTGTTAATTGACAAAATGTTGTCACTTATCATATACTTTGGAGTAAATAGCATGATGAAAAATACAGTGAAAGGTCTCAGAGCCCTTTGGAGTTCTTCGTTAATTACTTTCGAGTTATGCACTATATCATGATCAACATGTCCTAAAATTGTATTTCTTTCTTGGACCAATATTAAAAGCGGACGTTGTTTTATAGCTGTTGACATTGTTTCCTAAAACTCTCTCTTCTGAAGTGTCTACGTGTAAAGGTGCATTTCACTATAACGTCCATTTACAGGACAAAATAGATAATTGGCTGTATTTCATTTGTTAAAAGGGTACCTACTTACATTAAACTATAATCAATAATATTATACGAGCGTATAGTTAGTAACGAATATTAAATAAGGAGATATGTTTAGAGCTTTTATGTATTAACAGAATTCCTTTTATGCTAATGGAAAATACAAAGATGTATGTAGTCAAAAGATAACAGTTAAACATACTACTATGGAAAGTTTCAAATACTGAAATGTTCTTAGGCTCTAAACATTTCAAGGTCATGATTTTTAACAATTTCAATAATTGTCAGTGATGAATGACATGAGGGGGGGGGGGGGGGGGGGCAATTGATAATCTGACAAATTGCGGATAATATTCTGACTATTGTTATTTAGAAAACGGATAAAATTGTCAAATTGTCGGCATATTTTAACAAAAGCTTATTATTTTTGCGAATTGCTGTTGACTATTATTTCTTTTTCGCCGGTAGCCGATCATAAGACTAAGGTAAACGCAGGTATTACCAAGGTAAAAACAAGGTCATACGATTTACAAATTCGAAATAAGAATTTCCGATCGTTAAAAACGTTACAAGTATAATATATTTTCTGATACTTTGAGCTTTAGACTTTAGGAATCTAATGATGAAATATCTTATTTTGAGAAAATATGTAAAGAAAAAATTAAATAAATATAAAAATTCTAATGAAGCTATTACCGAGGTATGCTAATACCGTGAATCGTGATTCTATTACCGAGGGGTGAAAAATAATAATCATTTTGGTTCCGTACAATATCTATGTATGAGGTAAAACATCGTGAGGAATTCTGTACACTCAGCCGACTGAATGTGTAACCATGATCCAAGCTGGATAGGTTCCCCTGTCAACAGGGTCACGGAGATCAGACGGTACTCGCTCGGCTCGACTGTAATTGTCAAACAAAAACAGTCATTACAATTAAAATGCATTTGCCCGCCATTGTTAAATTAACCTAAACGACATGGTGACCTATTGCGAAACATTAACCGCTGTATTGTTTGCGGTTCTTCGAATTGTGATAAAACCAACTTAATAGTTAGTTTATTATTACATACAGATGGCCCACGGTTCCATAATTTTGATGTGTATTCAAAGTCTTTGTATCAGCCTAAATGTATATTTTTAGAAAAGGTATTGAATATGGTTCCAGGTATATCATATAGTAAATATAATCACAACAGTGAGGTATTGAGTCCACACGAAGCTTTGACTTACTGAATTATTATATTTGACGATGTTGGTTGTGAAAACCAAAACCACATCTGGGATTATTTTGCTATAGGGCGTCATAAAAATATTGATTGTTTTTATATAAATGAAACTTATAAAAAATACTAAAACAGATTATTAGGGACAAATCTAACCTAATTATATCGTTTAAACAAGACGATGTTAATTTGAAACACTTATATGACGAACATGCAGGGCCGGACATGGCTAGGTGTCAATTCCGAAAAATGTGCTCAACTGTTTGGAAGAAACCATTCAATTATATTGTAATAAATAAGGATTGTAAACGAAACAAAGGATAGGAAGACATTTGAGACGTTTATAGAAATAGATTAATGTATAAAAGCAGTTGTTACTATACAATAAAATCAGTTCCATTTGTGGCTTAAAGCTGAAAGGAAACCTATTAAAATGGAAAGAAATCTAAAAGAACAAATTGTAAAATCAGCATCAGCTGTCAAAAGAAAGGTAGATTTGATAAAGTATGCAAAAACTACAAGTAATGTTGCACTGGAAACAATATTCAAACCTATAGTTGACCCTCTTAACATATTAGCGAATAGAAATGATGAAAAGAGTATGGAATAGATAAAAAATAATAATCCCATATTAAAAAAAGTTAAGAGAAACGAAAGTGAGAAGTCGTATTCTTCTCATAAAGAATTTAATGATTCGAGTAGTGCGGATGAAGACAAGTATCAAGGAACACTTCAACAATCAAAACAACCCTAACTGTAGCACCTTTTGAAGACCATAATGTAAGTGATGGTTCGTTTAAGTCTTTTCAATCATCACCTAACGTCACAAAACAAAATCAGTCTTCTTCGTGGTCTACGTCATCTGAAGTAATTGATACCATACCTTTTGGAATAAGAAATGAGCGAGGGAAACTTTTGCTTGAAAACAATCGCGGGCAGAACTCTGAAAATTAGAAATATTTCTTTTGAAAAGACACTTGGTTTAAAAGAACTACTGTTTATAAAGGTACCAAATCTAGACGCTTTAGATGATGACTTTACAAAGTATAAGCTACTACTTATCAATACCAATGCACACAGGCGTAACTTTAAACCTGCCTAACCAATAAACAGCATTAAAAAATTTAAATACATAAATATTATAAAACCATTATTTAAGTTCTCTCGACAACCAACTATTAGTACTGCTATGTGATTCTCTAAACGACACATAGACGCTGCGCGCATGGCTGTGATCTGCTGTATCTTTCCAACTCTATGAATATGAAAGAGACAGAGTCATTTCTCAGCGCTGCGGCAGCCGCAGATATCAAGGCTTTAGCTTAGAGAATCGCACGGCTGAAAGTCTTACAGAAGAAAAAGGTATCGAACTTGTAAAAACTCGAAAAAAATACAGATTTAGTTTATTGGGATGATCCAAATTTTTTTTTATACTAAGCCCGGCAAATGACCTCACTCCACCTGATGTTAAGTGGAAATGAAGTCCAGGCGCGAGGACAACTGGTGCAGCGTAAGAGACGTAGCATCAGTCACTCTCACTCTGCTGGCCCACAAAGTGCTTCTTCACGCCTCGTTTGAAGGACCCTATGTCATAGGTAGTCGGAGGGAATACGTGTGCTGGTAGACTATTCCATCTTTTGGAAGTGCGGCAAAGAAACGAGTCACCAAATTTCTTTGTGCGTGATGGAATGTTAGAAACTGTAAATTGGTGACTCCAGAGAGCAGCACGCGTACTCCTATGGAGGAAGGGAGAAAGAGGGATTGTAACTTCTCGCCCTAACCTATCTTCTCTACCTTATAATACATTCACACATCATCGCCGCCTTTACCTTAGCTTAACTTATTATCTAATTCTTAAACTATTTAACCTAATTTATCTACAATCTAATGGTTGTATCTGGAGGTTTTGTAGAGTGTGTAGTGTTTGTATGATAATGGACCTTAGCATAACTTAATTCTATTTGTGATAAATTTCAGTCAAGCGATGTAATATTATAATAAATACTATTTTGGCCAGATCGTCTAGTGAACCCTCCGTTGTTAACCGCATTTAAGTAACTCAAGTTCTTTTCGTGAAAGTTTAGTAATTGGCTTAACCCTGAGTTAATTTATTTTCTCCTGACCTAATTACCTATCAGTCAATAAATAATATCCTAGATATGTATAGCCTAGCAATGACTCCGTCTGAACTGTGACCTAAATCCTTCACAGCAGCTGCGGGGAAGATTTGTTAACCACTCAAAGATAATCAGATGATAGCTTAGCTTGCAGGTATTATTTATTTATTAACAATAGCATGATACATAAAAATCTTGTGCAATTTACGAGCCCCTCCGCCGTTCCATAGCGTACTATACATCTCATTGTTTAGTTATAGTTCCGTCACATTGGCGTTAACATTAATTAGCCTGTGGCTTTAATTCTTTAAACTGAGAATTTACATCTCTCCTCAAAATTTAATTTCATCTTACATTATGAACTATGTGTTAGCATTTAAATTGTTATTATTCCACATAAATCAATAGAGTTTATCTCAAGGCTTGCTATCATCCAAATATCCTTTACACATTAAGAACTTAATTATTCAATGCAATAACTTATGTCTTATGATATCACTTATTGAACAGAGGTGGGAAGCCAGCATTCAACAGGACCCACTTATTTCTTTGATTATTGTGCCTACCATAAAGAGATCACTATGTAACATTATTAACTGACTGCCCTTTTGTCTTATTAGAAATTTAATATTCAGTTCTATAAAGGGTGGATAATTTATTCAAAGCCCACTTCAGGCAGTGGCTAAAATAGAATGCTATTAATACAGGTAAAATTACTTTTATTTACTCTTAGTATTTATTATACAGGTCTTATAAAGTAGCAATATAACTACATTGGATTGGCTGCATTGGTAGATTATCACATCTTAAGTTTATTAAAGGATGTTTGATTTATTCAATTTCCTACTCATTTAGGAAGTGAACTTAAATAGAATACTATAATTTGAAGTAAAATTACTTTAGTTTACTCTTAGTGTTCATTATACAGATCTTATAAAGTACCAATATAACTACATTGTATGGGCTGCATAGGCAGATTATCATATCTTAAGTTTATTTAAAGATGTTTGATTTATTCAATATCCTTAACTTTTAGGAAGTGAACTTAAGTTGATTATTTTCAATTAATTTCTACCCCTGTCTCTCAGACTGAGTGATTATTTATTAGCCTACTAAATCATAGTTAGTATATTTTTAGTAGGTAGTAAATCAGGTAATTATCCCTGTTAATAATTAAATCAATTATATTTAGGAGTTATCCTTTACTCACTTTAATAGGTATAAAGCAGACTGTACTAGGTATTAGTCTGATTGATTTAGATTGTTCCCATCAAATATTTCTATGTTTCATATTATTAGAAGTAAGTACATAACTTATAAGGTCTTTGACCATTAAGGTGAATTCAAATGGTATAAGTAGACTGTATTATCAGGCTAATTAGTAGGTTGTTATCAATCAATTATTTCTATGTTTCATAATAGTAGGAGCTCATAGCTTGTAATGTCTTTTCCCATTAAGGTGGATTCGCAGCTTCAACGAATTAACCTAGGTTCTAAACTGGTTTTAGTTGTTTAGTATCAGCTTACATTTTACCAATAGGTATCGGATGTATATTTATAATACTTTGAAGAGTGTAGCTATATTAAGGCCGTATCGTACCCCAGGGAAAGCTAAAAATGCCTGTTTGGTCATTCCAGTATAAAGAAATCGCACATCACAGTACAGCTATGCTTATTTGCTATAACTTTTAGTATTTTTCTTGTAATAGTAAACCAGTCCAGACTCTTAGGCACTCCAAATTAATGATGGTACAATGTTACCACACTTCTGCTAATTATTTAAAATGAATAGTTAATTGGTAACAACTTTAGGAAAACAATTAGAATTTTATTGGCCTACGGTAACAGATTACATGCCTAGATAGGTCCTTACAGCGCTCCTAACCCACGTCACTTCATCGTAATTTCTATTTAGCACCGTAACTTAATTATCCCTACCTTATTAGTCCGAATTAATCCAGCCTGGCCCCGCGGCCCACGTACCTAGTTTATGTACGCACAGCGTGCACACACCTCTTGTCGTCCCCCACTAACTAACAATATATGAGACGTCTACCTACCCTACAGTACGTTTTCGACCAGCGTCCGTCCCTTCGTCAGTCTAGACAAATTCCACTCTCAAAGACAGCCTCTACTCGGTCTTAGATCGGCTTTCGCCTTATCTTTTCTAAGCACATTCAGTTAAATCCGGCTTTACTTTCAACAAAGTATGGAGGTTGACCCAAGACGGAAACTGCCCTCCTCTGACGAGGTTCCAAGCACTACCAGAAAACCCCTTACATTTTGTCGAACTAACAGTCCCTATTTGTATACCTTTGCAATCTAGGCCCAAGCCATATTTAACTTAATTTCGTGGTGAGTTGTGTGAGTCGCATTGCCCCTGAAAGCAACTGACCCCTAAGCTGACTATCCTTCGGGCCAGGAATACCCAGTGTGTCAACCTAACACTACCCTGTGTGTAAGAAGACGGGACGATCTTTGACCGGGATATGCTTTCCCGTCTCCAGCTAATTGGTGTCTGACCTATCTTCGATTTTCACTAGGGAGACAACTGTTGTAATAGATAATGCCGGCATTATTAAATACAGTCAACTGCCTCCAGACCGAAGTCCGTTGAAATCATTTATGTTTTGTTGCCACCGTTACGCGTATCTGCTAATATGATCCAGAATACTTCATTCTGTTAACAATTCGAGTTGCGATAACAAGAATTTTACTTTAATAATCACTTCTGTTTCACAACCAATGTCAGTTAATATCGCAGCTCGAAAATCACTTAGCGCGCTAAAATGGCTCGGACGCTTGTTTCCACGTATGAGTTCGTTACCGCCACTCGTAAATCGGACCGCGCCTCCGACTTCCTACAATTGAATGCCGCGCTAATTTTCCTCTTTTTTCCAAGCATCTTAACTTTCGCGCCACGCGCCCTCAACATCCCTCCCCACGATTCCGCTTTTCTTCCCTTCAACCAATCGCTAGCTGTTTAGCCAATGCGCCTCGCCTTCACGTCTCTTATCATTTGTTATATGCGAACTTCGTGTTGCGCCACGTGGAGATAACATCTTCCTTCTCTTTCTATCTTTTTCTCAACCTCTCGCTCGCTCATTGCCGCCGTCCGCCGCGTAATTCTAAAGTTTTTCCTTAATCCAACCAAATCTCTTTAGATAGCCAATATTAAATGTTTGAACATCTAGATGTAGCCTTCCATCAACAATTCCTTCTCAATAACCACCCACTTAAGCCAATAATTCTGTATTTTGTGAAATTATAAAAAGTTCCGTATTCCGACCATAGATGGCGCCTCCCTGTCGCAAGGGACACGTTAGCCAACCCCATCATTCTAATCCATTGCCAACCTAACAATCCTACGCGAAACTCAAGTAAATTTATCCATTGATACCTTCTTACTACCTTTAACGTAAAGCCATTTGTCCACATGACCATTATTTTAAACTAGTTTATTTTTCCCTTTTCATGCTTATTATATTAATGGTGCTACGCATTAATATTAATTTTAGTGCTACTCCCATACATTCCTTACTAACGGACGGATACCATTCATTCTGTACCGTTACAGGATGAGGTCAAAGAGTTCTTCAGAGCATTCGCCATGGTATAAACGGTAAAAGACGCTGAGTGACGCAATATCTCTACTCAATTGCAAAGGCTCGAGAGTTTTAGTGACCTCCGCATTGCCGATAATGCGCACAGCGCGGCGCTGCAATCTGTCCAAGGCATCGAGAAGATACTTTGCGGAGCCGTCCCAAAAGTGAGAGCAATACTCCCACGCAAGACCGCACCTGTGTCTTGTATAATAGACACAACTGATCAGGCATGAAGAATCGCCGCACCTTGTTCAGGACACCGAGTTTACGTGAGGCATTTTTAATTACGGTTTCGATGTAATTCTTTTGGTTCAGATCGCAGCGGATATCCATACCGAGCATGTTAATACTGCTCTGCAGGCCTAGAGATGTACCCTGAAGAGAGGGAAGGGGAAGGAATGGCGACTTTTTCGCTGTGAACGCGCACACCTGTGTTTTCTTGGCATTGAACTCCACCAGATTATCGGAGCCCCATTTAGAAATGAGGTCTAACACCCGATCGAGCTCAATGACAAGATTTGCTCGCTTCATTTCGGTGTCTACCCGCCCAGCCGTTGGGTGACCGTTATATCCCCCATGCACTGTGCTATCATCTGCATAGCAATGAATGTTTCCAAGAGGAAGCATGTCATTGATATGCAGAAGGAACAGCGTGGGGGATAGAACGGAGCCTTGAGGAACACCAGCGTTTACTGACATGAACCGCGAAGCGCATCCATCCGAAAGGACACGGATTCTACGCTCATCTATCCGTGAGCTCATCCAGGAAGCTAGAAATCCAAATGAATTAATACAACGATTGAAATTACTGCTTGCGTTGAAAGCTGCTGGTAACACTGGTTTGGATAATGAAATAATTGCAATAATCGAAGATCTGCGTGAAGCGGGCATCATAAATATACCACACAAAAGAACACACAACCACACCAGTCGTTGACAGCCGAACAACACACACACCTTGAAGCGATAATTACGTAAGTTTTTTTTTATTTGACTCGTCATAGTGACTGCATCTTGCCTGATGGTAAGCAGCCGATGCAGTCCAAAATAATGAGAGCGCTCCCCATCGTTGAATAAGCACGGTGACGAGCGCACCCATTCATGACGGCCTGAATAAATGCCGTTTCACGCCCCGCTTAAAATACTGTAGGAGCTGGGAAACACATGCGCGGGCAAATAATTTCAAAGCCGAATAGTCTTACAGAAGAACGACTTGCCAAATTTTTTGGTACGAGTACTGATAGTCTGAAGAGTATGATGGTGGTTCCTAAGACCAACGCGTGTAGTCCGGGAGAGGAAAGGAGAGGGCGGGATAAGATCAAATAGTTCTTCAGAAGACTCTGTAGTAATTCCGGTAGAATACACTGAGAGAAGCCATGTCTCTACGCAGCTGGCGGTCCTCA
Source organism: Scoparia ambigualis (assembly GCA_963921215.1). Lineage (NCBI taxonomy): Eukaryota > Metazoa > Arthropoda > Insecta > Lepidoptera > Crambidae > Scoparia > Scoparia ambigualis. Next base: position 2,952,750 of record OY992514.1, on the reverse strand, counting down.
AGGGAGGCTGTAACCTCAGCATCTCCAATTATGCGTACCGCTCGCCTTTGCAGTCTATCAAGTGCATCGAGGAGGTATTTAGCGGAGCCGTCCCATAGATGGCAACAGTACTCTATACTCGATCGCACCTGAGTTTTGGACAGCAAACAGCGCTGCTCGGGAGTGAAAAACCGCCTCACCTTATTGAGAATACCCAACTTACGGGAGGCAGTCAAAATAGCACTCTTGATGTAGCATTTTGGATTCAGTTCCCGGCAGATGTTCATGCCAAGAATGCTGAGGTTCACCGAAATGGGTAACGGAGAGTTCTGAAGAGAGGGAGGAGGAAGGAAGGGAGTATATTGGACAAGAATGCACAAACCTGGAATTTGCTAGCATTAAACTCGACCAGGTTTTTAGATCCTCACTTAGAGACACGATCGAGAGTCAGGTTCAGTTTGGCAACCAGTTCTTGCCTTTTCACCACGATATCGGCTTGCTTTGCCGCAGGATGTCCCAAGTACCGCTCATGCACCGTACTGTCATCCGAGTAGCAATGAATATTGCCCAAGGACAACATGTCATTATTATGTAGAAGAAATAGAGTAGGTGAGAGCACAGAACCCTGTGGCATTGACTTTGTAGAATGCTGAGGAACTACCCTCACAAAGGACACGAATCCCCCACTCTTCTAGAAAGTCTGCAACCCAGGCGCACAAACGGGGCTGCACACCGTAGGCCGGCAACTTGGAAAGAAAGAATCGATGCCACACTCTATCGAAAGCTTTGGTGATATCAAGGCTAACTGCCAGAGATTCGCCATGCTTGTCCATCGCTTCACCCCATGCGTAAGAAACGTACGTTAGAAGATCACCCGTTGATCGCTTTGGTCTGAACCCATACTGACGATCAAGTAGCAGCGAGCAATCCTCTAGGTAGTGAATGAGTTGGGAATTAATTATCTGCTCAAATACTTTGCACAGCACAGAAGTTACAGAGATGGGTCGATAGTTGGCTGGATCCGAGCGATCCCCTTTTTTAAGGATGGGCTCAGCACAATCGCCGGAACACCATCCGGCCCGCTAGCCTTCCGCACGTCGAGCGACCGCAGCACAGCACGTACATCACACTGCCTGATACGAATATCAGGCATGGGCGCCCCACAATGTGCTATAATAGGTAGAGCGGCGCCACAATCGTCGATGCGCATATTGGCCGCGAAAAGTTCAGCTAACAAGTTTGCCTTCTCAAGCGGCTGGTAAGCTAACCAGCCATCTGGATGTTTCAATGGGGGCAGCGAGAGGGAGCAGAAGTTGGCTGGCAGAGAAAGGGGAAATCTTGTCACACCATATTTCCATGATCCTATCAAGGGTATCATCATTAGGTTCCCATTTTATGAGTTTATAGTCACAGGCAAAGATGTGTCCCACAGCCACACCGCAGCATACAAAGTAATGGATCGCCTTTTATTCTTCTTTTTCTTGCTCGCTCAGCTAGCCGTTTTTTTCTCAATAAATTAAATGTTCTGCTATGCTCGCTTTTCAAGTGTTTGTATGAAGACAGAACGCTGGGTGATTATTTTATCCTGGTTGTGTAAGGTTTATTTAAAATCATTTGCTTTATTCAATTTTAGTCTATTCTTAAATCTATAGAACGATTGACAGTCTATGATTTGACACATGTCATGTGTCGGGGACTCGGGGGGGAGAAGTAGGACGGCAGTCGGTGACTTGGTGAGTGAGGCATTCTAGCTTTGGCGCTTGTACTGTGCGGACGGTTAAACGGTGTTCATACTTTATACTGTGTGTGACTAAATGTAAAATACTGATTGTTGAAGAAGAATAAAGAATATCTATCCTGTTCAGCAGCGTTTTACTACAAACCAGAAGTGATAAGTACATGCTCACATTCGACAACGTTTTTCTTTAGCAGTGTTAATGCATAACTACTCGACTGTGAGGTGGCTGAATTCAGCTAGAAATTACCCGCAACTAATTATAAAAAAAAGCCTTTCACACCGATGGTTAGACAAAATGTAGGGAGGTTTCGTGTAGTGTTTGGAATCTTGTCAGAGGAGGGCAGTCTCCTTCTCGGGTCAATCTTCATACCTTGTTGAAGGTAAAGCCAGAAGTAACTGGATGTGCCATGGTAGAATTGTGCGCAATCCGATTTAATACCAGGTGGAGATTGTCTTTTGAGAATGGGGTTTGTCTATACTGGCAGGGGACAGCATACTATTCGAAAGCATACTGTAGGATAGGCAGGAAATATTAAGTTAATCATGATTCGTTATGGTATGGTTGCGTGTGCTTTTAATTATTTGTGATTCCATCATAGATATTTTGACTAAAACTGTTTTGAGATAATTACTTATTAATATCTGCGCTGGGTATTTCAGATTTTCATCAAAAGACTTAAATTAGGTGACTACTACTATTTAAAATACAATACTACCCTCTTGTTTTTGCTAAGAAATGGTATAATCCCCTACCGATTGCAGTTTAGTTGTAAAGTCTAGGTCAAGGTCATTTGAGGTCAAAATTAAGTGTATGTTCAATTCAGTGGGGTCTCTTAAAGGGTAACGAAATTTTTGTCCGTTTCGCGCTAGGACGCCCCGTTTCCGAGATATCTTTCATTTTTTTGGTAGAAGGAGGAAACTGATACAAGTTTTGTTTTGTGTTCGAGCGCCAGATAATGGAGCAAGACGGGAACGACGAAGAACGCCGCTGGCGCCGTCGCGTCGTCGGGATCTGGCGAGGGCTGCCGATTGCGGACATCGCGGGTGTATGGCTGTGACGGCGACGACGACGGGGACAGCTGGAGTCAAGCCATCTGCGTAGCATGGTGCAGCACAGCGGGAACTGGCGCTACGAACGGTTAGAACGCAAGCGAGATAGCCGGGTGGTTGGAGAAGAAGTTGTGAATCGGTAAAGTAGGTAGATTGCTATATGGAAAGTGATTAACTATAAGTTATTATAGCCGGCCGGAAGAGTAAAAACTTTGTTTAATAGAGGTGCATTTTATGCTTTGTTTAATTTTTATTTTTTATTTTTTTATTTTTAGAATTAGGGATAACAAACAGCCAAGTAGTAACAATATAGTGTGATGAAAACATTTAGGCCCATATTAATTTGGCCAGATCAGTTATCCACAGGTTTACAAATAATTAAATTACTTAAAAACTTAGTCTAGACTTATAGTAGGTACTTATATAGCGTAAATCTCCAAGTAGATAACAATTTTATATAAAAAGAGATAAAAAAAAAAGCAGAACTACTACTAATACATGTAAAGATGCAATATTTCCTAATACAGTTTTTCTTCCAAAAATTCCTTGTATGTATTAAAACATAATATGGATAATATATTATATTAAAATTAAAATTAAAATAAATAAATAAGGATAACAATTAATTACTTAATTAAAATAATATTAAATACTGATAGTTATGATACATAAATAAATACATACACACATAACCTAACCTAGTCGCTTAGTCACACCATTTAGTCCTGATTTTCTTTAAAAATGTACGCTTGTTATCAATAAAGGGATCCACATATTCAAAAAATTTATTATAAGTGTCAAAGATTCTGGTCAATACCGCATTCTGTCCATAATTGGTACTGTGAGAGGGGACAGCAAATAGTGAGGTGTGTCGCGTGCGCCGCCCCGGCACCCGCAGTGACATGCTTTCAACGAGCTCGGGGCAATCGAGACGCCCACGAACCACATCATACAACAGTCCCATGTCAAGTGCAACGCGCCGCTCCTCCAGTGTTAGCAGACCATACTCCTTGCAGTTATCTTGGTAGTTTTTAATAGTTGCTTTTTCTTTTTGAGCATTATAATTGAGGTGATTTAAAAACTTCTTTTGTATATTTTCGATACGATTTTTATGAATGGCATACGATGGAGACCATACAGGACTGGCGTATTCAAGTACACTGCGAACATAAGCGTAGTATACCATTTTAATGCTAATAATAGCCTTAAATGGCCTACAAGTACGCATTAAAAAAACCCAAATTACGATATGACTTATTCATGATGGTGTCAACGTGATTTGAGAACGACATCTTAGAGTCCAACCAGACACCCAGGTCACGAACCAACTCAACCCTACCTAGCAATACGTCATTAAATTTGTAACAAAATTGTATTGGCTGTCTTTTGCGCGTAAAGCTGATACAATGGCACTTGGCAATGCTGACGGTTATGTTATTCTTGGTATAATAGGACATTAAATTGTTAAGATCTTGCTGCAGCAACGAACAGTCAAAGACAGAATCAATACGCATATAAACTTTTTTGTCGTCGGCATATAAGAGGTGTTTAGCATTACCGAAACAGGTATTAATATCATGAATGTACGCGTTGTAGAAAAGAGGACCGAGACGGGAGCCCTGCGGGACACCTGATGGCACAGTAATGTAATCAGACCTGTAACCGCCAAGAACAACTGCCTGTGAGCGATTCGATAAGTAAGATGTTATCCATCGCAGCAAATTGCCAGGTATTCCCAACGATTCAAGCTTTTGGAGGAGGACATTATGATCAACACGATCAAAAGCTTTTTCGAAATCTGTATAGATCACATCAACCTGTCCTCCTCCCTCCATCTGCTCCAAAACATAGATGGTAAAAAGAGCCAAATTCGACACAGTAGAACGACCTCTCAAGAAGCCATGTTGCGAATTTGGTATTCCCTGCGCAATTATTGAGTACATACTGTCATATACAATTCTTTCGAATACCTTGGCAATAGTATTAAGCATTGATATGGGCCTATAATTAGAGATGACTGACTTGGAACCCTTCTTGTGCACTGGAACGATGTGTGCTCTCTTCCAGACGTCTGGAAAGATGCATTCACGCAATGAGCTGGAAAACAGAATGGAAATCGGAAGAGCAAGGCTCGCAGCACACTTTGACAAGAAGAAAGGAGGTATGCCATCACAACCGGCTCCCTTTGTAACATCCAAACCAGATAAATGTTTCTTCACTAAATCAGGAAAAATGTAAGCCTCATTGTTTGAGGAGCTGTTAAAAGATGAACTAGAAGGAGCGGCGGAAGGGCCCTGGGGAATAAAAACACTTTCAAAAAACCTATTAAAAGCATTGCAGATTTCCTGACCTTTCGAGAACACATCATCACCAAGATTAAAATTTCTAGGATAATTTGAACCTCCTCTCTTAGACTTCACGTAAGTCCAAAAGTATTTAGGAGCACGCTTTATGTTAATTTCAGCTGCTTCCGAAAAATCGCTGAAACATTGTTGTTGCATATGTTTAACACGAGCTCTCAGTAGGGAAAACTCATCGTAGTCACGAGGGTTACCATAACGTTTCCATCTTTTATGAACTTTGTTTTTCTGTTTATTTGTTTTAATTAATATAACACTGTACCAAATTGGATAATGTGATCGGACATTTGAGCGATTAGTAATAGGTATAAAAAGATTACAGCATTCATCCAACTTACCATAAAAAACATTAACCGCTTCGTGGAATTATTCGATAGAATATCTTGCCAATTAATATCTTGTAGGTACTTATTTATTTTATTATAGTCTCCTTTACGGAAGTTAAACCGAGGTGTTTTTATTTCTTTAAATTGTTTACACCTTAATTCTAGAATATTAAAGTGGAAAGAAGGATGGTAATTGTCTTCTTTTATCAAAGGTTCCAAGGAGCGAGTGATGTTTAGTGGAAGATTACAAAAACATAGATCAAGAATGTTATTTTTGTTATTATGGAGATGATTATACTGCGTAAGTCCAAGGAAGTGAAGTCGGTCAACAAAATTAGTTGCACAGTTTTGAATCTCAGTACATCCGTCCTGTAAGATGGAACACCCTCCACCGATCCACCTCAGACACGGTAAATTAAAATCGCCTACCAATAATAAATTACCTTTCGGATAGCTGTCAAATAACTTGTATATATTATTAGAAATATAATCTATACGCAGCGAAAAACCGTGCCTGTCCGGCGGCGTGTATACTAGAACTATGTATAAGTCATATTGGGATGTAATTGCGTGTGCGGGTACTCGAACACAAAGGGATTCAGCGGCATCACTAATCCAGTCGCTTATTATTTGAACCTCAAGTTCTTTTCGAGTACAAATCATTACCCCACCTCCAGTGCTCTTATTCCATAAAGCTAAGTTTCTGTCGCAGCGAAAAATATCATATCGCGCATCGCACAACTCGCCAATAGATGTATAGCTTTTCCAAGATCTAGAATCTTCAGAACGATACTTTGTTGGGTTGCAGAGTTACTTTGATTGGCTACAGAGCTATATCGTATTATTAAAATATGTAAATTGGTCTAGGTCATGTATGTACCCAGGTGGGCACTATTGGATCTTTATCGACATAAATTGGCTTCCATTAAATATAGATTTTGATGAATAGTTAGATAATGCGACCGTGACAGACCGAAGTCCGGGCAAGCAGAGCTTGTATAGGTGTGGGTATTCGGGCAATGTTCTACGTTACCACTCCACGCCTACCTACTAAGCTGGACAGCTGGAGTAAGCAAAGAGGTGACCACGAGAATAAATATATTACATAGATTCAAGACTATTATCCCCAAAGGATAAAATTAGCCAGTGAGGACCGCAGAAGCAGTCCACTGCCATAGTTCACATTTCACCAAATTACAACTGCAATGTGCTCAGCGTGACAGATGGTAGGCCCATCGCCGCTCTATGCTGTTTGATGGATGCGTAGTCTTTAGTCCGTTAATCGCCTTTAACGATAGTCAAGGGGAGAGAGGGTGGTAGTATTCTTTTAGTGAGCCGCTACACGACCCGAAATAAATAAAAACTTAAAATAATTAAGTACTAGGTAGGTATCAGCTTTATTTGCAGACAGTAATAGCACAGTATTAGAAGCTAAGGCTGTGGTAATAGTTATAATAAGTGGAAATATATTTCACGTCTATAGATTGTTATAGATTAATATAAACATTCAAATCATATTCTATGCATTCAACAAAACAGTTGATAATGTCGTGCCGTGGCTTGCGAGGATGCGCGGCAGCGATTTCGATTGGTGAGGGGACGTAATGCTGAATACTATTATATTATACTGTGGCTCAGCTGTTGTAATACCGGACACGGCGGAGGCTCAGTTGTTGGCGACCTCTAGGAATCTTCATGACAGTTAAGGGGATGGATAAACATGTGATAGTAACAAGGGCTTTATGATATTAACAATGACGGTAGAAGACCTAACTAGACAGCGGCAATTAATTTTGATTAGTTTTGTAGTGAAACATAATAGTGAGGAGCTCGATGGCGCAGCGGCTAGCGCGTTCGGTTTGCGATCTTGCTCGCTAAGCCACTTTCGCAATGCCAGGTCGCTGGATGGGTGACCAAATTAAAAAAACATCTCAAGCTCCTCCGTGCTTCGGAAGGCACGTTAAGCCGTTGGTCCCGTTGTTGTCGTAAGATGACAGTCGTTAAAACCCACCAACCCGCATTGGGCCAGCGTGGTGGGTTATGGCCCAATATCCCCACGTGCTATTGTCCACGTGGGAGGCCTGTGCCCAGCAGTGGGACGTTAATAGGCTGATGATGATGATGATGATGACATAATAGTGAAGGGCGCGGGCCTCCCATAATACTGTGTCTCACTTGTGATACATTTGGTCATCAATCCAACTATTGTGATGTGAGGCCTGGAAGTGAAAATAGGATTAAAGTCGATTTTGTAAATAATACTTGATTGCTTAAAAATAGTGATAGGACGGGGTTGCATAAAAGATCCCAATGGGTCGACGTGCTGCTGCGTGAGGGAGATTTCTGCAAACCTCACTAGATAAGACAAATAAAGCTTAAACGTTGTCATTACAAACATATTTAGATGAATAAATAATAAAGGGTCTGGATTTGTCGCGGTATTAGAGTCATGCTGGGTTTAAATGTGCTCTTAGTGCAAGGCCAAGACCTTCTATAACACATGATAGTCCAGGGTTTAATAAGACAATCCACAGTTAATAAACGTGAGATGCTAATTTTCCATTCGTTCGTACAATCATCATTCAGTTTACCGTTTCGTTTTACTCACAGGTTTTATGAGATGTTCATACTTCTTTTTAGTTAAATTATTTAGTTTACTAGTCATACAACAGGTTAAGAGTGAATCACAAGTTAAAATATGTCACAATTTGTCTTTTGGTTGTATTTCAACCTAATTGATGTGAGACTTGTGATTTAACTTTCATTTTATACTAGAGTTATATCGTTGAAAGCACTATCTAGATTCTAGCTACCGTGAGTGGGGCTGTGTTGCAGTCACTGTGCGCACGTGATTCAATACTGTTTAAACATTTTGTCAGAATTATGAAAATACCTCCGAAAATACTTATGAGTGTTCTTAGTTTATTTTGCTGCATTAGGTTGAAAGCGCTATGCGCTCTTATAAGGTATAGTGTGTTCATGTAAAAACAATGAAACACAAAAAAATATATATACTGTAAGTAATAGAAATAGTATGTAATCCTGTTGAAAATGGTTGTGCAGCAATGTAAATGGCTTTTAATATTTTACGGTGATTTAAATAGTTAATAGTTAAAGTCGGGGTCGAATTCATTTATTGCAAATTGTTTCGTGACAAATTAATATCACGTCAAAATGTTTTTCGGTTCAAACAATTTCTTTTTATTTTAGTATTTACAAAACTTGGTTTTTGCAAAGCCTAAAGATTTGGTTTGTCTGCAAGTGCAGTCCCAATTAATAGCAACTAGTCTGATTTTGATATTTATCACAATGATGTAGGTAAACATAAATAAAATCATCCACTAGAGAACGCGTGGGTTTATCTGCAGCTCCGTAGATGGTTCATGCAATCATGCATGACTTCAGACTCAAACTTAGTATTGTAATAACGTAATGAAAACGTTATTACAAAACTAAGTTTGAGTCTGGTCCTGGGCTTAAAGTTGGAAATCTTTAGATCATGAATATTGACTTTATAAGTGGTTTGGAAATTAAATTGTACTTACTATCGTTTGGAAGTGTCAGCGTTCGTATAGAAATTGATAATGTAGAAGCTGATATTATATTCCTGGTGGTTGGGGACTAATTCCTATAAGTACCGGCGCACATTTGACAGTCGTTAACTAAATAGAAACACGTGATGGTGCCTAAAAGCTCTGCTCTGTTCTTTAGGGAAATAAAGGGAAGAGTAGGTACCTATACAACTTCTTTATTTCCACATAGGACCGTACCTGGTAGTCACAGTTTTTAAAATGACCGTATGTAGGTTTGGTTCGATAATCGGTTTCACAGATCACAGGCACTAAAAACACTCAAGACAGTGGCAGTTGTTGATCGAATTTTACACATGGGTCACATGATAAATAATAACAATGAAACGCTAGAGATAGTATAATTAGACAACTGACGTACTTATTTTATGAATTTTTATTTTTGTTTTATTTTAAATATGTTGGTTTAAATCTTCAATCAACAAATATTTAAATAGATTACGAAAGTTTAAAAGTGTACATGTGTCCGTATGTTCTTGCACAGTGGATGATAATTAAAATAGAAATCATTAGATTATTTATTGTTGAATTCAATGAGAATCTTGGTTGGGATACATTATTGAACGCTAAAAAGAAAAATACGATAATGATACGATTAACTTAAAGGAGCTTATATGATTTATGTAACGTAAAATGTAAAGTTAATGGATGAATTTCCGTATTGCTTAATATTTATTTTTGAATTAATTACTAATTCGAAGATAATGAACAAACTGTTTGACTTAGCAGAGATAATTATAATTTACAATGGGAGAGGTATGGGAGAAATGTATGGGTTCACATAAGGGACTGTGTTATCTTATTGGTGTGGATTCATTTCTTATTTGGTTGGATTAATAATCCTGTAAGAACGTAGGATGGGTTTTTACAAGATTCTTTGGTTTCTTAAATTTTAATGTTATTGTTTATCTTTACAATATACCTCATAAGTTCTTATTCATTTTAATTTGTGTACAGAGACCATAGGATTACAAGATTCATTGATGGCTTAAATTTTAATTGTTATTGTTTAGCTTTACAATATACCTTATGAGTTTTTATTCATTTATTTTGGCATTCGGTGATTTGTGCACAGAGAATGTAGGATGAGTCTGTACAAGATTCATTGGTGGCTTAAATATTAATTGTTATCGTTTGTCTTTATAATATCCCTTATAAGTTCTTCTTCATTTAATTTGACACTCGGTGATTTGTGTGCAGTTTAGGTAATGGTCATGGATCGGAGTGGGTGGAGTTTTCTGGTATTGGCATTCAAACGATAATTATCAAATGTATAGATAAGCTTCCGAAATTAAATTTTGAGAGAGATTAATTTCCCGTATTCATTAGTTTGTCTTAATAATAGGTTAGTCAAATAAAACACTATCCACGCAGTTATATATTATTATCTGAAAGTGCTATTTACAAGTTTAACACGCTATTGAAATTGAGAAAGTGAATATGAAATTAATACCATAAAATTACTTAAAGTAATTCAATAACAAAAGTTATGATGTACTAAATGATAAGAAATCACTTGTTTCATATTATTTTATGGCATTTTAAATAAATAACAATGTTTGTCTGGACATATCCATATTAGGCGGTCGTTGCAAAAGTGCAGAAATATGTCCTGCCTATTCCGATCTATAGTAACAATATACAATACTACATCCAACAAATTATTTGTTACTTAAGAAAGAATTCAATTTATTGTAATTTTATTTTATTTGCTTTAGGTACTATTGATATACGTTTTCTCTTTGCTAGGTAAATTGCTCGCTGAAAACAAGTTCGTAATTAGTATGGTTTACTATGACCAAATGTTTTGTTACTAAGGTATTGTAGGAAGAAAAACTATATATAAAGAACTACTTTTTGAACAATGAGAATTTGCCATAAGAATCAAAATGTTAAATGGAAAATGTAAAAACAATCAAATATAATTCAAAACATTTGTAAAGAGAAAGATTTGCCAAATGTCCGTCCCGTCAACAAATTGTAAGGATTTTTTCTGAATAAAAAATATTTTGATTTTTTGATTTTTGTATGTTTGTCAAGTGATTGTTAGTAAAAGAGATTCTATTTCGGCGTGCAGTGGTACTGGGGGTAGCGATGCGCATTTGTCTGGCACAGACTATAGCTCGTTAGATTAGTTGTTATTTTATTTTATTTATTTATTTATCACTTTATGCACGTTTGTACAAAAGCGGACTTAATGCCTTAGGCATTTTCTACCAGTCAACCGTTGGGTGGTGCAGAGACAAACATAAGGTAGGGTGCACACTAAAATGAAAATACATACAAATAAGTATACAAAATATATACATAAAAATAATATATAGATATGTACAGTGTTATATATATATAAATATATACATACTGATCTATAAATAATAATTAAATACTTACATAAATATCACATGTCTGTATGACGATTACTGATTGTTCGCGACTGTAGCTCAGGCCAGAGCGGGGCCTGAGGCGGAGGGGACGGGCACCGGCGGCCGTTTTCTATTCTGCTACGAGGACTTGGCTCAGCGACGCAGCGCCGTTACCACTATTTTAATTAATTTATTTGAGATGTACCAAAACTCAATAGAAACTGAAAACACATAATATCTGGTTGTTATTTCGCAACATTTGGTGACCTCGACGTGATAAGAAGAAAGCAAGGTGTAAGTGTTGGTGGAGCTCAAGACGGATCCGAAAAGGAAGTAAGCCGGTTTGAGTGTAAAATTATAATTTTCTTATAGTGCTAGTGTTTTAGGATTGCCTTAAATTGTCGAAAAAGTGCTTTCTTTTCGCCCTGTACGCCGACGCCGACGCATACCCTCCTTTTTAACAAAAAAATCAGGTGAGTTTTGTTTGAAAAACCGCTGAATCGCCTACTTTCAGAGTCATTTCATCTCCTAATTTTGCATATAAGTGCTAATAGGCACCGTATTTCCTAGGTTACCTAGATATTTTAGCTTTTAAATTAAGCTAGTAGCCTGAATACCTACTTTCATTTTGCCCTTAGCCTTATAACTTTCAATCATTTTTAAATAGTTTTCCATTCCATTGTATTATAAGTTTAATAAAAAATAAAAACGTAATTTTACCAGTTCATAGTGTTAATTTAATGGTAATTACAACTTCATTCGTACTAGTTCGTAGTACCTACGTAAAAATATTGCTGTTCAAAACAACATTGTAACGTAATATTTCTATTAATTCTTACGTTTTTTTCTTATTCGTAAAAATAAAAATATTTTAATTTAATAGATACGTTATTTCAGTTGTTAATACAACTCATCAAACGCTGTTATGCTATTTAATCGTTAACTAATCAGTATATCTGTTTATTATAACGTTTTACACAAAAAATTTAACAATCTAAGCGTTGTTTCTAAAAATAGATTGCAAACAATTCCAGGTTCGCCGCGTTGACAAGCGCGATCCCAATTCACTGGTTCTCGGTGCAAGCAGTTTGAGAAAACCGGTTTGGTATCAGCTGAGTGAGACTGTTCTATCGGCGTGATTAATTCTTCACTGCTCGTGCGCATCCACTTAACCGCTTTGCATAGTAGTGCAAGCGGATTGGGAGGTTTGGAATTTTATTTTGTTTATTGAGTAATTGTCATTTGTATTTTTTATTTTGTGCGTTACGTGCCCTTACAAGTTTTTAAACCATGGCTGAGGGATTAAAGGATTTAAACCATCAACGAGGTACGATTAAGGCTAGGTTAACGGTTTTTTCGAAATACCTTGATATTGTGAAACAAATTGACCCCAATCAAATCGATGCTGTTCAGGTAAGCGAGTTGCAATTTAAATTAACTCGACTTCAGGACTTGTTGCCGTTATTTGATGAGGTGCAAAGTAAGATTGAACAACTCAGTACCGATAGCATTGATTTACAAATACTTGAACGCGACACCATTGAAAGTTCATTTTGTCGTTTTATTTCGATTGCTCAGAATTTGCTCGAATCTGTTAGTGCAAAGCGCAATGACGGTAAACATCCTCAAAGTGCAAACAGTTCTCATCACAGTGACGGTTGTGGTTCTTGTTCTCGTTCTTGTGATGGACGTAACGTTAACGTAAAACTACCTACCATCAAATTACCAACATTTAACGGTAACCATTTAAAATGGTTAGAATTTCGGGATACGTTTGAATTGTTAATTCATAATAATAATAGTATTCCCCAAATAAGTAAATTTCATTTTTACGTAATTCTTTAGAAGGAAGTGCGTCTGTAGTAATTAAGTCTATTAATTTTACTGCCTCCAATTATGAAATGGCGTGGAGTTTGATATGTGAACGATTTAATAATAAACGAATTTTGATAAATAATCACATCAAGTCCTTATTTAATTTTGAAGCGATATCCAAAGAATCTTACAAATCAATACGATATATGGTAGATCATTATTCAAAAAATTTGCGATCTTTGGAAGAATTGAAGGAGCCCGTACAGTTTTGGGACACTTTAATAATTTATGTCATGACTGCCAAATTGGATAGTTCCACTAGTCGCAACTGCGAGGAACATAGGAACACATTGCAATTATCCCCCACGCTTGCTGATTTTTTTGAGTTTCTACGAAAAGGAGCTGATGTCTTAGAAACTATCCAGTACGGTAAGGTTGATCCAATAAAATCAGATAGGTATGTAAACAAAGATCAGAGGTTAACTAAATCATTTATAACATCAAATACATTAAATACATCAAATACACCTACTTCATTTAGAGGTTGTGTGTACTGTCAGCAAAATCATTTTATTCACACTTGTGATAAATTTAAAGAGTTAACACTGTCGAACAAATGGGATGTAGTAAAGAAGAATAATCTTTGCCCAAATTGTCTTCGTTCTGATCATCCTGTGTCGCGTTGTCGATTGGGTCCATGCAGAATCTGCAAAAAACGTCACAACTCATTATTACATAAACAAATACATAGTAGCCAATCAAATGTTAATACTCACAGTTCTCCGAGTCCGACGAGCTCCGATGTTGCTAATACACACTCAGATGAGTCATCATTGGTAGTTCCTAGTGTTTCGTTGTCGGTGCAAGTGTTATTGTGTACTGCAGAAATTGATCTTGTTGATGTCGTTTCCAACAAATCTTATCCAGCTAAGGCGCTCCTTGACAGCGGCAGTCAATCGTCGTTTGTCTCTGAAAAAATAAAACAAATTATGAATATTTCATGCAAAGAAACTCATCCTGTCTCGATATGTGGTGTTAACGACACTGTGGTGTCTAATGTAGTTAAGAGTTGCAATCTAAAGGTTAAATCTCGATTAAATAATTTTAATATTGATGTGTCATTTCTGGTGATTCCTAAAATCACTGGACGTTTTCCAAGTGTACCCATAGATGTTACCAGATTTACCTTCCAACCTATCATTGGCAGATACTACATTTTCATCTCCGTCAGAAATACATGTTTTGTTAGGGGCTGATGTATTTTTTGAAATCGTGGCTTCTAATCAAATAAAATTAGGACCCAATAAACCAATTTTTCAAGAATCCAAATTTGGTTGGCTTGTAGCTGGTCCGATAAGAACACTCCCTTCGCCAGCATCTAAAATTAATTGCAATTTCTCCCTAAAAATACGTGAAGCTTTAGCAAAGTTTTGGGAAATTGAAGATCTTCCTACTTCTACTCACAAACCCTTAACAAAAGATGAGGAGTATTGAGAAACTCATTTCGTCAATAATACTAAACGACTTCCAGATGGTAGATTTTGTGTTAAATTGCCATTTCGAGAACCTCCTGAAGAGGCATTAGCTGATTCTTTTCCTATTGCGCAAAAGTTACTGTTTAGTCTAGAAAGGCGTATTAATAAATCTGGGCTTATAGATAAATACTCCGAATTCTTAAAGGAATATAAAGATTTAGGCCATTTGAGCGAAGTGCCACGTCCAAAATTCGGATATTATATACCTCACCATGCTGTAATTAGAGAGCAAAGTGAGACGACAAAATTAAGAGTCGTGTTCAATGCGTCCCAAAAGACATCTTCAGGTAAATCCTTAAACGACCTAATGCTAGTGGGACCATCCCCTCTCCTTATTTCACTAAGTTTATTTGTTCTGGCACCTCGAGACCAACCGTTAGGTTATACAAGAAGTGCCAGACGTCCCTGCGCCAGTAGAACACTCGCGCAGGAGACCACCAACGTTAGGTCTTGACGCCAAATTAGTGCCCGCCGCAGCGCGCTCTTCATTCGGTACTCATAAGACTAGTGTCTCAGGAGAGTATCCCCGTGAACACGTGTAGTTCACTGCCTATTGTCCAGATAGGTAACCGGAGCTGTCAAGCTCGCTCACTTCTCTTTGCACGAAGGGCACAACTCGCAGTTGCCACTGCTGGGGTCGTCGACTCTAAAGTCGACTCCCAAGTGTCCACCTTGGTAGCGGAGTAGTAAGCACACTCACTTCTCGGAACCCATCCGGGCGCCTAGCCAGTTCCCACGTCCTACGCGGCTGGCTGGACCGGAGGCTACGGCATCTAGGAGGCCGCCTCTACTAGTTCTCCAGACTAGTACCGGAGATGTCAACACCAATGTCCAATGAAAACCACCGGACAAAGCTGCCAACTATAAGGGAAACTCACGTTCCCCGCAGGACTTTCGCTTCTGGCCCCTCAGAGACCGCTACTAGGCCCCGCTCGCTGTGCACGAGTTTGGAAGTCCTGGCACACAATACCAAGACAAACGAACATTCCCAAGCTCTACAGCTAACCACACGCCACTACGAGTCCAACCCATGTCCGGATCCCGCCGGAGGCGCCTGGTTAAAGGCACGACCAGCGGGGGGCTAGAAGCGGAACCCCGTAGTACCTCTGAAAACACAACCGGACCCGTAGTTCCAGTTGCGATACCCTATCTATTGAGGTCGGTAGATAGGGACTAGTGGGACCAGTAGTGCAAGACGACTTGCTATTAATTCTTTTAAGGTTTCGTCAAAATGCTTTTGTCGTCAACGCGGACATAGCTAAAATGTACCGCCAAATAGTAGTTGATGAGTCACAACGTCATTTACAGCTAGTACTGTGGAGATCAGAAAGAACTTCACCAGTACAAATCTATCAGCTGAATACGGTTACCTATGGGACCGCCTCAGCTCCATTTTTGAGTACCGCTGCTTACTCCAGCTTGCTAAGGAGTGTGAAGATGAAGACGTTGCTAGGGTAATTAGGCATGGATTTTATGTTGATGATTTGAATGTAGGGTGTTCATCAAAGGAAAACCTTAAAAGGCTAGTCAATGAGGTAGTCAAAAAACTAGAAGAAGGTTGTTTTCCCTTGCGAAAATTTCGAACTAATGTCCCTGATATCTTCCAAAATATGTCTATTGTAGAACAATCTCAAGGTTTTAGTAAGGACTCAAATGTACTTGCTTTAAGGTGGTCTCCCACTTCTGATACTCTTCAGTTTTCTACTACATTGAAACTAGATTCTGAAGTTACAAAACGCAACATTCTTTCGACGTCTTGTAAGGTGTTTGATCCTTTGGGTCTCTTGTCAGCATGCACGATCGTCCCCAAAATATTACTGCAAAACTTGAGGCGCTTAAAAAGCGATTGGGATGATCCGGTGCCTAGCGACATCAAAAACAAATGGGAACATTTTGTTAATAACATTTCTTATCTCGTAGATTTTCAGGTTCCTCGATATGTTTTGTCTCATAATCCAACCGATATTGAAATACATTGTTTTACTGACGCTTCTGAAACAGCGTACGGAGCCTGCATTTATTTAAGGTCAAAATACAGTAATACTAATACTATCAAAGTTAATTTATTGGCTGCTAAAGCAAGAGTGGCACCCATTAAGCCAGAATTGACGATTCCTAGACTTGAATTAATGGGTGCGCTGCTTGGTGCTCGTTTATATGATAAAGTTAAGAATTCACTTCAAATTCCTATAACAAATTCTATTTATTGGTGTGATTCCACCGTTGTGCTAGGTTGGCTAAAAACTGAACCTAAAACTCTTAAAACCTATGTGTGTAATAGAATTGAGGAAATACGTACCTTAACAGATGAATTAGCTTGGCGTCATGTACCTACCCAGTGTAATCCTGCAGACTTGGCGTCGAGAGGCGTCCCTCCTCATCAATTGATCGGCAATTTGTTGTGGTGGCATGGTCCTTCTTTTCTGCTCCTTTCCAATAGTGAGTGGCCTGCTTCCCATCTCCGTTGTTACGATCTACCTGAAACAAAAAGGTGCATGAGTTTGCAATGTGTAGATATAGATAATATTGTTCCATTTGAGAAATACTCAAAATTATCCAAATTACAAAGAGTTTTTGCTTATGTTCTTAGATTTGTCAATAATTGTAAAAAAGATAATTCCAAGTTTAATGGTCAGCTTACAGCTAATGAATTAAAAAACTCTTTGATGTGTCTATCTAAGCAATCACAAAAAGAGTCCTTTAATAAAGACATTCATGCTTTAACAACATTAAAAAGTTTACATTCAAAATCAAATATCTTACCGTTAAGTCCTTTTCTTGATGAGAATAACGTTTTGTGAGTAGGTGGACGAATTCAAAATGCTTCCCACTGTTTATATGATAAAATTTACCCAATCTTGCTTGACTCAAAACATGTGTTCACAAAATTATTATTTGAAGCTGAGCATCTTCGTCTGTTGCATTGTGGTCCTCAACAATTGTTAAGCTCGATTAGAGATCGCTTCTGGGCAGTTGGTGGGCGTAGTCTTAGTGCTAGAACAGTAAATAAATGTGTAAAGTGTAGAAGATTCAAAGGTCAAACGCTTCAGCAAATTATGGGAAACATACCTCGTCCACGAGTTACTCCAGCACCTCCTTTTGAAAATTGCGGTTCAGACTTCGCAGGACCATTTTAAATATCAAATCGCACAGGCCGCGGAGCAAGATTCACAAAATGTTATATGTGTATTTTTGTTTGCTTGTGTACAAAAGCTGTACACCTAGAAGTTGTAAGTGAACTGAGCACGAATGCGTTTATTTTATGTTTGCGTCGATTCATCTCTCGTCGCGGTAAGCCGCTTACCATTTACTGCGACAATGGTCGAAACTTGTAGGGGCAAATAACGAAATTGCTAGATTACTCAAATCATGTAAAGCCTCAGTGGATGATTTCGTGAGCAGTGAAGGAATAGTGTTTAAATTTTCACCTGCCTATTCACCAAATTTTGGTGGAATTTGGGAAGCGGGTGTTAAGGCCGCAAAATTCCACTTGAAACGCGTTGCCGGCAATAGTAGTTTAACGTTCGAAAAACTCTCCACACTGTTTGCACAAATTGAGGCAATCTTAAATTCTCGGCCACTAACAGCATTGTCTGTTGATCCTTCTGATCTCAGACCTTTAACTCCCGGGCACTTTTTGATCGGTCGTCCGTTGACGGCACTACCTTCACCGACCACCGAGAAGATCCACGTCAATCGTTACCAATTGATTGAGCGTCTACGGCATGAATTTTGGCATCGGTGGACTAAAGAGTTTTTGTCAGACCTACAACAACGTGTCAAATGGCGAACCCAAGGGAGGAAGGTGAAACCTGGAGATCTCGTCATCATCAAGGATGAGAACTTACCGCCTATGAAGTGGCTGATGGGTCGGCTACATAAATTATATCCCGGACAAGACGGCGTGTCGAGAGTCGCCGATATAATAACCACAAAAGGCATCATCAGGCGAGCACTGACTAAAGTCTGTGCTCTTGAATCAGATTCCCATGAGCCTCTTGAAACCGTTTGTTTCAAGGGGGGGAGGATGTTCGCGACTGTAGCTCAGGCCAGAGCGGGGCCTGAGGCGGAGGGGACGGGCACCGGCGGCCGTTTTCTATTCTGCTACGAGGACTTGGCTCAGCGACGCAGCGCCGTTACCACTATTTTAATTAATTTATTTGAGATGTACCAAAACTCAATAGAAACTGAAAACACATAATATCTGGTTGTTATTTCGCAACACTGATCACCTTGATCTTTGAGAAATCTGGTGGACATTCTGATATTTAGAGGGAGAGCATTCCAAAGGAGAATTGGCTTTATGAAAAAGGAGGAGTGAATGATATCGGAGTGGTGAGAGGGACAGATGAGTAAACGGATAAAAGAAGAACGGAGGTTTTTATTGTGACTAGTACATAAGTATTGAAAGTGGGAAGAAAGGTAAGGAGGAGAATTAGGAGAACTTATTACGGAAAAAAGAGTGGTCAAGGCCCGCATATCTCTGCGCAGCCGAATGGGCAACCATTTGAGCTGTGATCGACATGCGGACACATGATCATACTTACGTAGATTAAAAACGAATCGAATGCAGTTATTCAGAAGACGGTCGAACTTATTAAGTAGATCTGCATTCAGGTCGAGATAGCACACATCACCATAGTCAATTATATGGAAAATTAAAGTCTGCACAAGCATAGCTTTGACGTTAACGGGAAAAAAGTTTTTGAGGCGGTAAAGACAACGAAGCACTCCAGTGACTTTCCGACAAGTATTAGCTACTTGAGCCTGCCAATTAAACTTGGAGTCAATATATAAGCCCAGATTCTTAACATTTTGGCTAAGAGGAATTGGAGTGGCACCAAAGATAATGGACTTAAGACCGCTGAAGATTACTCTGGACATCATCCGGGGACTCCCTACCATGACAGTTTGGCATTTTGCGGGGTTGACAGCAACACCAAAATTGTCAGACCAGGATTTAATGCTGCTTAGGTCCTTGTTCAGAGCATCAATTGCGTCATTCAACCAATCTACACTTGCTTGGGCATATAACTGCAAATCGTCAGCGTAGAGATGATACGAACACTGAAGCTGTTGAGTAATAAAATTTATAAAAATTGAGAAAAGAAGAGGAGAGAAAGAATGCCGCCTTTAGGAACGCCAAATTCTAAATTAAGCCAGGTTGAGGATGATTCCCCTGATTGGACTGACTGCTGACGTTCCCCAAGATAAGATGAAAACCATTCCACCACTTCGTCAGAGACCATAAGATGGGACAATATGGAAAGAAGGATGTCGTGACTGACGGTATTAAAAGCATTTGAGAAGTCGATAAGAACCAAAATGGTTACTTTTCCGTCCTCAATTTCTGCCCTAATATCACCAGTCACTTTAAGAAGGGCAGTTACGGTGCTATGACCTGGTCTGAACCCAAATTGCAAAGGGTCAAGGTCTTACGCCATAGGGCAGGGAAAACTGCGGAATCAAAGGAGGAAGTAATAATGTGGGTGATAGCTGGGAGAAGATGATCCAATACAGTGACTATCATACGGCGACTGATGTTATCACATCCTACAGCATTGGATTTAATGGAAAGGATAATCTTTTTGATCTCTTCCTCACTGGTTGGAGAAAAATGAAACGGGACTATGTTGGGACGCGTTAGACCAGTTATAGAACCGACGGTACGTGTAATAGACCTCGGATCTAGTTTTGTTGTGGCAGTAAAATGGTGATTTAAGTCGTTTAGTCCAAAAGTGTTAGGTAGGTCCAAATGTCGCGGTTTGCCGATACCTAGAGTTCCAAGAAACTTCCAGATGTCGGCAGAAGAAGAAGACGAGATGTTATCGAGAATATGGCGACGTTTTGCATTACGTATCATCTGGTTACACCGATTTCTTGCCGTCTTAAAAATGTTCCAAAGTTCTTCGATACGATCTTTTTTAAACTTACGAAATGCCCGGTCCCTACGCCTCATTGCCATTAGAATTCCCTTAGTCATCCAAGGCGCCGGTGGCCGCTTTACCCTGATCTTCCTGATAGGAGCATGACGATCGTACAAGGCAATCACTGTTTCGTTAAAAATATGAACTATTTCATCGACAGAGGGTGCATGAATTAAAGAGTCCCAGTTGATTTTAGATGCTTCACTCTGTATCTTGGCATCATCAATACGAGCAAAGCAACGCCTGTACAGTACCTTAGGGACGGGTTTTGGGGGCTTAAGTCTATAGGACAGAAAAATTAGGTCGTGATGGGAAAAACCAGGAGCGATATGTTGACCATGTGACAGGCTATGGGAAGGATTCGAGGTAAGTATTAGGTCGAGCCATGTATTATCGCCATCAATGTTAAGGTGAGTTGGCTGTAGGGGTAACACATGAAGATTGGCTGACTCAATAATGTGACGGAGCTTACAGGACCGAGAGGAGTTAGGTAATAGAAGGCTTGTATTAAAATCACCCATGATGATATGATGTGCGTACTCAGAACCCAAAGATTCTAAAACCGATTCAAAATCAGTGAAATAGTCAACAGAGGGGGGACAGTATACCACACCAAGGATTGCCTTAGCACAACCCGAACCAACCTCCAGAAAGAGGTACTCAGCATATGAATCAGGACTGGACAAAGCCACTATTTTGTAAGATATTGCGCTGCGAAGATAGATAGCCACGCCACCCCCGCCCCTAGCAACACGATCATTTCGGATGAGAGTATAGTCGGGAAGAGAGAAGGCAGAAGACAGAAGATGTGGTTTTAACCAGGTTTTGGAGATTAGAACAGCATGTACATTACGCCCAGAGAATACATTAAGTAATTCGTTGTAATGGCTCGGTACACTTTGTGCGTTGATGTGACACACGTTCAGGGAATTGGAAGGTTGGAAAAAAGATTGACTCAGAAAGTCACCAAGGGTGTCGGCAGCAGAACAAAAACTTTCATCACTAGAAGCAGATACAGATTCATTAGCTGAATAATACGAGCAATCGTCCAACAGCATAACAATAATAATATATAGGTATAAATAAATAATAAAGTAAAAAAAAATATAGATTGTGCGTGGTTTTTTACGCCTTGTACGTATCTCCACACCACCCGCCAGCTTCACATAAACCACAATAAAAAATAGCAAAAAGCTGTCAACAGCCATAACAACTAACAAGCCATCGCGCTAAAGCCCTGTTCGCATCAGGCAGCTAACTAGCCGAAGCGAGAGCACATTAAAACAAAAATAATAAACTAACCGGCCAGCAATGCACCCGCATTACACTGGCCGAGAGATTCGCCTAGTGCGAACAAGACCTTATACCAATATAATTAGCTTATTACACGCTCACATGAATTCAACTGAAACAATACCTTATAATAACTGGAACATAATCGCATCCATTGTGATTTTAAGATGAAACAATCAACTAATAAAAAGTGATATCAGTTTGGAGACGTTAGAACAAAGTAACAAACAAGGCACTGAAAACTAATATTAAAAATTTAAAAATTAAAAAGACGAAATTAAATCTTCATAAATAAAAGAACACAAAATAAAATGCATTAATTAATTAAAGTAAGACACTTATATCACTGACCTCAATAAATTGAGGTCAGTAAGTTTTATGTATATAAGTGAGATTTTAAGACAAAGGCATCAATCAGTTCAGCCGTACAAGTTACAAAGCACATTACCAAAAAAAACTAAATATAAATAACAGACGTTAAAATAAGCTGAAAATGGAACTGTCAAAATATCTCTCAAACCAAACAAAACAAAAGTTGGTTGGTTTTGGATTTCAATCAAGACGAGCTCTAGGGTTACATTATTACACGGACGGAACAAATAATTAAAATGAATGGTTAGCTACATAGAAAAAAGAAACGCGAATAACAGGACAAAACAGAGATTCGACATTGATATTATTCTACCCACTACACTTAAATGTCTTGAGCCTTGCGATATGTCGAGAAGATTAGTAGGTATGACTTATTACCTACATAAACACTGCACATGAAAATTAAAGAAAAGCAAAATGCAATCGTAGGTAAACAGTTTTAACACTTGTTTTGGATTCAATCACCATTTCGATTTAAGTGTGACACGCGAACAACGATAAAATAACATTGTTACTTGTTTCGAATGGCAGGTCCAACGCGACGATTTGCAGCGGCCGACGACGACGCACCAGGATACCCAGCAATGATGGACTGCAGATCTTCAGCTGTGATAATCTTATGGCGCTTACCATCAGAAGTCTTGACAAGTATGACACCATCCTGTGTCCAGCAAGACCGAACACCAAAATGCAGCCGAGCTTTATTGAAGACAGTCTGCCTTGACCTTGTCAGGAACTCCTTCACTGAAATGCTGGTCCCCTTTAAGCCAGTTTTCGCCCTCCAGACCGCAGCCCTCGTGTCATATTGTGAGAACCTCACAAGAATAGGCCGCTGCTGATCTCGGTCACTGCCACTGGGAGATCCTAATCTGTGACAAACTGCTATGGAGGCCTTTGTGGTGTCTTTAAGACCTAACTTGGACTGTAGTGTGCCCAAAATCAAGTCTCTGCAGTCCTCCCTCTCAGACTCAGCAAGACTCATGAAGACCAACGCTTTGCGGCGGTGTCTTGTCTCGATTGCATCAATCTGAGAAGCACACTCATTTATCTGCCTCCGAAGCAACCCAAACATGCTGAACATGAGCTCCCTAAAGGCCCGGAACTCCTCAGCAACCTTTGCAACAGTCTCTTTGCCACGCCCTGCACCCTGGATCTGTGCCTCAAGGTTCTTCATCTTCAAGGTGAAGCACTCCTCCAAGCTCTTCTGTGCAGACACAATGTCGGACAGCAGTGACATAGTGATGTTCAATGCGGATAGTGTTGTTGTTAACAAGTGGCAATGATGTGCTGGCAGGTGGTGTTTTATGTGCACTAATATCACATTAAATATGATACAAACGTAAGTAGATTTGTTTCAATGGTTATGCAGCCGAATAAACACAAAAAGTACTATAAAAATCCACTGTTTTTAATTAAATTAAATTAAAAGATAGGAGAGCACTGCTTTCGTTTTTGACACCTACCGCCGAAAAAAAACTTCTTAACTATAAGTTAGTTAACTGTTTTCTTTATTATTATTATTATTATTGACGTCAATAAGTGCCTGTAAAGGTTTACATTGAATAAATAATTTGACTTTGACTTTGAAAATGAAACATTTGCAGAGCATGATGTAAAAATGAACATACTAGTTTATGAAAATTGGTTGTAAAGAAAAGGTTATCAGTGATCCTGTTTTATAATTAAGATAATTGGATGGGTTTAAAGTCGGGGTTTTCCTAGCCGCAAGAATCGGATGGGTTAGCGGCTAGAAAAATGTAATAACTTGTTCGAATTTTGGATTTGTTTACAGGATTATTATACGGTGTTTTCCTAGCCGCAACAATTGGATGGGTTGGCGGCTAGGAGAATTAAATAGTCCTGTGGGAATTGGATGGGTTTACAATGAAATGAAATAGTTTATTTGCTTTCAAACACAGGATTTTTGGTAACTTTAATTTGTTTTTGAATCATGTAAGAGTTGGATTGGCAAGAATTGGTTGAGTTTGCAGCTAGGAGAATTTAATAAACCTGTGGGAATTAGATGGGTTTACAAGATTTTTGGTACTAAATATTTAATTTGTTTTTGAATCATGTAAGAGTTGGACAGGTTTGCAGGATATTAGTAGCTTATATTTTAAGTAATTTGTTTTATGTATAAGTTGTTAATGTATTGGTTGCTAATGTAAGTACTTACTCGCCGAGTGTAAGGTCTGGTTATTGTCTTGAATATTAGCGTGCCTTCCTGGCACCGTGTATGAGGACGTGATGAGGACATACACGAGGTCAGGATGGACGAGTGTAAGGTTTGTTTAAAATCATTTTGCTTAATTCAATTTTAGTCTATTCTTATATCTATAGAACGATTGACAATCTATGATTTGACACATGTCATGTGTCGGGGACTCGGGGGGGAGAAGTAGGACGGCAGTCGGTGACTCGGTGAGTGAGGCATTCTGGCTT
Organism: Scoparia ambigualis; assembly: GCA_963921215.1. Classification (NCBI taxonomy): domain Eukaryota; kingdom Metazoa; phylum Arthropoda; class Insecta; order Lepidoptera; family Crambidae; genus Scoparia; species Scoparia ambigualis. The sequence continues at coordinate 2,927,960 of OY992514.1, read as the reverse complement.
TGGCGCTTGTACTGTGCGGACGGTTAAACGGTGTTCATACTTTATACTGTGTGTGACTAAATGTAAAATACTGGTTGTTGAAGAAGAATAAAGAATATCTATCCTGGTCAGCAGCGTCTTACTACAGTTGTAGGGTTAAATAGTAAATATTTGTAATACTAAGTAATCATATTAGTTCCGGTGGCACTGTTCAATTACGGTGGCGCTTTATTTCGCCACCGGAGCCACCGGAATTGCGCCACCGGACTCCGAATCAGTAACAAAACTCAAAATATAAAGAACACTATTATTCCAGATCTAGGTTTTATTTGATTTACTAATATTAATATGTACCTTGATTTTAATTTTCTATGAAATGTATTTTTAAACGGCCTTGTTTCCCTCTAATACATGCCATCGGAATATAATAAATTTCGATTCCTGCGCCACCGCAGCACGTACTTACATGTTTGGCAAGAAAACACAGTCCATCACAAATTCTTCTATTACGTTTGCGAGAACACAGCTGAACGGGGTGGAGAAGGATAGCTTGATATCTCCCAAATCAAATCGTTACAAATAAAGGAGTGATCAAATTGCGTCACCGTTATTGTTTTCTCGGGCAGCACAATTTAAAAAGTAGTTCCAAATACTATAGTATTTACTTAATCTTCTCCTGGTAATTCATATCAATAGTCTCATTTAATATATTTCAAAACATTTAGTTCTTTATTGAATTTAATGCACCAGAAACTTGTAATAAAACAATTCATGTAGACAAATGGAATCTGGACAATAAACCGTAATTAGATTTTGAGACTTTAGAATTTATTTCAACACGAAAATACATAGCTAATATCTTTGAAACCTTTACAATCTTATAGATCACTGTATGCTTGATAAACTTTACTCATCGATTTACTGCTGCGCCGCCTTAAAAAAGTACTTGGGAAATTCACCCTTATGTAGAACAGACAAGTCTTTGTAATGCTACTAAAACCACCATTCCCATTTTATAACTTAACGAAGAAAGAAAGAATACAAGTAGCTTGGTTAGAAAAAAACAGAGGTATTTATTAGAATCAAGGATTTGTGCCTTATACGAATTTCAAGAAGATTATAGAAAGTTTTTTTTTAAATAAGTGTTTTTTTCAAAAGTCTGTGAAAACGTGATTTGGTTAAAAGATATGTTACATAATAATTATATTCATAATTTAGAAGATAGAAATTGCCCTAGTTTAGTGTCATTGTATGATAAAAAGTATGTAAATTCATCTGATATTGTAAGTTGTATGCATCATAATAAGATACGTGCTTTAAAAAATGTGTTTTGTTTAAATACATTGATTCAAACAGACCATGGACCACCAGGTCACCGATCATGGCTTGCTCGAACTAGCTGCGATACGCAGATACAGCAGTTAACGTTTTATAACTAAATTAATACTAAACTTAAATACTAGTACTCACCGAATGATGCGATGGTTGAACCGCCTTGCAACCTGAGGATAGGACAGGGGGGGGGGGGGGGGAGGAAAGGAAGGTCGCAGCCCAGCTGCCGTGATGCGGTGTGACGCCTGCCTCGTGGTAGCGTGCCTCGCCTGCCCACTCTTCGTACGCCAGTCCAAATCACACACGCACACATCCGTTACACCCCGGCCAATTACACACAGGAGCCTCCGATGGCTGTTTGCATGGCGATTAGTAAGATATAAACCGATTAACAGACAATTCACAATCCCACGCGCCGACGCGTGGTAAGTTTCCCAACTAATCACATCGAGTTTACAATAAACACGAGCGCGTGGTCCTCTCGTCAGGACCTCATACGCAACCGATTCTCGCGGGGTTTTCGAACCGATTTTCGAAGATCTGATTTTCGAATAGATTTCGCTATTTTACCGACAGAATTCAACCAGCGTCCCGTAAGCCGGCCGATCCGCCATGAACCTTCCGTGTCCCGATCCAAAACTGAAGTGAATGACATTGTCTATTGTACCGCCATGACACTTTTATTTTCCTACCCTGTTCATTGCAGGTTTGCAGTTTTGCAGTTCATTGCTGGACGTCAAGCAGTAAGTAGATATGTACTTACTTACAAAAATTAATCGTGTTAGGTCCCGTTAAAATAGTTTTAATGATAGGAATATTTTGTTTTATTTTATTTCCAGCGTCTATTAGGAATTTTCCATTAGTTAGTAACTTAAATATTCAAATAACTCGTTTACAATTAGAGCAAGTGAAGCGACATTTAAAAAAGAAAAGATGATAAGGATTTTACAAATATTTATATTACAAAATAACATTACATTACATACTAACAAAAAAAAGTGAAAGAAGAATTAAATGAGGATGTGGTGAGTGTTTGATATAGATATCTACATCATGACAACAATAGTGCTGGGCCCTTATACAATAAACTTAAATTGCTACTTAATTATACTAAACAAAAATGTTACTTCGTAATGTTACTACTAAAAATGTACTTACGTACTATTCTTCCCTTGAGACACGCCGCTCAGCCCGGTGCAGTCCGCCGCGCCCAGGCCGCTGCTGTGTTGGTGAAGGTAGCTCGCCTCCCCGGCGACTGCTCTGGCTGCTGTGGTGGGTGGAAGGCCCTAAGCGTCCCGTCGTCTACCCCTCAGTACTGATAAACCCAGGACAGATACACACCACCGTTGCACAATGCCACTTAGCACGGTTCACGCCACGTGTACGTGTAAACCAACAAATCACTGATCTTAGCTAGCCTACCCTGGTACTAACTTAACTAATGTTTTTCACTGTTTCACAACTTAATTACTACGGTCCGCCGAATTTACTGATCATGTGCCCTACATATCAAATTACCAATACAAAGTCAATATTCTCTACGCGACCCCGCGGTCCAGTTAACCTCACCAAAATCCAACGTGAGTGTGTGTCACACTGACACTGACATTGACAGTCGTCTGTCAAATACAAATTAAAACTACAAAAAAGGTTGCCAGCCGTAAGTGGCCATTTTGTTCCGAACAGACCCCTGCCCCGATCGGAAGGCTCCGATCGTTAGCTCAATCCATCGGGCAAGGAGAGACAGCTGCTGTGGCTCATCGCGGAATCGAACCGCAGTCCCATGCTCGCCAACTAACAACTTTACAATGCTGCCCTAGCTACAAGCAAGGAGAGCAAGTTATTCTCCTTCAACAACATACTAAGTCTAATTAGCCAAATTAAAATAATATTAAATTTTCTTATTTACCAAAGCTTATTTTCTAAAAATTTACAAACATCAGTTAAATACACCCGTGCCCTTGCCATTTTGTGCCATTGTCGGAGCGAATAAGTGAAGGTAGACCCTTACGCGACACGAAACGATCCAACGCGACGACGAAGGCCTCCGTGGACAACGAAGAGACTCCTAAGAGGACGGCCTTAGTAGCCAGGCACAAAAAAAAAACACAAATATTTACCTACAACTCGGGCGTTGCGAAGGTTGATCGGTTTTACCGAGAAAGGTCCAGCAGAACCCGTTGCGTGCGACCCCTAAGAACGGACGAGACTGAGTGACTCGGTCCGAAGGCAGACCCCCCGTCTGCGGCTGCACGGGTGAAGACGTCCACTGTGACAAAATAAACACCGAAAGAGCACTACACAAATAAAGCTCTTTGGACAAACAATATTCAAAATTACAAATTACGTTACCTAGTAACACATCCAACAGACGTCAACAGTGACGTACTGGCCTATTGAAAGGCTCATGGGAAGTTTCTCAATTTCCTAAACTTGTGCATAGTTATGGAAATGGTACACAAACACACTGACTCTAGACTATGCGGAGTCGAGTCGTCAAACTGTGTACATAATAGAAACAAAACCAAAATAGTTGGCACTGCCAGCAGTGTAGAGCGACCCAGAGCTATCTGGGTGCCTAGTAGGACCCGTCCTAGTACACCCGAGCCCATGAGTAGGTCAATTGGGCCAGGTGACAAAGTGTGGGTCTGCCCGATCTAGACCAATGTATGTGCCGTTATCCCTGCGGGCGAATTTCAGTACCGTTACCGAAATTAAATTCCTCACCGTAGATTATGTACCGATGTGAGGGTGACTTGTGTTTGCCCCGTCAAACACCCAGTAAACACGCCACCAAACAATGTCGCACAAATTAAAATTTCAAATCTAAGATTTCTATTTCCTAGATCCTTTTGAAGGACTATAACCTCTCCCGCAGGTTGCGATATACATATTATTGAGTCCGTTAACTTTAGCATTCTCCCTCTTGGTGCTACTCATCGCAATCTTGCAACCACTGATACATGGATCGACCATATCATCACATCTTCTGTTGCTCATGTCATTAAACACGGCCAAATTCTAGCATCTGCTTTCTCTAGGCACGATTTAATTTTTCTCGCCTATAAAATAAAACCCCCTAAACCCAGGCCGAAAATTATCCGTATGCGTAATTTTGCAAGGATGGATGTGGAGAAACTTGAGCATGACGCGCGTGCAATTGACAGGGCCCCTGTCTGGGATGCGTCATCCACTGACGATATGATAGCGTATTTGCAAGGTGTTACCTTAAGCCTATTCGACACTCACGCACCAATGAGAAGTGTTAAGATGAGGCGACCACCCGCGCCATGGATTACGCCTGGTGTTCGTATGGCGATGAGGAAGCGGGACAAGGCCTTCCGAGTGTTCAAAAGGTGTCGAACGGACTGCAATTGGGAAGCCTACAAGTCTGCCAGAAATCGGTGCAATCAGTGGGTAAGAAAAGCTAAACGTCACTACATTCACAACAACGTTCTTGATTCCACACCTGCTGATACCTGGAAGTTTCTTCGTTCGCTTGGCATCGGCAAGTCAGTGGGTTCACACAAGCCATTATTTACACTGGATGAACTTAACAATCATTTCTCCTCTACTAACACACTTTCTGAAAACGTTAAACGTTCAACCATTTCTACCATAACTTCGTACACTCCTCTTTCTGTCGATCAATTTTCATTCTCTCCGCTAACCGAGGAAGAGGTCCGCAAGATTATTCTCTCTATTAAGTCTAAGGCAATAGGAGATGACGGTGTTGGTAGAGGTATGATTATTTTTATTTTAGAATGTATACTCCCCGTTCTTACCTACATCCTTAATTTTTCCCTATCTTCTGGAGTATTTCCATCATCGTGGCGTAGAGCTTTTGCTATCCCTCTTCCAAAAAATTCTAATCCTAGCATTCTCAGTCACTACAGACCTATTTCCATTTTGCCATTCCTATCCAAAATCTTAGAAGCTGCCGTCCATAAACAATTATCATCATTCGTTCTCCGGAACAACCTTCTTAGCCAATATCAATCCGGATTTCGTCCTGGACATAGTACCTCTACTGCTCTCTTGAAGGTCATGGAGGATATTCGGGATGGTATGGAGCATGCGCGGCTGACTGTGTTAGTTCTTATTGACTTTTCTAACGCATTTAACGCAGTCGACCATGACATCCTTCTCTCCATTCTGACACAACTTGGATTCTCTTCCTCAGTGTGGACATGGTTTTCTTCTTACCTTCGTGATCGCCAGCAAGCTGTTCGAGTAGACCAAACCGTTTCTAACTGGTGCGACCTAGTTGCTGGTGTTCCACAGGGTGGTATACTTTCACCTCTTCTCTTTTCGCTTTTTATAAATACTCTTTCCACTCATCTCTCTTCATCTTTTCATCTGTATGCTGACGATCTGCAATTATATGCACAAGGCGATGTTAGCACCTTAAACAAAGCCATCGTGTGTATTAACCAAGACCTTCAGAAAATTCACGACTGGTCAGCCAGTCATGGCATATCTGTTAATCCCAGTAAGTGTCAGGCGATAATTATTGGTAGTTCCCGTCAACTATCCAAGGTGGATGTGGCTTCTGTGACCCCATTGAATTACAACGGCCAGGTGATACCGTACTTGTCAAAAGTTAAGAATTTAGGTTTAGTTATTGACAGTACTCTCAGTTGGGATGGGCATATTGGAAACATATCTCAGAAGGTTTCAAACACGCTCAGATCTCTGTACAGATTCAAACATTTCCTTCCTTCTAGTACAAAGATAATCTTAATGCAGGCTCTTGTCCTTCCCATCCTTGACTATGCTGACGTATGTTATACTGATGTCAATCAAATTCATCTCAACAAGTTAGATCGTCTCCTCAACAACTGCATACGGTTTATTTTTGAGCTGCGTAAATACGACCACATTTCAGATTTTCGGCATCAACTCAAATGGCTTCCTATTCGGGAGCGCAGGAAAGTGAGAGTTGTTGGTTTCCTCCACAACATCATCCACAATCCACTTGCTCCGGAATACTTGAAGTCTAGGTTTCAGCTTCTGGGTGCCTCTCACCAACGTAATCTTCGCTCTTTCAGCAACCTCCTTCTTGAGACACCAGCCCACCATTCTGGATTTGTATCTAACTCGTTTACCCTCACTGCAATACGACTCTGGAACGCCTTGCCCTTGCACATTAAAAAAGCTACCAGTAAAAATATGTTCAAGAGAGTGGTACGCGAGCACTTCTTTAAATCTCTGCATTAATTTCTTAGTCTGACATTATATAGTATTTTTTTTTATATATATTATTGTGAGTAAGTTTATATATTATTATCTATTTCTATATTTATTTATTGTTTTATAAGTATTATATCTTAATCATGTATTATATATATATATATATATTTGTCTACAAATAATTAGGTTTTTAGTCTAGTCTTTTTTTTTTGCAAGCTTGTTTTTCTCAGACACCCTTACTGGTCGACTGGCAGAGAATGCCTCAGGGCATTAAGTCCGCCTTTTGCTGTAATTTTGCAATAAAGAATAAATAAATAAAATAAATAAATAAATAAGATTTCTTTAAAATCTTTCAAACCGCGGCCGCCGTAGTATAAAGCAAAACCGTCCGTGGTTTTCCTCTCGCAAAGGGGCAGGCTAGCTATGGCCTGCTCGGGTCCCCCATTTCCAAAGAAGGCCCCCGCCCGTGTGATACCGCGGGTGGTACGATAACCGCTGCGGCATAGCTCGATCGAAGCTGCACGCTGGCGCGCACAGAGCTAGTTGCAGGGAGGGGTCCCTCCTTCGTGACACCACCGGGCCCCCGCCCGTGTGATACCCAAATCGCACTCGGGCCGGCGGCATGGTAACCTGCAGGCGCGGGTTTGCGCGCCTGCGCATGGTTCACCTTCCGGTGTGGGGGCGCGCCTCGCGCATGACTGGGCCTCCAGTCCGCTGGCAGGTGTGTGCTCCGCGCTGGAGCACCCCTGCCCGTGTAACGCTGCCACTGCTGTTGTGTGGTCGGTGAAGCCGCTCCCGATCTGTTGACACACAACAATAATAAATGGAGTGGTCCACCAAATGCAATGCGGCGTTGAGGCCCATAGTTAAAGCAAAGGCCGCTGCGCCTTGCCATACGCCGCCTCGTAATTACAGGCAGCCCTTGTCGGTCATGGCACCGCGCCGTAGCATGACCCGTTTGGCCGCACTGTGTACAAGCCGGGTCCATGCCGGCTGCTGCAGTCAGCGCCGCCAGCCGCGCTGTAGTGTGTCCTGGCTGCGGCTGTACGGTGGGATTCGCCTGGCGTCCCATTGAAGCCTGCGCCTCTGATGGCGGCAGGTCAGGCTGGGAGGTCGCTACGACTCCCACCTCATCGCCGAGGAACTTTAGAAGGTCCTCCAATCCCGGCAGAGTAGCCCCCCCCTTTCTCTGCCGTTTCCCGCTCAAACCGGGAACGAACGTCCGTTGGCATCTTGTCCAACACAATGTGTACCAGTAGCAGCGAACACTCGGCTACTGGCAACCCTAAATTTCGCAACGCGGTACACGCAACTGTGACTGGTGTCAACAGCTGCGTCGTAAAGTCCGCCCGATTGGCTACCTTAGGTAGCGACAACAATTGACGCGCATGTACGTCTACATACGACCCCTCTTCCACTGCGCCACCCAAACTTCCTAACTGATGGGTAGGAAGCCTATCAGGTATCTTGGGCCCTCCCATTGGTGGCGGTATGGATGGCTGGACATCCCCTATCCGTCGCTTTTTAATGTCGCAGGCCGCCTGGACGACATTATCATTTATTTCCATTATTTGGTCAAAATCATTTTCATATGCCGACCATACCTCCTTGTGGGATGTTGGAGCAGTCTCCGACAAAACCACCATGGCGGTCTCAACCGAAGACACCCGCTGCCTTAACTGCCTGGCTCGCTCGAGGATGTCATCATCGCAGCCCCTCCGAGACAGCAGATCCTGCGTATGCACGAACCAGCGCAGCTGCGTTGCAAAGACTGCCTCCGCCATCGCGTTGTCAACAAAAAACAAATAACGAGGAATTAGATTATATGTCCAACAATAGCACAAATTTGGCAGAACAATATTTCCTACACACATACCCTTTCAATTACAATGTTGGCACAACCAAATTAATAAGTACAAAATAAACTTATACGTGTTTGCTACAAGAGGCGCACTAACAAATATAATGTACAAGTATTATTATTACATAGTCCCTATGCATAAATCAATCAAGTTAAAACCAATGTAATAATCTAATTAAATTTAAAATTGGTTTTCAAAAATGAAGGCACCAACAAAACAAAATGTGCCTTTATTATTGTATAAACCGTTATATAATAATCCAACCAAATTTCAATCAATGAAATACATCTAAAATGGGTTTTCAAATGAATGTAACTCAAATTAATGAAACTAAATTATTTTCAAAGAAAGAAACAACTTATGGAAACAAAATTAATGTTACGTGGCCGCCATATAAACATAACAAGCAATAAGCAGCCACAATAAACATTGACTGTTCAATTAAAATTTACTATGTAAAGAAGTCATATAACAAGCAAATGTTATAATCAATCATACATAGGCCAAACTCACTATGTAAGCAAACAGTTTATATGGTAACATAACTGCAACATTAATACAGTGCGACATAAAAGAGTAGAAATTAAATAATCCAGAACTAAATTCACTCATTTTTTGGCAACATTGATTTTCTGTCATTAATGTCAAGTGGTTGTTCAACTCTGTCCGTGGTTACGATAGAAATTGTTGTTTTAGTGATATTTCTACATTCCTGGATTTAAAACACTGATAACATGATTATGACCATCCATGGCGGTTCTCGTAACATAATATATAAGGTTTTTTTTGCGAAGTTTGGCAGAATTTCAAGACGGAACTTTGTTACGTAATCTGGAGGATATTTACCAACGTACAGCAGATTATACTGGTAAGTAAGTTATAAAAGATGTTGAAAGTATAACTATCTAAAATATGCCTATGCGCAATCGGCTAAATACCGTGAAACAATATATTATTTTTAAATATTTTTAAAAGTTTTGGGGTTATGATATATTAAAATGTTCAAGATTCTCGAGTCGAACTATAATAACCAACATTTTTGTTTGTAATGTTGGTTATTATAGTTCGACTCGAGAATCTTGAACTTTTTAATTTATTGGGACATTTTATCGAGTGTTAAGGGGTAGAATGTGGTAAGTATAGTAAATTATGTCGGTTGGCTTTTGAATCGAGTCGCCTGAATTTGAAGAAACTAACACTGTGGGGGGGTCTAAGGGGTTCTTAAATAAAGGCTCATAAACATTTTAGCTGCAGCTGTTTAGCACGAAAAATTACACGTTTTTAGGTAATACAATACCATATTAACAGAACCGAAGTGTTGGGACGGGGGGGGGGGGAGGAGGCCGCAGCCCCCCCCCCCATGAAAAAAGTCTAAAGAGTTAATTAGGTTAGGTTAGTAAGTATGTTGACCAAAAACGCGTGAGCCGAGCGAGCGAAGCGAGCGTGCCGCGGGAGCGGCCGGCAAAGCGCCAGAAATGAGGTTTTTGTAAATTTCCATATTTTTAAAAAGTAACAACTTCAAAATTACTTGTCTGCGGCAGGAGGGGTAAGTGGGGGGTACTCCTCTCTCGTCCCCTCCCGTTTCCCCACCGATTAAGGAGACTCGATTCAAAAGTTTTACCATGATACATAAACCTCAAAATACAAAAATTAACATAACTTATAAACTACTTGTTTGCGGCAGGGGGGGGGGGTAAGTGGGAGTACTCCTCCCCCACCTCTTACCTTCACCACCCCCAGCCCGATTCAGGCGACTCGATTCAAAAGTTTTACAAATTATGTTAATAACTCAGTCCATAGGACTGAACAATTTTGGTTTTGTTTTTTTATGCATATATGTTTTTATTGTTCAAGGTGTGTCTGAAAGTACTGTGCGGAGAATAGCTAACCAAGGCTCCGAAAATGGAGGAAAATTTTCGACTCCCGCTAAACACAGAAAGGGACACAGACTTTGATATGTGTGCAATCCGTCAGAAAATGATTTTTTTTACACTGTAAAAAAAGAAGTACCAACAATATGCAAATTAATAGCTCAAATAAGGCAACTTATTGGCTATGATAGAAGCCGCGAGCATTTGCGAAACTTGAAGAGTATCTGGATTTTAATTTATTAGGGTTTTATCTAAATAAATATAAGTTATGTACAATGGCTGTTCTCATTACTACATACAAACTACTCAAATTAATTATTTTGACGACCTCCGTAGCCGAGAATAGAGCACTCCGGACTTGGCGTCGCCATCTCTGAGGACCTGGGTTCGATTCCCGGTTGAGTTAATGTAGAAAACCAACTTTTCTATATTGTCTCGGATCTGGGTGTTGTGGTACCGTCGTTGTTTCTGATTTCTACAACACAAGTGCCTTAGCTACTTCCTTAATATCAGAGCGTATATGAACATATTACATAAAATCAAGTATCAAGACCAATTTGCTCGACCTATCAGGGTTGCTATGTTAACGACAACAGCGCCCTCATTTAATTTCTACTCTTTTATGTCGCACTGTACATGTGTCCACAGCCTTGCAATCGCTAGACAACCTAACTACAAATATTGTGAATCAAATGCCTACAATATTCAAATATGTTTTCAAAGTGAAACAACAAACCAAATCAAAATTCCACAATTTTCAGTGCTTTAAATTCCAAATTAAGTTTTTAAGCAATCAAGGAACAAAGAAATGTTTAATTATTTGCAAACCGCTAGAATCTTAAAATTCAGTTTGCACAACAAATACAACAACCAAAATCAAAACATTTATTTGTTGTCACAAATTTACACTACCCTAGCGAGACTAATTCTAAATTAAAGTTAGACAACAAAGCAACAATAAACTGCCACAAACAGTTTTAACAGTAAGTACAACATTCTTGTCTGACAATTACAGGACAATTATTAACTCATCGCAGCGGTGAGTCAATCTTATTCAACTAAATTCAAACCAAGTACTGTACTGTACTGTGATATGATTTTAATACAACCAACAGTTAACCACATTCTAAATGTATACCAAACCAAGAAACATATGCTTACCTTGCACTATTAAGCAAGTAATTACATTCCAAGTGTGTAATCAAAAACCAAATGTTTACATTGCACTATGATATTTATATGACTATTTTATTGTAATTATAGCAAGTTAGGTTTGACAACACTTTCCGCAGTTGAATAATCTTACACAATTAAACACATTCAAAATGCGGGACAACGGATCCAAGATAATTACCATTACACTGACCGCAGTGAGAAAATCTTACACTAGGTGCCTACTTGCTGTGATCACACAATAATCACACAAAGAAGACTACATATTACATTGCACTCTAAATGCGATTTAATTCAATTTAATATGCGGTTACAAACAATCTTAACACAAACCTATTCTAAGTATTTGGTTGGTACAACTAACCAACGTTAAAACTAATAACTAATTAATTGAGGTCCGTAGACAAAACCACGCTCTTGGCTACCAAAAAATGTTTGATATAGATATCTACATCATGACAACAATAGTGCTGGGCCCTTATACAATAAACTTAAATTGCTACTTAATTATACTAAACAAAAATGACTTACGTACTATTCTTCCCTTGAGACACACCGCTCAGCCCGGTGCAGTCCGCCGCGCCCAGGCCGCTGCTGTGTGGGTGAAGGTAGCTCGCCTCCCCGGCGACTGCTCTGGCTACTGTGGTGGGTGGAAGGCCCTAAGCGTCCCGTCGTCTACCCCTCAGTACTGATAAACCCAAGACAGATACACACCACCGTTGCACAATGCCACTTAGCACGGTTCACGCCACGTGTACGTGTAAACCAACAAATCACTGATTTTAGCTAGCCTACCCTGGTACTAACTTAACTAATGTTTTTCACTGTTTCACAACTTAATTACTACGGTCCGCCGAATTTACTGATCATGTGCCCTACATATCAAATTACCAATACAAAGTCAATATTCTCTACGCGACCCCGCGGTCCAGTTAACCTCACCAAAATCCAACGTGAGTTTGTGTCACACTGACACTGACATTGACAGTTGTCTGTCAAATACAAATTAAAACTACAAAAAAGGTTGCCAGCCGTAAGTGGCCATTTTGTTCAGAACAGTGAGTATGGAGGTGATGATGGTAAAGATGAAGGTTGATAATATAAAGTGAAGGGGTAGGTGCAGCTGACGTGGAGGCAGGCGAAGGTGTAGAGGCAAGCGCTGAACTTGGATGCGGGCAGAGGAGACCGGCGCTGCTGAAGGCGCTACCGTAGCGGCAGACGCTGACACTAGTAGAAATTGCCGCAGAAAAGGCAGGTGCAGGCAGGCGCAGGCAGGCGCCGTTGGGCGCAGGCAAGCCAAGGCAGGCAGGCGCCGACAGGCAGGCGCTGGTAGGCGCAGGCAGGCAGGTGCCAGCAGGTGCAGGCAGGTGAAGGTGCAGGCAGGCAGGCGCCACCGGGCTCAGGCAGGCGAAGGTGCAGGCAGGCAAGCGCCACTAGGCATAGGCAGGCGAAGGTACACACGATGACTGGAGGCTGTAGTCTAGACTAGTTCTTCCAAATCAGAAGCTGGAGATGTTATGAGGAGACTAGTCCTACCAATTCAGAAGCTGGAGAAAGAATGAAGACTAGACCCTTCCAATTCGGAAGCTGAAGATAGTATGCCTAGTTTATAAAGAAACCTCGGATTCTGAGTTCTGCATAAATTTCGAAATATTATTTTTATAACGCTGAAATCTAGATGGCCAAATGTAAAAATGAGAAAGTCTAAAAGGTTTGATTATTTGTTGATATTTTGCATAGCAACGAAGCAAAAATAAGTTGTCAGTTACGTCAAAACGTGACGAAAACACAATATCAAGTAAATAGAGAACAATTAAGGTGAGATAAATGAAAATATTACAAGGAAAAACGCAAAATAAGATTATCAAAGTGATCCGAAACTTGTGGGATACGTAAAAGTGTCGAAAAATTGTGTTTGAAGTTTCGTGATTTAGGATCAGGTAATAAATGTGTTTAGATAAAGGAATTGCGATGTGTGTAGTGTAGTGTGTAGTTACTAAATCATTATGTATCTTTGCAGAAGCGAGGAAAAATAAATACCTATGAGGCGTGTCAAATGAGATGAGAGTAATAAGACACGACGTGAAGTTGCGTGAGGTAAAACGGTTTTTTTTACTGTGGCAACACTTTTGTAAACAGCTGATCTGAATGTCTCCTGTGTAAAATTTAAAATTTAATTTAATATTTACTCATTTTACGCCCATTATCCAATTCAATTATTAAGTTAAGTTGTGTTTTAGTGGTGAGCGTTTCGCTTTTAGTGTATTTCATGTGCAAAACCAAAAATTTAAATAAAACTGTAAACAGTTACTGGCATCTATGTGAACCGTTGTCATCTTCAAGGTTCCTTATTTCACATTATCATAAAAATTTGCATAAATTGACGATTTGTTAATTATTAGACGTAAGTACCTATCTTGTTTAATTTCAACCACTTTAATTGCGACTAACTTAAGTAAACATAACCTCTGTTTGTTGGTTACGCGACTACTTGTACAGCTGTTTACTTGTAACCTACATAGTATTTAAAAATTAGTATTTATCTTTTTAACGGTTATATTTTTAAGTTTTCCCATAATGATGACTCGCAAGGCCTTGTCCCGTCAGGAGGAGTCCAAACTCCAACTGACATTAAATGAATTGAAGGCTTCGAAAGAGTTGTGTGATCAACTAAACAGAGAGCGAGATGACAACGAAAGGGAACTTTTGGAATCGTTAGACAGGCATCAAAAGTTAAAAAATGAGTTGGTACAGTTAAATGACCGATATATAGATGCTATTGATGCCCGGGACAGGCTCCAAAACATTGTGGACAGGTTCGACCAATGCAGTTCAGAGTACGACCAGGCTCTGAACTGCATAGATGAGTTGAAAAAACAATTGCATGAGGCCAATAATAAAATTACTTTATTGGAAACATCTAAACTTAATATGACTGCCTCATTAAATCAAAGCTTGTTCGATGAGTTGGTAGTCTGTGCCCCCTCCATGGTTTCTGCGACAGCTAGCAGTCAGCGCACTGTCACTATAGATCTTACATGTGAGGAAAATAAAAATAGCAACCACTCTGTGAAGATTGCTGGCTGTAGCAAAAATAAACTAAAAAAAAAATTAAGATAAATAAGTACATTAAGAAAACGCAAAAATTAGTTAAGAAGCACATTTTTTTTATTAAAAATGTTAAATTAAATAGAGAAAAATTATACTTAATTGACAAATTGGATATATACTCGTCACAACTACGTAATAAAAATTTAAAATATAAAAATGATACACAAATTCTTTATTTTATTTTATTTTATTTGGAAATTCAACAGCTTTTTTACATACTCATTACAAGAGAAAACTTATTTTAAAACACTTAGCCAATTATGGAATTCCACAACTTAGACTTATTAATTTAACAATGTAGGTACATAATAACTAATGATGCATAATAACGACAGGCACTTGAACAATATATGAACAGCAGATAGACTCGTGGTATTACAATAATATGTCAATCTATGTCTCAGAGTCAGTATACAACTAAATCCATTTTAAAATTAAGGGTAAAAACAACAAAAATAAAAAAATATAAACCCACACCCCACACATAAGCATGCAAACAAACTCAAAAAATTTATTTATTATTTAGAAAAGTAAGTACCTTTAAATGCCAAAAAATACCAATATGTAAAAAACTTAATAATTTTAATTTACAAGGATGCTTCCCCATTCTCGATAAATGCATTTCGTTTAATGGACTGTTTGCTCGAATTAAATATGTCAATATGTTAAAATTTTTTGTTGTATATCCTGGGCAAACGGGTCAACAAAGGAGTGTGTGTTGTACGGGATTTAGGAGTGCAGAAACGAACAAGTGAAATAAGATAAGATGTATCCAGATTGTTTTGCAAAATATCATACAGCAAGCATAAGTCAAGTAGGTCACGACGAGCATCTAGAGGTAACAATTATAGTGCTTGCAGTCAACCAAGTAAGATTGATTTCGTCTGGAGGTTTTAAAGTTTAAGTGTCTTATAAAGCGTTTTTGGATCTTTTCCAATTTTTCTACGTGTGTAATATATTTGGGATTCCAAACGGGACTCGCATATTCGAGGACACTTCGACAAAAAAAAATACAGCCGAATTGAGAACCTCCTCCTTTTTTGAAGTCGGTTAACAATGGGGACCGCAAAAGTCATCCTCCGCCGTAGTCCACTTTTCACCAAATTGCGACTGCACATGTGCTCAGCGTAACAGGTGGTGAGCCCATCGCCGCTTTATGCTGTTGTATGTATGTGCAGTCCTTAGTCTGTTAGTCGCTTTTACAACACCCAAGGGAAGTGAGGGGTTGGTAGTATTATTTTGATGAGCCCATCGCCGCTCTATGCTGTTGGGTGTATGATCAGTTTTTAGTCCGTTAGTCGCCTTTTACGACACCCAAGGGAAGGGATAGAAAGACTGCACATAGGTACATCCAACAGCATAGAGCGGCGATGGGCTCATCAAAATAATACTATCAACCTCTCTCGTCCCTTGGGTGTCGTAAAAGCATCTAACGGGTTAATTTTTAATAAAATAAACCAATAATTCATATTGTATTGGAATGTTTTATTTTCTCGCATTCGTAGTGAAAAGCAGAGTGTAACACGCGGCGCTAAAAACCCATTAAAACCATCTAGAGAAGACACTGCGAAGCAAGTTTATGCGCAACTCAGGTGCAGCCGCAAGGTCCACAATCGCTTGGATCACGCGCAATCACTGAGGGGTTTGCAGCCCAAGTGTGGATAATAAAGACTTTTGGCATTTTATCTAACTTGAACGGAACACAGCAGTGGTAAGCGGTGTCTTTCTATACGTAGTAATAATAGCTCAATGATTAAAACTCGGTTTTTATTTAAACTACCTCGTATACAACATGTAACAGAATTAACGTTTATCCTCAGACAGTCCAATTAGTATATTTTGTTTTAATTATAAAACAAGCAAAATAATTTTATTTTTAATTAATTAAGTAAGGTTTATTTAACAAATAGTTATCCTCATCGGTAGCAAACAGTATGGGCATAATGTTATCTACAGCTACGCACACTAACACCGCTTAGCGCCGAAAAGACCCGACAACGTTGTCGACAACGCAAGCACATACCTACACGGCTACACGAAATATGAATCGTATTTAGACTTTATTTAGCAGTTGACTTTTATGTCATCATCCATCATCCACAGCCTGACTTCACCCACTGCTGGGTATAGGCCTCTCTTCGTATGTGCCACTGTTGACGGTCCCGTGCCAATCTCATCCAGGTCTTGCCCGCGATGTTCGCCACATCGTCTGCCCATCTTGCCGCAGGGCGACCGACGTTTCTGTGTCCAGTTCTTGGACGCCATTCAGTTAGCGCCTTACTCCACCTGTCATCACCTTGCCTTGCCAGGTGTCCTGCCCAGCTCCATTTTAGTTCCATTATACGATTCCCAACATCTTTGACTTTTGTTCGACTTCGAATCTCGATGTTGGGAACACGGTCCATAAGCTTGATGCCGAGCATGGCACGCTCCATGGCTTTCTGTGCAACTCTCATCCTGTACACAGCCTCCTGTGTGAGCGTCCACGTCTCGGCACCGTAAATCATGGTAGGCAGAACACACTGGTTATATAGGCGGGTCTTCAGACACTGCGGTATCTCAGCGGACTTAAGAATGTCATCCAATTTGCCGCGTTCGGCAAATTGGATGCCCATCCCAGTTGTATTCTTCTCGCGATCTCCTTGTTTTGATGCTCTTTGCCAAAGGATAGAACATTTCCAAGATAAACGTATCGGTCGACTATCTCTGACCTCTCAGATCCAATTTGTACAATTGGATCGGTGATGCCAGAGACATCCGCCATAACCTTCGTCTTGGACATATTCATCTTAAGGCCAACTTTTGAAGAAGCATTATAAAGATGATGTAACATGTCTTGGAGATCTTCGAGATTTTTCGCAAATAAAACCAAATCATCGGCAAACCTTAAGTGAGACAGGTGAACGCCATTGATGTTAATGCCGCAATTTTCCCAATTCAGCGTTTTGATAATGTCTTCCAATGCAGCTGTAAACAGTTTGGGTGAAATGACGTCTCCCTGTCGCACTCCTCTCTTGATTGGCACGGGTTTGGTGAGATCGTGCAGTCGTACTTGTAATGATGCCGATGAGTATAGCTCTCGAAGCACATCCACATATCGTGAGTCGATGTTGCAGCGATTTAGAGCGTTGAACACGGCCCAATGTTCGACACTGTCGAAGGCCTTCTCATAATCGACGAAGGCCATAACAAGGGGCCGGTTGTACTCATGGCACTTTTCCATCAGTTGCTTCACCGTGTGGAGATGGTTCATGGTCGAAAATCCGCTTCGGAAGCCAGCCTGTTCATTGGGTTGGTATTCGTCCAGCTCGCGGGTAATACGGTTGGTAATTATTTTTGAAAACAGTTTATATATCTGTGACAATAAACTTATGGGACGGTAGTTATTCAGCTTGGCAACGTCTCCTTTCTTATGCAAAATTATGACCAATGCGTTTTTCCACTGTTCTGGTGTTCGAACGTCGTGCAAGACATTATTGAATAGCCTTGGAGAACTTCAAGGACTGGCTTACCGCCTGCTTGGAGCAGCTCAACAGTAATTCCATCTTCGCCAGGAGATCTTTCGACTTTTATGTATTAGCCCCTTAACTGCCCCTTTGCTGAGCGAAGGCCTGACTTGTTTACATCTAGTAAATAAATAACGATTCTTTCCTTAGGTACTTTTTACACTTTCGACTGTCGACTATAAATAACAACTTACTGGTTAGATACCACTCGTACGCCTGCGTGTCGTTAACGTTTTCAAAGTTTCCACCAACGTAACTACTTGCTCAATGCACTTTAAGGTCCGTTTACGTAGGTAATTGTTGTTTTGATACGTGCGCGTGCCGTGTCACTTTTCACTGATTCAAAGGCGGTCACTAGCACTTGTAGTCTCAGTAAAATAAATTAATGACTTGACACTTCCCACAAAAAAGTCAAGAGGCGTCAAACCAGGAGGATCCGTGGTCTCGGAGCCACTGAGTAGCGAGCGGCAATCATAGTCCTGCGAGAATACACTAGTACCGTACCTATTGTTGAACGTTCTGCACGCTAGTGTCACATTATCACCACCACACAAAACGGTGTATTGAATATTATTATAACGATAAGATATCGCGCGCGAAAGTAGTCACTTAGTTTGCGTAAACGTACGCAAGAACCATCGCCAAAAACCCCGGCACATGACTATTTGTTCCGGTCAGTGTTGCCAGATCCGTAGGTCAAAACTATCCTAGATTTACTGCAAAATTATCGTGTTTTTATCGCATTCAAAAATACAGAATTTATACGAGTGGGCACTCCAAATATGGTAACATCCAACGTCACGAGCTAAAAAAAAAAAAAAGCTCATCGCCTAGAAAAAGGACTGACTGTGGTACCTTAAATTTCGTTATTTCCAAACTGTGACTGAACGAATGATGCTAAACCAGGTTTGTCACAAAATTATCGTAGAACTGACAAAAAATATCGTGGAAAGTCGACGAATTATACAAATTATCGTGCGATACTTAATTATTATTTTTTATCACATGCCCCTCGAAATTATCGTGGATCTACGATAATTATCGCACGTCTGGCAACGCTGGTTCCGGTTCCGGCCTGTCTCGGGCGGGGATGCTCGTCAGTCGTCCGTCGGGGTGCAGCGGGATGTAATTCTTGGATGTAAACCTTCTTTATTGGACTTTCTGCTGACCTCGCACCCAGACGGCTATCAAGTTTCTGACGATGCACCACTAGGCTCATCAGACCACTGTCTGATTCGCAGCACTGTGCCTCTCACAGAAACTTCAAAACCGCAACCAGCGGCTAGCCGTCGAGTCTGGCATTATAGGTCGGCGGACTGGGATGGGATGCGAAGTTTCTTTGCGTCCTACCCGTGGTGGCAAGTTTGCTTCTCTCTGGATGATCCTGATGTCGCCGCTGACTCTGTCGTTGATGTGATACTGCAGGGAATGGAACTTTTCATTCCAAACTCTGTGGTTCCCATTGGCGGCAAGTCCCAACCATGGTTTGGTCGTTGCTGCAAAATGGCGTCTCGCCAAAAGCGTCAACATTACCAAGCCTGGGCTAATGCGGTGTCATCAAAGGATCCAAACACCAGTGCGCTCAAAAAGAAGTACAACTTTGCCGCCAGGTCTTTTAAGAAGGACATGGCCAAGGCGAAGTCATCATTCATAGGTAGAATCGGCGAGAGGCTAGTGCGTCTTCCTTCGGGGACGCGTGCGTTCTGGTATCTCGCCAAAGCTATCTTAAAGAATTTTTGTAAGCCGTCCCTACCACCATTGCACAAGACAGATGACTGCCTGGCCTACACTGCAAAGGAGAAAGCCGATCTCTTGGGCTCTCTTTTCGCATCAAACTCGACCTTGGACGAAGGGGAAAACTCTCCACCAACTATACCTCATTGCGCTTGTACAATGCCAAACGTTCAGTTCCTGCAAAGATCAGTTCGTAAGGCTCTTTTTTCCCTTGATATCCATAAGTCGAGTGGGCCTGATGCAGTTCCACCCATTATGCTTCGGACGTGTGCTCCTGAATTGGCACCAGTTCTAACGCGCCTTTTCCGGCTCTCTTACACTACTGGCGTCGTCCCGAGCTCTTGGAAAACAGCCCTTGTCCACCCGATCCCCAAAAAAGGCGATCGCTCAGATCCGTCCAACTACAGGCCAATAGCTATTACCTCTTTACTCTCCAAAGTAATGGAGTCCATTATAAACCGCCAGCTCTTGGGGTACCTAGAAGAGAACCAGCTACTAAGTGATCGCCAGTATGGTTTTCGTCGCGGTCGTTCGGCTGGTGATCTTTTAGTGTACCTTACTCACCGATGGGCAGAGGCAGTCGAGAGTAAAAGGGAGGCACTAGCAGTTAGCTTGGACGTAGCGAAAGCCTTTGACAAGGTATGGCACAGGGCTCTTCTTTCTAAACTTCCATCATACGGGCTTCCTGAGAAATTGTGTTCATGGGTTGCCAGCTTCCTTACTGGGCGTAGCATCAGAGTCGCAGTCAACGGTTCGTGCTCCGACATGAAGCCCGTGAATGCTGGAGTCCCGCAGGGGTGTATGTTGTCCCCTACTCTGTTTCTTCTGCATATCAGTGACATGTTGCATAACAACAGCATTCATTGCTATGCAGACGATGGTACTGAGGATACGCTCTACACCGGACGAGCTAATATTTCTCTGGAAAGCGTCACCGAGAGCCGGAATAAACTTGTGACTGACACCGAGAACATGTGAGGAGTGTCTGTTCAAAAGGTCATAATTCCATGATAAACAAATTTTACAAGAAACAAAAAAAGTATTTTAATTTTTATTGAAATATAATGGTAATTGTTATTATTGTATTAAACGCAAATTAGACTTTTTGATATACATGTTCATTTTAATTTAAGTTTTTTACTGTATTTCTTTTTTTATAAATAATTTTCATTTGGAAATACGACTTTATGATCGGAATTACCAAAAAGAAGTCTTTTTGGTCAGAATATTCCAGAAATAAGTCTTTTTGATCAGAATATTCCAGAAATACGACCTTTTATAGAACAGTCTTTTCGCTTCTTTGTTCTAGTTCCCATATTTAATGTATGTACAATTCCATAACCTTCATCCATTTAAAAAAAATAAGCGATTTAACTCTGTATTTTCAAATAATACACCCAAAACAAAAAAATCTTAATGTTAAAATGTTCCACATACCAATAAACTTCTACTAAATCTCATTTATTTTTCTTTCACAGTTGACAATCAATAAAGCAATGGCTATTTTAGAGTATACATACATCCAAAACATCGATTTTATTAATCGAACAAACTCGATTTTCGGCAGGCAATAATGTATGGCAAGATTTAATTACCTTTTGAACAAAATTGTTCCATAATAGTAGATTGTTATACAAGGGGCTAAAATGACCCATTATATACGAGGTAGTTTTACTCCCGAGCTTTAGCGAGGGAGTAAATAGAAACCGAGTTTTAATGGGTTTTTAGCGCCGAGTGTTACACTCTGCTTTTCACTATGAATGCGAGAAAATAAAACAATCCAATACAATATGAATTGGTTTATTTTATTTAAAATTAACCCGTTAATTGCTTTAACGACATCCAAGGGAAAAGAATTGTTGGTAGTATTATTTTGATGAGCCCATCGCCGCTCTATGCTGTTGGATAGTAGATATGTGCAGTCTTTACATCTCTTCCCTTGGGTGTCGTCAAAGGCGACTAACGGACTAAAGACTGAACATACATCCAACAGCATAGAGCGGCGATGGGCTCTTCAAAATAATATTACCAACCCTTCACTTTTCTTCGATTTGGTAAAAGGGGACTAACGGACTAAAGACTGCACATACATCCAACAGCATAGAGCGGCGATGGGCTCATCAAAATAATATTACCAAACCTTCACTTTTCTTCGATTTGGTAAAAGGGGACTAACGGACTAAAGACTGCTCATACATACAACAGCATAGAGCGGCGATGGGATCATCAAAATAATATTACCAACCCTTCACTTTTCTTCGATTTGGTAAAAGGGGACTAACGGACTAAAGACTGCACATACATTAAACAGCATAGAGCGACGATGGGCTCATCAAATTAATACTACCAACCTCTCTCTTCTCTTCGGTGTCGTAAAAGGCGACTAATGGACTAAACACTGATCATACATCCAACAGCATCGAGCGGCGATGGGCTCATGAAAATAATACTACCAACCCCTCCCTTCCCTTGGGTCTCGTAAAAGGCGACTAATGGACTAAAGACTGCACATACATACAACAGCATAGAGCGGCGATGGGCTCATCAAAATAATACTACCAACCCCTCTCTTCCCTTGGGTGTCGTAAAAGCGACTAAAGGGCTAAAGGCTCACTACCTAAGCATATGTGCAGACTGTGCAGTTTTTTCTTGCTGAAGCGTGGTCTGTGTTATCTCAAAAAAGTTGTTGATCTAAGTAAACACACAGTAATAAGTCGAGTCTTTATTCATAATTATTCTACATAAGACTAAATACTTTTTCGTTTTTGTAGGCCCATTGTCATGTGAAAGACAAAAATTAAAAAAAAAAATACTTTTTCCCCTAGGGCGAGAAAAGCTATTTTAGCCCCGCTCTAGAACGCTACAATGACGGTCTTTTTGAGCAAGAGGAGTGAAATAGTTATTTGTTATACAAGATTGCAAAGTTGCTTTTTAACCGCGTGCTCAATTTTGATGACCGAGCAAGCGAAGGATTCTAAAATTGAATCACGAGTGCAGCGAGTGATTCAAACATTAGAATCCTGAGCGTTATCGAGGGAATCAAAAGAGCACGAGGTGAAAAATCTTTGCAATCGAGTGCAACACGTAACTTTTCATCCCACCTCAGCGAGGAAATGACTAAATGCAAAAAAAAAAACATTTACATTCACAAGATACTTTTATTTCAGTTTCACTTGTTTTCAAGTTTCTTGTTTTTAATATAAGGTTTAACAATGACGTGAAAAAATGCCGCGTAAAGAACCGCGTACAAAGCAAATTGAAAAAAGAACACCAAGAAGGTTCCGAGTCTGAGTTTTTAACAAATTAAAAAAAAGTTGTATGATATATTCGGCACCATAGAGGTAGCAGTAAATAGGTTTAATGTTTTTTTTAATTCACAAACTTAGTGCACACGATGTTCTTAATTCAATTTACTTTATCCTCTAGAGAATAAAAACGGCTTTTCCATTCAGTTATTGAAGATTAAAAATACTCTTTCCGAGATGGTGGGATGAAAAATATATTTTTGTTTGAGAAATAAGACTTTTTGATCGAAATATGTTTTATACACAGAAATAAGCCCATTTTGGTCGGAATGTCAAAGTTAAAGATTTATTTTATATTGGAAATACGTGTTTTTCGATCAGAATTTTATCAAATATGGATAGGATATATGTAACAGTTTAGGGAAAAAAAATAAAAAACAATTTCTTTCTACAGGGAAATATGACCTTTTGAACAGACACTCCTCATGTTAAGTCATGTCTCGAATTGAGGCCGACATAACCTAGTCCACTTTAACCCCTCAAAAACACTAGTTTGCGCATTTACCGCGAAAAAACATCCCTTCGTCGTACCTCTAAACTTTGAGGGAGCTCCCCTTGATACCAATCCGACTATTGGAATCCTTGGCGTCGATATTTCGAGTGACGTTCAGTTTCGTGGTCATTTGGAAGGTAAAGCTAAATTAGCTTCGAAAAAACTGGGTGTGCTTAATAGAGCGGGTCAGTATTTCACGCCGGCCTACCGCTTACAACTGTATAAAGCACAGGTCAGGCCGCATATGGAATACTGCTCCCATCTTTGGGCTGGAGCACCCCAATACCAACTTCTTCCATTTGACCGCATCCAACGCAGAGCTGCTCGAATTATCGACGACGTGGATATTTCAGGTCGGCTCGATCCACTGGCTCTTCGGAGAGACGTTGCGTCTCTCTGTATATTGTATCGTATATATCATGGGGAGTGTTCTGAGGAATTGTTCGGCTTGATCCCTGCCGCTGATTACCTTCACCGCACTACACGCAATCGACTGTCATTCCATCCACATCACCTTGATGGATGGCGGTCTACTACTGTGCGTTTATCAAGAAATTTCTTGCCTCGATCTACAGTGTTGTGGAACCAGCTCTCGGCGGCGGTATTTCCGGACCGTTACGACTTAGTGATCTTCAAGAAACGAGCCTATTCCTTCCTTAAAGGCCGGCAACGCGTCTGCGATTCCTCTGGTTTTGCGGGTGTCCATGGGCGGCGGTGATTACTTTCCATCAGGTGACCCGCTTGCTCGTTTGCCTCCTTCTGCTATAAAAAAAAAATTACGTCTCGCTTATTCATATCGTTTTTGAACTTGGGGAAGAAAGTGACACAAGACATATTGATGGTTTATTGGCACGTGTATATTTTGTTACTGTGTGCATGTCGATGTCATGCAAAAGAACTTTAAAGTGATAGGAATAGAACTCATTATTATTAGTTTGATTTGTTGATCGACTGATTATGTGGAGGAATGCATTTTAAAAAGCCTTGCGTTACGTTTTATTTTCGTTTGTTTCGACTGCAGATTGAAAGAGTGACCGTAATGTTAATAAGTTCAATTATATTTAGAGGACAGAATATTACCTATATTTTTTATGATGGGAATCGATCCAGTAGCCGATTATTAACATACTATTTTAAGGATAGTATGTTATTTTTGTTACAAGTTGTATAATGGGTCATTTTAGCCCCTTGTATAACAATCTACTATTTAATTTAAATTTTTTAACCGAACGCCTGTGTTTGGGGGAGGCGTTTGCTCAGCAGTGGGGCAAAATAGGCTAAAAAAAACCGAATGCCTTCGCTGCGGCGCCATCTACCCTAGAACGAGTATTGAACATTATGTTATCACGAATATCTGGCGTGAAATAATGGCACTTGGTGCTGTTGTGTTTCGTCCGGCCAGTGAGAGTTCCGGAGGCCCCTTCACCTCCCCCCCCTCACAATTCCTATTCCTTCCTTAACCCTATTCCTTTCTTAAAGGTCGGCAACGCATCTGCCACTCCTCTGGTTTTGCGGGTGTCCATGGGCGGCGGTGATTGCTCTCCATCAGGTGACCTGCCTGCTCGTTTGCCTCCTTCTTATACAAAAAAAAATGTATTTCTAAAAACTATGTATAACATAAACCACTAAAGTAACACAAACTGCAATACTGCCACCGTAACGGTTAGGTGAGCCATTAAACAGTTTATAACAAATTTCATTTCTATGCAGAACAGTCCAAATGGGGCGAATTTATTGAACTGAATCCTGTTTACCCTTTTGATGTTCTTCAGAAGATTCTTCTTTTCAACATAAAAATCTGCAAAAAATAAACCTGTGTATTAAATGCGAGCTTTATTCACCAGTCGATCACGTTAACTTGAATTAGTTTAACACTTATGCAACGCCCCACAGTGACAAAGGAATTAAGACAGTTGCCAATAATAATTAAGACCGATAATAAAATAAAATAATATTTGTAATTACTAACCTGAGCACTCTATCTTGAGGTTAGTATTGCAAATGGTTGTCACATTTCGAATACATAAGTAGAAACGTTCGCACTCCAAACTCAATACAATTTGTATTAGTAATTGTTTTATCATCGTCAAACAATGCACTATAATAACAAATGTTTTCATTTTCTGAAACAAAAACACTATGTTAATGGATACATAATATGTTTATTTTACGGTAAAGTCACAGATAAGTAAGTAAATATTACAAAACTTATAGGTATTTCAATCAATTGGCCCCCTGCGTCTGTTTCAGACGATAGGTATTTAATCAGACTCTTACTCTGCTATCCGGCGAAACAAACATACCTACTCAAGACAAGTATTAAAAAATATATATTGTTCAATAAGGTTTCACTCACGTTGTCAGGAATTTTTAAAATCGGGTAAGCATTAAAAGTGACCAGGAGAGCATTTATAAAGCTATTGACTATATAGTAAAGAACCTGCAAAAACCACAAATCGTTTAAAGAGAAGACAGCAAGAAATATACAGTCAATTTACTTAGCACATACCATTAACTTGAATATATGTTTGAAAAGATTATATGTATCCAGCAACTCCAAATACAGAGTATGCATTGCGGTCAACGTCGTTTTTCGACAGCGAACGGTTCCACTTATGAATGTCAAAAGTTTAGAACTCCAGGCATCGATAATGTTACGAATTAACTTCAATATGAGACAAGCATAAATTATGTGAATGTCAAAAGTAAGAAAGACGCCATGATATAAACTTTCTAAGAGTTCGAACCAGCTTGGCTTTATTAATGTACTATATACGTCCTTGAAAATTTCTATTGACATGACAAATATAATGCATGTCAGCGTCTGAACTCGGGATCTCATGTAGTTGTTCATGGACAAACATTGATTCAGTTTTTGTAAGCTCATTATCAAGTCCACGAATCGTTTGCTTTGTAAAATTACAGCGAAGTTGACAATAATGCCGAATATTACCATGAAATTGGAGCAAACGAGCATAACGCTGCAGTCACTGAAAGTGTATTTATTGTAGGTTAGGTACAAGTAGTAAAATTGCATTAGCATAATCAAAAAAATTCCAAAACACGAAGTGATAGTTGACGTTGCACTGTTACTTGACAAAACATCGTCAGTAATCTTATATTTTGGAGTAAATAGCATGATGAAGAATACAGTAAAAGGTTTCAAAGCCCTTTGGAGGTTTTCGTTAACTACTTTAGAGTTGTGCTCTATATCATGACCGACATGTCCTAAAATTGTATTTATTTCTTGGACTACTATTAAATGCGAACGTTGTTTTATGGCTGTTGACATTGTTTCCTAAAACTGTCTCTTCTGAAGTGTCTACGTGTACAGGTACATTTCATTATAACGTCCATTGAACGAAATAGATAATTGGCTGTCTTTTCATTTGTTAAAAGGGTACCTACTTATATTAAACTACAATAAATAATATTATATAAGTAGTTAGTAATGAATATAAAACAAGGAGATATATACTCTACAAGAGCTTTTTTGCATTAACAGAATTCCTTTTATGTTAATGGAAAATACAGAGATGTATGTAGTCAAAAAATAACATTTAAACATACTACTATGGAAAGTTTTAAATACTGAAATGTTCTTAGGCTCTAAACATTTCAAGGCCATGATTTTTAACAATTTCAATTGTCAGTAATGAATGACAGGAAAGGGCCCCCCCTTTTTGGGCAATTGATAATCCGACAAATTGCCGACAATATTCTGCCTATATCTAATACTCAGAACAATAACTAAAGCAAAAAAAACACGCTAAAAGACGAGCTAGACAATCATACTCATATGACTTCATTTAATTCTGTAACGAGAGTGAATGAAACCTCTAATCCACATTCGTTTCTATTTTTTCTAGGTTGTCACAAGGTAAATGTCAAACGGATGTAATTGGATGTCTTTATAACACCATCCTTTAAAACTTATAAACTAGCCATAGCATTGTTAGTGATATTTATGCGTTACGTGTGACAAAATGTCTTGTGTGATTGAGGGCTGTAAATCCATTATAATAAGAAAAGAAAATAATCATGAGACAATAACCTTTTTAGGTGAACTCCTTAGATTGTTGGTTTTAATCTAAGGTGAACTCAGACTGTTTTCGTTTTACCTAAACATAATTAATGGTATGAATCTATTAAAACATACTAACAGTCTGTCTAAATAGTCATCGTGACCAGTTCTGTGCTGATATAAGGCATTTTTCAATGAAATTTTGTTCAAATGTTGAAGGTTATGTTTTTTTCTCCTAGTGACGTGCATTTCTATATCGATAAATCAGTATTTTGTGTAAGTGGTTGGCACATCTATCTTTAAATTATGATATTATGTATACGCCTCATTTACAACTTGTTTTACTTATTAATAATTTATAACTTTAAAAGTACCTACCTATTGATAATTTAAAAAATATACATAATTGAATGGTCTTCTTGATTACTACTACTACCATTTATCTGCATTTTTACTAATTTTAAAAATTCTACATATTGGTTACAGGTTTGAAATGAATGAATGAAAAATACTTTATTGCACTATAAAAACAATTTTAAACAATACAAAGAAAAACAGTATGACAAAAGGCGGCCTTAATGCTAGGGTAGCACTTTCTACCAGGCAACCTTTGGGCAAAAGAAACCATATATTTGAAGAAACAATCACGGGCTAGTGCACAGTACGTATAAGGAGGAAAATACTATGTTAATAAAATATAGATTTGATGAATATCAGAAAATTATAGAAATAGACTAAATGGACTAAATATGGAGGAGATACATTACAAAGTGATAGGTCAATGTATAAGGTTAGGATGAAGAGTCCAGCCTGAGGAAGTACTCTTTGGTTTGTCTTGTCTGTCGGTTAAAAGAGTCCCAAGTCTTCACCCGCCTGATACTCTCTGGCAGGGAGTTCCATAGGTGGATAGCATACACAGTATAAGAATTGGCTACGAAGTCAGTGGAATGAGGAGGAACATTAAGGGACAGGCAACTAGAAGAACGAAGGTCACGGACAATAGTAGAAGAGCGAAAGACAAAGTGGTTTTTAGATAGCGAGGTGAATGTGGATGAAAAAGGATGGAGTAGAGGAGGGACAACGCGTGGCAGTCTCGTCTTCGGGAGATAGATAGCCAGTGAAGTTGAGATCGGTAATAAGAAATATGGTCGTATTTACGTAAGCCATAAATGAAGCGGATACAAAGGTTCTGCAGACGCTCAAGTTTATTACATAGGACAACGCTGAGGTCAGGGTAACACGCGTCGGCATAATCCAGTAAAGAAAGAAGAAGGGACTGCGCAAGTAAAATTTTAGTTTTGGTTGGCAACAGATTTTTCCACCGCTTGAGTGAGCCATAGGCCCTAAATATCCTCTTGCTAACCTCCTGAACCTGATGGTCCCAGGACAGACGGTTATCGATACAGATACCCAGATTCTTTACTACATTTAGTATGTTTTAATAGATTCATACCATTAAATACTAATTGTAATGGGATCTGTACTTCTTTGAGCCTTCTAATCTCATACTTGAGTAACAGGATTCAGAAGGTCGACATTAACGGTAAAAGATCTCCGGGATCAGTGGTTACAATGGGAGTTCCGCAGGGTTCAATACTAGGTCCATTCTTGTTTTTGGTTTATATTAATTACTTACCTTATTTTGTAAAAGACAGTCATGAGATAGTATTGTTTGCTGATGATACTTCACTTTTATTCAAAGTGAAACGACGACACCCAAATTATGACGATGTGAAAAATGCGATCTCAAAGATTGTTCACTGGTTTAGTGTAAATAACTTGCTATTAAACGAGGGAAAAACCAAATGTGTAAGATTTGTATTGCCTAATGTTAAGCAAGTAACAACTAGTGTACAAATTAAAGATAAGAATGTGAATCCTGTGGACACCACTGTGTTTCTAGGCATCACATTGGATGCCAAGCTTCAGTGGGGCCCACATATAGCTAAATTGTCGAATAGACTTAGCTCTGCGGCTTATGCAGTAATGAAGATCCGTCAGTTAACTGACGTTGATACATCCAGATTAGTTTATTTCAGTTACTTTTATAGTGTAATGTCGTACGGCATTTTACTGTGGGGAAATGCTGCCGACATTCAAACTATCTTTGTGATTCAGAAGAGGGCTATTCGAGCAATCTATAACCTAAAGGCTGGCGACTCTCTCAGAGAGAGATTAAAGAATATAAATATAATGACAGTTGCATCACAATACATTTATGAAAATTTGATTTATGTTCATAAAATACTGGAATGTTTTAAAAAAACAGTGATATTCACAATGTAAACACTAGAAGTAAGAACAAATTAGCAGTACCTTATACTAGGCTCCATAAAATAAATAATTCTTTTAAGGGTCTGTGTGTAAGATTTTACAACAAAGTACCAAATGATATTCAGAAATTAGATCTTAATAAATTTAAAATCAAAATCAAAGAAAAGCTTTATAAAAAAGCTTATTATAAAGTGTCAGATTACACAGAAGACAAAACAGCTTGGATCTGAAATGCTCCAAGCACTCCAACAGCTATTTCTAATTGTCTTTATTTAATTGATACTACATTGTATTGTAATTTTGTATTGCATCATTTTTTTTATTTTTTAAATTCATATTTTGTATTGACCTGGTAACGACATACTCTTTTTTTTTGTTTGTAAATGTCGTTGCTTTTGTGCGCTGTGGTTTCTTGCGCCCATTCTTTGCCAAAGTTAAAAAATTATGTCCTGAATGGGTAGGTTAAAAAAGATTTGGACGATTCAAAGTACTTATTAATTGAGTTTATTGAATAAATATATTTTGACTTGACTTGACTTGACTTACTCCATTGAAAACAATCGGTGGCAAAGCGTTAGAGTTAGAGCGTAGAGAGAGCCAGCAGCAGTGTCGCACCATGACGAAAAATTGTCTTCAATACTAATGCGCTGCCGTCGTCCAAACAGGTAACTACGAAACCACGCTATCACCGGTGGAGATACATTGAGAGAGTGCAGCATAGCCAGCAATATATCAAAGTCGACGGTGTTAAACGCGTTGCTGAAATCCAGCAGCGTCAGTACAGTAAGTTCTCGGTTTTCCATGCCTATACGCACATCATCTGTGACTCTGACTAGCGCGGTAGTCGTACTATGACCGGCTCGAAAACC
Organism: Scoparia ambigualis; assembly: GCA_963921215.1. Classification (NCBI taxonomy): domain Eukaryota; kingdom Metazoa; phylum Arthropoda; class Insecta; order Lepidoptera; family Crambidae; genus Scoparia; species Scoparia ambigualis. The sequence continues at coordinate 2,897,234 of OY992514.1, read as the reverse complement.
AGATTGGAATGAGTTGGAAAGGTTGTTACAGGAAAGGAATCTACTGAGCTGTTGATGAACCAGCTTTTCGAGGACTTTGGAAAGAAATGGTAGTATAGGAATAGGTCGAAAATCAGAATAAGAATCTGGTTTAGGTTTTTTAGGAAGAGCGATAATGTTAGCTTCCTTCCAGACCTGAGGAAAGACAGAAGATGAGATGGATTTATTAAGGAGTTTGGTAATAACGGGAGTAAGGATATCAATGAGAGGGACGATCAAACTACGACTGATGCTGTCACTACCAACAGCGTTGGAGGTAACAGCAAGTACACTCTTCTCAACGTCACACTCGGTAAATTGCGAAAAAAAAAAAGGTGAATGAGATGGAGTTGACAAAGCAGAAAGAGTTTTGAGAGTATGAATCTTAATGCTACCATCCATTGGTGCCGAAGAGGAGAAATGAGTGTTTAATGTGTTAATGTCAACATTTGAAGGTAGGGAAGGTTTAGTCTTAGATTTGCCAACTCTTAGTTTTTTGAGATAACGCCAGACTTTGGAGGAATCTCCATTTTCGACTGATTTGTGAATGTGGCGTCTCTGCGTGTCCCTAATCATAGTATTACAGCGATTCCTGATTTCCCTAAACACATCCCGGTTTTTGTCAGTAGGATTTTTTTGAAGTCTTGTTTGGCACGATATTTCCTTTCAATTAATTTGCGGATATCCTCAGTAAGCCATGGCGCAGGAACATGCTTAACTCGCAAGGGCCGCACAGGAGCGTGAGTATCCAGGAGAGAAATAAGTAGCGAGTTGAATAAGCCCACTTAGTCATCAACGCTATCAAGATCATCAATCGCCGACCAGTTCATTGCACGCGCGTCTTCACGTAGGCGATCAATATTCATTCTATTAAAATTACGCAACAACTGGATCGAAGCCTTGCGCTTAGGGGGACTTATGCGATATGAAAGATAGATTAGATCATGGTAGGAGAAAGGAGTTGCAGCTACCTGACCATGCTTAACAACATGGTCAGGAGATGACACCATTATAAGGTCGAGAAGAGTAGGAGTACAATTAGGAAAGTTATGCGTCGCGGCAAGTGGGAGAATGTGCATATTGCAAGAGTTTATAAGTGAACGAAGCTTGTGACTACGAGAGTCGTTTTTCAACAGACAGGTATTAAAATCGCCCATAATGATGGAGTGACTATAATGCGGGGAAAAGTCTTCGAGAAGAAGCTCAAATGATTGAAAAAAATCTATTTTGGACGATGGACTATAACAGACACCCAGAAGAGTCTTACAGTGGGGAAAAATTAACTCAAGGAAAAGATGTTCGGCGGTGTTCGAAGGAAGTGGTTGAGGTGATTGACTAATAATCGAATAAGAGAAGTGAGAACGGAGATAAATAGCTACACCTCCATGAGCAGAGCTGACACGATCGTTGCGGATCAAATTAAAACCAGGAAGCGAGTAAGATGTAGATGGAAGTGAGGGATGTAGCCAAGTCTCGGAAATTAATATCGCGTCTATGTGATTGTCATTCAAGTATGAAAGCAACTAAGCATAATGTGCCGGGATGCTCTGTGCATTAAGCTGAACAATATTTAAAGACTTCGACACATTGGCGAAGGTATCATGCAAGACTTCATCAAGGGTTGCAGATGTGTCACTCAGAGAACTGTCCTCGAGGCTGGATTGTGAAGAGCAGGAGTGGAATATATTAGAATTTATAGAGATGTTCATTAAGATATAAATAATAATTTTGAAGATAAAACCAAAATAAAATTAAGTATCTACACAGTGTTAATTACCCACCGGCAGCTAGTTATTAATAAAAATCACAATAAAAGTAATAATATCAAAACACTATATAAAAAAAGCAATAAAAGTAAAAACAAAACACTACAAAGCACAAAAATAAAAAAGCAATTCAAGCAGCAAGGCGGGGCGCATAAAAACAGCAAGGAGTATTAAACTAACAAAAAAGAACAAACATTTTCAATCCCTATTCCTCCTTGGCAATTCAATACTTAATATTTAAAACTTAATAAAACCCATTCGTAGAACGGAACGCAAAACAAACTTTTTTTACTAATACGTCAGTCTAAAACGTCAGTCGTCGAGTCACGTCAATGTCAGCTATTGTTACATTTCGTAAAAATATTGTATGGTCCCCTAAATAAAATAGTAATATTAGTATAGATACTGGGTAATCGCAATATTAACTGCATTAAGATAATTAATTATGACGGAGAAACAAAAAAGAAAACGTGAAGGTGGAAGTAAAGATATTGTGGTGAATACCTATAATTGTAACAATGTTACTTCGAAGCCGAAGCGCCAGCCACTAAGTATAACCATGACAAATTACAGCAGAAGCAACAAACACAAAAATTATTTATCATTATAACAAAACCAAAGCAAAAAAGCAGCACTACATACTGGAAACGAATAGCAAAGCGGAAACAATTATTATAGATAGTGCTCACTTTTTCTTCGGTATAGCCGCTGCTTTCTGTCGTCTTGAAGTTATCTGCTTGACGATTGGAGACATTGGAGGCTGATTCCTGGAGTGCACAGCATCGGTATTCTTGCGTTTAGCAGGCAAGGTAGTCAATAACTGGCCTAAGTCCGCAAGACAAGTAATCACCTGCCGCTTACCGTCCAATCCAATTGCCATGATACGCCCGTCACAAGTCCAGCAATTCGCAATTCCAAGTTTATCACGACATTCCAAGAAGAGCTTATGCCGACGCTTGGTTAGGAATTCTGAGAGGGTAATGCCAGAACCTTTGAGGCCAACCTTTGCAGCCCATGCAGCATCATGGTCTTGATGGCTCCTAAACTTAATGAGTATGGGGCGCGGACGATCAGAAGACGAAACGCCCATACGATGAGCCTGACTGAGGTCCTCTGGCTGTAGATTAGGAAGTGACAGATGTTCCCGCACTATGTCCATTACAACAGTAAGCGGATCTTCATTTGGCTTCTGAGTGACACCGTGTAGTAGAAGCATCTTGCTCCTACTTCTCATCTCCAACGCATCACACTCTGCAGCCAAGATGTCAACCTGTCTCTGAAGAGCCGCCATAGTGGTCATGATGAGAGTCCGGAACGTCTGGAAGTCGGCTGACAAAGTTGAGACTGTCTCAGCTCTTGAAGTAGGGACCCGCTTGAGCTCGTCTTCAAAAGCAGTCATCCGTGTCTGAACCATCTCTGCCAGTGCTTCCATAGTTCCCTTAATTTCCTCCATAGTTATGGTGCCAACAGTGAGTAGTGGATACTGTGTTTTAAGATATCACAACATGAAAATTATAACTGCAGCAGGTAATTTAAGTCTTAATGCCACATTATTTGTAAAGATTAATTATTATATATCAAGATTAGTATTTTTAAATAAATTTTTAAATGTGTATCACAAATATACGTGTTACACTGTAGACTACCCACGATCCAGGTTTCCAAAAAATGATGATATAAATAAAGAATGGCTACGGCCGGCGTGTAAGAAGACTAAATTGGATATGGAAGAAACGCAGTCATATATGTTCCAAACATTGTACGTTCAATCAATCATGAACAATGTCTGCGACAGATTTGTACCAACAAGCATTTTGAGCAATCTCGTTAATCATTCTCTAGAACAAAGTTTCGATGACAATCACAGAATCCTATTGATAAAAGCCGTACCTAAGTTATGTTTGACAATACGAATACCAAACAGGAATTACAGGAATGTGCGCCTCGTGACAAATTATGAAGCTTTTTAACCAAAACCTTCTTATTTAAGAGGCAGTGATTTAATAAAAATGTTTTAAATATTTATTTAAAAGTTTTTTATTTCCTTAATAATCCTTCATATTTATACTTTCCTAATTTTTAGATTTACTTTCAAAGCATAAAGTTCACTACCATCTAGTTACTTTGACAGATAAGGGTAGGCTGATGTGACACTGACTGTACACTGCTTCTCGTTATTAACTCGCAAAACTTGCTGAAGGCAAAAGTGACCACTTTCACCGTTAACAATTTTTGGCCTAACAATAGAACGTAAAGTAGTTTGTGTACACACGGCCTCTGATCGAGCTACCCAAATCTGTCAAAATATTCCAATTGATATTGAACTCTACATGATTAAAATTAGGATGAAATTTGGTTCCGAGAATTTTACACATTTAGGGATAGATCGATGTGACGCTGACTGTACAGGCAGCGTCATATCGCCCTACCCTACCTACTCTGCGACCTACTAAAACCGAATCTCAACCTAATGTTGAAGTCATAGAGTTCAATATCGATTGGGATATTTTCACAGATTTGGGTAGGTCGATCTGACGCTGCTGTACATACAGCGATTCAATAAAATATTTTTCCAGAGCGCCATAACGTATTTTTTGTTAAAATATGTCTGATTGAGTTTATAACGTTTCCAAGGCAAGCGAAAAAGCCGACAATGACCGAATTATTATGTTAGCGTCGAGAAGACAGGCATTGTAACGCTCTCCATACACTTCTGTCATTATGTATCGCTTTCTCATGGAAGTGCATTTTTTGAGTAATGTAGTGCGTGTAGTGAAACGCAACGAAATATACAGAATGACAATAGTTAAGACTTTAAACTATCGCGTTGCATCGCTTAAAACAGTTTTAATGACAATAGTGCATGAAAAGCAATACAAATTCTGTCTTTTCGATGCTAACAAAATACTTCGGTCATTGTCGGATTTTTCGCCTGCCCTGTAAACGTATTAATACAATGAAATAAATTGACGAGCGCGTTTATCCTTTGCCTTCATATTTATTTATGTTCAATTTTAAGTTTTATTTTTGCTTATATAAAATGCCGACAAATGACGTCCCTAATGTAGAATAAACTAGTGACTACCTACACAAATTAAGACAAGTCAAACATTTTCCATCTCTTTCTAACTCATTAGCATGACTTATATGAAGAAGAAGGATAAATATAATGTCTTTACTCGCTATTTTAGCGTGGTTTCTATGATTTAGTTATTGTTCTGAGATTTAATATTTATTTCTAATATTCTGTCATTTAGAAAACAGACAGCGATAAAATTGTCAAATCGTCGGCATTTTTTAAACAAAAGCTTTTTATGACAGGAAAATGCTATTGCAATTTACTGGTGACAATTATTTTTTTTACCGCTGGTTGCTGATGATAAAATTAACATGTTTTCATGAAACTGCCCGTTCACATCAGACTTTGTAGGACCCATAATAGGGCCGATTTTTCTTTTTGATTTCTGTATTGATTTCTGACCGACTTTTTGTAGGACGTGTGCGTTGCACTATTGTATTAAGTACATTTTTCTCCTACAAAAAATCGGTCACCGATTATCGGTGGGATTTCATGAGTGGGCAGCCTTAGTATGTATAAAAAGCTATACAATAGTGGCAATTACATCTGTATTCTCATTTACCAATTGCAGTCAGATTCGTTTAGAATTCTGCTTAAGAAAGTTGTTTTAACACTATTTCCGAAATTTTTCCTAACTAAACTAGCGTAAAATGTACCTATAAATAATAAAATGCGTTTAACCAACATGTGATCAAAATCATGTTCAAAATCAAATAAATCAAAAAAAATTGAAATTTAAATATGGATTACAAAATTAAAATAACAAAATTCAAATTCAACAAGTTAAATTAAAAACAAAATAACTAAATCAATTCAAAAATTAAAAATTATAAAATGATGAAATTCCTACATTTACAACAATGACACATATAATATAGTAAAATTAATAAATCATAGTTAATAAATAAGCATTAAAACGAATAAAATAATTAATAAAATAAATAAATGACATATAATTAAGAATCAAACGAACTTACCTTGCGAAGTTTGATTCCAATTATGCGAGGGTCTCAACCGAAGACGATTACTTATTACATGCAGCAGTACATGAGATGGTGCTATCTTCTTCACACTTTTAGATATATCCTAAAAAGAAATATCTTATTTCCGTTCCCTGCACTGGCAACCCCTTCGTCACGAGACGTCATTATTTCAGAGAATTTTGTGTTATCCTCCACAATTTTTTATTTTATTTTTTGGGTTGGGAGGGATGGGTTGACGTAATCGTCTTCGGTTGAGACCCTCGCATAATTGGAATCAAACTTCACAAGGTAAGTTCGTTTGATTCTTAATTATACTTCGGGTCTCAACCGAAGACGATTACTTATTACATGCAGATGTTCAGAGCATTGTAATGTTAACACAATAAAAAAAAAATTGTCAATTTAAACTTTACAATATATAGGTAGTTGTTTATAAGTGCTTAAGCCTCCTTTAAACCTTAAAAGATGCATTTAATGGCTATGGATGCATTGGTCGTTTTCTAAACAATGACTTTAACAATTTCATTTATTTATTTGATTTAGTATTATTATTTTGTTGTGTAAATACTGCATTGACAAATTCATTCTGATTTGTACCTAAACATTTCTCCAACAGTATTAACAAATACATTTAAGTGACTCAGCCCACAACAACTCTGCGAAACACCTCCAGACTAGATCTGTGAGCAGTGTGAGCAGTAAATGCCGAGCGAGTATTATGACTGTGAGCTCCAAACAGACAGACAAATATCGGTATCGTCATGTCGTCCACTGTCTTAGAATCCTTTTTTTTTTTTTATCTGCAACAAATGTTTTTGACCGTCTTTTTATGAGGTTGGCACAACCAGCAACAAATAACTGGGATTCTTACAAATATTGGACAATCTGATAGCGGTTGCCAAACGCGGGTCCTGAAGTCTAAATGAAGTCGGTAATTTCAATCACAATCACATAATTTTGTATTGATATATTATTTTTGATTAAACTAATAGACTGCGTTTTTTGAGCAGAAACAATAGAAAATATAGTGTGAGAATCATAAGTGACAAATCAATGATTATGATCTGATTCTAAGGATAGTCCTGAAAATATGGTTTAATTAACATGACATTTGTGTCCCATGTTGAATTGTATTTTTGATTTGACACCTGGATAAGGCTATCTAGAAGTGGATGGCTCGCCTTGAAAGGAAATTAGGTATAACAAATATTACAACAATACCTTCTGCTTTATCAAATTTATATTAAATGTAAGTGTTTTCTTTTTTTTTTTTTGTTGTGTGTATTCGCGGGTCAGAAGACACCGCCAAATACAGCAGAGTAGAGAAGGTTAGGCGGGAGGTAGAAGGGAACTTACCGGGAGCAGGCTTGACGAGGTCGCTGGAACCGGGAGACGAGCTGACCACGGGCGGCGAGGTAGGTTGGTTTCCTGGCGCACAGTCACTACACTACACAATAGGCATTCAGGCGTTCTCGTCACTTAAGGTTCAGGAGTCACTATAAACCTTTTCGGTCAGGCTGTTGCGTGCGCGGTAGCTAGCTAGCCGAGTCGCGGTCTGCTCACGAAGCGAGCGGCCGCGGGTCGCGCAGCGGTGGCGCCGCGGCAGATAGGCGGACGCGGTCGTCAACAACCGCTGAGTCAACCACCTTACAGCTGGCGGTATGATTTGAATGGGCGTCCCGGCTTTGGCGGGAACATCCTCCGGGGCCCAGGGTGGGCTCATCCAATGGGAGCCTGGCGATCCGGAATACAGGCCTCCGAAGATGTGCATTCGCGGTGTCCAGGTCTACCACCCGCACGACGCCATCCTTCCCAAGCAGGGTGCGAGCAATGCGCCCCAGTCTCCATTGGAGGGCAGGCAGGTTGTCCTCCTTGATGAGGACGAGCTCGCCGACTCGGGGAGGGGAGGATGGGAACAACCATTTGGAGCGGGTTTGGAGGGTATGAAGGTAGGACTGGGTCCACAGCGTCCAGAAGCGCTGGGAAAGGGCCTGTACCATCTGTAATCGCCCACGTGTGGAGATCGGCCTATCTTCTACGGATAGTTCGGGAAGGGCCGTTAGTGGGCGGCCTATAAGGAAATGTCCGGCTGTAAGCGGCTCAAAGTCTGAAGGATCAGACGAGAGTGGGCAGAGAGGTCTAGAGTTAAGGACCGCTTCGATTCGAGCTAAAAGTGTGGAGAATTCCTCGAATGTGAGGTGTTGTTCGCCAATTACGCGATATAAAAGTTGCTTTGTTGATTTTACGTTGATCTCATGTAACGCACCGAACCATGGTCCCTTAGGGACGTTCAACAACCAAGTAATGTGCTGACCAGCGAGCGGTCATTATTCAAGGCAAGAAAGTTTTGTACTTCGATGAGCTGATTTCTAGCGCCTACATAATTTGTACCGCAGTCCGAGCGGATGAGAACCGGGGCACCGCGGCGTGCTATAAAACGCTGTAATGCCGCGAGGAACGCTTCCGTGCTGAGGTCCGAGACCGGTTCCAAATGAACCGCCTTAGTCGAGAGGCACACGAATATACAAAAGTACGCTTTTAAGAGTTTAACATTACGTAGGGTACTAGATTTAACGAGGAATGGTCCGGCAAAATCGGTCGTGACTTGACTAAATACTGGCTGAGGCGTAACTCTAAAGGCTGGCAGGTCGGCCATGAAGGGCGCTTGCGGCTGGGCCCGGCATCGAAAGCATCTAATGCATTTAAAAACTCGGTGTCTAATAATACGGCGCGCGGACAATATCCAAAATTGTTGGCTTAGGATAGCGTGTAAAGTGTCAGCGCCAGGGTGGCAGTGTATTTTGTGGTAGTGGTCAATGATAAGGTCTACAAGTGGGCTAGAGCTGGGAAGTATGAGCGGATGCTGCGCGTCATATCGGATAGACGCATGGGACAGTCGTCCACCAACTCTAAGGAGCTCATCTTTAATGAGAGGTGACAGCCGCTGGAGTCTGACGGAGCAGATTTTGCCAGTTTGAAGGCGGTGGATGTCCTCTGCAAACTCATTGTGCTGAACACTGCGCACCCAGTAAAGTAGGGCCTCTCTTCGTTCACTGACGTACAAGGGGCCTGAGCGTCGCGAATCTGGGTGGTGTCTGCAGTTGTGCAGAAAGCGTTTTAGACAAGCTGTCACTCCGACGAGCTTGTCTAGTGAACTGAACCGAGTGAGCAGGTCAAAGTCAAGACCGGGCACTGTGACCAGTGACGGGACGTGTTTGGGCTTAAGGCCGGGCAGGGCGTGATGGCCCAGAGCTAAGGGCATCGCAGGCCAAGACTCACAAGGCTGTCCAAGCCACGTGGGAGACCACCATAGGTCGTGGGCTGACAGGGATTGCGCAGACATCCCTCTGCTTGCGCAATTGCCGGGTTGAGCTCGGAAGGTACGTGTCGCCAGGTACATTCTGGTGAGCCTGAGCTGATTTTGACTACCCTGTTGGCTTCAAAGGGTTGAAGACGGTGAGGCGGTGTATTGAGCCAGGCCAGGACTATCGTACTGTCTGACCAACATATGTGTTGTTGTATACTGATATGGGCCGATAACTGAACTGACACACGGATCATGAGCTGGGAGAGTTGAGTGGTGGCCGACAACTCTAACTTGGGGATTGTGAGGCGATTCTTGATTGGTGCGACTCGCGACTTGGCGACAATCAAGTGTACCAAAGTATCTCCGGAGGCATCGAGCTCATGGAGGTAAACAACGGCGGCAAACCCGGCTTCAGAGGCATCTGCAAACCCGTGAAGCGAGTATGCAGCTGAGCCTTTGTTTGCACAAATGTGCCGAGGGAAGCGAATGCTAGACAACAGCGGCAGATCCTCTGAGATGTGGTGCCACTCCGTTTGTACTTCAGAGGGAGTGGGCTCATCCCATTCCAGCTTCAGTAGCCACAATTGCTGAAGCAGCAGCTTTGCGCGGAAGATAACGGGAGAAACCCAGCCGTTTGGGTCATAAAGTGAGGCTACGGTGCTTAAAATAGACCGCTTTGTGACATGTGTGATGGGGGGCAGAGAGATGCGGTAGGTGAACTCGTCTGACTGAGGGCTCCACTGTATACCCAAGACCTTAATGGACGTGGACTCTGGGTTCATGTCGAAGTCCTTGGGCATGCAATGCGACATGCCCAAGGACTTCGACATGAACCCAGACCTCAGCTGCATACTCGCTTCACGGGTTTGCAGATGCCTCTGAAGCCGGGTTTGCCGCCGTTGTTTACCTCCATGAGCTCGATGCCTCCGGAGATACTTTGGTACACTTGATTGTCGCCAAGTTGCGAGTCGCACCAATCAAGAATCGCCTCACAATCCCCAAGTTAGAGTTGTCGGCCGCCACTCAACTCTCCCAGCTCATGATCCGTGTGTCAGTTCAGTTATCGGCCCATATCAGTATACAACAACACATAATAATATGTTGGTCAGACAGTACGATAGTCCTGGCCTGGCTCAATACACCGCCTCACCGTCTTCAACCCTTTGAAGCCAACAGGGTAGTCAAAATCAGCTCAGGCTCACCAGAATGTACCTGGCGACACGTACCTTCCGAGCTCAACCCGGCAGATTGCGCAAGCAGAGGGATGTCTGCGCAATCCCTGTCAGCCCACGACCTATGGTGTTCTCCCACGTGGCTTGGACAGCCTTGTGAGTCTTGGCCTGCGATGCCCTTAGCTCTGGGCCATCACGCCCTGCCCGGCCTAAGCCCAAACACGTCCCGTCACTGGTCACAGTGCCCGGTCTTGACTTTGACCTGCTCACTCGGTTCAGTTCACTAGACAAGCTCGTCGGAGTGACAGCTTGTCTAAAACGCTTTCTGCACAACTGCAGACACCACCCAGATTCGCGACGCTCAGGCCCCTTGTACGTCAGTGAACGAAGAGAGGCCCTACTTTACTGGGTGCGCAGTGTTCAGCACAATGAGTTTGCAGAGAACATCCACCGCCTTCAAACTGGCAAAATCTGCTCCGTCAGACTCCAGCGGCTGTCACCTCTCATTAAAGATGAGCTCCTTAGAGTTGGTGGACGACTGTCCCATGCGTCTATCCGATATGACGCGCAGCATCCGCTCATACTTCCCAGCTCTAGCCCACTTGTAGACCTTGTCATTGACCACTACCACAAAATACACTGCCACCCTGGCGCTGACACTTTACACGCTATCCTACGCCAACAATTTAGGATATTGTCCGCGCGCCGTATTATTAGACACCGAGTTTTTTAATGCATTAGATGCTTTCGATGCCGGGCCCAGCCGCAAGCGCCCTTCATGGCCGACCTGCCAGCCTTTAGAGTTACGCCTCAGCCAGTATTTAGTCAAGTCACGACCGATTTTGCCGGACCATTCCTCGTTAAATCTAGTACCCTACGTAATGTTAAACTCTTAAAAGCGTACTTTTGTATATTCGTGTGCCTCTCGACTAAGGCCTGAGGGATCGCGTGTAGTGGTAGAGCGGAAGATTTCCTCGCATTGTTCCTCCAGGGGATCATTATGAGTGTGAGATTGAGGGAGGGGCTCCTCAGACTCCCAGAACCTTTCCAGACTCTGACGTATGTCCTGGGCTGATTTAGCTGAGTCTGGTTGTGAGCTGACGACGTGAGCTGAGTTAACCTGCTGCGCCGGCTGCGCATACAAGTCCTCAATGGGTCCTATCAACGCGAAGTCGAAAATCGTGCCGAAGGCTATGGGCTTGCCCGGGCCCAACGAGACCTTAGTCCCGTCCAACACCTGGCCAAGAAAGTTCGACCCCAATAAGAGGTCGATCGGGGCTGGTGTGTGGTAAAGCTGGTCAGCCAATGGCACGGGTGGCTGGCCTAGTACGTGGGAAATGTTTGGTACCTTCTCTAAGGGAAGGTAGCCAGTGACGTTTTTTAAAATGTGAGCTGTGGCAGTGATTGTAGGAGAATCATTGTGAGTGGGTCGGCATACTATTGTTATTGCCGCCTTTGACTCATGTTTGTGCTGATTCCCAACTCCTGTAATTTTTAAAGAAGTGGGTTTTGATGGCAGGTTCAAAAGTCGTGCCATGCGTGACGTTATTAATGTCAGCATACTGCCACAGTCCAATAAAGCTCTGGCTGTGTGAAGATGGCCATGTACGTCCGCGACTCTTAGTGAGACGGTTGGCAACAAAATGGGTGTGCCAGTGGGCACAGAAGGTGAGTGAGCTGATTGAGTATCACATGAAATTGTATGAGCTGAGTATGTATCAGCTGTGTGGGCATGGGTTGACTGGGCATGGGCTAAAGGGACATGGTCTGAATGGGCATGGTCTTGTTCTGCCTCTTCGCTAGGGTGCTCCGTGATAGTTGGGAGTCATAATTGCTGGCGGCGTTCGCGGGGCCTACCTGGCGAACCGGACTTGGGCGGGCTGGCTCTGTGAACAGAGCTGGGTTGCACCTGTTTAGCATGTGCGGGTTCGTGCCGCCTGCTGTTTCTGGGACGCTCCCTCGAGTGCTCTCTTAGCTGTGGTGGGGGTATATGTACAGACGAATGAGCTGAGTGCGTTGAGTCGTCTGGTCGATGTAGGGACGTGTGGTGGTTGGAGCTCCCACAGTCCTTGCATGCCCCCCTTGACCTGCACTCGCTCTCGTAGTGAGGGCCGAGACAACGCTGGCAGCGCTCGCGTGCCTGTACAAAGTCCCAACGGCCCTGCGTTGGCTGGGCATTGTACCATCTGCACGTCATGAGCCTATGTCCCCTAGTGGCACAATAGGGACAGTAGGACGTCGAGCGTGAGGAAGAGGACGAGGACGATGATGAGGAGCAGCTTTGCTGGAAGGCCGAGTAGACGGGGAAGGGCTGACTGCGAGCTGGGGAGGTGGATGGGCGGTGACGTATTTGCTGCGCTGGGCGTGACGGTTGGTGAGTAGGCTGATCATAGGCGCGGTGAGGCGATGGAGCTGAGGAACGGCCACGGTAATGGTCGGGTTGTTGCTGAGCCATCTGAGCATAAGTGCGATGGGGCAACTGAGGAGGCGCGCGGCTACGAGAAGGGCCGGGCTGGGGCTGAATGGGTTGAGCCATGGCTATGTTGAAGAACTCTGTCTCCACACAGCGCGCGTGCTCCTCGAGGTAGGAGATAAGGTCCCTTAACGTGGGCAGGGTGTTACTAGACCCGTGCCTGCGTTCAAATAGCGTGCGGAGCTCGCCCTTGAGCTTCCGCACCACTATTGACACAAACACGTAATCGTCTCCTATGGGCAAATCTAAGTTGTTGAGGGCACACTGAGCCGATATGAGCGGCGTGAGGAACAGTGTGCGGATGTTCGAGCGCGTATGGATGCTTGGCAGCCCCAGGATGATGTCCATAAATCTATCAATGAGAACCCGGCGGTTCTCGTACCGCTTGGTGAGGATGTCCATGGCCACGGCAAAATTTTCATTGGTGACCTTTAGGTGGGACACCATGCTTAATGCCTCACCGCTGAGACTTGAGAAGAGATAGTGGAGCTTGACTGCTTCCGACAAGGTCGCCATGTCGTCAGTCAAACTCCTGAACAGTGCAATAAAGGAGGGCCAGTCCTCCACCTTTGAGCTGAACCTGGGCAGCGCTATCTTGGGGAGGACGGCTGTAGGCGTATTGACGCCGAGACTGGGCTGAGCGTTATGGGTTGGGGACGACGTGGAAGAGGGTAAGATTTCCTCCCTAGCCACAAGTATCCCCAGGTATGCCCCGGAGGCTTTTGTGTGGTTCTCAGTGTATGTCCTCTCAACCCCCTCGTCTAAGTTCTCTTCGTCGAGAATGTTGTAGTACACTGAGTCCAGCTTGTCCTTTATGCCCTGTATCTGTGCGAAACGCACGTTAAATTCAGTTATGGAATGTTTGGTGTCGCCAGCAATGATCCTTGATCCCACCTCTAGGAGCTGGTGTATAGCTTTGGCGGCCTCCCTAAATATCGCGGCTTGTGACTTGGTCGGCATCGCGATGAATGAAAGGAGACAAAAAACTAATAAAAAAAATAAACAAATTTAAAGGCAGTAAAAAGGACAACACCCTGTATATATTCTATAGTTGGGCTGGACGTATTTGTTTACTAATGTAATGGCAAATGGGCCAAAATTAACGCAACAATAAAGGAAGCAAAACTAAGTTGGGACGCCTTGTATATGGCCCACGGGTGGGCAAACGCATGTGGATGTGTATGTCTGTGTTTATTGAACGCGCGTACGTAATATAAGCCGACCGCAAAACAAAAATCAAACAAAACAAAAAAATAAAAAAAATTACGTTATCCGTAGCCCACTATTGGGCAAGGCGCTCACAGTCGGGCAGACCTGTAGCGGACACTAGCGCGAAGAATGAGTCGGTCGCAAAAAAAATAAAAATAAACGAATAATAAAAACTTACTTAAAAAAATTGGGACACTGTCTGTGTCCCACAAGTGAGCAAACGTGTGTAGAAGTACTATGCTCTTGTGGTGAGCACGCACAAGAATGAGCCGATTGCCAAGGCAAAAATTAAAAACAAAAAAATATATAAAATTAACACGAGCGAAAAAATAAAGCACGCTACTTGGCACGCGTGGTGAGCATGCACGAGATCTGAGCCGATTTAACACGACACGAACATAAAAAATTCATTAAAAAATAAAACGGGAAATCATCTCTCGTTATAATACCCTACGTAACGTAATAATTTAACTACTAAGTTACCGAACAATGTATCATTAGACAACGATCGTATAGGTTCCTACACATAGATCTGTGATCAGACAATCGGATGCATACACGAGATCAATATCAAAATAACATGCAGAAATAATTGCGTTAAAATAATCTTGTATATAGCGTAGTCGCAATCCTCACAAATGATTCACGACTACCTGACGAAATTTTTATTGGGACAGGGTAAAGTTATGTGAACAAATGAATTTAGAAATGATGGCACGAATTAGATATAAGATTTAGACATAGAATAAGAATATGGGCGGAAATAATTATCTTTAGCGGACTGTATTAAAATTGAAAATTAAAAGAAAGTTAGGTTCTGGTTACGGGAAGGTCGCCGGTATTTAATATTACCGGTTCGAAGATGACCAAAATGTATTGGCGGGTCAGAAGACACCGCCAAATACAGCAGAGTAAAGAAGGTTAGGCGGGAGGTAGAAGGGAACTTACCGAGAGCAGGCTTGACGAGGTCGCTGGAACCGGGAGACGAGCTGACCACGGGCGGCGAGGTAGGTTGGTTTCCTGGCGCACAGTCACTACACTACACAATAGGCATTCAGGCGTTCTCGTCACTTAAGGTTCAGGAGTCACTATAAACCTTTTCGGTCAGGCTGTTGCGTGCGCGGTAGCTAGCTAGCCGAGTCGCGGTCTGCTCACGAAGCGAGCGGCCGCGGGTCGCGCAGCGGTGGCGCCGCGGCAGATAGGCGGACGCGGTCGTCAACAACCGCTGAGTCAACCACCTTACAGCTGGCGGTATGATTTGAATGGGCGTCCCGGCTTTGGCGGGAACATTGTGGCTTGGTCAGGATTTTGTGATGCATTCTGCGTTTGTAAAGGTTTGTAAGGTCAAATTATGGCTTTGCCAATAAACTAATAATATGTGAAAATGCATGGTAGGAGAGTTACCTACTCCGTATCTAAGTATATCCGTATAATGTTTTCACAAGACTGGATGTAGGATGCCAATACAAAAAAGTTTCTGAATCAATTAATGCTAAGAACTTCTCTTTTTCAAACAACTTGGTGTAGGTAGGAATTTCTAACCGCTACGGCCCTGTGCATGCTGTAGTCAATATTTCTGAATTCATGTAAATCCCTCATTATACATTTATGTATAAAAACAAGTTCTGTTGCTCGGTTTTTTAGTCATTCTTTTGTAAGTGTTTGTGACAAATGACTCCAAAAAGGTGCTTGTACTTGTAGTTTTATTATTCAATACACACTCGTCATAGTTTGAGCTTATTTTTCGTGCGTAGGTACAAAACATAAACTAAACAATTATTGTAGAAAATTCAAATATTATGCGCAATTGTTCTAGAACCGGTTCCAGTAATTTCGCAAACACAAATAGGCCGAACAGAAGAACATTTATTTCAACTGAGGCCTCAAAGTAAACCTTAACTTTTTCCGATCAGCTTTAATTGCAGTAGATACTTAATTCAAAATAAGCATCTTGAATATCAATTGTTGACAATAGTAGTTGTGATTTAATAATTTAAGGGCAGTTCGAATCTTTTAAATATAATTACTTTGAAGCTGCTTTAAATTTTAAGTGAATCTGTGAGATCCTTTACCTTTTTTTTTTTTGTAAACTTTTCCTGACCTTTATAAACACAACAAAAGAGAATCAGACAAATCAGTCGAGCCGTTTTCGTGCGCTTAGCAACACATTTGGCGATTCATTTTTATCTACATAGATTTAGATAGTAAGTAACAGACATGGTTTTGGGGTATAGTTGTTTTGTATAGGTTTGCCGGGAAAATGAATAATTAATTTACGAATCCAATGTAAAACATTACGATCCCTAGTGAGCTCACACTTTCTGTCATTCAATCATAAAAATAGATCAAGCGACTGCAGGAGCTCTGATTCCAACGTCTCCCTGTCAGATATCCGGCGGAACCTCGGCAGTCCCTCGGCGGTGTGAATGGTGCAGGTGGGCTTGATCGCAGCTCGATAGCTGATGATACTACTACGCGCAGTGGCGCCCCCCCTAGAGTTTAAAGAACCTCGAAGTTGATCACAACTTCAGCCCGGGCATCAGCCCGAGACCCTGTACAGAGCGTTGGATTTTTGTTTTCTTTCCGAATCAAACTTGGTTATGGTATTAGGAGTCTTAATATTATTATGCTCAGAAAGTGAAGTTTTAAAACTTTTATTCATATTTACCTCCAACAGAGCTTATTATTATTATTATTTTTTCAATTTCCTAATTTAGTTTTGGAGCTTCGAGGCTTATGTACATTATTACCATTTTTTTATTATTATTTTTTTTTCATTTATTTAAGTAGGTAAGTAAGTACTTATTATTATTTTTTTTATTATTATTATCCTTTTATACCTTTTATTTTTTATGAGGTTCTTCTCTGAGAAATTGTAAAATCTATGGGTGTTCAATGAAAGCAGGCTATCGTCGGACTGACCGTCATATACGGCGACAGATCGAAGATCCTAGTGGCGCTGCTGGCACGGGCACAGGCGCTAGCGCTGCAAGCAGCGCGAATGGCCAAGCTTCGTTTCTCCCGCTACTGGTTGAGTCATTGTAAACATCAATGACATAGTTTAAGATGTCTTCACCAAATCATTATTGATAAGTAAACCCGAAGATAACGAAACGTTGAAAACGTCCACTTCCGGTGGAAATCGAACCCACGTCCTCAACGATGTTGAGACTCTGCTTTGTTCCACGGAGGACGTAGAAACGTGAAACTGTTAGGGTGAAATAGGTATGGCCTGTCACGGTTAATGTGGAGTAAAAAATCCTCAACACAGTTCAAGTGGAGTTAGAAACTATGAAACGGCTAGTGTGGAGTAAAATAAAGCCTTAACACTGTTAAAATGTACTAAGTACATATTCCCGAAACGGCTTGCTTGAAATAAAATATAGCCTCACTCAACCCTGGTAGAGTGGAGTAAGTATCTTCGACACGGCTTGTGTAGCCGCTGTGTCGCGGAGTAAGTCTAATTATTATTCTAATACAATTAATAAGTATATATAATGCTGAGGTCTGACCTGAAAACCGCGTGGCTCCTTTGCTTCCAATCCCGAGGGGCTCCTTGGAAATTTCTTTCTTGATGTATCCACCAATTGACAACATCAATATAGCCTCAACACTGTTAAAGTGGAGTGAGTATCTTCGACACGGCTTGCTTGGAGTAAGATACAGCCTAAACACTGTTAAAGTATCCTCGAAACTGCCTGCATGCAGCCTCAACAGTGTTAAAGTGGAGTAAGTATCTTTGACACGGCTACTGTTGAAGTGGAGTAAGTATCCTCGACAAGGTTTGCGTGGAGCCTCAACACTGTTAAAGTGAAGTAAGTATCCACGACACGGCTTGCGTGCAGCCTCAACACCGTTAAAGTGGAGTAAGTATCCTCGACACGGCTAGCGTGGAGCCTCAACACTGTTAAAGTGGAGTAAATATCCTCGACACGGCATGCGTGGAGCCTCAACTCTGTTAAAGTGGAGTAAGTTATCCTGACACGACTTTCGTGGTGTAAAATTGAACCTCAGCACTGTCTAATTGGTGTAAGTAACCTCGATACGGCTTGTATGGAGTAAAATCAATGCCATTCAATGTCATTGAGTAAAATAAATCATCAACACTGTTGAGCAGTTATATATCCTCGACACATCATACGTTTAGTAAGTTAAACACTGTTACAATGGTGTCTTTCTTGTTGTAAATGGCTTTTAATTTTGTTACAATCATTATTTTAGAACCCAAGAAAAACCAATAAAAATGAGGGTAGATAATTTGAATGATAGATGATCTTAGTTCCTTACAACTATGATACATTCCTTAATAGTTAATTTTCCAGGTAAATTAGCGTTATGTTCCAATACCTGCGTGTCGTAATATCGTTGATACGACATTTATCACTATTCACCGACACCGATGATGATAAACGTTTTTTAATTAAAAATGATTTCTTTACTTTACGAAGAATACCATAATGGTCACTGTCTCTCAACTTCGAACTTTAACATTTTCCCATCATATTAAATACAAATTTAATTTCGTTACGAAAAGTACGTGTGATTCCGATAACACAACAACACGTAATGACGTCTCGTGACGAGGGGGTTGCCAGTGCAGGGAACGGAAATAAGATATTTCTTTTTAGGATATATCTAAAAGTGTGAAGAAGATAGCACCATCTCATGTACTGCTGCATGTAATAAGTAATCGTCTTCGGTTGAGATCCGAAGTATAACTATAAAATATCTATAAACATGTCGTCATATTTGATGTTTTCAACGTTATTAAAAATGAGCAGCATGCATTCATCATGCTTTCAAATAGCATGCGACACGCATTGTTTCATGACACTATTGTCATATTGTGTAACCTTAAGTTGTAGATAAACAACGCTTTAAAAAATACTTTATTACCCAAAATTTTGGCTTAAAATGATCATGAATTTTAGAGCATTGCACGTATTTTGTAGTTTCGATAAACAGTTACATATACAATACAAAAGTATATATACATATATAACGACGCAAGAACACCATTTTTGGCGATAGTGACGTCAGCGGAACTGGCGTCACTATCTCCTTGATGTAGGTCACTCATAATTGCAAACAATCCAACAACACAGATTCAAAATTAACATTTATTAGATAGGTAAGTTACAATATTTTAGAACAATGTACTTACAATTTCGTTCGCACTCAAACCAAGCTCAAGCAAAAGTAACAGGTTGTGTAATGGCATAATACGCTGGACTTTTAACAGGCCAGACACGTAATAACGTTAAGCACTAGCCAATCAGGATATCTTATTTTAACTCGTAACCAAGCACACGCATCAATACAACATTACATAATGAAATAACTTTAAATGTTAGAGAAACAATACTAACAATAATTATTATTTGACTAATTATGACTTACAATTTTATTAGTTTACTCATTCGACTTTAAAATGTGTTTAAACGAAAAACTTAAATGTTTGTTATTTCGACTTCACAGAGCATTGTCCACACACTCTGTATAGCCGGAATAGCAAACCAACTGTTTAATATCCGTCCCTTGATACGGTATTGACAATACATTATTGAATGTTTATAAATCAAGAGACTAATTTATAAGAACAATAAGGAATTAACCGTTTATATTTTACATTAAAACATTTTCGAGTAACTGAAGTTGCTTCAAAACAAAACAATCATAACAAGTCTGACGGCGCATTGCAGAAGAAAACATTTTCGAAGCGTAAAACTTTAGCTAGCAGCGCCCACTAGCGGATTGTCGTTTTGTCTTTGGCTGTTTGTATGTAAGCTGTATGTAGCCTGTATACCAACGGACCTGCACATTAAATATCGGAATAGGGTGGCACCACAGGCCCTCTGGCGAAGCGTCGAGTCATGGCGGAGAGACGACCATTTTTGGGAGAACATTTTTGATCCGGCAGCCGTCTCCGCCATACGTGCTCAACGAATCGCTCAGTTACGATATACTAAGTGATTATTAAATAGCGATTGTTCCGATAATTGATTTAAGTTCCTGCCTAACTAGATACCTATTGAAGATATTTGTAGTTTAATGGCTTCTTTTAACAAAATCAGTTGGTTTTCGTGATTGAGAGTATTTAATTTGAATATACCTCCCACATTACAATAAAGGATGGAACATAACGATGATATACGCCCTCCTGAAGCCGACAAGTCTTTGTAACATTTATAAATCAAATCTAAGAGTAAAGAACTAAATTAGTAAGGAAATAATTAATTTATCCTAAAAATTAACATTACAGTAAATAATGATCATTGGAACTTTATACTAATTAACTTTATACTCGTCGTGCCGCGCGAAACGTGGTGAGTGGACGCGTTGCGTAGGTACTGCGTAAATGTGTAAGACAATGTCGTCTAAAGTGTTAAAATGTACGAGTTGCAACATAGTGATTAATGAGGTGCTTGCCTACGTGAATAACAAAATCGATGTGATGGATGAAGTGAGCCTGAGCCGCATATGTGTTAGTGCCTTTTCGGAAACTAAGATAACTACCGCCAAGAATCTACTATATGGAGCGATATCTACAACTAAACGCAAGAAGATACGTAAACGAGATGGTAAAACGCTACGAGAAATAGATGACATATCATGTCTTTTGAAGGAAACCGATCCCGAGAGTATTCCTATGTTTGTTGCTCAAGACCTTGAAAAACTACCTCCAGTATTGTTTGATCATGTCGATGTCACTAGATTACTGAAAGACATTTTGAAAAGCCAACATGATTGAAAACTAGTCAACGAGCAGTATGTGACAGATGAGCAACTAGACGTGCTAAAATGTGAGCTACATGCATTAAAGAATGCATCAATAGTTAACAACTTTGACAATGGGCTATGTTATGTTAACAATAGGCGCGGTGCCTGCCTCATGGATAACTACATGTGCGATAGTGGCCCAATTGGTTTGCTGCATGAATCTCCCTCTAACAGCCTTTGCTCCACGTCGTCTCCTAAGAGTAAGGATCAAAGTACGACGCACTCAACTTTGTTATCAAAGTGCGGGTTGATCAATAAAATGCAAGAAGTGAGGACAGCAAAAGCAGTCCTCTGCCATAGTCCACTTTTCACCAAACAGCGACTGCACATGTGCTCAGAGTGACAGGTGGTGAGCCCATGAGCCCATCGCCGCTCTATGCTGTTAGAAGTATGTGCAATTGTGCAGTCTTTAGTCCGTTAGTCGCCTTTTATGACACCCAAGGGAAGAGAGGGGGTGGTAGTATTCTTTCATGCAATGCTCTTATATTATATACCGAGATTTTTCATTGATTTTGGAGCCGAAAACGTTATAATACAAAAAAAGTGTTGTACCTATTTTTGAAATAATAATCGCTTTATGAGCTAAGTAAAAAAAATTGTAAAAGTGACTTTTTGTCGAAAGCACGTAGTAACGTTCTCCTTATCTACTCACTACACCGTGACCCCTATGAACTTCCCGGCCGGCCGCCTGCGCCAGCGGCGGGGCGGGGGAAAGGCGGAGCGTTTGAAGCACGTTTGAAGCTTCGGTCATTGACTTTCGTAAGATCGTCCGGTACTAAGAGCTCTTACATTTTTTATGAATTTTTTTTAAATGATTTTTTTATGCTCATATTTTTAGTTTTACATGCTAAATAGCTTCTACTAATGATTAACGTGAACAGGGTTTCGGCTCCAAAACCAATGAAAAATCTCGGTGTATATATACACATTAAGCCCGTTTCCCGGACAGGTAGACAATAAGACCTAAGCTTTTCATTTGTTACGATCCTAATACACTTCGTTTGCTTAATTTACTCTCTTAACATTCTTCATAAATTGCTCGTCGAGGGGGTGCCGCGCGATTGCAAAATAAGTCTCATAATGAACTTCAAAGCAAAATCAATCACATTGATATTTAAAAGTAGAATAATACTGCTTTGAAGTTTAATACCTAGTAATTTAATTAGAGCAATGTTTTTATTTTGCGGAATGTGCAAAAGCATCACGCGCTTGTGTTAAAAATTAAAATTTACTTTTTAATGAAGGGGGTGCACTGCGAAATATCAATACAAATATTTTCATGTAAGAATGAATTATTGTTTCATGCGTAAAATTAAGGAAGTTGTCGAAAAAATATGTTTTTAGGAGTCATTAGATTTATGTTTATTGTTTGTTATTGTTTAAAGAATTTGTTTTAAATTTCAACGAGGCCATGACCTTGTGCAATGATCAGGCTAACTACATAAGTTCTTATAATGTATTTAACTAATTCAGCGCATAGTACAAGTGTCTTATAAATACGTAAATTTTCATAATTTCGTGCAGGACCCCCTTAATTGATGAGAGGATGTTCGCATGAAATTTGTTTAGATATGAATACTAGAGGTGCTTATTGCCGCAGTGAGCAAGCGTTGGGATCGTGCAATTAGAATCACTTTGCCTGGTCACATGATTACATTTAAAATAGTTTAAATTTTAAAATTAAATCAAATTTATTTAAGTACTCTCACACCAATTATCTAGCCGCTCACACCAATTATTTAGTATTCTTATGAAACTTATTAATATGGTTAAGATAACTGATACATATACATCAACATAGAAAAAACACACAGACCCGAAATAGTCTTTCTCTAATTTGATTCGACCGGGAATGGAATGACATTAAGGTGGACTTTTAAAATGCATGACTGAAATTTATGTTTGAAGATAAATAATTGGAGATATTTCTTCACCTCCTTTGTGCTTTGGAGGTTGGCCCCGCATAACCCACTTATCGTTTAACCCCATGAACCAGTATTTTATCACTGTAATGGGTTATGACCTGTCTGCTCTATAATTGCGGAAGCCTGAGCATAGCTCTCGGAAGTGATGATGGATCTATACCAATAATACCTAGATGGAAACTCTTTGTTATAAACTAATGGATATGTATAAAAACACATGTTAGTAAAATACTAAGATAACTTACACAACACAAGCAGCTGAAGTTAGTAGTTGGTTGTTAAGGAGGGTACCGAGACAACTATGTGTGTACACGTTCAAGTTGTTTCTTATCAGAATTGCCACTACTTCGGGCCGTTGTTCGATGGTGATTGGCACTGGACCATTGGCATAAGCAGCTGAAAAAAAATAAGAATAAAATCAGAAACCATTATTACCATCAACATTTGTTTCGCTACCGAATGTCAGCATTTTAACGAAATTTAACAAAAAATTATGGGCATTGGGTAACATACACAAGAAACTACACAACTGATAAGAAATAACAAAGTTAAAAAATAAACTTATAGCCGAAAGTTTTCATCAATCAGTCCATTCTCTTTGTGGAAATTTTGTTATCTTTGAGTTATTACCCAAACAAATCTCAAACAAAAAAAATGTGGGAAAAAGAAACTTGTGGGTCTGCATCATCTTTATGAACTTTATGAACTGTATGATGAACGCAACTATAACACCAGTGACGATTTCAAACTATATGTTAAAAATTATTCAAAGTTATTAAAAATAGTATGTGGATTAGCCAAGGCAAACTATTTGAGTTCTAAGATTAAGAATACTAATAACAAAATAAAATTTACATTGAATATTTTAAATAGTGAAACAGGAAAGGTCAAAATTCGTAATAATGAGTACAATTTAAATTATGATAATAAAACATTGACTTCTGATGCTGATGTTGCTGCAGCATTTGAGAGGTTTTTTACTGACATTCCAGTTTCAACCACAAAAGCCTTGATTTCCTCCCTCACTGTAGCTGAATCTGTTTTGAAGGAGAATGTGAAAAATTGTGAAAGTAATTTCAGATTTCAAAAAATTTTATAGTTAGAGATATAATAAAAACATTTAACACTCAATCAAAAGAAAACTGCTGATCTGTGGTGTAATTCCGTGGACGTCGCTAAATCAGTAATTAAGGCTCCAGTTTTAGCTTGCATATTTAACGAATGCATTGACTGTGGTGTTTTTCCTGATCTAATGAAACATAGTAAAATAATTCCATTATTTAAATCAGATCCGGTCAGCTACGGCCACATTTTTTTAAATGGCCACTTCCCGTGATCGGCCACTTCACCCATCGGCCACTTCCCTTGAACGGCCACTTCCTGTGATTGGCCACTTCACCCATCGGCCACTTCCGTTGAATTAGGTTTATTCCGTTGTTGCGGGTAGGTATTTTTTTAAATGTAAATATGGCATTAATTAATGCCATGCCGTCTTTCAGAGGACGTGTATAATTTAAAATAAAACAAATAAAATTCACAGATCTCGTGCTCTACACGACTTGAAAGGGCATTGAAAATGAACCTAGCTATTATAGATTATTAATGAAAAAAAATTATTTTCATTTTTAAAAAAAAATTCCACACTTTTCCAAAATTTGTTTATACTATCCTGAAGCCCTTAATTTTCCGCGTCTATTATGTCCTAATATATCTTCGTATTAAACATTTTTTTTTTTTCAAAGAAATAATCAACCTTTCCAAAATTTGTTTATACCATCCTAAAACCCTTAATTTTCCGCGTCTATTAAGTCCTAATAGATCTTCGTATCTCAAAGCTGCGAAGTTCCACAGGGCTATGACGCCCGAGCAGTACCGCATGGCGACGCTCCACGCGTCGCTAAGTCCCCCTTAGCGACGCGTGGAGCGTATGGAGCATACCGCTCCCCTTATCACTCCTACAAAAAAAGTATAAGATATTTAATGTTCCCCATCTCAATATCTCTAACTGACTCTCTCAGTTTTTTGATTTTCGACCTCGTTGACGAGATATCGGAAATATTCCGGGGAAAGGTGTTAAAAATCAAGGTTTTTTTGTTTTTTTTTCAATTTTCGAAAAAAGTTATTGACTTTTACAAAAAGTTTTTCACTATCTGAAAGCTATTTAAATTCTGCGTCTTTTAAGCCCTCAGACGTCTCAACCACTATATACCACGGGGCAAAAACACTTTCATCGAAAATGGGGCCCTACCGGAGCGATCGAAAAAACATTTTTAATGTTAATACTCGTAATAATTATTACACTTTTCATACTTTTATTTATATTTATATTTTATAATTATATTAAAACGGTGCTTTCACCTACTTTCACCTTCGATTGGCAATTTAATATAGCATCACACTATACTTAATTATACGTAGCCAGATAGCTTATTTAATAATGATTTCAGTGCTTTAAGTTTTTTATAAAGCTTCCATACAAAATTTCATGGAAATCGTCGTTAGACCTAGACTGGATATAGACCGGAAGTAATACGGAAATAATGTGACAGATGCGCCTTTAATGGCCAAGATGGCCATGGCGGATGGGTGGTTTTCGAGCCTATCAACATTTAGGCATTTAAAACTTTCCATAGTATGTTTAAATGTTGTCTTTTGACTACATATTATGCGTATGCTCCAAAAGCATAAAAGGGATTCTGTAACTACATAAAGCTACTGTAGAGTAACATAATTATCTTCATATTTAATATTCATTACTTACTACGTAATATTCTTTATTGTAGTTTATTGTAAGTAGGTACCCCTTAAGCAAATGAAAAGATAGTCAATTATCTGTTTCGTCCTGTAAATGGACATTAGTTTAGCTTTAAATTACTATTACTTTTTATATTTCTGGAGTGCTTTATGTGGTAAATGTTTTGTACGCCTAAATTGTCACACATATCAGTATAATGTAAAATGTAAAATATTTATGTTTTTTGTAATATGTGCGATGTAGCCGTGGTTTTTTAAATAAATAAAGAAAGATATAACAGTACACGTAAACACTTCAGTAAAAACAGTTTTTAGGAAACAATGTTAACAGCCGTAAGACAACGTCCCCATTTAATATTGGTCAAAGAAAGAAATACAATTTTAGGACATGTCGGTCATGATGAAGTGCATAACTCGAAAGTAATTAACGTAGAATTCCAAAGGACTCTGAGACCTTTTACTGTATTTTTCATCATGCTATTTACTCCAAAATACAAGATAACTGACAACATTTTGTCAAGTAACAGTGCATCGTCAACAGTTATTTCGTGCTTTGGGATTTCTTTAATTATGATCATGCAATTTTACTACTTGTACATAAAACTTTACAAATACACCTTCGGTGTCTTAAACATTACGCTCGTTTACTACTCCGTTCTTGTCGTTACATTCGGCAACATTGTCAACTTTGCTCTAACTTTACAAAGCACACGATACGTGAATATGATAATAAGTTTACAAAAATTGAATAAAAGTTTGTCGTTAGACAACTATATGAGCTCCCGAGTTCAAACGCTTGCAGGCATTATACTTGTCACATCTATAGAAATTTTCAAGGGCGTATATGGAGCTATAGTAATCTCAGGGTGGTTCGAACTCTTAGAGAGTTTATATTATTTCGTCTTTGTTATTTTTGACATTCACATAATTTATGCGTGTCTCATATTGAAGTTAATTCGTAACATTATTAATGCATGGAGTTCTAAGCTTTTGGTATTCATAAGTGGATACCTTCGCTACCGAAAATCGACTTTGACAACAATGCATACTCTGTATTTAGAGTTGCTGGATACATTTGACCTTTTCAGCCATATCTTTAAGATAATGGTACGTACTAAGTGATTTGACTCTGTATATTTTTTATTGCTTTCTTTTTGAACGATTTGTGTTCTTTGCAGGTTCTTTACTATACAGTCAATAGTTTTTTAACTGCTTTCACTATCATTCTAAATGTAAACCGGATTTCTAAAATACCTAACAACGTAAGTAAAATGTTATTGAACTTTAATTTTTTTTTAAACACGAACTTATTTAGTATGTTATGTTTTTTTTTGGTTAACATTGCTTCATCAAATCTTAGAAGTCTTCACCTCTGAGATTCGAAAGAATTATTTTTACAAATATTTGAACATTCGGTTATGATGAAGCTGCGTTAAAGATTAATGTTTTTTTTATATATTTAGCATTATATTAACGTTTAAATATACTTAAGTAAAATTTTAAACACTGATAAAAGAAGAAGAATAAAAACTTTACTGAAGTATATATAAGCGTTAATAATACGCTAAAATGTATAAAATATATTAATTTATTTAGTAAGTTTGAATGATAGCAGAGTAAGTTTCTGGTGAGTACTAATATGTTTTTGTATTTTTCTTTATTCTGTGGGGCCATCGCAGTAGTAAAAGCTTCGAGTGCATAAGCACTATGACTTACTTGGTTCGGGTTCAATTCCCGGGTCAGGCTATGTTTTTCAGAGTTTTTTTTATAAAATTTGTTATATCTTACAAATAAACTCGTATACTCGTATAGCTATTTCTCTTTTTTTTATATTCATATTTTGTATTTTATGACCTGGTAACGACATATTCTTTTTATTTTTTTTGTAAATGTCGTTGCTTCTGTGCGCTGTGGTTTCTTGCGCCCGTTCTTTGCCACAGTTAAATGACGTCCTGAATGGGTGGTAGGTTAAAAAGATTTGGACGATTAAAAGTACTTATTAAATGAGTTTATTGAATAAATATATTTTGACTTTTGACTTTTGACTTAGTTTTTGTTCGTGGTCCAACTACGTAGTCACACTGGTGGGAACCATGACTAAATATCATGAATTATTATAACGTTGTAGTTACTTATTTTTGTTTTCTAATGTTTGTTTAGCTGAAATTGACTCAGGGCAAGTCCATCAAAAAACAGTATTTGTGACCACTAATCTAGTGTTTTTGTTTCAGAAAATAAAAACATTTGTGATTATAGCGTATTGTTTGACAATAATGAAACAATTCTTGTTACAAATTGTTTTGTGCATAGAATGTGAACGATTCTACATATGTATACGAAATGTGGACATCATTTGCAATACTTACCTCGTAAGAGAGTGCACAGGTCAAATAGTACAAACATTATTTACTTTTTTTGCTAGGTCTGAAGTATTAGCCAGAGTTTTAATGACCAATCGTCACCTCCAACCACCTCAACCTCCTTTATCATCAAGAGGCGGTGTTTCAGTGTGTAACAAATTCTCGTTAACGAAATCGAATTTTGAATAAATTCGGCATTTTTTACACAGTTCTTTAGAAAAAGAGTGTTCCTGTTTGGAATACGCTTTCGTCTTGGGCCTTATCGTCATTCACCGTTAGGTGAAACGAAGTTAAAGCGCTTTCCGGTATAAACAAGAAAAAAAACTCTTACACCTCTTCTTTAAGAAATCCCGTCTTTAAGACCCTGTATTATATAATGTTGACTCTAAAACTTTTTAATCAGACAGGGTGTAATATTTATTATGACAAAAGGAGAGAAAGCAAGTAAAAAAGTTTCTGTACGTGGGGACAATGTTAACTAGGGTATTGTAATCATGAAAAAGGTATAAAAAAGAGAGTGCATGCTGGAAAAAGAGTGAATGGGGTCACTCCACGCCTTCATAAGCAGCCCACGACTTTGAATAGGAAACACCCTGTGTGCTCATAAATGCTTAAAACTTTATTTGCAGAATCTGATGTTGCAAAGAAGAATCTCCTAAAGACCATTATAAGGGCCAACAGGGTTCAGTTCAAGAAGTTCACCCCGTTTGGAATGTTCTACATAGAAATGAAATTTGTTTTAAACTATTTAATGGTTCACCTGACGATTACTGTGGCAGTATTGCAGTTTGTGCTACTATAGTTTTTTAAGCTAATAAGTATTTTGTAACCGTGTTGCGTAGCTGTGCAAGAATACTACCACCAGCTCTTTCCTTGGGTGTCGTAAGAGGCGACTAACGGACCAAAGGCTGCACATACATCAACCACCTGTCACGCTGAGCACATGTGCAGTCGCTATTTGGTGAAAAGTGGACTGTGACAGAGAACTGCTTCTGCGGTCCTCATTGCCTAGTCTCTGACTAACCCTTCGGGGATAATAGACTTGATTATATGTATGTAAATATAGTTTTGAAGAAATACGTTTATATTTAATACCTACTCGTTCTAGGAGCGGCTAAGTTCGTTTTGCGTTCTTGTAAGTTAAAGAACTTTCGCAATGCCGGGTCACAGGATAGGTGATCAAATAAAAAAAAATCTTAAATAAATTAAATAAAAGTTCGTTTATTTGTCCCAAAACACACAAAAAAAATATTTTTACTTTTATACAAACAATGAACTTATATGAGCCATAAAGGTTTATGACTCAGTGACTGCAAGGGTTACGCAGCCTCTGTTATTCATTTTAGCCATAACCCATAAAAATTTTATTACATATTGTAGGTAGGTACTCATTTGTAAAAAACGCGAACATAAATTTAATTACAGCTATACACCGAGATTTTTCATTGGTTTTGGAGCCGAAACCCTGTTCATGTTTATCATCAGTAGAAGCTATTTCGCTTGTAAAACTAAAAATATGAGCATAAAGTGTACGAATCCTTAGTACCAGACGATCTTATGAAAGTCAATGACCGAGGCGTTTCAAACTCAGGGACTGAATAACCCAAAAATACTGGTACCTTAATATTGCGGTATGACGTCATACCGAAAAATAACGGTTACCGAAATACATATATCGCTATCCAAATTTATTTCGGTACCGTAATTTTGAGTTTAAAGGTAAAAAAGGTTTATTTCGGTATGAAAGAGACGGCTAACAACCATTTCAAGCATAAACGATATCGGCGGTATCGACGATTGAAAGAAAATACTGACCAAGCGACATTATGCTAAGTTTCCAGGAGAGTAATTTAAAGTTTGGATTTCTAGAAAAAAACGTATTTATTTGTGTAATCATCCTTCAGGAGCAGTTGATACTGATTCGAAAATCTTATTTTATGGTCTACTTTACATTGTAGCTTATACCACTATTAAATAACGTTATAGTACTATTAAATATTAAAATAGAGGCGGGAAAAATTTAATTACTGACACGTTAATCTAGGATGATAAAGTAAAGGCCTGCAAAAATAAGTATCTCACTTTTAAAATTGCAATAACTTTTTAAGTACTTACACAAGACTTTCGAAACAAAAAGTACTCGAAAAAGAGTTTAATTTTGTACATAAAAATTTACTATAATTTCAAAGAAAGGATAAAAATAGCTATAAAACGTTTTTTATTTTAAATCCCTAATTTCTATAGTTTAGAAATAAAATCAAATTTTAATAGTGTGATACTTATTTATGCAGGCCAGTGTAGATTAATTATAACGAAGGATTTCAGAGCAAAATTAACTAACCAATATCCCAAGTGTTGGAAAATAAAGGATTTGCTTCAACTAGAACTAGAAGAAGGTTCAAAACATCTTTTTTTACGTACCTACCTTCCCACCATTCAGGACGTAATTTTTTAGCTGTGAAGAAGAACGGGCGCAAGAAACCACAGCTTTAAACAGAGGCAAAGACATTTACAAAAAAATATAAAAGTCTTTACCATGTCACAAAGTACAAAATATTTGAATTTTAACTATATTATAGCTTGTACTTTGTGACATGGTAAAGACATATATTTTTTTGTAAATGTCTTTGCCTCTGTATAAAGCTGTAGTTTCTGACCCCCATATATTATAGAGTACTCTATATAAAATTATAGACTATTAGAAATAGCTGTAGGAGTGCTTGGAGCAATTCAGACCCAAGCTGTTTTGTCTTCTTTTTAATCTGACACTTTATAATTAGCTTTTTTATAAAACTTTTCTTTGATTTGCTGCATAACCGCAGAACTAAGTCTATTCGACAATTTAGCTATATGTGGGCCTCACTGAAGCTTGGTATCCAACGTGATGCCTAGAAAGACAGTGGTGTCCACAGGATCACATTCTTATCTTTAATTTGTACACTAGTTTTAACCTTCTTTACATTAGGCAATACGAATCTTAAAAGTCATTGTTGTTGTTATATTTTATCATCATCGTCAACATCGTCAGCCTATACTCATCCACTGCTGGACATAGGCCTCTCCAAGAACACGCCACTGAGCACGATCCGCGGCCATACTCTCATCCAGCTCTTACCAGCCACCTTGCGAAGATCGTTGCTCCAACTTGTCTGAGGATGTTCTACGCTACGCTTGCCGATACGTGGTCTTCAATTCAAAACTCGTCTACCCCAACGGTCATCGGTTCTGCGACTGATATGGCCAGCCCACTGCCACTTCAGCTTGCTAATCCGGTGGGCTATGTCGGTTACCTTGGTTCTCTGCCGCATCATCTCGTTTCGAATCTGATCCCTCAGAGAAACTCCGAGCATAGCCCTTTCTATAGTCCGCTGAGCGACTTTAAACTTGTGAACCAGCCCTACCGCCAGTGTCCACGTTTCGGCTCCGTATGTCATGACGGGTAGGACGCACTGATTGAAATGTCATGACGGGTAGGACGCATCGATTGAAGACTTTCGTCTTTAGACATTGTGGAATTGGCGACGTAAAGACTCTACGTAATATCCCATACGCAGCCCAGTCTAGCTGTATCCTTCTGTTGGCCTCTTTCTCGAAGTTGTTTCTACCTATCTGTAAATTTTTCTCGAGGTAGACATATTCCTTAACCACTTCGAGAGCACCGCCTTGTATTGCATTCGGTTCCGGGATGACGTGTTCGTTGAACATAACCTTGGTTTTGTCCAAGTTCATCCGGAGACTGATGCGTCGAGAAGAATCAGCTAGGCCGTTCAGTAATTATGTTGTAACTCCTGCAACGTTTCGGCCATGATCACATTGACGATGTCGTCTGCAAATCGCAAGTGTGAGATGTATTCGCCGTTGATGTTAATGCCACGTCCTTTGGGGATATCACATCCCCTGCTTGACACCTCGATGTAAGTGGAAATGCTTTGTCTGCTGGTTCTGTACTTGGCGGCATTGTAGAGACACCTCCGATATATCGGCAATGGACTTGGCATCGTTGCAGGAATTTAAGAACAGCCCAGGTCTCGATAGAGTCAAATGGCTTTTCATTGTCCACAAATGCAAGGCACAGGGGCCGATTATACTCTTCGGCCTTCTGTATAATCTGCCGCACTGTCAAAATTTGGTCTATGGTGCCGTATCCTCCTCAAAACCCGGCCTGCTCCTGGGGATTGTTCGAGTCTTCGCGCAAGGCGGTTTATGATGACCCTTGAAAACAGCTTGCAGACGTGGCTCAGGAGCGAAATGGGTCGGTAGTTCTTCAGTAGGGTCTTGTCTCCTTTTTTAAAGAATAACACGACGACATTTCTACTCCACGCCTCCAGAGTCGCGATCTCTTCTATCAAAGAGAACGGTGTTAAAGATGTATTGGAGCTCCTTCAAACACTTTTAATTTAATTTTAATTTTGTCCGATTTTTTACTAACATAGTTTATAAGCAATGTTGTTACTAACAAATATGAGTTGTAATAATTACTCAAAAATAAAATCTATTCATTCATTCATTTAACACAAGTTTAACGCATGCTTTCAGGAGCTCAGATGTAACACCGTCTTCACCAGGGGCTTTTCCGTTTTTAAGCTGTCCAAGAGCCACCTCAATTTCTCCTTAACTGATTTCTGGCAAGTCTTCGCTGAAGTGGCGGGTCAACGTGGCTCTGGTATCCTCATTTTCGGGATCAGGCTGAGATGCATTCGAGGCGTTTAGCTGGCTATAGAAGTTTTCTATTTCGGAAACGACGTCTGGCTTCGAAGCAACAACTGCTCCGCTGGCCGTAGTCATCTTCGTCAGGTGGCTTGTACCAAGAGACTGAACAAACCCTTTGGACCCTTGACTTTGCTCAATTGCTCGTTTAATCGAGCGTCTAAGAGGAGCATCGGAGCATCGGAGGTAAAATCGTATCAGTTTGCCAATCTTTTTGTTGAGGGGCCATTGTTCGGACAAAGTGACAGGTGGGTCTTCGCGCCGTCTCTTCATGAGCCTGGGCGTTTCTTCCGAAAACTTTAACTTATTGTCTTTACGCTGAATATTGCAAAATCTCAAAACTTCCTCCCTGAGGATTTCAGACACGATTTCGAGAGCCTGGTCAACGTCAACAGTATTTCTAGTTTCCACGGCAGCGAATCGGTTCTCCAGGTTTGAGTGGAACGTTTTAGATCCTACGATAGTTTGGAGCAGATTAGGACGGAGCCTGGACTTCATCTACTGAACGCGTTCAAGTTTTAAAGTTGATATTCAGAGATCCTCGTAGAATTCGGTGGTCAATGCCGGTATTAAACCTGTTGATCACTGAGACGTCTCTGAATATGTGCTTCTTATTCGTCATGATGAAGTAGATCTCATTTTTTTGTCATAGTATCGGGACCATGTCCGCCATGAATTCATCACGAAAATTTCCTTCCGATCGAGGAAGCTGATAAGCATCTGAATCATGCTGCCAAAACCATAAGATCCTACTACCGATTCGTCGCGATTCAGTATCCCCACTTTAGCGTTGAAGTCCCCCATGACAACGTTGTAATGGGCCTTGTGGTGAAGTGTAAGGTCTTGGATATGTCTCCAAAGATATCTTCCACTTCTTCGTCCGAGTGTGTTGAGGTCGGTGCGTAAACCTGCACAACCTTGAGGCAATACCTCTCGGTTAGCTTGAATACGAGGTACGCAACCCTGCTTGACATACTCGACACTTCCACAACGTTGTCACAGAGGGCTTTAATTACAGGAGACCAGCTATATAATAAGGATAACTGGTCTCCCTCTCGGAAGTACATGAGGTGACCCGATCCAAGGGTTACAGTGTCCTCCCCCTCTCTTCGGACTTCACATAATCCAAGGAATTACCACCTATAATCCTCCCGAGTTCCTTTTCGAGTTGCGCCAGGTGCTCGTCGAGCCGTAACGTGCGTCCGTTATACGTTGCCAGGGTCAGTTGACTATGGCGGCCTTCTGTAACCCGTGGATTCTTCGCACCCCCTAACCTGCCGTAACCGTAACCGCCGCAGTGATCAGGTATAGCATGGCGGCCGGTAACCGTGGTCTTTTATGTGTCGCCATTTTGGAGGGTTTTCCCATAATTGCCACGCTGGGCATGTGGGTTGGCAATCGCAGTGCGTAGCTTGTTTGTGTTGGGTTGACACCGGTCTGTGCCCTTTTTAAGCTACGCATGGGCCGTGATGGTTATCCCGCCATCGATCGGTCGCTAGAGCCTCGTTCGTTGTTCGGCAGGATGCACCACGAGCAGGAGAGGTTGAGTTGGGCTCCGTTTGGTCTAAGATAAAATATAGAAGAGAGAAAGATAGAAGAGCCGTCCCAAAGGTGAGACCAATACTCCACCCAAGAGCGCACCTGTCTTGTATAAGAGGCACTACTGATCAGGCGTGAAGAATTGCCGCACCTTGTTTAGGAAACTGATTTAGTTACAGTTTCGATGTAGTCCCTTTGCAGCTCTGCAGGCCTAGAGATCTACCCTGAAGAGAGGGAAGTGGAAGGAAGCAGCTGACTCCCGAATCGATGATTGTAATGTACAACCACCCTCATTACTCACTGTGGCCATACTATGCCTGCTATTAAAATCAGACACTGGATGCCTGGGCGAAGTTACAGTCAATCGATGTCCGAAAAGCTAATGTAAATAATTTCTCCTTCTGTTATACAATACCTAAACTTAATAAAACGACTTTCTAAATCAACACACTTATTACGTTTAATGGGTTCTCTATTAGTCATGGCAACCAAACAGACAGTTCCCCATGAGGGGCCAGGATCTACCACACTATCATCCTTCGAAGGCGAGTATGGCGATGGCGACACACTTTCGTCTCATTGCAAGGGGTCGAAATTAATCTTCGAAAGATCTGTAGCGGCATCATCTATCGAAGGGAAGTATGGTTGGACAGTTAAAGACAGTTTCGTCATTCTTAAAGAAGTCAGGATCTGCGGATCATCCTCCGAAGGTGAGTAAGAGTGAGAGTAGTAATAATAGCATGACTGCAGCGCGCTTGTGTTACCGACGCGACGTTTCGTCACATACTATACTATTCTTGTAAGTAACAAGAAGTCAAGAACAGTAAGTTAACTTCACGGTATGCGCAAGCGACAGTGTACGAGGCACTTGCACTTGTGCGTGATGTGCCTGTAGGGTATACCCGTCATTTAGTATTGGCTTATGTCAAGTAAAATTTGCCTAAACGTTTAAACTCTGTTGTACATCAGCAGGTAAAAGTTTACTAACCCTCAGAACGTGGTGTCCTTAAGATCGGTAATCAAAGGTGATCAAAATGTTTTATCGAAAAAAAAGATAGGTATTTTTTATTAATCGCCATCAATAAACAATTTAATTTCAGTTTATTTGAGATAAGCGATTGTCGGCAAGGAATGTACTATGCGTATAAAACTTCATTTTCAAAGTATAAGCAAAATAAGAAGAAAATAGAAAGAAATTATCGCACCACCATCCTGCAAAAAATTACTATGCACAAAACTTTCTTGTAATAGCCAAGACAACCAACTTTTTTTTTAAATGCCAAATTTGCTGTCTCTTAGAGACAAATAAAAGTAAAAATTCATAAAATCCGTTACGCGTAAGCTATATCAAAAGTTGTCGTAGAAGGACGTGAGTAGGACCGAACGCAGAACAATCTTAGCGGTTCGAAGTTTAAGTTTCAATGTTTCCTTTCAAGCGTCGATACCAAAACACTCTTCGCACCCCTCACCCCGCGCCCCGCAACTGTCAATGCAACGTTTTTCGGTACCGATACCGCATAAAGGTTAAATAACGGTATAGCCTTACCTCTATTTTATAAAGGTACCGTTATTTTATACCGGTAACGTAACCTTATACCGTAACCGCTTTCAGTCCCTGTTCAAACGCTCCGTCTATCCCCCGCCCTGCCGCCGGCGCAGGCGGCCGGCCGGTAAAGTTCATAGAGGTCACGGTGTACAAGTTGATAAGGAGAACCGCGTTGCTACGTGTTTTCGAAAAAAAGTCACTTTTATAATTTTTTTTTCTATGCTCGTAAAACAATTATTATTTCATAAATAGGTACAACACTTTTTATGTATTATTACGTTTTCGGCTCCAAAACCAATGAAAAATCTCGGTGTATAAGAAAAAATATCAAACAACAATCTCGTATTCCTCCTGGAAGCACGCTTACTGCCGTTTGTCCCGGTTGTTGTCGTAAGATGGCAGTCGCTAGAACCCACTAATTTGCATTGGGCCTGCCCAGCCTAATAAGTTATTTATGGCCAAATCTCTTTATTATTGTTCAAGTGGGAAGGACTATGTCCAACAGTGGAACGTTTAGGCGTTAACGACGTAACGACGTAGCGTGAAGAGGCACTTTGTGAGCCGGCAGAGTGAGGGTGACTGATGCTACTTTTCTTACGCTGCACCAGTTGTCCTCGCGCCTGGACTTCATTTCCACTTAACATCAGATGGAGTGGGGACATTTGCCGGGCTTAGTATTTAAAAAAAAAACCGCGCCGTAACGGAGTAAAGGATATACCTACAGCTTTATACGAAATAACACTAGCTTTCTTTTTTTCACCAAGGGTTATTTTTATCATGGCTTATGAAGGAATTATCTTGACGACCTCCGTGGTCGAGTAGTTAACGCGCCGGGTCTGGCGTCGCCCCATCTCTGAGGTCCCGGGTTCAATTCCCGGTCGGGTTAATATAGAAAAAACTGTTTTTCTATAGGTATTGATTTCGGGTGTTTTTGTGGGTGTTATTTCTATGTTTAAAATGCATATTTATCAGTCATCTAGTTTAACCTTAATTAACGAGTTTAAAAAGAAGCTTATCTTGGACTGGATAATCAAACAATTGGCTACTTGACAGTTAACGGAAAAGTATTTAAAAATCACAAACGTTTATTTTATACCCCGTATAATAATTATTTTCTCTAAAAAGCTTTTTTTTATTAAAAAAACATATTTTTCGTACCACTTGCTCAAAAATTCATTCTATGCCACAAAAAGCGAACATAACAATAGTGATTTTTAATCTGTTAAAAACAGGGAAAGAAAATTGTACTGAACTACATTTGTGTTTACACCATTGAGTTTGTATATAAAGCATTATACATTTTTTGAAAAAGGAAATAAATCAAATAAAAAAAAATTACAAATCAACTCATCAACAATAAATGTACCAAACAAAAATGTAACTCTCTCTATCAATAATTGAACCAATGTTTCGAATGTTAACTTTTACTTTTAATTGTCATTATTTTTGATAAATGCTTATCTCATATTATTATTGTGTAAATTTTTTCGCAAATGGTATGAAAAGTAGAGTATTTTCCTCGGTGATAAAGCTGTCTTAGTCTTGGGTGAACTTAAATCCCTCGCTACACTCAGGACTCGTCTTAAATCTCTCGCTTCGCTCGGGATTTAAGTTTTTAACACCCTCGCTACGCTCGTGAGTAAACCTCGAGTCCTTCGTTATGCTCGCGATTTAAATCGTCACCCGCGACAGAAGACACTGCTTTATCCCCTTGGTTAATAATCGACTATTTCTTTATTCATTTCAAATTTTGTGCGAAAACGGTTGGTCACGTGATATTTAGCCCTGTGACGTCACACCACAATAAAAAACAAATTTATATTGAAACCTGACAGATAGTTTTTGTTTATTTTGTAAAATGTGACGTCACACGAATCTTAATCAGGGCCGCCCGTGTTTCGGGTCTTGTAATTCAAGGATAAAAAATCGCAAATTTTTGTTTTAAAAATTAAAAATTACAAATTATCTTATTAAAAAACTATTGGATAATTATTATCGTTAAATTATTATCTGACATATTTCTTATTTTATTGTTACAACTGTCAAATAGCCAATTGTTGTAAACGTAAATAAATTTATTTGGTATTAAATAAATAAATAGGCGTTTGGTATCTCCCTTTTCCGTCACTCTCTCGACGTCATGACGATGGAGAGGGAGATAAAGGCGTAAATCCAATAAGTGGACTCCACTATACAGGGCGTCCCACGGATATGCCACATGGAGGGAAAGTACCTTGAATATTGTAAATGGAACATTTTACTGAAATAAGACATTATTTGAATTTAAAAAACAATTTAAACTGCATTCATAGATATTTAAATAATTACGTGTAGTGATGGGAAATTCCCGAGAATGTTCTTTCAGTGAGAACTTTGTTGTTAAGTTCTCGAGAATATTCTTTTGAAAGAGAATTTAAGAGAATTTATAAATTGGATGACTATCTCAATAATCTAATTAAATTAATAGAACTGCGATTGTATTTCTGCTTTATTTATAAATATTTCACATAGAAAATTTAAATTATTGTCTTTTCTGAGGTTAAATTCTTCTAAGCGAGAATATTCTCGAGAATATTTCGAAGAAAATTCTCGTAAGTCTTTTTAAATTTCCTGCAAAGTTTAATAAGTATATCATTTTGGCGATAAAATAGACACATCAGTATTTTCAAACTATCAGCTTTAATATAGATCTCAAGATTTAACACGGGCGCAGGGAGGGGGCGCGGACATGCTACGCTACTAGCGCGACTGAACAAAACGTTTGTTTTTTTATTTTATTATTCTACAGCGGGTAAGCGCTTGGCCTTCAACTGACCTAATAGTATGTGATGATAAGGCCGAAGGTGGAAGCGCGCTTCACCCGGAATCCTCAACTACTGAGGTACTGGCTATCTTATCTCAAACTGTCGGAACACAACAATGCTATAAACATCGTTGTTATGGCGACAGACTTAGATAAAATGGTGGTAGCTAGCCAGGCGGACTTAACAGCCCTACCACCAACCAAACCGAGCACACAAAGATGTACCCCCCGCTGGAAATCGAAACCGGGCCCTCTGGGTCTAAAACCGGTGGCTTAAATATTGCGGTGGAGACTAAAATTAATTTTTACTCGCAAGTTTATCGGCAAAAACGATGTTGCTGTGATAATTATTAGCATTATTAGCTAAATAAACTGAGATACCTACTATAAAATAAGTAGGTAAATACTGCCATCGTTGTTCAAAACCTCTAAAAGAATACATATTGTTTCCTAAAAATAAAAAAATCTATGTCCAATTTTAAATTCTCTTAAATTCTCCTTGATCTGAGAATATTCTCAATTAAAAGGAAAATTTTAGAATATTACCGATTGGAGAATATTCTCACTTGGAGAATTTTCTCGCGACCCATCACTAATTACGTGGTTGAACCGGGAATCGAACCCGTCACATGAGAAAAATAATCAACCTGTAGCTTTATCATACCGATCGCAAGGCTTTATCATAAGGATTATATTTTTTGCTAAATAACATAGTGTAACAAATAAAACTTCCTTTTATTTCCATGAATTTTAACTTTTGATGTGAAATTTTGTTTAGAAAAATGAAAAGCTGACATTGCCGTAAGGACATACAACTGACATTATCATAAGTACCTATTACTAATAAATGTACCCACTTGAGAAGTACGCATCATTTCCCTATTATAATTTAAGTGCATGTATAGGTATTATTCTAAATGTCCACCACAACATGATCAAAAATTCGACAGGGAGCGAAATAATCAAAAGAGTGCGACTTTGTATTCAACAGGAAGGGACTCATTTTGAGCTTTGATAAATTGATTAATTTTGTATTAAAAATGTTAAAATTCATGGTCTTCCTTTTATTTGTGACACTATGTTATTTAGCAAAAAATAATCCTTGTTACGAAGCCTTTCTATCGGTATGATAAAGCTACAGGTTGATTATTTTTCTCATGTAACGGGTTCGATTCCCGGTTCAACCATGTATTTATTTAAATATCTATGAATGCAGTTTAAATTGTTTTTTTAAATTTAAATAATGTCTTCTTTCAGTAAAACGTTCCATCTACAATATTCAAGGTACTTTCCCCCCATGTGGCATATCCGTGGGACGCCCTGTATACTACACTACATTAGCAGAACCCCAATCTGCCTCCAGAGCTATAAAGAAAGCATGTTGCCTTTTCGATCAAAGCGAGATCTGCCCTTCCCCTCCACCTTAGGACCGAAAAGCTTTAGCTTCGGCCGCTATTACCCAAAGAAGATCCAGATCCAGACTCCTTTTCAGTAACGGCCTCTATAGACGGAAGGCTTCGGCTATTCTCAATCGGGTGACTCTGCCGAAAAAAAAGTCACCTAACAAAAGTCTCTAGCACCACGTCGTCCACCGCCCAGAATCAAGGGCTTCCGCACCGTCCTCGAGGTAACGCCAAAGGGCCTACCTCAGCTTCGAGAGCCCCTTTACTTGTTTTTCCTTGGTTGCACTTTTTTAGAATGTTTTATTCTTGAAGTGCCTTAGCAAAACCAACCGAAGCAGTAATCAAAGGCGCCCCGCCCCGGTCCCAGAAACCCTGAGATAATATTTTACTCCTGCTATGTGGTTCCCGCTAGTTCTCTCGGCTTGAGCAGCACCAAATTCAGACAGTCACTCAGACAGCCCTCCCGTGGAACGATGTGAGGATGTTTGTTTGGAACAATTTGGAATAAGTGTTACCACAACTTTCACTAGCCCATTCCAAAATGCACCCTCTTTAGTGCAATTTGTAAATGCGAATACAATAATTGTAATGGCCAATTTTTTCTCGTATTTTATACTTCAACTTTCTATACAATCTGGTAAAACATATTTATAGTCAATAGTCAATAGTCAAAATATATTTATTCAATAAACTCAATTAATAAGTACTTTGAAACGTCCAAATATTTTTTAAGCTACCATCCATTCAGGACATCATTTTTTAACTGTGGCAAAGAACGGGCGCAAGAAACCACAGCGCACAAAAGCAACGACATTTACAAAAAAAAAATATATATATATTATATGTCGTTACCAGGTCACAAAATACAAAATATGAATTTGAATGTAAATAGTTTAATTAAATATGGTGCTCTATATAAATTAATTATAGACAATTAGAAATAGCTGTTGGAGTAGTACTTGGAGCATTTCAGACCCAAGCTGTTTTGTCTTCTGTCTAATCCGACACTTTATAATAAGCTTTTTTATAAAGCTTTTCTTTGATTTTGATTTTAAATTTATCAAGATCTAATTTCTGAATATCATTTGGTACTTTGTTGTATAATCGTACACACAGACCCTTAAAAGAATTATTTATTTTAAGGAGCCTAGTATAAGGCACTGCTGATTTGTTCTTACTTCTAGTATTTAATTTGTGAATATCACTGTTTTTTGAAAACATTTCAATATTTTTATGAACATACACAAGATTTTTATAAATATATTGTGATGCAACTGTCATTATACTTATATCCTTAAATCTCTCTCTGAGAGAGTCACCAGCCTGTAGGTTATATATTGCTCGAATA
Organism: Scoparia ambigualis; assembly: GCA_963921215.1. NCBI lineage: Eukaryota > Metazoa > Arthropoda > Insecta > Lepidoptera > Crambidae > Scoparia > Scoparia ambigualis. The sequence continues at coordinate 2,856,062 of OY992514.1, read as the reverse complement.
GCCCTCTTCTGCAGCACAAAGATAGTTTGAATGTCGGCAGCACTTCCCCACAGTAAAATGGCCTACGACATTACACTATGAAAGAAACTAAAATAAACTAATCTAGCTGTATCAACGTCAGTTAACTGACGGATCTTCATTACTGCATAAGCCGCAGAGCTAAGTCTATTCGACAATTTAGCTATATGTGGGCCCCACTGAAGCTTGGCATCCAATGTGATGCCTAGAAACACAGTGGTGTCCACAGGATTCACATTCTTATCTTTAATTTGTACACTAGTTATTACCTGCTTACAGGCAATACAAATCTTACACATTTGGTTTTTCCCTCGTTTAATAGCAAGTTATTAACACTAAACCAGTGAACAATCTTTGAGACCGCATTATTCACATCATCATAATTTGGGTGTCGTCGTTTCACTTTGAATAAAAGTGAAGTATCATCAGCAAACAATACTATCTCATGACTGTCTTTTACAAAATAAGGTAAGTCATTAATATAAACCAAAAACAAGAATGGACCAAGTATTGAACCCTGCGGAACTCCCATTTTAACCACTGATCCCGGAGATCTTTTACCGTTAATGTCGACCTTTTGAATTCTGTTACTCAAGTGCGAGATTAGAAGGCTCAAAGAAGCATCCCTAATTCCATAGTGGTTAAGCTTCCTGACGAAAGTTTCATGTAAAACACAATCAAAAGCCTTGGATAAATCACAAAATACCCTTAGGGCATCCTGTGATTCCTCCCAGGTATCAAATATTTGGATTAAAAGCTCAACACCGGCGTCAGTTGTAGAGCGACCCCTAGTAAAACATTTGTTTACAATGTAAGAGTTTATTTTTATAAAAATGAATTTGCATTTGGTCTAGCATTAACTTTTCAAAAAATTTACTAAATGTGGGTAGCACAGAAATAGGTCTAAAATTAGAGGGGTCAGAAGTGCTACCTGATTTAAATAATGGAATTATTTTACTATATTTCATGAGGTCAGGAAAAACACCACAGTCAATGCATTCATTAAATATGCAAGCTAAAACTGGAGCTATTGTCATATTTACAGATTTAGCGACGTCCACGGAATTACCCCACAGATCAGCAGTTTTCTTTTTATTGAGAGTGTTAAATGTTTTTATTATATCTATAACACAAATTTTTTGAAAACTGAAATTACTTTCTCAATCTTTAACATTCTCCTTCAAAACAGATTCAGCTACAGTGGGGGAGGAAATCAAGGCTTTTGTAGTTGAAACTGGAATGTCAGTAAAAAACCTCTCAAATGCTGCAGCAATATCAGCATCAGAAGTCAAGGTTTTATTATCACAATTTAAATTGTACTCATTATTACGACTTTTGACCTTTCCTGTTTCACTATTTATAATATTCCATGTCATTTTTATTTTGTCATTACTATTCTTAATCTTAGAACTTAAATAGTTTGATAAAATTTTAAACACTGAAAAAAGACGACAACCTCAGGCGGGAATCGAACCACGCACCTTCCGCATTCCGGGCGGCTGCCTTAACCACTTGGCTACCGAGGTCTGGCTTTCAACCGTCGAAATTTGTCAGTGCTTGATGCTTATGTTTTTAGTCAACATTGCTTCATCAAATCTTAGAAGTTTTCACCTCTGAATAAACCTTTAAATAGTTTGCCTTGGCTAATCGACATACTCTTTTGAATAACTTTGAATAATTTTTAACATATAATTTGAAGTCATCGCTGGTGTTATAGTTGCGTTCACCATAAAGTTCATAAAGGCGTTTCCTACTTCTGTGAATACCAATTGTAGCCCATTCATTAAAAGTTACAGTACCACTAACTGAGATCTTTTTTGGAATAAAAGTTTTATTAAATTCTGAACAATAAATGTTAAAAAAAATATTATAAAAGACGTTAGGGTTGTCATTGTATTCTAAATAATTTAGTTTTGTATCTAGATTGCTTTTAAAGCGTTCCAGCCGACCTGCAGTTTTTGGTACAACAGTGATATTCTTTTTCGTCACTTGTTTACGCTGGTGTGGAAAGCTGACCATTTGGCCACAATGATCAGAGTCCAGGTTATTAATAATTTGCTTAGCCAGTGGTTTTACATTTGTATATATGTTATCAATACAGGTGGCCGAAGTGGCAGTTATTCTTGTCGGCTCCAAAAATAAATGATTTAAGTTGTATGATAGAAATACGTTTTTAATTTTAGTTGACATTGTGGAATTTTCTAACAAATTAATATTAAAATCCCCGCAAACAATTATTGATTTACCTACATTACGGACTTTATGTAATGCCTCATCCATAACTTTTTCGAAAAAATCATATGATGCTGAAGGAGGTCTGTACACACTTAATACAACAAACTGCTCCAACTCCACACAAGCTATTTCTATTGTTCGCTCAACCGAGAGGCTCACTATGTCTTTGCGTTTCTTTAATTTAAACTTTTTACTAACAATAATTAAGGAGCCACCATGTATTGCATTTCCTCGACTGAACGAACTTCCTACCAAATGATTCTTAAAATTGAACATGAACTGATGGTCTTTAAGCCAGTGTTCTGTTATGCAAAGAATATCAATTTTATTACAGTTCATGAACAATTCAATCTCCAAATCTTTGCCCATCATTCCTTGGATGTTCTGGTGGACAATGTTTAAAGATTGTACATTTTTTAAATTTAATGATTGACATGGGCTTTTGCTAAAGCTATTTTTACATTCATTTAATTTCTTTTTATTAACAAACATTTCGCAAGAGTTTTCCCCTTTGGTCATATAATTTAATTTAAATAATTAATTGGAATGTCAGTAGAAACACTACTGACGTCTATGTCAAATATACATTGCTCAATAGAAGCAACTTGTTTAGGCAAGTTTTTGGCTGACGTTTGAATACAATAGGATAGCGATAAAGCTATTTGTCGCTTAAAATAATTTGGCAGATAATAACTATCTCTTGTCAAATAAAAATTACTAACATAATTGTTAGTGTCAATTAAATGCATTATGTAATTTTTGCAAAATAAATGTAATGTCAGGTTAAGCTTATGTCTAATAGAATTTTCCTCCTGTGGCAAACTACTACAATAGGGTAATGTAAACAATATTATTTTCTTTACAATTAACTTATTCAAACATTCTAAACATTTTATAAGGCTTGTTTTGTTCAGATTACCTCTATTACCAACAAATAATAATAAGGTGCTATTGGGGTTATATTTATGTTCTTCAGCTTTTTACAAAATATGTTGATAAGAAGCACCCGGTATACAATAATTGATAACTGAATGTCCCAAGTCAAATAACAACCGACCCATGTTTTTACCAAATTCATCACTAAATATTACCAAGTCACTATTACAATCTGTCTTACATGGAATCTGGTTGGTTGGTATACGTTGTGATACATTTTTAATTGTGCACTGAGTAAGGGAACTTTTGGAAGAAACATCAATCAATTCGACAGAGGAAGAATCACATGGGATTGATGAACGGCTTGGTAACTGTTTACATTTACAATTACTTGTGAGTGAATCAATCCCTTCATTGTTACCATTACACAGGACTACCAGTTCATCTATGGCCAACATGTGTTCTATGATCTATGGTCTATGGTCGGCCACCGGTAATAAAGAAATAATTGTCACTAGTAATTTGCAATAGTATAATTCTGTCATAAGCGATTGCGACAATTTGCGACATTAAGAAAAAATATGTCGCTGTGTAGTTCGCCATTTCAAAAAACAATTGTAAGAATATTGCCATTTTTACTGACATTTTTCATGAATCATGGCTCTGATACTTTTAGAGCCTTTACAAACATTTCAGTAGGTATTTTAACTTTCTGTATTATAAACGGCCTTATTGGGTAACAAATTATTACTTCGTTATTTAATATTAATTACTTACTAAAATATTTCTATTGCAGTCTAATGTAAGTACCCTTTTAACAAATGAAAAAGAGCCAATTTACTATTCGTCCTATAAATGGACGTTATAATGAAGAGATACAACACGTAGACACTTTAGTAAAAACAGTTTGAGAACACACAATGGCAACAGCCATAAGACGACATCCGCAAGTAATATTGGTACAAGAAAGAAATACCATTTTAGGATATGATATAGAGCATAATTCTAAAGTAATGAACGAAGAACTCCATAGGACTTTGAGACCTTTTGATACACTCTTCTTTATACTATTTACTCCAAAATATAAGATAGCAAACAACATTCTGTCAAAAAACAGTGAAACCTCAACAACCATTTCGTGCTTTGGGAATTTTGTCTTTATGATAATGTTCCTTTGCTACTTGTACCTAAGATTCTATAATTACATTTTCACTGACTTTTACATAAATATCTACGTTTACTACTCCATTCTAAGTTCTACGTTTGGATTTATTGTCAACTTCGCTGTAACTTTGCAGAGCAGAATATACGTGGACTTGATTTTGAGCTTACAAAAATTGAATAAAAGTATGTCGATAAATAACCACAAGAGTTCACGAGTTCATACGTTGGCGTGCATTATATTTTGCACGTCACTAGAATTTTTTATAAGCCTATATGGTTTTATAATAAATCTAAAGTGGTTCGAACTCTTAGAAGGTTTATGTCATTGCGTCTTTCTTACTTTTGACATTCACATAATTTACGCATGTCTAATATTGAAATTTATTCGTAAAATTATCGATGCCTGGAGTTCTAAGCTTTTAGTATTCATAAGTGGAAACGTTCGTGTTCAAAAATCGACGTTGACCGCAATGCATACTCTGTATTTGGAGTTACTGGAAACATATGATCTTTTCAACCATATGTTTAAGTTAATGGTATGTACTAAGTGAATTCTGAAAGAATCTGTGTGTACCTTACAGTTCTCTGAACGATTTATGTTATTTGCAGGTTCTTTACTATTTGGTCAATAGCTTTTTAACTACTCTCACGACCATTCTTAATGTATACCGGATTTCAAAGATAATTAGCAACGTAAGTACTACCTTATTTTTTTTTAAAACACATAACTTGTCTTCAGTAGGTTTGATTGACCGGATACCAGAGTGAGTTTCTGGTGTCTTTTATTTTTAACGACGTACTTCGTTTGGGTTAATACCAAGGTCGGGCAATGTTAGTTTTGGATTTTTATCGAACTTAATGATTTTTATAAGTCTTATAACCAACCAGTCCAACAACTACGTCCCACTTCAAAATACATAATATGCTTATAATGTACTTTTGTATTTTTGTACAACTGGCTTTAATCTTTGTAGTTTTTTTTTTGTGTACAGTCCTAAACATGTTATTAATTTTATTTTTATGAGTTGTATTTTGTTTTATTTCAAAATATACGTCGAGCAGATTATAATTAAGACTGTAATACCTACTGGTGATACTGAAGTTGATAATTACCTCTATTGGTTTATGTTCTTGTTAGTAGTCCTTAAGTAAATTAATAAATCATGTATTTTTAATAAACCGGTTTTACACAGGGCAAGTCCGAAGAAACAATCTAGGTTTAACGTATAGTTTTTGTTTCAGAAAACAAAAACATTTATCACAGTAGTGTATTGTTTGACGATTGTAAAACAATTATTAGTACAAGTTGTATTGTGTTTGGAGTGTGAACGATTCTACCTAAGTATACGAAATGTGGACACTATTTGCAATACTAGCCTCAAGAGTGAGTGCTCAGGTCAACAATTATATAAATACATACATATAAGGAATCACGACTATTATCCCCAAAGGGTTAGTCAGAGACTAGGCAATGAGGACCGCAAAAGCAGTCAGTCCTCTGCCATAGTCCAATTTTCACCAAATAGCGACTGCACATGTGCTCAGCGTGACAGGTGGTGAGCCCATCGCCGCTCTATGCCATTGGATATAGATGCAGTCTTTATTCCGTTAGTCGCCTTTTACGACACCCAAGGGAAGAGAAAGGGCTGTAGTAGGTACTGGTAGTATTCTTTCACCGCTCCGCGACAAGGTCAATAATTATTACATACATTATTATTTTTATCATTTATTAAGGCTAGGTGTTAGTGAAAAATTAAAATAACACGTTCTTAGAATTACTTTTTGAAGTAGTAAATAGTAAAATTAAAATCTGCGAAAATTATGAAATATTGTTGAGGCTTCATTCTGTGAAATAACCTGATGGAAACACGATTTTATAAAGTTGGCTCGATAGAATAAATTCATAAAGTTACATATTTTTGTGTCATTTTATATCCTTTTCCAGGTTTTATTCTTAAAATAAGCAATTTGATATTATGAGTCATTTACTAAAATGAAGCTCGTAAATAACTTGAGTTATTATAACCGATGGTTTTTTATTTATTACATCTATCAATTTTTTTAAATATAAAACGCGATTATTCTCTCCGCTTCGCTGTTATACCCGTCCCTTACCGTTATACCGTCGAAAGAACGAGAGGGAAGCGCTCGAAATACTTCCTCTTAATTATCATTCGTCATCATCATTATCAGAAGCTTATAATTTCCTACTGCTTCGCACAAGCTTTCCCACATAAATTGCAGTACTTGACAAGTTTGGGCTATTAGTTCACCATCTAGCATGGTGCCCTGTTCACCATCTGTTTACCATCTTACGACTACATCAGGGACCAACACGGCTTTGCGTGCCTCCCGAAGAACATAGAAACTTAAGATGGTTTATTATTAGGTGACTTATTCATTGACCTGGCCTTGCGAAAGTGGCATATCGACAAGATCGCAAAACAAAAACGGCAGAAATGCAACCTTGTTTGTCACCAGGAGCAATGCTTCAGTTTGACGCAAATTCTCGTAAGGTAATCGAATTGTGAATAAAACTTGCATTTAGTACTCAGTTTATCATAGAGTCTTCTAGTTAAAGTGCGCTTGCATCTTCGGCCTTACCGTCACTTACCATCTAAATTAATGGTAAGTAACGGGCTTCCTGGTAGGTATGGGTACATTTAAAAAAAACAGAAAAAAACATTTTTAGACCCTATAAAAAAGACTTCAATATTTTGGATATTATAAGATAGAAAAAATAGCCTCTTGATTTTATAGCTGGCGAAGAGAGGTTAATTTGACTTTGAAACTACAAAAAATAAGTTTTGTTTAACATGTTGACTGCCCAAAACCAGACACAATTGAAATTTAATTGTTTGTCGGTCACCGGTGACCGTCATGGCGCTTAAGTCTTAAATAAAAAAGCTAATTAATTTTTGCAGACCCTGATGTTGAAATGAAGAATCTCTTGAAGAACGTCAAAAGGGCCAATCGGGTTCAGTTCAAGAAGTTCGCCCCGTTTGGACTGTTCTGCGTTGAAATGAAATATGTTATAAACTGTTTAATGGTTCACCTAACGGTTACTGTGGCAGTATTGCAGTTTGTGTTACTATAGTTTTTATATAATCACTATTGTTTTGAAGAAATACATTGAAATACGATAGCTCCTAGAAAAACAACTTTTTTGGTTTTATCGTGTACAACAATTTGAACTTTGTTTCCTAAAATTATCTAAGGAATTATAAGATACCACATACTTACATCTTGGACTATATCACATGGGGAGTTCGGGCCATAACTCACCACGCTGGCCCAACGCGGCTTGGTGCATGTTAACGACTGCCATCTTAAGACAACAACCAGGACCAGCGGTTCACCAACAACATATTATCAATCAGTTTAGTCGTTTAGAAGGTATATTCTACATCTTGTCTACCATTTGATCCACCAGAAGGTGGAATAAAGAAACTTAGAAACATACCTACTTAACATATACATCCGTCCTACCTTAGATTAAAACAAAAAGAGGTGAGAATGATTCCTCTTTTTGTTTTAATCTAAGCGTCCTACTAATATTATAAACGCGAAAGTTTGTAATTATGGATGGATGTTTGTTACTCTTTCACGTAAAAACTACTGAATGGATTTGGATGAAATTTGGCATTCAGATAGTTTATAACCTGGATTAACACATAGAATTATCATTATTAGAACGAGGACCACGCGGTTGAAACCGCCAGCGGCCGCTAGTTCATACGTATAATCAAGACTATTATCCCCGAAGGGTTAGTCAGAGACTAGGCAATGAGGACAGAAATAGCAGTCCTCTGCCATATCCCACTTTTTACAGAATAGCGACTGCATTTGTGCTCAGCGTGACAGGTGGTGCGTTCATCGCCGCTCTATGCTGTTCGATGTATGTGCAGTCTTTATTTCGTTAATCGCCTTTTACAACATCCAAGAGAAGAGAGTGGGTGGTAGTATTCTTTCACCGCTACGGTACACGGTAACATAAAACACACTAAAATAAGTCTAATATGACGACCTCGACGAGGAGCTCGATGGCGCAGCGGCTAGCGCGTTCGGCTTGCGATCTTGCTTGCTATGCCATTTTCGCAATGCCGGGTAGCTGGATGGGTGACCAAATTTAAAAACATCTCGATCTCCTCCGTGCTTTGTAGGCACGTTAAGCCGTTGGTCCCGGTTGTTGTCGTAAAATGGCAGTCGTTAAAACCCACCAACCCGCATTGGGCCAGCGTGGTGGGTTATGGCCCAATATCCCCACGTGCTATTGTCCACGTGGGAGGCCTGTGCCCAGCAGTGGGACGTTTATAGGCTGATGATGATGATGATGATGATGACCTCAATTTCAATTTTTTTTTCAACTCATTGTTTGCCAGATTACAGGTAAAGTACAACATAATTGTGACATTTGTTTCACTGTAGTCAGCCTGCGTGCAGACGTGCAAAATCCTACTAATATTATAAACGCGAAAGTTTGTAAGTATGGATGGATGTTTGTTACTCTTTCACGTAAAAACTACTAAATTGATTTGGATGAATTTCGCCACACAGATAGTTTATAACCTGGATTAACACATAGGATACTTTTATTCCGATATTCCCATGGGAACGGGAACCACGCGGGTGATACCGCGAGCGGCCGCTAGTGTTAATATAAGTAATTAAACCTCCGTGGTCGAGTGGTTAACACGCGCCGATTCTGACGTCGTGCCATCTCTAAGGGCCGTGTTCGATTCCCGGTCGGGTCAATTTAGAAAAAAAAAACAGTTTTTCTAAATTGATACATAGAAATCATAGAAAAACACCCAGACCCGAGACGTCTAGGTGTTTTTCTATGTTTTTGTATATTTACCCGTTATCTAATTTAACCATTTTAACGAGTTTCAAAAGAAGCTTTACTTGGGCTGGATAATTGAGCGTAGAAAGTAATATAAACTGTCCAACTGTTGGGAAAAGGTCTTTTGTAATTTATAATTAAATGATAAAAGCCATTATTGATGGACGTTGGCGTAATCGTGAAAACATATACTCGTAACGCTATATTTTTTTGGGTAATAGAGTGAAAAGCAAAAGTAATTAATGTCTTACATATTTATTTCTATTCTTAACATATCAGTAATTAATTTGTGGACTAGTGAGTTACATAAGTTTTATATGTAAAAGTCTATTTTGTAATTATAATCTAATGATCTAGCTACTTTTAAACTGAGTTATTTTTGTTTTTTTTTTGTAAAAAGTAATTCTTTATTACATACTATGCAATATGTATATAATATAAAATTGTAATAAGCAACGTTATTTTTCGCATAATTTATTATTTTCGTGAATAAAACTAGCGACTCCTCACTGAGACAATAATGACTGACCAAATCCTAAGGTTTTTCAAAAATTAGGCGTGCTTAAGGATAAAAATCTTATTTTTTAAAACCAATTAACTACTTGCTTTCAAACACAATAAAGTAACATCTAATATAATACTGCTGACGCGTCACAAGTAATCAAATCACAAAATACACTAGTCCAAGTCCCTTAAACTGTCTCTCCTACGTTTTCCCACACAACTCAGAAGCTTGAAATTCCTCCCGAACATTTCTCCATCTCCTAAAGTTTGGGGAAGAGGTTGGTTCAAAGTCTCTGGCAAAAACAAAGATGTCACACCAGCCATTACACTTAGTATGCCCATTACTATTAGAGGTAGCGCTCTGGCGTAGGTCGCCTGAAACAGAAGAAAAAAAAATGACGAAGAGTTGGTAAGCGCAACAAAAAAATCTGGCATAACATACATTAACATACATTCACACATCAAGGATTAGTCAGAGTTTTTCTGACAACTTTTTGTAATAAACAACCTAAATCCTGGCATGGTGAAATAAAAAGGGTTTTTGACAATCTTCCTATCTGATATTGTTTATGAACGTGGGAAGGTTTGAGCTCTGGTTCGTTCTGGGATGTTCATAGGCTAATGATGGTAAATCGGACGTGAACCACTACTCTTGGAAAACCACGAATGGCGAATTAATTCTAAAAATATTAAAATTTGAAGTTGCGATAGTTAAATAAGTTTTTTACCAGGAAGACAATGTAAGGGCACGCAAGTAACCCCAATCCAGATATGAAGGAAGCAGCACCCATGGCTTGGGCTCTCAAGACGGTTGGCAACAGCTCTCCGATCTGGACGTAAAAAACTGCAAACGAAGCTGCGATGCACAATCTTCCAAGCATCGCCAAAAAGACTGTTATCCAAGGCCACGCTGAAAACAAATTTTGAAATATTTAATAAGTTTTGTCGTCCAAGAAAATAAAACAATCAATCTTTTTTTATTTTGAGCACACAGATATCAAAGGAGAAGAGGAGGATCGGTACCTACCTGTTATATTATCATACAATATATTAAATTTATAGCGAATAAATTCACAATTCAGAAATCTTAGTAGTAGCTAAGTATTGAAAATGTTAATACGTTTTTTCCTATTGATGATCATATTTCTGAAACGATATCTAATGAAAGCGTGACATCAACCAATCGTGTACCACTAACAGTCTGCGTGAATCGCTTTATTAGCCCTGATTTAACTGCATCTGTGGTTCAGTGGTTAGAACCGAATCTCAACTCTGAGGACGACCTTAGAGTTTAAGTTCGGTCGTCTACCTAGGACAGTGAACTACCACCATCTTAATCATCAAAACTTTATATTTTTCTTATTTTCTGACAGTAAAAATTAATAAGCCGTGTCGCGTAGCGGATTATTAAAAGAATACTACTCCAATCTCTTCCCTTGGATGTCGTAAAAGGCGACTAACGGACTAAAGACTGCCTAAAGACTGCACATACATCCAACAGCATAGAGCGGCGATAGACTCACCACTTTGCTATTTGGTGAAGAGTGGACTATGGCAGAGGACTGAAAAATTTGTTTGGTACAATTTAAAAATAACTTATTTTTCCTTGTACTTACTCTCCGGTACGAGGACGCAACTAAGGCAAGCAAGCCCTCCAATACTCATAAAAACGCAGAGCACCCAACGCCTTCCATACCGCTCCATGCATCGCCACGCTATGAAGTACGAAGGGAGCTCTACTGCTCCTCCTAAAAAATAAAATAGACCAGTGAAAACTCGAGAAATCATTTAGGAAACAAACAAGTCTGCTACATTTATTGGTAAAAGTATCAGCTAATAAGAGTCCAACAATAAATATAATTATAAAAATAGACTGCCTAAAAAAGTAAGGTCAAATATTTACTTATTTTTCGAACCTACTAAACCTACTAACATTTTATATTACCAAATTGTTTAAAATAGTTTCAAAGCAGTTAGTACTTTTTCATTTTCTATCTTATATAGTCGCTCACCATCACATAACATGAAGATCAAGCCTATCGCGTTGTAAAATTGTAATTATTACAACAACATTACTTACCTATAAAAAAAGCTAAAAAATCATCAACTCCTAAATTAGGAGTATTGTAACTTAAACTGTTGTATACAACGCCTAGTGCTACCCAATTGAAAGTCAAAAGAAAGAACTTCTTCCTAATATTGGGATATCTAAACACATCCATTGGGGAAGCTTTGCAATCTCCTTCAGAATTCTGATCATCCATCCTTTTATTCTCCATTTTGTCCTCTTCATCTTCATCTGTTATGAATATTTTAGTCATTAGTTGTATTGATTTTCTTCTTAAAGTACTTGCTGGAGATTTCGCATACGTTTCACTTTGAGCAGACTTCTGTATTGCATCAAGGTTTAATTGAGATTCTTCGTTAGGGCTATCTTCTTTTGTGTCGTCATTAACACTTTCTCTGTTTCTTTTTAATCGTGCTTTCTTGTTTACTATCTCGGCAACTTCGAGAGCTATTATTCTTTCTAAAGCTTCTCCTTTGTTGACTTCTTCCAATTCGCTTATCTTGTTAAGGTCCGGTTTGAAAGTTAGCATGTTACTTATTCTTCTGTCGTAGTCATCTTTTTGGGGAATGTCTGGAAAGCCCGGGACGTGGCCGTTGATGTTGGTGAGCATCGTTATTTCAGCTTCGGTCTCTTCATCTTTGATTTTTTTCTGCGTAGTGATGAAATTTTTTGTGAATGTTATAAAGATATAGTCAATTGAGCCGACATACATGAATACAATTAATGCGTGTAGCACCTTGGGTATTACTTAACTTAGGCATTGGTGACCCAGACATAAGATATTAAAAAATGTTGGTGTTGTTAAAAATAAAATTGTCAAATAATGGATAAAATGATTAATAGAAAAAAAATCAACCAGTTTCAGGAAGCTCGAATGAAGCAGTGGACCGGCAATCCAAAGGTCGTTCTGAGACTGGTTGATTTTTTTCTTCTGTTGATTTGAGTTTATTAAACATTTTATCCTATATTTATGTAGCACTGTGAATGCAAAATTTCAATAATAAAGATATTTATAAGCAATTACGTCTTTATCGATTGTTAAACACTTGCAATAGTATTTCTTTCGACTGTGAGGGTAGAATTCACAGTGACGTAATACCGCTGGCTTGCAGCGTAAATCAAACTACTAGGAAAAATTCAGCGAGTCTTCTGGGGTCTCGGTAGCTAAGCGGTTAGAGCAGTGGACCGGCAATCCAAAGGTCGTGGGTTCGAATCACATTCGAGCTTCCTGAGACTGGTTGATTTTTTTTTCTAGTAAAAATTTTATTGTATATCAATAATGCATTGTGAATGCAAAATATCAATAATAAAGATATTGTCTAATAATGATTGTATTTTTTAGATTAGACCGAGTTGATTACATATTTTAGATAAATGCACAATACATAATAACTCACATGCAGCTCTAGTAGAAACCCATGAGGCAGGTCTATTCCATTCTTCTTTGCTAGGTTTCTAAATACTTTTTCGGCTTCGGCTATTCGACCTCTACTGACAAGCCACCTTGGAGATTCGGGTATCAACCAATAGTAACTGGAAATTTTAAGTTAGTTAAAACGGTTATTTCCCATTTTTACATCAACAAACTAACAATAGCAAAAACTAAACTTTACATGAATGTGTTGACATTGCTGACTGTGCTCTTGCTTACTATATTACTACATTATTATGTTAATCATAACATAATAATGTCATAAAATAATCTACCCAGACACTACCTACCCTATTAAGACCCTAGTACAAATAGGTATTCATGTAAGAGCAGACTGGGCACATTTGTATAGGAAGGGTTCCGTGAACCAATAGCGAAACAGTTGTGGTATTTATTTGGGGATACTTCAACTACACCCACGTGCGAAGGGGCATCAAAATCTGACACGGCAGTTTTGAGAAAAAAATACTTAAAAATACATTTGTTCTTTGTTCAAACCTAGCCCAAGATAGATACCATACTATTGTCATAATATGACCGCAGCATCCCAGAGTACGCATGCCAGAGTTACAAGTACTTACAATAATAATACGTAATTGCATCCAACCCACGCCCGCTTTCGTTTGCCAAAATGTAGCAACTATAAACTCGCGCGCGCGCGTGCCTTGACTGAATCCTGCCTCTTTGTAACCAAGAGACCATGTTCTATAAGGGCAGTGTTTAGATATTGTTGAACAATTAACAACAGCTGAACACTGCCCTACAAGAGACAACTCTTGTATAATTTGATATTTTATACCCCATTTCTTACATGTTCACTGTAATAGCTTCTATAAAGAACCCTGTCCACAGTATAGTTAGTTAACCAATAAGAAAAACACGAAAATTATTTTTGGTTCGCTTCTAGAAGCAATCCTCTCTTCGTGTGTCTCTTATGTTAATGTCAGTATTACTATCGACCCGCCCGGGTTTCGCACGGATGCAATTCGATGAAATCTCACAGTCGGCTTGATTTTCAAATTCTTCTATCTATACGTATAAACCTTCCTCTTAAATCACTATGTCTATTGGTGAAAACCGCATTAAAATCCGCTGCGTAGTATAAAAGATTTCAGAGTACATACATACAGAGGGAAAGACGGCGGGAAGTGACTTTATTTTATAATATGTATAGAAATGTCTTTATCTAGCAGAGAAACTCCCTTAAATGTTAATGACTTAAACGTTTCGCAAACATAAACCAGAATACAGATGTATTCTAAAGCAGTTTTTTATCAAAACTGCTGGGTCCGATTTCGATGCCGCTTCATACGTGGGTGTGTATTTGAGGTTATTTAAGCGGGGCGTGAAAAAGCATTTATGCAGGCCGCCATAGTGTGAGTGTTCGGCATAGCGTGGTGATGAACGCTTTCACTTCTTGGGCTTCACTGGCTGCTTTTCATCAGGCAGAGTGAGGCCATTATGGCGTGCTACAATAAAAAAAAAAGGTATCCTGACATAAATACCACAACAGTATCGTTATTGGTTCACGGACCACTTTCGCCCAGTCTCCTTTAGCAAAAAAATATGGAAATTTATAAGTTTCACATCACGTGGATAAATATAGCCCCATAACCCAAAACTATACAGGGCAACTTCTAGTCGTCACTAAAAAAAGAAGATATTCGCAAATAAATATTAAAAAATCAAATGATTAAAACGTTAACATAAAACTACTGACCCGTAAAGCAAAACGAAAGGAAGACTTGTCGCCAGAGACAGGTAGAACCAGTCCCTTATCGCAAACGCCAGTAACGCAAGCAGGCACATGCCGCCCGCGAACAGCATTCCCACCACGATACCTGCAAATAGATAAACACTAACCGTATTGCGTATCGGTAAAAGAATACTTCCACCCCCTCTGATACCTTGGGACATACACCCACGAGCAAAGAGCGGCGATGGCCTCACCACCAGTCACGCTGAGCAAATGTGCAGTCGCTATTTGGTAAAAAGTGGACTATGGTAGAGGCCTGCTTTAGCTGTCCTCATTGCCTAGTCTCTGACAAACCCTTCTAGGATAATAGTCGTGATTATATGTAGGCAAGGGGATATTCGGAGATCCTCCGGAAGTCCCGGGTTTGATTCCCTAGTCGAGCATAGTATGGTTCGGTGTTTTCCATGCATAGCCAGCGTCTATGAGCATATGGAGCGTTATTGACAAATGTGGTGATTAGGTCAACAACCATCAACCGATGCGATGACTTGATTGAAAGAATGGAAGTCTTTGCCCAGGCAGCGGTGGAATATTATAATGGGTGATATTCTCAGAAAATTCTTATACCTTCTTTTGAAAGTTTCTACTAACCTGTATAAGGTCTTTTCTTCGGTGGCATCAGCTCCAGTGCCAAGATAAACGGCTGCTGATACAACGCTGGGAAGAACAGTCCACCAGCCACCCTGATGGCCGCGTAAGACCAATAGGTGTTGGGGAACGACGCTGCTATAGCCAACGGCACTTCCAGTAAAATCATCAGCAGTATTGTTGGTCGACGCCCGTACCTGTAAAATAGAGAGAAAAGTTTTGAAAGAGTCGGCGACGCGGAAGTCTTATCTCTGCCATCCTACTCTCTAAGCGCATTCGAGACATCGTTGGCCCGTTACTTGGCGTACACTGCTGTATGTGTCAGAATATTTGAATATATTAAAATACGTTTGGAACTTAGCAAAGATAAATTTACTACATGGGAATAATAATAATTCAAAAATATGAAACTGCAAAGTTATTATACCGTTATTATTATCTAGCGAGTGAACTATTTTATATCATTTTGTGTAAGTATAATGTCCATGCCAAGTGTTGTAGTTTAATTTCAATTTGAATCTATGTATAACAAAAGTACGGTCTAAAGATTACGCACCTGTCCGACATCCATCCGAAGACAAGGTTCCCGAATATAGAGCCGACCCAGAACAGTGTGTTGCCAGTCCGCGGGATCCATTCCTTTTCACACACCAGGGAGAACTAAACCAAAAGAAAACATGATTTTAATAGTATATTAATAGTCAAAAACTTACAACTTAGCTCTAGTAACTCCACATCATTCCACTGAACTCCTGTCCTACTGCTTTCTGTGCTTGCTATCTTGCTATGTTTATCACTACCAAATCTTCTTTTATTTCAATCATATATGTTTTTTCGTATGTATTTAATTTTAAACATTATTTCTATTTCTAATTTCCTTTTTATTTTTCTTTAAATTTTTATCACCTATGTTTGCCTGGAAGAGATTTTATACTCTGTCTTTGTCATTTTTTTTCTGTTTGTTTGTTCTTGTGTGCAATAATATAAGTTTTATTAAAATTTTACAAAGCATATTTTTTCTAAATTAAACCTAGACAGATGTACGTAAAGACTTGGTCACTATATACGCCAAAAACTAAAAACTTAAAAAATAGCGTTGTAAATGGGAAATATCTTTTGTGGGAAATTAAGGTATTGACTAATGTCAAGTCCATCCAATAATGTCGTTCACGTAATAATTACTTATAATATTATTTTATAATCATTAACGGTATAATAGCACCTTACTTCTGTGACTAAGGTGCTCAAATAGTGTTCCTTGCTGAACTGCCAGCCGTTAGCGCAAAGCTCTGGTTCCTTGCTCCGCACCGAAAGAATAGCTTCTGTTACTTTGGTAATCTGAAAATAATACGAACGTTCTTAGGTACACTTCTTTGTATTACATTTCTTTAGTTATAACATGCTAGTAATAAACTGCTCAAAAGAATATTTTATTAAAACCAACTAAACTTGGATTTGAATCATCATCGTCGTCATCAGTCTATCGCAGTTCACGGCTGGACACAGAGCTCCCTCAAGGCACTTCTTTGAGTTTAGTCTTTGGCAAATGGGACTAAAAAAAATTGAAATTACAACCTATAGGCTTTATTCCTACCTGCTGTTTCCTTTCAGCATCTCCAGCTACTGGCATCAGCTGTCGAATCATTACCATCCTCAAAGCTCCGCCTTCTCGGAGTAGCTCTGACCTGAAATAGATAATAGGTTAACTCTGTAATTTAATCACCATAAGCATCAGCTGATAAACATCTCACTGCTTGGCTTGCTCACAGCACCTTAGCACTTCGAGCATCTATTTTGGGATACCATACAATCACTGCAGCTTGCCAGATGCAGGTTGGTAATCACAAACCCGGGCTATTATGCATTGAAAAGTCAAAGACTCCGGCCTGGTAATTGATCGCAGGTCCTCCAGTAGGTCTACTGATATGTCTTAGAGTAGTATTAACTTAATCTTACTATGCAATTTCGCATACAAATATTGCATAGGAAGATTAAAGTAACACCGATCTAAATGATGAGTCATAGGCACTCAGATATCATCAAGCCAAGAAGATTAGACAGAGACGATGAAAAAGAATCAATACATTTACCTTTCATCAATGTAGTCGCTCAACGTTGCATACAACGCCCTGGGATCCAAAGAGTACGCTTTGCAGGACTCGTAGACCCCATTGTGTTCAGGCACCGTCAGGGATCGTGTCAGCTCTTGAGGCAGTTCCAGACCTTCGAGCTCTGGAGGTGGGGCGCACCAGTGCTCGGGAGTGGCATTTGTGAAGACCTGGAAAAAGTATGGCAAATATAAACAAAGTAGATTGACCATTTTTGTATGGACGTTGGACCAAGAGTGCTGCCCAACATTGAATCATAGTGCATAATGTTCCTTAGACTAATACTAGTATGTAACCCTAAGCGCTTCAGTGTCTATACTAGAAGTATTGAGAGAAAAAATGTGTTGACTGGTTTTACATTAATGAAAAATAATTACAAAAGTCTTATTTTTAAAATAAATGACGATATGTATTATAAACAATGGATTTTAATAAAAGAACAACACTTAGTTAAGTATAGTCATTCAATCAATCAATCATATAAAGTCATAAGATAACTTTTTGGTACAATATAAAACCGTGTATTTTTTTTTTTTTATATCTCTTCATGTAAGGAAATGAAAGTATTTCCATGCTTAGGCAGCATTTGCTCCAAAAGGGTCAAGCTCCTTTTTTTGTTAAAAAATTAAAATAAAGTATAGCGTAAATACTGTCCCACTGCTGGGCAAAGGCCTCCATTATGGAAATCAGTCTAAGTCTTGATAATTATTGGTGATCAAAAACCCAGACTTTGCTAAAAAATTTAATTCAAAAAATTGGAACTGATAGAAATCCAATAACAGATGAAACACGGAGTTTACGAGATCCTACTTACGAGTATATTATAAACGCGAAAATTTGTAAGTATGGATGGATGTTTGTTACTCTTTCACGTAAAAACTACTAAATGGATTTGGATGAAATTCGGCATACAGATAGTTTATAACCTGGATTAACACATAGGATTCTTTTTATCTCGAAATTCCCACGGGAACGGGAACCACGCGGGTGAAACCGCGAGCGGCCGCTAGTGCATTATAAATAGAAGCATTGTATTAACAGCCAAAATAATAATTAATCTTTGAATCTTTAAGTAATGAAACGTTGTAAAGTTGACTACCTCAAGTGGGGGGGGGGGGGCGTTGTTAACTTTTTCCTAAACGTTTTAATATCGTCCTGACAATAATAATTACAAACCAACATAAAGTAGTCCAATAAGTTCATCCGTTGTCTTTATGTGAAACTTTATGTTAACCGTATCACGCGGTGAATTAATACTACCACCCCTCTTATCCCTTGGGTGTCGTAAAAGGCGACTAACGGACTAAAGACTGTACATACATCCAACAGCATATAGCGGCGATGGGCTCACTACCTATCACGCTGAGCACATGTGCAGTCGCTATTTGGTGAAAAATGGCAGAGGACTGCGTTTGCTGTCCTCATTGCCTAGTCTCTGACTAACCCTTCGGGGATAATAGTCGTGATTAGGTATATGTATATGTAAATAGGCTCAAGTAGAATATACAAAACACTAACTGTGAACAACAACGTCAGGTTTATTAAACTGCCTTTCCTATAAGTGTTCTACAAACATCATTGCACACATTCAATTTCTATGCCATGATCTCACTCGGCTGTAAACTTCAATAAAACTGAATTTGCATTACTGAAGCGGCAAACCTCATTCGTAAGTATTATTTCTCGTTTCGCATCATTCAACAGGGCTTTATAAATAGACTCTGTTATGGAACCTACTTTCAATTATATGTTGTCATTATCATCTTCATCGTGGCCAAGTGATCAAGTCCTGGGTTCGACTCTTAGGTCAGGCAAAAATATATTACGGATTAGGTATTGTTTGAAAAAAAAGTATGTAAAGCGGTGCTATATCCACTAAAATACAAAGGCGATGATTCATGATGGCATCTCTTTCTAGTCACTCACTAATCATTAAATTACACTATCAGTTTGTAAATATTTTTATGCAGTATTAAGTTAATTGCAACAAGTTATTATTTATCTTTTGACTAAGTGTCTACGCTTGTCAATTTTCAAGAACATAACAAAGATGGAGTTTAAATTAAATGTGTTTCCCCCGTCGACTATACTGTTTCCATGTCATTCTAAAACGCGACTAAGTAAAACCTTGTTTAAAACTAATGCTGTCTCCGTTTTGATAAACAAATCTAAAACAGCATCTGTTTTAAACCAGGTTTAACTTTAGTCCACGTTTTGGATTAACATGAAAAAAGTTTTACTTTTCGAATGGGAAAATACCCAAATTGGTTTTTTTTGTTAATTCTGTTTCCAGTGTTTTTGCAAATTAATCTTAATTGTTTAATTCATGAATTCATTATACTTAGTATTTAAAATAATCTAAAATAATCACTGAGTTTGGTTACCGGCTCCAAAACTAGTAACATACTTTAGATAGTGATCAATATATTATAATTATCAGTAATTTAAAATTAGATAGTGTCTAATTATAAGATAAAAGGACAAGAGTGAGTTCTAGAATAAACATGCCTTCAATATAAATATAGTGATAACAATAAATACATACATTATAATCACAACTATTATCCCCGAAGCGTTAGTCAGAGACTAGGCAATGAGGGCAGCAAAAGCAGTCCTCTACCATAGTCCACTTTTCAACAAATAGCGACTGCACATGTGCTCAGCGTAAAAGATGGTGAGCCCATTGCCGTTTATGCTGATTGATTTATGTGCAGTGTTTAGTACATTAGTCGCCTTTTACGACACCCAAGGGAAAAAAGGGGGTGGTAGTATTCTTTTACCGCTACGCGACATGGTGAAATAACAATAAATTAAAAAAGTACAAAAAAGTTATACAAATGAAACGGTAAAACATAACATAAAGAGATAACTGATAAAATTATACTAATTATCTTTATCTACGAGTAGTAACAAAAGCTAAAGAAGGTTTGACATAATAGCCATTGGAAAGCTTTAGCGATGTATTATGTGTGTACTTATGAATGATATATATTTTTTCATCCCACCATCTCGGAAAGAGTATTTTTAATCTTCAATATATGAATGGAAAAGCCGTTTTTATTCTCTAGAGGATAAAGTAAATTGAATTTAGAACATCGTGTGCACTAAGTTTGTAAATTAAAAAAAACATTAAACCTATTTACTGCTACCTCTATGGTGCCGAATATATCATACAACTTTTTTTTAATTTGTTAAAAACTCAGACTCGGAACCTTCTTGGTGTTCTTTTTTCAATTTGCTTTGTACGCGGTTCTTTACACGGCATTTTTTCACGTCATTGTTAAACCTTATATTAAAAACAAGAAACTTGAAAACAAGTGAAAAAACTAAAATGAGTGATTCTAGCGACGAGGAAGTTTGCTTGACGCCAACAGAATTTACTGAAACTGTTAATAATGCGCAAATGAGCTTTCTCCCTCAACAATCACGCGAGAAGTATTAAAAACAGTACGATATGGTCAACACGTGGCGACTAGCAAAAGGAGCCAAAACTTTCTCAGAAAACGTTTTGCTGGCATATTTTATAGAATTATCCGAGAACAAGAAAGCAAGCACTCTATGGAGTACGTATTCGATGCTAAAAGCAACAATAAAGATGAAAAAAGACAAACATATCGATACCTATCCTAAATTAGTGGCATTTTTAAAAAGAGCCTCATCTGGTCATCAACCAAAAAAATCGAAGGTTTTCACAGTATCTGATATTGAAAAGTTTCTTAACGAAGCACCCGATTCCGTATATTTGGCGGCAAAAGTAAGTCAGTTGCACATTCAGTATCTACTTAAGTATATTAATCTCAATTAAATAGTATACTTAGTAGATGTTGATAGGCATAATTATGCGTTCATATCAATTTTATTCATTTATCTACTACAATACTCTTTACGTTACAGGTTGTTCTTATTATTGGAATAAACGGATCATGTCGAACTAATGAACTAACACAACTTAATGTCAAAAACATTGAGAAACATTCAGATGACTTACTATTAATTAATTTACCTAATAAAAAGACAAAAAGAGACCGCAACTTCGTCATTCGCAAGGAATACGTAACGATTGTTGAGAAATATCAAGCCTTACGCCCGCCTAACACTCCAATCAATCGATTTTTTCTACAGTATCGCAATGGAAAGTGTGTTAGACAGCCTATGGGTACTAATAAAATTGGCAGTATCCCACGAGAAATAGCAACATTTCTTGAACTTCCAGAACCCCTGTTGTACACGGGTCATTGTTTCCGACGAACTTCAGCCACACTTTTGGCTGATTCCGGAGCTGATCTCCTGTCCCTTAAGCGCCACGGAGGCTGGAAGTCCAATGCAGTTGTAAAGGGATACATAGAGGATTCCATCCAAAATAAGTCTAAAATATGTGAAGGCATCGTAGGAGCCATTACACTGAAAGAGCCTCAATCGGATCCTTGGACTGGCCCTTCTACATCAAAAATAAGCCGTTATGAAACACCTAACCATCTCCCTCTCTCTCCAACATTCACGCCAAGGGAATCCGATGAATCGGTACAACTATTAAGTATGACAGATTGTTTGCCGAAAAACAGTACACAAGTGACTAACACCAATATTACAGTACCAAACAAAAATATTACACTCAATTTAAATAACTGTAGCAACGTTACTTTAAAATTTTCTTAATTATACCTTAGTATTATTTTGTTATAATTTAAAGATTATTCTGTAATACTTACCTGTCATAATGTAGTAGTTAATACCTAAACTGAAATAAAAGTATCTTGTGAATGTAAATGTTTTTTTTTTTGCATTTAGTCATTTCCTCGCTGAGGTGGGATGAAAAGTTACGTGTTGCACTCGATTGCAAAGATTTTTCACCTCGTGCTCAAAAGAGCGAGGGAATCAAAAGATTCCCTCGCTAACGCTCAGGATTCTAATGTTTGAATCACTCGCTGCACTCGTGATTCAATTTTAGAATCCTTCGCTTGCTCGGTCATCAAAATTGAGCACGCGGTTAAAAAGCAACTTTGCAATCTTGTATAACAAATAACTATTCCACAACACCTGCTCGACAATGTCAAATTATATGTCATGCAAACCTAACCTAAAGTAAGTCATTTAAGACCTGAGGGCATTAATATTGTACTGAATTTCATTATTACCCGCTGGCCATTAATGTGATTTGAATTTGGAACATAAAGTATTAAGGTACATACTAATTCCATAAGTTGTTCGAAAATCAAACTGGTCACCACCAGAAGATTAAAAATAAAACAAAAATGAAACACAAATCGGCGCGAATACTGAATATTGCTTTGTTATACTATTGCTTTTTATTGTCTCGTAGATGGTGTGAAAAGTAGACTATTCTCCTCGGGGATAAAGGTGCCTTCATCTTGGGCGACCTTGAATCCCACGCTGCACTCTGAATCTCTAGAATCCTTCGTTTTGCTCGGGATTCAAAACGGCGCGCCCGCTACATAAGACACTACTTTATCCCCTTGGTGCATAATCTACTATTGAATAAGAATAAGAATAAATTTATTTGCTGTGTAAAACTTTAGACTAAATACATAAAACTTATAAAATAACATTTGTGTACATAATAATATAATGCATTACAAGAGTGCCGCTTAAATTGTAAAGTTTTAAAATTAAGGTTAGTAGTGCAAAACAACCGAGCTGATACCTAAACTAAGTAAACTAGTTTACCCGTACCTCAGGCATCTATCAGTGAGTGTGTTAGCGCTTGCTTACATAACATTTTATTAAATAGCAATAAATTATAGATAATATTTTTAAAAACATTTTGCTTATGTAGCATGTTGCTGCTATTGTATACCAACTTATGTAATAACTAATAATAGATGTTCGGTGTCATTGTAGGTTTTCCCTGTAAGCCACTTTTGTATGGTTTTCTTACAATTTATTTTATTCATATGATGTATATCTAGTGCTAAATTAAGTTTATTATACAAAAAACTTCCAAGAAAGCAAAAGAATCTGTGAGAGTGAGCTGTACGAAATAGCTCAGTTGAACAAACAATGTCTGCTCGCCTTTTGCTGGTTTGTAGTGCAGGATTATAGGGCGTTAGTGAATGTTTTTTTGTTATAGTTAGTAGTATAAACAACTGACGAACAGAAAGGACATCACATTCAGCTAGGAGTTCTGCTGTAGGGAAACGGAAAGGACGAAACGTGCTAACTTTCAAAATGGCTCTCTGTGCTATTTCTAAGTTAAGCATGGTGGTTTTATGAGCGCCTCCCCAAGATGAAATGCAGTACGTTAGCAAAGATTGGCAAAGGGCTAGATAAACCTCTTTTAGAAGTTTCCTTTCGCGGCATATCTCAAATTTTTAAAGACATATATTAATTTTCGAACTCTACTTGTAAGAGCTTCTATATGTGCTTTAAAATTCAGATATCTGTCTATGATGATGCCTAGGTATTTTATTGTGCTTGTGCTACTGAGTTTAGGACATACACAGTCGATAACAGTCGAGTCAAAACAGTGATGCGCCACTATTGCATGTGAGTCATGGGATGGTTGGGTCAGTAAATTATACGAAAAAGTCATGTATTTAGTTTTGTCTGTGTTGAGAGTCAACATGTTTGTACTAAGCCACCTTGTGACAGAATCAAAGCCAGCCTGGGCTAACCCGAATGTGTCATTCTAATTTTCGGCACTAATGATATGTATTTGATTTTCACTTGTTTCTTTTTTCAACTGTGTCGCGTAGCGGTGAAAGAATACTACCACCCCCTCTCTTCCCTTGGGTAAAAGGTGACTAACGATCTAAATACTACAAATACACCCAACATAGAATGGAGAGGGGCTCAGTACCTATCACGCTGAGTACATGTGCAGTCGCTATTTGGTGAAAAGTGGACTATGGCAGGGGACTGCTTGCGGTCCTCATTGCCTGGTCTCTGACTAACCCTTCGGGGATAACATTCGTGATTATATGTATGTAGGTATTAGGGTTGCCATTGCCAGCCGTACTCTCAAAAACAGCGTATTATAATCTACGACATCAATAAAGTACGCAAAATACTGTATTTACCTTAGAATAGGTAATAACGCATAGAAAGCGAGGACATGCACGATAGATGAGGCCAGTAAAACCAAGCCACACTGGCTTGGTACCGAAACGGCCCGTGTCAGTACTAATAATCTAAACTTATCTATCTATCAACAGTTGCAATTTCCTTACTTTTGGGACAAATCTGATTCCTCTAGCAACATTACTTGTATACGTGTGTGCGTGTTGCCAAGATAGTACCTACGCGTAACTTACTCCTACATCCATTTTTTTCTTGCCTCACGCCATAACAGTTTTCTAATACGAGACTATCGTTCTATGCGTTATTATTCTATGGTATATACTCAGAACTATTTACGTAAAAGATAAATATTCGTTAAATATCGCAAAAGCAACAAAAAATAGGTTTTTATGCACAAATGCCTACTTTATTTTTGTTCTAACAAAATGAAAAAATACTTAAGAGGGTTTACGCATTTTGGTTTCCCATACAAACTTCCAAATCGAAATTTTTAAAACCCATTAAGCCAATTTCAATGAAACTTTGCATGCTAAATTAACATACAGAGATCTAAATAGTTTGTTGAAAACATTTTTAAAAAACGTTATTGTGATTTTAAACTTTCTATAGTGGACTTTTATTCGAAATAACTCAGCTGAATAAACCTTTTTTTTAAATGTTTTTCAACAAACTATTTAGATCACGAGGTGCCCGCTAAGGGACTTTCGCAATGCCGGGTCGCCTGTTGGGTGACCAATTAAAAACATCTCGAGCTCCTCCGTGCTTCGGAAGGCACGTTAAGCCGTCGGTCCCGGTTGTTGTTGTAAGGTGACAGTCGTTAAAACCCACCAACCCGCATTCGGTCAGCGTGGTGGGTTATGGCCCAATATCCCCACGTGCTATTGTTCACGTTGGAGGCCTGTGCCCAGCAGTGGGACTTTTATAGGCTGATGATGATGATGATGATTTAGATTGTGATATAGTGAATTACACTATCAGCACGTACTCAATAGTACGTGATAATTAAGGTCTTCCTGATTGACAAGGCGTCCTTCCTCTAGTCACGTATAGATGTGATGTTAATTAGTATTTAAGATGATACACTAGAGGATAAAGATGATTGATTCAACGCAAGACATTGTTTCATTTCGGGTCTCCGTCCCAACGCCATTACATGGCGACCGTGACATGGTGTCACAAGTCCGCGCCGCGAAATCGCTAGTTGAAGTCTACAAAATATCAGGAAAATAGTGCTACACGGGCCTACAAGAAGGACGAAGGAAATAAGAAGAAAAACTGTAAGCCAAAATTGTTTAACTATGGGAAACCCACAATCTAAAGACAATATTATTGTCAGTCAATCACCAACTCAAGCGGCGGCAGCATCAACTCCCTTGGCCGTTGGGATGCAACTTTCAGAGATCTTTTTACTGACCATCGTCGTTGTACTAGCGGGCTATATAGTACTTAGGCTGCTACGTTACTTCAACGCACGACTATTAGAAGAGGTAGAACGCAGAGCGGTTCGACGGGCAATTGGACCAGCACAGAACGTGTAAGCCAGCACGAATTAATATAACTATGCTACCAAGAATCTATGTGTGTGTGTGAGTGATTTTTTTTTTTTCTCTAAAGTGTGTTCATGGCAAACTGTTGCTAGGGTTTTTACTGAAAATTTTATTTTACGACATGGTACTCCCAGGGTTATTGCGACTGACTGTGGAACGGAATTTATTAATTCCACGTTAGAAACAGTATGTAAATTGCTAAATATTGATAAGTTAAATTCAACACCCTATAATCATGAGAGTATAGGTTCGCTAGAAAACTGGCACAAACATCTCGGATGTTACTTGAGAATACAAACACAGAATCAGTCGGCAAATTGGAGTACCTGGATACCATATTGGTGCTTTGCTTATAATAATTCTGTAAATACTAGTACCAAATACTCCCCTTATGAACTAGTTTTTGGGAAAACATGTAACGTACCTAGTAATTTAGTTAGTAAAGTTGATCCCTTATATGTATACGACAATTATCCATCGGAGTTAAAATTTAGATTGCAAAAAGCTCATAATGATGCCAGGAACAACTTATTAATATCAAAACAAAGTAGAAAAACTAATTATGATTTAGATTGTAAGGAAGTACACTACAAAAAAGGTGATCTACTCTTGTATAAGAATGAAAATTATAATAAATTGAATGACTTGTATTTAGGTCCATTTGAAGTTTTAGAAGGCTAGGTACTAATGTAAAAATATTAAAGAATAATAAAGAATATATAGTTCATAAGAATAGGACTAAGATGTTTAGAAAATAAGAGTTTACTTTTCAGGGAAGGGATGCCTAGCCTTTTCAGGGGAGGTGTGATATAGTGAATTACACTATCAGCACGTACTCAATAGTACGTGATAATTAAGGTCTTCCTGATTGACAAGGCGTCCTTCCTCTAGTCACGTATAGATGTGATGTTAATTAGTATTTAAGATGATACACTAGAGGATAAAGATGATTGATTCAACGCAAGACATTGTTTCATTTCGGGTCTCCGTCCCAACGCCATTACAAGATCCCATTATTTTGCTTTAGCATGCAAAGTTTCATTAAAATTGGCTTATTGGTTTTAAAAAAAATCGACTTTGAAGTTTGTATGGGAAACCGAAATCGTCTTAATTCGTCCTAAATAAAGATGGCAACCCTAATAGGTAGGTATGATACGATGTAAACCTTCGTTGGTGAATTCTCTCAATAAATAAATAAATTTTATTTTATTATTTTATTTTACAATTTTTGGAAAACTCACAGCTATATTTTAAAAATAAATTAATGTATGAATACAATAAGGCCAATTACAAGTTTTCACCTATAAACAAAACAAAGTATGTTGATACATTTAGCAAATCGTTGTTAATAATAATATATTTTTTATAATAATATGTTTGTGTTATTATGTTACAATAAAAGTATTATCTATCTATCTATCTTTTTTTAAGAGCCGTGCGTGATGCATAGATCAATACATTTCATGAGCTAAAATACAAAAAAGTCATCATTGTATAATTTTTTGAACCTAGATACGTTGGTGTTGAATAAGTCTAAGTCTATATTTCGACATACGGAGTTGAAAAGCTCAGGCGCCTTGTTAATAAATAATAAAATAAAATCACAAGTCACACCAACGCTTTTGAATAAAATTAGTTTTCAGTTGACGTTCGGCTTGATCGATTGGTAATTTAATGCGAGTTCCAGTTTCGTTGAACCCGCCGCGCCGCGTTATGAACGGAATGCTGTAAACATTATGGTATTATAACTAGAGCTGCTATTCCTTACAGTGAATGTGGATGATGAACACTAAGATCAAAGACTTCTCAGTTTAAGTCTCTCCCGAAACCGAACTGGTGTTAGATTCAGTAGTTTAGATTTCAAATCATCAACCTATAAACGTCCCTCTGGTAGGCACAGAACTTCCCACATGAGCAACATCACTAATGCTAGGTTTACACGGGCTTAGTAACTAATGCTTAGTACTTGTTACTAACACTAAGTCCCAATGTGTAAACATGCTGATTAGTGCTTAGCATTAGTGTTTGTGAATAGTGCAAGTGAATAAAAATCGATCCTAATTACTAAGCGACAAGTCGACTCCCCCACCACGATTTACTAAGCACGTGTTGCTTGCTGGCTGTGTGTAAACAGCCTAGATGCAGCTTAGTGACAAGTTAAACCGGGAAGTGAAAACACGTGTATGTTTGTTTACGTATTTTTTCGTGTTTCGTGCCTGCGGAAAGGTGGAAACCGAAACAGCTATAAAGTTCTTCTACGAATTTAAATCCTACGAATGTTTATGGAACCAAAAATCGGGTTTATATAAAAATAAACTCGTAAAATATGCTGCTTATTAGAAAATCGTTGAAGAAATGAATATTTCTGGTTTCGCTGGCTATTTTAATAATGTTTAAACACAGTGCGCAAAATCAGGCGGCGTCGTTCCATTTCGAATGTCTGGTCACTAATACCACAGAATAAATAATAGTACTAATACCTTCTACTAACTCACAAGACAAGTACTAAGCATTAGCTACTAAGCCCGTGTAAACCTGGCAATAGGGAGGTTGGGCTATAACCTACCACGATGGCCCTATGCGGGTACCAACCCGGGTTTTAACGATTGCTATCATTCGAAAAAAGAACATGCCTTACGTGTTTTCCAAAGCAAGAAGTTTAGTTTTTTTTTGTTAACTTTTTTTTTATTAGTTTTGACGTCATTAGTGGTCTGTAAAAGCTTTGATCGAGTAAACTATTACCGTCTCTTTAATAAACGTTCAGTAAGGCTACTCCAAGTATTAAATCGGTGTTAACAAATTTAACTATTAATAAACATGGAGTAATTAATGAGTACACTAATCCGACTTTACTCTCGGAGTAAAAGTTAAGAGGAAACACTACGTCGACGTGGCATGAAAATTCTCATTCAAAACACAGAAAAACGACGTTTCGTAGTGCCCTGTTTCCTCCTTCAGAACTGGACCAATTTTTATGACTTTTTCAGCATCGGTTAAAAAGGAGATTTTCTGTCTGTATGTTTCATTTATTTACCAACCCTTTGGAACCCTTCAAAATTTAGCAAAATCACTCCGTTTTAAGGCGTCTTCAGAAACTTTAAGTGGCTGGTTTAAAAAAAATCAAACATACAGACATAGAAAATATCTTTCTTTAAGAGAGGCTAAAAAAAAATTGGTCCAGTTCTGAAGGAGGAAACAGGGCACTACGAAACGTCGTTTTTCTATGTTTTGTATGAGAATTTTGCATGCCACTTCGACGTAGTGTTTCCTCTTAAACCTCGGCGGTAACCTAACGTAAGGGTAAGGTAGTGTTATTATGGCCTAGATTAACATTTTGTAGTCTCCCGAGGCCCCCCGCTATAAAGAAAAACTGGTGATAGGTTATGTTAGGTTTAGTTTTTAAAAAAGTTATTAAAATTGATTGTTATATTAAATATTAAAATTATACAAACCGAACATTTGATTAAATGAATATTATATGTTTAGAATAATATACTTTACCATTTTTTGTTTTACGTTCTAAAATTATAACTTTTGAAATTAGATCGTTCGTTGATAATACTTTGTGATTATTATATTAAAACCAAATTTTATCTGAAATTATATTTTTTAATGGTGTGATATTTGTTGTAACATACATTACACACCCGCAAAAACTTTCTTGGCGGTGTCGTCTCCAGTTATAATAGCACAATGTGTATAAATAGCTGCGAGTTTCTTTCTTGTTTATTTCTGTTTTTTACCACACGACCAACTCGAGCTTCGTGGCAAGAGTGCTCGCTATCTTTAATAATGAATCTTTTATATTTATAAACGACGCAAAAAAGCTAGAAAATATTTTATTCGGTGCTTTGCGGTAGCGGCTCATCAATAGAACCCCCATCCCGTCCCTATGGTGTCGTAAAAGGCGACTAACGCACTAAATAATAATTTCAAAAAAACAAAAATTAAAAAAAATCTTCACATATATCCAACAGCATTAGCGCGGCGGTGGGCTCACCACCTGTCACGATGAGCACATGTGCAGTTATCATTTGGTGAAACGTGGACTTTGGCATCAGACTGCTTTTGCAAGCATGTGTTTTAAATGTGATTCGTCATAGTGACTACATTCTGCCTGACGGTAAGCCAGTCCAAAATAACGAGAACGCTCCACACCGTGGAACAAGTACGGTAACAAGCGGACCCATTCATAACGGCCTGTATAAATGCCGTTTCGAATGGTCTTACAATAGGAACGACTTGCCAATTTTTTTGGTACAAGTGCTGATAGTCTGCACAGTATGATGGTGGTTCCTAAGACCAGCACGTGTAGTCCGGGATAGGAAAGGAGAGGGCGGGATTAGTTCAAAAAGTTCTTCGGAACACTCTCCGTTGTAGTTCCGGTAGAAGACACTGTGAGAAGCAATGTCTCTACGCAGCTGGAGGTCCTCAAGAGAGGCTGTAACCTCAGCATCTCCATAACGCGTACCGCTCGCCTTTGCAGTCTATCAAGTGACCGAGGAGGTATTTAACGGAGCCGTCCCATAGCTGATGGGAACAATACTTCATACTCGATCGCACCTGAGTCTTATGAAGAACGTTATGATTACGAGAGTATGAGGGTGGATTCAACCAAACTGGAATAAGACTTACTCCGAGATTAATCGATACAAATTCTGTTTGTCTGTCTGTTTTTCCTGAACGCTACAACTTGGGCGTCTTTAAGGCTAGAGTAAACAGGCATATACTGACTGCGCGTGCTCCATCTCCGTCCTCATTATCACTTTCCAACAGGTGAAATCGGGGACAAACGAGCAATCAGTCTCCAATAAAAAATTAAATAAAAAATCGGAGCTTAATCTGGGTATAAGACCTTATTCCAGTTTGGTCGAATCCACCCTAAGTGAAGCAAAGGATGTGTGTCAGGATGGTAATAAATAAAAAGCGGGGGTCTCTGCCTACCCCTCCGGGAAGCGGGCGTGATGTAGGGTTACCATCCGCCCAGATTAGTCGGGACATGTCCGGACTTTTAGACTTTAGTCCGGACTTTGTCCGGATTTTGGAATATGAGTAACAAAACTAATATCAATTAAGTGTTTAATCTTTAGTAACTTCTCATTTATTGTATTCTGAGGTTTAAGCGAGCACTACACATTGAAATGAAACACTTTTTTTACGAATTAACTCGCGTTTAGTTAACTATTTATTTAGTTTTTTATATTATCCTGACGTTTCGAACCTTTTACAGGGTCCGTGGTCACAGAGAGACTCCCTAAATTTAAATTAAACGCGAGTTAATCCGTAAAAAAGTGTTTTATCTAAAAATAAAAATAATAAAAGTGAGTATCTTTCCATTTTGTGACTAAAAAGTCCGGTCTTTTATCGAAATGTCAGGCTATTTGTCAGGACTTTTCAAATTCCTCAATGGTAACCCTGGATGTGTGTATGTACTATGTATGTATGTAATTTTGTAATTCAATTCAGACTGGCCAATACCCATTAATTGTAGCGATGAATAGATTTTAATTATAGAGGCCTTTGCCCAGCAGTGGGACAGTATACAGGCTGTGCTATATTTGTTTAATTCAAATAATATTTTATAGTACCTATAGCCTTTGCTCGGGATACCTTTCGTTGACATTATGTATTTAATAAATTTATGCATAACTATTTATTTGCATAATGTTTATAGGCATAGTGTATAGTCGCATAATATTATTCGTCATAAAGGTTAATAGGTATAAATGAATAAAAAATTGTTAAAGATTTTCATGCAAATTTTAAATAATTACTTACATGCATCTGTAAAGGTATGTAATGTACTATTCTATTTTCTATATTATATTTATCCTTAATATGTGGTGCCAAAGCAGGTTTAGGTGCGGCGGTGGTGGCCCTTGGGCCACCCGTATGTCGCCTTTTAATTTTAGTATTTTCCATTTTTAACTACAATACAATTTATTTAACCACCCACCAACCCGCATTAGGCCAGCGTGGGGGGTTATGGGCCAATATCCCCACGTGCTATTGTTCATGTGGGAGACCTGTGCCCAGCAGTGGGACGTTTATAGGCTGATGATGATATGATGATGACACTTTATTTACAATATAAAATGCAACTTAGTAATAATATACGTAATAACTGACATAAAACATGATGATTCAATTTCTTTAAAACAATTCATACATTCTACCCTACCTACAATGTAATACGCCTACAAATTTTATTAGAGCAATGTTTATGTAATAATTGATTGTCTAATATATCAGGAGTTGCTTATTCTGTTTTTAAATTATGGTTGTGAATTTTATGCTGAAACATGATTATGGTAATTGTATTTATGATTAAAACAATTATGCTAAATTTGTTATGGCTAATATTATTATACTTTATTATCATTAGTATAGGCCATAGGCAAAGCCATTTTATGGTTTAAATTTTTATGCAAATGGATAGTGAACGTTTGAGATCAAGTCATTGGTCAAACCATGCTTCCCAATAAGCTGGTTGGTGATCTGGATCAAGTGATCACTGACCCAGAGGTTATGCTTTAATGAATCGGAATCTGCTAAATATGGACGTTCAGTCACCAATGAACTTACGCAAATAGCAAAAAAGAAATAGTACATAGGTCTTCTTGTTTTATCTAATATTATTGACATAGGTAGGTACATGATTCTTTTACACACATTATTAGGCGAAAACCACAACTATTCAGTAAATTATTTAGCTAAATTTACTCTCATTTTATTCTGCAAGATTGCTCATCGCTTTATTTAACTTACTTAGTTTACAGTAGTCTTTAATTATTTTTACAAGAGAATGCCAGAAGAAAGGTCGCTTACAGAGAATAAAGGTTTTTACTTCTTATTGACGACTTCCGTGGTCGAGTAGTTTCCTCGCTGCGCGCTATCTCTGAGGTTCCGGCTTTAACTCCCGGTCGGGTCTGTTTAGATGGGTCTGTGTATTTTCTATGTTTAACACGTATGAATTTTCAAAATAATATATTTCTTAAGTAATGTTTATCCATTGCTAGTGGAGTACCTATTATGAGTTACTTAGTTTTAGTAATTGATGTTCCCTACAGCAAGCTATGCAGCTAAATATTTACATTCATAATTAAACGTAAATTGCAAATAGGGAACATAATATTATTGTTAATACATCCAATTACATTCTATACACAACGCAATTGAATACATCTTGATCTGAAAATACCAGAAAATATTCGGTGTATCTCCCATTTAACAGAGAAAAAAAAGACTTTACTTCTTTACCTGTGAGAACACCAAAAAGGAGGTCGGTATAGCTGCTAGTCCACAGAGAAGGTAGAACAACACGACATGCCAGTTTCCCGCCTTGGTAGCCAGAAGAGTAGCCTCATCCAGCTCTTTGGTCCACGAAGACATATTATTAACTTAGTAATAGAAGTGCTAAAGTTTTTCTTGCAATCATAGTTTTCATTTTTTTTAACTACTCTAGAAATCGTCACATTTTGTTTTTCATTGTCACAGAAACACTTGACTGTCACATCACTATCGCATTGTTTGTTTTCGCACTTAAATATTATAACGGTCACTTAAAACAAATTATTATATTATCGCTCAATTTATTTACTCTAAATATTGGTTATCACCAATTTTCCTCATATTTATTAACAAATTATCAAGGTGAAGCTCATTATTCATAAAAACTAAATCTAATCCAAATATCGATATCACTTTAACACTTCATATATTCAAATTACGACTCTAACACGAAGAAAATTAGCACTAAAACGTGTGCAAACATTCCAATACGAACGTACGTCCGCTACCTTCTACCGTTACGACGTACTAAAGGTATCAAAACTCCTTGCTCATACGCATACGTTATGATAAAAAGCCGGCCGTATTAAAGAGTGCTTGACTATTGAACCTTGTGGAAGACTAAAGTGTGTTTTGCAATCGGTCAGGTTGCAATGAAAGAGCAGTCAAGGGAACTCCTGCGTCTACTCGCATCAATATCACTTGCGCGACAGGTTCGATCGGACCTTTTTAAGAAGAAGGTC
Organism: Scoparia ambigualis; assembly: GCA_963921215.1. Lineage (NCBI taxonomy): Eukaryota > Metazoa > Arthropoda > Insecta > Lepidoptera > Crambidae > Scoparia > Scoparia ambigualis. The sequence goes on along the minus strand of OY992514.1, from coordinate 2,821,852 downwards.
AAAAGACGGCTTTTCTGGCGGCAATCGTTAGTCCGCATCAATATTATATTATCTTGTTTGGACAACGATAATTTAGTAATTATCGTACGATGTACGGTAATCCGTACACTAAACTAAAAGTCATTTGGTCGTTTTTAATTTATTGATGCAATGTTGCACATCGTGAAATCTCTACATTTTGGTTGGTCTATCGTTATGTATTACGAAAATAGAATTGTAGATGAAAACTTGAGACTCTTTTTTACGGTTTACTTAATTAATAATCATCTAATCCACAAAACTGTTTTTGAGAGGGCAAACGTATCTTAATTTCCACGAAAACTAGATAGTTTTTGTATAATTTGCTTAGCTAACATAAATGTTGCTTAATTTGTAATGGATATCAATTCTCACGTTTTTAACGCTATCTCAATTTTAATGGGATTAACCGTTTTCTAGTTTATCTACGGCATTACCAATGTACAAAGATACACACAACACCTTACTTTACTAGTTACCACGCGCTGGGCCAATTGGTATCGACTGCCATATATTTTTTTTAATGAAACTGGGCAAGCAATTGACCACCACCTGCTTGGTGAGCAGGATGTAGTCTAGGGTGTTACATGCTTAGCCGGAAGATGTCTATTCCATCTTATTTTTTATATTATTTTAAATTGTTTAGAGGCTTTTACCTATTAATTATAGGTATGTCAGCCCCATCGTATCCTAACCTTTACAAATAACAAAAAAAAATAAGGAATCATTGTTTTAAATAATACAAAATAAGGTCTTTGAACTCCGCCGATTGCGGGTCTGCTAGTATAGATTGAAATAATCCTACCGCAAATCTATTTACGTTATATTTCCGCATCAACGACTCCATATCCCTACTGTATTTAGAACAATCTAATAGCATATGCTGGACATCGTCAACAGTACCACAGATAGGCGTATCCAATTGTTTCATAAGGAAACCGTATTTTTTAGATGGGTAATGTCCTGAACGAAGTCTGAGAGCTGTTACTATGAATTGTCTATTAGAATAACAAAGAAGATCAATGCCTTATCGAACCTCCCGAAGCACGGTGTTTCGAAGTATTTTAATTTGGTCACCCATGCGGCAAGTCATTGCGAAAGTTGCTTAACTCAAACCGAGCGTGCCAACCACCGCTTCATATTGCTTCCCTGCTGCAAGTCAGGTAACAACAGATATACCGATGGATGGCCCCGTAGAATAACGTCATATCTGCGAGATATTGTTTGGCAGATATGACATTATTCTTCGGGATCGTTGTTAAGTAAATATCAAAAACTGAAACAAAAGATGCAGAATGAACGCGCAAGTCGATATCGAGGCATAGCATTATTTCATTTTATTCACTTACAATTATTAATATCATGCATAATCATGCTATTTATTTATTAATAAGTTATTTTTCAATGTCATGTGTAGTTTGCCAATGTATATTTATTAATTCCCAAATATAACCTGTATTAAAACGACAAAAACAATGTCGCATAACAGCATTGTGCTGAATAAAAAACTACTTTAGTAGACTTATAAATCAATACACAGCGGAATAACTAATTAGCTAGATCGTCAATACAGATAGGTAATACTGTGATAAACAGGTATACGCATTTACATTTGATAATATGAGATATCAACCACCCACCGTTTTCGTTTGAATGTAAACTTATATCAGCTATTGAAACTTTGATTTGATAAGTGTGATTAGATAACGTTGGACCTAAATCACACTCCACGTGCCCAAATCCGTTAGGGCCAGACAGGCTCGTACCGAAAACAATATTTGAAATCTATTAAAGTAATTATCTCATTTTTTAATATTTAATAATGCCATGAACTACTCACGTCACTAACATTTTATTATTATATCTTATTGAATGGCAATTGCGTGAAGCATTAAGCTAATTTCAAGTGTTTTATTTTTTCAAATGTATTTAGTATTGTACGGTAGATAGAAATAAAATGGAGTCTTACATCACAACACGTGTTGTTGCTAAAAGAACATGAGAGAAACTCCCGTCACTAACACGCCCGACTTACTAAACCATATGACATTTTAAATTATTTATATGTAATAAAAAGTTCGATAACTCATGTTGTAATGCGTTTAATTACTGGACAAGTTATTAAAAACACAAAGTGAAACTGAAATTAACTAACAACATTGCATAACTGTTGATACTGTTTTATCTCTTTTTCAAGAACTTGTTACACAGTCTAAGAAATAAAGAATTATAGCTGTATCTAATGAATGAAGTCATAACTCATTTTATATCAATGCATCCATAAATGTTAAGTAGAATTACATTTATGAATTGCATAACGTAAATGTAGGAGGTATCACTGTAGTTTATAAAAATAAAAAATAATATTTGGTAGGATAACCATTGTTTGCAATTACCGCATTGCATCGACGAGGCATCGAGGCTATTGAGAGAGCTTTTAGAGTTTGGCAATTTGCAATAGAAATGGCGTTCCACGATTCCACAAACGCATCGTAAAGCTCGTTTAGATTACTCGTTCGTTCTCGTAGCTCGTTCTTTTATCGGATACGCTCCTCTTCACTTCACGCTACAAAATTTCAATGGGTTTGAGATCTGGGCTATTTGCAGGCCAGTCTAGCATCGAAACTGATTGTTCCCTAAGAATTTTTTAACAGAATGGGCAGTGTGTTTGGGGTCATTATCATGTTGAATTATCCAGGTCACTGGTAACGTCTCCTCAGCGTAAGTAAGCATTGTTTCTTCCAAAATGTTCTTGTATTTAAATTGATCTAGATTACCTTTAATTTTTTTCATGAGGACCACACCATATCAGACAAACATCCCCAAACTTTAATGTTTCCTCTTCCATGCTTTACTTGGTTTGCAGGACGTCGCACATACAGTTTACCATCAGAACTCAGTCTCTTTATGTTTGACTCATCAGAAAATTATAATACATTTTTCCATTTATTTTCCGTCCAGCTGCCATACTTTCGAGCGAAATCCAGTCTCGCTCGTCGGTGCTGCCTGTTGACAAGCTGTACTTTCCGTGCGATTCTTCTAAATAATTTTGCATCATTTAATCGTCTACGAATTGTACATGCGGATACTCCATGCCTGCTGCCAAAACTTCCCTTCTTATCGTTTCTGGGCCCCTTTGCTGCCTGAACAATCATAGAATCCTCTCGAGATGTCGTTTTCCGAGATATCTTAGGTTTTCGAGATACATCATTGGTAGAGTGAAATTTCTTTAAGTGATTGACCACGTTTAAAACTTAAGTTTTTGAAAACATTTTTTATGATCATCAGCAATCTTTTTGGAAGATTATTCACGTTCATAAAGTGCAATTATAATTTTTCTTGTCAAAGAATCGCAACTTTTTTGCTTTCCCATGTTTTGTAATAAATAATATTAAATATTTAACAACTTGTAATTGTAGACTTGAAAAAATGACGCCAAAACACTCTCGAATTAATTTTTTTTTAGAATTTAGAACTATTTTAAAACGAAATGATATTGCGTTCCTAATTATTTGTCGATGCGGCCAGTTTGCAAAAACACGTCTTGTTTGTTTGTTGTCTTGAAACATGATAAAAGTTTATTTGATTTGTATAAAATATTCTGAGTTGGAACTTTAGTCATAATAGTACATTTTTACGTTGTTAAAAGTAATTGTTAACAAATCAGTGCAAAGTTCTTTAAACTAGATTTCATAAAATTGAATTTAATACTACCTGTTCCTAATTATATGAACACAACTGTATATAATCACAACTATTATCCCCGAATTAAAATAGCTTTAGAAAGAAATCAGTCACTGAGAACAGGTATAAGAGGCGCAGAGAGTTGACAAACATAGGCTATTTAAAAGATAGTAGTGGCGTGAAACAAGGTGACAGGAACATGATACTTCGAATGGCGTCTAACTTCTATAAATCGCTTTACTCTAACGAGTGCAATCCACTTCCCCAACAGGGTACTGATGCTTACTCATGCTCCGAAAATATTTTGCCAATCACCGGATGCGAGGTCCATCGAGCGTTTGTGAGCATGAGTTACAGTAAAAGTCCGGGTGAAAATGATATTACCACCGAGGCGCTCAAAGTTGGGGAACCGGCTCTTTTACCGAAAATAACAAATTTATTTAACTCCATATTAGTAACTGGCATTTTTACCATTATTCTGCTACATAAAAGAGGGATAAATCAGATTTAGCTAATTATAGACCCATAAGCCTTGTATCCCATCTTTACAAGGCTTTTATCAAGGTAATTGAGAGTAGGGTTTCCGCTAAACTGGATCAACACCAACCAACCAACCACCAACCTAGCAGACTAGGCCGGCTTCCGACGTGGCCTCCTTCACACTCTGAACCAAGTCATAGAAAAATATTATGAATTCAATTTGCCTCTCTATTTGGCATTCATAGACTACTTCAAGGCGTTCGACAGTCTTAATCACAACTCAATATTTGAAGCACTTTATAATCAGGAAATAGATACTACATGCATCTGTTGCAAAAAGTTTACAGTAATAGTACAGCAGCCATTAAATTGCATGCATCCGGACCATCCTTCCCTATTCAAAAAGGAGTGAAGCATGGAGAGCCGCTGTCTCCTAAACTCTTCACGGCCACCCTGGAAGAGGTCTTTAAAACTCTGGCAGCTAACTGGGAAGATAAGGGTATCGTCGTTGGTGAGAAGAGGTTAACAAACCTCCGATTCGCTGACGACATAGTGCTTTTCTCTTCATCAGCAACAGAACTCAGTACCATGATCAACGAACTGAACACGGCAAGCCTTAGGGGCGGCTTAAGTATGAACATGTCGAAGACCAAGCTTATGACAAACAGCACGAAGCGTTGATTGTGAATGTTCGTGAGTATCTTTATTTGAGCCAATTAATCTCTTTCCAGGCGAGACAATAAAAAGAAGTTGCTCGACGCACCGAAAACGCCTGGAGGGGCTATTGGTCCATGAAAAACCTTATGAAGGGTAACCTCCTCCCACTAACCCTTAAAAGGAGACATAAACATTATTATGCGTTCTCCCTGTCCTCACCTACGGTGCTCAGACTTGGTCCTTGACGGAACATCAGAAGCATGGACTCAGGGTTTGCCAGCGAGCAATAGAGCGCAGTATTCTTGGAGTTAAGCTATCAGACCGCATCAGAAATAGCACACTGCGTTCCAAAACCAAAATAAAGCTGCCAGCTTGAAGTAGAGCTGGGCTGGACACGTCTGCCGCATGTCGGACGAGAACTAAACTCACCACTGAGTGGAGTCCACGCAATGTTAGACGACGTCCCGGCAGGCCCAGAAGGAGATGGCGGGACGAGCTCGAGTATTTTTCTGCGCTCGAGTCTTTTTGTGAGATCTAGTCTTTTGTTGTTTCTCTAGTTATTTGATGTTTTAAAATTAGCATCTTTATACAAAACAATGAAAGCAATGATTGTTCACCCTCGCTACGCTCGGGCGCCGAACCCCGTCTCGGACCTAGGTAAGCTACTTTCACCAATAGGGTAACAATGTACTATTTTTAAACTTAAGCTATTCTAGAAACCTTGAGTTCATTTTTATGTGTTTATGTGTTCATTATTAGTTCCCCCGAAAATAAAAAACAAATATTCAGAAGACGCTACGGGACTTTTTAAGTACTGTGGTGTTCTACCTATACATACTAAAGTCAAATGTGTCCTGCTTCTTGAACAGTATTTTAACGAAGACATTAAAATTCCAGTAAAACATATAAAAACAACTAGAAGCATTACTAATAAAAAACTATTAACTCCAAAATGTCATAACGAATATGGTAAAAGAACATCAAAATATTTAATACCTCACCTTATTAATAAATTGCCTAATGATATTAAAGATAAAATAAACGAACAAAATATTAAAAAACTTATCAAAACCACTATGTTACAACATTGTAGCATAGTTAAAAGTTTGAAGCGCCAGTTTTAACGGAGCATCCTGTGCGCGTTAGCACGCACACGTAAGTTGTTTCTGTATACACGCGCGCACGCAGTGACGCTGTGCAACGCCGGCCGTCATTTCTGCATCGCTGAGCGCGTTCGCTTTACAAATGTATTACCTTTTATCTTCTGTTACCTTCATATTATTGTTATATTTCTAAATCAGTTACTTATTATTTACTTAATATATATAGCGTAAACAAATTTAATATTATATTGAGAACTTAGTATCTAGACAAACCTAACATAGGCTTTAAGATACTACTAACCAATATTGTAATTATATTTTTGTTAATAAATAAATAAATAAATAAAAAATAAAAATTTTTAGTGGTTTGTACAACTGTTTTCATGGTGTCGCCATCTCTGAGGTCCCGGGTTCGATCCCCGGTCGGATCAGTCGGTCAGATCAAATTGTCTCGGGTCTGGGTGTTTTCTATGTATCATAAGTATGTATTTAAGTATTTTAAGTATGTTTATCCGTTGTCTATAGTAACGAGTTTCTTCGAAGCTTCTCTTGGGCTAGATAATTGGTGTGAGTGTAGAAAAGTTTTATTTTATTATTCTCTTACTTAAATATACATGTAAAGAATTTTTTTTACAATATTTTATATAAAACATATTATTTACAATATAAAATATTATAAAAAACTTAACCTAGGTTGCCACCGGCAGCAGGGAAAGACCCAAGCTATCGGTGGTTAGGACTGCAGAATGAGGAACCGCTTGACAATACGTGCCGTGTCAAGGAGTACTGCCTTTTGCATCTGACCCTTTTCTTTGTTTTAGTCGGAGAAAATGCTTCTCTGCACTGGCCTCGAGAGGAACGTGAGAAACCCCATGCACTGTCCAGGGCTGGAACCCATATGTCCCCACCCGCCCCCCTAAGGGAAACGGGTGAGTAAGGACATACGGGCCCGACCTGGTAAAAGGACCGACACCTTCCTTCATAAGCGCGACGCGGCGCCGCGGTACCATACGACGATGCCCCGCGAAAGACCCAACCTTTCAGCTTTTATTATTATTATTATTGCATATTGAGCACAATGCAGTGGTTACTTGTTGTGCAGTGGACTGCTTCTCTGCGGTCCTCATCGCCTAGTCTCTGACTTACCCTATGGGGATAATAGACTTGAGTATGTATGTATGAACCGTTTGACGCATGCGCAGCGGGGCGCAGCGGCCTCTAGCGGGGTGGTCAAGCGTGAGCCATATACGCACAGCTTCAAGTCACATTTCTACGTATCAGTTACATGAATACGCAAATACCGATATCTAAGTAACTGATACACCACTCACTCGTAGAAATTTTCTGACACAGAGATTGGCGCAACTGTCAACGTCGAATTTGACAGAATCGAGCATAGACTATGCGATGTTTTGCGATCACGATGCATGAAATGTACCACAGTACCGAAAAAATCGACCTTGTTCATACTAAAGTAGTCTGTAAGTCTATGAAAACACGGTACAAAGTCAAGTGTGTTTTTGTAGGTGCGGTCTCATGCGACCGCTTGGTGTTTGAGGGGTTAAGATTTTATTTAACCGTGTCGCGCAGCGGTGGAAGAATACTACCATCCCCTGTCTTCCCTTGGGTGTCGTAAAAGGCGACTAACAAACTAAAGATTGCACATACTTCAAAAAGCATAGCGCTAAGCACATGTGCAATCGCTATTTGGTGAAAACTGAAGTATGGTAGAGTACTGCTTCTGCTGTCCTCATTGCCTGTCTCTGACTAAAAATTTGGAGACAATTTAGTCGTGATTATACGTGGTAGGTAGGTCCACATGCCTGTCTGTTTCAATCATGCGGCGCACAGCATCGATGTTTTTGTTGCTCACAGCGGTGGACGGGCGACCATCGCGAGATTCGTCACTGAGATTGACACGACCGCGCTTGAATTCTGCAAACCAGCTATAAATAGTCTTCTTGCATGGTGCTTCGTGCAAAGCAGATTGAAGCCGAGCGATGCTCTGTTGAGCTGTCAAATTACACTTAAAATCGTAGAAAATCATGCTACGAAAGTTTTCCCGAGTTAAAATGTACACACGCAATTTTTAAAATGACGCCACAGTGTAAAAGCAATTGACAGTCAGATGAAACAAACTGCATTCTACAGCCAAAGAGTTGCATTTTCAAATGTTGTAATAACTTTTTAAATATTGTTTATGTAAGTGGCCAGTCCGGAAACTTTTAGTGTGACCTATTGTATGTATGGACGTACGTATAATATTTAAGTGAGGTATACTGTCCGGGCCCCCAGCTGGGTAATCATCCTTTGCAATAAGGAATCGAGTCATCGCCACTTGATGTCAACGGGTATTGGCTTAGTCACTTTCCCTGCAATCCCTTATAAGATGTAAATTTTAAGAGTTTTCTTTTAGACACTGTTGCTATAAAAATATAAAGTAAAAAACGTTGAAAAAATTCGACATTTCTAAACAATACCTCGGTGGCGGAGTGGACCACGCAGCCGCCCAGGTTGCGGAGGACGTGGGTGGGTTTGATTCCCACCTGAGGTAGATAGATAGATACATACAACGCTCTATTGCACACACAAAAATAAAGAAAACATACACAAAGTGTAAGCATTTTAAAATAGCTAATGTGGTCAAAGGCGGTCTTATCGCTTAAAGTGATCTCGTCCAGACAACCTTTGAGGTATAGGACAACAGAAAAAGAACGACAAGCAGTACACCAGAACAAGCAAATATGAGATAAAAATAAAAAATAAAAACAGAATTCAAATACTTAATATTTAAAAAATTAATTAAAAAACATTCAATACTGATACCTAGGTACCTATATTATAAAAATATTTAGATACTTAAATAAATATTTATATACATAAATATATATATACATATATTATACTAGTAATATAATAAAATACTGAGGTATTAATTTTTTTAACGTTATAAGATAAATTATTGTTATTGTTATTTGCCCGATAGTTTTATATCGCAAACGGTGGTGTAGTCTCCTATCACTAGAAAAGCAAACTTATGTGAAACCAATAATCTAGGCCAATGTGATTTGTATTCTGTATTTTTTTCCGGAGTACTTAACTAAATTAATAAATTGAAATAACAAGTATTTGATTTTCAATGTGACCTATTGGAAAAAAAATATTGAAGTGTCTTCGGAGCAAAAATCTTCTTGAGATTTATTTACTTACGTCTTTAGTCACGGTCGATTGCTTTGTTTGTGCAAAAGCCAAATATTAATTTGGAATTCTGTAAATTCCAGTAGTTTATAAACATAATAAGTAAATGGTGTGTGTCCTGTTAAATACATTTTATAAATATACAGGGGGTCCGATAAATTGCACTTCCGACTGACATCTTTGAAGATCAGGGGCACTACTGTCAACACTTAAAACATACATAATATACAATTAGTCATATAATCACAACTATTTATCCCCGAAGGGTTAGTCAGAGACTAGGCAATGAGGACCGCAAAAGCAGTCCTCTGCCATAGTCGACTTTTCACCAAATTGCCACTGCATGTGTGCTCAGCGTGACAGGTGGTGAGCCCATCGCCGCTCTATGCTTTTGGTAGAATGTGCAGTCTTTAGTCCGTTAGTCGCCTTTTACGACACCCAAGGGAAGAGAGTATTTTATTTAGTGTTTTTTCACCGCCACGCTTCACGGTTACAATTACTTATCAATTAAGTCTTCTTAAATTTCAACCGCCTCTGTGGTCTAGTATCTAAGCCACCGGTTTCAGACCCAGAGGTCCCGGGTTCCATTCCCAGCGGGGAGTACATCTTTGTGTGCTCGGTTCGGTTGGTGGTAGGGCTGTTAAGTCCGCCTGGCTAGCTACCACTATCTTATCTAAGTATGTCACCACAACGATGTTTATAGCATTGTTGTGTTCCGACAGTTTGAGATAAGATAGCCAGTTCCTCAGTGGTTGAGGATTGCGGGTGAAGCGCGCTTCTACCTCCTTGTAGAATAAAAAAAAAATATTTTTTTAAGACGCTTCGTTCGTTGGTGTAGTGCTAATGCGCTTGGCATAGGGTATTTTGGATTTCTCGATGCATTATCCCTGGTTTGTGATCACCGAAACACATTTAGCAAGCGTGGCGAATCAACTGTTCTTTGGGTTGAGGTTTTCGAGCTCATACCACCATCACCCTTTTACCACCGATCCTCCAGACTCCAGACGTACTGAAGGATATCATCCCCACCTAGTAGAAGTCCCACTATGTCGCACTAAACGCTTCATGTCATCATTTTTGTTGCGCACTGGCAAGGAGTGGAATTCTCTGCCATCGTCTGTGTTCCCAAAAACTTATAACCTAAATGCCTTCAAGGCGAGAGTTAATAGGCATCTTCTGGGGCAGTCTTAATAAGCATTATAAAAAAAATTTGTAGCGATCACTTGTTTTATCAGTCAGCCTTTGCACAGTGGGACAGTGTTGGCTTAACTAATTGTGTCTTCATTAATGTGGCATTGCGAATGTTGCTTATCATTCACGATTGCGACCGCTCTAACAAGCTTGTCTCAAGTGTTTGTACATAGCATCAGATATAATATACTAGAATAATTATACACGTGGCCAATGTTTTTTGTCCATGTATTAATTACACACAATTGAAAGCGAGAATTGGTAAAGATTAATTAATGTTTTCATTGTAAAACAGAGCATGTGACCGAATTTGGAACAAACTTTATTTGGTGACAGGCTTTGTTTAATCTTTTTTTTTTTCTACAACGGTTAAGCGCTTGGCCTTCATCTCACCTGATGGTAAGTGACGATAAGGCCGAAGGTGGAAGCGCGCTCCACCCGGAATCCTCAACCACTGAGCAACTGGCTATCTTAACTCAAACTGTCGGAACACAACAATGACTATAAACATCGTTGTTATAGTGACAGACTTAGATAAGATGGTAGTAGCTAGCCAGGCGGACTTAACAGCCCTACCACCAACCAAACCGAGCACTCAAAGATGTACCCCCCGCTAGGAATCGAATCCGGGACCTCTGGGCACAGTATAAATATAACCTTTATGCTGTGCTCTGGTTCTGAAACTGGTGGCTTAGCCAATAGACCACAGAGGCGGTTAAATACGGTTAAATGCGGAATGCGGATCTGGGCAGCTATACGTTTTTTTATAAATTATACTAGGCAAGCATTTGACCACCAACCGGCTTGCTGAGCAAGATGTGGTCTAAGATGTTGCATGCTTACCCAGGAGATGCCTATTCACTCTTGCCTTGAAAAGACCAAGGTTGTAGTGATCGGGAAACACATGAGCAGGCAGCGCGTTCCATTCTTTGGTGGTTCGCCTAGGAAGCGAACGAACGAACTAGTCAAGTCGGGATTTTAAAACTTTTCGAGTAAAAAAGCAGGATTCTTTCTTCGAAAGCGGGACAATTTAAACAAAAAATATTAAATCAGAAGTTCTTAAATATTTGCCTTTCTATTTGAGTTGTAAATTACGTTTAAAATATAAATAAAATGTAATTCGCAAAAAGAGAGGCAAACAAGTTTGCCTTCTCAGCTGCAGTGAGAGCAAGTGAACCGTCAGGCGTAGTGACTTAGTCCGGAGGGTTTCTTCTGTTCCACTAAAGGATTATTGCTACTCATTTGGCACCACCCATGAGGCACTTGTGGGGTCTCAAAGGTAAACCCACGGAAGCGAGTAGCGTTGCTCCCCAAAATACGCTACGTCTAACATACATACACTGCATACACAAACAATCACGACAATTACCTCCAAAGGTTTAGTCAGAGACTAGGCAATAAGGATCGCATAAGCAGTCTTCTGCCACAGTCCACGTTTCGCCACATTACAACTGCACATGTGCTCAGCGTGAGAGGTGGTGAGCCCATCGCCGCTCTATGCTGTTGGATGTATGTGCAGTCTTTAGTCCGTTAGTCGCATTTTACGACACCCAAGGGAAGAGAGGGCTTAGAGTATCTTTTAGTGAGCTCTTATATTTCTACTGACAATAAAGAAGCAAGAATTATTATTACTAGTTACGATATCACACCCCATATTACCTAACACTATTACAGGCTAAGTTGGTCCGCAGGCCCCATCAATTTGTCTCGAAGATACTAAATCATCCTTTGCCTTACGGATATTGGCCGATTTATGGCTTGCTGTGTAGCTATCGGAGTTGTTAGTAGGTCAACAGCGAATGTTTGTCTGATCACAGGTACTGTGTGATATATTATAGTATTTATAGTGTAGAGGCCCGCATTATGCCGGCTAGGGTTATGTATGCCCAATCTCCACATGTACATGTGGGAAAGCCGGTGCCCAGCAGTGGGACGTTTATACAGCGTGTTAGTTAACACGAGGGACATATTATTTAATCCTATGGTAGTTTATGCCTGGGTAAACATAAACAAACAAAAAAATACTACTCGATGCATCACATCACACTATCACACTAATATTATAAAGGCGAAAGTTTGTGAGTGTGTATGTTTGTTACTCTTTCACGTAAAAACTACTAAATGGATTTGGATGAAATGCGGCACACAGATAGTTTATAGCCTGGATTAACACATAGGATACTTTTTATCCCGATATTCCCACGGGAACGGGAACCACGCGGGTGAAACCGCAATCGGCCGCTAGTATAAAATAATTCAGAAAATCGATGTTAAAATTTCATAAAATTTGCCGTAATGTTTGGACACCCTAGTGCTTTCGACTCATTTACGCGTATGGTATTGAATAAGTATCTGTCGTGGCTGGTGTGACCCATTTTTCCTTCATACTTGATCATATTTGATCTTTTCCCGCGCTTATAGTGTATACGCTAACATTAACGCTAAATTAAAGAATCGGATCGGGCGGGAATCAACTACCTAATGTCCTCCCTTATGTACCTCGGTTTAACTAACGCGCTGTATACGACGCAGTAGCTTGCGTGTTGTAATCTTTTAAATCCTTTAAGGGTAAACGGTTGGCATTAATTTCACCAGCGGGTCTATCGGCTAAAAAATATGGATATGGAGATGGGCTCCATTTGACATTTGAAGCCCATATATTGTCCTTATATGGGCATATTATGGGCTTCAAATGAAGCCCATGTCCTTTCATATTTTTTAGCCGATAGGGTAGCTGATATAAAGCCGACGGTGAATGCGCGCTTCGGAATCCTCAACCACTGAGGCTTTCGTCTTGACGCTGCGGTTTGGCAGTATCATCATCATTATCATCAGCCAGAAGACGTCCACTGCTGGACAAAGGCCTCCCCCAAGGATCTCCACCACGACCGGTCCTGTGCTGCTTGCATCCAGCGGCTACCCACGACCCTCACCAGATCGTCGGATCACCTTGTTGGAGGCCTGCCCACACTGCGTTGGCAGTATAGACCTATATTAATAAAAATCAATTGTAACCGTGTCCCGTAGCGGTGAAAGAATACTACCACCCCCTCTCTTCCCTTGGGTGTCGTAAAAGGCGACTAACAGACAGAGCGGCGATGGGTTCACCACTGTCACGCTGAGCACATGTGCAGTCACTATTTAGTGAAGTGGACTATGGTAGAGGACTGCTTTTGCGGTCCTCATTGCCTAATCTCTGACTAACCCTTCGGGGATAATAGTCGTGATTTTGTATGTAAAAATCAATTGCCACAAATGTTTGTACGCGCATCAATTCAGAACGGCTGCACCTATCTGGATAATTCTTTTTTTTGTTGTCAGATGTCGCGAACAGGCAACTAGTTTAAAAAAACTATATGTTTTCTAGATCCTCGGTTAAATTCGTGGCCTTATCAAGTGGTCATTACGATATTTGTTGAAAAAAAACTACAAAGGGTCATACTTGTAACGGTAATGTAACACTTATTATAGGTACTGTAATAATATTTTAAAATTTGATCGTACTGTTATTCAAATAGCAAAACCACAGGTGCTCGCTACAAAACAACGGACAGGGGCCAGCCAAGGTGCGTACGTATGCACATTGGCGTCTGGCGATCTAAAACTCAGATAACATCGTACTGGCAGCAGAAAATGATCGAAACGTACTTATTGATCAAAAAATCTAAATATTAACGACCGCTAAACGTTTCTTAGATGACATTGGCGAACTCCCATACAAACTTTTGTCAACTCTTTTTATAAGCGTCTATAAATGAAAAAAATATGATGGTAAAGTTTGTAATCCTGAACAACATGGTCTTAGTTTTAGTAAGTCTACAATTAAAGATATTCCAATTCAAAATTTTGGTGGCTATGTCTATCATATTTGGATAAAACAAGTAAGTACCTACTTACCTACTTACCTAGTTGTGTTATCCTTTCAAGATCACTAGTTAGTAATTTACTACGTGTCTTTTAAACTTGTTTTTATTTCGAGACTTAGACAGGTTTTTCCTATGGTTTCAAAAATCTTACGAATTTATTTCATCCGTAGTAGACGGTAAAGAATTCATTCAATGATTTCGCCATTGTCCTTTACCTACCTGTTACCTAAGATTTCACATCCATAGATGTCAATTCTTAAGAAATATTATTTTTAAGTAAGGTTTATATAATTAAGGGAAAGAAGACCTTTGCTCTGCAGTGGGGCATAAGTTTAATAATATTATTATTATTAATACATTCATAAAATATCTGCAAAGGTCTAGTCGAAGACTAGGCTATAAGGACTGCAGAAACAGTCCACTGCCACAGTCCACTTTACACTAAATATCAACTGCCCATGTGCAGTATTTAGTCCGTTAGTCGCTTTTACGACAACCAAGCAAGAGATGGCTTGGTAATATTCGTTTTATCTTTATTGTTGAAATTTTGCATTCACAATGCGATATAGATATAGGATAAAATGTTTACTAGAAAAAAAAATCAACCAGTCTCAGGAAGCTCGAGTGGGATTCGAACCCACGACCTTTGGATTGCCGGTCCACTGCTCTAACCGCTGAGCTACCGAGACCCCAGAAGACTCGTTGAATTTTTTCTAGTAGTTTGATTTACGCTGCAAGCCAGCGGTATTACGTCACTGTGAAGTCTACCCTCACATTCGAAAGAAATACTATTGCAAGTATTTCACAATCGATAAAGACGTAATTGCTTATAAATATCTTTATTGTTGAAATTTTGCATTCACAATTATATATCCTCATCATAAACAATGCTAATGAATTAAAAAGAAAAACAGTTATGTTCTCTGATAGACTGGGTCAGGGGTTGGGGTTGCTTTTGAATGGAAGTTTAAATCAACAAGTAACGAATGTCTGTGCCCCAGGTTTATCAATGAATGCTATAGTACGTAGCATATCTCAGCAGTCATTGAGCAGTTCCACTAATGTAATTATTTTATGTGGTGACAGTTCACAAATTAAGAAACGTGACATAATAGAAAACATAACTTATTTGTTACAATTTCAAGCGAATACAAATTGCAGGTTAATTGTTAGTGCTTTTCCCTACTGTAAAAACTTAACCTGGGAACAAAACAAACGTATTTTTGACTTAAATTTATTATTATATAATTTATTATGGCGTCATAGTGACAATATTTTATTTTTTGACATTAATAAATTTATTAATAATTTTATTTTGACTTCAGATACTATGTATTTGCCAAAGAAATATTAGACCCAGATAGCTAATTTATTAGCTTATAATATACAAGACCCAGTTATACCTGGTATAACAAAGTCTATTGATAATAATGTCATCATTAGTAGTTCTACTAATGCATCTTTTATAACTAGTAGTAAGGTGACTACCTCTAGTTTAAACTGAGGTCTAAGACAAAAGCCAAGTCCATATCCATTAATATTATAAATCAAAACATTCAGGGTTTGGCTGGCAAGGACTTAGAATTAGAATTAATTGCAAAAAGTCAGGCTATTCATATATTTTGTATAACTGAGCATTGGCTAAAAACACATGACACGTCTTTCCATGTAAATAATTTCCAACTAGCAAGTGCGTACGTACGAAGCACAGCTATTCACGGCGGTTCTTTAATACTTGTTAGTAATAATATTAAATACAAAGAGCGAAATGATATTGTATGTCTTTCAAAGGAGCGTAATATTGAGCTATCATGCGTAGAGTTAAATAGGTTTATAATAGTGTGTGTATACCGACCCCCCTCGGGCAATTTCGATGTTTTTGAATCGGTAATGGAAGATGTACTTAATAAAATAAAATTAACAAATAAATTTGTTTTAGTATGTGGGGATTTTAATGTAAATATTTTAGAAAACACTTCAGTGAGTGTTAGTCTTCTAGCTTTATTTAAATGTTTTAATTTAAAAAATCTATTTCTTGAACCCACTAGAATAACTTCACATTCGGCCACTTGTCTCGATAATATTTTTACAGACTATGACCCTGTATCTAAGTCAGTTATTAGTAGTCTTACATCTGACCATTGCGGTTTGAAGGTGAGCTATGATATTGATGTTAAGGAGGAGCCTAAAACTGTAACATGTAAACCAGTTACAAAAAAGCGAATGGAGTATTTTAAAAACAATGTAGCTTGTAAAATTGATACTTTGCTCTTTGTACAAGATGATCCGGATGAACTATATAGTAATCTCTTTGATTTAATAAAGACAGAATACAACCAGGTGTTTACCTCTAAAACAATAAAGTTTTCACAAAAACTTAAGTTCTGTGACTGGGCCACGCCTGGTATTTATAAAAGTAGAAATAAACTGTTTGAGCTATATAATCTAAGACAATATAACCATAATTTAAATTTTACAGAATATGTAAAAAAATACTCTAAATTGTTTAAGAAAGTGTGCATACTAGCAAAATCAAATTTCATTAAAGATAAAATTAAAAAGTCTAATAATAAAATAAATGCCACTTGGGATATCATCAACCGTGAAACTGGTAAATTAAAACCACGGGACAACACTTTTACTCTAAAAGTTAATGACAACCTTGTCAATTCGGATGCACAAATTGCTAATATTTTTGATGATTTCTTCATAAATATACCTGTGGTAACAACCTCTAATTTAAATTCATCACCAGTGGCGGCACAATCTTTTCTCGAAGAACATGTACCCAAATGTAATTTTTCTTTTAATTTTCAATATATTAACTCTAATAATATTATTAAAAGTTTCAAATCACTAAAAATGAAAAACACAGGTGATTTGTGGGGCATGTCTATAAAGATAATTAAGAATATTATATATTCTATTGCACCCTATCTTGCTGACATATTTAATAACTGTATTGATAAGGGAATCTTTCCTGATCTTATGAAGTTTAGTAAGGTTATACCTTTATTTAAATCGGGAAATAAAGAAGACCCCAGTAACTATCGACCAATTTCAATACTACCAGCACTTAGTAAGATTTATGAAAAAATTATTCTCGAACAGTTAGTAGAATACTTTAACTTAAATAATCTTTTACATAGTAAGCAATTTGGTTTTACAAAGGGTCGTTCCACTACTGATGCAGGTGTTGCTCTAATAAAACATATATTTGATGCCTGGGAGGGGTCTCAGAACGCTCTTGGAGTTTTCTGCGACCTGTCCAAGGCTTTCGATTGCGTTGAGCACCGAACGCTGGCGATGAAGTTAAATTATTATGGTCTCAAAGGTTTTGCGCTTAAATTGATACAGTCTTATCTTAGTTCTAGAACACAAACTGTCGATGTTAATGGAACTAAGTCATCCGGTTCTCATGTAAAAATGGGAGTTCCACAAGGGTCAATTCTTGGCCCTTTCTTATTTTTGATATATATCAATGACTTGCCATTCTTTGTAGAAAACTTCTGTGATATTGTATTGTTTGCAGATGATACTTCACTCATTTTTAATGTGACTAGGAATAAGAATAATTTTGACGATGTAAACAATGCTCTCTCAGAGGTACTTAGTTGGTTTACTGCTAACAATTTACAGCTAAACGCTAAAAAAACGAAATGTATTAAATTTACACTACCAAATGTCAAGACCGAACAAACCGATGTTAGAATGAATGGTGATAAATTAGATTTGGTAGATTCGACAGTTTTCCTAGGGATAACCCTGGACTCAAAACTCCAATGGAATCCGCATATATCGAATTTGGCCGGCAAACTCAGTTCAGCAGCTTACGCCATTAGAAAAATTAGACAATTAACAGATGTTGAAACTGCTAGGACTGTTTACTTTAGTTATTTTCACAGTGTCATGTCGTATGGCGTCCTTTTGTGGGGAACAGCGGCTGATATTAAAACTATATTTATTTTACAGAAACGAGCAATAAGAACCATTTATAGACTGGGATCACAAACTTCTCTGAGAAATATTTTTAAGGAAGTTGGTGTTCTTACTGTTGCATCGCAATATATTTATAATTGTATAGTTTTTGTGCGGTGCAATATAAACTATTTTTCTAAACACGGTGATGTACACAATTTCAATACTAGAAGTAAGTCAAAACTAGTAATGCCACTGTTTAGGTTACAAAAGGTTCTTGGCTCTTTCTTGGGGCAAGGTATACACTATTATAATAAAATACCAAGTACTGTACAAGATTTACCTTTAGATAAGTTTAAGAATCATGTAAAATCTTGTTTACATAAGAAAGGTTATTATACAGTCAAAGAATATTTAGAAGACAAAACAGCCTGGTTATAATAATATTTTCACATTTTATTTTCTTAGCAATATATATTTTTTTTAATAATTAATTTTACCCTGGTATGATAGCCTTTAACAGCAGTGTCTTACAGACAAAGGTACCCACTCAAAATTTATGTTGCGTTTAAAGTTGTCTTATTGTTCTCTTGCTTTCGTTGGAGTTGCTCGAGTGTGTCATGCTCTCTTAAAGTGTCTCTGCGGTGGTGGCATGTGCGTCGGGTCGTTACGTTCCCTAAAACATGGTTGAGCGAAGCGATGGCTGATTCACATGTCATACTCGTGAACGGGTGCCGCCTGTGGAGGCTGGTCTGCTCTTGCAACCTTATTTTTTTTATTGGTAGTATTTAATAGTTTTTCTTTTTATTTCAAAGATACTGTAAGACGTTGTTCGTTTTATTTATAATCGAGCAATACCTGTTTTTTGTAATCGTATCAAATGTTTTTTTTTTGTTGTAATGGAAAATGTCCTTCTATGACAGGGAGGGCATGTTCCAACTTGTATTGACGCTCATAATTTGTTTAATTGTATGTTGTATGATTTGGTAACGACATATTGTTTTGTAAATGTCGTTACTTCTATATTATTATAAACCTGTGGAGTTTCTTGCGGCCGTTCTTCTCCACAGTTAAAAGACTTCCTGAATGGGCTTTTGCCCGTCCATCCTTTAACTTTTGACGATTCAAAATGCTTATTCTAAGTTTACTGAATAAAGAGATATTGATTTTGATTTTGATTTTTTGATTTTATATTGATATAGGATAAAAAAAAATTCTAGTAAACATTTTATCCTAATATTCGTTTTTTAATGAGCCTCTACCACACGGCTCTACATTATTATATTAATAACTAAGTTCCGAATAGTTCCGAGCATTTCTTTCAACTTTGTATGACTGTGTATGTTACCATAACTAAGTTACTACATAAAGAGATATTGTCGTATTGTTTTCAAAGGTTTAAGCGAGCACTACACATTGAAATGAAACACTTTTTACGGATTAACTCGCGTTTAATTTGACTACATTACATAGTTTTTTAGTTTCGTGACGTTTCGGAACCTTTACAGGGTCCGTGGTCACAGGGAGACTGAGGTCGTCGTTGTCTCATAGTTAGAAGTTATTTGCCTACCGTCAATCATTTTTATATTTAACCGGGTGCGTTCAGGTTTACACAATACGAACTAACAAAATTAAACGCGAGTTAATCCGTAAAAAGTGTTTCATTGCAATGATATATTGT
The DNA here is from genome assembly GCA_963921215.1 of Scoparia ambigualis. Lineage (NCBI taxonomy): Eukaryota > Metazoa > Arthropoda > Insecta > Lepidoptera > Crambidae > Scoparia > Scoparia ambigualis. The sequence goes on along the minus strand of OY992514.1, from coordinate 2,802,056 downwards.
TAGTTACATTAGTATAGGTATTATCGTGTGGAATATATTCCTGTAGTAATAAGTGTATTGTGTGTGTTATAAATTAATTTCTTATTATCTTTGCTGACGTTACCGCCGCCATATTGATTGATCGTTAGTTTTCGGTCCATCGATTGCGCTGCTCATGCGCATTTAGCTGTCCATGTATCGCAATGCATAAATGACAGTTGCTTTACGGGTTATTTACGATACTGGAGTTTGCATAATTAATATCTTTAGTCTAACTACACTTGCTCTTGACTTAGTATAGTTTGACTCATGTAGTATAGCGGCTCGCTAAAGTATACTAACCCCCTTTGGTGTTGCAAAAGGCGACTAATGGACTAAAGACTGGACATCTTATCTTATCTTAGTGGAAGTCTCCCTCTCGCAGCAGCATGTCGACTCATTGGGATCTTTTGTGAAACCCCGTCCTATCACTCTGTTTTCTCAGTGAAAATGACTGTCATAAGCTTAGCATTTTTTTATTTATATTCTGGCACGCCATAATGGCTTCACTCTGCCTGATGAAAAGCAGCCAGTGAAGCCCAAGAAGTGAAAGCGTTCGTCACAGCGCTACCACGCTATGCCGAACGCTCACACTATGGCGGCCTGCATAAATGCTTTTTCACGCCCCACTTAAATAACCCGGGAGAGAAAGAGGAAGGAAACACGTGTGCGGGAAGCGCATTCCACATACGGGCAGTTCGGCAAAAGAACGATTGTCCAAACTTTTTGGTACGTGTCTTGATGGTCAGCACGGTATGAGGGTGGCTTCTAAGACCTGCACGCGTCGATCTGGAAAGGAAAGGAGAGGGAGGGATGAGGTCAAAGAGCTCCTCAGAGCATTCACCGTGGTAAAGGCGGTAGGAAGCACTAAGGGAAGCAATGTCCCTACGTAGCTGTAACGGCTCCAGACTGGTCGTAACGTCATCGTTACCGATAATACGGACAGCACATCTTTGCAACCTGTCAAGAGCTTCGAGCAAGTACTTGGCGGATCCGTCCCAAAGATGAGAGCAATACTCCACGCAGGAGCGCTCCTGAGTCTTATACAAAAGACAACGTTGCTCCGGCGTGAAGAACCGCTTCACCTTGTTCAGGATTCCGAGTTTACGTGAGGCTGTGGTTATAATGCTCTCAATATAGCTCTTCGGGTTGAGGTCGCTGTGTATGTATATACCTAAGAGACTGAGACCAGTCTGGATGGGTAATAGGTTGCATAGGTTGCTCTGGAATTAGGGTTGGGGGAGAAATGCGGACTTTTTAGCAGTGACAGCGCAGACCTGTGTTTTTTTGGCATTGAACTGGACCAGGTTATAGAGCCCCATTTATAAATGCGGTCTAACTCCTCGTCCAGCTCAATGACAATCTTCCGTCTCGACTCCACTACATCGGCCTGCTTTGCCGCAGGGTGACCCAAATAACGCCGATGTACTGTACTGTTGTCTGCATAGCAATGAATGTTACCCAAGGATAACATATCATTGATATGCAGAAGGAACAGCGTGGGCGATATTATAGAACCCTGCGGCACTCCGGCGTTCACCTGCAGAGACTGTGAGGCACTGCTTTCGCAGAGTACGCGAATGCTGCGCTCATGCAGGAACCCGGCGACCCAATCGCATAGGCGAGGTGGCAAGCCGTATGACGAAAGCTTGGAGAGAAGCGAACGATGCCAAACTCGATCGAAAGCCTTGGAGATGTCCAGGCTAACAGCCAGTGCTTCTCCATGCTTGTCCATTGCTTCACCCCACAGGTGTGTTATGAACGCCAGGAGATCACCCGTTGATCGTTTCGGTCTGAACCCGTATTGTCGATCATGAATCAGGGAGTGATCTTCTAGGTAGCAAATGAGTTGCCGTTTTATGATTTGCTCAAAAACCTTGCAAAGGACAGAGGTGACAGCAATAGGTCGATAGTTGGCTGGGTCAGACCTATCCCCTTTTTTGGGGACCGGCTGGACGTTCGCCTTTCTCCAAGCCTCCGGCACAATTCCAGTAGAGTACGAGAGGTGGTATAGGCGTGTCAGTACTGGAGACAACTCGGGAGCACATTTTTTAAGGACGACTGCCGGTATACCGTCAGGACCGCTAGCCTTCCGCACATCAAGTGACTGCAGCACGGCACGGACGTCACGTTGTCGGATTTGGACGTCAAGCCAATGCCGGCCAATGCCAATGCCTCAATAGGAACCACAGTGAGGGATGGTAGGTGGTCATCGACACGCGAATTCGCCGCAAAGAGCTTCGCTAAGAGGTTAGCCTTGTCTAGCGGCCGATGGGCCAACGAGCTATCAGGGTACCACAGTGAGGGCAGAGAAGGCGCGAAAAAGTTGGCTTGCACCGCTTTGGCCAGTCGCCAATAACATCGGCTACCCGTTGGGTGCGACAACAGCTCTTGGCCAACGCGAGCAACGCGCTGGGCATTCGCTCTCGAGAGAGCTCTCTTGCAGACTTTGGTAGCCTTTTTGAAGACTAACTTGAGGGAAGAGATGTTACGATCGTTGAGCGTGCGAGCCTTGGTCCAAGCGCGATACGCCGCCTGTTTAAGTTCAACAGCTTTGGCGCATTCGCGATTGAACCAAGGGCGCGCCTTACTTCCGCTGACGACATCAGTGTATGGAATGTAATATTCCATCCCCAACATGATCTCGTCAGCGACAGCAGAGGCACTCTCCGATGGGTCTCTACCCACAAAGCAGCGCTGGCCCCACGGGATGGACGCAAAATAGTCGCACATGCCATCCCAATCTGCCGACGAGTAGTGCCATAAACGCCGTTTAGAATCCACTGAGGGAGAGCTTTTACGGCGCAGTACGGTGGCACCAACCAGGCAATGGTCAGAAGTGCCCAACGGAGCACTTATCGACACTTTGTACCCGGCTGGTCGACTCGTCACCAGTAAGTCTAGCAGGGAAGGCGCTTGACCCGATATATCTGGAATCCTGGTGGGCTGGAGAACCAGTTGAGTCAGATCATGCGTGAGAGCGAATGCGTGGGCAGTTCGGCCTTTTTTTTTTACCCGGTGTAATCCCTGCTTATGGATTCCAGCCTCCAGAAGGGATACTGGATATGTGGGACTCTCCCGTCCCTCTTTCCACGACGTTACGTCGGGCGAGAGGGAGGGGCCTACCCACTAATCACCGGGGGTCCAAACTCCGAAAGCGTAGGGCTTGGGGTGGCGGTCACGGGACCTGATCCACGGGGGAATTGACCACGCGAGGGCCACCCCGTCGCCGTGTGTTGGCCTATAACTACTGCCTAGCAGCCGTTACGCGCCATCACACGGCGACTACGCGCACGCGGCACTACAAACAGCCCCTTGGGGGGCAGACCCACAAAACATACATCCACACATACACTGACTCACAGTCAACACGGATTGCGTGGGCACTTGGGGTGGTATAACGAAATACCCATGCCAGTGCCCACTTACACACACAGGGGCAGTTCGGCCTGCGTGATCTGTTTTGGAAGAGCCCAACCAGGTCTCATCGTGGGCATTAAAATCTCCCAAAAGTACCACATCGGCAGACGGAAACCGCTGATGTACGTCGTCAACTGCTTGGCTCAGGTAGTCGAATAACCGAGTTGTCTCGTGGTCTCCGGAGTGGGAACGGTACAGGCAAGCGTAGACATGGCTCTTGGAACCAAGATCCACGTGTACCCATAGGATGGAGGAGGAGGGGTCCTCCAAGCAGCGCAAACGTCGACAGCAAACGTCCGTCCTGACGAAAAGGCATACTCCGGCTTTCGCGAGGAAGCATTCCTCGAGCACGTAGCCGGGGTAGTGCAGATATGCAATGTCGGCAGGACGGCGGATCTGTGTCTCCGTCAGAAAGAGCAATGCAGGCCGGGCCGTCTCAAGGTGTTGGTGGACGGCGTTGAGGTTTGAATGGAGTCCACGGATGTTATTGAACTCCACCTCAAAAAGCGACTTGGTGGTGGGGGAGTGGGATGCCGCTGTCTGACCTGCATTGTTTTTAGACACTGCCATGGTGGTTGGATGGGGGCGTGAGTAAAAGGAGATGCTGTGGCGGCTAGGGGGAAAAGACAAAGTGTGGGAGACTAACATGATCTGGTGCATGTAGTTGTTCGGTAAGACGTTAATCGACCCGCCGGACGGAAGGGCCCCCGTACCCCTCCGAAAGTAGTCGCCGGGTCCCACCAATCCGGTCACCAACCGGCACGACGAGCCACTTCGGGATTATGCGCGACCTGGTGGAGCAGCCTCCCTAGGGTGGTTAGCCCTAGTTGGGCTCCTGTAGTATGCCGCGGGCGGCCAGCGGCACCACCGTTTCTACGGGTCTCCCTGGCCGGCGAATCGATCCAAGTCAACCGAACAATGCGTCCACAAAGACTCCCACCGGACCTTGACCCTGCCGCCAATGCACCTCCCCAAGCTCCGGTATTACGGCTCTGAACCCGGAACGCGTCCTGTGTCGAACACCGAACACTTGGTGGTAGCGCCTGACGAACAAAGCTCTTCCACCAGCAAAATCCCTTTAGTCGCCTCTTACGACACCCGCTAAGATACAGGGGAGGGGGTGGTGCAATTCTGACCCGGCACCACACGCATGTCTCTGAGTCTGAGGGCGAAGAACCTAAAGTCTTCTGGTTTCGGGTAGGCCGATCCCAGGAGACTCACTGTTTTCCTAGCAAGGTAGTCACAGTCACATAGTAATATGTGTGGCATGAGTAGGTAATTATTGGGCATCCTGGAACACTTTTTTTTTTTTTCACTCCATTGATCTCACTGCCGTTCGAGCAATGTCGTAAAAAAGTGTTCCAGGATGCCCAATAATCATTTATGAAATGTTGTGCAGACTTACGGAATATTGTAGGTTTTCCATATTGAGTCACCAAAATTCACTGTTTTTATCACTATGATACACTATTAGCTAACCAAAACCTAAATTTGGATTACGCACAGTAGCTACCACTATGAAATTTTTCATTTTCGTCTAGGCTGGTGGCACCTAACAGCAAGTTTTTGTCGTGATCTGGTAATGGAATATGATTTTTCAATTTTTCCCAGTGGCTGATGCTAAGGAATAAAATCTAGGCCGATTGCTCATGCCTGTCGCCCAGTGGCTGGTGGCATCCAGATATTATTCCATTAAAAGTATCTAGGCCGATTGCTCATGCCTGTCGCCCAAGGGCTGGTGGCATCCAGATACAATTATTCCGTTGAAAAGTATCTAGGCCGATTGCTCATGCCTGTCGCCCAGGGGCTGGTGGCATCCAAATACTTATCAGCGTAATAAATAGCATAGGTAAATCGATCATTCATACCCGATAACAGATGTTAACAAAAAATTTTACGTATAGGCTGGTAGCCCCTAGACAGCAAAATGATGATTTCATTGCGAAGCCAGTGAGTGATGGGTGGTCACCCATCTATCCAGGATTCCGGTTTGTTTAGCCAAAACTTTCACATCACTTGCACTAGGTACATGCACCGTACACTAACAGCGTGGGAATGGTTTATGTTACTCTGTAGTACCTGTGAACCATGAACGATGCAAAGTCAGCTTCTTCGTACACGCGTGTGTGTGTGTCCATACTTGTGTTACGTTGTTAAAAATAGATGACTATAGGAATGTCAATTGTAATACTTATGATATAAAGAACCAATTACATCTACAAAGTAAAACTAGTTTTATGCAGTAAATGTAATAAATTGTAATTTAAGCATTTAAGTACATTGACGTACATAGTAACAAGAAGTCAGGGGAACTTGAAAATTGAATTTATGCAAATTTGATGTACAAGCTCTATCCTATGGTTCCATTTGTGTTTTTTATCATTAAATTGTATTATTAACAAAAGCGATTTAGTTAATTATAAGTAAATACATATTGGACAACATCACACACCTACATACTCAAATCCCAAAGTTAGTAGCTTCACTTGTGTAATGGAAATCAGAAACACCAAACAAAAAAAAAAAAAAAAAAAAACACACTTATATTTGGGTGCGGTAATCGAACTCGCGACGCGACCCTTGCGTAATACGCAGATTCTATTCGGACGATAGCCGACCTACACTATACACGATACTTTTACTTAGATAATAAAACAAATGAATGAGTCCTAAAATCGCGAATCAATGGGATGGCTTTTATTGATTAAAATTAAATTTAAAATTATAACATGCACTAGTGTGCATATTATACATGTTGCACACTACAATAATTGTCAACTTTACAAAAACAAAACTTAAGTAACGAAAGCAAACACTAAAAAAAAAAAAAAACATCCTTAGCCCAAATAGTACTCAATACTTAATAGCACCGGGAATCGAATCTATTGATGGTATAGGCCACCGGCCGCTATGCTACTTGGTAATACATTATAAGTGAAGGCAATAAAGATGTGTACACAACAGTGTTACAATAATGCAATGACTTTTTTTAATGTTGTACTTTTTTGTATTTATAGTTTTACACCTTTATCAAATCAACTAGCTGTACCCGTGACATCGTTTGCGTAGAATTAATTTGGAATAAATAATGTAGATAATTATTACTAAATATATGTGGTGCCATAGTAAATACTGATTTAATAACAAGTTGTAGAGTACCAAAATTTTATAATCGAGAAGAAACTTATAACATCGTATATATCATTTATTTATTTACTGATATATGTACACCAATAACATTAATTATTTATTCAAGTACAAATCTTAGCGATAGCATCACAATTGTGAACTCTGCCTTACAGGTATGTTTATCGTCAATATGTGTGCATCGAATTCTCAGATTCGAATGAAATATCATGTAACATGAAACTTTTGTTTTTCATTTATAATTTTTTGCAAACGTTTCAGAAAAAGTTGAGATTCTAAACTGTTTTATTTAATATTGATTTGTATGGTTATTAAATACCCTTTACGACGCTAAGCCATTGTAGGTTAAGGTATGCTTTGTAATATTTTTGCCTCAAGGTTTACGATATATGTAAAATTCCCTATTTAATCTTCAGTAAATCTAAATGCGGTTCATATCTTTTGTCGACTCCGTGCCATCTTGATAATTCTGACCGGGAAACAAGTGACAACAAGTGCGCCGAAATTGCTGCCCGTCGCTAGCCAGCCACAGCCACCGCCAGCCGCCAATAGCCACCGCCCGCTCGCCCTAGCCAGCTGCTGCGCTACTCACCGAAGTCCCGCTAGCACCACGAAGATCCGCGCAATTGCAATTATGTTCGTAAGTTTTTAAACTGTCTCGGATAATTTTTATTATTTTAATTTTAGCATTACAATGCTATACTTATGTAGTTAGACCCCGCCTCGGTTGCTCCTACTACGCTAAACGAGACTTACCGGCCTCGGTAGCTTAGTGGTCAGAGTATTGGACCGGTAATCCAAAGGTCGTGGGTTCGATTTCCACTCGAGCTTCCTGAGACTGGTTGATTTTTTCTAGTAAAATTTTATCTTGTCTCGGATAAATTTAACTAATTATTATCCCGTGTATGCATACTTAATTATATTTTCATTTGGCTTTCAGGTCGGACACTGAGTACAAGCGCACCAAGGAGACCAAGAACAAGAAGCAGTTTGCCAACCACTTCCTCTCGGACAACGACGAAGGATCAACGACTTCTAGTAAAAAGTATGTGTTCGAAAAATATATATATTTTTTTTTTTTTTTAATTCTATTGTTGCTGTACGCACGGTGGCAGATCAACCTACCCAAAACTGCCAATTTCTACAATCAATTTTGAACTTTATTATCTGGTTATAAGGATACATATACATAGGTACATTTACGTAAAAACGTGTTTCTTTTGAAATCGTTGATAGTTTTAAAAACTTATGAAGATTAGTTTCAGCAGTTGAACACAGTTCCCCTATATAGAGTACTTATTTGTTTTTATTTTTTATTTCTAGTATCAAGAAAAAAGAAACAAAATTGCCAGTGAAGAGGAAGCTACCGAAAAAGATATCGTCTTCAACGAAGAAATCGACCGGGTGGCAGCTGGATTCAGACAGTGAAGACGAAACGGCTGCCCAGCACGCGGCTAAACAAGGAACCCTAACGTCCTCGCTGTCGCGCCGGGTGGCGGACGGCGTGCTGCGGCGCACCGCTGACTTGGATGGCGACGTATTTATAGACCTCAAAGTCTACAACGTAAGGGACATCCTACCGGTAGAGCCTAAAGACCGATGGGAACACGCGGTTGTCTCTTTAAAGTTTCAATGTGACTCGGAATGCTCCCAAATGGTTCAGCTAACAGAGGTCATAAAGGACTGTAAGCGGCAGTTCACCAGCGAGGGCAAATTTTTTAAAACTACTTAGTTTTAATACTTATACTTATACTTATAATTTTAAACTACTAAGTTTAAGTCGTTTTTAATATTAGTTTTTCTTTTTACTTTTTTAAAATTAAGACAGATTTAGTGTTAGTTTTGTTAACTTTTTAATTTTGTAATTAGGTATCATAAGATTTAAAACTAATAAATAAAATAAATAAAATAAAAAAAAAAAATCTTCGAGAGTAAACCTCATTAATTAGTATTAATTACAATTCTTACTTACCTACTAATGCTGTCACTAAAAACATAGGTAGGTAAAATACGTTTTAAATACAGATGCTTACTATCTTATCTACATAATTAAACTACCAGCCTCCAACAGCATAGCCTCTTAGCAGTTTAGTTTAATTGTTTGTTTGTAATAAAATATTGAGTTTCTGAAACCGACATGGCAAAGAGAACAGTTTATTGCACAGTTTGTGACATATCTATTAAAAGTAGCGCTTTCTCAGCCCATTTACGAAGTACAATACACAAAAATAATAATTCTATTGAAGTAAGTAGTGGCATTGAAAAAGTAAGTAGTGCATTCCGCAGTCGGATTGCATCGTATCGGGTGCGGCCGGGCTCGGGGGGAGACGGTGACGTCAGCGATCGCAGCACGTGCCCGCCAGCTGTGTTTTTACGCGGGCTCCGATCTCGTGTGCAGGAGTTGCTATCTGCGCGACAAGCTACCTATCATTCTATTAAAGTCAATTTTGAATTTTTTGCTGATTTTGCTTTACTTAACAGCACAAGTGAAATAAAATCATTCGCAACTGAAAACGTGATATTTCATCAGAATTATTGTTTTAGTGAAATATATTCGAACGCAGTCGATACTATTGTAACAAAGATTGACGAATTTCAAGAAAGAGATAGTGGTTGGGCTTTTATAAGCAATTTATACTTAGAAGTCAATATTAACAAATATAACCCATTGAGGGCTGGTCAGTTTATAGAATTACCGAAATGTTTAAAATCGAGACACGCATGCATAAATATTCGAAATAATGATGCGTTCTGTTTTTTGTGGAGTGTAATGGCTGCGTTATTTCCCGTAAGCAATAATGCCCATCGCATATCATCGTATCCGCGCTACGAAAAAATTCTCAATACTGATAATATGACTTTTCCTGTAGGGTTTTTGGACATTGGAACCTTTGAGAAAAATAATCCTAAAATTAGCATAAACGTGTATGGTCTAGCAAACAAGTCACAGATTGTCGGTCCTCTGTACAAAACAGAACGTAGAAAAAAACACCATATCAATTTACTACTATTAGAAAAGGGTAATTTTAAACATTATTGTTTAATAAAAAATTTAAATAAATTATTAAGACCCCAGTTAACAAAACATCATTCAAAAATATATTTTTGTGACGACTGTATGATATTTTTTAATAAAATGGAAACATTTGATGCTCACATTTGTAGCGGTGTTCGGACTGTGCTACCGGATCAAGGAACCGTAATACAATTTAACCATTTCGAAAGAATGCAAGATATGCCGTTCGTTATTTATGCGGATTTCGAATCTTTATTAGAACCTAAATCGAGTGGTGACGGGCTAGATTCAAAAAATACAATTGTGTTAGAAAAACATTTGCCAGCCGCTTTTGCGTATTATATTGTCTGTTCGTATGATAGCTCTCGCAATAAATACGTATCGTATCGTGGAAAAGATTGCGTTGAAAAATTCATAGAATTTCTCAAAAAAGACGTAAAAGAAATAAACAAAACTTTAAAAAAAACCATTCCAATAACGTTATTATCAGCTGAAGAGCAAGAAAATTTCGATAAATGTAAAAATTGTTTCCTCTGTGATCAGTTATTATTGGACGATAAAGTCAAAGATCATTGTCATTTGACAGGCAAATATCGAGGTGCGGCACATTCTTACTGTAATCTACAGTTTTGTTTACCTAAATTTGTTCCCGTATTTTTTCACAATTTAAGCGGGTATGACAGCCATTTATTTATTCGACAACTAGGAGATACCCCGGGGGGAATAAAAGTCATTGCCAAAAACAAAGAAAATTATATATCTTTCACGAAGTTTTTTCATATGAAACTTCAGGAATATTTTCCAGTTAGATTTGTAGATTCATTTAAATTTTTAGGTACCAGTTTAGGAAAACTTGTAGGTAACTTGACTAGTAATGACTTTGCGCATTTGTCTTATTTTTTCCCAAATAAAGAGCACTTTGATCTAATAAAACGCAAAGGCGTGTATCCCTATGAACACATGACGAATTGGAGTTGTTATGATGAAGATGTGTTACCGCCGCGAGAATGTTTTTATAGTACTTTGACCAATGACACCATTTCTGAATCGGATTATTATCACGCTCAACATGTTTGGAAAACGTTTCATTTGAAAAATCTCGGTGAATACACCGACTTATACCTTAAAACAGATGTAATTTTACTAGCAGATGTATTTGAGAATTTTCGTCTAACTTGTAAAAATAATTATAGGTTAGATCCTGCATTTTACATGACCGCTCCAGGACTAAGTTTCGACGCAATGTTACTTAAAACTAAAGTGAAATTACAACTTATTGAAAACCTAGAAATCGTACGTATGCTTCAAAAGGGCATTCGTGGTGGGGTATGCTTATGCTCCACTAGGTATTCCAAAGCGAATAACAAATATTTGTCAAATTATAATCCGTCCATCTCCGATAACTATTTATTTTACATTGATTGTAATAATTTATATGGGTATGCAATGTGTTCATACTTGCCCTATTCTGATTTTGAGTTAATCAGTCAAACGGAAATAGATAAACTTAATATTCTCCAAGTACCCAATGACTCGAAGTATGGGTATATTTTAGAAGTTGATTTGGAATATCCGGAATACTTACATGAGTTGCACAATGACCTTCCTTTTTGTCCTCAGAAGTTTACACCACCCGGATCAAAATATCCCAAATTGATACCTAATTTGTACGATAAATTTAATTATGTAATACATTACGTACATTTAAAAACGTGCTTACAACACGGTTTAGTATTAAAACGTATTCACCGAGTAATCAAATTTAAACAAAGTCCTTTTTTAAAACCATATATAGATTTAAACACAGAGTTACGTCAAAAGGCTAAATCTACATTTGAACAGGATTTCTTTAAATTATTAAATAACAGCATTTTTGGGAAAACATTAGAAGATACTGAAAAAAGACTCAACGTTCATCTGGTTAATCAGTGGAATGACACCAGAAATAAAACAAAAAAATGTTACACAGCCGAACAATTGATATCGAGGCCTAATTTCCATAGTTCCACGGTTTTTACGGAAAATTTTGTAGCAGTGCAAATGAAACCAGAGTTAATTACTTTGGATAAACCTATCTATATAGGATTCGCTGTTCTGGAAATATCTAAAAATCATATGTATGATTTCCACTACTCCACAATGAAACCTTTTTATGGTTCTCGTTTAAAATTATGTTATACGGACACTGACAGTTTTTTGTATAGTATAGAGACACCTGACATATATAACGATATAAAATTAAAGTTTCAGTCGTACTTCGATACTAGCAATTATACTAAAAATAATCAGTATAATATTGTATGTCGAAACAAAAAGATTCCTGGGTTATTTAAGGACGAGCTAGGCGGGCAACTTATTGTTGAATTTGTAGGACTGCGATCGAAGTTATATTGCGTGAAAACTGAAAATAACGAGTTAAAAAAAGCAAAAGGAGTAAAGAGACCTGTAGTCAAAACTCTTACTTTTAAAGATTTTAATAAAGTGTTATTGCACAATAAGTTGATAAAGAAAAAGAATGTTGTGTTTAAGTCTCTGAAACACGAAATTTTTACTCAATCTGTTAACAAAGTTGCCTTATCTTCAAATGATGACAAACGAATTATACTTAAAGATAAAATATCCACTTTGTCATGGGGGCATAAATCTAGTTTGTTCTAGAAAAAAAAGAAGATTTTCTAAAAGCGGTTGGAAAAGATTGCCCGGCCGCATTTACTTACTGATGCTATTGTTACACGATTAGCTATATGCTATATGCTTCATAGTTTGCATGTTGTTTTTGAATGTAAAACCTACAAGACTTATGTATAGTTATTGCGATTTCATAACAAAAACCACCTTTATTTTATTAAAAGATTTTTAATTTGTATAATATTATTACATGAGTTAATGAAATTTAATATTATTACATTGTATCTAATATTTTGTATCATAGTAAATACTTTTATAAATGTATTCAGTGTATTATTTAGTAAGATAAGCTTTTTATAAATAAATATACTTATTTTCAGTAATACAAAAATTGTATTATTTCAAATATCACCATGACGTTTCCACTGTAAATTAACTACAATTAAGTATCCTACATTCTCTCTGCCTAAATATTAATGTTATTACCGTAGGTTATAATATTTTCAATAACGTAAAACCTCAGATGCGGTGCCCGAACAAGTTCAAACATGTTCATTGACACTATGTCACGTTATGCAAATCTGTAATTTGAATGCATACATCTTCCTAGATATTTGTTTTTTTTACTTATTATATATTTTTCAATAATATGATACCCGGTGCCAGCAGAACAAGTCTATACATGTTCATTCCCACGATTGCCACTGTATCATGTTTTGCAATTCAGTAATTTTGATGCAGGCGCTTGTACAGTAGTTCCCACCTAAAGAGGTACTATCAATACATAATTTTCAATAATATGATACCGCACCCGGTGTCAGCGGAACAAGTCTATACATGTTCATTCCCACGATTGCTGCTATATTACGTTTTGCAATTCAGTAATTTTGATGCATACGACAGTAGTTCCCTTCCACAGTCCAGTCAGTAGCACTTCGTTAGCCGATCTATACACAACCGAGCAACTGCCGCCCGCTGTTTAGTACCTACCTACCTTATTGCACTTCAGAATTTATTCTTTGTAAGTATTACTACCTAATATTAAGCATTTAATATTATTTATATGTTGTATAGTTTATGTTAATCAATAAATGTTTCTAATTTTTCGCAGATCATGGAAGATTCTCAAGACATATGTGGAACCTATTCTCCATCCATATACGCACAAGATCCTAATTTCTGTAGCCCTACCGAAGGCCTCGGTAAATATGTACAAGAAGCATTGGCAAAAAAAGCAGCTCTTAAGAAGAAACAAAAAAGAGATGCAGCACGAAGAAACTGTAGAGATGTGGCGTCGACTTCATATGTAATCACCAAGGATCAAAAAAAAGGAAAACGGCTGATACAAATTCAAGTAGTGGACTTGGAGAACGAAGCTGCTGCATACTCAAGATCTTCAGCAGAAACTACACAGTGCAGTGAAAATGACAATGACAATGGTTGTGTGATACTTAGTGCGCAATATGTGATGCGAGACTCTATAGATGAGATAATGGACCTCACTGAAAACTTAATAAAAAAGATTTCCAGGAAAATTACTAGTGATGATTATTTTTAGTAATTGTTACTTTATTGTTAAACTATTAAAATTTTAAAGTTATACTTTTTTAAGGTAAATCTTAGTTTGTTATTTGAAATAAATAAGTCTTAGTGGTAATCTGTAGAAAACATATAATTAAGTAAGAAGTACTTGATTTATTGTAAAATTATTAAGTAAAAAGAAAATAGTAAAAAAATCTATGTGTAAAATATTCAACAAAAGATATGTAGTAAGTAAAATACTTCTATTATATTTAATTGGTAGTATAGCTAGGTTATAAACTTTTTTGGTAAACCTTAGTTAAAGAATTTCAAATAAATAAATAAGTCTTAGTGATGAGTTTGTATAAAACATAATTATGTAATAATTACTTGAAGCTAAGTTTAATGTTAAATAAAAAAAACAAATTAGTATATATATATATATTTTTTTTTTTTTTTTTTTTAATGTAACGAACTGTTGTAACATTGTTAGATTTTAATGTGGTTTTAATTAAATAAAATTTTAAGATACTGAAGTTGTTTTATTATTTTACTATGTGAGGGAATTATTAAAACTGAAAGACTTTTTTATTTAACTTCTATTTATTTAAATATCTGACATCGATACATTATTTTCTATAATCCATTTTCTAATGCATATAACATTTCTTAATGCACAATACTTTATATGGTTGAAACAATTGAATGAAAACATATCTTTACAGTAAAGTTTACTTAGAGTTTCTAAATTAGGTATACCTTTATCACTTATATCTAAAACATTTTCATGTCCACATAATTCTCGTACCCATTTAATTTTTTCTTCTCCTTTTACTATGATCTTGCGTTCTTTGAAGTAAGGTTTAATGAGTCTTTTAAATTCTCTGTAGTCAATATGTCCCTCACTCCATCGGTATCCTCGGTTTCTTTCTATCCACCAAACATGTTTCCTTTCTTCGAGAGTAAGTGTAGAAAATGGATATGGAGGTTTAATTAAAAATATTTGAGTGTGTTCTGATGTGCCTATAACTAATTCCTTGATAATGAATTCATTTTTCTCATTTTTAAAACCTTGCACATCCACTATTATAACATCTTTATTCATGATAGTTTTTTAACGATGTTACTCAGAGGCTTATATTCAAATATGCAGTCGTTCAGTATAAGACAATATGCGGCGGTCTGATCAGGTATCTCTTGATCTGTTTCTATTTCAACCCGAACGTCAATTGATCCCTTTAGCGTTTCGTGTTGGCGAGAACAGTCAATAACAAATAAAGGAGCGATATCTTTGAACTCTTTCAAACTCAACAACGGCTCTGGTCGACGACCATGATAAGACTGCTGAAATCTTGCATACTGTTCGTATATTAATGAAAACTTGTTGTCAGCAAAATTAATATTCATTCCTTCATAAGGGTAATATGATGAATTTAAAAATACTTTGACATCACGAATAAAGCAATGATCGAACTCTGCCATAGACTGTGTCACATTATGTTTACGGTTAGTTTGTAAAGCAATTACTACAAATCGTGGTTTTTCAATCTGAGATGAGGTTTTTATAGACCAAGCGTGTTTACGTGTTGTGGGTAGTAATGGATACTCATACAAGTCCCAATTACGAAATGCTACTGTAATGGGACGATCTTTTTCTAAATGCTTTAATAAATTAATTCTTTCGCGGTCTGAAACTTTAATGTGAGGAACTCGCCAAACAATTTTACTTATTGTTATATCCTCCACAACTTCATCGGTATTTAGTTTCAAAGCATTGAGATTTGTGTTGCTTCTCAATAATACTAACTCATGTTTACAGTTAATTATGATTTTTTCATAATCTTCTGCAAAACCCAATATTTTGTTTAGAGGAATTGATGCAGAAAATACTCCATTGCTGACATTGGTCGTACCTGTAGGTGACCAGCCCCAAACCTTTGCACATTTCGATTCATTTTCATTCAAGGAAAGATAAGATTTTATAGTTGTAGAAATCCCTGTATTTTTTACCTTATCTATTTCTACACCATTTAATTCATATCGAATATCTTGAAAAAGAAATAAAGCTGGATTATTAACAAAATGCACACTTGTCACTTTTTCTTGTTGTTTAGTAGTACTGTTAAACTTATACACATTGACTCTGCCCTCAATGTACAAACTGCTGAGTGCAGGCAACACATACAAATCTTGCTGAATAATAGGTATTCGAATTTCATCGTTCTTGTTAAAACTTGTTACATATGGTTTATACGAATGATATTCGAAACTTTCGATGCTGTTATCGTACGATGCCGGTTGAGTTATATTTAAAATATTCATTTTAACAAACCCAGTAGTTTTAAAAATTCCTTATTGCTTTTGGTTAGCTTCTTCTTTAAACGAAGCGGTGTTCTTTTCTGAGAGGATCTTTTGGAACTGACTTGAACAGTAGACGTAGATGGGGTTTTATTGAAATTTAACATTTTTTTCTAAAGTGTAAATACAGCTGTACTTCTTCACCGCGTAAGTTGATCTGCTTATTTTCAGCGTCTAGCAACCTTATGTTAATAGAGTTGATTGAACTTTGATTGACGGGAAAATAAATTAAGTTTTTAGGTATTTCGATGATTCTATAACCTGGTGGTACGTTAGGAACAAATTCGTAAATAATATGACTTGCTTTCCCGTTCACAAATGACCCGCTGATTACATCACATTCGATTCGCACTACAGTTGTTGATAAAATGCTGACGGGATACCGAGACTCGGTGCTTATATTAGCTGTTATTGTATCCATACCAAAACCTAAAATTTTACCAAGAGAATCATTTTTATCGAAATACACATTTTCAGAACAGTAAATACATGTTTTTAATGTATTATTATTGCAAGTCAATTTTAGCGCAGCGTCCTTAATGTTACTTTTCAAAAAGTCACAAATATCTTGAAGTTCGTAGGATCCTTCAGGTATTTCGATAATTCTATCACTGCCATAGTAAAATTTATTATTTCTTTCATCTATGTTCGGGATAGAATTAAAAGTTGAAAAATATAAGAGTCCACACTCATATTCTCCGCGTAATTGCAAGGTTGGCGAGTAATTTGTTATTAAAGATTCTCCTCTGCCAGTTATTGACACAGTGAAAGACATTTTTGTACTGATAAGTTTTTTTATTTCATTATCAATATAAATGTTTTTTCCAATAGTCTCTTAAAAAATTTAAACAAAGGTGACCACAGTTTATAGTTCCAAACTTTTGATACTGAACATAATTATAATTTATAGACATGTACCTTAAATAATTTATCAACTCTAACGGTGGCTTTAGATTGCCAAAACTATCAAAATATTCACAGTCGTCATTATGCTTAACGTAGGCTACCCAATGGGTTCCGGGATTATCAGAACTATCTAAATTTATTATAGCACACTCGATCTTTCTTGGTTTTGAAGGCAGTGCATCTCTCATAAAAACTCCTCGAAAGTGTGGAATATCAGTAGCATGCTCCAATATATCGAAATTAGTGAGAGGGCGTCTGGGTAGCCGTTTCATTAGTTTTTTGAAGGATTTAGATATAAACCAGCTCCTTTTTTATGAGGCTTGATATACAGTCCTTTTCCTAGAGCTACAGCTTCCATCATCTTGTTATGTCGTTCAGATTCTTGAAGATTTTTCTGAGCAGCCTTGTAATCATTGACAGCCTTTGCTATACCTGCTGCACCACCAGCAAGTGAACCTAGAGCTGACAATCCAGCGAAAATTGGAATAAGAGGTAAGAAACCCCCACTTTTTGGTATAGGAATACACCGCGGCAAGCGTATTCCTTTTTTATTAGTAAACAGTTTTTTTGCAGCTACATATGCATATTTTATAGCTGTGTGATTGTCTTTAGATTTTAATTTTTTAATTTTATTTTGGATTTTTTTAACACCAGTCATAAATGAACTTACTCCAGCCCCAGCTTTGAGTTTTGCTTTCATAGTTTTCTTTACTATCCATGAAGCAACCTTTTCTCCTTTTCCAGCATCTCTCGATTGCAATCTTTTCTTAGCCATATTCAAAAGTTCTAAATCGGCGTTATGTCGAACGTGTAAATCACTGTTGTTGTATGCGATATCGTGATACATGCAAGCTTCATCCAATTTGTTTATGCCCCGGTCGCCCCTCAGTAACCGTTTCTTAAGTTTTGTTCCGGGACCACAAAATTGATAACCAGGTAAATGTAACTCAAACGGTATATTATTTATTATGTCGTTAATAATACCACTTCCTTCCTTCATCGATGTTTATCAAGTGACCGTATCAAATATTAATTCTTAATTTATATTATAACACCAATGCATTTTTATCAATCCAACTGTTTTCGTCATCACTGAGACCTAACCATTTAACAAAAAGTTTGTTTCCTTTTCTTTTTATAACCTTTTCAATGAGATATAGATCTGGAAATTTTGTTCTCTGTAATTCATAACCGTAAAAAGATCCTAAAATTCTCTGCCTATGGTTATCTTCTAAGTGGTAAGTTACTGGAGTTGTATGATTGACTTTAATAACATTAAATATTTCTGATGACCAGTTTGGGGTATAACCTTTATAAAAATCCCCTTTGTATTTACTTATACGAACATGATCTCCAACTCGCAACTTTAATTTATGGTTCATCTTGTTACTTTGTGATTTAATAATGTTAGATCTGACAACTATTTGGTTTCCTTTATTAACCTCAATTGGCTTAAATTTTGTTATTCGATGTCTAGTGTTATTATAGCATTGGACTACGTGTTTCAAATTTTTTTGCATCCATTGATATTGACCACATAAGCTAAATAGCTTGTAAAGGTGACCTTTTAGTGTTCTTATTACTCTTTCGACAATTGATGCTTTTTTTATAGAGTAAGTGGAATAATGATTAATGCTATACTTTACCATCAACTGTTTAAAGGTATCATTATAAAATTCCTTGCCTAAATCTGTTTGTAAATTTTTAGGCTTTCGAGATGAATTAGATAATATATTTAGCATTGCTTTTGTAACACAACTTTTATCTTTTGATTTCAAAGGATTAACCCATACATATTTCGATAAAGTATCAATTACTACTAAAACATATTTATATCCTTTATTAAAATGTGAATACTTCTGAAAATCCATAAGGTCAGCTTGCCATAAATCATCTATTCCTTTTATGATTGTATATCGACGCGGGAAATTTCTTCTTGCTGCTTTGTGTAGTTCATTGACGATGTCTTTTTTACTCATTTTTATTTTTTTGGTTTATCAAAAAATCAATCTCTGTTTTAGTATAATATAAATCACTCAAACGATTTGAAGTCACCTTATCCAAGCTATTTAGGTATTTCTTAACATCAAGATAAACTGTTTTTATTTCGTTTCTTAGGTCTTGAACTGTTTTATCTAAATAGGCTTTATTTACTGCTTCGTCGTCTTCGTCTGGAGAGGTTAAACCTTTCAATTTTGATGATTTCAAATCGTAGTGTCCTGTATCTGACTTCACCAATGTATCGCTGAAGGTATCAATGTATTCCGCTAATCGTAGACGCTTATGAACATGATGACCAAATTTGTCAATGTTCATTGCTGCACTGATGCGTTATTCAAAGTGAACCATTTCCCTGTCAAACGTTCTTTATATTTCATATTCTTGATTATTCCTGCGTCCCACAGTTCTTCCATAATTGCGATAATTTCATTATCTAAACCGGTGTTACCTGCATCTCGTGACGCAAACAGCAATTTTAATCGATCTACCAACTCATTCGGATCGTCCCAATAAACAAGGTCTGTATTTTTCTTAACTTTTTTTAAAAGATTAATACCTTTTCCCTGTGAAAGGCTTTCCATGCTAG
This sequence comes from Scoparia ambigualis, assembly GCA_963921215.1. Classification (NCBI taxonomy): domain Eukaryota; kingdom Metazoa; phylum Arthropoda; class Insecta; order Lepidoptera; family Crambidae; genus Scoparia; species Scoparia ambigualis. The sequence continues at coordinate 2,782,455 of OY992514.1, read as the reverse complement.
TAGTCACATTTTTAGAGAATTTAAATAGTGGTTTGATAATATTCATATATTTATACCCTTTATTGCTGTTTATTGGTTTGGTTGGTTCAAAATTACGCCTATGGGCATTGGTGTCTATTAGTAGTAGTTTATATTTATCTAAATCATCTTCTGTGATTACATCTACATTTGGTTTCTTTTTAAACAATAGCTCTTTTAAACCAAGAGTTTTTTTATAAACACGGTTTCCAACTTTCAAAGTGCTGTCATTGTCATAAACACGAGATTTTCCGAGCATTAGTTTACCTCTGTCATGTCTGATTCCAAAAGGTATATCATTCATTACTTCAGATGATGTTGACCAAGACAAAGACTGATTTTTATAGCTTGGTGACGATTGTAGAGATTTAAACGATCCATCACTCACATTATGGTCTTGAGTAGTTGTTACAGTAAGGGTTTTGTTAGATTTTTCATATAACTCCTGATCTGGCTCATCTTCTTCACTGCTAGGTTCACTAAATTGTTCAATAGAAGAATAGGACTCCTCGCTTACATTTTTTTTAATCTTTTTAAAACTGGGAGTATCATTCTTTTCTTCCACATTGTGTTTTCCATCATTTTTACTTGTTAACAAATTAAGAGGGTCAACTATAGGTTTGAATATGGTTTCCAAGGTCATATTGCTTGTATTTTTTGCATCCTTGATCATATCTACTTTTCTCTTTACAGCTGTTGCCGATTTTACTAATTGTTTTTTTAGATCTATTTCCATGTTTTTTTTTTTTTTATGAAGTTTCCTTTCAACTCCAAATCACAAAAGAAAGTGATTTATAAATAAAATTACAACGGCTTATGTATATTAATCTACCACAATGAACGTATCAAATGTCATTCTATAACATCCTTTATTTCGTTCACAATCCTTATTTATTACAATATAATTGTACGGCTTTCTCCAAACAGTTGAGCACATTACACGGAATTGAGACCATGACATGTCAGACATTACATGTTCTTCATAAACGTGTTTTAAATTTATATCGTCTTGCTTGAATAATATTATTAGGTTTGCATTGTCCCTTACAAGTTGTTTAGGTATTTTTGTATAGGTTTGATTTATATAAAAACAATCTATATTTTTATGACGTCCCATAGCAAAATAATCTCGGATGTGGTTTTGGTTTTCACAAGCAACGTCGTCAAATATGATAATTGAGTTAGCCAAAGCTTCGTGTGGACTTAAAATTTCACTGTTATCATTGTATTTGTTAAAAGATGTACCTGCTACCATATCTAATACCTTTTCTAAAAATATGTATTTAGGCTGATATAAAGATTTTGAATATACATAAAGATTATGAAAACGAGGACCGTCACAATGTAATAATAGACTAATTACTAAGTTGGTCTTTCCACAATTGGAAGGACCACAAACAATACAACGTATACTATTCGGCAACAAATTACCATGTCGTTTTGGTTCATTCGATAGCGGAGGACATATGCATTCTATTTTTAACGATTGTTTTTGTTTGACGAATTTCATAATCAGCTGCTTGCACTTGACCACAGAGTTCGAAGGAATTTAACAAAATGATTTTATAACATAGCGCCAAAACATTTAAACTCTTGAGGTGGGTGGTCGAATAAATTATAAATAGCAAACTTCAGTTCATTGGTATCCAAGAATCGATTTGAAGTGAGTAATGCTTTTTTTTTTTTTTTTTTTTTTTTTTTTTTTTTTTTTTTTTTTTTTTTTTGCACTGTATTATATTGCTAAGGTAAAGCTACTAAGTAAAAAAAAAAAATATGTTATCGGGTATGAATGATCGATTTACCTATGCTATTTATTACGCTGATAAGTATTTGGATGCCACCAGCCCCTGGGCGACAGGCATGAGCAATCGGCCTAGATACTTTTCAACGGAATAATTGTATCTGGATGCCACCAGCCCTTGGGCGACAGGCATGAGCAATCGGCCTAGATACTTTTAATGGAATAATATCTGGATGCCACCAGCCACTGGGCGACAGGCATGAGCAATCGGCCTAGATTTTATTCCTTAGCATCAGCCACTGGGAAAAATTGAAAAATCATATTCCATTACCAGATCACGACAAAAACTTGCTGTTAGGTGCCACCAGCCTAGACGAAAATGAAAAATTTCATAGTGGTAGCTACTGTGCGTAATCCAAATTTAGGTTTTGGTTAGCTAATAGTGTATCATAGTGATAAAAACAGTGAATTTTGGTGACTCAATATGGAAAACCTACAATATTCCGTAAGTCTGCACAACATTTCATAAATGATTATTGGGCATCCTGGAACACTTTTTTACGACATTGCTCGAACGGCAGTGAGATCAATGGAGTGAAAAAAAAAAAGTGTTCCAGGATGCCCAATAATTACCTACTGGCATGGACTCCGTTTTCTCTGCACATACGCTGCACAAGCTGTCTGTTGCTAGTTTGCATTCTATGAAGCATTTGTTTTGTGGCATAGTGCCCGGTCTGGGCCCCGATGATTGTTCGTGCCTGCCTTTTACTACCTCCGCATATGATTTTACTCCGTCTTATGGCGTCTCCGCCTATAAGGATTTTGAGGTTACATACCGGGTAATTTTTCCCATTCGGTTTTATGCCTGTTTTTGATTTGGTCCTTAAAGGCCTTGTTGATGGTGCTCGGTGCCAGTGCAACAAACGGCTCAGGACCAAAAAATGGGGTCTCTGAGCCCTCCCTGGCAAGTGCATCGGCTATCTCATTGCCGTGGACTCCCATGTGGCCTGGTACCCAGATCAATCTCACCCTGTTGTGTCCACCTAGCTTGTTTAAAGCTTTTGTGGTTTCAAGTACAAGGTTGAAGTCGAGACTGCACATACATCCAACAGCATAGAGCGGCGATGGGCTCACCACCTGTCACGCTGAGCACAGCGCAGTTGTAATTTGGCGAAACGTGAACCATGGCAGAGGTCTGATCTTTTCTGTCCACGTTTGTCTAGTCTCTGACTAACCCTTGAAGGAAAAAATAGTCCTGCGTGAGTATTATAAACACAATAATAACGACCTCCTTGGTCGAGTGGTTTGTACACCGGTTTTCATGGTGACGCCACCTCTGAGGTCCCGGGTTCGATCCCCGGTCGGGTCAATTAAGAAATTATTGTTTTTCTAAATTGTCTCGGGTCTAGGTGTTTTCTATGTAAATAAGTATGTATTTAAGTATTTTAAGTATGTTTATCCGTTGTCTAGTAACCATTTTAACGAGTTTCATAACGAAGCTTCTCTTGGGCTAGTTATTTGGTGTGAGTGTAGGAAAGTTTATTTAGTTTAGTTAATAATTTCGTGTTTATACAAAGTTTTAAAATTATTGCTAAACATTAATAACTACAGTTAGTTGAAGACTGTGTTGTAGTCATTAGCGCAAACCTCGAATAATTAACACAAAGATTAACAAAGAAAATTATTCAATACAACTACATGCGTGCGTTTGTATGAGAGAGTGTAGAAGTGTGAGTGTGTATTGTGTGTGAGTGTGTATTGTGTTTGAGTGTGTAGTGTATGTGTGACAATTCTTTGTGCTGACATCTAGGAGTGACACTATCACTTTTTCTTTTTCTTGAGAGAAATACACCATTTCTTAGATGAATGATTAGTCTCGCTGCGCTCGACTAATACCGCCCTATCTAAAACCACAGCTCCGTAAATGCGGCAACTTATCTATGACAATTTGCAAGAATGCTGTACTTCTTATTTTTTTGTAGTATTATTTTTACACAGTTTTATTACGCAAACTGGCATTTTACTTTGAATTATGCCCAAAATTTAATAAAAAATTAGGTACGTACACTTTACACACAGCTATCAGTGTGACTGGCTCTCGGGTACGCCGATTTCGGCGTAGTATTTGTTGCCGCATTTTACAATTACGACGGAGGTATCTAGTCGAGCGCAGCGAGACCAATCATTCATCTAAGACTCCATTGTTAGTGTTAAAAAACCCTAGTGATAGACACTATTATGTGCATTAGCATACATACATTAACTCACGCCTGTTTCCCATAGGGGTAGTGTAACCTCCCCACAACATTAAATTGCTACACCTAAATCTAAACCTAAATCTAATGCCTTTCACACCTATATGCCTAGCTAGCTTATAATACATACACACATCCTCACCGCTTTACCTTAACTTAAATTATTATCTAATTCTTAAAACTAATTAACCTAATTTATCTACAATCTAATGGTTGTGTCTGGAGTTTTGTAGAGTGTGTAGCGTTTGTATGAAGATGGAACCTTAGCATAGCTTAATTCTATTTGCAGTGAATTTCAGTCAAGCAATGTAATATTATAATAACTACTATTTTTGGCCAGATCGTCTAGTGAACCCTCCGTTGTTAACCGCATTTAAGTAACTCAAGTTCTTTCGTGAAAGTTTAGTAATTGGCTTATCCCTGTGTTAAATTATTTACTCCTGACCTAATTACCTACCAGTCTATAAATCATAACATAAATATGTGTAGCCTAGCAATGACTCCGTCTGAACTGTGACCTAAATCCTTCACTGCAGCTGCGGGGAAGATTTGTAACCACTCAAAGGTAATCAGATGATAGCTTAGCTTGTAGGTATTATTATTTATTATCAGTAGCATGATACATAAGAAGCCTGGTGCAATTTATGAGCCCCACCACCGCTCCATAGCGTACTGTACATCTCATGGTTTAATTACAGTTCCGACACATTGGCTTTAACTTTAATTATTAGCTTGTGCCTTTAATTCTTTAACTGAGAATTTACATCTCTCCTCAAATTTAATTTCATTTTACATTATGCACTATGTGTTAGCAATTTAAATTCTTATTATTCCACATAAATCAATAGAGTTTATCTCAAGGCTTGCTATCATCCAAATATCCTTTTCACATTAAGAACTTAATTATTCAATGCAATAACTTATATTCAGTTCCGTAAAGGGTGGATAATTTAATAAAACGCCAACTCAGGCGGTGGCTAAAGTAGAATGCTATTAATACAGGTAAAACTACTTTTATTTATTCTTAGTATTTATTATACAAGTCCTGTAAAGCTCCAATATAACTACATTGGATTGGCTGCATTGGCAGATTATCACATCTTAAGTTTATTAAAGGATGTTTAATTCATTCAATATCCTTGACTTTAGGAAGTGAACTGAAATAGAATACTATCATTTGAAGTAAATTACTTTGGATTACTCTTAGTGTTCATTATACAGATCTTATAAAGTATAAATACATCTCAAGTTTATTGAAAGATGCCTAATTTATTCAACATCCCTGACTTTTAGGGAGTGAATGTAGTTAATTATTTTTCCATTAACTTACACCCTCTGTCTCTCAGACTGAGTGGTTAATTTGATAGACTACTAAATCATAGTTAGTATACCTTTAGTAGGTAGTTAATTATCACTGTTAATCATTAAATAAACTACATTTAGAAGTTATCTTTTACTCACTTTAATAAGTATAAATTAGACTGTACTAGGTATTAGTCTGATTGATTAGATTGTTCCCATCAAATATTTCTATGTTTCATATTATTAGAAGTAAGTACTTACATATCTTAAGAGGTCTATTCAAATGGTATTAGTAGACCATTGTCAGGCTAATTAGCTGGTTGTTATCAATCAATTATTTCTATGTTTCAGATTATTAGAAGCTCATAGCTTGCAATGTCTTCTTTCAACGACTTATCCTAGGTTCTAAACTGGTTTTAGTTGTTCAGTTTGTATCAGCTTATTTTTGCTAAGGTATCGGATGTAAAATTTTCCATACTTTGAAGAGTATAGCCATGTGAGATCGTATTGCATCCCAGGGAAAGCTAACAAATGCCTGTTTGGTCATATCAGTGTTAGAAATCAAACATCACAGTACGACTAAGCTTATTTGCTATAACTTTTTAGTATTTTTCTTGTAATAGAAAACCAGTCTAGACTTTTAGGTACTCCAAAGTAATGATGGTACGATATTATCATACTTCTGTTAATTATTTAAAATGAATAATTAATTGGTAACAACTTTAGGAAAACAATTAGAATTTTACCGGCCTGCGGTAACAGATTACTTGCCTAGCTAGGACCCACATCACTTCATCATAATTTTATTTAGCGCCGTAACTTAATTATCCCTGCCTTATTAGTCTGAATTAATAACTAACCATATATATATCCGCCTACCTATAGATTCCTACAACTTTCCTCACTTGAAAATGCCTATATTTTGTCGAACTAACAGTCCCTCTTGTGTACCTTGCAAACTAGGCCAAGCCTCATTTAATTTAAATTCGTGGTGTGTGGTGAGAGTCGCATTGCCCCTGAAAGCAACTAACTCCTAAATGTTCTATCAGTCGAGCCAGTATACTCAGTGTGTTATTTTCCTATCACTACACTGTATGTATGGAGATAGACTCGAGATTGGACTGGGTCATACGGGTCTACCTCCAGCTAAATGGTGTCTGACCTATCTTCAACTTTCACTAGGGAGACAACTGTCTCTCCCCCATTACTCCGTCGAAGATAGTGTATTGTTTAGCGTAATAGTGTAAAACGCCGATCTTATTAAATACAATCAAAGATCATCCAGACCGAAGTCTGTTGAAAGGTACATAGGGTTTTGTTGTCACCGTGACTCGTTTCCGCCGATGTACCCCAGAATACTTCATTCTGTTAACGGATTCGAGTTGCGATCGCAATAGTTTACTTTATTAATAACTTTCAATTTCACAAATCTTAATTAATATCGCAGCTCGAATATCACTTAGCGCACTATCAAGCTCGGACGCTATTTTTCCCGTATGAGTCGTACCGCACTCTTAAGTTGGACCGCTCCGTTGACGTCCCAAAACTGAATGTCCGCTAATTTTCCCAAGCATCTTAACTTTCCCGCCACGCGCGCCTAAGATTTTTCCCGCGCGAGTCCGCTTTTCTTCCCTTCCACCAATCGCTAGCCGTTTCCCCGATGCCCCCCGCCTTCGCGTCGCGCCACGTGGAGCTATCATCCGACCTCTCTTTCTGTCTTTTTCTCAACCTCTCGCTCGCTCATTGCCGCTTTCGCCGCGCAATTCTAAAATTTTTCCATAATCTAACCAAATCTCGTCAGATAGCCAATATTACATCTTTGAATATCTAAATGTAGCCTTCTATTAACAATTCCCTCTCAATAATCATCCACTTAAGCCAATAATCCTGTATTTTGTGAAATTATAAAAAGTTCCGTATTCCGACCATAGGTGGCGCCCGCCCGTATGTCTACCGGCTTGCCAACCTACGCCTATGTCACAAGGCCACACAGAGCAGTCCCCGCGAAATTCAAAATAAAGATAAAGCCCGTTGCCAACCTAACACGAAGCTCAAGTAAATAACTCACGCTAGACGGCGCCTATGTCGCAAGGAGCACACAGAGCAGTCCCCGCGAAATTCAAACTAAAGATAAAGCGCTAGACCACTGACCATTATTCTGAACTAGTTTATTATTCCCTTTTCATGCTTATTATTAATGGTGCTACGCATTAATATTTATTTTAGTGCTACTCCCATGCATTCCTTACTAACGGACGGATACCATTCATTCTGTACCGTTACAGCCGCCCCCGATAGAATTTAAGCAGATAAAGTACCACTCTTATCTGCGGCGAATTATATCTAAACCCTGTACTTAATTAAGTACAAAATAGCACCTCCTTCCTTGCCAACCTCATTGTCATCCTAGCCCTCAAAGATATTCCTACTATTTATAGTTCCTCCCCAAATCCCTAATGACTCCTTCCTCCATAAGCTTTCTTATTGCAAAATAGCCCACACCCCTCATTCTATTCAACTGACACAAAATCATAATCGCATACCCAGTTCTCGTGTTCGAAACGAAATCCCAGTAAACTTAGTCTCGGTAAATATTTCCCAATAACTTAGACATCTACCATTTCTTTAATCATACACAACCTCCGAATAATGATTTGCCTTTTGTTTACCATCATAACAACAAATCTTAATATAATTTAAATCAATATAACAGTCTCTTGCGCTGTCTAGTAACGCCCCCTAGCGAAAACTCTTCAACTCTATGACGATTCCGACGTAAGTTTATAACATCTTCCGAACCATTCAATTATTCTATTCTTTAAATTATTTTCCTAGAATAATTTCAAGTACATCTGTCATCATGGCCTTCTTTTAACTTACGTCTTTTCTTACAACTTGTTCCGCATCTAAATGTTGCAACCTAGGGATCGAACCTGGGATCTTTCGTGGGTGAAGCATCAACCACTTCGCCGTCATGGTCTTTTAGTTCCAACTAGGTTAATGAATAATTATTAATAATTTGAATTAAAACTTTCCTTCATACTTCAACGCTACCAATCTCATCTTAGCTTATATAATTACCTAAGATAACGAAACGTCGGAACAATTGTCTACCTCAGGCAGGGATCGAACCCGCGTCCTCCACAATTCCTAATTAGCTACTTCTTTTAACGGAAACCTATTTTCCTCTCCGCGGATAAGAAATCTTAACCAAACCCCCATATCAACCAAACCCAGTAGGCATACCATCATCGCCCAAGAGTTATAACTTTATTTTAGATGAGATACATCTAATGTCTAATCCTGCAAATAACCGAGATAGAATACTAGACTCGCTTCCGTCCGGTACGCAGTGACACCCACTCACCGTGCATACAAATAGAGGTCTTAACGCCTTACAATAAGGTTGTCGATCGTAAATACTTAGGAAAAACTCATTCACTCTAAGGGGGTACGCATCTCGAAACACATCCTTGAGTTTTGAACTAGCTACCCCGTAGTTCAGATCTATTAGAAGTTTGTGTGCTATGTATATCTAACTGTCAATGTATGCGTCATCGATAAGTACTTGTTAATACCCCGGTACGCGTTGGACATTGTATACTAATTGACAAGTACTGAGCTTATACGTATAAGCAAATACTTATGCCAAAACCTATCTAGTAACTATGTCTCATCCCTAGTTATTACTATGCACGAAAGACAACATTTAGTCTCATTTGCTAATATATAATACGTCAATATCCCCTTACTTTCCTATACCTTTGAAAAATATCATTTTCTTTTTTAAATTAAACAGACCGGTAACTATCTTATCCGCCCCCACAACTCTACTTAACTTCCTACCTTTTATATAACTAATAACGATCAAATCGGTAAATAATAAGCCACTGAAGGTGACACTTAGTTTTAGTATTCATGGTAATTAATATCGTGAGTTCTTTCTCGTATTTACTGAATTCCAAACTGCGTGATTCAATAGTGCTAGTTTCTTTTTATTTATTTTTTTATTTTTTTTTTATTAGATGTTTTAAATTTTATACTCGCACAAGACACATTATTAAGATGGTAATCTCCCGAATGTTTGTAACTCTAATTGGTTACTCATTATGCATTCTACTTTACTTTTCAGCCTTCCGTCCAGATGGTAAAATTCCCCAGCAACACGAGATCCCCTGACCACGCCAAAATGAAATGCCATCAATGGCCTCTGTTTCTGCAGCCTAAGACATTATCTCTCTATAGGTTAGTCAAGTATAATTGTCCTGATTTAGACTTCACAAGACGCCCCCAAAGGAACCACCTTACAGCAGAATTTCCGCAACTTTAAGAAAGGCTAGTTTAGGAAATGAAGCTAAATGGAAACCACTTAATTTTATTGTGTGCTGAGTAATTCCCACTTCTACAGCACAGTTCCGAAACTTCGATTCAATTACTTCACCAGGTAAATCAAAATAAACCCTACACGCTTAACTAAGTTCTATTTGTGCCCAGTGCGACTAAAAATATTCGAACACCCTAAACAAGCTACTTTTACTAATTTAACAGTGCCAATTAAGAATGCTCCCTTGTGTCATCTATAATTTTATTGTGTGCATAGACGACCAAAGACCTCGCTTTCAGCATGCCTTCTTCGTTGGACCCGCTTAGTTAAATACTCTAATCAAAATTCTAAAGTTACAATTGAAAATGTCAAAAGTTCGAATATTATGCAATAGAGAATTTCTCTAACATAGTTACTCCATCTCTTCGCACTATTAAGTCAGGCATATTGCAATTCAAGTATTTATTTTAATTTATAATGACCTATCTTCTCCACCCCTGTTCACATACTTTAGCCATCCCTATCCACAGCTGCGGTAAAGATAATTAGTTAATGAACAAAACATCCTATAAACATTCTATGTTACTACCGCAATCACAAGAAATATTTACTAGAAGGATTATCTATCATACAGCTGACTATAACAAAATGAGTCCCCCTTATCTTTCTCCGTTCCTCTTCTAACGTAGAAGACAACAACAGACAATTAACAATTAATTACTTATAATTTAGAACAACCCTAGGTAAAACGCTACCACAAAACTAGTATAGAACAGAATAATACTAACCGAAGTAAACTTTTGTATTCACACTTGCAAATAAAATATCTTTATCTTTCCGTGATGAATGATTTTGATAACACTATTTCATCAACTCAATGTCCCGGCCTACATATGTGAAAACTGTCAATTAATTAGTTTGTATAAAACAATCTAGATGCAACATGCAGTTCACATTAACTAACAATTTTAAGGTTGTGCCATAATTTCGACAATAACCTACCTTAGCACTAATTTTAATCATCTACAATTTCATCACGTACATATTAGATGCCAATAATCTAGATTATTTAAGAATTCTAGCAATTCATATTAATATAATAAATAACCAAAACAAGATAATACCGCTTTGACAGTCTGCGCTGACCTTCCCACAAGTCAAAACCGCGTTTCGTTCGTCCTATATTTCTAAACCTGTAGACATTTACTTTGTACTAAACAAATTCTTGAGTTAATAATTATTTGCCAATTGTTAAGCAAACTTATTTAATTTCATAATAACAATTTTAATATAGCAGTATTAGAATATTATTATAAATCCCGAACATCTTTATTTATTATAATCAACATTACCGGTTAAAGTATTTGAATGGCCTAGTGCGAACTAGGTTTCAGGTCGCACCTCGGGAAAATAAATTTACTATTGACTTTAAAATCTACTACTTATAAATTTATTATTTTCTTCTGACATATAAAGATAGGCTATGACTCTAGGTCGGGTTTAGTAAACTTTGAACTATGGCTACCTCCACAATAATCTCGATTAAATATATATATCCGCCAAACGAAATATGTCCAATACGGCCGATTTTACTAAATTTAAATTATGCTACTAAACAGTACGTGTCCTAAGAACGTCACACATCCGAAACCCATTTCAGTTCTAATGTCTTTACGTTTACCCATCTAAATTAAAATTTGTACCTGTCGACGCGAGACAACATCTAAATAATTACTTTGGATGATTCGAATTGTGATAGTTAATTTTGTATTGTAATCTCGATAACGCAATATCAGGGATTTACTTATTAATAAAGTTTACACTAAGAAATTTATTCTCAGCTCGCAATATCATCGCTTTATTTCCGGCTTGAATGTTTCTGCGGACTATGAGTTTAAATTTATCCTACAACTTAAAATTGTGGTATATAAAATCGATCACTGTTTTATAAGTAGCTTGCGTTAACTTTTAAAATAATAAAACGAGTTAACTATTGATTATGACGTGACATCCGCCCGCAACTCGCCTTTATAATTGATGTGATAACATACGCTATTGTTATCCCTATAGCATAACAGTGCTATAACTCGTTAATTTTGCAGTTAAATCTCGACTTCAAGCCAGTCAACTATTTTTTTTTTCTACTATTATTTTTTTTTTCAATTTATTATTCTTTCTTTACTATTGTATTTTTCTTTCGACCCCTATTTTGCTCCCAAGCTCAATTAATATCTACCTTCCACAATTATCCATCATCCGTCAATCTTAGGTATCCTCGAGAAATATTTCATCTTAATCGTTCAACGGAGATAGACAATTGTGCAAGGTACCCTTCTTAATAGGCTAATCCAACCCAGTGAATTTAATGATTTATCTATCTCTACCTATCCTAACTAATTAGTCATGTAGTAAAGTCTTTTCTTTTCACCGCTCTCCCGACTTAGATATCTCTAGGTAACTCACAACTGATAATATTAGGTAAGTAGGTATAGTAAGCTGTGCCCAGCGAGCTTTACCTCTGCGTACGTTAACCTCATCTTAAGCTAATAATAATCCTTTATAAATCTTCATAATTAACTATTTATCACGATTTCAACTATACGGTAAGAAGCAATGATTACCGGTAACGACTACTTACAACGCTGCAAGAGTATTTCAATTATACATATTATTATTAGACAGCACCCTTTTACCATCATCCAAAATAAAATCTTTTATTGGTAACCCAACGCCATCTAGCCTCGCTAATAGGTAACCTCCCCACAATAGAGTAGATATTAGATAGTTGTTTCCAGACGGTAACGACTTTTATCGCCTACTAGACGTATTTATCCGTTTACATTATGCATCCCAAACTACGTTGCTTTTAAACCAAAATTCCTACTAGCAATGAATAGTCATATGATTCTATCCCCTACATGACATACCTGCTACTTGTTATTACTTATAATCGCGATTCCTCATCAACGCGTGTATTTTGAACCGTAATACTATTTTATGTTACTTTTCCTAGGATTTTAGCGAACTAACAAAATGAAGCGGCATTTCCCATGTCATTGCATTCTAATCTACTACGTGATAAGTATTAGGAAAATCTCTTTCAATGTAAAAATCGCAGGTATTAAAAATAACAGGTATGGAAAATAACAGGTGATTCCACTTGCTATAACAAAATCACATGATTACGCGTTATGGAAGTTTCCTCTCCGATTGGTTTTATGACGTCATGTTTTATAATCATTCCTAATTCTAGATTGTTTATGGTCTCGCTAAATCATTTGTCTCTATGGTCCAACCATAGACAAAGAACGTTATAGTCCTTGACTAGCCTAAACTACTCTATGGATTTCAGATGTGAGACTCAAGTACACTATTATAATTTTTTTTTTCTCTAACATAACCAACAAAATAAATTATAATACGTGGAATAGCACATCAACTAAAAACCGCAATCGCTCAATGATTATTAGTCAAAATATAATTATTATTAGTTTTATATTATGCTGTTAGTGTCATAACTTTATAATATTGTACAGCATATCGCCGTCCTATAATATAAATTGAATCCAGCAATAATTAAGTTGGTTACCTCTGTCCAATCTCGCCCCCTAGCCTTCCCATCCGACAGCAATAATAATTAAACCGCCCCCTATTCTACAAATCTTTCTAAATCAATAAATGTTGAACTATGTCACCCTATCGACTTTTTACGATCCTAAAAATAACTCAACACAAGGCTGTATGAACCAGTTGCCTATGCCTATATGAAATCTATCACCAGGAATAGAAACAAAACTACAGTTACCATAGCTCCTAACGTCAACAACAAAAATTGGATACCTGGTTTCAGTATTCATAGAAAACAATTACTAAAGGTTTCAGTATTCACAGATAACTCAACAGTTTTAAAATTAATACTCCCGGAATAGTTTGGTTATTGACTATATCTAAGTACTTTGTTCACTCATTAAACTTTGGAAAAACAACAACGCCTAACAGCCGCACGGTACCTGATGCTGGCGAACTCCGCCATTAAATAAAGAAGAAAAAGATAATGACTGAAAGGTATTGTATTTCAAATAATACTCATTACATTATTGTTTTGTAGCTTTATCTCCTCCTTTGACCTTTAACCTAACCTGAGAATCTTTTTGTTACAGATTTCGTACAACAAAATTTAGCTCCAGCTCTCATTGCGACTGTCTACAATATTGGTCGAACCCGTAATACAAAGTGTATGAATCAACTTTAGAAGATAACAACGTTTATTGTGAAAAGTGTCAAATTATAATTCACCCACTATCAAGAGCCCGTAATACAAAGTGTATGAATCAACTTTAGAAGATAACAACGTTTATTGTGAAAAGTGTCAAATTATAATTCTTCAATATCTCTGAATTAATTAATCTTCATTGAATTATTCCCTATTAAGCCAATTCTAAACTCACACATCGCAACACGACAACAATTTGTGGGAAAAATCCCACTTCTAAATTAAAGTATTACCGCTTGACTGAAATCCAATACAACTATATTAATGATAATTTATAACTTAACTTTCTAATCCTGGTCATGGCTTACCAAATTGTAACCTCCCCCCCTCTATATTATATTAATTGCTACACCTAAATCTAAACCTAAATCTAATGCCTTTCACACCTATATGCCTAGCTAGCTTATAATACATACACACATCCTCACCGCTTTACCTTAACTTAAATTATTATCTAATTCTTAAAACTAATTAACCTAATTTATCTACAATCTAATGGTTGTGTCTGGAGTTTTGTAGAGTGTGTAGCGTTTGTATGAAGATGGAACCTTAGCATAGCTTAATTCTATTTGCAGTGAATTTCAGTCAAGCAATGTAATATTATAATAACTACTATTTTTGGCCAGATCGTCTAGTGAACCCTCCGTTGTTAACCGCATTTAAGTAACTCAAGTTCTTTCGTGAAAGTTTAGTAATTGGCTTATCCCTGTGTTAAATTATTTACTCCTGACCTAATTACCTACCAGTCTATAAATCATAACATAAATATGTGTAGCCTAGCAATGACTCCGTCTGAACTGTGACCTAAATCCTTCACTGCAGCTGCGGGGAAGATTTGTAACCACTCAAAGGTAATCAGATGATAGCTTAGCTTGTAGGTATTATTATTTATTATCAGTAGCATGATACATAAGAAGCCTGGTGCAATTTATGAGCCCCACCACCGCTCCATAGCGTACTGTACATCTCATGGTTTAATTACAGTTCCGACACATTGGCTTTAACTTTAATTATTAGCTTGTGCCTTTAATTCTTTAACTGAGAATTTACATCTCTCCTCAAATTTAATTTCATTTTACATTATGCACTATGTGTTAGCAATTTAAATTCTTATTATTCCACATAAATCAATAGAGTTTATCTCAAGGCTTGCTATCATCCAAATATCCTTTTCACATTAAGAACTTAATTATTCAATGCAATAACTTATATTCAGTTCCGTAAAGGGTGGATAATTTAATAAAACGCCAACTCAGGCGGTGGCTAAAGTAGAATGCTATTAATACAGGTAAAACTACTTTTATTTATTCTTAGTATTTATTATACAAGTCCTGTAAAGCTCCAATATAACTACATTGGATTGGCTGCATTGGCAGATTATCACATCTTAAGTTTATTAAAGGATGTTTAATTCATTCAATATCCTTGACTTTAGGAAGTGAACTGAAATAGAATACTATCATTTGAAGTAAATTACTTTGGATTACTCTTAGTGTTCATTATACAGATCTTATAAAGTATAAATACATCTCAAGTTTATTGAAAGATGCCTAATTTATTCAACATCCCTGACTTTTAGGGAGTGAATGTAGTTAATTATTTTTCCATTAACTTACACCCTCTGTCTCTCAGACTGAGTGGTTAATTTGATAGACTACTAAATCATAGTTAGTATACCTTTAGTAGGTAGTTAATTATCACTGTTAATCATTAAATAAACTACATTTAGAAGTTATCTTTTACTCACTTTAATAAGTATAAATTAGACTGTACTAGGTATTAGTCTGATTGATTAGATTGTTCCCATCAAATATTTCTATGTTTCATATTATTAGAAGTAAGTACTTACATATCTTAAGAGGTCTATTCAAATGGTATTAGTAGACCATTGTCAGGCTAATTAGCTGGTTGTTATCAATCAATTATTTCTATGTTTCAGATTATTAGAAGCTCATAGCTTGCAATGTCTTCTTTCAACGACTTATCCTAGGTTCTAAACTGGTTTTAGTTGTTCAGTTTGTATCAGCTTATTTTTGCTAAGGTATCGGATGTAAAATTTTCCATACTTTGAAGAGTATAGCCATGTGAGATCGTATTGCATCCCAGGGAAAGCTAACAAATGCCTGTTTGGTCATATCAGTGTTAGAAATCAAACATCACAGTACGACTAAGCTTATTTGCTATAACTTTTTAGTATTTTTCTTGTAATAGAAAACCAGTCTAGACTTTTAGGTACTCCAAAGTAATGATGGTACGATATTATCATACTTCTGTTAATTATTTAAAATGAATAATTAATTGGTAACAACTTTAGGAAAACAATTAGAATTTTACCGGCCTGCGGTAACAGATTACTTGCCTAGCTAGGACCCACATCACTTCATCATAATTTTATTTAGCGCCGTAACTTAATTATCCCTGCCTTATTAGTCTGAATTAATAACTAACCATATATATATCCGCCTACCTATAGATTCCTACAACTTTCCTCACTTGAAAATGCCTATATTTTGTCGAACTAACAGTCCCTCTTGTGTACCTTGCAAACTAGGCCAAGCCTCATTTAATTTAAATTCGTGGTGTGTGGTGAGAGTCGCATTGCCCCTGAAAGCAACTAACTCCTAAATGTTCTATCAGTCGAGCCAGTATACTCAGTGTGTTATTTTCCTATCACTACACTGTATGTATGGAGATAGACTCGAGATTGGACTGGGTCATACGGGTCTACCTCCAGCTAAATGGTGTCTGACCTATCTTCAACTTTCACTAGGGAGACAACTGTCTCTCCCCCATTACTCCGTCGAAGATAGTGTATTGTTTAGCGTAATAGTGTAAAACGCCGATCTTATTAAATACAATCAAAGATCATCCAGACCGAAGTCTGTTGAAAGGTACATAGGGTTTTGTTGTCACCGTGACTCGTTTCCGCCGATGTACCCCAGAATACTTCATTCTGTTAACGGATTCGAGTTGCGATCGCAATAGTTTACTTTATTAATAACTTTCAATTTCACAAATCTTAATTAATATCGCAGCTCGAATATCACTTAGCGCACTATCAAGCTCGGACGCTATTTTTCCCGTATGAGTCGTACCGCACTCTTAAGTTGGACCGCTCCGTTGACGTCCCAAAACTGAATGTCCGCTAATTTTCCCAAGCATCTTAACTTTCCCGCCACGCGCGCCTAAGATTTTTCCCGCGCGAGTCCGCTTTTCTTCCCTTCCACCAATCGCTAGCCGTTTCCCCGATGCCCCCCGCCTTCGCGTCGCGCCACGTGGAGCTATCATCCGACCTCTCTTTCTGTCTTTTTCTCAACCTCTCGCTCGCTCATTGCCGCTTTCGCCGCGCAATTCTAAAATTTTTCCATAATCTAACCAAATCTCGTCAGATAGCCAATATTACATCTTTGAATATCTAAATGTAGCCTTCTATTAACAATTCCCTCTCAATAATCATCCACTTAAGCCAATAATCCTGTATTTTGTGAAATTATAAAAAGTTCCGTATTCCGACCATAGGTGGCGCCCGCCCGTATGTCTACCGGCTTGCCAACCTACGCCTATGTCACAAGGCCACACAGAGCAGTCCCCGCGAAATTCAAAATAAAGATAAAGCCCGTTGCCAACCTAACACGAAGCTCAAGTAAATAACTCACGCTAGACGGCGCCTATGTCGCAAGGAGCACACAGAGCAGTCCCCGCGAAATTCAAACTAAAGATAAAGCGCTAGACCACTGACCATTATTCTGAACTAGTTTATTATTCCCTTTTCATGCTTATTATTAATGGTGCTACGCATTAATATTTATTTTAGTGCTACTCCCATGCATTCCTTACTAACGGACGGATACCATTCATTCTGTACCGTTACAGTAGGCAGAGAGGTCCTTACCTCTCAGTCTTGGCAACAAAAATTTTGACAGCAGGTGCGATTGGGCAGGAATTTAAATTTGCGGAAATGGAAAATAAAATTTAAAAAAAATCGAACGCAGTTCATGTTAAATTATGCGTTCACGATGCATAAAATGTACCACAGAACCGAAATAATCGACCTTGTTCATACTAAAGTAGTCTCTAAATGTATCAAAACACGGTACAAAGTCAATTGGAGAGCGCGGCCAGCGCGGCCAATAATATGGCCGCTTGGGGTCTGAAGAAATAGCGAGTTTTTAGGTGCGGCCAAATATGGCTGCTTGGGGCTTGAGGGGTTAAACATTCTTTCGCTTCATTCAATTCAATCTTTTCATGCACGTCCGGCGGTATTTATCACTGCGTACACCAGCCTTTTTTATTAAACCCCCTGGTCCTGGTCCTGGTCCGCGCAGGTTTTTCTAGGACGCCCTTATGCGCAATCATTCCTTTTCCTTCCACATTCGCACAATATATCTCTTTCGTGATTCGACTTTCACTCATCCTTTCTAAGTGACCAAACCACCGAAGCATTCTTTTCTCAATTCTTGTCGCTTTAACATCTTTCAGACCGTATCTTTCTCGAATCTCATCATATTCAATCTATCGCTCAGTTTCACTTCACATACATTAAAATTAAAAAATTTAATTAAAATTTTCTACAGTCACACCAATTATCTAGCCCAAGAGAAGCTTCGAAGAAACTCGTTAAATGGTTACTAGACAACGGATAAACATACTTAAAATACTTAAATACATACTTATTATACATAGAAAACACCCAGACCCGAGAAAATTTAGAAAAACAATAATTTCTAAATTGACCCGACCGGGGATCGAACCCGGGACCTCAGAGATGGCGACACCATGAAAACCGGTGTACAAACCACTCGACCAAGGAGGTCGTCATCATCATTCCTCAACGAATGCATCTCTACCGCATTTATTCTGCTTTCATTCTTCTTCTGCCATACCCATGACTCACTTCCATACATCAGTGTCGGCACCAGCACTCCGCTATGAATCAAAAATAATAAAATAACAAAAATCAATATTTCTTTATTCTGTAAGTTTAAAGTTAACATTTTGAATCGTCTAAACTTAAATTTACTTATCTATATGGATGGATTGGCAAACCATTCAGGACGTCTTTTAACTGTAGAGAAGAACGGGCCCAAGAAACTCCACAGCTTTAAAATAATACAGAAGTAACGACATTTACAAAACAATATGTCGTTACCAAATTATACAATCAATAATCATAAAACAATTATATAATAAAAGAAAAGATAAAAACGTGAATCTAAAAGCTTTACTCGGGCAATGAAAGCATTAGAACAATATGTGTGCGAATAGCCATTAGGAAATGTAAATAATTTGTTTACACGCATTCCACATCGAATTCTGCCTTAGTTTAGTTATAGGCACTTGTCAGCCGGTGGCAAGGTTCCTCACTACGATTTGATTTGTTCATAACTATCGGCGGTTCCGTATCTCCGAATCGCGCTGAACCCTGCGGCCTTAGCGGGGCACAAACGACGCTCAACAAGGCCCCAATTACGGACAATTTATTGGTCATCAGCTAATCGATGCGTACAATTTGTGCAAGCCGTGTGTCATTCATGTTTCGCTACGTCAAACGCTACTCGTGCAAACATTTTTATTTTATTTTTAACCACTCACTTGTGGCAATTTTCTAACACAAAAATTGGCGCAACTGTCAACGTCAAATTTGACAGAATCGAGCATAGACTATGCGATATTTTGCGATCACGATGCATAAAATGTACCACAGAACCGAAATAATCAAACTTGTTCATACTAAAGTAGTCTATAAGTCTATGAAAACACGGTACAAAGTTTTTGTAGGTGCGGTCTCATGCGACAGCTTGGGGGGCTGAGGGGTATAGACACTGTCAAAACTTGACACTCTTATGTTTGTTAGTCGCCTTTTATGACACCCAAGGGAAGAGATGGTGGTAGTAAGCATTATTTTAATAATAATTAGCCGCCACCACACAGCTGGTTGTCTATACTTCTATCTAAACTAATATTATAAAGAGGAAAGATTTGATTGTTTGTTTGGATTGAATAGGCTCCGAAACTACTAGACCGATTTCAAAAATTCTTTCACCGTTGGAAAGCTACACTATCTCCCAGTGACATAGGCAATATTTTTTTTTTATTTGTCACGGGGTACGGGGTCCACGCGGAAGAAGTCACGAGCGTTTAATGAATAAATTTCTTACTTACATCGAAGACATTATCAAGGACGATATAATTTGTCTATGCTTATAAGTATAAAGGAGAAGGAACTGTTAATTATTAATATCTTTTATTCTACAACAGGTAAGCGCTTGGCCTTCATCTCTGGATGGTAAGTGACGATAAGGCCGAAGGTGGAAGCGCGCTTCACCCGGAATCCTCAACCACTGAAGAACTGGCTATCTTATCTCAAACTGTCGGAACACAACGATGCTATTAACATTGTTGTCAAGTCACCAGACTTAATATAAGGTGGTGGTAGCCAGGCGGACTTAACCCTACCACTACCACCAACCAAAATGGTAATATATTTAATCAAATTTGGCCGTATAGACAGAGGGGAATCTTGATGCTTATGCTAAGGATTGACCAACACAGACAACAGACCGCAAATATTGTAAAGGTCTTTGCACAGCAGTGGAACAATATGGGCTAATAATAATAATGGCAACCAAATAACAACTGTGTCGCGTAGCGGTGAAAGAATACTACCACCCCCTCACTTCCCTTGGGTGTCGTAAAAGGCGACTAACGGACTAAAGACTGCACATACATCCAACAGCATAGAGCGGCGATGGGCTCACCACCTGTCACGCTAAGCACTGTGCAGTCGCTATTTGGTGAAAAGTGGACTATGGCAGAGGACTGCGGTCCTGTCTTGTTGCCACACTTCACTCAGATCCTCAACTACTAAGGTGTTGATTACTGATCTCGGGTTAGGTGTGTTTCATCAGTATTATTATCATCACTTAACATCAGGTGAGATGAAGGCCAAGCGCTTATTTTACCCAGGTAAGGTTAATTTCCCTAATGAATATTGACCAACTATGGACATTTTAAAGTTATGGTCATTTTAGTACTATGGACATTTTAAAATTATGCCCATTTGAGCACTATGGATATTTTAAAATTTCAGTAATTTTAGGGTTTTTGACTCAAACTCAAACTCAAAATTTCTTTATTCATTAAACTTAAAATAAGTATTTTGAATCGTCTAAATTTATTTGGATGGATGGGCAAAACACCCATTCGGGACGTCTTTTAGCTGTGGAGAAGAACGGGCACAAGAAACTCCACAGCTTTAAAATAATATAGAAGTAACTCGTGGTCCCACCCATTTTGAGGAGCGTCTCTTCAAAAGGAGATAAATCTACTTTCCATTTTTTTTGGTTTTTTTTTGGTATTATTGCTCTCTATATTCGAATACACAACTTAGTGCGTAAAATTGGCTTCAGAAGGCGTTATTTCCAATAGAAAAACGACGTTCAAACTCACAGTTTCAATCAAAGAGAGACATTTCCAAAGAATATTAACAGAAAAATAACACAATAAAATGTTTTGAACAAATGGAGTCATATTTCATACAAAATGACCACCGTGCCAAAGTTATCTGTACAAAAGGAGGTATTTTATTTCTGTTTCAATTATTATCTTTTTAATCGATTTGTGATGTCAAACAAGGCATAATATTCTGTGGTAACTCAGTAATTATAATACATTAAAAAAAAATTTGTTTGACTTACTTCTTAACTATGGTGGTAATACCTACCTATCACTTTAAAAAGAAAAACCTACAAGTTAAACTCAGCATGATATCAGTTTTTTTGGTTTTCTGAAAATTCCTTTAAGGTGGAGTTATCTCCTTTTGAACAGACGCTCCTCATTACTGTAGGTACTAAAATAAATCTCAACGAAAAATTAAAATAAAAAACAAAATGATTTTTGACTTGTGGTCCCTATAGTCTGTAGTTCTACTAGTTGGATACAGTATATCAGTGGGTCTTGGTATTTTTATTTATTAATTTAAAGTGGAACCATGAACCCATAGCTAGTAGGACTATGAAACCGGTAGGACATTATTGGTGGGACTACGAGTCAAACACCAATTTTATCACTATGGACATTTTAAGTTATGGTCATTTTAGCACTAATGACATTTTAGCACTTTGGACAATACACCCCGAAAGGATCAAAAGAAAGCATCAAAGTTTGGAGGCGGCTCTCTCGTATCCTGTTTTCAGGGCAGAAGCCAACTGGGTAGAGAGAGCAAGCCAGCAAAACAAACTAGTTATAACCAAGACTCAATCTGAAACAAACAATAGGCTGGCAATTTAATACGGTACGTCCCATGGCCCGCGGAAAATACATACATACATGAAAATACATACAAACACATACATATAATCACGACTATTATCCCCGAAGGGTTAGTCAGAGGCTAGGCAATGAGGACCGCAAAAGCAGTCCTCTGCCATAGGCGACTTTTCACCAAATAGCGACTGCACGTGCGCTCAGCGTGACAGGTGGTAAGCCCCTCGCCGCTCTATGCTGTTGGAAGGATGTGCAGTCTTTAATCCGTTAGTAGCCTTTTACGACACCCAAGGGAAGAGAGAGGGTCGTAGAATTTTTTTTCGCCGCTACACGACATAGAAAATAAAAGATGTTGATATACAAACAAAATAGATTAACAGTTCTTAAAAAAATCCCATAGCAAAAAGGTGAAAATTATAAAAACAAAATTAGCCAAAGTCGTTCATACATCAGAATGTGATGAGCTTACTAGAACACTTTAACATTTTAAAAAATTATAAAAAAGTACATAAAAAATACGAAGATAGACATTGAAAATGCTTTGGATGGAATTCGATCCACCATCTAATAGCTCTAAACTACTCAATGTAATTTGTTCTTTGTTATCATATCATAATCAAAAAGAGCATAAATTGCTTTGCCTGAAAATCTGTGACCCTGAGCTCTTCCCTGAACTGTGTGGTTTTTGCTCCGTGGGTAGACAAATCAAGATAATTACTGTTTTGCATACTTACGTAAACTGTTTCTTATTTTCATCATTACACGCATCGGTTTCCGTGGTGTAGCGGTTATCACATCTGCCTAACACGCAGAAGGCCCCCGGTTCGATCCCGGGCGGAAACAATGTCTTTTTGCATAACTTTGTTATTTTTAATGACTGGCTGTTTGTTGACGACGAGTTAATTTCTCGTAACTTCATTGACCTTGATAATGTATAAAATATATTTTTTAATTTTTTTTTGTTTTTATTATTTAAAAATCAAAACGAGTTTTAGTTTTTATATAAAATATAATTATTTAATGAATCCGTTGCACAACCCTCTGATAAGTAGCACATAGTTTATCCACACTTTTAGTTATATAAGTAGACACATAATAATGGTAAATTCCATTTTAATAATTGGGACTTTTCAGTTTGACCGTAGACACATTTAAATGGTTGTACACCACGTAGTTGTAATATCTTTTTTTTTCAATATAAATAATCCGGTGTTATCTTACACTTTTATTCCATTTAGGGTGGATTCGACCAAACTGGAATAAGACTTACTCCGAGATTAGTCTATACAAATTCGGCGTTTAATCTAGGTATAAGACCTTATTCCAGTTTGGTCGAATCCACCCTTAACGTCGCACAGCTTTCAATTTATTTAATTCAAGAAGTTCGTACTATACTTTATTTTCTCCCACATTTTTAATATACGACACTAGCTCTATCTGTCAGTGAGAAGCAAAACTATTACGACGCAACAACCAGCATTACATTACTCACTAGCAGGAGGACGCTATAAAGTTCATCTATTAGACGCTAGATGTCGCTAGCTGCAATAAAAATCAAGAGGTTCTCGATAGTTTATCAGGCACACTTATCAGGAAATAATGTCATATTCCTTAACTTTTTTGTTACAAAACTCTTCACCTCAATCGCTTTGTTTGGTGGATGAGTTCAACATCACTTGGCTCTCAATCCAGGGTTCAATTCCTAGGTAGGGCTAAAAGTCTTTTACTTTTTACTTTTACGAGTATACAATGGGCGATTTTCTGACAGCCCAAATTAAAAAGTAAAAATTAGTTCAAAAACACTCGATAGATGTCGTTTTATGAAAGCTGGGCTACTTATAGGCTGTAATAAATTCTACACTTTTACTTGTCTACCAAAAGAATAAAAAAATAGTATTTACTTACCTATTTATATTCAGGACATCCAGAACCTATTTCTATTTTGGAATAGAATAAATATTACGCTGCCATACACGTGCTCTTCATGAACCCGCCTTTTACTAAGCGCCATACTAATCTATGCTAAGCGCCATCTATGAAGTCATTTACGAACCAATTTCTTTTTTTTTTTTGATCTCGGAAAATCGCCCATTGGCCTTTATCTCACTTAAGTGACAACAAGCGAGCGAGCTATCTCCCAATCTCAATCCAACATGACAAATAGCTCCTTCGAAATTAGCTTTTTCTTCTACAATACAAATAGGTACGTCAAAATAAAAAATAAATAAAATAAAATTTGTTTATGCTCACACCAATAATATACCAATAATTATATCGATCTTCCAACTATTGTCGTCAGCTGATCGGACAGTTTTGTATGATAGGTCGAAATTTTTTGTGATTTTTGCACATAGGTTTCTTGGGGAAACTTGTTCAGTTTCGTGGGTGGAACTCACCCTTAATTGTTTTTGTATTAAGAAAAATTAAGTTTGTATATACCAAGATAAGTATTCTTGTGAAATTCGTTAAGAGGGTTTACGCATTTGGGTTTTCCATACAAACTTCCAAGTCGAAATTTTTAAAAACCAATACGCCAATTTTGATGAAACTTTGCATGCTGAAGTAAAACACAGGTATCTAAATAGATTGATGAAAACATTTAAAAAAAATGCTTATTTAACTGAGTTATTGCGATTTTTAACTGTCTATAGTGAACTTTAAATCGCAATAACTCAGCTAAAAAAATGTTTTTTACAAATGTTTTCAACAAACTATTTAGATCGCTGTGTTTCACTTTAGCATGCAAAGTTTCATCAAAATTGGCGTATTGGTTTTTAAAAATTTCGACTTGGAAGTTTGTCTTGAATATCCTACTAATATTGTAAACGCGAAAGTTTGTAAGTATGGATGGATGTTTGTTTCTCTTTCACGTAAAAACTACTGAATGGATTTAGATGCAATTCGGCATACAGATAGTTTATAACCTGGATTAACACATAGGATACTTTTTATCCCGATATTCCTACGAGAACGGAAACCACGCGGGTGAAATCGCGAGCGGCCGCTAGTGGTACTTATAAAATATACATAAGCATGGATATAACAGCCAGACCCGAAATCAATTTAGAAAAACAGTTTTTCAGAGTCAGAGACGGTCCGACGCCAGACCCGGGTGCTAACCACTAGACCACGGAGGTCCTCAAAATGTACGCAACGCTGCCATTTTTCCGCTACGATTTAGTATCTAGAATTGTGTATCTTTGTTTTTCTATCTATCTATGGTTTATAGGCAAACATTTTGTAATAATTGTCTTCAACTTTGCTATAGTAACTTATTGACTAAATTTAACTAATATTTCCTTCAACTTTATAACTGTTATATGCATATAGGCAAATTATATCGACCTTAAATTAATGGTGTCGCGTAGTGGTGAAAGAATACTACCACCCCCTCTTTTCCCTAAGGTGTCGTAAAAGGCGACTAACGGACTAAAGTCTGCACAAACATCCAACAGCATAGCGCGGCGATGGGCTCACCACCTGTCACGCTGAGCACATGTGCAGTCGCTATTTGGTGTGCCGTGGACTATGGCAGGGGACTGCTTCTGCAGTCCTCATTGCCTAGTCTCTGATTAACCCTTCGGGGATAATAGTCGTGATTCCCTATATTAATGTATGGAATTATGTTAATAAATTAAGTAGATAGGTAATGTATTTAATTTCAACCTTACAACCAGCTGTGTGGTGGCGATTCATTATTAATAGGCCAAGTATCAAAAGACCGCCGGCGGTCGCGAAACAATGACTTTCAATTGTGTCTGGTTTTACGATGCTCGAGGGGTTAAAAGAATACAGTAAGAATACAATAATTTTGCAGGCCGTCATGAATGGGTGCGCTTGTTACCGTGCTTGTTCCACGGTGGGGAGCGCTCTCATTATTTTGGACTACATCGGCTGCTTACCTTCAGGCAGGATGTAGTCACTATGACGTGACATTAAAAATCTAGTGGCTAAGCCACCGGTCTCAGACCCAGAGGTCCCGGGTTCGATTCCTAGCGGGGGGTACATCTTTGTGTGCTCGTTTGGTTAGTGGTAGGGCTGTTAAGTCGGCCTGGCTAGCTACCACCATCTTATCTAAGTCTGTCGCCATAACAACGATGTTCATAGCATTGTTGTGTTCCGACAGTTTGAGATAAGATAGCCAGTGCCTCAGTGGTTGAGGATTCCGGGTGAAGCGCGCTTCCACCTTCGGCCTTATCGTCACTTACCATCAGGTGAGATGAAGGCCAAGCGCTTACACATTGTGGATAAAAAAAATACTTTACTACCAACCCTTCTCTTCACTTGGGTGTCGTAAAAAGCGACTAATGAACTAAAGACTGCACGTACATCCACCAGCTTAGAGCGGTGATGGCATTACGTAAGTTTTCACAATTTCGTGCAGAACCCTCTTAAGCTTTGGTAGCAAAGCGGCTGCAACAGCGGGGAGTGTACCATTGTTAGGATTCTTCTAAATAATTTTCAACGCTGTTTGACACTAGCTCCGCACGGCTGTAAGCGGCGTGATAGGGAATCTCTTCTTTGACATTTCTTCTAGTTGTAAAATCTGTAAGTAAACAGCCTCAACTTTGACCACAGCCATGACTGCAGCGAACGATGTGACGGCTGTAACATCTATGATCACAGTCATGCGCGCAGCGTCTGTGTCGCTTAGAGAATCACATAGCTGCTCGCATCCAGCGGCTACCCGCAACCTTGTTGGAGGCATGTCTTGTCATTACAAACATATTAAATCATTAAGGAATACTACTATTATCTGCCAACAACGTATAAACGTTATCAAAGTTTCATGCAAGTATAGGTATATCAAACGGAGTGATATCATACTGCGCATTATCTATGCAGTTTCAGGAAAAAAAAATGCGACACACTCAGATCAGTGGACGATAAAAATTGCAGTGACTGATAAAAGTGCATCGCTTGCGAAGAGGGTTGAACGAACTTGTTTACTTACCTTTATAATAATGATGAAATATAGCTATTTTTAATTTTTCATTCACTCCACGGATAACATTCAATGGGATCTGCACGGCATAGAACCGTAAAGTTTTTTTTTTAATTTTCTGTTTTCTTTAATAGGTCCTCTCATACAGACATATTATCACGACTATTATCCCGGGAGGGTTAGTCAGAGACTAGGCAATGAGGACCGCAGAAGCAGTCCTCTGCCATAGTCCACTTTTCACCAAATAGCGACATTTGCTCAGCGTGACAGGTGGTGAGCCCATCGCCGCTCTATGCTTATGAAAGTATGTGCAGTCTTTAGCCCGTTAGTCGCCTTTTACGACAACGCCTTTTACGCGAGACGGTTATTGTATTTAAATACGAGTTCTAAGTGTTAAATGGTAATAATTTTTAGTCGTACTTGCTTCAACTCGGTAAATAAACTAGTTTACTTGGTAAATGAACTAGTTTATTCGGTTCATCTCGAGTTATAAAATGTGCGCCGCTGACATAACACTGGGAAGTGATTATAGCCATTTTGATTCTTCTCATTTTGCGTTGCGTAAAACAAGTTGCAATTTTGAGGCTTTATGTACGGGGTGTTTGTTTGTTTTCTCTATTATTATTTTTTTGTTTTTTTTTATTAACTTTTTAAAGTGAACTCACAATTTTTTGACAGAATGAGTTGTTTGATAGTGGCGACAATGTTAAGTAATTTAGTTTTGAAATAAAATACTTTTTACGGATGTAGCTCAATCATTTAGGATATTTTAGGGTTTGTTGTTAATTTTGCCGGACGTTAAATTTGTTTTTTTGACTACGTATTTAAGAATTAGTGTGGCTAAACTACACTGATAATGTATGTGTGTGTAATCCGCTAATTTTGTATTATATCATGGGTGATGATAAGACACCTTTTCTCTAATCGTTTAACAATGTAAAATTTATGCATTTTACATAAATATATTAGGAGGTGTAGGAAAAACCGAAACTGAGAGAGATGGAAGAATTAGTTAAAAGACGTATTTTTTTTAAAGAAATACAAGCGGAAGTGATTTTTTGGTCACTTACTTAATCTCAAGTCTTTTGGAGTAATCGCAATTCGTCTTCATCTCACACGTTGGAAAGTGATGATAAAGCGGAAAGTGGAATCGCACTTCACCCGGAGTTATCGACTACTGAAAAAAAGAAAAAATAAGAAAAACAAATGCCTAACCCTGCATTACCTATGAATTTTAGATGTACTTAGATTTGTTTTAAAAAGTGTTTTTTTTTAAACTTATTTAAATAGTGTACCACGTGCACCAACTTAAGTGACACCAAACACAACAGCCTGTACATCGGCGTCGCGTTCCGGTCTACTTGTCTGTTCCCTCGTGCCTCGGTTATGTAACACCCTGTAGAAACGCCGACTTACTGGCCCGTCGCTGGTCACTTCACGCTCCGTGAATTACTGGTTGGGTAGGTACGCTATTTTTTTTTGTTATTAAAGTACTTAGCGTAGACTTGATCTAGATTTTCAGTCATAGCTTAGTGTTTCGAAGGCAATTTAAGTCGTTGTTGTTAAAAGATATAAGTCGTTTAAACCCACCAACCCGCATTGGGCCAGAGTGGTTTGTTATGAGCTCAGTAATACTACGTTAGTACTATTACATATTCAGTTGTAATACCTTTTTTTATACAAGAAGGAGGCAAATGAGCAGGAGGGTCACCTGATGGAGAGCAATCACCGCCGCCTATGGACACCCGCAAACCAGAGGAGTCGCACCTTTAATTATGAAGGGGGGGGGGGGGGTCTCCAGAACTCTCTTTGGCCGGACGAAACGCAACAGCACCGAGTGCCATTATTTCACGCCGGATATTCATGAGAGGGTGGTATTACGCCGGGCGAGCCGGCCCAATGCGTGCTGCAACGCAGCGTGGCTCTACCACTCAGTCAGTGTCACTCATTTAGTACCACGCAGGGGTCACGTGTAGGGTCTCAAGGGTAAACCTACGGACGACGCGAGTAACTTTAACCCCCAAAAACCTACCAGGTACAATAGAAATTCAATCGTCAGCAACCTCAAGGAGTAAGGTAGTAGTCGTAAGTAGATATTAGTGTGCGATAAAAATGGAAAAAAGAGACTTAGCGATTATTGTATAGTTTTAAAATAGGAATATGAATAAGAGTAGATAGGGCACAAAGCGTACCAAGAAAATGTAGGCGTTAAGCCTCTGTTAGAATAGGAAGCCGCAGAAGAGCGGAATAGATACATATAGTACCTAATAAGAACGTCTCCGACATTGACCCACGTCGGTCGGGGGACAAGAAAAAAAAAACTCTATTAGTCTTTGTGACAGACAAGGGGGTATGGCCCAAACTCCCCATGTGGGAAATCCTGTGCTCAGCAGTGGGACGTTTATAGGCTGATGATGTACAATGGGGCAGTAATGGGATGAGAAGTATTCTATTAAAAAGCCGCTCTTTACACAGCACAGCAAGTACATAATAGTAGATTATGCACCAAGTGGATAAAGTTAGTGTCTTATGTAGCGGGCGCCCCGTATTGAATCCCGAGCAAAACAAAGGATTCTAGCGTTAAAGAATCCTGAGTGCAGCGTGGGATTCAAGGTTGTCCAAGACCTTTATCCCAGAGGAGGATACTCTACTTTTCACATTATCTACGAGACAATAAAAAGCAATGTGATAACAAAGCAATTTTCAGTATTCGCACCTCTTTTAAATTTGTGTTCTATTTTTTATGTTATGTTTAATCTACTCGTGGTGGCCTGTTCGATTTTCGAACAATTTATTTTTTAGTGCAGATCCTAATGGTAAATACATGGAATTACTATGTTCCTACCTTTCTACTTTATGTTCCAATTTCAAATCACATTAATGACCAGCGGGTCATAATGAAATTCAGTACAATATTAATGCCCTGCTAGACCTCAGGTCTATAATGACTCACTTTAGGTTAGGTTTGCATGACATATAATTTGACATTGTCGAGCAGGTGGTGTGAAAACTAATCTAACGACCTCCGTGGTGTAGTGGTTAGCACGCCGGTTCCGGCGGCGCGCCATTTCTGTGACCCGGGACCTCAGAGATGCCGTAATTTAATTCCCGGTCGGGTCAAATTAGAGAAAAACCGTTTTTCTAAATTGATTTCGGGCCTGGGTCTTTTTTCTGTTTATGTATATTTATCCGTTATCATAACATATTACCGGGTTTTAAAAGACCATCATTGATTATTTTAGTCTAGATATTTTTTTTTCTTAAAACTTCTCTTGACAATGGCTAAATGTGCTTCGTGCGATCAGCACATTCAGCCAGTGTCAAGTTTTTAATAGTACTTAATTATTATTTTCTTTACATTAAGTGGATGATAATGAGTGATAATGCACGTTTAATGGTAAATGATTTTGACCCAAATCCCTCGAGACTCAATAAAGCTGTGGGGCTTTATTGAGGTCTCACACGGACATCTTGAGAGAATTTGAAAAGTGATATTTCACTGTTTTGTTGTATTTGCTCACTCATGCACGTTCACGAACACTAAACAGTAAATAATCCACCATTATTTCACATTAATATTCGACAAAACATAAATTATAGAAAATAATACAAAACTGCAGAAATGACGCTTCACTTTCCCGCCAAGAAATCCGTCTAGATGGTGTGAGCGAAAACAATTTTTTTTTTAGTTACAATTTTATCAAAGTCACCCAACATTAGTCAGACGGGTGTCGTTCCAATGAATCGCTGGGGTGGTCGTACATCCAATTTTATAATTAAAAAATACCGCAACCTAACCCACGTTAGTACCGCGAAAGGTACGATTGTTTCAGTACCATTGTCCACAAAACTATTTGACAGATCAGCATTATAATTCCCATTCATGTTCGAGCGAGTCGGTTTCAATTGAAACGGTGAATAAGCGTTTCGTTTACCTACTTTGTATTGAGTTACTTACTAACATTTATTGTGTTAATAAAACATTTTTAATATAGTTTTCATTATAATTATGACACTAACTGCCGTACTCAGGGACGTCACATAAGTTTAATTGGCAATTAAGCCTCTTGCTGTCACTTTCTTATGTATAATGCCCTTGTGATCACGCACCCTGAAGCTTTAGTGTTATGCCTCTATGCCCTATAATTTCACTGGATCTAGTATCCCTCAAATAGTGATAACGAAACGTTGAACCTCTCTCTACTCTCTCTCTCTCTCTACCTCAGGCGGGAATCGAAGCAGCGTCCTCCGCAAACCGGGCTGCGTTGACCACTCCGCCACCGACGTAATAAGTAGACCTGATGAAGTTATCAACGCTTTTGACTTTGTGTTTTTATAGTAACAGTGTCTTATCGAACTTAGAATTTACATCCTTAGAGATCTGAACGAAAATATTTTACAATTTTGAGTTTATTTGAGAATTTTTAACGCAAAATTTTACATTCGTGTTTCGTATACATTATATTTCAAATAATCACGACTATTATCCCCGAAGGGTTAGTCAGAGACTAGGCAATGAGGACAGCAAAGCTTCCACCACCATAGATACTCCACTTTTCACCAAATAGCGACTGTACATGTGCTCAGCGTGACAGGTGGTGAGCCCATCGCCGCTCTATGCTGTTGGATGTAGAATAGCATAGAATAGAATTTGTTTATTCGCAGAAAACATGGTACAATATTTGTTTTTTACCGCTTTAGCGATTGCAAACATTTCAGTCGACATGCATTATTATAATATAGGTGTCCAAATGTTTTAAGAAATTAATACTTAATATAAAACAAAATTAAAATTAACAATAAATAATACAAATTAAAATTCTAAATGTCCAGTCTTGCATAGAATAAAAATGTCAAAAACAAAAACAAAATGTCAACACAACAATGTCCAAATAAGTACGTCAAAACAAAATATGGTAAGTTCAAATAAAATCTAAGAGGTCACTAATTAAAATGTCAAATTATAAAACGTGGAATACTACTTTACTATTAAAGAAATTATATGCAGTCTTTATAGTCCGTTACCCGCCTTTTACGACACCCAAGGGAGGAGAGGGGGTGGTAGTATTCTTTCACCGCTTCGCGACACGGGTAAAAAATATCACGAATCCTTCAAACAGATTTTTTAATTTTTTTTTTGAAAGAAGTAAAGCGTACATACGTGTCACTAAGACTTTTAGCAAGTAATCACCGCCGACCATTTACACCCACCAAACCAGAGGAGTCGCAAATGCGATGCCAACCTGAGCATGGGCATTTTGGGGGTTAAAGTTAGTCGCGTCCGTAGGTTTACCCTTGAGACCCTACACGTGACCCCTGGGTGGTGCTAAATGAGTGACAATGACTGAGTGGTAGAGCCACGCTGCGTTGCCCTCTCACGAACATCCGGTGTGAAATAATGGCACTTGGTGGTGCAGGGCCCTGATTCTGTATCGCAATCTATAGATTTCACACCTAAACCTTACCGCGCACAAACGTCAAACGCATACGTTTTTGGGAATATATCGTAACTTTCTAAGGAATTAACGTGGTTTTGAAACAAGGAATCGTTACAGAATAAGGGCCCTGTTGTGTTTCGTCTGGCCAGTGAGAGTTCCGAAGGCCCCTTCCCCCCCCCCCCCTCCAACCCTCACAATTCCTATTCCTCCCTTAACCTTATTCCTTTCTTAAAGTTCCGTAATGCATCTGCGACTCCTCTGGTTTTGCTTTGGTCCTTGGGCGGCGGTGATTGCTCTCCATCAGGTGACCCGCCTGCTCGTTTGCCTCCTTCTTATATAAAAATAATGGAGTAAGGATTACATACATACATATAATCACGACTATTATCCCCGAAGGGTTAGTCAAGGACTAGGCAATGAGGGCTGCAGAAGCTGGGCACTGCCATAATCCACGTTTCTCCAAATCACAACTGCACATGTGCTCACCGTGTTAGGTGGTGAGCCCATCGCCGCTCTATGATGTTGGATGTATGTGCAGTCTTTAGTTCGTTTCACCAAATTACAACACCAGTAGGCCTAGCATGCGCAACACGAGATATGTCGCGGACGAGAGACGACAAGCCATTTTATGTTGTCATGTTAAGGTTTGTAGACAAAATACCACAGTTTATGCAAAAACTACTATTAAGTCTATTTTTGACATATTATGTAGAGTTATATGTGTATCCATGTGTGTTTAGTGCCGATAGACATTAGAGGTAAATGTATAAAACACGAGAAAACGGGTCGAGAAGAGTTCTCGTGTTGCGTATGCTAGGCCGGCAGGGAAGAGAGGGGTAACATGGTAACATGGCTTATTTCGTTTTAAGCATGTTACCAACCCCTCATACCAGCGGTGGCGGTATGGGTTAGTTTGTTGCGAAACATTAGACTTTTGATATTTTTATTTGCAAATATGGGTACATCATTGGTGGTACAGAAAAATTAAATTGATTCAGCTATATTTTACCACTAGGCATGCAAAAATACGTTAAACATAATTAAATTATTATAAATTCGAATTAATTATATTAATTGTTTTTCATTCAGGAATTCACTTACACTATAATATGCTCTACCTGCTAATAAAATTCGAAGTTTATGCTTAAATTTCAATAGAGGCAATTCCTTCCAGGATGAAACTCGCGTTTAATTTACATCAACATTAGGGACATAGTTTTTTATTTACTCCCTATGACCACGGGATATGTAATGTAAAAGATCGTAAATGTAGTGTTCGCGTAAACCGTAGAAAACATTAGATTTTTGTGGTTTTTTCTCAGTTCCGGGCGGAGGCTGCGCAGGAGTCGGTCGGCGACCTCGCGGCCTTGCACGTGCGCTCGGCACACACGCAAGACATTATTGCCACCGGTGGCCTTTCATTTCTCTCTCATTTCTTCATTTTTCACTTACTTCATTTTTTGTTTTTGCACGTAATCTTAAATTATTTACAGTATAAGCGGCACTCTTGTTATGAATTTTTTTTTTAAAGTTTTCATGTATATACCTAAACCAAGTTTTATACAGATAATAAAAATATTCTTATTCTTACTCTTATTTATACTAGTTATAAAACACATTGTGAGTTTAATAATTAAATAAAGACTGTTTATAAAAATGTATAGCGGACAAGATTAAAAATGTACCCACAAAGATAGAAAACGTGAAAGAATCTTTATCATTATCATCAGCCTATAATCGTCTCATCGCTGGTCACAAGCCTTATCACATTGACAATAGCACATAGGGAGATTGGGCCATATTGGGATTGGGACCCAGCATTGCAAAAATTGTCTGAGAAATCATTTTTATAAAAGAATTACTTAAAGAAAAAAACGGACTTTA
This sequence comes from Scoparia ambigualis, assembly GCA_963921215.1. NCBI lineage: Eukaryota > Metazoa > Arthropoda > Insecta > Lepidoptera > Crambidae > Scoparia > Scoparia ambigualis. The sequence goes on along the minus strand of OY992514.1, from coordinate 2,748,010 downwards.
ATGTCGAAGGCCATGATCGACTTCGGGTCGCTGAGCCAGAGTAGTAAGTAAGTAAAGAATAAAAATTTCTATACAATTTTTATCAACGTTTCGTGAACTTCGAGTTTATTTGAGAGTTATTAACGTAATTAATCAAATATTTCGAAAATGGCACGAGTCATTATGCCGTGCGGGTGTACCCGCGCGTGCATTGACACTTCTATGCAGTTTCGTGTAATGAGATGCGGACCTATTCGCTACGACGGATCTATGCGTCTATGGTGTGAACGTGGGAACTGATTTGAGCATATAGTACATATAATACATAGGTACATTACGCCCGTTTTCGGGGGGGGGGGGGGGGGGGCTGGACTAAGGCATTCCATTTGCTACAGCTACAATTCTACCTCACTTATTTTGTTTATGGGCTTGCATTTGGCCACTATCTCACCTGATGGTAAGAGATGATATAGCCTACGGTGTATCATGCTTGCCTAGAAGTAACCTGTTAACTCGTGATTTGATTTGAAGACCCCAATATTGTACCTGATAGGAAACACAGACTCTAGCAAGGAGTTCCACAGCTTTGCGGTACGAATGATGAAAGTGGACGAAAAATGTATCGTACGCATAATGCGGAATCTCCACTGAAAATCTATGGCGTCGCTCAGCTTGTCAGGTTGTCCTATGGTAGGAAGAGGATGGAGAAATTAAATCAAATAATCCCAAGGCACACATTCTTTATACATTCGCGTTCATGAGCTGCGATGGGAACTGGGGGAGAATCCCACATTACCGCCGCGGGCAACCTGGCCTAGGCGCGGCGGATGATTTCGCATAAAGAAATTATCGTATGCTCCTTTTTCGACTAAAACAAAACACACAGAAAAGGGAAAAGGTATCATGAATGATACATTAATTTTTGTAATAATAACAAACCAAAGAAAAATATGTATAAGCCAGGAACGCAACTATACACAGACACTCGCATTGAATGAAAAACCTTTTCATGAATCGCTTTTATAGAGTTGAATTTTTATGTAGGATATATATATATTTTAATCTTTGAACAAAAAAAAATCTGTGATCGCAGGCGGTTTTTTTCTAGGCCCTTTTCGGTGCAGATAAGTGCGTTGCCCGCGGGGCCCTTGTCCTCTCGGCCCTTCACCCCGGTGAAAGCACCATTTGGGAACATCTCGCTTTTTAGTTCATTCACTTTGGGTTGGCACAGGGAGGCGTGGAGTCGTTTTTTTAGGTCGTGTTTATTATAATAATACTGAAAACCAACTGGCAAACTGGAGTCTAAATCAAACGTAGCGAATTATAGTCAAACACTTTTAGGTTTTCCCAGATGAGGCTACAATGTTATTAATAATTTTTCATTTACTGATAAACCCTTCCAGGCACCAGCCTCTCACAACGATATGGGTCATAAAAAAAATGGAACTATAACTACAACTAGCAATAAGTCATAGAATAATTAAGACCTAAGTATTTATTATTGTGGAGATAAAAATGAACGATTTGATTATTATTATTACTATTATTTACTAATAAAATTAATTGTTTCAGAATTGCAAGTATGTTTTAATTATAATTAAACTAGGATCGATAGTACTTATTCGATTATAAAGTTAGTAATTATAATTTAGTAGTATTTTAAAACTTATTTCGGTTTGCTTGAGATAATAATTTCTTGTATCAAAAGAACATTACAACTCAAACATTTAAGATAAAAAAAAAGTTTACGCTTAGACTTTGATAAAATTACAATAAAATATTATTTTACTAACCAATAGTATTTTGTCAACACTCCACTGGTTGAGTAAATTAAAAAAGAAGTTTTATTAAATACATTTCTGATTATCTCCTCTCCACAGATTCTCCTGTGCCAAAACTTCAAGGCTGTTGCAGAGGAAGAAAGCTAGAAAAGCGATAGTGGAATGCCCCGCTCCTGCGCATCACTCCGCCCCTCCCCTCTCTCCCCCCTCCCGCCCCGCAAATTCCCCTGCGCTCTACTCGTGGACTCGTAATAGTTCGTAGGTGACATTTTCCGGATTTTTTTTTTAACTTTAAAATAAAATTTTTGTGTAGCGTTGACGTCAAACTTTTTGGAACAGATTTATACTATACATTATAACACAGAACAGAGATATATTATAGATTTTATAAAGTACTTATGTATATTAACTTTTAGTATATTAAATTCTTAACTATGTAAACTAAACTGTACTTAAAAGATGTCCTCCAACTGTGGGCACATGGGTACAGTCCTAAGAATGCTGGCAACATTACCACTTTGCATTGCCACTTGCCAGGTATATACGCTGGCGGAGGTAGCTAGCCTTCTTGTCTATAGAAAAGCAATAACATTATCATAATAATATATTTGATTTGAGTAGGGAAGCATAGCAGGCCTGTGACCATCGCTCGCACCGATTGAAAGTGATATCCTGCATTATAAATCAACGAGGAACTTTCACCTTTAGTCCCCTTTCGATTGCATCTCATTTTAATAGCGTACCATCCATTTTGTCGTCCCTACGAGAAAGTATTATACGATTACACGTCTCTCGATGTTTGATAGCAGATTTTTCTGGTAATGTTTAAATAATAAAGTTTAAATTAAAGTACAAAGTACCTGTATACTGTTCCACTAAAGGGCAAAGGCCAAAAATTAAAAATTATTATTTTTAACCTTTATAAAAAGTTGGCTTAATAATTGTCATTTGTTTGATCGCCTCTGTGGTCTAGTGGCCAAGCCACCGGTTTCAGACCCAAAGGTCCCGGGTTCGATTCCCAGCGGGGGGTACAACTTAGTGTGCTCGGTTGGGCTGTTAAGTCCGCCTGGCTAGCTACCACCATCTTATCTAAGTCTGTCGCCATAACAACGATGTTTATAGCATTGTTGTGTTCCGTACAGTTTGAGATAAGATAGCCAGTTCCTCAGTGGTTGAGGATTCCGAGTGAAGCGCGCTTCCACCTTCGGCCTTATCGTCACTAATCATCAGGTGAGATGAAGGCCAAGCGCTTACCCGTTGTTGTGTAAAAAAAGAAGTCATTTTTCTTTGCCTCGTCATAGAAACACACTTGGAATTAATTTCACATAATGATGAAAGACGATGTGGCCAAAGAAGTTATTCATTAAAACATGAATTTGAGAAGTCACTAGTTAACCCTTAAGCGTGTCGCGTAGCGGTGAAAGAATACTACCACCCCAAAGAATACTACCACCCCAAAGAATACTACCACCCCAAAGAATACTACCACCCCAAAGAATACTACCACCCCAAAGAATACTACCACCCCAAAGAATACTACCACCCCAAAGAATACTACCACCCCAAAGAATACTACCACCCCAAAGAATACTACCACCCCAAAGAATACTACCACCCCCTCTTGTATGAATCACACATAAGGATGAGGTTGTTGCCAAGCGATGGTAGGCTGTAAGTAGTCCAAAACCAGTTGTACGTCAGACACCGTGGCACGTAGGCCTACCTGTGTTGTTACCTTTTATAAACCTAGCAATACAGTTCATTAAATATATATGTGGCGTTTTATTATACCAGCGAGCGTCACATAACACTCTCTTCCATTGGGTGTCATAAAGAGCGACTAACAGACTAAAGACTGCACATACATAAAACAGCGTAGAACGGCGATAAGGCTTACCACCGGTCAAGCTATGCAAATCTGCAGTGATGATGATAAGCAGTTACAGTAGCCCGTGGAAGTTTTTAACACATGTAACACACACACACCAGAGGTAGTATATTGTACAAGCGTTGGAGAAACGCGATTAAAAAACACCTTCTGATTTTGTTGCCAGCTCTTCTCAGTTTAGCTCTCCTAAGATGCGAACTGGTGGAAGATTGAGTAGTTTAGATTTATCTAAGTTTTAGTTACATTTTTAATTCGTTATCAAGGCTCATATTGAATAAACTCTATGTTACTTGGACTTTGATGACCGTAACCATTTCACACCTTTCTTTTATGAGTTCAATGCTGTCGTAGTACCCGACTCGATAGAAATGCAATTGCTGGCAACCTCCTGGAGTCTTGTGACAGACAAGGGGAAGGGGTTAAGAACCCATGCTGTATACTTATTTGAGACGCCTATTGTTGTTTAGTGTCAAAAATCATTTATACTAATATTATAAAGCTGAAGAGTTTGTTTGCTTGAACGCGCTAATCTCAGGAGCTACTGGTCCGATTTGAAAAATTCTTTCAGTGTTAGATAGCCCATTTATCGAGGAAGGCTATAGGCTATAATTTGTTTAGGTACGGGCACGGGTAGTAGCCCGTGCGAATAAAGTAATTTTAAATCGTTCAAACACCTTTTTGCCCAAACTCATATATTCCTGTCATAGGGCTTTTTTAAAAGGTTGAGCGCTTTCCTGTTATTGCATAAAAGAAAATGTTATAGTAATCCGTGTCGCGTAGCGGTGAAAGAATACTACCACCCCCTCTCTTCCCTTGGGTGTCGTAAAAGGCGCCTAACGGACTAAAGACTGCACATAAGTCCAACAGCATAGAGCGGCGATGGGCTCACCACTTGTCACGCTGAGCGCATATGCAGTCGCTATTTGGTGAAAAGTAGACTTTTTTATATGAAAAGGAGGCAAACAAGCGGGCGGGTCACCTGATGGAGAGCAATCACCGCCGCCCAAGGACCAAAGCAAAACCAGAGGAGTCGTAGATGCGTTGCCGACCTTTAAGAAAAGAATAGGGTTAAGGAAGGAATAGGAATTGTGAGGAAGGGGGGGGGCTCCGGAACTCTCACTGGCCGGACGAAACACAAGAGCATCAAGCGCCATTATTTCACGCCGGATATTCTTGAGAGGGTGGTATTATGCCGGGCAAGCCGGCCCAATGCGTGCTGCAACGTAGCGTGGCTCTACCACTCAGTCAGTGTCACTCATTTAGCACCACCCAGGGGTCACGTGCAGGGTCTCAAGGGTAAACCTACGGACGCGAGTAACGTAACCCTCAAAAATAAAGACTATGATAGAGGACTGCTTTATTGTGATTTAATCTCATCGACTTATCGAACAATTTACATAAGTCAATTGATTGCCTTTTAATATCTCGTAATTAGATAATTAATGTTTCAGGAAGTAGATTACTATCCTTGGTTTGATATTGTTTAAGAGTGCAATTATTTCCTCGTTTTTATATTCTTTCATAGTGATTATGTTCGTATTATCCAGGAAAATCGTTTTAGTAAAACGTTAGTTTACAACAGCATTGCTACTGTATTAGAACACTGTCTAAGCGGTTCCTGGTTAGCTGTGAAAATGTGGTAAATCAGGTGGTAAAGTTTGTAGGATTTTGCTTAAGAGGCCTATTACATCTCGACTGTGATTTTTGCGTAAAATGGCCAATTTTGGCGTTATGGATCTCAGAAACAAAAATACATTAATTATTATGACTAATTGAATAGTGTAGAATAGCTATTGGAATAGTGCGTAGCGGCCTCGTTTTTTGTTAATTTTCTTAACTTTTTTATTAAACCCAAAATTGCAGAGAAAGATTTTCATAAAGTGCGCGAAGGCACTTTTTTGAGCTCATCGATTGAACTACTGTTCTAAACAACTGAAATAAAAAAAATATAATGTTGTCTCTTATATAGTCGAATAGTGCGTAGCGGCCTCGGAATTTTTAGATATCATTGATTTTGTATAGGAAAAAAATCTTATTCTAAACCAAAAAACTTCGAAAATCGCTATAAGTTAACTGTGAATATCTCCTATCTACGATAATTTTATTGAGCAAAATTTATACCAGAGTAATTGTTACTTCATGAGAAATAAAGATTTTATAATGAATTTATTATCCTATTTCGATAAAAACGATAAATACAACTGCAAAATTACTACAAAATGCGATGCGCCGGCCGTCCGATTTAACTTATGCTCACAGAATGGAGATTGGTAATACTAAGCAAATGCGTAGCCGACCAGCAAATTTATTATCGTATTTCAATAAAACGATAAATACAGCTACAAAATTACTACAAAATGCGAAAATGGGTATTTTACGCAAAAATCACATTCGAGATGTAATAGGCCTCTAAAAGTACCACCTGCCTAACTTATGATCTACCTGTGACTTATACAATAACAACTTATGACCTACCTAATACCTATTTCTGGCACCAAGAAACATTGTCTTACGTGGCTGCGTTTCGGTTTGAAGGTTATATTGTATATCATAGAAGCATAAGAACAAAAACTTCAGGGTGCGTTGCGCGCGTCCATGGGCAAGGTGGCCGATGGCTATATTAATAACGTATCTGTATTTGTTAAGCCTCCTAAATTTAATTATTTGACTTAAGCTCCATACAAAATATGTCAATATTCTTACTCTAGTAGGTATACAATCTGTAGAGACTTATGTTATTAATTTTGGGCGTACGTTTACGGGTTTAGGGGAGATTGGGTTAAAATTACTCGCATCCGTAGGTTTACCTTTGAGACCCTACACGTAACCCCTGGGTGGGGCTAAATGAGTGACACTGACTGAGTAGTAGAGCCACGCAGCGTTGCAGCACGCATTGGGCCGGCTCGCCCGGGGTAATACCACCCTCTCACGAATATCCGGCGTGAAATAATGGCACTTGGTCCTGTTGCGTTTTGTCCAGCCGTCCAGCCAGTGAGAGTTCCAGGTACCCAACCTTCCCCCCCCCTCTCCCAATTCCTATTCCTTCCTTAACCCTATTCCTTTCTTAAAGGTCGGCTACGCATCTGCGACTCCTCTGGTTTTGCGGGTGTCCATGGGCGGCGGTGATTGCTCTCCACCAGGTGACCCGATTGCTCGTTTGCCTCCTTCTTATATACAAAAAAGTCCCTCAAAGCATTTTTAAAGTCGCTAACTTACTTAACATTTCGACTTTGCTATTCCCAATAATTAGACCAAGTTCCAGATTTTTAACAGTCTTAAATGTCCTTTATTGTTAGTACATAAGGTGCAGGTAACTGCACGATCTTTTGTTTTTAATCACAATGCCTATACAGGTCGATCTCGTGGGACCTTTCTCAAGAAGTAATTATCGGTTAGTTTCTTTAGGTTATGCTCGCCTGGTACTTTGGTCTCGCGTGTGCTATGGCAATTCGACGTAAACAAATCCTTTTACTTAAACAGTCCAATTTGTACCTATAAAAATAAATATTAAAATGTATGCAGATACAAACGAAATAAAAGATTTACCTTTATTTACGGTTTCTATGGAACTTCTATGGAAAAGCGTAACACGGTTCCGTATCGCGTAGCGGTGAAAGAATACTACCACCTCCTCACTTCCCTTGGATGCCGTAAATGCGACAAACGGACTAAAGACACGCATACATCCAACAGCATAGAGCGGCAATTTGCTCACCACCTGTCACGCTGAGCACATGTGCAGTCGCTATCACTATAGAGGACTGCTTTTGCTGTCCTCATTGCCTGTCTCTGACTAACTCTTCAGGGTAAATAGTCATGTTTATTATTTATGTAAAGTATAGTAAGTTCTGCCTCTCAGTAGTTGAGGATTCCATCATCGGTGTTATCAGCACCTGACTTCAGATCAAATGAAGGCCAAGTGCTTACGCGTAAAGGATTTGTTTTTAATTTTACTGGCACCTTCTTTTTTCCTTCCTTTTATTAGGGTTTCGTACCTCAAAAGGAAAAAATGGAACCCTTATAGGATCACTTTGTTGTCCGTCTGTCGTGTCTGTCAATACCCTTTATCTCGGGAACGCGTGGTGGTATCCAGTTAAAATTAAAAGTATATACTCAAATCTGCGGTCTCTTGAAGCTGTGAAAAAATCAAACTCTTAAGTTAACGTAAAAAAAGATACGGCCGTTTATGCCGCAAAAAACTTTAATTTACGACACTCTCAAGGGAATCAAAATTCATAGAGTATAGGCCGTTGACCTAGAACTATGAAATTTGGCAAGTACATATTAACGTTTTATACTACAAGTTATAGGGAAAATTCTGAAAACTATACATTTTTAATTAATTCATTAAAAAACAGGGTCTTTATGCCAAAAAAAGTATTTTCGACACTCTCAAGAGAATCAAAATTCATAGGGTATTTGCTGTTGACCTAGAACTATGAAATTTGGCATGTACATATTAACGTTTTATACTACAAGTATAGGAAAAATCTAAAAACTATCCATTTGTAATTAAATCATTAAAAAACAGGGCCTTTATGTTGTCCGTCTGCCTGTCTGCCAAGACCCGTTACTTCGGGAACGCGAAAGGGTATCGAGTTGGAATTAAAATGATATACTCAGGTGTACATTTTCTTGAAAATATTAAACTCCTAAGTTAACGTAAAAAAAACATACGGCCGTTTATGCCACAAAAAACGTATATTTCGGCGCTCTCAAGGGAATCAAAATTCATAGAGTATTTGCCGTTTACCTAGAACCATGAAATTTGGCAAGTATTACCGTCTTTTACTACAAGTAAAGGGGAAAAATCAGAAAACTATACATTTGTAACTAAATCATTAAAAAACAGGGTCTTTATGCCAAGGAACGGCGCGCGGCGGTCAAATTTTTATTGAGTTAACCGTGTCATGGGGGGTATCGTGTAAAAGGGCTTTATTGGCACAAGCTTAAACAGATTTTTAATTATTTTTATGATGTATAACGAAGTATGGAAAAAAACTGTACGGAACCCTCGGTGGGCGAGTCCGACTCGCACTGGCCCGGTTTTTTTAAAGATATTTCTTCAATAATTAATAAATATCTTTTAAATAAGAGGCAGAAAAGCTGCAGCTTCTGGGTGCGTCACGCGCGTGATGCGCTCGGTACCGCGCGTCTATCGGCAAGATGGCCGCGCACCATTACAAGGGCCGTATTATCATTCTCTAGCTCAGTAACATACATACACTCTCGTCTATTCCCGCCGAAGAGTAAGTCAGAGACCAGGCAATGAGAGCCGCGAAAGCTGTCCACTGCCACAGTCCACGGCACACCACATGATAACTGCACATGTTTTCAGCGCGACAGGTGGTGAGCCCATCGCCGCTCTATGCTGTTGGATGTATGTGCAGTCTTTAGCCCATTAGTCGCTTTTTGACGACCACAGTCCACGTTTCACTACATGATAACTGCACATGTTTTCAGCGCGACAGGTGGTGAGCCCTTCGCCGCTCTATGCTGTTGGATGTATGTGCAGTCTATAATCAGTTAGTCGCTTTTTGACGACCACAGTCCACGTTTCACTACATGATAACTGCACATGTTTTCAGCGTGATAGAGTGAGCCCATCGCCGCTTTATGCTGTGGGATGTTTGTGCAGTCTTTAATCAGTTAGTCGCCTTTTGACGACCACAGTCTACGTTTCACCACATGATAACTGCACATGTTTTCAGCGTGACAGGTAGTGAGCCCATCGCTGTTCTATGCTGTTGGATGTATGTGCAGTATTTGGCCAGTTAGTCGCCTTTTGACGACAACCAAAGGAAGAGATGGTCGGTCGGTAGTATTTTATTATTGGGACGCTACCAGCACAGCAATGTAGCTCAGTAAGATGAGAGAATAATAGCAGGTACTCTGCTCAGCTGTGTACCTCGGGGAAATGTGTCGAAGTGAGGCTCCGAGTGCCAATACGGTTTTACTTTCGACCAGACGACAATCCGCATACAGTTTCAATACATTTGCATACATTATAATGACGTGTGCGTTTGCACTAAGCAAATTACTTAAGAGACACGTGGGTCGGTCTGGAGATTAACGAACCTTTTTCTTTACATCCTCCCTTTACATACTATATGTAATAACCGCACTGACAGGAACGAGTCTATTCAGCGATCGAGTATTTATGTACAAGGCTGGGTCTGAGACGAAATTGCCAGAATATGCTGACCGGCTTACAAAATGTTCACTTGTCAGTTTGGAAAAGCGTGGACTGGCAAATGGCTTATACTGTGTTTTGCATTAAATTGTTAATTGTGAATATTGTGATGAACTTTTAAAATATATTAACTTTAAAGTACCAACTTGTTCAACTCGTTTAGTACGTATTTTTCAATTGTGTAGTTTACCAGGTGTGAACAATAATGTGATAAACCCCTTGAGGATCGTAAAACCAGACACAATTAAAAATCAATTGTTTCGCGACCGCCGGCGATCTTATGATCCTTGACCTATTAATGTGTCAAAAAATGCACAGCTTTTACGCATGTGTAATGCATTTATTAACTTATGTTCTCAAAAAGACATTTTTAATTGTAGCTTAAGTTCATTTAAAGTATCAATGTTACGTGTTAATTAAATTGTTCTCCTTTTTCTGTTTGAATTTGTTCGCAGCACTCACTTATTGCTTTGCTTCTTGTTCTTTTATTTTCTAAATTGTTTGAAAGCTGTTTACTTTATATTTTAAATTATATAAATAGTTAAATATTTTATTTACTGTTATTTGAGTCAATGCTATGTGTACAATTATTTTTATTGGGATAAGTACAAATTCAAAAAGTGTTGGTTTGATGTAAATTGCAATGTAACAATTTGCGTTCTGTTATTGTACCTTTAACAATAAATAAATAAATACATACCATACATAGATAGATAGATAGATATATATGCATAGATACATTACATGATACGATTATTATCTCCAATGGATTAATCAGAGACTAGACAATGAGGACCGCAGAGGCAGTCCTCTGTCATAGTCCACGTTTCACCAAATCACAACGGCGCATGTGCTCAGCATGATAAATGGTGAGCCTATACTGCACATGTGCTCAGCCTGATAGGTGGTGAGCCCGTCGCCGCTCTATGCTGTTGGATGTTTTGTGCAGTCTTAGTCCTTTAATCGCCTTTTACGACACCCAAGAGAATAGTTGGTAGTATTCTTTTATATTGAACCGCTATACCGCATATTCCCTTTTAAGTACGTTTTTTTCTTTCTTTTTATGGCTTGCACATTAAGCCATTGACAAGTTAAGGATATAATTAAATATTTTATTTATAATGTAGGTATTAGTATCTACTAGTGATAGAAATGGTAAATTATAATCGTGTCGCGTGGCGGTGAAAGAATACTACCACCCCCTCTCTTCCCTTGGGTGTCGTAAAAGGCGATTAACCTACTAAAGACTGTACATGCACCCAACAGCTTAAAGCGGCGATAGGATCACCACTTGTCGCGGTGAGCACACGTTTTTTTTAAATTTATTTAATAATACACTTCTGGACACATCTGTTGGCCCACCTTAGAGTTTAGGTTTCTATGGCCCCTACTTAAATATGATTGCTAGAGTGAACAGTAACTATTGATGCAGTTTTAAACCTGATACATTTTACCATCTTTTTCGATCGTATTGTTTTAAATTTGAATTCAGAATACCACACGACATGGAGCTACGCCTAACAAGTCGGGTATGCGCCTTGATGAAGGCAGTTGATTTTTTAATAAAAAACATGTTTTATCAAATAAAGGTTTAATTTAATAACGCGTGTTGCCTCCATGGGCATCTACGACAGCTCTCATACGATTAGGCATAGAGTTTATCAACCGCTCTATGAAATTTTAAGAGATCATCTCCCATGCCTCTTCTATGGCAGTTTTCAACTCCTGCATCGTGTGGGCAACTGGCTGACGAGCCCTAACACGTCTTTTTAGCTCGTCCCACATGTGCTCAATCGGGTTCATGTCTGGGCTTCTAGCTGGCCAGTCCATAACTGTGATGTTCACATCCCGAAGATATTCCCTGACGATACCGGCCGTATGAGCTCTTGCATTATCATGCATAAAAAGGAAATTTGGGCCCACATGGTCCACGTATGGCATCACGTGAGGTTCTAAGCACTCACGAATGTACCTTTCAGCATTTAATGTTGGCAGCCGTGGTCCCGTAATAACCTCAAGTTGAGTTTTGCCGCTCGGGATATACCGCACCAGACAGTCCATGAGCCACCGCCATAAGCAACCCTCTCTTTAAAGCAGCATTGTGCAAAATGCTCTCCCTTACGTCGGTAGACCTTCTTCCTTCCATCATTGCCATGTAACGCAATTTTAGACTCATCAGGAAAGAGTACACGGCTCCAATGCTGCTGAGTCCAATTTAAATGAGTGCGCGCGAAATGAAGACGCGCTGTTCGGTGAGCTCGCGTTAGTTTGGGGCCATTAGCTGGCTTGTGTGGTACCATATCGCGTTTTTTTAACCTTCTCCGAACAGTTCGAGCGCTCACAGATACTCCGTGGAAGTCGCGAAATTGGTTTTGTATCTCAATGGAGGTAAGGTGAAAATTTCTCAAGCTGGTTTAGGTACCTCCAATAAACATTACGGACCGCAGATCGACTTAAATTAAGTTGAGCACTCACATTTCTTTGGCTGTGTCCGGCCTGGATAAGTGCCACAGCTTGGGTGGCGACTTCAGGCGAAGTATCCATAGATTATATATTGATAGAACCTCACCTTAATGTTAAGAATAAGTAATGTTTGTTGCAACCAAACCTCCATATTATTCTGAGAACCAAACCAAAACCAAAGAGAAAAATAACACTTTCAAGAATTAAATCCAAGTAAACCAATAAAATCAAGTTTTCTTAGTATTCGATTGTTTGATATCAACGAACAGGCTCCAAATTGTCTTTTATTTCTTTAAATTCTGTTCGAAATTTAAAAAAAGACTATTGAATATAATTAAGAATGTGCCTGGTTCAAAACTGTATAAAAACTTTTTGCTCGACCTAATATAAATTTCTAGCTAGGACTAAACGAAACTGAAAATGCAAGGTGGGCCATTAAATGTGTCCAGAAGTGTATTATAATGAGATTAAACTATAAAGCAAACCATAAATCACGGAGATTTGTCCGGTATGCTACAAATAAGTTGAACACAACATCTGCACACAATTAACATCAACAAAATGCAATGACAATAAAAGTAAATTTAAGCTAGGTAGGTAGGCATTTTGGGGTGCAAATTTGGGAACCTCCTCGTGGTGCACCCTGGGGTAAGGCCTCTCGGCCCACGTTCAGCGTGGGACAAGGGGCCTTATGCTAATCCCTGGCGTCCCTTCTGGGCGCCGAATAAAGTAGGTGGTGCCCCTTCTGGGCATCGCACCCCCTTCAACGCGCGTCCCTTCTGGACCGCACAGCGGGTCACTCGGACCTGCGGGGGGGATCTCCACGTGCGGCCCACTCTGGGTCGCACGCTCGCCGCTCACTCTGAGCGGCTTTGAGTGGAGCTTTTCCGGCACCCCTTCTGGGTGCCGTGTTATGCAAAGGCTTCGTCGTTGGGGCACGCGGCGACGGGCGCCCGTCTTCAGGACGGGTTGATGGGCGGCTATACAGCCCACCCGCTAGCGACCATGGGGGGGAAAGGGGAGCACCCCGAAAGGGGTGTACCAGTGGCCTCACGCCAGCCCCTGAGCATCGTAATCCCCGAACCGACAGCGATGAGCCCACTCGAGGCGTCTGTGGGGGAGCTGTTGGGGAGGGGACCGAGGGCTTGCCTTCACCGGCCGGCCACGTCAGGCAAGACTCTAAAACCCGGGAGAAAACCCGTAAAAACCTTCGGATACCACCCGACCTCCGTCGTATATAGGGTAGCCCGCGTACAGGGGGCCTCTGCGCGGGTGGTCCACTTTGTCCCCTACTCGTGGGATCAAATATGGACTTACAAAAAAACCAATCATTTGACGCCACGGCAGAACCTTGTACTGGGTATGCCGTGGGTGGTGGGGCTGGCGACGGCCGGAAGGAGTCGCGGAGGGAGGTCATCCAGGATGACAACCAATCGGGCAGGGTAGAGGCTTCTAAGCCGGAATTGCTCGATCTTACATCGGATAGGGAGGAGTCGGAAGCGGAGTCTGCTCGAGACATGGAGGACGTCATCGAGGGGAACCGTAAACGACACCACCATACAACTACGTCTGATGAAGACTTGGAGGAGGCAGACGGGCTGCGTAAAAAGGATAGTGCCAAAAAGATGGCAACTGACAAAAAGAAGCGAAAGGAGAGGCTTGGCACCTCAATCGGGCTCGCTGCGGCGAAAAGGACGGCAGGAGACCCCACGATGGAGGGAGAGTCTGGGGAGGAGGAAGAGTCAAACCCCCCTCCCCCCGCTAAAAGTGAGAAGCATGGGGCACTGAGGTCGGACTACCTCAAGATGAGCGCGAAGAAGTGCGATCCCGAGGTGCAGAGATTCCTGACCAACAAGGATATGGACCAGGAGAGGCAGAACCTGATGCGCAAGTCCAAAAACGATCTGGTGGAGACGGCGTTAGAACAGGCGGTGACGGTGCTTAAGGCCGTACAGAGCTCGAAGCACCTCAAGGGGACGGTCCGCGGGGATATGAATAGAGGGCTGAGGAGCTGTCTTGCGGCCATTGTGACGCTTCAAGAGCTGAACCCGGACGAAGACGCGAAGCGCATTGAGAGGGACAACATCAGGCTCAGAGATGAGGTGGATATGTTGAGGAAAGAGGTGAAGGCCATCAAGGAGGCACAGGCACAGCAGGTGCCCGAGTCGTCTCGTAAGAAGTGCACGGCGGTGTCTAGAGAGGTGGCTGTGTCCATGGGGGACGCGTTTGAGGAGTTCAAGAGGGAGATGTTTCTATCCCTCGGGGGCATGCTCAACTCTAGGATGGATGAGATGGAGAAGAGGCTCCCATACGAGCCCCCCATGAGACCGCCACTGGCTCATGAGAAGAGGAAGTCCGAGGGCAGCTACGCTGAGGCGGCTGCTAAATCCCCCAGCGCTTCCGGCGTCCCCCTTGCTCCCCGGGCCCCCCGCGTTCCGCTGGTGAGGGCGGCCCCGGAACGGGAGCCCATGCATGCAAACCCGCCACAGCCCCAAAGGGCTCCCGTCAGGGCTATGCCTAACGTGCGATCGGGTTCCCCTATTTTGGAAACGGCCCCCAACACATTGGCAGGGGAGTGGAAAACCTGCGTGTTGTGTAGTCGTGCAGTGTCTGTATGTCTGAGAAAACCGGGCATGTAAGTCATTGTGTGTGTGAGTGTGTTGTGTCCGCCCCCTTCTGGGGCAAAGCTGCTGTTGTGCCATGTGCGCGTAGTCGCCGTGTGTTGGCGCGTAACAACTGCCATGCAGTGGTTATAGGCTCTTTGTTTATTCATAAGCGAGAATAAAAATTTTGAAACTGACAGCCAGTAATGGATTTACATTTAATAACTAAAACTGACAATTTTTAAGTCGCAACAACTATGCAACACACAAAAAAAAACAAACAAAAAAAAACAAAAATAATGTGTACGTTATGTGCGCCATAAAGATAGTGTGTGTATGTGTGTAATATATATTAAATTATTTAGCTGAATAATACATTGAAAGTAAATAAGGTGCAGTCTATCTTATGGTTACTTTATATAACTACATAAAATAAATTGTATTTTACAAACTAGATAAAAATTATAAGTTTATGGTGTCTCAATTTTACTTAGTATCGCTCTCTTAAAACTTATTTCATTGGAACAAAATGGATCAATTGCGGAAAAAGACTTATTGTAAGACCTAAGTGTACGAAACACAACAGAGTTATGAGCATAGTTGGTTCGTGTATGTGGTACGTGAAAAAGAGAAGAAACAGTGTGTCTGGTACGAATGGCTGGAGTAAAGAATCTTATGAATAACGTCGACAGTTCGATGGCATCCAGTTTGCTAATGCACACGTCTTATGTGCAGTCTTAAGTCCGTTAGTCGCCTTTTACGACACCCAAGGGAAGAAAGGGGGTGTAGTATTCTTTCACCGCTACCCGACGCGGTTTCTCATCCCAACAAATATTGTAGCGATAACTTGATTTCAATATTGAAAGCCTTTGTCAGCAGTAGGACAGTTTATATTAGGCTATATGTTTATATAGAGGATTTATATAGGCTGTTACTTTATTTTAGGTAAAAAGGAGTTTCATATTAAAAATAAAACAATCCATAGAAATTTAAAAAAATATATTTCACAAAATCTTATTCAAATTCTTAACAGCAACATTATACAGCTTAAAAGTCATTTAAAATACCATATGTATCCTTAACTCGTGGGCCGCCAATCATACTTTCATCTAAGCTTAAATAACGATATGACGTAGTACGTGATGCGGGTCACCAAACACCCAAACCAGAGGTTTTGCATTCTGAACGATCCACTTACCCCCCCTACCCCACTGCCAACACAGTCGCATGCGCTGCTCACTTTCACTTTCAGTAGGGCAAAACATTTGGGCTGACATCGTTCTATCGCAACAAGTGCAAACATACAATAAGTTACCTTACTAACAACAGTATAAGGAAGTATTTCGTTTGATAAAAATTTTCATTTGGAACGCTAGCGCGTTCAGAATTTCCGATGACAAATGTCGAAAGTGATGATGTAAACGTCAAGCGGTTTTCAATCTTCAACTGTTTTAAAAACGTTGCTTATCCTACAGCAAGCGTTATAGTTATAAGCTGTTTAGCCACTAATGTGCTGTATAGTGGTTCCGCTAAGAGAGATTTGGAGCCTTACGGATACACGTTGTAATATTTTGAAATTCGTATGACATGAACCTTTGTCGGAGTTAGGTTAGTCCGTTTTTTTTTCTTCTTTTCAAAGACTACGGACACGCTCGACTTGCGAATCGGGGTCAGATTTGACGTTCGAGTCACTCTTTGAGAAGCGTCATACATATTATGAGTTTTTTTAAAAGTGGCATCAATTCATAATTTAGGATCGCGTCGACACGGTCGTTTTTTGTCAATGTCAAATGCGACACAAAATTTGACTGTTTGAGACACTTTTTGATTCAATGTTCTAGACATTTCTTTAACCATGAATAAGAAAAAAGGAACGAAATTAATGACTTTTTATTAATATATTGTTTAATACATCTACCGTGAATACTAGACATTGAAAAAAAATACTTTATACGTTTCAATTACTTTTTTTTGTAAATAATTATCTAATTATCTCATGCTTAAGTTAAAAAATTACCAAATTAAATTTTTTTACTCAAACACATTTTCAATTTTAATCTAAGTTCTCTCCATTTCAGTCCTTCTAAACACCAAAAGATGTTAGATAAAACCTTCTCGCTGCCACTAAACCCAAACAAAAAACAAAAAAGAGAAATAGTTCCGTGTGTTACGTCGCTAACCGAAAAAACCGATTAAGCGGTCTTAATCGATTTTTTCAACCGGTTATTGGGTACAGCACTAATGCTTTATGTAATCGCGTCGAATGGTGTCAATGCGGCTTGAAATGAACCATCACCGGCTTAAAAGTTATAGGATGATGGTCCAGATGCTATTAGTTGGTCGGTGGTATGATGACGTCACTGATGACGTATCAATGGGGATATGGGACCGGATACATTTCAATAAGATGAACTCGATTAACCGTGTCTAATGTCTAATGTCGTAAAAGGCGACTAACGGAATAGAGACTACACATACATCCAACAGGATAGAGCAACGATTGGCTCACCGCATGTCGCGCTGAGTAGGCACATGTGCAGTCGCTATTTGGTGAAAAGTAGACTATGGTAGAGTACTGCTTTTACTGTCCTCATTGCCTAGTCTCTGACTAACCCTTCGGGGATAATAGTCGTGATTATGTGTAGGTATGTATGAGATGAACTCGTATGCGTTAACGTTAAAGCGTTCGGTTTGCGATCTTGCCTGATATGAAACTTTCGCAATGTCGGGTCTCTGGAGTGGTGACCAAATTAAAACATCTCGAGCTCCTCCGTGCATCTGAAGGCACGTCAAGCGGTTGGTTTCGGTTGTTGTCGTAATTTTTTGGAAAATACACAGCGGTTATGTTACCGGGTATGTGTGAAACACGGGTCAATTATCCCTTAAACATAAAAGATGTTAAAATAATTGGACCTGATACAAAAGGAAGTAACAAAAAAATAAAATTACTTTTAATATGAGTACCTGTAGCGACCAGAATCGTTACTGCAAACGCTTGTCGCTCAATTTTGTATTGTAATTTGGTCTTTTTAGTAATCAATTTAGCTTTGTTGTAATTATAGCGGTTAATATGACACCAAGAACGTTTAGCTTGGAGGACCTTCTGCTCAATAAACTTAAATAAAATAAATAAACTTAAATAAACTTTCCTACATTCACACCAATTATCTAGCCCAAGAGAAGCTTCATTATGAAACTCGTTAGATGGTTACTAGACAACGGATAAACATACTTATTATACATAGAAACCACCCAGACCCGAGACAATTTAGAAAACAATACTTTCTAAATTAACCCGACCGGGGATCGAACCCGGGACCTCAGAGATGGCGTCACCATGAAAACCGGTGTACAAACCACTCGACCAAAGAGGTCGTCAAATATATCAATAATGGTTAATCAATAATGGTAATTAAGTAGTTTAAATTCGCTTTAAACTTCCGTAGTGTCCTACAGTAATTCGCCTAACTTGCTTTTACTACCAATCTTGTGTTTCCGGCCTTACGGGCACGATTCCCGGAAGAATATATCGAAGGAGGTTCCCATAGAAGAAACGAAACCCCTTCAGTACCTACCTACGAAATATATGTCACGAATATCCTTAATATTTGACAAAATGTAGTTTCCAATTTTTATCCAACACTGATGAAACGGTTTCATTCCCAAATAAATCCAAAAACAAAATTATCAAATTTTACTTACGTACGGGTACAACAGCACATCCTGTTTTTCATACGTAAATCACTCAGCGGCTGAAGTTTCAACACCTTATTCCGTTCGCTTAAGCGTAAATTTTGCACGACAACCCAGAAATGATGCGTTATTTGTACCGTTACCGGATTCAGGATGAGTTTTTGCTTTCGTTATCCGCTTTCGAAGAAAACGAAACTTTTCGATGCGACCGTGACATCCTTTTGCGGGTGATTCAGAATTGTGTCTTGTTCGTTCTTGTCTTTTTAAAACAGTTAAACTTACTATCAATTGCGTAATTCGTGTTTATTATAATCAGTTTTAGTATTCTGCTCTATCAAAATAGTAAATTAATAAAGCAAAATTACATAGACTGTTTTACTACTTAATAAATAAACCTCACTTATTTCAATAGGTACAAAACTACCTTCTAGCATCTATTGTGTAATAATTAAAATAACTATATTATATTATATTCTATACTTAATATTAACAATCACCACATTTTGTAGGTCGTAAGAAGCTTCTCAATATTACAAGATGACGATATGGCTTCAGGAGATCCGGTTCACGAGTTCGTAAAATACAGAAATTAACTTATAACATCGCTACATACGTAAGTCCATCTTTTGAGATGCACTAAAGAGAGCTTTTGGAGATAAAGTTAAAGATAGTATTGCTAATATATGATTTAAACCAAATTTTTCATAGCATCGCCCGTGTTACTACCTATCATAGCTGTTTTATTTTATTTTATTTTATTTATTTATTATTTGGGAAACAAACAATTACTTAACCCGTACAATATCTTACAATATACATAGAATACAAAACAGAATATTTTCCACAAAAAAATATATTGAGTAATGATACTATGGCAGTGTACCTATTTCTTTTGCTGTCCTCATTGCCTAGTCTTTGACTAACCCTTAAGGAATTATAGTCAAAAGGTATGTATTTAAGTCACAAACATATTCTACACATGTAAACGCCTCAATCAGAACCTATGACCACCTGCCGTGAAACAAGACACAAGTAGTACGTAATCCAATTATTATTACTTATCTCTAGAAGTCTTATTACTTACCTCTAGAAGTCTTCGTAACGGACAAGAGGTTAAGTCCCAAACAGTTCACAATTAAGCCCAAAACCGTGGGGGGTGGAAACAAAAAACAATCGACGGTTACATAACCGTGCGCAAATCGGCAAAATGTCGGTCAACGCGTTGTGCAACAGTGAAAGGTTGCATAAGTAGGTACCCGCTTAGACTGAGACGAGATGAGGCGCTTGCGCCACCGCAAAGAGTAACGCGGAAGACGGGCGGCGCGGTAGTATTATGCCTACTGTCTAAGAAGAGCCCCGCTGCGTTGTGACACACATTGGTGATCACGAACCCGAAATATTTCGTAGGTTAAAGTCACTAGTTAACTGTTAGCCGTGTCGGGTAGCGGTGAAATAATACTACCACCCCCTCGCTTCCCTTGGGTGTCGTAAAAGGCGACTAACCTATTAAAGACTGCCAATTCATCCATCAACTTCGAGCGGCGATGAGCTCACCACCTGTCACGCTGAGCACATGTGCAGTCGGTATTTGGTGAAAAGTGGAGAATGGCAGAGGACTGCTTCTGCGGTTCTCATTAATATATAATATATCTTATATTTTAAAAAAAATAGTCATAACGTTACGGCTACCTAATATTTCTTCTTTTGGTAGGTGGTAAGGCTTGCTTTCAGTCCAGTCTTGCTTCCACCATCTTATCTAAACATGTATGTGGGATATTTATCATCAACTTTACCTGTAAATCTGACAATAAACAATACAATTATAATGATGATGAATGAAACTGTATTTATTGTAATTTGTTTTATATTACAATTTATTTAATAGATAAGGCGGTGAAGAAAGTAATTTCAATAGAACGGATTGCATTTCCGTGCCTTATCTTGCCCGGGTAATCGTAAAAGTTATCGACATGTCCACATAAAATAATCATGATAAAGCAGGCAGGGCAATCACGATTGTGAAATTACTAATTAAGTAACCACTAAATAATTAGTAAACTAAGTATAACTTTAAACTCCGGGTTCGATTTTCAGTCGGGATAATTACGTATACTCGGTACCCTAAACTCAAACTAAAAAATCATTTAATTAAATAAACTTTTTAAAAAGTGTGTTTGAGTTTTTATTAATTTTTTTGAGTAAGTACTATCCATTCAGGACGTTTTTTAACAGTGTATATAACCAACGATGAGCCTACTTATCTCTAACTGTCGGAATCGGAACACAACAATGTCAGAACTAACATTATTGTTGTTATGGTTACAGAAATAGATAATGCAGCTCATAAATTATAAAACATAAATTATAAACCCATCTTGAACCCCTTTTTCGCCAAGTATAAAAAAGAAGGGTTTAAGAAGTATTTTCAGATCGCCTGGCTAGCTATATAATTCCTTTTTTGTAATTTTTGTCATGTATTAAACACTTGACCTGACCTGCCCCTGAAGTTTCTTGCGGTTTCTAGCAGTCATCTTATAAAAATTACTTATCTGCGGCAGGGGAAGTAAGTGTGTGGGGGGGGGGGTACTCCACCCCCCTCCTCCTTCCTTCTCCCACTCTCCCTACCCCCGATTCAGGCGACTCGATTCAATGTGGCATAATTATTATTATTCATTTATTCATTTATTTATTTATATATTTTTTAATTATAATAATATTATGTATAAAAGTAAAAAACCCTTTAAAAATTACGTTCGTGACTGTATAAAAATTGGCAAACTAAAACAATAATACCTAAATTTTTAAAACTTGTCAAAACGGTAAGTTTATGAAATAATTATGAAGTCGGCATAAAGGAACCAAACTCAAAGAAACTTGAAAATTCGGCATAAGGGTAATCGTTGTACCTATGATATTTCAGTTAAGTCGACAAACAGGGAAAGTCGGCACAAGGACCCTAACTCCAATAATCATGGTCGCCACAGTTGGAAATCGACCCGTGGTAGACTTCAAAGTTGTCGTATTGTCATAAATATTAACTCATCATTGAATTTCCGATTCTGCAGAGTGTGATGTTTTTTACCATTTCTGCCTACTGACGCTTCTGTGCTACAGTCTCATCTCTTAGATCAAAAGGGGGGAGGAATGTAGGTTGCCGCCGAAGCCTTTGTTCCCCCCCTTTTGCCGCAATTTCCCACCACCACTAAACCAGTTCGAGCTCGCGCATTTTGTTCGTTCACTATGCGAATTTGGTATTTGGTATCTATACACGAGACATACTTTCGAATTGGCATGAGGCGTACTGTTTCATTTGATAACTGATTCATGTTTTAATATTACCACCGGTTCGTACCATCTTTGTGGTCGGTCCGATATCCGGAGCTCCCGAGTTTGATTCCCTGGTTAGGGCATTGTGTTTCGATGCATAGCCCAGGGGCTATTTATTTATTTATTTAAATTTCTAGTTGCTTACAGATTTTCATCCAAAACGCTTACAAGATTAGATTATATAAATAAGACACAATACTACTATTAAACTTAAGCAATTTGTACAAAATTATGATAAAAACACATCACTTAGAATTTTACTTACTTACATGCCAAGATAAGCTTATTGTCAGTTGCGATATAATGTCAATATTAACGGTATTATTAAACACTTTCAATTATGTAGAATAAGCAGAAATATAGGTAATTACATTAGTCAGATATTACAAAAACTATTAAGATATTATGTTATTAATAATAAAATGTCAATAAGAATACAAAAAGATAAATGTTTTACCTAAGACAAAAAATTACAATTTAAAATTTAATTAAAATCCAATTTAAGAATTATTAAAATTCATTGTTAATAAGATGTCAATATATAAAAATAACAGATAAGCTAACACTTACAATTTAATTCCAATTCAATAAAACAAAAAAAAATGTCAATAAGAAAAAAGAGAGATAAATAAGGCTACAATTAAAAATGTTACTAAAGTTAAAAATGTAAAAAAAGTAAAATTCAATGTTATAAAAATGTCAATATAATAAATAAAATAAAATTAAGCTAACAATTGCAATTTCAGATTTAATTGTAATACAATAAAATAGGAAAAAAATATGATAAAGTGTCAATTCGATTGCGATGTCAAGAAGATGTGCTATACATCGAATAATGTGTTTATTAATAAACAAACCAGGGTTTGTGAACACCAACATACCAGCATTTGGCAAGCGTGCATCAAATTCTTCAAACTGTAATGTACCTACCTATATATCTATCCAAAATTAAACTAAATTCAGTTGTTTTTATTCAATTTTAATATATTTTACTAACACAGGTGTACGAAAAAAATTAACTAACAATCTATGGACAAAATTATGTCTTATAATAAACGTTAGATCTTAATAAATTTAAAATTAAAATCAAAGAAAAGCTTTTTAAAAAAGCTTATTATAAAGTGTCAGATTACACAGAAGACAATACAGCTTGGATCTGAAATGCTCCAAGCACTCCAACAGCTATTTCTAATTGTCTTTATTTAATTGATACTACATTGTATTGTAGTTTTGTATTGCATCATTTATTATTTTTTAAATTCATATTTTGTATTGACCTGGTAACGACATATTCTTTTTTTTTATTATTGTAAATGTCGTTGCTTTTGTGCGCTGTGGTTTCTTGCGCCCATTCTTTGCCACAGTTAAAAAATTATGTCCCGAATGGGCGGTAGGTTAAAAAAGATTTGGACGATTCAAAGTACTTATTAATTGAGTTTATTGAATAAATATATTTTGACTTTGACTTTGTTTTTTTAAATATTATTATTATTTTGTGTTAGTGCTAGTAAGTAGACCAGCATACGAGTCTTCTGGGAAAAAACGGTAACCGCAATACTTTGACACCAATGGTATCAGACGCACATTATGCTTTCGTTTTTATTAATAAAATGCGTTTATTTCAACTAACTTAGGATCATAATAATGTACAAAGTCAAATAATTCGATATAAATAGACAGACTTTAAAAAAAAATAAAGATAACAAAATATAAAATAACAACATTAAAATTCAGCAAGTTAAAATGACAAATTAAAAGCAAAAATAATCAGTTCTAAAATTAAAAATTATAAGTAGGTTTAGTTTTTATGCTTTAATTTCGATTTCCAGCGGAAAATTTATTTATTTATTAACATTAATGTAGTAGTAGATTCAGTAGGTAAAGTTAAGCTTTTAACTAAATGTTAATTAACTGTTATTTTATTAGTTTTTAACGTCAATAAGTTATAAAGACTTATATTGAATAAATGATTTAAGTTTTTTTGACACTTCATTACAATACTTTTATACCATGCGATGTTTTATGAATCTTCCTCTCGTTATGTATTAGCTATGCTCTAAGTGTATTAGGATTGTAACAAGGCAGCTAAAGCCTTGTTGGTTTTGTGACCTTCTTTGCGAATGACATTCTTTTATGTTTAGTTTTAAATTTAAAATTCAAATATTTACTTGCATTCTCTGTCTAACATCTGTTTTCATTCTAGCTCCGCGAATGAATCTGAACTGACTTTACATCAAAGAGTAGAGCTATAATGAAAACAGAGGCTAGACAGAGAATGCAAGTAAATATTTGAATTTTAAATTTAAAACTAAACGTAAAAGAATGTCATTCACAAAGAAGATCACAAAAACCAACAAGGCTTTAGCTGCCTTGTTACAGGGTGGTCGCCAGTAGTCGGAGGATGGACTCCCCTACCACCAGGCGGAGTCATATAACTCTTACGCAATATCATATGCATTTTGAGATCAAGTTTTATCTGTGGTAGTGAGACTATGTCAGTGGGTGAGAGCGAATGGTGCAATTCACCTCTTTTGATACAGTTTGTTTTTTTTATAATGAACTTATGCAACGACCGAGATCGAGTGAGCTGCTGCGGTTGTAAGGCGGTCAGTCGTCGCGCTTCTGGCAGACATAATGATACGGCATACGGCAGCAGTTCGTTGGAGTTGGAAACCATTTCGTTTTCTTTCGCTGTTATGGAATAAATAATCATTTAGTTTACACGGGTCTACCGTGTATTTGGTATCGCACCCGAGATGAATTTCCAAAATGTTACATCTCAAACAAACAAATCTTGTCCTACCTATTCTGTTTCATTCGGTGATCACTCAGGTTTGAATAATTATTATTGTATAATTATAAATATAATTAATAAGAAATGCTTATGCAGAAAAAGGTCCTTCCGGACCACTATTTTGAATT
This sequence comes from Scoparia ambigualis, assembly GCA_963921215.1. NCBI lineage: Eukaryota > Metazoa > Arthropoda > Insecta > Lepidoptera > Crambidae > Scoparia > Scoparia ambigualis. The sequence continues at coordinate 2,723,161 of OY992514.1, read as the reverse complement.
TTGGCTGGTATGGTTTCCTAACTAATAAAATAGATCTGTAAAGTTTCTTGCGGCCATTCTTTTCCACAGCTAAAAGACATCCTTTGCAATCCCGCAAAACGGAATCACACATTCCCGCGGGATCCCGCTGCTTTTTTTAATCTGCTGGATACCGCACCTTCAAAGCGCGGATCCCGCATATAAAAAATTTGGCGCTAAAACTTTCGCGATGGTATCAGAGGAGAGTACCTGACGCTCGCCTATGAATATATCTTGTGACGGTTCAGCCTACTAGCGTACTTATACGCTAGTAGGCTGAACCGAGAAGCCGAGAGAGCGTTCTTAGTATCAGGATATATTTGCAGTTCACTCAGAACTCAGAAGCAGGCTCGGAGGTGATACAATAAATGCTATTTGCTTCTTAAGAGCGTATTATCAAAAGTTATCACTATTGGTTGATATCATGGTAATAGCATCTAAGTGAAAGTTGTGATATAAGACTGAATTAAAAATATAAAAATGTTGTTAGGAGTAAGGGTAAAATTGAACAAAACTATTAAACTATGCTAAACATTTAAAGATGAATCTAAGAAAACAGATTACTAATTACTTATACTTAAATTATAGAAAATAAATAATTTCTGTTGCCTAAAATAAGAAATGTTTAATAAAAGTTGATTTTTACACAAAAATAGTTTCAATTTGATTTTATAACATGATTTCAAAGATGCGGGATTGAGTAATCCCGCATATCAATCCCGCGGGATAGAATGAGCTGCGGGATTGCAATCCCTACCTGCAATGTTTTACAGGCGGTCTAAAAGAACTTTATAAAAAGTTTTTTTTAATAACCGTGTCACGTGAAAGAATACTACCACCCCTCTCTTCCCTTGGGTGTCGTAAAAGGCGACTAACGGACTAAAGACTGCACATACTACCAACAGCTTAGAGCGGCGATGGGCTCACCACCTGTCACGCTGAGCACATGTGCAGTCGCTATTTGGTGAAAAGTGGACTATGGCAGAGGACTGCTTTTTGACTTTGTTTTTGATATTCTACATCTACACAGTTACGCTGCGACTTAGTAGTTATAACGTACTACAAACCAGGTTTTATTTCGGTATCAACATATTTAATCACCTACCTTCTGTTATGAAAGCGTTGAACTTACCTACATTCAAACTTAGATTAAAAGCTTGGTTGTTAAAAAGCCCCTTTTACAGCCTAGCCGAATATTTTAATACAAAAAATGTTTGCTAAAAGTATTTCTCTTAGTGTAATTTAATTTTAATTATTTTATGTTTGTAGTTTGTTGTTGTAGTATTATTGTTATCTTTTCATTTTTGTTTTAGTTTATAACATTACAATGTATTTTGTTATATTGCATATCCGATACGGGTATACTGTTGTTTTCAACTTCATGCATTATCATTTGCACAATTTGTACACAGTTTTGGCATTAAATTGTATTCTATTCTATTCTTAATGTGTATGTCAAAGCTGCCACGATTCTGGTTATGTGTCTAGTTATTTATATGTGATCGAAAGGCTACGTATGACCCTGTTACTCTCATGTCACCTAAGTGCAACTTACATTCATACATAATTGTCCCCGAAGTGTCTCTGCGATGGTGGCATGTGCGTCGGGTCGTTACGTTCCCTAAAACATGGTTGAGCGAAGCGATGGCTGATTCACATGTCAACTCGTGAACGGGTGCTGCCTGTGGAGGCTGGTCTGCTCTTGCAATCTTATTTTTATTTGTAGTAGAAATTAGTCTCTCTTTTTCTTGTTTCAAAGATACTGTTAGACGTTGTTCATTTTATTTTAGATTAACTCCTTAAGGATCATAAAACCAGACACAATAATAATCAATTGTTTCGCGACCGCCGGCGGTCTTATGATCCTTTACCTATTAAGCAATATTTTTTTATTATTGGATATTATTTTGTATGTGTTGTGATGTTGTTTTTGTAATCGTATTAAATGTTTTGTTTTATGTTGTAAGTAATGGAAGATGTCCTTCTATGATAGGGAGGGATTACGATGCTCAGGGGCTGGCGTGAGGCCCCTGGTACATCCCTTTCGGGGTGCTCCCCATTCCCCCCCGTGGTCGCTAGCGGGTGGGCCGTATCGCCGCCCACCAACCCACCCGAAGACGGGCGCCCGTCGCTACGTGTCCCAACGACGGAGCCTTTGCGATGAAACGACGCCCAGAAAGGGCGCCGGACTACCCCATTCCCCCCCGTGTAACGACGCCCAGAAGGGGCGCCGTCAAAACTCCCCTCAAAGCCGCTCAAGAGTGAGCGGCGAGCGTGCGGCCCAGAGTGGGCACGCACGTGGAGATCCCCCCCTGCAGGTCCGAGTGACCCGCTGTGCGGTCCAGAAGGGACGCGCTTTGAAGGGGGTGCGGGCCCAGAAGGGGCACCGCCTACTTTATTCGACGCCCAGAGACATTTCCCAATTTGTTTTGACGCTGTAAAAGGACAAAAGAAATGCCCTTGCTGAGTTTCTTGCCGGTTCTTCTCAGTACAAGGCTCGCGCCCCATATTTACATAGGACTTACGAACCGATGGCATAGCGACATTTCCTAAGTGCTCAATTATTGTAGCCTAAATTGACTAAATAATTTTGAATTTTGAAGGGTTAGTCAGAGACTAGGCAATAAGGATCGCAAAAGCACTCCTCTACTATAGTCCACATTTTACCAAATTGCGACTGCACATGTGCTCAGTCACGCCAAAGTGTGTTTTCGGTTTGTTTTTTAAATAAGACACTTTTAACCAACTCTTAAGATACCCAGTGTCTGTATATAAATCAGTACAAAATCACGGAATAAAAATATGTGTACGTGATCCCAGGACTTGGTCCCGCGCAATTATAATACTAATTATAAAACTTTGGTTTAACTGTAAGTGTAGTGAGCAAATGAAATTTAAATAAATAAATAAATAAATAATAAAAATAATAAGATTGTAGTTTTTAATACTTTCTTGAGTTGCATGTTTTGATTCCGTAAATCGATTAAGTATCTAGTAAAAGTCATTTCATCAATTCTACGACCACATAATAATAATATTATAAACACGTGATCGAAGATTTCACGCCTCGTTCAATAAAAATCAACCAATTTTTTTGTGCGTGAATGCGACCGTAGTACCAGGCAAGCAGAAAACCCGAGGCGTGCATTGGAAAGCGGCTTGAAGGACGCCGGGTACCGCACTACGCCGAATTTCACTGCGGCCGTCGCCCTCTCTCCGCCTCCTCACCATTTCTTGTGCCCTGGTACTTTTGTTTTCAATGTATCTACCTCTCGCTTAGATTAGAGATGTCTCTTTCTTGTCTAGTGTGATCGTGCACATTGTGCTTTGTAGTCTATTCCGATTCTATTGATGCGCCTCGCTTTGTTTGGAATCTTTTTGACTAGTAATTTCACTGGACCTTCAAAACGAAAAGCTTGGCAATCAGAATAAGTATTGTGATGACATCACAATATTATTATGCTATCTAGACCACTACTAACCAGGCAAAAGTTCGAGCAAAAACATGGTAAAATAAATACTTTTTTAATCTTAGTAGGAAAATAAATGACGATCACTTGACCTTTCGCATTCCCGCCAAAAGCTGCCGCCATTTATGTCTTCATTAAAAAGTTTCTCTCAGTCCCGATATACTCCGTGCTTTCGTTCTGCGAATCGCAAGTGACATTTTATGATACTTCAGCAAATTAAGTCGATAATTTTGATGATGCGCCGCTTTTCTCGAGACGTGCGATTCGCGCTTTTTCTGGTAACTCATAATCGTTGGAAATTATCTTTTAATTAATGTGACCTGTTTGGAGGCCGAATCTGTGGTTGCGATAAAATGGCGTCCGTGATGTTGACATCCTTGGGAGAAAGAAAGAGTTTAAAGATTACCGTGTAATTAAATAAAATGTTTATAAACGTGTCAGGTCAGGACTTCAGGAGTAATCTGGGAGCACGGCAGTGCCCCCGCCAAGTCGAGCTAAAAAAACTCATCGCCGTACCATCCTTTTCTCGAAGCCATTTGGACCATTTTCGAATCCCTGTAGCTTCGTTGTGGAAAGAACTAGAAGCCAATTTTTTTCATGGCCAAAAGGTCATTACATAGCTAGATAAATTTGCAAATTACAGTAAATTTGAATTAGTAGTTTAAGAATGATTGCAAGTCAAAGTAGCTTAATTTGTCACTGACTCACTCACCGATCATTAAAATTCTAAGGTATGTCTAGCATACCATATAAGTTTCAACTTTTGTACATGGCTATTTTTCAGCCTATAAAGCAAGGAAAAACATTGAAATTTCGTTTTTTGTCTTTGGGCACGGCAGCGCTACCGGCAAGTCCAGTGAAAAAGCAAAAAAAAGATGTGGCGGTACCATCCTTTTGTCGAAGCCATTCAGGCCATTTTCGAATCCTTGTAATTTTTTATTTTATTTTATTCAACAACGGGTAAGCGCTTGGCCTTCATCTCACCTGATGGTAAGTGACGATAAGGCCGAAGGTGGAAGCGCGCTTCACCCGGAATCCTCATCCACTGAGGAACTGGCTATCTTATCTCAAACTGTCGGAACACAATAATGCCATTTTTGAACCCCTGTAACTTTGTTGTTTAAAGAACTAGAAGCAAAAGTTTTTATGGCCTAGAAGTCATCATTACATAGCTAGATATATTTCCAAATTACATTAAATTTGAACCAGTATGTAGTTTATTAAGAATTATTGCAAGTCTAAGTTGCTTAATTTTGTCACTGACTCACTCACTGATCATCAAAATTCTATGGGACGTCTAGCAGACAAAACAAGCTTAAAATTTTGTACATAGCTATTTTTTAGCCTATAAAGCAAGGAAAATCTCTAGTATTCCGATTTTATTGTATGGGGGCATGGCAGTGCTCGCAGCAAGTCGAGTGGAGAGCCTACCCCAGTTTATAGAATTACTCTTGAGCGATAACTGTAAATAGAAATCACTGTTCGTCGTTCATCGGTACAAAGAAAATATTTTCAGCGCTACCTTTATTTACCGACAGCTCGGTTCGCTGAAAGAATGTTAAAAATATCAATGTTTCACTGATACCACCATTTGCAAATAAGGCCATTCGCTGAAAGTTTCACTGGGAGAATTAGTTTTTTTTTATAGAAAGCATTGTAGAAAGCACAAAGACAGTTACATACCGACAATGACACAGGGCCCGCTCCAAGCGACTGTATCACGATTACAGTTAACACCCAGATTGGCGGTGATTTATTTATTTGATTAGGTATATGTCACGATTCACGAATGTCCCCGAAGGGTTTAATAGTCGTGATATGATTATATGTCTGTATAATGTATTTTTTAACATTGAAAATGTTTTTTCGTTCGCTTCAGTAGGGCCCCCATTTTCGCTGAAAGTGCGACTCGCCCGTGATACCCTGAGGTTTAATACCACGAGGACGTATGAGGGCTCAAAAGACGCGGAACTCGAAGGGGTTTAAAATTATGTAAAAATATTTTGGAAAAGACAAAAACTATTTTTGGAAATTGAAAAAACCGACTTTTTTTGACCTATAAATCGTGTGTTTTCCCAGAAAATTCCCGATATCTCGAGAACGTATTTAAAAAAGTACCTTGGTATTGAATTCAGGAACATTTTACCTTACTACACTTTTTTTGATATTAGTGACGGTTGAGGCTGCGAGTTTGCGCGGCGCGTGGTGCGCTATCACGCGGAATTCGAAGGGTTTAAGATGATCTGAAAATATTTTCGAAAAATTTATTTTGAAAAAAAATTTTTTGGTTCTGAAAAAAAATCGAAAGAAAAATTACGCGCTCTTACTGACAATTGCATTCGATAATCTATAATAAGTAGATACATTTTGAATGCCCTTTCAAGTCGTGTAGAGCACGAGATCTGTGGATTTTTTATATAGCAGAAGGAGGCAAACGAGCAAGCGGGTCACCTGATGGAAAGTAATCACCACCGCCCATAGACACCCGCAAAACTAGAGGAATCGCAGACGCGTTGCCGGCCTTTAAGGAAGGAATAGGCACGTTTCTTGAAGATTCCTAAGTCGTAACGGTCCATCAGAGATGTCTGTCAGAGACTAGGCAATGAGGACCGCAAAAGCAGTCCTCTGCCATAGTCCACTTTTCACCAAATAGCGGCTGCACATGTGCTCAGCGTGACAGGTACAGGTGGTGAGCCCATGGCCTCTCTATGTGGTCGGATGTATGTGCAGTCTTTATTCCGTTAGTGTTAATATTTGTAGTAAACCTAAAAAATCATGTAAGTTATATATTTAAGTATGTACAAAAATTTGTTAAATTAGTTGTTAAAGAGCTTGATGGCGCAGCGGCTAGCGCATTCGGCTTGCGATCTTGCCCGCTAAGCAACTGCCAACATGCCGGGTTGCTTGATGGGTTACCAAAATTAAACAAAAACATCTCGAGCTCCTCCGTGCTTCGGAAGGCACGTTAAGCCGTTGGTCCCGGTTGTTGTCGTAAGATGGCATTCGTTAAAACCAACCAACCCGCATTGGGTGCTACGTGGGAGGCCTGTGCCCAGCAGTGGGACGTTTATAGGCTGATGATGGATCAGTTGTTAAGAACCATTGTACAACCTTTGGAATTAATAATTAGATTTGATTAGAATAATGAGGTAAGTTATATAGGTGACACATTTTCTTCGCAAAGAAAGTGATTTTCCACCGAGCCAACGCGGGGTCCGGGTGAACGATCTTTGCTATCATCCGCGCTGCGCGCGCGCACTTTATTGCTGTGCCGTAGGGCTTCAGCCGGCAGGAGTAAATAAATTATTAAAGTATTATCATAACTTAAACAACAAAAAATACTTAGTGTGAAGTGAATTTCATTATAGTTTTAAAGATACATAAAGAGTTTTTTTTTATGTAGGTAGGTATGTTACATTTTTTATTTATTATTCTCTCTAACAACTGTTGCATTTATACTAAATGATAGCTTTTGAGCCATAATTGTTGGCTTTAATAAACTGTTAGTAATGTGCTTGTTTAAAAAGATGGTTTTAAGTTGCTATCTATGCAACCATTAACTTGTAATCTAAGAATATTTCATTACATTTTATATTAAATAAAAATCAATTTAAGGGCTTCTCACAAACGTAATTTTTTAACATATTTTATAATACTCGTAAATTATAAATTTAAAACCCACAGCTGGGAAGCGAGCCCTCCCGGTGCACTAATAAAGGGCCGGCCCTCAACACGTGTCTCTCTATCTGTGGCCTACTTACCCGCACGGACGCGGCTCTGCGTCTGTGTGCGTTGGTGCATCGTGTGTATACGGTTTTTGGAGTAAACATTGCGCTTGTGTGCGTTTGCCTATGATTCTGTGCGATAGGGCTGGCAGAAAAGAGTAGAAAAATAAAAGGTATATCCGTGAGATCGTTTTTCATCTTTATTTATATTTTTGTACCAGTACGCTGAATGAAGTATAAGTAACAGTCTATACTGTCCATTGTTATTAAATCAAGTCATATCGCCTCAAATACTGTTTAGTGTCTTAATTACCTTCGATTGCTCAATGCGAGAAGCTGATCGCAAACCCAGGCTATGCGAAACAGACTTTTCCCGATTGTACATGATTGCAAATAAATAAATAAGATAGATAAAACGCTTTATTGCACACACAAAAATTCAGAATATAAAATAAGAATTTTTAAACTTATGTTTTTTTATGTAAGAAGGAGGCAAACGAGCAGGCGGGTCACCTGAAGAAGAGCAATCACCGCCGCCCATGGACACCCGCAAAACCAGAGGAGTCGCAGATGCGTTGCCGACCTTTAAGTAAGGAATAGGGTTAAGAAAGAAATAGGAATTGTGAGAGGGGGGGAAGGGGCCTCCGGAACTCTCACTGGCCGGACGAAACACAATAGCACCAATTGCCGTTATTCCACGCCGGATATTCGTATTACCCCGAGCGAGCCGGCCCAATGCGTGTGGCTCTACCACTCAGTCAGTGTCACTCATTTAGCACCACCCAGGGGTCACGTGTAGGGTGTCAAGGGTAAACGGACGCGAGTAACTTTAACCCCCATTTTTAAACTAATGTGGGTAAAGACGGTCTTATCGCTTTAAGCGATCTCTTCCACACAACCTTTGAGGTATAGGACAACAGAAAAAGTGCGAGAAGCAGAAATAAGATCTGGGAATTGAACCCAGGATCACCGATATCTTGCCGATCGCCTGATACACATTATAAGAAAAAGAGTTCACTTTGTGTACTTAATATATCTGTAACGAATTCTGTTTTAGGCGCCGCTGTGGTCTATTGGTTAGACCACCTGTCGGAGACACATAGGGCTTGATTCCCCGCGAAGGGACATGTTTATACTCGCTTTACTTGGTGGTGGGGCTTGATTTTAGACAAGAAGATACCATTCATCTATCTATATAGATATCAACGTTATGTTAGTTGTGTTCCGAAAAATAATCAGTTAAAATAACCAGCTTCTCTATATTTGACTAATCCGATGTAGTTCGCCTCCACCATCAGCCTTATCATCACTTACATCAGTTGTGGTGAAGGCCAAGTTCTTTCCCGTATTGAAAGAAAGAACAAATTAAAATTTATTAATTCATATAATCACGTCTATTATCCTCTAAGGGTTAGTCAGACACTAGGCAATGAGGACAGCAAAAGCAGTCCTCTACCATAGCCCACTTTTCACCAATTAGCGACTTCACATGTGCTCTGCGTGACAGGTAGTGAGACCATATCGCCGCTATATGCTGTTGGATGTAAGTGCAGTCTTTAGTCCGTTAGTCGCCTTTTACGACACCCAATGGAAGAGAAGGGGTGGTACGCGACACGGTAATGAAACAAAATTGTTAAATAAAATTACATTAATAAATTGTAAGTAAATTTAAATATATAAAATTTCTTCTTCTTCTATCATTCTCTCATTGTCTATCACTTACGGAAGACCAGCGTCGCATTGTGTCAGCATGCCACGACTCAATGCTGAGTGGGTGCCATTTCAGTGTCATTTATATAATAATTAGTAAAATACTTACTATTTTTTTTGTTAATAACACTGTAAATGACGTTGAATAAATCATTTTCTATTTCTATTTCTATTCTATTTCTAAAAATAATTGAAACCCTCTCTTCCGTGGCAACCCTAACCATGCGTGAGGATGTGACAAGCTGCGCGTTGTGTGCGTGTATAATTTTTGGAAGTTTTTCTTTGATAAGCTGCATCCGTGTGCGCTCGTGTGTGTCGACACACCCACACACATCCACGTAACATTACGTGTGTCTGCGGGGGCAAGAGGTGCCAGGTTCGTGTACTAGTGAATTTAATTCAAATATTTAGATGCTGCGCACTTGATGGAAAGTGTTTTTGTGTTGTGTTGGATGTGAAGACGATTGTGTGTTGTTTTACAGACAACTCTTTTATTATCAGAGACGTCAGTTGCCGTAAACCTGACATAACAGAAATTCAATTGTTTGTTACCTCTTGGTGTCTTCGTGACAGACAAAGGGATAAGCATCCCACGGCTGGGCTCCTTCCCATACGTACAACATACATGGGGACATTGCGCCATTACCCACCACGCTGGCCCAATACGGTTACTTGGTTAGGACTGAGTTGTTTTTAAAAACGAATTCATTGATCACATGAATTTCCTCCTTAATATTCCAACAAGGAGTTACTAAATAATCACAATGATTTTTGCAACTAGGCCATCCGTTTTTATAATATTCTTTTAATTTTTGTAATGTTAAATCCTGATTTGTATGGAGTAAAACTTTTTTAAGCTTTTCTTGTGTAATAGCTAAGTTAGTAGTCAATAAGTTAATTTGTATCTCAACGTCATTATCTAAATCATCTAGACTAACCAATTTTGAACAACCTGTTGTTTTGTGTAAATCGTATTTTTTGCCGATTCATTAACGACCGCCTCGGTGACCGAGTGGCAAACCGCTCGGTAAAATCGAAGGTCCCGGATTCAACTCCTACGTCGGACAAAGTGTGTTCCAGATTATTCGGCGCATAACCCGGATTTGCGATCACCAACTATTGCACTCTCTCCCCTCTCTCTTCCCTTGGGTGTCGTAAAAGGCGACTGGCGGGCCAAAGACTGTACTTCCAACAGCATAGACAGGCGATGGGCTCACCACCTATCACGCTGAGCACATGTGCAGTTGCTGTTGGTTGAAAAGTGGACTATTAATTGCCTCCAATGCCTAGTCTCTGACTAACCCTTTGGGGATAATAGTCATGATTATATGTATGTAACTATAGCATTTTTTAAGCGTAGTGACTAAGCCAACACTATCATGGAGCTGAAGTTTAGGTAAATCTTGATAAAGGTGCGTAAACCCTCCTAGGGTTTACGCACCATGAAACTTTGCATGCTAAAGTGAAACACAGGAATCTAAATAGTTTGTTAAAAACATTAAAAAAATTTTTTTTTTTTAGTTGAGTTATTGCGTCACAAATGAGTGAGTTAAAATCACAATAACTCAGTTTTTTTTGTCATCTCATCTGATGGTAAGTGACGATAAGGCCGGAACGAAGGTGAAAGCGCGATTCACCCGGAATCTTCAACCACTGAGGCTATCCTATCTCTATTGTTGGAACACAAGAATGCTATCAACATCGTTGTTATGGCGACAGACTTAGACAAGATGGTGGTAGCTAGCCAGGCGGACTTAACAGCCCTACCACCAACCAAACCGAGCACACAAAGATGTACCCCCCGCTGGGAATCGAACCCGGGACCTCTGGGTCTGAAACCGGTGGCTTAGCCACTAGACCGCAGAGGTGGCTCAGTTACTTAAATAAACATTTTTTTTAAATGTTTTCAACATACTATTTAGATCCCCGTGTTTTTCTTCAGCTTGCAAAGCTTCATCAAAATTGGTTTATGGTCTTAAAAAATTTCGACTTGGAAGTTTGTATGGGAAATCGAAATGCGAAAACCCTCTTAAATAACTTTCGCAATGGCTGTCACTGGACAGGTGACCAAATTGAATACATCTCAAACTCCTCCGTGTAAAATCACGTTAAGCCGTTGGTCCCGGTTGTTGTCGTAAGATGGTAGTCGTTAATACTCACATTGGGCTAGCGCGATGGGCTATGGCCCAATCTCACTATGTGCAGTTGTTTAAAGTGAAGGCTGTGTCTAACTGTAGGACGTATAAATTGATGCATCCATAAAAATGTAGCAGTGGCGATTTAAATAAGAGAGATTATTTTTTTTTTTTTAAAAAAAGGGGAATTTGGTGCTGCCGGGTCACCCGATAGAGAGCAATCACCGCCGCCCATGCACACCCGCAAAACCAGAAAAGTCGCAGATGCGTTGCCGATCTTTAAGAAAGGAATAGGGTTAAAGAAGGAATAGGAATTGTAAGGAGAGGGGGGCGGGGGGGAAGTTGCCTCCGGAACTCTAACTGGCCGGACGAAACACAAAAGCTCCAAGTGCCATTATTCCACGCCGGATATTCGTGAGAGTAGGGCGAGCCGGCCCAATCCGTGCTGAAAAGCAGCTTGGCTCTACCACTGTCAGTGTCACTCATTTACCACCACCCAGGGGTCACGTGTTCAATTCAGGGCCTCCGTTTGCCCAGCATGACATATACATCTATACATACATATAATCACGGCGGTGGGCTCACTACTTGTCACACTGAACACATGTGCAGTCGCTATTTGGTGAAAGGTGGACTATGGCAGACATTGACCTAGAAGTATAAACAAGAACGTTCATACAAACCATTTGTTCAAATTCTGGAATGAGAGACCTAATTATCGCTGCAGCCGCTGCAGCGCTTAAACATTTAAATGTCGTCTAATCAACAGACAGACATCGCAGCGCGGCAGCGCCAGATCGGTCAAAGACAACGTAGTGTGTATTAAGATGGCGTCCCAAATAGATTGTCAATAACAATAATTGAAAAAAATATCTTTTCTATTCTAATAATACGATATAACTACACAATAATGACTTGAATAAAAATTAATTTCACTTACTTGACAACTGAATTGTAGTAAACGTCTAGGTGTACACTTTGGAAAGAAATAAAGAATTATTTTCGCCGCTCCGCAAAGCAAGGTGCCGAGTCGACTCCGCACATGAGTGGAACATAGTGCGTGTTCGGAAGGGCCTATCTAGTGTAACGTATATATCGCTGATGGCAGAGGACTGCTTTTGCGGTCCTCATTGCCCAGTCTCTGACTAACCCTTCGTGGATAACAGTCGTGATTATACGTATGTATATACTAATCTATTATATACAATGTGATAGGGGTGGTACTTCTAACCCGTTAAGGCTAAGTACTACATCTAAATTCATCGACAAAAAAAATAATATGGGGCGTCATACCCCCTCCCCCTGTAATTTATGACCATTTTTACTTTATGCGATATCAAAGGTTTCATTACGTCGGAGAAACATGGAAAAAATAGCAAACGGTAACTAATTACACTGGCTAACTAATAAATTACCTTATTTTGTATGTTTGAGATTATTTTGGTGAGAAAAAAAAATATTTCTTAATTATTTTTTAATTTAAAATCTCTTTTTATAAGTACTTATTATTTTTTGTCGATGAATTTAGATGTAGTACTTAGCCTTAACAGGTTAGAAGTACCGTCCCTATCACATTGTATATCAGGCAGTAGGCAGCACTTTACTATTTACTTTTCTCTTATCAACTGAATCGTAGGAATTAGGTATATAAATAAATCCGTAGCTCAATATGAATACATATGATACATATAAACACTACTATTATCCCCGAAGGGTTGGTCAGAGACTAGGCAATGAGGACAGCAAAAGCAGTCCTCTACCATAGTCCACTTATCACCAAACAACGACCGCACATGTGCACAGTGTGACAGGTGGTGAGCCGCTCCATGCTGTTGGTTATATTGTATGAGCCTTTAGTCCGTTAGTCGCCTTTTAAAATACCCAAGGGAAGAGAGGGGGTAGTAGTATTATTTCTACGCGATACGGTTATATTAAGAATCGAATAGAAAATGTCGCTCGCTAGAAATTGGCGTTGCAGTGACGAACGATAAAACACAATGTTTTATAGCGCACTTTATTGTCGCCAGTGATTTACATCTCATTATAATTTATCGCTGAAACTAGTTACGTTAGTTTTATTTACTACACAAGGAACACAAATGCATATTTATTTATTAAATAGCACTGTTACAAATTCAGTTTCTTTTTCTTAATTTTGCATTCTGTTAGTTTCTTTACATAGTATACGTCACGCTCACGCATAAATAGGTAACAGTATTTTTACTGTAAATCGTTCAGTATTCTGAGCATCAACAATAATCAATATTTGTTCACAATAGTGATAACACAGAAAGTCTTGGAGGCCCCATAATTTGAGCTACGTTAATTAAATTATCGTTAATCTACGATCGGTCAGTAGAGAGTAAGCAATGAAACCCACGCCCTAGGATAATCCAGCACTCATAACTTTATGGGTTTTTGCTGTAGTTATACTTATTTACTCTTAAACTGTGCATACATACATATAATTACGAATATTTTCCCCGAAGGGTTAGTCAGAGACTAGGCAATGAGGACCGCTTATGCGGTTCTCTACCATAGTCCATTTTCACCAAATAGCGTCTGCACATGTGCTCAGCGTGACAGGTGGTGAGCTCGTCGCCGCTTTATGCTGTGTAAGAATGTTTAGTCTTTGTTCTGTTAGTCGCCTTTTACGACACCCAAGAGAAGAAAGGGGGTGGTAGTATTCCTTCACCGCTACGCTACGGGCTAAATTCGATGAAAAATGTTTTTAAACAAATTATAAACATATTCTTTGTTCAAATAGGTATCTAACACACACAAATGTCACACAGATTTTTACTTCTAAAAATGGTGTCTTTCTTTATTTATTTATTGTTAAGAAAACCAACAGCTATATGTTACAATGTAGAAACTTATAGGTAAAGTCAGAAAGCCAATTACAGGTCCTCACTGATAAAAATAGAGTAGCTTAAACTGTGAAACAGTCGTATAAAAAACTCAGTCAAATGGTACAGAAGTTATTCACTAATCACTATCTACCGCTCATCAATGTAACCTCCAAAAAATAACTGGCTCATGAGACGCCTTATCGTTGCAACACTGGTATTGAAAAGGTCAATATCAATTTCTTTACTTATTGCATTAAAACTATTACTCGCTCGCCAAATATACGTGTTCTGCCTATATAGTTGGAAGAAGATGGGGCAAATATATTAGTGGACTGAACCTAAGAAGCTTTGTGGGTGCTCTGAGAGCGATTTGAGGCAGAAGATCAGGACAGTCGATGGAACCCGAAATGGTTATCAATAAAACGTCTAAAATAGATTATTTTGAAAAATTATAAAAATACGAGACATATACGATAAATATCTTATTTTGTTTTTGGCACAACGAGAAAGCCCTTGGACTTATCCTTACCTGCGGGCCTCGCTAGGCAACACGAGATAGGTATGTCGCGGACGATATTCTCTCTTCCTTCGATGGCGGGAACGACAAACTATCTCGGTTACAGTTGTCAAAACTCGATAACATAATGTGCAACATTATGTTAGGTAAAAAAAATAGCACAGACTAGCAAAAACTACTATTATGTCTATTTTTGACATATCGTGTATAGACATAACACGAGAAACGGGTCGAGACAATTTTCTCGTGTTGCGCATGCTAGGCCCGCTGAAATGTCCTTGTTTCACCCGTGTGGTTCCGTTCCCGTGGGAATATCGGGATATAAAATATCCTATGTGTTAATCCAGGTTATAAACTATCTGCATGCCAAATTTCATCCAAATCCATTCAGTAGTTTTTACGTGAAATAGTAACAAACATCCGTCCATACTTACAAAGTATATATAGACGCGCATATGAAATGAAGGATTGCACTGCGTGCGGACATGGATTTGAGAGGAAGCGCGGAATCCTCAACCTCTATGGAATGGCTGACTTATTTTGAACTGTCGGAAGACGGAACACAGTAATACAATCATTGTAGTTCTGTGCATTACATTTCTTACGGCGACATAGCAACTACTATGTCGTCTTAAAGCAGCTCCTACAAAAAAACGGTGTCCGACTCCCGTCCGATCCGATTGTCAATCAAAAAGTGGAAATTACATTAAGACCGACAATTGGTTGATAAAATTTGGTTGCGTGCTAGCTCACAGAACTCATACCAGAAACAGGAAACGACCAAGGGTCAACATAACACATCCATCTCCATCCACAGAAAATGATTTATTCGCCACACAACCCGACAAACGAGCTCGAGACTTTGTCAGTTTCCCGCTAACCGTCCGTTCTATTTAACTGAGCAGTTAAAAATAACCGGAGACATTCCTGCCAAAGACGCAGCGCTGTTTGCCAAACGTGCAGCCCTGATCGGATAGTAGCCTTGTGTTTTCTCAATACTTTTCATTTGGTTCCGTAACAATATAAATGTTACAGCTTAGTAATAAAAAACGAGCATAGGCCTCTAGGTCTTATGGTGCTCGGCCGAGGGCGTCACGCGCGCAACGCACACTGAAGCTTCAGCTCTTATAAGGGGGTCAGAGACAGTATCCGTCTGTGAAAGCTAAGAGAAACAAATGGATATAGCTGAGCCGACAGTATCCCTCTGTAGAAGCTGAGAGAAACAAATGGATATAGCTGAGCCGACAGTATCCCTTCGTGGAAGCTGAGAGAAACAAATGGATATAGCTGACCCGACAGTATCCCTCTGTGGAAGCTAAGAGAAACAAATGGAGATAGCTGAGCCAACAGTATCCTTCTGTGGAAGCTAAGAGAAACAAATGGATATAGCTGAGCCGACAGTATCCCTCTGTGGAAGCTGAGAGAAACAAATGGATATAGCTGAGCCGCCAGTATCCCTCTGTGGAAGCTGAGAGAAACAAATGGATATAGCTGACCCGACAGTATCCCTCTGTGGAAGCTGAGAGAAACAAATGGATGTAGCTGAGCCGACAGTATCTCTTTGTGGAAGCTGAGAGAAACAAATGGATATAGCTGAGCCTACAGTATTCCTCTGTGGAAGCTGAGAGAAACAAATGGATATAGCTGAGTCGACAGTATCCCTCTCTGGAAGCTGAAAGAAACAAATGGATATAGCTTAATTACTTTTATGATTTATGCCGTTATGCCCTGTAATTTTACTGGTTATAGACTATCACTGCTGTTGCTGCATTTGTAATGTAAAGCCATGCCGTTTGGCGGCAGAAATACAAACATATATACATAATAATCACGACTATCATCCCGAAGGGTTAGTCAGAGACTAGGCAATGAGGACAGCAAAAGCAGTCCTACCATAGTACACTTTTCCCCAAATAGCGACTGCACATATTGTGCAGAGCGTGACAGGTGGTGAGCTGATGGATGTATGTGCAGCCTTTAGTCCGTTAGTCGCCTTTTACGACACCCTAGGGAAGAATACGGGTGGTTGTATTCTTTCACCTCTACGCGACACGGTGGCGGCAGAAATTACTGAAAAAGGTATATTGGGCGGTCGACAACTACTTACATAGTAACTAGTAAGTATAGGATTGGGACTTATTGTATAACTTCAACATCTACCGCAATACCTTTCAAGTAGAAGTTAATTGCTTCGCTAGTTTGATTATTTTAAAATTAGTTTTAAATACGAAAACTAAATAATTTTAAAACTAAAAATCTAAAAATATCTTACAATTAAAAAATATCTCTAAGAAAAAAGCTGCCGCGTGGCAAAGTCCCTAAAATGAAATGGCTGGCAGCGTTGCCCTTTTGTATGGCTAAGCGAATTCGTTGGCCGTTATTTTGTTTTAGTTATGATAAATTATTAATGTATCTTATTTTATTATCTGTTTTGTGTAAAAAAAGACATTTCTTATAATATGCAAACTAGACAATAAAGCAATGTACAGGGATACTTTGATTCCTGACACAGCTTTAGATAATAAAGTACATAGTTGTTAAAATGGGTTCTTTCTTAGCATCCTGTGCGCCTCTAATGCGACTATACATCTAGAATAATGCCGTAGGTTTTTACATGTAGATCAAGTAAAATTGACCAGGAACCAAAGTAAAGGGATCTTTGGTAGGGTTACTCCTGGGGTCACTTCTGACACAGCTCATGTTCCTTGAAGTTGTCATGTACATGTAAGAACCTAGGGCATTATTCTGGAAGTAGTCTCACATAGGATCACCAGCTCGAATAGGGTTTCGACGGTATCGCGATTGAGAGATCACATTTACGACTTAGGCAGATCGCGTCAACATTTCTAATTGCGTTGGCGGATTCAGCTATGAGTTAGTGTTGGTCTGTTGGCCCGGTTACAGTGCACGCATCCGTACGCTTTGAAACGAGGAGGGCTGGCAATCGAACGTACAGTGTGAAAAAAAGACCGTGGTTAGAGGAAAAGTACCCTTAATATTGATGATGGCCAATTTTACTAAAAGGAAACATTCCTTGGTTTTTTAAAACAATTAAAACTGCATTTAAAGATTTTTAAAAAATGCTTGAGCCGGGCATCAAACCGGTGAAATGTAAAAAAAACATCCCGTATTTTATGATACCAACCGAAAGAGTCATTTATAAGGATCAATTTATTTTAAACAACATAGTATCAGATATTAAAGAAAGATCTCTCAAGAAGGCGATTATTCAAAAATCTTTAAATGCAGTTTTAATTATTTTTGAAAATGAAGGAATGTTTCCTTTCAGTAAAATTTGCCATCATCAGTAAGGGTACTTTTTCTCCAAAAACAGTTTTTTTCCAACCTGTATACACCCTCATTTTTTACTCGTTTCAATGAAATTAAGGGTGAGTTCTATTCCCATCCCATGAATTTAAACAATTTTCCCCAAGAAACCTATGTGCAAAAATGACAAAAAATTTCAACCTCCCATACAAAACTGTCCGATTAGCTGACGACAATAGTATGGGAGGTCGAAATTTTTTTGTTAATTTTGCTCATAGGTTTCTCGGAGAAAGTTGTTCAGTTTCATGGTAGGAACTCACCCTTAATTTTATTATAACGAATAAAAAATGAGCGGTGAAAGACTACTACCACCAACTCTCTTCCCTTGAGTGACATAAAAAGCGACTAACAGACAAAAGACTGCACATACACGTAACAGCATAGAGCGGCGATGGGCTCACCACCTGTCATGCTGAGCACATGTGCAATCGCTATTTAGTGAAAATTGAATTATGGCAGAGGACTGCTTCTGCGGTCCTCATTGCCTAGTCTCTGACTAACCCTTCGGGGATAATAGTCGTGATTATATGTATGTATGTATAATTTCCAAGGGTTAGTCAAAGACCTGAGGACTGCAGAAGCAGCCCACGTTTCACCAAATTGCTCTTCATGTCAAGAAGAGTGTGTGTCCAGCTATGAGGCGTTTATTGGCTGATGATGATGATATGCATGTCCTGACATTATGTCCATTCATACATATTCTCACGACTCCTCATCCCCCCGAAGAATCAGTCTAAAACTGCAATGCGTTCGGCGTGACAGGTGACGAGCCTATCGCCGCACTAGTTTGGATGTATGTGCAGTCTTTGGTCCGATAGTCGCCTTTTACGACGACCGTTAGTATTCTAGTAAAGCCGCCATCGCCAGCTCTAATTTGTACCCATTTTTTTAAACATACAAGTATTCCAAAAAGTCTTGTCTCTTTAACACCTGTCTTACGAGAGACCTCTTTCAAGTTCACACACCTGTAACTAGATCTAGCTTCAAGAAGGCCATGCTAAATGCTGCACATTTACAATTCGATGCGAAGCTCTTTCCGCCGCACTGAATCACCCCTGACCAACGGTGCAAGTGCATTGCTTATTTATATCGGCCTGGTTTCTAAAGTGGGATGCGTTTGTGGGGCGCCACGCGGCCCCCGCCTCCTCTGCGTTGCTGCTCTCCTGGTACATTAATATTAGATCACTTGTTTTGTATTAGAATAATCATAACAAAACAAACACCATGTGTATGAAATCATTGACCAATGTTTGTTTACACTAATACATAAAATAACTGAATTATAATTGTGTCATTATGTAAGGGTAACAAACACTTACGGGTTAGTACATAGGTCACACTAAAAGTTTCCGGAACTGGCCACTTATATAAACAATATTTAAAAAGTAATTACAAAATTTGAAAATAGAACTCTTTGGCTGTAGAATGCAGTTTGTTTCATATGCTATATGACTGTCAATTGCTTTTACACTGTGGCGCCATTTTAAAAATTGCGTGTCTACATTAACATGGATTTCACTCGGGAAAATTTTCGTAGTATGATTTTCTACGATTTTAAGTGTAATTTGACAGTTCAACAGAGCATCGCTCGGCTTCAATCTGCTTTTGGCGATGAAGCACCATGCAAGACGACTATTTATAGCTGTTTTGCAGAATTCAAGCGCGGTCGTGTCAATCTCTGTGACGAATCTCGCGATGGTCGCCCGTCCATCTCTGTGAACAACAAATACATCGATGCTGTGCGCCGTATGATTGAAACAGACAGGCATGTGACCTACCATGACATTCGCGCATCCTTAGACATAGGCATGAGTCAAATACAATCAATCCTACACAAACATTTGGGTGTGAGAAAGCTGTGCTCGCGGTGGATCCCAACGGACCGCGTCACTTGGTGCAGTGCCATGCTTACCAGATTCAACGAAGGTGCGTCAAATTTGGTGTGGGACATAGTAACAGGTGACGAAACATGGATTTATTGCTACGATCCCAAAACAAAGCAGCAATCGTGCGTATGGGTCTTTCAAGATGAGCCAAAACCAACTAAAGCGGCGCGCGTGAAAAGTGCATCTAAACGGATGATTGCTTCTTTTTTGAATAAAGCTGGACACGTGGCTACTGTTGCTTTAAAGAATCGTCGTACCGTGAATAGTGACTGGTACACGACCATTTGTTTGCCGGAAATTATTGAAGAACTCGAAAACGCCGTGTCATCTTGCACCACGACAATGCTAGTTCCCACATACGGCCAGACAGACAAACGAATTTTTAAAAGTGATAAACGTAGAACTTATGAGCCATCCTGCATGCAGTCCCGACCTGGCACCTTGTGATTTTTTTCTGTTCCCAAAAATTAGCAACCAATTACGCGCTCAACGATTTTCATCACCAGGAGAGGCTGTCGAAGAGTATGAAAATCACGTTTCTGAGGTCACCACGGAGGAGTGGCACAAAAGTTTTCAAAATTGGTTTAATCGAATGAAAACGTGCATATTTACGCAAAGGGAGAATATTTTGAGAAACAATAAATTCATTTTTGACCTTTAATAGTATATTTTTCTTATTCATTCCGGAAACTTTTAGTGCGCCGTGCATGTTAGGAAAATTTTTCAAGTTATGGATATAAATATTAATACAAACAAAAATCGTCAAAAAAATAATTATGTGTGTGGGAGGAAAAGTAGACTATAAATATACGTCTCCAGGTCCCCATATATACCAAAATGCTAAATGTATCAATGTCGGTTTAGCGGTATAAGCTTGAATGCGTAACCAACAAACAAACTCACTTTCGCATTCGCATTTAGGTATAATATTTGTTTGAATGTAATGAATCTCTCAAGTTCGATGGCGTAGCGGCTAAGCTTTTCGCAATGCCGGGTCATTGGATGGGTGACCAAATTATAAAACAAAATAACGCGAGCTCCTCCGTGCTTCGGCAGGCGCGTAAACCCGTTGGTCCCGTTGGTCCCGGTTGTTGTTGTAAGATGGCAGTCGTTAAACCCACTTAATTAACAACAATTTCATGTCATAATTTCCATAGCTTTTAAGACGTTTAAAAAAATACTATAACGCTCAAATGTAGACTTGGTGCATTTTGAAACTTTTGACTATGTTATAACTGTCCCACTGCTGAGCAAAGTCCTGCACCTTAGTCTCTCTCTTCGGTCGTTTCCTCATGACTGAGGATCGTGATCATCACGGCAGCACTTTGGATTGGACGAACTGTCGCCATCGGGTCCGGTCTGTGGCCATCCTCACCGCGGCGTAGAAGCGGGACGTTGGTGTTTCCTTCAGTTGGTCAGACCACCTGCCCCCTTACTCTCGAAATCGATCGCTATTGGATCGGATTAGTATTGTGAATTTTAGTACTCCTAAGTTACGACACCAGAGCTAATATGGATTCATATTGCGTGGATATTGAGTGAAAAAAATACAAAACTCAATGCCATTTAGTTCACCCAACATGAATCCAAATTAACGCTGGTGTCGTAATTTAAAAATACGAAAATTCCCAATACCAATTCGATCCAATAGCGATCGGTTTCGAGAGTAAGGGGGCAGGTCGAGAACCGGCCTCGTGAACGTTTTCCTTCTACGTTTCCCACCACAATGAGCTTTTCCAAGCTACTATCGCTACGTCTGGCGATATGGCCAAAATAGCCCAGTCCCAGCCCAGTGTCATAGTGACCAGCACTAAAATCACTTTGGCGCAAACCCGCCTACTATCCATCCTACCTACCCGCATTGGGCCAGCGAGCATGGTGGATCTCAGCCCCAGCGCAGCAGTGAACGTTTCTGTGCTTATTATTAACGATGATGATATCCTATCAAAATTAAAATGTTGTGTCACCTTTGTAATCCCAAACCATGCACCTACCATGTCATCTTTGCACCACCTTATGGTTGACTGATAGAGAATGCCTCAGGCTTGTAATATAATGTTGTAAAAGTTAAAATAACATGTTACCCTAACTCTGGCTCCAGAAGACAAGCACATCGCGGGGGCGTTCCGCTCGTTCGCCGCCCGCAGGATTGTGGATACCAGCTTACCCCCCACAATCCTCCAGGTGTGTTATGGCCCAATCTGTCCATGTGGGAGGGCTTGTGCCCAGCTGTGGGGCGTTTTTAGCTTGATGATGATGATTCAATAAGCATAGTGTTTTGATTGCATCTCTCAAGATTGTCCTTACATAATATCAATCAAGACAAACATTTATAAAAATATAAAATCTAAAACTCAATAATAATAGATAAACATCTTAAAAAATATTTATTTACTATAATGTAAAATAATATAATTAATAAAAGTATTAATAAAATATAAATAATAAAAATATGAACAGCTAATTTTTTCAAAATTTTTGGGAAAAGGTCTTCCCTCTTCAAATTGCTGTGCCTGACAGGGCCCTAAACCAGTACCTATTCTATAACAACTTTGTAACATTATGGTGTGCAATAAAAATATTGAGCATTGAGGTACAATAAACTAGAGAAGACACCGCGAAGCAAGTTTGTGCGCACTAAGGTGCAGCCCATGGGCTGCAAACGCCTCAGTGACTGCGCGTGATTCAAGCGATTGTGGACCTTGCGGCTGCACCTTAATTGCGCACAAACTTGCTTCGCGGTGTCATCTCTAGTTTATTGTAGCTCAATGGTATTGAGTATCAATTTTAACCGAATCAGGGTCTATTGCCAGTAGATCACTGATTCGGTTAAAATTGATACTCAATACTCTATTGGCTAAGCCACCAGTGTTAGACTCAGAGGTGCCGCACTCGATTCCCAGCGGGGGTACATCTTTGTGTACTTGTTTTGGTTAGTGTTAGGGCTTGTTAAGTCCACCGGGTTAGCTACCACCATCTTGTCTAAAGTCTGGCGCCATAAAAACAATGTTAATATCATTGTTGCGTTCAGACAGTTTAGAGATAAGATAGCCAGTTCCTCAGTGGTTGAGGATTCCGGGTGAAGCGAGCTTCCACCTTCGGCCCTGTCGTCAATGAAGGCCAAGTACTTATCCGTAGTGAAAAAATTAATAAACCACAGTTAACTACCATAACCACCCTTTACAAAGTAGACCTTTAGGAAGCTGTTAGTCACCCGGAAGTCAGACCTTGCCATCATAATGGATGGAATAAGTCATTCTGAAACAATGGCAATCCAGTTTTTTTCCTATAGTCGGCACGCGATGGCTGACGCAAACCAAGTAACAAGTGCAATGTTATGGTTTATTAGTTGTAGTAATTAGGTGATGTTCTCGTTAAAGGTCAGGTCAAGAGTACCCTAAACAGACGAGCACGTAGAACGTTATGAGAGTAAGTGAAACAAAAGATGTCTGTCAGGATCGTACGTAGCAGATAGAAAGCTGTGGTCTCTTTCTAACCCTCCAGAAAGCGAACGAGATGAGTGTAAGTATGTATGTAATAAGCCTTTATACTCTGTCCCACTACTAAGCAAAGGCCTGTTTGTAATTCATTACATAATTATTTATTTATTTATTAAATACTTTATGAACAACTGTACAGAGGCGGACTTAATGCCTTAGGCATTTTCTCCCAGTCAACCATAGGGTGGTGCAGAGAAATAAGTGGTAGGGTGCACAACTAAAATGGAAATATGGCAAATTTCATATATATTAAACTACAACTCAGATACATATACACTCTATACATATATACACCGTAGATACATAACATACACTCTATAATATGTAAATAGTTAGTAATATATAAATATCATACATATAATTAATAAACGATTACTAATGTGGAGTATCAGCTTGTTCGGTAAGATAGCTGCGCAACTTGGTTTTGAACGCGTACCGACTGGTGGATATTCTAATATTTATAGGGAGAAAATTCCAAAGGAGAATAGGTTTGACAAAGAAGGAAGAGTGAACGATGTCGGAGTGGTGAGAGGGACAGTTTAGAAGGCGATTAGAAGAAGAACGAAGTGTTTTTGTCATGAATGTTACATAGGTATTGAAAGTGTGAGGAAAGATACGAAGGGGAATTAGGAGAGCATAACACGGAAAATAAAGTGGTCAAGGCCCGCATACTTCTATGCAGCCGTATGGGTTATAATTAAAGTAAAGCCAGTATGCTGTCCCACTGCAGGGCAAAGGCACAGTATAAATATAAGCTGAAGCAGTACCGGAACTAGGCCTTTTTGATGAGATAAATACCTACGCGGAAATTGAGCGTTAGGAGGAGCATTGGAACAAAAACCGATAAATCCACTTCACCGTATTTTTCACAAAATAGAAAAAACTTCATAACTTTTTTAATGTTACAATAGTGGAAAAATATTTTATGTCAATTTGCAGTTAAAAGTGACACAGATTGATGTGTTTAACTAAACGGAAGGTAGATTCATAATTAGGTAAGATATTGGGCGAACAAGTTTTGCATAATTATCGGGTTTGGACGCGATCATTCGGGTATATCGGTTTTTGACTAAACCAGAATGGATACGTCGGTTTTTACGCCACTTGATTTATGTCATACACTGTATTTTCTTGATTAATATCTTCTGATAAAACATAGTTTTCTACAATAGACGGAGACTCACTCATTTTCTATAAGTATTTCTTTTGAAAAAAGACAAAACAGACAGGGAATATCCCTGTCTGTTCTGTCCCTGAGGCAAATATCGCAAAAGAAAAAATAGACAGCGAGTAGACAGATGCCTGATCTGACAGTGACATAACGACATTGACACCTAGCCAATCACGTGATGATAAGGTGAGGTGTTGTTGAGTTCTTCCGTGTTCTTTTAGCAACAACATGTATTGTGAGACTCCTTTTTATTACAATCTACCGTCCAATACTAAATATATTTTTAAAATATGCACCACTTGAAATTGGCTTAATGCTAAATGCGAAGCCATTAATTAAATTATAATAATAATAATAATAAGGTGAGGTGTTTACGGAGAGCGTTCAGATTATACTTTTAGAGAATCTATGTAAGCAAATATTAGAAAATCGATTAAACATGTAGTCGGCATTTGAACCAACCATTGTTAAATTGTGTTAAACTTCATAAAAATTATCGGTTTTTGATCCGACAACTAGAACCTCTTGAACCTGAACATTGTTTTTGTCGGGTTTTGATTTGACCACAGCATTTTGATATTTTTCTAGAGGTGGATGTGACGGTTTTTAAACAGATTTCTTTCCTGGAGGCTGTTTAGTTGAACATTTGATAGCGGAAAATAAAATAAAAATAATTATGGCTTAAATGCGACATATCGGTTTTTGTTCCGACGCTCCTCGGTTGTCCTCTTATAAGTATAAAATAAAAAAAAGTTTTTGTTTAGTTAGCGCTGTGTTTCAGCTAGTTAGGCTTTTTTTGAGATAACTAGCTACTCTTCATTAGAGCATTAGGGTTGTCACTCTTATTTTTTATAAAATGAATAGGTATTTTTATTATTATTTATTAAATGTTTTGTTTGGGTTCTATAATGATCAAATAATCGAATGAATTGACTAGTTTACAAACAAAATTGTGTAATTAAAAAATCATTGCGCTTGCGAAATTAATGCGGGGTGATCACAAAGCAGCATCAAAAATTCCGAAACACACTTTGCCTTTTAATTGAACCTGCATGTACATATACCTACCGAAATATCGAATATACAACAAAAATTCTGATAAAAATCTCATAAATAACTATTCTAGAGCTATAAATAGTCTCGGAATATTGTACATAACATTAAAAATAGGATTTTATGTTGCTTATTATCATTGTGATTGTATGCAATCATAACAATCACAATTACTTAATGGCAGAAATGAACCGCGCGGTATTAACACGCGATCGGCAATAATCACTTTGAATGCTTCACTTCTAATTTTGTATTTATCGTAAGATTTATATTGTACAAGCGTAAACGTTTTGTTATAGGTTACTAAATGTACAAACGTACACGAAATTACGAACTCAGTTTAGAGCGTAATCTGAGTTTTTTGTGGTAGCGTACGACCCTTGTGATAGTATGCGGCCAACGCAGCGCATGCACGCACCCTGCTATGTGATCCTAAACGCTCCGCTCATGGCTGTGACTGCTGTCTCATTGAAAGAGACAGAGTCAATTCTTAGCGCTGCGGCAGCCGCTGCAACCAAGGCTTTAACTTAGAGAATCGCACTACAGGTAGGCTACTCTTGAAACAGAATTCACACACACAAATCTAAAAAATGTTCCGGCAGTTTGAGATAAGATAGCCAGTTCCTCAGTGGTTGAGGATTCCGGGTGAAGCGCACTTCCACCTTCGGCCTTATCGTCACTTACCATCAGGTGAGATGAAGGCCAACCGCTTACCCGTAGCCAATAAAAAAAAAATGTCAAATGGCACTTTTGTAAGCGACAATAGCGCCACATTGGAATTAAATTGCGTGGAAATTGATTGAACGAATTATTATCGAGATGGCGTTCCGGAATTATCTTTACTTATCCCAATTTCGATACATATTAATCGCATTGGAATTGTATTAAGATTGAGTTTGCGTTCGAGAGTAACCCCCCTGAACTGAAGCTTCAGCTCTTATGCCTCTACGCCCTATAATTTCACTGAATAGTCAGCCCTACAAACAGAAACACAGTAGGTACCTAATGTAAATCAATGCTGCTTGGCGTTAAGAGTTAAAGTGATTAGTGGCTGACGTTTCATAGTTGTGATCTCTTAAGTTAAAAATTATTCTTGCAGTGGCAAGTTGTCGGGTGGGTAACTAATCTTGGGATCCTCTATACTTAGAGTTGCCAGATGGTATCCAAAAAGAGGACATGTCCTCCTTTCCCACGTTTGTCCTCCCGTCCTCCCTTACCTACTGTAGTCCTACCTAGTCCTCTTTTTTGCTAAACGTCTAAGTGCTAAAAACATTACATGTTTCTCAGAACTGCTCAAGATCAGCGAGTTTTATTTATGTATAAGCGCACATAAAAGAGTTCTTTCACTGATTAATACTCAGTGGAGCAAAGATAGGAACAGACTAAGTGTGCATTCAGTTAAATCTTTAATTCTTCCTCAATACAACTTTAAAAACATGACATGTAAAGATTTTCATAATTAATTTTTAAAAAACCAAGAACTATTTGCAAAAATTGGCAGCTCATCTAAATATCATTAAAATAAAGTAAAATAATATAAAAAATTCTTTTAATTGTAAATGTCTCCCTTCTTTACAGAAAATTTTCGTTTTTAGAACCATCTGCCCTCCTTTATCAAATTATCATCTAGCAACCCTATCTATACTTCATGTTGAGTGGTGATAGCGCGATATTAAAATCCACTACCCGCATTGGGTCGACGTGGTGAGTTATGGCCGAATATGTCCATGTGATGACAACATCTGTATGGACAACCATGTCGGAAGGTCTATTTCCGGCAGTGGGACGTTTATAGACTAATCCATACATATAATCACGACTATATGCCCCAAGGGTTAGTCAGAGACTAGGCAATGAGGACAGCAAAAGCAGTCCTCTACCATAGTCCACTTTTCACCAAATAGCGACTGCAGATGTGTTCAGCGTGACAAGTGGTGAGCCCATCGCCGTTTTAATGCCGTTGGATTTATGTGCAGTCTGTAGTCCGTTAGTCGCCTTTTAGGCGCCTTTTAGTTCACCGCTACGTGACACGGTTACACGCGCGATATTATAGACTAATTATGATAATAAATTTAATGAGCTATGTGATAGCGGCTAATTAACAGAATATTACCAACCCCTCTTTTTCTATGGGTGTCGTAAAAGTTGACAAACGGACTAAAGACTGCACATACATCCAACAGCATAGAGCGGCGATGGACTCACCACCTATCAGGCTGAGCATATGTACAGTTGTAATTTGGGCAGTGGACAGCTACTGCGGTTTCATTGCCTCATTGCTAAGGTCTCTGACTAACTTTTGGTAGTCGTGCCAATGATCAAACTCAAACTCAAAATATATTTATTCAATAATTTCAATTAATAAGTACTTTGAATAGTCCAAATCATTTTAACCTACGACCCTCAGTGGCAAAGAACGGGCGCGGCGCAAGAAACCACAGCGCACAGAAGGAACGACATTTACAAAAAAAATAATAAGTACGTCGTTACCAAAATACAAAATATGAATTGCAATCTATGTATGTAATTTATGAAGTTGAATGGGCGGCATTACTGTGTATTTATATTATGAAAATACTTTGTTCAAGTGTCAGGTTTACCTGGAACTACGGTATTGTCTTGATCCGCTGACTTACAGTTATTTCGCTGACACCTGCATTGACGATTTGTTAGTAAAATTATAAAATATTTTTATGTCAGCGACATAGTCAGTTAGCTTGATAAATATAGAGTGCGTACAATTAAGAACCCTTTTAATACCTACTAGACATAATTAATGAAACATAACATGGAAATGTTTTGCCGAGGTTTTACGTACTTACTTTTAAGTTTTACGTAGGACATACTCAAGTTTTTTTGTAACGTTTTTATGATTTGTTATTATTTTGAGTGCTATGTTACTCCGTTAATTTGGTACCTATATGTCACAACTGTTTATGTTATATATTTTTGTAAATATTGTTTATTTTGTATGTGGCAGTGCTAGAAATATATATAATATAGGTAAATAAAAACATTTATAAGATAAAATATTTACTAGAAAAAAACAACTAGTCTCAGGAAAGCTCGAATGGAATTCGAACCCATGACCTTTGGATTGCCGGTCCACAGTCGAATGAAATACTATTGCAAGTATTTAACAATCGATAAAGACGTAATTGTTCATAAATATCTATATGATTGAAATTTTTGCATTCAATTCATGAACTTTGGAATGCCGGTCCAGTGCTCTGGGTTCGAATCCCATTCGAGCTTTCCTGAGACTGGTTGTTTTTCTCTAGTAAACATTTTATCCTTTAGCAATATAGCATTGTGAATGCAAGATTTCAATAATAAAGACAAATAAAAGTTACCTACTACTAATACTGATACTACTAAAACTATTTTATTCAATGAAAATTAATAGACTCTTAATAAAATATCTAAGTACTAGCGACCCGCCCCGGCTTCACACGGGTTACTACCCATACCTGTACCCGTACCTAAACAAATTATAGCCTATAGCCTTCCTTGATAAATGGGCTATCCAACACTGAAAGAATTTTTTAAATCGGCCCAGTAGTTTCTGAGATTAGCGCGTTCAAGCAAACAAACTCTTCAGCTTAATAATATTAGTATAGATTTAATAAAAATAATGTTTATCACCTTCGGGCTTAGCGTCACTTTCCATCAGCCCAAGAGCTTACCCTTAGTGAACTTCAAACAAAGCAAGAAAATTCATTCCTCTTTTCTTTTTAGGAAGTAACAGTTTGCTTTTTAAATGATGTGTTGATTGTGATCTGATGAATGTCAGTCAAGGTTGGCAGGGAGACAATGCCAGTATTTCGGGTGCGGTCCGTCTGCCAAATTCTGTCGCCACGTGTGATGCCAACGTTGGATCAAACGTTGGCGTAACAGCTTTTAAATAAACGACTACATAATTAGAATTTTTAGCATTTTTCGCAGTTTTTTTACGAACAAAACATTTTTGTATTTTCTGTTTATTACATGTTTGTTGTATTTTCTGTTCATTGGTAGCTATTATGAAAGTGTTACTAAAGAATAGTCACAAAACTGCTAATGAATCCAAAATACGTACATAAAGTGTATAATTTGCGAATAAAAACGGGCTGTTTAAAATGTTATAAAAGGAGATTGACCATTTTTGTATGGACGTTGGACCAAGATTGCTGCCCAACATTGAATCATGAGTGCATAATGTTCCTCTGACTAATACTAGTATGTAACCCAAAGCGCTTCAGAATCTATCTGAGGAGTATTGAGAAAAAAATCTGTTGTATAGGTTTTACATTAACGAAAAATATTAACAAAAGTCTTATTACGCCATGTGCGAAGGCACTAAGTAAGATAATAATATCATATAACGTAAATGACAACGTTAAATAAATATATCAAAAGTTAAAGCACCACACAGCCATAAAATAAGTTTTTAGGTACAATGTAACCCAGTGGATGTTTATTCATGTAAGGGAAGAAATAAAAGTATTCCCATACTTGGGCAGCATTTGGTCCAAAATGGTCAAGCTCCTTTGCTACAAAATGTATGAAATGTTTTGTTAGTATATAAATGCGAAAGTTTTTTTTTAATGTGATACGTCATAGTGACTACATCCTGCCTGATGGTAAGCAGCCGATGTAGTCCAAAATAATGAGAGTACTTATATAAAATGCTAATAAATCCATAATTCAGTGATAGTCGTAAGATGGTTCGTTAGGTGCGTGATATGATACAATATTCCCATGTGATGTTCCCATGGGGGATACCCATTCCCAGCAGTGGGACGTTTTTAACTGATGATTATAAAATTGAATTCCTTTATTGCTTGGATATTGCCATATATGCATAAAGTTTTGAGATGGGATATAAACAAAAGTTAAACCAAAAAAACCTTTATAATATTGAAAAAATAATACCACTCCCTCTTTTCCCTTGGGTGTCGTAAAAGGCGACTAACGGACTTAGACTGCACATACACCCAACAGCATACAGCGGCGATGGGCCTGTCACGCTGACCATATGTGCAGACGTTATTTGGTAAAAAGTGGCCTATGGCAGAGGACTGCTGTTGTTGTCCTCATTGCCTAGTCTCTGATTAACCCTTCGGGGATAATAGTCGTAATTATATGTATGTATGAAACGTTGAAAAAAATACTACCTTAAGTAGGAATCGAACCAACAACGTTCTCCGCAATCCGAGCTGCTGCGATGTCCACTCCGCCACCGAAGCAACGACGTTAGACCTGTCGAAATTTTTCAAACGCTTTTGACTTTAAACTGGTAACCTTATATTTGTGCGTTCTTTTAACGCCAACAATTATAAAATACTACGGAGACAAAATCTTTCGGTTTTCCACGCCATCCTTATTTTGCGACTACCGCATTGACTATTGGACATTGTTAATCGTTTGATTGGTTGGTTAGTCCACTTAACTGCTTACAAGTCTGAAATCAGTAACCAAGGGAGCTTGTATTAAAATGAATTATTGCCATCTGTCTTTTTTTCAAAATAAAAGTTTAATCTGTCCCCTTGTCAGTGATCAATCTTTGTGTACATTACAGTTTTGTCCCCCTGATAACAAGCCTATTATAATTGAGTCCAAGTCTCTTAATAAATCGCTTTAAATTACATTCAAATATTCAAGCCTATGAACTCAATGGTTCCTTTTAAATTAAGAAACCTCGAATATCTGAAGTATGGTTTAGTACTTATAAAATAATAAATTAATATTAAAAAAACAAGCTTTTATTTAATGCGCTAAAATGAAAAAAAGAATCTTTTACTATCAACTTATAACGTCGTTACACAATTTATATGATTTAAATGATTGTTCGAGATTATGTAAATACTTGTATTTAACTGTATAGTTAAGTATTTAGATTGAAAATTTTAATCAATCACATCAGGTTAGTTAATATACTTTTTTATTTACACAAATAAACAACCTTCTATATCATATAAATTGTGTAACGACGTTATTAAGTTGATAGTAAAAGTTTATTTTTTTCTTTTTAGCGCATTTAAATAAAAGCTTGTTTTTTAAAAAGGTTTTTTAATTTTAAAATATTTTTTTACTTGTAAGTATTGGATTTAGAGTCATCTAGCACTAAAGTGCTCGAAAAAACAAATCCGACAAACGCAAATTCGATGAGTTTCCGCCGTTTCGTTTAGGAGTTCCTATGGCCACCTCCCAACTCCATCACCATGACCCTGGACATCATTAACACTAAAGTGTTCAAAAATACAAATCCAACGAACCTAAACTCGATGAGTTTCCGCCGTTTCGTTTAGGAGTTCCTATGGCCACCTCCCGACTCCATCACCAGGACCCTGGACATCATGTAGCACTAAAGTGTTCAAAAATACAAATCCAACGAACCTAAACTCGATGAGTTTCCGCCGTTTCGTTTAGGAGTTCCTATGGCCACCTCCCGACTCCATCACCAGGACCCTGGACATCATGTAGCACTAAAGTGTCCAAAAAGACAAATCCATCGAACCTAAACTCGATGAGTTTCCGACGTTTCGTTTAGGAGTTCCTATGGCCACCTCCCGACTCCATCATCAGGACCCTGGACATCATCTAGCACTACAAACTAACAAACAGGTCCCTATCAACTACACTGACAAAGTTAAGAACCTGGGTTTGACGTTGAACTGTAACATGTCCTGGTCAACCCACATTGGTGAAACCAGCAAACGTTTGCACTATAGCTTCCACTCACTCAAGCGGCTTCAATACTTTCTCCCCTTCAAAACCAAAATTATGCTCGCGCAATCTCTTCTTCTTCCTATACTAGACTACGCCGACGTCTGTTTCTTAGATGTGACTGAGGAGCAATTGCTAAAACTGGAACGTCTTCAGAATCTGGCCATTCGATTCATTTTCGGCTTACGTAAGTATGACCACGTCTCACACTTTCGTACTGAACTAAAGTGGCTTCCGATCAGACACCGGCGTAATATGCACATCCTTTCCACTCTTTATAACATCCTGAACGATCCCAATGCTCCCTCCTACCTCCGTTCCCGGTTCCAACTGTTGCCCCCACCCTGTCGCTCAAGACGTGCGTGCATCACCAAGACGCTCAAGATTCCGAGAGTCAACACCAACTTCTTTCAGAAATCATATACTGTCCGGGCTGCGCAGCTTTGGAACAATCTTCCAACGGGCATACAGAATAGTTCAACAATTGCATCTTTTAAAAGAAGGGTCAAGGACCACTTTCTGACACTAATTTCATCGCAATCATAGACAACATATAGACACATATGTTTATTTTTATCTATATTATTTATGTAAGTATTATTATATTATTTACTTGATGTATTTTTTTTTATTATATGTAGTACCTAGTATGTAGTATTATTTTTATATATTTTATTTAAGTACCTTTATCTATTGGCAATATTTTGTTTTATTGTTATTAATTAATTAGCACTTTTGTTGTTCCCACTAATGCATCACGCTCCCATTCCACCTTAGGTTGGCTGGAAGAGATCTCTTCTAGAGATAAGTCCACCTTTGCTCACTATTGTCTGTATTTTTTTTTTCTGTATGTGTGTTTATGTGCAATAAAGAGTATATATAACAGGGGAAGTCAAATAAAAGCTTGTAAAAATCATTTATTTCAGACCTGGGTCCAAAGTGTTAGTACATTAATTATCTTAAAAACCTATGTTAGTGCATATTAATTAATGTCTAGCCATAAAGTGATTTTAATTAATTTTGGTGTCTTTGACGAGGTGGACGCGGGTCCAGTGCTGCATATAGTAGGTACTGTCTACGTCCAGTCACGTCGCGACTGTCTTCAGGAGGCTGTCGGTGCTGCTCCGCACCCGATGCATCAGCGACACGATGACGATGGCGCGTATACTTAGTACAAGTATATATTATATAGAATAAGTGTAGAAATATATCCTCGAAGATCAGGTAAACATTTCAGCATTCAAATCTACTGGCCAACCTCAGCAATGTTGGTTCAAACATTTGTGCAAACTCATATAATGAATTGGCATTACGTCTGCATTCACCGGCCCTTTGCGAGTCATCGGAGAAAACTGCTGTGACGCTCCCTACGTACACTCCTCGTCAGCGGTCTATTAATGGTCCAGTGCTGGGCTTATAGCCGTGTGGAATAGCGGTTCACTCAAAGAATACACCAACTCCTGTCTTCACTTGGGTGTCGTAAAAGGTGACTAACGGACTAAAGACTGCACATACATCCAAGAGCATAGCCTCATAGGCCCCAAGCAGCCATATTTGGCCGCACCTAAAAACTCGCTAGGTATACCGTCAGACCCCAAGCGGCTAGGCTACATATGGCCGGGCTGGCCGCGTTCTCCACTTGACTTTGTACCGTGTTTTGATACACTTAGAGACTACACTAGTATGAACAAGGTCGATTATTTCGGTTCTGTGGTACATTTTATGTATCGTGAACGCAAAATTTAACATGAACATTTTTCCATTTCCGCAAATTTTAATTCCCGCCAAATCGCACCTGCAGTCAAAATTTTTAGACATTTTGATGGCAAGACTGAGAGGATAGTGTGGCGATGGGCTCACCACCTGTCACGATGGACACATGTGCAGTTTTAATTTGGTGAAACGTTGGACTACGGCAGTGGACTGCTTGCGGTCCTCATTTAGTCCCTGACTAACTAACTAACTAACTACTAACTAACTTTGGGGATAATAGTCGTGAATGTGAACATGTATTTATGCTGCGCTTATATCTTCCCAAGTAAGTCATCATTATCATTACCATTATTGGCCTTTACGTCTGTTTCTAATGAATGCAGTGAACTGGGAGCACTTCTCTGCATGGTTATCTAGGCCGAGAGTGTGGTGATGACTTTCCGAAAATCGAATTTTACTGCAAGCGATTTTTCCATTCGCATAATTTCCCAATCGAATCGTTTCCTGGTATTTTTTTCTAGAGGTTGATTTTTTTAAAAGCTATATTTTTCGCATTATTTCCCAATCTAATCTTTCCCTGATAGTTTTTTTTTGGAGGTTGATTTTTTCAGAATCTATTTTTCTATACGCGATATTTTTGAAATTTGTGTTTTTAATAGCACATTTTTGATAAGTTTCCCGGAAATTAATGATTATTATATTCTGTTATCTATCAATATATATATATATATATTATTAAAAACTATCACATAGGTAGGTAGCATAATGCTAGGTGCCATTACACATATTTTGCTGAATGCGGGGTCTCAGCAGCATCATTTTATAGTCTTAAAATCCCGATATTACATAGTTCTATTTTGTGGTTCAAAGACAGTAAAAATGTTACCTACTTTTTTTAAATAGCATAGAAATTAGGATAGGAAGAATTGCTTATAGTAATATTTCCTAGTGATCATGTAAGCGAATGTGTAAATTACGTGACTAGGAATATTTGAGAATGAATATTTTACATTAAGTAAAAAAAAAATCAGAAATTTACCCTCCCGGAAAAAAAAACACAGCGAAAATTAAAAATTTCGAAATTACGCGAATGGAAAAATTGCTTGCAGTAAAATTCGTTTTTTGGAAAGTCATCGCCACACTCCAGGCCGATGAGCAAATGGCAAAGTTGTTGCATTGGGCCAGCTTGGTGAATTATGGCCCAATCTCCCCATAAATACTATAGTCCATGTGGGAAGGCCTGTGTCCATTAGAGAGACGTTTATAGGCTGATAATGATATTATATTAGAGATGTGAGGTGACGGCTCACTCTAAGAATAATAGCTACCTATGTCTTCCCTTCGGTGTCGTAAAAGGCGACCTACGGACTATATACTGCACATACATCAAACCGCTGAGATCACCGCCTGTGAGCGGGTACGTATTAAAATCCCGAAAATTCATATTACTTACCTACAACTAAAATACCTACGTTTGAAACATCGAAAATCAAAATACCAAATGTATGAAATACCTATGCTCGATATACGAAGCTCAATCTGTTGTTTTTCAAATAACCGAAAGTTTAAAATCCCAAATGTTCGAAATACCAAAAGTTCAAAATCCCGAAAATTCAAAATACTGAATTTTATAAGACTGAATTTCGAGGTTATGTTTTTTTATTAGACAACAGAAATACTAGCTGCCCTACTCCTGTATGTCACGTGATATGTTAGAAATTTAAGTAACATTGTAAAAACACGGTTAATCTAACTTTCTGGATTTTGAACTTCGGCATATCAACTGTAGGTGTATATAAATCTTCGGGATTTTGAACATTCGGGATTTGAACTTTCGGGATTTTGAATATTCGGCATTTTAAAATTCGGACTTCCGTTCAAAGGTCTTATGAAATTCGGTATTTTAAAATTCGGCATTTTATTACGTACCCCGCTGAGCACATGTTTAGCTGTTATTTAATAAGTGTTACAGGATAATAGTCGTGAGTGTATGTTTATGTCGCAGGCAGATTGTATAATCCGGCATTTTGTGAAATGCCTCGGCATTTTGTAATAACCACAAAACCCAAATGACAATTTGAACGCCGTTTATAAAATGCCGCGTCAAATTTTAATAACTAGTTCCATTTCCTACCATTTGTGGCGCTGCTTATCAAAACAATAAAAATTGATGGAGTCGTGCAATGCAAGTGTGTATAAAAGTAAAAGTGGAAACGGTGTGGTATAATGCAAGACACGAGTGACAATTAAAGACCTTTTATTATAGAGAATCAAATAAATTGTCATTATTCCCGGCGGAATCATTGAAAATAGATAGTGGACAGGAGAGAAGTTTTTGAGGTTATCCGACTCGTAAAAAATGCCAAAGTGTCCATGAAAACTGGCGTTCGCCGGACTCTTGCGGAGTATTATGTATATGAAAAATAATATACAATGAATATTGCTGGAATAGATTATTTGATTGTCAAAAGAACGGTAATTATGTAATATTGACCCCCGAAGTAGGGAAAGACAATCAGAGTGACGGAAAGAGGATCCTAAGAAAAACTACTAAATTCTGGCGCTTCGCCGGCCGTTACCGCGGCACGCTGTGCTCAACTCGCGCTTTGATCACTGTTCTTACATAATCTAACCAAACCTTACGTTTTTTTAAAACCTCATAGCATTTTACTTTTTATGAGAATAAATACCGGATGATGACATAATTGTGATACGTATTTTATTTGTCGTTAAACCATGGTTACCTTAATATATGACTATTGGCCAATGGAATACGATCATCAATTTGCCTTCGGCATTTTACAAAGCAGCGAGCGTTTGCAAACGGACGGCGCCGTTTGTAAAATGCCGAAAATATGCCTGCGACATAGAATGATGATACAGTATATATTATATTTATAAACAAACTTCAGGTTTTGTTCATATAATTCTTTGAAATAATCACCATTAAAGATAATAATTAAAAATAAATGTTTTGGGATAACGAAAAGACGACAATTTATATTAAATAGGTATATATTAAATTTAATTGCACCTATAACATCGAAGTTCGCATTTTTCTGAACCTCTTATTCTAGCGTTATTGTCAAAGAAAAAAGGCCTCAATAATGGGGCAGGGTGAAGCTAAAATTATAATAAAAATCAAATTAAACAAAACAAAAGGCAAATTACCAATTTCCATTATTACATCTGCAGAAAACAAAATATTTTTTAAAGGCATTAATAATTTGTTATAGTAATTGTATGTCCACGATTTATCGATGTTTTTTTATCTTTTGTCAATTAGAAGCTTTTTGTTTTTCAAATGCATTTTTACACTAAACTCGATGGAGCAAATGTTATAATCTATTCGGCTCAGAAAAAAAATAGTTTTGATCTCATAGCACCATCTGGACGATGAAAAATAAACAAAATAGGTAATTATATTCAAATAATAAAATAAATCAACAATACATACATCAACAAATGCTTAGGAAAGATTTTAATGAAGACCTTTTAGCTAAGTAACTTTACATATACATGGGTAATAGAAACGTGTGTATACGTGTATACATTTTTTCTCTTAAATTACATATCTGATGTACAAACGCAGGTAAATATGGGACGGAGTAAAAATTGTTTTTTTTGTACAATTGTTTTTTATATGATTTCCTCATACCAGCGACGTATAAAATGGAAAGTCTAAAAATATGTAGATATTTGTAAAAAATGTGTAAAATACTTGATAAAAGTCTTGACAATGGTTTATATTATTATCATTTTGTTATTAAACATTATGTACTTAAAAATATGTTATGGATTGCTGGTTCGCAGGACATAATATTTTTCTATTAACATACATTCTTGTAGGATTCCATCTGGTAACTATATGTTTCTTGACCCGTTTTAATATGATATTGTCAGCTTGAGTATTTCTATAAGCTTAGTAAAAAAGGATTTTTTTCTATGCCTTCAAAAATGCACAACCCTGTATTAGGATTGCTACTCATCATTGACGTTTAGTTATTTTGTGTATAATATTGTATAAATCTGTATAAGCAGCCTAAGACCCGTGCTTGTAGCTACGTACTTTAATATGTTAACGAAATAAAATTTACATCAATACGTATTTTATTATAAATAACTCCTTGTACTTCCCGGCCGCGTATAGCATGATTTCATCATTTTATTTAAATTAAAACTCATTAATTAACTTAATTTAACGTAGACAAGAGAAAATACTTAAAAAAAATTAAAGGTACGTCATTAGGAATAAAGATTTAAGAACTCAACAATTATTAAAAAACCCATCGATTTAAACTTAATCGCTTAGCGTTAGAATTAAAAATAGGTTTTTCTATTTACATAGTTTAAATTAAATTAATAATAAAACAAAAATAAAGGCTTCTCTAAACACATAACATTGGAAGACAGACATTCAAATAATTTAACTTAAAAAAAAACAGAAAAAAGAATACAGAATTTGGTTAACGACAAAGATTGTTTTTATGATTTTCTCATTAAACATCCAAAGATCACAATATTGTGAAACCTATTGATATTACTATTTTCTTACAACACCATCCTGAATAAAGTTCAAGGAGTTATAGAGACACATTATTGTCTAAAACGTTAGGTTAATTAATAATCCAAATTATATACAACCAATTTACAAAATTATTCTATATTTTACACTAAACTTACGCGACGACCAAAATATTATCAGTCATTCAGAACGAAAAGAAGAAAATTATGTTTCTTCTATTTTTTTGATAACGGCAGCATGATCTAGCTTGAAATTTTTATTGTCTTTTGTTTCAAAGTTTTGATTGATGAGTAAATTAACTATATGAAGTTTGCTAATGAAATGAGTTACCTAGAAGTTGCAGCCTTTACGATTAAACTTAGACTTTATTCCTCTAATTATAAAGAGCCTTTTCGAGACAACAATGGCAGTGACCGTGTACTTGGGGTGAACCCTGGTGGCATTATGAGATCACTACTTCGTCCAGGGTAACCAACCAACTTCGTCCAACTGTATCAGATGGAAGTTACAAATATAAGAAAATTAAATAATGACGTTGATTTTAGGGCAAAGTGACAGCCCTGATTAGGGATATGTACATTTTTGCGTAAATCGTATTTAAACGTACATTAAACAAGAACTTCGTAAAAAAAAGTTAGTGTGAAAAAAGTTGTTATGTAACTAAAAATAAGGTGATATTAACCAAAAGTCACTAAACAATGTTAGCACAAAATAAAGATGTTGAAATACTCTTTAATTTAATTTTACTTTCAAATAATTGACACCAATGCAATCCAAATGTTAAAAAATCTTTAGCTTTTAGTTATTGCAGTGAGTTATGGTGATAACTATTGTTTGAATATATCACGAGGTCATTCATGTATAAGTACAAAAAAAAGTTGAATAAAATTAGAAGTAGGGAAGAATAACAGTAAAATATCAGTTTGAAGCACGTATTTGAAATATCCGAATAAACGCATACTCTCTACCTGTAGCTAATAGGGTTGTCACTCCCGTCACTATTGCATCTTGCTACGCTTACATCTAAACTAATCGTGTATATTTATATAAAAAGTAGACTGAATCACAATGAAGTAATTTTCCTAGCTATTGTTACTTCTTTATACACTATGCTCTTATCACAAAGGCTTCGGACTCGAAGACTCGCAGCTTCAGCACGTACTTGACCCACGGTGTCGCTCCATAACTTGTCTCCATCTAGAACAAAGAAAAATAAAATAAATTAATATTATATTTCACAGAAAAGTGTATAGAGTATTTCTATCCCTTATTAAAACAAGATACATAGTCCCATACTAAATCGTAGTACTTATATTACGTGTTTTGTCAGAATAACAATTGCAGTAACCGTGTCCCGTTGCGGTGAAAGAATACTACTACCCCCTCTCTTCCCTTGGGTGTCGTAAAACGCAACTAACGGACAAAAGACTGGCTCACCACCTGTCACGCCGAGCACATGTGCAGTCGTTGTTTGGTGAAAAATGGACTATGGCAGAGGACTGCTTTTGCGGTCCTCATTGCCTAGTCTCTGACAACCCTTCGGGGATAATAGTCGTGATCATATGTATGTATCTAACAGTTTCTGAAGTAGCACTTCGTGGTGTGGATACTTAGGTAGCAACTACCAAACGAAATGCGACCTAAATATAATGCTATAGCTACTGTTTTGCGGTGCGCATTTTTTCACATAACTTTTTAAGTCCTATTATCGGAAGTCCGAATATATTTCTCATACCAATTTACATCATAATGATCACTCTTCATAAAAATATTTAATACTAACTATCGAAACTCATAATTATCTGAATTCATAATATCACTCATAATAACATACCTTGTTTATACTAATATTTTTATTTCATACAATTTCTTACACTAATGATCAAAACTCCTTATCTTTCTAAAACATAACGTCAATATTAATGTCAAGAATCAATATCATTTATTCTTATTTAGGTTAGGCCATGTTTAGATTACATCACTTATGAAAGTCATTATGCTATTGGTTCGTGGTTCGTAAGTCTTTATGAGGTACAATGAGAAAAAGTGTGACTTCATTATTTTTAGGAGTGGAAATAAGTTACCTAAGCGTGTACCTCCTTTGTTATTAAACGGAGTACCACTTAATCATGTAAGCAAATTTAAATATTTAGGTCACATTGTAACCGAGGACCTGAAGGATGATTCAGATATAGAGAGGGAACGTAGGGCGTTGTCGGTACGTGGAAATATGCTGGCACATAGATTCGCACGCTGTAGTGTAAGTGTAAAATTAACGCTTTTTAAAGCTTTTTGCCAAAGCTTTTACACGTGTGGTCTATGGGCTAGCTTTACTCAAAAGTCATACAACGCATTGCGAGTACAATATAATAACATTCTCAGGGCTCTTTTGCGGCTTCCACGTTTTTGTAGCGCGTCAGGCATGTTTGCTGACGCCAACATAGACGATTTTTATACAATCATGCGCAAAAAAACTGCCTCGTTGATGCTGCGACTGCGGGGGGGCACCAATGGAGTCCTGAGAATGATACATGAGAGAGGTGACTCTGCTGTCTTTGGGCGGTTCATTGAATTGCACGTCATAAAACGTTTAAAGCGATGACTGCCCTGGACTTCTTTTCAGACTGAATGATTATTTAATAATTAAATTTAATATTTTAATTTATTTGATTGAACTTTATTTTATTTTATATTTCAAATTTTATTTTATTTTATTTCATGAATTTTGTTAGTAGTTTGTAATTTTTAATTTTAATTTTGTATTTTAAATGTTTTGATTTTATCATTTTAAATTCTGTTTCTGTATTTTTGATTCTTATTTTATTTAATGTATAAATTGTTATGTTGTATCTAGTTTGTATAACTTGTTCTATGATCCTAAGCTGGTCGAAATAAATGAATTTTATTTTTTTATTTTTTATGTGGGCCTTGTACTGAAAAGAACCGGCAAGAAACTCAGCAAGGGCAATTCTTTTCTCCTCAATATATTTTTTTATGGGGGCAGGGGGCATAATATCATTTATGGTTATATTTCTTAACCATAAATACTTTTTATGCCCCCCCCGCCCCTGATTGGGGAGACAGTCACTGTCCAGCATTGGGCTGGAGTGGTGGGTTAGGGCCCAATGTGGAAGGCCTGTGCCCAGCTGTGGGAAGTGGTCTGTGGGGAGATCGGACGACTTCAGACCACCCGCTATAAAGAAAAATTTAGTATGCAAAACTACAGTTCTATCGGTTAGGTTAGGTTAGACTTTTGACAAATAACGGAGGGTGGCCGCAGGCCCCCCGACCCCCCATATTTTCAATCATAAGTGTGTAATGTAATAATAATATAATAAATCTTTATTATCCACAACAAGCATACACAAAATTTCACAAACAACGTAATTTGCATAGAAAAACAAAATGCATAGAAATTATTAATAAAAATGAAGGTAGAACTAGAAATCTATCTACGAGCAGTAGGACAATGACATCTTACAAGTTTGACCACTTAAAGTTTGAACCTAAATGACTGGTACATTTTTCCTTTCCGATTATAAATGTCGTTTACAACATTATAATAATATTAACATTATGTAATATTACACTGTGTACTATAGAATTTGGAATTGTTGGTATCTAAACGAGGCCTCACCTGTTTCTTAAATACCACGCACTCCCGATATAACACTAAAACTATGTACACGTTATTAGTAATAAAAACAGTATTTTGAGTTCAAATATTTTCTTACTAATCTTTTATGAATGAAACAATTATATGTAAGCAATTGTATGTTTTCTGGACCGGAAAGATATAAGGGTTGATGACACGATAAGAAGAAGATACGAAGGACCAAATTGAAGGTTGGTGGGTTGTGCTGTGTGCTGGGAAAGCATTCCATTTAATGATAGTGACTAACAGAGGCTCACAAAAATCATCATCGTTTCATAAATCTTATAATAGCCCTCTAGATTAGATACGTTGACCACAACATAAGAAGAAAGAAGGTTCGTATCCATATTGGTCCATAACGGAGCTAATGGACAACTGCCTACCTCCGGGAAATTGTTGTGATGTATGGAAGTATGTACATACACTGACTCTTATTCCATTGTATTAATAGTTACAATTGTTTACATATTTTTGCTCGTGACTGTACTTATGTAAGTATTTGCCTATAAGTACACCACAAGTTATTCCAAAACAATGACAGTATAAATTCAGATGACCTCCTATTTCTTAGAGTTTTACTCTAATCTATATTCTAAGTCCAATATTCCCGTACAATTCTACAAGTACACATCCTTTCGACAGCCGTTAAAAAAGTTCCTCCATTAACTAACCTGTCAATTATCCTCATTCTACATGACATGTTTCTATACCTTATGTCCTATTACAAAATTCCCGTACAATTCTACAAGTTAACATCCTTTCGACAGCTGTTAAAAAGTTCCTCCATTGACTATCCTCATTCTACATCTTCACTAATCCATCTTCACAAGCCTCGTTTAAAATTAGAATAGCGCACACAAAAAACAAAATGTCGCGAATTAATAACCCACAGAGTAGCCGCAGTTTGTGGACCACGAGATGGTTGCATCACCTCGGAAGCTCTGCGACCGACTTTCACAGGTGATGTAACGCCGAAATGCGTTGC
Source organism: Scoparia ambigualis (assembly GCA_963921215.1). Taxonomy (NCBI): domain Eukaryota; kingdom Metazoa; phylum Arthropoda; class Insecta; order Lepidoptera; family Crambidae; genus Scoparia; species Scoparia ambigualis. The sequence goes on along the minus strand of OY992514.1, from coordinate 2,680,211 downwards.
GCAACAGACCCACAGACCTGATGTCCCACTCCGGCTATTACGTCACAACTATAATTTTTGACGGCTGAAGTTGAATGTTAGTAGAAAGTGGAACGTGCGAAATGTCACTGTAATTATAACTATTCACGGTCTAAAGTTCAGTGCAGGTTTTGGGTCCGGGAACTGTGTTAAGGTTTCTGGTGTGATGACAGACGGTACTGTTTCCGCTATGCAATCGAACCAATGTCGTATAGATAGTTAGAGATACTTTAGATTACACAAGAATGAGTTATTGATAAAACGGTGAATATTATGACGAAGTGTTGACGTGTCATGAATTTATTATCTTTCACACTTCTCTTACATTAATCTTAAAACGTGTAAAGAAATTACTACAAAATTGAAGCGACGAAATCAAAAACATGTTTTCTGGAAAATATAATGATTTTCAATAAAATTAATAGATTTTTCTTTAACAACGACTTTAACTAATAAGGAACATATTTAATAATAGGTTCCTTAATTAATTCTTAATCATACCACGTTATATCTTATAAAATACATTCAATGGATTCCTAATCGAGCAAATTTTGAAATGCAATAAGCATTTCAAAATTTGCTCGATTAAAATTAATAGATTTTTCTTTAACAACGACTTTAACTAACAAGGAACATATTTAATAATAGGTTCCTTAATTAATTCTTAATCATACCACGTTATATCTTATAAAATACATTCAATGGATTCCTAATCGAGCAAATTTTGAAATGCTTATTCTCTTGCAAACATAATACAATAAACTTTCTTCCGTTTCCCTTTATCAGCCATCACCTCAGCAGTCCTCCTTCCTTAATCACATCATATTTTACCCAATCCATGCATTATTTCTTTGGTCTACCTATCCCTCCATACAATAAACATTTATTTTTATTACTCTTTGAGTAACATACAAAAACTATGCAACGTAAGATGACAATAATTTGAAACGTTAATTTGCCAATTTATTACTCTTAGATCCGTTTGAACCTAATTTTGAAATGAAAAGTGCCCTGCTGTTAGATCTGTATAAAAATTTTAGATAATAATATTACCAAGTATCTTATTGACGTTATTAATAAATGCACGTCTTTGATTATTGAACTACGGAATTGAAAAGTGATTTCTAACACATTTTTAGTTATTTGCATACACTTCAATGTATGGTCTTTATACTGTCAAATTGCTGGGCAAAAGGGGCAAGTTCACAACCCAGGTTATGTATATAACAATACTAAATCCACTAAGGCCTACCTGCATGAAGCTTAACTCACAGATCTGGGCCGAGAGTTTAACCACTCAAAAAGTACAAGAAAAAATGTCAAATTAACGAAAAAAATACAGACCAACGAAAAACTGTCATACATATTACAGCACACGAAGGGACATACTATCTCCTCCCAAAGAGTTTGGTGACCTGACCCAATTGGCCGTTCACATGCACAGTCATTAACATATAATCAACCATTACACAAGGGCATAGGGATCCTTTTATAAAAGCATGGAGTGCACCATTATTCGAAGAAAACAAAGTTTTGGAAGCTGACATTGTCAACTGCTGCGGTGAGGGTATTCATGCGTTGTCGTTTCGTTTTTACAAGCTTTCATTTAACTCCACATTTCTGTAATACAGTTAGGCTGACTAAACTAATTTGGGAATTGTTGCTTTGTTTAGTTTTTAACCCTTTAGCAAAGAAAACGTTTTTTTGTCTGAGATATTGCGATTTAAAGTCCACGATGGAAAGTTTAAAATCGTAATAACTCAGTTAAATAAACGTTTTTTAAAAATGTTTTTAACGAACTATTTAGATGCCTGTATTTTACTCTAGCATGACAAGTTTTATAAAAATTGGCTTATTGGTTTTTAAAAATTTTAACTTTGAAGTTTGTATGGGAAACCGAAATGCGTAAACCCTCTTAATGCTTATCCTCTTTTATAATGCTCCTGTTCTCGTGGGAATATCAGGATAAAAAGTATCCTATGTGTTAATCCAGGGTATAAACTATCTGTATGCCGAATTTCATCCAAATCAATTCAGTAGTTTTTACGTGAAAGAGTAACAAACATCCATCCATACTTACAAACTTTCGCGTTTATAATATTAGTAGGATTAGTGTAAGCGGTCATCTTGAAGAATATTATGACAGTTATTATAACGTGTCAGATTACACAGAAGACAAAACAGCTTAGATCTGAAATGCTCGAATTACTCCAACAGCTATCTCTAATTGTCTATAATTAAGTGATACTTACATTGTATTGTAGTTTTGTATTGTATAATTTATTATTTTTTAAATTGATATTTTGTATTTTGGTAAAGACATTTTCTTTTTTATTTGTAAATGTCGTTGCTTTTGTGCGCTGTGGTTTCTTGCGCCCGTTCTTTGCCACAGTTTAAAAATTACGTCCTGAATGGGTGGTAAGGTTAAAAAGATTTGGACGATTCAAAGTACTTATTAATTGAGTTTATTGAATAAATATATTTTGACTTGACTTGACTTGACAGTAAATAGCCGCTTAGTGGTGGCGGCTCATTCTAAAGAATACTACCAACCCCTCTCTATCTTTTTGTGTGCAGCCTTTAGTCTGTTAGTCGCCTTATATATAGTTATACACCCAACAGAGCGGCGATGGGCTCACCACCTGTCACGCTGAGCACATGTACAGTTATAATTTGGTGTAATGTTCTGCGGTCCTCATTGCCAAGTCTGTGTCTAACCCTTAGTCGTGAACCTATTTATATATGTATATGTAAAATACTCGAGAGCTATGAATTTGGGTCACTTAAACAAACCTAAATCCCGGAAAATGAGTAAGCTAGCTTATTATAGTAAATTATGTTTCATAGACAAATTAATACGAATGAAGGTATTAAAACTTCTTAAGTCTTGTGATGTTATGTCATAAAAATCAAATTTGAAAAAGGGAGACTATAAAGAACTTGGTGTACACCATGCTAAACCGCACAAACGCAGTAATGGCAGCACGAGGAGGCAATACGAAGTATTAAAATTCATGAAAATCGTAATGTTGTTCAAAAATGTTATGTTTCCTATTTTTGTTTTATGGCGAGAATAGCAGTTTTTTTTCTTTACGTATTTTTTTGTAGCAGGGGCCCAAGTCTGCTAATTTACGAATGGCATAATTGAATCGCAATTGGATCGCATTGTAATTGTTTGACACATTTGGTATTCTCTTACTCATTTAAGAATACCAAATGTGTCAAACAATTACAATGCGATCCGATTGCGATACAATTATGCCATTCGTAAATTAGCAGACTTGGGCCCCTGTTTTTTTGTAGGTGGAGCGACGATCTGCGCAAGGTGGCTGGCTAGAGCTGGATGAGAGTGGCCGCGGATCGTGCTCAGTGGCGTGTTCTTGGAGAGGCCTATGTCTAGCTGTGGACGAGTATAGTAGGATGATGATGATGATGATTTTTTTGTAAATAAAATGTAGTGACTCATAATTTTTATTACTTTAATTTAAGGAGTACTTATTTGTCTATTAAACACTATTTATTTCATTAAGCTAGCATTCTTAGTTTCCGAGATTTATAGGTTTCTTTAAGTGACCCGGATTCATTGATCATGAGTGTATATTAAAATATTATATATTATTATTATTATTATATTATTAGTGTAGGCAAATCGATGAGCATTTATGAAGAATATTAAGACAGTATAAAGTAAATGAAGTGTTTTAGGATCCTAACAAATGGAAAACTGAGGTCATTGCTATTGAGGTTGCAAGAAACGGGCGCGGTGCAATAACTGTATGTATATGGCATTTGAAAGATGACATTTGAAAGTGATTTTAAATAATATGTTCCTGTACTCTTGCTTCCCAAAATAGAGAAGGGTTGCCCATGGTAGACAACAGTGGGAGTTGCTAATGAGGTCTTAGCAAAAATGCACAACAAACAGAGATGTTTTATAACAAATTGAACATGCAAACAATTCAATTCAATTCAACAAGTGACATACGCTCACGTAGACAGGAGGTCTGGTACACTGCTGTGTGGTGTGGCCATTGTTTGTGGAAAATACAACAGCGCATGCGCATTGTAAGACGATATTACGAATAGACAGGAGGTGAGCGTCTGCCACTTGTCTAGAGGGGCAGATGGCCTAGAAAAGTAGCACGAAGACTTGTATGATAGAATAAAAAGGCTCAGCTTTAGATTAGTGAACACCTGATATTAGAACCTAAATAAATAACCTAACATAACCTCAAAATAAAAATATCTTGAAAACTATGCATTTCCGCACTTTGGCTCCCCTCCCTTAGGTTACCCCCTCCCCCTCCCTATCCCCCTTTTTTCGGTGTAGCTTAATCTAAAGTGTTTCCATGAAAAATGTTTAGCAATGACACTATACATGCCGACGACTTATCATTCAGTCAGTCAGTATGTCATAGTAAAGTTCATAAATAGTAGTCTGTATTTATGAACTTTCTTAGTCACAAGCCCGTTTAGAAAAAATTGTAATGTGTTTTTTTATTCTTTATTTTTAAGGGACAATCGTCTAATGGTCAATTTCGTTGCAATACCGATGACCACCTTTATCTGTCAATAAAAACAAAACAGCGTAGTCCAATATTTACAAAAACAAACAACAATCGCCGATACAATCACAAAAAAGAGGAATCACGTGAACTTTTTTCCATACAACTTCCTACTCGTTATCACCGTGAACTTTTCAGGGAGAGAACCTCGTCTTTGTGGTGTAAGAGATAAGGTATACAATCGGATGCGTTTGTCCACGCGGGAGATCTAGCCGGGTGCATTGCCCATAGCGTTTGGGGTACCGACCCAGCGGCGGGTCACTGACCCCGGTGCAGCAGTGTGATTTTTTTATGGTCGCTCTCTAGTTTGGGACTTGTACAGATTTGGGAGCTTGAAGAAGGTAACCACTTTTTTTTATTTTCGGTGACACTAAAAATATTTATTATTACCTAATCAGTTTATATCTAGAGTCTGGCTAACAAAAGCTGACCCAGGAATAACGAAATTAAAAAAATCATGACTGGGTAACACAGGGTAACTCACACAGCTGCAATTTTTTCATTCAATTTGACATACGTAATGACATCTCAGATAGACACACATAGAGACAAAGTGTTGCCAATCAAATAACTACGAGGTTCAGCTTTCGTTGGTCAGACTCTACCAATGCTGGGTATAAACTATTTTACGCCATTTTTATCTGGCTTGATTAGTTGCTTTGGTTGCAACAAAAATAAATAGATAAAAAATCACTAGTAAGTATTCACCAACGAATAACCCACAAACTCGATTTGGGCCGTCGTGGTGTAATAGGCCAATTTTCCAAAATTTGTCCAGACAAAAAAAAAGAATTAGCCAAAAGTGATCCGCGGACACTATAATTAATAGTAATAATCATTTGTCATACTAAAAATAAAAACTTTAAACACTAATAAGATTGTCTAAGATATTTATTTAAAATTCGCAAGTGCTTAAATCAAACGAACTTTTCATTTATATCTCATACTCTTCTATAAAAATATTTAAAATAAATCGAATAATAATATTGTAGTTAGCATAATGCAAACGCACATTATGATGTCAACAGATTCAACGGTGACATGGATTGAGGAAAGAAAGTTATTGGAATGGACATGGCATATTTTTCGTAAACTACAAGAAGAAGAGTGTTCGAGTCAATACGGCCAAATCGATGGAGTTGCAGTTTAGGAACTTTCGCAATGTCGGTTCATTGGATGGGTGACCATCCCCTCTCCTTCCATCACTAAGTTTTATTTGTACTGGCACCTCGAGACCAACCGTTAGGTTATGCAAGAAGTGCCAGACGTCCTTGCGCCAGTAAAACACTTGCGCAGGAGGCTTGACGCCATATCAGTGCCCGCCGAAGCGCGCTCTTCATTCGGTAGGTACTCATAAGACTAGTGTTTCGGGAGAGTATCCCCGTGAACACGTGTAGTTCACTGCCTATTGTCCAGGTAGGTAATCAGAGCGAGCTTGACAGCTCGCTTACTACTCGTTGCACGAAGGGCACAACTCGCAGTTGCCACTGTTGGATTGGATGGGTGACCAATTAAAAACTATTTTTTTTTGTTTGTTAACTTTTCTTTGACAATTTTATTCTGTGGCCAGAACTACCAGGCAGACTTAAACTTCCCCGTGCTTGGAAAGGCAAGTAATGCTGGTCCCGGTTGTTGTCGTAAGATGGCAGTCGATGATCCACCAACCCACATGGGGCCAGCGTGGTGGGTTATGGCCCAAACTTGCCATGTGCTGCTCTACATGTGAGGAAGGCCTCGTCAGTGGTCAGATACATTAGTATCTGGTGTCAGATACTAAGTAATGTATCTGACCACTGCTGAATCAGTCCTTATAATGAGCGAAACTAATATTTTTTAACCGAGTCGCGTAGCGGTGAAAGAATACTACTCTTTACCCTCTCTTCCCTTGGGTGTCGTAAAAGGCGACTAATGGACTAAAGACTGCACATACATCCACGCATAGAGCGGCGATAAGCTCACCACTTGTCACGCTGAGCACTTGTGCATTTGCTAATTGGTGAAAAGTGCACTATGGCAGAGGACTGCTTTTGCGGTCCTCATTGCCTAGTCTCTGACTAACCCTTCGGGGATAATAGTCGTGATTATATGTATGTAATATCTTTTGGAAAATGAGTTAGATACCTACTAACTAAAAGTCGTCTTAATCGATAGCATACCTAATAAAAATTTACAATTAAACGTTGTAAAGTCGTCCAGTAAATAAGTGATTAGTTTATACAATTTGTTGCAAAATCATCAAATGATAGAAAATGAAACACGCTATCTTGCTACATTTACAAATAAGCTTTTTATTTATTCTTTGTTATTTTTTTTTAGTTGATGTGACATTTATAACCATTTAATGTACTTACGTTAAAACGAACTTGATTAGTAAAAGTAGCAACTTATAAAAATACATAATTAGCCAACGCCAACACCACACTGGAAGAAAAAGCCAAAATACACCAGGGTACCAACGACAACAATGGAGACAAACGACCTAACAAGCTTTCCCAATCACGAGACTCCTGACATTAATTTAGTCACTCATCCGGCGACTGACCACCGCGAAAGAAGCTTAACATTCACGATCGCAGCCGCCGAACTCCTCTTAACGATACATCGATGGAATTAAGCGTTTGTGTTATTACGCACCGTGAACATCGCGTGCTTCCTACATCCAGATCGGTGACGTAACGACATCCCGAATGTGGGTTAGATTAATAAAAAAAACTCCGCCCCGCCCACGCGGTGCAGTGAAAGTGCGCGCGCGCAGCTCCGCCGGCCGTCACTCGGCCACCGACCGCGGTCGCGGGCGGTCGTGTGATAATGACGCGTGCGTGCATTCAAAGATTTAAAATGACAAAGTTAATAAACTCACGCCTGTTTCCCACAGAGGGGTAATCAGAGACTATTCATCGCCATCTGCCACGGTCCTCGTACACTTCTTTCGCTTAACGCTGACTCATAATTACGTTAAATAATTATTGAATTCGTTTACGTACAATTATAATAACAACTTAGTGCATATCTAACTTACTTAAAAGGTAAACAAATGGAAATAAAAATCTTTTACACACTTACACGATTAGATAACATGTCACGATTAGTTTTTCCACACAATTATTTTGCCTCATTTGCCTTAAACCCGCGATTGTGGATGTCGAAATCAGGACAATTAATAATAGACTTACACAGTAGGGTTAACCTACCAGTTAGCGAATTCTGACTTCGACACACTTATACCCAAATAAGTTTTCGTAAAAGCAGTATGATTGCGCTCGCGAATTTCGATGTCATTTACGCGTCAAGATTTTTCGTACAAGAATAGATTTCAACGCACTCGCGAAATAATGAAGTTGAAGGAGCATCGTTTTTTAATCGCAATTAAGTCGTCGTACTCAACTATCAACTATTTATAAATGGTTGAGTCTGTTTTAGTTACGACGCATAAATTTTAATGAAAATATTGTACTTTCAGGATTTTATATTATAAAATGGCTTTATAAAACATAAAGCTAAACTGCAACATTTATAACTTTTATACGTCCATATTTTTTGCAGGTTAAAGAAGCAAATAACCGTCTTTAAGGCACAATCTAGCTCTATATAAAAACTCATCAAAATCAGTGCAGGGCATTTACCAAAAAAATGTACCCTTCGAAAATGACCTGTCCTACGACTTTCGACGGAGATTTTACGGGTCATTGATATTAAAACAGGGTTCCTAAAACAAAACCTTGTAAAATAATTAGAAACCAGTTATTAACATAACCAAAAGCACATAAATATATATATTTAAATAAACATTCGCAAAATAAAATAGAAGAAACGCGATTTTTTGATCGTCCTACCCTACTTTATCGAATTTCCGAACGCGAAATTTTATTGTTACCCAGCTCTCTGATTGAGAATTTTGTGTTATTTGATACTGGTGGAAAATTCCGGGTACGTCAGAACAATAAATTGATTTTAAAAGAAAAACAACTAATGAATTGATTTGAGTATCGATTAATTTTGACAAATGGCAACATTTTGGACCATAAACAATCGCCATTTAAGTATTTTTGGCGCATTAAGTGTCTATAGTTGATGGCTGATTGTTTGTGCGTCACGTTGTACTGTTTTTATTTTCCACCACGAACTTGATTTTTGTTGGTAAATTATAATGACTTTACTTACAGCTTTCGAAGGCTAATTAATAAGGTCGTCGAGCATATTATTTAATATGACATTTAGTTAAATTGTGTTATAAAGTAAGTATTTTTTGAGTTTGTTTCTATACCGGCATCAAACGTCACATCCACAACGCGACGTGATGTACTTGTTACTACTACTACTTGTGGAACACAAATTGTAACGTAATGACGTATTGAGCATGGTATACCATGCTCAATCATTCAAGTTGCACGGATCACTCTATATATAATTGTAGATTTCAGTTATAAAAGGTTATATTAGATTTATACAATTGAATTTAATTGAATGGAAGAAGATTATAAATTTTTTATATTTATGATTGACTTTATGTGGTTAACTTATCTATACATTTATATTATAATGCAAAGTGTTCTAAAAACTGTAATGCAGAATGGGTATGTGTACCTGGCCTTATAGTCCGTAACTGGTAACCTTTTTTTCCATTAACGTCACTGTCTTATCCTATTGTTATGTGATGAAAGATTTTATTACATTTACTCGTATATTAATTTGTTAAGAATAATGCTCAATGTTTAATTAATAAAAAGCATTATGATTATTTGTTCTAAATACATTTTAATAGTCATAAATATTTCACGAAATGCCATAATGAAGACTATTGTGCCATTGAACTTACTATTTAGCCATTGAACTTACCATTTAGTAGCGTTGAGGACATTTTTTTTATATAAAAGGTTTATTTCATTTATTTACCTGTGTAATGTTCCGTTTTTTAAAAGACTGATTGATTTTTATGATAGTTTAATAAATAATAAACTCAAATTGCCACTGAATGTTATTAAAATATTACCTAAACTTTGTGACGTAATGGAATTTCTCATCGGCCATACTTTATTAAAACATTAATTTTCTAATAAGTAGAAGGCCTTTCCGATTTAAATTTACTATTTTTACGAAGATAGTATATTAAGAGCAATAACAAATCGTTTGGTAACAAACATTTTTTTTTCTGGGTGGCATTCCATTACGCATCGGACAATTTTTTTGGGAAAGCCCTGTAGCGATTTAAGCGTGTTTGAGCGTTAGTGATCACAAACCCGAAGATGCATCGATTTAACCGAAACACTTTGCCGCAGCTGGCAATTGAAGCCTGGACTTCCAGTTACCGCACCGAGGCGTTTGTTGGTGATGAAACATGAAACATTCACTAATTCGTTAGCCCGTTTCCAGGAGAGGTAGGCAGTGATCACAGCTAACCATTCGCTACGATCCTGAAACACTCCTCTCGCTTCCTTTACTGCCTTTACTGTTATTACGAGTGCTGTCTTACGATAACGAAACGCAGGATAGATCAAGGTATTTAACTTGGTCACCCATCGGACGAGCCGCCATCGGAATGCTTGTCTTTCACGATCGCAACTAAAACGGGACTAATGATTCATAGCCAATCATACTATAACTAGTACTCATAGGACGTCTTCACTTTGTTATATACGAATGACTCATAGTAATAGGTACAATATCTAACATTGGATTGATAACATTTTTTTATCCTGTCTATTTAAAGACAAACACTAATAAATAAGCCGGAAATCTTGTATCAATGAAAACGGAAATTAGTCTTTTGTTGTTGTTTTCTTCTTCATTTTAAAATAAGCAATTCGTAACATTTGGTTTTTTGCGTTAATACAACTCACAAATAAATCTCGTTGAAAAAAAACGCAGCCGCCCGGATTGAAAACCTCTATTTAGAAAACTCCAAATTTTACCTTTGCCTTGTTGGTACATAAAGCAGATATGTCTTTTTGTTCGAGAACACCCTCATTATTTTGCTACAATAGGGGAATACAAAAACAAGCCAACGAGACATCAAGGCAGGATCATGCTGCCCAATATAAGGTTACAGATGTATAAGAGTAGCCCCTACTGCATAGCCATTAAAATTTAGGCTCGCTGACGTTTCGGACACATTATATTGGGACACAGTGTCCGAATTGACACTTTTTAATTTAATTATTTTTTTCACTGACGATTCGGACACTATCAAATTATTGAAGCTGTTCAGTACAGTCAGATAAAAATGTTCAAAATATAATATTATGTAGAAAAAATAACGTTACTAAAATATTTTAGTGGTTTGTGGCTTAAGTTATGTTTTTTGCTAAATAAACATTTTGACCTTAAAAAATCTGCCTTTGACAATGTTTAAAAAACAAACACTTACTGGTTATTAAGTAAATGTTATTATTCAATTCAAGATAAATGTATGATAATTGATCTATTATTATTTTATTTTTGTAAAATTGACATTTAAATTATATACTAATTATTAGTCCATAAGACCTTAAAATATCAGACCATATTATATTGAAATATCATTGTAACCAGGAATATTGTGTAAGACATAATGTCTTTGTAGTTAATCTTCTTCACATGATATTGACATTTAATACTACATAATGCTATGTTTATTGGGGCTTGATTGTTATTAGTTTGTATTTGACATCTAAACTTGTTACTGATTTTTGTTACCTTTTGTTACCCATTATTTGCATGACACTCTAGATAAACGTGAGGACTTACTTTTTAAAATTGCAACATCATTTTAAACCATGTTATAAGTAAATAAATAAATTTGATTTCATTTCATTGCAGAAGACGGATAAGTTCGATTCCCAGCTGTTTCGTCTAATCATTAACAAAAACAAATACTTTTGAATTTTCTCACGTTGGCCAAATTAATTAATTATCTTAATTAATGGCTTCGCGTTTAGCATTAAGGCAGTTTCAATTGGTATATATATCTAGTCAATGAAATTAGAATAAAATTAGAAAAAAAAGAGGTAGATAGGTTATGTCAGTACTAATGTGATGTCAATGATGGACCAAAGCGTTACGAATTACGATGTTATAACATCCCAAGAATTTTATTAGTCTTAATTGTGTTGTTTTTACAGGGTCGTTTTACACAGGACGGCATTTTTAGACTAACTTACGGAAACGAATTCACGCAAACTGACACTGTCAACCACATTCCGCTGTAAACGCTTTCCTGAGACTACGCTAAGGTAAGCCAATTAGCATAGTTTTCTGTTGCCGGTTTTTGGCACTTGTAACGCATCTACCTCTTTTTATTGTAACATCATTGTTTCTAGTATAATTAGTATTGTACGGTAGACTGAATTAAAATGGAGTCTCACAACACGTGTTGTTGCGAAGAGAACACGGGAGAAACTGCACGTTGTTCAAAATGGTGGACATACCATTGAAATCATTATCGTCTTTACAGTTAGCATAAGCACCACGCTCGCCAAATACGGGTTGGTGAGCACGTGGTGACCACATAGTCGGGATATGCATCGAAAAAAAAGAATGCCACTTCGCCTGACCTGAGAACTGAACCCGGGATATCCGGATATCGGACTGAGCGCTTTGCTAGTTGTCCACCGAAGAGTACCTATTGAAAAATAACAGTGAACAATGTAATTATTCACAGACCACCTATCATACGAACTGACTGAAGTATAATATTATCTAGCTTTTTTTTAATTTTTATTCTACAACCGGTAAGCGCTTGGTCTTCATCTCACCTGCAGTGCGATTCTCTAAGTTAAAGCCTTGGTAGCAGCGGCTGCCGCAGCGCTGAGAATTGACTCTGTCTCTTTCATATTCATAGAATTGGAAAGAGACAGCCGATCACAGCCATGCGCGCAGTCTCTATGTGTCGCTTAGAGAATCGCATAGCTGCTGACGGTAAGTGACGGTAAGGCCGAAGGTGGAAGCGCGCTTCACCCGGAATCCTCAACTACTGAGGAACTGGCTATCTTATCTCTAACTGTCGGAACACAACAATGCTATAAACATCGTTTTTATGGCGACAGACTTAGATAAGATGGTGGTAGCTAGCCAGGCGGACTTAACTGGCCTACTACTACTACCAACTAAACCGAGCACACAAAGATGTACCCACCGCTGGGAATCGAACTTGGGACCTCTGGGTCTAAAACCGGTTGCTTAGCCACTAGACGACAGGGGCGATATAAACCCTTGGTGTTTTTTACCAGACGGGCAGGGCAGTAGCAGTAGTAGTGCTTGTCTGTGTATGTATTACACCCAGAAATATATATTTCTGTGGTATTACACATATCATGCTTGTTTCCCGGTAGGGAAGGATGGCTATTGTATTATTAAAGGGGGTGCCGCGCGAACGCAAAAAAAGTACAATCTATACTAATATTATAAAGCTGCTATGCGATTCTCTAAGCGACACATAGACGCTGCGCGCATGGCTGTGATCTGCTGTCTTTTTCCAATTCTATGAATATGAAAGAGACAGAGTCAATTCGCGCGTGCATCCATAGAAAGTGTTTCAGACTACGCCATGGCGGTCGCCGGTGACTGACAAACAATTGGAGGAGAATGACCATTTTAATATGGGAGTTAGGCTAGTTTTGTTTAGCTAGCTAGCGTAACACAGCGCTTTAATAAAATAAATAGTAATCAATAGCAGCAATGCTCTGAATTATGAAGAAAAAATTACATAACAATATCATGCGGGAGTTTGAAACTATCTTCATTTTTAGCTTAAGACTTTTTAGGTATTTTGAGGTTATGACAACTGTTATCGTATGACTATCAGTTCAGTTCAGCATTTATTTATCACTTGACTCTTAACGCGGCGTTCTATAGAAAACCTTTTTTAACAGTAATCATTATAACTTAAGAGAACACTTTTGATATGTGAATGATTAAGACGTAATATATATATCGAATAGGCTGGTTTGGTCATTCTCCATTCAATTGTATCTGGTTTTGTGGCAGTCAACGTATTAAAAAAATACAAAAACAAAGTATGTTAGTTACTAACAATTACGTGTTTGGTTTTATTTCGCGTTATTTTATATGCATTTTACGCAGCGCATTCTTGTTTGATGAGTGTGATGGATGACAGATACGCACGATTATTTTTCCGTCTATAAAGTTTACTCAACTCTTGAGATAAAAAAAAAATAGTATGATAGATAAGAAATAAAAGTACAAGAAGTATCAACTATGTACTACACTGTAGTTCCAAGTAAACTATATGTTACACTAGATGAGATGTCATTTTGTAAATTAAGCCACTTCCTAAATGCTGGTTTACGGGATTGGTGTCCAAATTAAATAACAAGTTGGTCGTTTTCTATTGTTGTCGTTAGATAAAAAGTACTAGAAGTATCAACTATGTACTACACTGTAGTTCCAAGTAAATTATCATGTTACACTAAAGGTTATTATATATATTATATATATTATAAGGCTTGTAAATTAAGCCAATTTCGCAATGCTGGGTTATGGGATGGGTGACCAAATTAATAGACAAGAGTTGGTCTTTTTTACTGTTGTCGTTAGATGGTAATCATTAAAACCCACCAGCCTGTTTTGGGCGGTCGTGTAGGGTATCTTATCTTATCTTATCTTTGTGGGGTCAGCAAAGGACTCTCACAGTAGCACGTCGACCCATAGGGATCTTTTCTGCAACCCCGTCCTACCATTCTACCTCCTCAGTAAAAACGACTGCCGTTAGTTGGCAATGTAATGAAATGTTTGTAAGTATAGACTTTTTTAAATCTAATTTTTATTCTGTTAATTTTAATGTAGGTTTTAAATAGTTTTTTTATTTAATTCGTTTTATAGTTGCTTTTGTATTGTATTCGAATGTCTATTTATAATATTTTAATATTTCAATAATTATTGCATGCATATTTTAATTATTTTATTAGTACTTATTGGATCAAATTTAGATGAAATTATTTGCCTTGTCAAAGATTACTCATGTGGTGTACACACGTCATAGGAACTACAACCAGTCCTTGATACATATATTGTTACATTTTTTTTATACATGCTATGTTGTATTCTGTTTGTGTACCAAATAATAAAAAAAATGTCTTTGAGGGGTAACGTACCCACCTCCCTATGTGCTGTTCAAGTGGGGCTGTCCAGCTGAGGGACGTTTATAGGTTGATGACGATGCTTGTTTATATTGTTATTAAAGCGATATTTATTTTTGTTTATTCCATAACAAAATCTATATGGGCACGAAAAGTTGCGTGGTATGATCACAAAAAACACCTTAGTTACCGCGCCATCGAGCTCTTAGGCCCGCCATATACGGACAACTTGAAGCAGCTAGTATCGACAGCTTTAAGCTGCGACTGCATAGTAAACTACAGTATTCTACGTACACACATACACGGAACCGCTCGAGTAGTTGTGACTGCTTTGGGCGGTTGGCAGCACGGTGAAATTTCACGGTACGGTCAAGCAGTCGCCAGGCAAACACTGACTGCTCGAGCTGTCGACTGCTCTCCTGAAGTTTTTTCATAAGTATAATATTACACAATTCGTCACAAGTTGATATTGAAATTCTTAGTTTCAAAAACAAGTGATTAAATTCTTCATGATAAGTTCGTGTTTCCAATATTGGATGAACTCACGATTTTCTTTCTACGCCGCCGCCGTCGTCGTATGAGCAAAAGTAGCAGTGTGCTTTTCTCAAAATCCATGTTACTACTGATTTGAAAGAAATTGAAATTGTGACTTGTTGAGCAGTTAATACCAACTGCACCAGCAGTTATCAATGGCAGTTCCAAGCTGTTGACTATGACTGCAAGAGCGGTCTGTGTGTTGATCACTGGTCAACTGCTCAAGCTGTCCGTGTATGACCGCCCTTAGACAGAAACAATACATACACACACATGACTATTATGTAGTGTTCCCGAGGCATATAGGCTTTTAGCCTTTTTTATAGCTATCGTAAATTAAGCTTTTGACAGCCTAAAAGTCTGAATAAGAGCCTTTTAGGTTAGACACTTTATGCACCTGATAGACTGCAAAGGCGAGCGGTACGCATTATTGGAGATGCTGAGGTTACAGCCTCGCTTGAGGACCTCCAGCTGCGTAGAGACATTGCTTCTCTCAGTGTCTTCTACCGGAATTACTACGGAGACTTCTGAAGAACTTTTTGATCTTATCCCGCCCTCTCCTTTCCTCTCCCGAACTACACGTGCTGGTCTTAGGAACCACCATCATACTGTACTGTACAGACTATCAGTACCTACTCGTACCAAAAAATTTGGGAAGTCGTTCCTCTGTAAGACCATTCGGCTTTGGAATTCTTTGCCGGCGCATGTTTCCCAGCTCCTACAAACCCGGGTCTTTTAAGGGGGGCGTGAAACGGCATTTATGCAGCGCTCGTTATCGTGCTTATTCCACGGTGGGGAGCGCTCTCATTATTTTGGACTGCATCGGCTGCTGACCATCAGGCAGGATGCAGTCATAATAGAAAAAAAGACCTATTTTAGCCTATTGGTTGGAGCTCCAATGGGTCTTTAAAAACCTAGGTTTTTTAAAGCTAGTCTGAAAACAGTAACGCTTAACCCTTTGAATTGGCTTTAAAGGCTGTGAAGCTCTTAGCCATAGAAGCTATAACTTTTATTCAAGAATATCTACTTTAGAAAGTTAATTCACTCTCTGGTATTGGGAAAACTAAAAATTTCGTTTGAATAATATTAAAGGTAACATCGACCATTAAGACCCGATTTCACCAATATCAAAATTACACGAGAATAGCTACCCGAGTATAAATTTACTACCTAGATTTATCATACGTATAACTTGTATTTCATTTCACCACGCTAATGTAAGAATAAGTTACTTTCGCATAGTTACTCTGTGCTATTGAACGAACCTATGTGGATCGAACGAATGAGCGTATTAACCACCAAAGTATAGTTGCAGTTTATCTCGTACGAGAGCAAAGGCGCTTGACACTTTTCTATTTTCTGGCGTAACATTGTTTGTCTGACGTAACGTTTCTGACGATGACATCAAAAAAATGTTGTTGTTGTTAATCTTCTAAGTAATTTGTTCTTTCCTTAAACCATCTCGGGCGTGGGCCTAAAATAATCTTCATCACTGCTATCAGATTCGTCAATCAACAATCTCAAACGACGCGGCATTTTTATTTACAATATTAATTTGAAGGCTGCTTTAAATGACATTAGTGACATTATTATCTTAAGAATAGGAGCTAATACGGCCAAAATTGGCGGTATAAGAATTAACTGTAGTGTATTGACTTTATCATTAGGTTAAGCGTTGGTGAAACGTAATGTTCATTTACACGTGTGTAAATATGGATTTATACTTAGAATAAGCCTTATACAACTTTGGTGAAATCCACCCTAAGTAATATAAAAATATTGTGATCGCTATACCAAACGGCTCAAACAAAAGCTTTTCAGCAAAAAACATTTCATTCAACCATACAAACTGTGTGATGTTACCGCGTCGCGTAGCGGTGAAAGAATACTACCACCCCCTCTCGTCCTTCGGTTAAGTAAAAGGCGACTAACGGACTAAAGTTTGCACATACGTCCAACAGCATAGAGCGGCGATGGGCTTACTACCTGTCACGCTGAGCGCATACAGTCACTATTTGATGAAAAGTGGACTATGGTGGTAGACTGCTTTTGCGGTCCTCATCGCCTAGTCTCATGGTTACGTGTATGTGTGTAATACAAACTGTTACAAGATTAATTTACTCAAAAAGTCCCATTCAAACTATCGCCGATATCAGATTGTTTGTTTGTTTGTTCAAGCGTGCGATAACGCATTTGTGTCAGTACTATCATGTAGTGGCCTAAATAACTATTGCTGGTGCGACACACTTCAATAGTGGCGACTATAATGGAATAAGTAGTATTTCAAAGTTCATATAATTCTGAAATGTTAAATGATGAGTATGTAAAGACACTTACACGTGACTAGTACTTTTGTCACCTTGTTTTTGTTCAGTTACTTCTGATGCTGACTGTACGTGCAGTACTTAGTTTGTTAGTCGCCTTTTACAACGCCCAAGGGAAGAGAGGTATTGGTGTATTCTTCTAGTGAATCACTCCACATGACTTTAAAAAAATATATGCCAAACTAAAAATGAATAAGAGTAATGATAGTTTCGGTGAGCTGCGATCGTCGCAAATGGAAAGCTGCAGGTCATCATCATCATCATCATCAGCCTATAATCGTCCAACTGCTGGGCACAGGCCTCCCACGTGGACAATAGCACGTGAGGATATTGTGCCATAACCCACCACGCTGGCCCAATGCGGGTTGGTGGGTTGTAACGACTGTCATCTTACGTCAACAACCGGGACCAACGGCTTAACGTGCCTTGCGAAGCACGGAGGAGCTCGAGATGTTTTTAATTGGTCGCTCATCCAGCGACCCGGCATTGCGAAAGTGGCTTAGCGGGCGAGATACCCCCTACTTCTAGCCTATTAAAAGAATACTACGACCCTCTCTTCCCTTGGGTGTCGTAAAAGGTGTCTAATGGACTAAAGACTGCACATACATGTAACAGCATAAAGCGGCGATGGGCTCACCACATATCACGCTGAGCACATGTGCAGTCGCTATTTGGTGAAAAGTATACTATTGTAGAGGACTGCTTATGCTGTCCTCATTGCTTAGTCTCTGACTAACCCTTCGGGAATAATAGACGAGAATCTATATGTATTTAATAAACAACTATCCGCCGAAAACTACACCTGGAAATTGTAGTTTTCAGGGTGTGTACGTATATTTTTAAATACATTTTCTTGGTTTAACAAAACAGGATAATAATCCCCCAAACTCTTTTGAGCTTCCATAAATCTTTACTTCACTTACTTAGATTTTTCAAGGACTTCTTGAGAGGAAAAGAAAAGTCACGTTGCACTGTTTTGTTTCATTCGACAAATTTCATGTACGTTTACTAACACTTAACGGTTAATAATAATACCACCATTTTTCTGTTATTTAAAAAAAATGGGAAATAAAAATCTACTTCCGCTCTTCGAGATTACCACCTACAAGATAGTGTTTAATTCTGTCTATAAAATCAAATTGAAAATAAAAATAACTTTTAAATTTACATTTGTTTTCAGTTATTTCTTCAACACAGGTTCGTACTGCTTATACAATAAAAAAAAAGTATTGTCCACCATTGTCTAGGTAAAGCGTTACGTCGAATCATGTTACCGCACTCCGATGTAACACAAGTTAATCGCAAAACATTCGTTTCTTAAATAAAACAAAAATAGAAACAATAAAAAAACATTGTACATCATAACATAATTTTACCAACAACGTGCCAAGCCCACAAAATTAAAAAAAAAGCAACACGCCCCAAAAACGTGGAAGTTTCAAAAGTAACAAGTCCTACCTCTTTTCGAACAATACGTACACGTGATTGTGAAATTTCGAGCAAATAAAACCTGCTTGGCGAAAAGTTTCGGGGAAGCCTCAAAAGAGTTTTGGACCTACCGACGTTTCGCAACGTGTTTGTTGTTCTTGGTTTCGACACGTTGAAATCCTGTTGCCATCCCACTGTCTTTCGCCACCGAATTGTTTATAATACGGGTACTTTCCAACAAGCTAGTAAATACTACATATTTCTTGGAAAATAATATGTAACAACCTCGAACTTTCTAGTTAAAGTTAGCTTCAATTACAAACAGGCATAGATAGGCAATGGGGACCGCAAAGCAGTCACCTGCCATAGTCCACTTTTCACAAAATAGCGACTGCACATGTGCTCGTATGGCGGGCAGAGTTGAAAGATAGGGCAGCGTTGGGTGTTTAAAAGGCGACTAACGGACTAAAGACAACACATGTGCTCAGAGCGATATGTAGTGAGCCCATCGCCACTCTATGCTGTTAGATGTATGTGCAGTCTTTAGTCAGTTAGTCGCCTTTTACGACACCCAAGGGAATAGTCAGGTTGCATGGTAGTATTTTTGTAGTGTAATTGGCAGTATGCTTAAATACCTTAATTTTTTTTTACAAGTACATCTATAATTATGATTTTCTTAATGATTATAAATGCGTAATATCTACTGTAAGTAAAACGGATTTATAGAAACAATTATGAGCTCTAAATACCAGACACAATAAAAAATTCAAATGTTAGCAACCTCGTCACAGACAAAGGGATCAGTGAAACTTAATAAAGTTTTGGTAAAAAAAACCGGTTAAAGTAACAAAACTGAAAACATAATTTTCTATGGAAATGTCAAACGGCAAAATAAATTCACAAGTAGGTACCTACATAAAATTATATTGTGAGTGCACCAATTGCACATGAAATGTGATCCCATCCTGTTTTTTCTTCACGTAAGAACAACACATTACCTGGCATAATTAAATAAAATAAAATTTGACACTCTTGTCAAACACTTCACGGTTGTAAAACATCTACAGAGTGACTGTGACTAATCGCCTAACTGTAAAACTACACTATTCAGGTGTAGTTTTCGCGGCTAGTTGCTCATTATTATCATAGACAAATAATATATATCGTCCTTGTTATTATTAAGCGACAAAAAAATGAGGTTATACATTGTATATACAACCTTAAATTTTATATATACAAAACCAATTAAGGGTGAGTTCCACCCATGAAACTGAACAACTTTCTCCAAGTAGCCTATCTGCAAAAATGACAAAAGAAAATCGATCTCTCATGATAATGTCGTCAGCTGATCGGACAGTTTTGTATGGGAGGTCGAAATTTTTTTGTCATTTTTGCACATAGGTTTCTTGGGGAATGTTGTTGAGTTTCATGGGTGGTACTCACCCTTAATTTCATTAAAACGAGTAAAAAATGAGGGTACTTATATGTATATATTTAATTCTACAACGGGTAAGCGCTTGGCCTTCAATCTCACCTGATGGTAAGTGACGATAAAGCCGAAGGTGGAAGCGCGCTTCCCCGAAATCCTCAAACACTGAGGAACTGGCTATCTTATCTCAAACTTTTGGAACACAAAAATGCTTTAAACATCGTTGTTATGGCGACAGACTTACTAAATAAGATAGTGGTAGCTAGCAAGGCGGACTAACAGCCCTACCACCAAGCAAACCGAGCACACAAAGATGTATCCCCCCTGGGAATAGAACCCGGGAACCGGTCTGAAACCGGTGGCTTAGCCACTAGACTACAGAGGCGACTAATTATATATTATATACATACATAGAGTCACGACTATTATCCTCAAAGGGTTAGGTCAGAGACTAGGCAATGAGGACCGCAGAAGCAGTCCTATATCACTGGACAGATAAGTGCTAAGTATCTACTAGCTATTACTAATTAATTAAGGATTGTATAGAATCATATTAACAAAATATAAAGTTGTTAGCTAAGCTTAAGTTATGATGAGACTGACATAACATAGTGTAAAGTCCCCAAAAAAAAAAGAATAAAAAAAAAAAAGAATCAGTCCCCTGCCATAGTCTGTTTCACCAAATTACAACAGCATTATTTGCTCAGCGTGATAGGTCGTGAGCATTGTGGTGGTGTCTTTAGTCCGTTAGTCGCTTTTTCTTTTAAGGCCCAAGGGAAGGGAGGGGTTGGTAGTATTCTATTCCCTGTCAATAATAAACGTTAATTAAAGTTACACTGAGGATTAAAAAACCGAGGTGTAACATTTGGATAATTTATTAATAAGAGGCTTAGTGAGCCTCTACACATACAAGTACGTATTAAAACCCCGAAAATTAAAAAAATATAATAAAATTTTCCTACACTCACACCAATTATCTAGCCCAATAGAAGCTTCGAAGAAACTCGTTAAATGGTTACTAGACAACAGATAAACATAGTTAAAATACTTAAATACATACTTCTTATACATAGAAAACACCCAGACCAGAGACAATTTAGAAAAGAAAATCTAAATTGACCCGGCCGGGGATCGAACCCGGGACCTAAACCGATGTACAAACCACTCGACCAAGGAGGTCGTCACATTAAAATTCATAACAAATGCATAATACCTACAACTAAAATACCTACGTTTAAAACATCGAAAATAAAAATACCGAATGTATGAATTGAATTACCTATGCCTGATGTACCGAAACTCAATACGTCGTATTTCAAATAACCGAAAGTTCAAAATCCCGAAAGTTCGAAATACCAAAAGTTCAAAATTCCGAAAATTCGAAATACCGAATTTTATTAGGCCTATATTCGAGGTTATGTTTTTCTATTAGACAACAGAAATACTAGCTGCCGTACTTCTGTAGGTCACGTGATAGGTTAGAAATTTAAGACAATCGCGAAGCGCAGCCTAGCGGTTGTCTTGAATTTCGAGGTAATTTTTTTTATTCGACAACAGAAATACTAGCTGTCCTACTCCTTTAGGTCACGTGATGGGTTAAAAATTTAAGTTAGATTATAAAAACACGGTTAATCTAACTTTCGAGATGTTGAACTTCAGTATATCAACTGTAGGTATAAAAATCTTCGGGATTTTGAACATTCGGGATTTTGAATTTTCAGGATTTGGAACTTTCGGGATTTTGAACTTTCGGCATTTTAAAATTCGGCCTTTGGTCTTATGAAATTTGGTATTTTAATACACACACTAATTTTAAAACACAACTCAAAAATTTCTTTCTCCAGATGTGAGCTCCTGTTAGTTAGAACATTATGTTTGAATTAACTGCACAATACTTACGTTTTTATTCGTAACAATGAACTTACGTTAATCTCAAAAGAATTCTTTTAAAATACATTTTTTTTGTTTTTTAATTTTTGTTTGTCAACATGTAATATTTGATTGATTGAAGATTATTATTAGTTTTGCACGTCCATACCTGTTCAACGCCGACGTATATCACATAGGCATTACAGACAAACCTCAGTGGTTTAAGGTAATACTATTAGATTAAGGGTGGATTCGACCAAACTGGAATAAGGTCTTATACCTAGATTAAACGCCGAATTTGTATGGACTAATCTCGGAGTAAGTCTTATTCCAGTTTGGTCGAATCCACCCTAAGTATTTTTATTACTATACACAGAAGACAATACAGCTTGGATCTGAAATGCTCCAAGCACTCCAACAGCTATTTCTAATTGTCTTTATTTATTTAATTGATACTACATTGTATTGTAATTTTGTATTGCATCATTTTTTTATATTTTTAAATCATATTTTGTATTGACCTGGTAACGACATACTCTTTTTTTTGTTTGTAAATGTCGTTGCTTCTGTGCGCTGTGGTTTCTTGCGCCCATTCTTTGCCACAGTTAAAAAATTATGTCCTGAATGGGTGGTAGGTAAAAAAGATTTGGACGATTCAAAGTACTTATTAATTGAGTTTATTGAATAAATATATTTTGACTTTGACTTTGACGTTGACTTTAGTGTATTTTTTGAAATGTTAAAATTAAAAAAAAACTTTTTTCTGTATTCTAAGCGAATAACTTAAAAAAGCATTAATGTTTTGACTCTTGCTTTCCCTTTCAACTTAATTATCGTTTACTCGAGAAAAGGACTATTTATCTACCCGTTGTCAAAAAGAAACATTTTATTTCGTGATATTTAAAATATGCTGCTTTATTAACAAATAGTGGAGCTCGATGGCGCAGCGGCAAGCGCGTTTGGTTTGCGATCTAGCTCGCTAAATAACTTTCGTAATGCCGGGTCGCTGGATGGGTAACCAAATTAAAAACATCTCGAGCTTCTCCGTGCTTCGGAAGCTAAGTGAAGCCGTTGGTCCCGGTTGTCGTCAAAAGATGACAGTCGTTAAAACCCACCAACCCGCATTGGGCCACCCTGGCCCAACCCGCATTGGGCCACCCTGGCCCAACCCGCATTGGGCCAGCGTGGTGGGTCATAGCTCAACCTTTGATGATGTGATGTCGGACGTTTAATAGGCGATGATTTGATTTTTTATTTATTATCAATTATATTTGGACGGGAATGAAAGTAAAAACTAATAAACACAAACTCAAACGTATTTAATAAGTACTTTGAATCGTCCAAATTTTTAACCTACTACCCATTCAGGACGTCATTTTTTAACTGTGGCAAAGAACGGGCGCATGAAACCACGCTGTGGTTTCATGTTCACAGTTCTGTAGCTAATTATTAAAACAGTGCTACCAACGTAAAAAGTCGTAAAGACGACTAACGGACTAAAGACTGCACATACATCCAACAGCATAGAGCGGCGATGGGCTTACCACCTAGCACGCTGAACACATGTGCAGTTGGTACATTTGGTGAATCGTGGACTATGTCAGTACGGTCCTCAAACTCTTTGGTCTTGATGTGTGTACTTACTAGTCATTTAAGAACTGTTTTGTAAAGATAATAATATCTTTATATTATGTTTATTTAATAATAAAATAACCTTTTACAATAATTCTGCCCTGACTCCCGAGCTAGAAAAGAATCTGTGTTTCAGGAGCCAGTTCCTCCCTTTTAGGTAAGTTTAAACAAAAGGTCTAAAGAAACTAAAAACTAGAGTTTAAATTTTTTTTCACTTTTAAGCAAGTATTTAGACATAAAATTAAATTGAATCTGATTAAAAAAAACTTTTACTTTAACATTTTTAATTTTCGTATTTAAGCGCTTACTGTCTGAGTGTATAAGTGTGTATGTCTGTGAACTGCGTTAAAATATTTTATCCCTAATAGAACGCGAACGTTGAAAAGAGTTTGAGGTAAGCAACGCACGTAGCGGTCAAAGGTTACTACCATCCCGTCTCTTCCCTTGGGTGTCGTAAAAGGCGACTAACGGACTAAAGACTGTACATACATCCAACAGCATAGAGCGGCGATGGGCTTACCACTTGTCTTGTGGACCACTTGTGAAAAGTGGACTATGGTAGAGGACTGCTTTTGCTGTCCTCATTGCCTAGTCTCTGACTAACCCTTCGGGGATTATAGTCGTGAGATTATATGTATGTACTCGAAAGTTGAAAAGAGTGCGGTTAGCAATAATACTGTAACTGCCGGCAAACATCCGGCGGGCGTGCGGCAAATTAAAGCAACGTGACTTATCCAACATACATAATCACGACTATTATCCCCAAAGGGTTAGTCTGAGACAAAACAATGAGGACAGCAGAAGCAGTCCTCTACCATAGTCCACTTTTTACCAAATACCGACTGCACATGTTCTCAACATGCCAGGTAGTGAGCCCATCGCCGCTCTATGCTGTTGGATGTGTGTGCAGTCTTTAGTCCGTTAGTCGCCTTTTACGACACCCAAAAGAAGAGAGGAGGTGGTAGTTTTCTTTTACCGCTACACGACACGGCAAAAGCAACGTGACTCCAATGTGACTCGAAAACTTTGTCGTTGTTTACATTCCTCGTTTTCAAGGGCTTAACTTTTTCTTCGCCACCGTAATTTGGTCGCGATGCAAACTTTTCTTCCTTTTCAAAGAGTTTCGAATTTTTTTATACCTACCTATTTGTTTTTTTTTGTGTACTACCTTTTTATGTTTTATTTACAATGGTGTCGCAATTATGAAAACGTATTTAGATTGGGTTGATCGAAACATTATCTTAAAATAGTTGGGTATTGTTTGGAGTACTGATTGTTAACCGTTTAAGAAAGGTTTTTGGATAATAATTTATGTTTTTTACGATTTAAGAGCTTAAAAATATTTCGATATGCAATGCTTAGGTCATGGTTTAATATATAAAACAATTACGCCAATTCAAGCAAACCTCACTATGCTTATGAAACTAACACAGATTTAGTAAGTTCGTAAACAATAATTTAGGAAAACTTCTATTCTACTAATTATGAGCGGTCTAAGGGATACTATTAAAAGTTTTAATTTCGCATAAATCATCACAAATCAACAAATTAAATCTTGCACATCATAAAAACATCACAAATAAAGTTGTATCCATCGAAACCATTACATCGATTACTTATGTAATTGGATAGATAGACAATATTTTTATTGTAACTAAACACCAAAAACATACTTACATACAATGAGCACAATTACAAAGTTACAATTTGACGGTCTTATCGCTTTAGAGCGATCTCTGCCAGACAACCAATCGGATGGAGAGAAATTATACACTCAAAGATCGGAGGTGCTAACTACAGTTAAACAATTAAAAGCAAAAAACAAAATAGATTTAACTAAATTAAAACACTTACATACATACTGTTAATCACGACTATTATCCCTGAAGGGTTAATCAGAGTCTACGCAATGAGGACCGTAAAAGCAGTCCCCTGCCATAGTCTACTTTACATCAAATAGCGACTGCACATGTGCTCAGCGTGACAGGTGGTGAGCCCATCGCCGCTTTTTGCTGTTGGATGTATGTGCAGTCCGTTAGTCGCCTTTTACGACACCCAAGAGAAGAGAGGGAGTGGTAGTATTCTTTCACCGCTACGGGCACATAATGCCGTTATATTGGATTCGATTTCGATCATTGTTTACGTTCATAAATAAATTCTGACGTAATATAACCTTGAGAATTCACTAAAAATAGCAACGCGCGTGTCAATGACCCGGTGCAGTTTAAAGGCATACTTTGCGTTCAATTTTTTTTGCCCCAATTATTTCTTAACAGAACAAGTTGTACTATGTTAATTATAGTAGTTTGTCGGAAGTGGTGTCATTTATTTATATACATATATATATATATATATCCCACAAGCAAACTGTATTGATTTTTATTTATATATATATATATATATATAAATAAAAATCAATCTCCGAATGTATGGAAGCACACACACTTTAGAACGGCTGCAAGTATTTGGTTTTTGTTGTGTTTGTAATTGAAAATATACCTATGGAAATTCGTCACGGGGTAATAGTCTAAGATCCGAGTATAGAACGACCTTCACCGAGAAGGTTAATGGATGAAAAGTATTTTATATCAAATTTAATATGTTAAATAATATATCGCGAGTGGGTTGGCTGAAAAATTTCAGTCCAGCACCATTAATGATTAATTTAATATTTAAAAAAATATTTTTTTTTACATTGCACTGGTTTGGTGTGTATGTGTGTTTGTAATGAGCTTATCTTTATATAAACATAAATTTTATTTATTTAACCAGGCGGTTGCAAATTACTTCGATTGGTACCTATGTAATTTATCTATTATCGAAACAAGTGCAATATTTAAAAAAAATATTTTTAAATATTTATTTAATCATATACTGGACTGAAATTTTTCAGCCAACCCACTCGCAATATATTTTTAAAGTTGTACCCGGAAATACACCATGTATGTTCCGCAATTTTTTGAAATGTTTGACTTTTTCGACTTGAACGACTGAAATATTTTTTTTTGGAAATGACACATCTTTTTTGAAAATAATGCATCTTTTTTAAACATAATTTCCAAAAAAAATGTCAAAAATACTCAAAATTAAAATAAATCATACCTCGAAAACTACAAAGAATCGTGGAACATAAAATATATTTCCTGGTACACCTGGATGTCAGGTATTCAAAAAAAATGTTAGTGTTTTCGTTTGGGCCAACCTGTATTAAAAATCAATTGCCGGATGTAGGTAAGTGCCTCAATTGAGAATGGCTTGTCCGATTTAGTCAGGATACTCAGGATAAAGTTTATTATGAAAGATTTTTTTGATAAATCCACGAGAGAACTTAATTATGAGCGTGTTTAAGCGGAAGAAGTAGCGATATGAGAACCTATATAGTAGAGGCTACAAAGTATATGTTTTACGGTCGCGTAATTAGTGTTTAATTTAATAAATTAAATACATAATTAAAATTATACCCTAATTTCCTAAATGATCCTTGAAATTTTAAAAGCATTTAAATAAAGTCCGTAATGGCATTGATATACTTAACAAATTATTACCACAATAATTTTAACTAATTAATCAAAATGTGACATGGTATTATTTAATATCAGCCCTTCCGGTAAGTTATCGGGGCACGGTTCGAATGGCTATGAATGACAATGTTTCTGGGTTCGGTACTAGCATTTTCGTTATCTGTGGTTAGTAGCGTGTAAAAAAAACTATAAAATATACGTGGTTTTTAGTGTAACAAAAAAATATGACGAAGTATTATCAGCTTCATAGTCTCTTAGATACCTATACTGGTTAGAATAGTTTGAGCTAAGATGTTCCATAGTTACACATATTATAAAAAGTCGCCGTTTTCGTCTGTCTGTGGCACCGCACTATTCTCCTAAACCACGCAATGTAATATTATGCGGTTTTCACTAAAAGATAGAGCGTTAACTGAGGATGGTTTTTGTTTATATTTTATAGATATATTTTATTAAATGGCTGAACTATGATGGTCTTTCTAAGTTAGAGTGGACGAACGCGCGGCGGGCGGGCCGCTAGTGTTTATATACCTACATAAAGTCATATCGGCGTGCTGGGCCTATAACCTTTTATTTGTAGATCTAACGTGTAAGTTTGGAGTAAGAATATAAATAATATAGGTTTTTACTCTCTGCCCTTTACATATGACAACGTGGTATTTTATTAAATTGCTGCTTTATAAAAATTAAAGGTTTATTTAAAAAAATATGTTACTTAATTTGTTTTATTTATTTATTAAAACTAACACCGGCCCGCGGTTTGGTCTTAGGTCCGCGCGAACACCCTCCGTAACCCGTTACAAATTTCCTAACTTTTTTTTCATATAAACCTTGTTCTGACTATTATACGAGTAAATCCAAAAAAAAAGAAACAGATCAGTCGAGACGAGTTTTGCGGATTCATTAAAATACTCAAAGATATATTGGAAAATAGAGAGATAAGGCTATAACACACGTCTCTTGCCCAATGTGGGTTAGTTTAAAAAGTACCTACATAATAGATAAACAAAATAATTTCTAGAAAAGAAAAACGACATAAAATATGCAAAGGTCAAAATGCAAAGTGCCTTCTGAAATCGCAGTTTTCACTTCACGTTGGACATAATTTCAGATTTCACATTGTCTAAGTTTACTTGTATGCAGATTATGAATTTAAAATTATAAATTTTCCGGATATATATAATAGGTATTGTGTGTGTGTGTCTAGTTGTAACAGATTTCTCTGAACACTTTCCAAATCGCTTCCTGATACTCCTACGACGAGAGTTATGCGCTATTGAAGCAGTAAAAAAATAATTAAATAACCAATTTAATTTTAACTTAACTTTAGATTGTTTGACGGCCTCCGTGGTCGATTGGTTAGCACGCCGGGTCTGGCGTCGCGCCATTTCTAAGGTCACGGGTTCAATTCCCGGTCGAGACAATTTAGAGAAAACCTTTTTTTTCTAAATTGATTTCGAGTCTGGGTGTTCTTTCTATGTTTATGTATATTTATCCGTTATCTTACCATATTCATTATAAATTAATTTTAATTTAATTGTGTGGGGTATTACGACATCCTCCTTCTTTGAAATCAAGTCTTCGCTACAATAATGGGTAATATTGGCTTAGTGGCAAAGCGCTCGATCCGATAACCGGAGGTTCTGAATTCAATTACCACGTTTCGATGTGTGGCCCGGGTTTGTGATTACTGATCACACGAACCTAAAAAAAATTACAAAGAAAGAAATACCTATAAATTTTAGTGATGACTTGATTTCAGTAATGAAAGCGTTTTCTTAAAAGTGGGGCAGCAGTAATTACTGTACGGAGTGTTTGATTATATCAATTGCAATGAAAAAAAAATAGTGTAAATGCTATTCGACCTATATGTATGGAACAGCTGTTTACTTTTCGCAATTTCAGGGGTACTTAAATTAGAGTTACTCCCTTGCAAATAGTTGTTCTTCACACTTAATGGGAGAGGAGGGCCTACTGAATCGATTATACTCATTTAAACAAACACTAGAATTGATTTTATAGAAAAAAGTCTTAAAAAGTTTATAATAAACAGTGCGCGCTCAAAATTAAATGTCTAGCATTCTCCGCGGGCGTTCGTTTGACACACATGCCGCGCGCGGTTGCGCCACCGCGCACCGCACGGCACCGCGGTCAAATCCCAGTTATGCTCGCCGATTCGTATAAGTGTTGTTGATAAATTTCCTTTCGCTAATACGGTTTGAATTGTTAATGCTTGTAATTGGTGTAGCGTTGCTTTTTGTTTTTAGTTGGAACTCATTTATATACGAGTAGCGGACCACCCGCGACTTCGTCCGTGGGAACACCTGTGTCGTATGATGGTTTCACTTATGTATAGCTTAGGTCTACTCAGAAAGTCTGGAAACTCTAAATATTACATACATACATACATATCATCACGTCTATTATCCCTGACGGGTTAGTCAGAGACTATAGGCAATGAGAATAGCAAAAGCAGTCCTCCACCATAGTCCCAAT
Source organism: Scoparia ambigualis (assembly GCA_963921215.1). Classification (NCBI taxonomy): domain Eukaryota; kingdom Metazoa; phylum Arthropoda; class Insecta; order Lepidoptera; family Crambidae; genus Scoparia; species Scoparia ambigualis. The sequence goes on along the minus strand of OY992514.1, from coordinate 2,650,322 downwards.
TTCACCAAACAGCAACTGCCATGTGTTCAGCGTGACAGGTGGTGAGCCCGTCGCCGCTCTATACACTCTATTCGATGTATGTGCAGTCTTTAGCTCGTTAGTCGCCTTTTACGACACCCAAGGGAAGAGAGGGGGGGGTAGTATTCTTTCACCGCTACGCGACACGGTTAATAGGTTCTGAATAATGGAAAAAGATTTCTTTGACACTGTATGAGTAGTTTCGCATATTTAACTCCTCTATCCAAACTTATAAGTTAAACTTTCTTTATAATTGTAGTGTGATTTTAATAGTAATTTTATGGCTACAGCTACAGCTGACGACTGCAGCTTATTTTGACAGCTGAAATTGAAACTTTTAATTTTACATAATAAAATCAAATACGTCATAACGATGCATATTTTGTCTTTATTTTAAAAGGTAATTAAAATTTAAAGTGTAAGTTGTAAGTATTGTTACTTGATATACTATACTGCAGTTGTTGTACACACTAAATAATTTCAAGATAATTAACCCCTACGGCCATATTTTTAGATAATGTTTTTGGTTTACGGAAAACATATTTAAAAATATGTTTTTTTACTTTTCTCCAAAAAACCAAGTACATTTTGAAATTAAAAAAAAACACTTTCGACATCCCGCATACCGCCGTCCAAATACACAAAAGGCATAATAACGAAAAAAAAAGTGAAAGTCGCGCGTTGCCCCCGGTACGTACCTACAATACCTACCTGCCTGTTGATTCATCACGGGCGTAGGCGGCGTACTGTCCTTGCCTAAACATGTAAATGGATTTAAATTAGTAGGCTCCATTATACGTTCGCGTATATAGGTACTTTGATTTTATCGTTGATTCGCGACGAATTCAGAGTTACGAATATAATAAAGGTGGTGAAATTTAACCGTGTTGCGTAGCGGTGAAAGAATACTACCACCCCCTCTCTTCCCTTGGGTGTCGTAAAAGGCGACTAACGGACTAAACACTGCACATACATCCAACAGCATAGAGCGGCGATGGGCTCACCATCTGTCACGCTGAACACATTTGCGGTCGTTATTTGGTGAAAAGTGGACTATGGCAGAGGACTGCTTTTGCTGTCCTTATTGCCTGTCTCTGACTAACCCTTCGGGGATAATAGTCATGATTATAATAATACTTATGTATGTATGTAAGAAATTTACAAAAAAATATAATTCAGTGTGTAAAGCAGTGTTTCTCTGTGACTACGGATTTTTTTTAACAATCGTAGTTGTTCTTCATATCACCCGATGTTAGGTGATGATAAGGCCGACGGTGGATCACCCGCATTCCTGAACTACTGAGGAACTGACAATTTTATCTCTAAATTTTAATGTCAGAACACAACAAGCCCTACCACCAACCCAGCCGAGAACAAACATGACCATGGAGGCGGTTAAAACCATGTAACAAAAGTTAAGATAATATTAAAATAATATTATTCAAAATTAAACGCGAGGAAATCTATCAATAATGTTTTAGCGAAAAATCATCGAAAATCCCAAAACACAATAGCCGACCTGGAAATCAATAAAGCTGTGGAGTTTCCTGCGCCCAAGTCTTTACAGCTAAAAGACGTCCTTAAAAAATGATAAAAAAATCAGTTCACTAGTTTAAATACAATTTCCCATAGAACATACATTAGTGTTTAAATGCATAGTATTCATCCAGAGTGTAAAATACTTTATTTAACAACCACTTTTTCATATGAAATCTTAAGTTTGGCATCTCAAGAGCTTTAATCTCTAATGGAAGGTGACTGTGTAGTTACTTTAATGCTAGTATTGTAGACACTCATAAAGCACATGTGATTATTCATTCTTGAAATACTTAAGTCGTATTGGTATTTATTGCGGACATTTGGACGTGCAGTAGATTTATTTTCAAAGCACTCTGAATTTTGCTTAACAATAATATTATTGATTCTAAGAAAAAATATGAACCTACCTGACCTACCTGAATGTATAAAGCAAAAAATGTATGAACAAAACCACTATCAAAAAGTTTGTATAAATAAAGGGAAACAATAGAAAGAAACCTGCTCCTACGGACATCGAGCCGACCACTTCACCACTCTGCCACCGAGGCGTTCGTTACCAGCTAATCTGTCTTAAAACCAAACGCAATAAAAATTCAATTGATAATAGTAACCTCTAGAAGTCTTCGTAACAGACAGAGGCTTAAAATGACGTTTACGTCGATGACGTCGCAATTGCTGATAGCGCATCGTAATTTGTAGCTAATTAGTTGAATATCCTGTAGGGCGGAATTGCGTAGTACAGTAATAGTCATATTAACGTTGTGCAATTGTTTTATCTTTTCAATACCTGTCAGTACGTTATGATGCAGTGCAAAAACCTGATCGCTTGTAACACAATAACCCTTTATTGGGGTCGTTGGAACTTTACGGGGTGATTATGCTGATATCGTAGATACAGGATATTAGACGGACGGTTTGTAGCAGGGTTTTAAATTAGAGATATAAAGTACCCAAAACCGATGAGTATGTATGAAGAATTATAGAGAGTTATTAAGACGAAGCACCTATGTGTGTCAGAATAGTAGCAATTGCAAAGCTGTGGTGTGTCTCTTTTGCCTACTCCTCGGGAAACGGTCGTGATGTATGTATAAGTATTTTTGGAAAAAAAAATTCGAGTGTCAAAGGTATAGGTCGGATCAAATTAAAATATCACGAGGTCCTTTATGGTTCGAAAGGCATATATATGCCGTTGATTTATCTAAATTATTAGTTAATATGTATAAGTAGAAGGAAAATTCCTCGTCAAAAATAATGTAATACTTACTAGTAAGTATATTATTTTTTTAGGTTCATAATTTTAAATAACATAAAATAACTACTTACTGTAAAATATTCAGAGGTATTTGAGATGCGCAAACTTTTGACTTTTAAACAGACGCGGAGTGAAATCAGTGCTAGTTAACGAAAACTTAGGTATCCTAAATACTTCAAGCCCAAACCATTGTTCCATACGAGAACTAACATAAAATAGTTAAAATCAACAAGTCAAACCGACGGAAGCCATTATGTAGGGCACGAGAGGCGAAAATTTCGTTGTGGCCAACCGCATTTGGATGCTATAGCAATCTCTCTAAGGTTCACATTCGTCCGTCGCGTTGGCACGGTGAAAACGAAAGTTGCAACCAGACGTTTTGCACAAACGAATTTGAATACAGAATTTTCGATTTAAAGAGTTATATGACTGTTTCTGTTGATTTATGGGATCCTGGTACCGGCACAGCTGTTGATATATAAACAGAGAATGTCAAAGATTCTCTTCCTGGAATAGGAACAAGAGTAAATAATAACTTGAGTAACGCAAGAGGCGCTCGATGTTAAGTTCGGTTTACGATCTTACCAATTTATCAATTTTATTTTATTTTATTAAAACTATATCGGGTCACGGATGGAAGACCAAATTAAAAACATCTTATGCTCTTCCGTGATTTGGAAGACACGTAAAGCCATTGTTCCCGGGTGTTGTCGTGAGATAGCGGTCACAAAAATACACCGAACCGCATTGGGCCAGTGTGGTGGGTTACGGCCCAATTTCGCCATACCCATGTGGGAAGCAGCCCAAGCCTGTGACCAGCAGTGGGATGTATATTGTCTGAGGATGAATTTTAGTAAGAATATACCGTCATGTCATTCACACAAGTAACATGAATCTTAGTTCAAGTTAGTTAAATTATTTTATATGATTGAGTACAATCAATTTAGCCCTACAATTTGACTAGGTAGTCATAACCGGGAAACCATAAAATATTTATTACATCGTCATCGTTAACTTATAAACATCCCACTGCTTGGTTAAACCTTTCCATAAACAATATGACATGGGGGAGAATATTAGGTTATACCCAATCACACTGACCCAATGCGGGTTGGTACTTTACTTAAAAAAACTTCAATATTTCTATCGAGTATTTTATTATCTATTTCTCTCATACCATACAAGGATTTTTACCAAGGTGTGTTAACAAACGAATATCGTCAACGTGACTAACACATACGATATGATTGCTCATGGTGGTCTCTATTTCAACGGAATAAAGTTCATTGTGAAGAGTCACTTCCGTGACTTGGAAGTCTAATCGCTCGGCAGAACGTTCTCACTTTCAATGAATACGATTGAGGAGACACTGTTAAATAAGAGTTTGATTATTGAAATAGATGTATGGCTGTTAGGAAAATAGTGGGTATAAGTTCACCAATACATCTAGAAGATTAGTTAGTTTAATTTAAAGCTACGAAACCAAATTGCTATTACCAATTCTTTAAAAGTAATATTATAAAATTAAATACCTTTTAAAATTAGCAACTTTAACCACAGCGAAAAACGACCCACATAGACGAGACGAATGTTTGAATTCTTGATGTATGATTCATGATTAATGCAAGTTAACACAGCTTTCATTATTTGCAAGATTTTTCCATAAGTTTTCCTACGATAAGTACTTTAACAACTTAAGCATAGCTAAGTTAACACCTCTCCAAAGCTTTGCAAAGTTCTATTTGAGCGAGATAACATTATTAGCATTCACATGACCTGACTCACATGCAATAACAGCGATTAACAATAACGTTACATAAAACGTTAATAACAAACATTGTCGACACGTGGTGCTTCGAACGTGCTCAAAAAAGAAAGTGCAGTTGACAAAGGAAACCTCATGATTAATAAATAACGTATGCAATTAGCGTTACGTACGTATGCGCTTTCCAAAAAATAACACAGAAGGATTTAAAAGCGAATTCTCCTATGATAATCAAAAATATTTGACCGAAATTTAACACTACGAAGGACTTAAGCAAAACTTTCAATAATAATTAACTAATTTAAATGACTAAATTAAAAATGTAGGTCGTTATCAAAATAGTCAATAACGCAATTACAGCCATTAGAATATTCGTCACTGAATCATTGACTAGTTAAATTTTAAATTATAATGTACATCTAAAAAAATTCCCCCAAAGCTTGCGTAACATAATAATAAATAATATTCTTTAACGCTTTACGATTTACGATGTAATTTTATAGAGAAACACACACTTACCTATAATGGTCAAAGCGTGTGATCCGAGGCATGTGGAGCTCCGAGCTGCAACATCGAGCGACACAGTTCCGTAATCTCTGGATGATTCAGATTTATCAGATGCACATACATCTGTTTATGAAGGCTCAACTCCCCAGACACTGCCTCCAACCTTTTCAGAAGCGCATCCTTCTCCCTAAGGAGCGTCTTCACTTTTTCCTCCACCTCCCTAGAGCGCACTTTAGCCTTTTCACGAGATTTTCGCACTGCAATGTTGTTGCGCTCGCGTCGTCTCCTATACTCATCTGTGCCTTTGTCTAGCAATTTACCGGAGGAACGTCGCACTGGCACTGGTTGTTTGTGCTTCAGCAATGGAGGTAATAGTGGAGCTCCTAAAGGTGGTAGTGGTGTGAAACCTCCACCGTAAGGTCCGTTCACCCCAACAGGCGGTTGAGGGTTATATTGACCAGTGTATTGCGCACATGACACCGATCGTCTGAAGTCATGTGGCTCTGGAGGCTCCTCCTTTATTGGTGGTTGCTGCTCATGTCCAGAATTTGATTGGACAGGCGCATACGACGCGCCAGAATGCACAGGCTGGGGCATATAAGCAAGCGTAGTCCTCGCGAAGCTTTGCCTCTGTTGCGGAGAACGCCCTCCTGGCAGTATCTCCTGGAAGAGAGCCATCGTCTCCTCCCCACGGAACTGGTCCTCGATGAGGTGCTGCAAGTCGAGGCTGATCTCCTGTCCATTGAGCTCGTCTAAGTCTGGCGGGGGAAAGGTCTGCCGTTTCTCCTCCACTGTTTTCTTCAGGTCGGGTTGCGGTGGCGGCGGCGGCGCGGCAGCCGCGTCATACATCTGGGGGGACTCCATACCACCGCTCGGGCCTATCACGGGCCCTGCGGCGCCGGTGGCCCGAGCCTCCACTTCAAAGCACTGAGACGCCGTCACAAGTACACATGCACCGTGATGAAATCCTTAATGGTGGTTAACTCGCGGTCGTCACGTGTTTTCGAGTTGGCGGGAGCGTTGCGCGCGTACGTGCGTCGCGGCGGCCGGGCGCGGACTGGCAGGCGCGCGCGCTGCCGCCGCAAGGTTGCCGGAAGGAAACGCTGAAAGTCGCGGAGTTAAAGTTAGGGGTGATCAGATTTTTTTTCTGAACGTTGGACGTTTCTTGCGCTGTCGTTTTAATGGCGCGTGATTTTCAGGATATTTTTAGATTAACCTATTGCGAAATCGATTTTTAAAAGAAGGAGTTACAAGTTACGCCGCTGAATTTGGTTAGACTGCGTTCTGAAACAACAAAGAAAATGCTTTCATATTTTTGGTGGACTTTTAAATTAATTTAGGTACTAAAACAATTCGAACAAAAACCTGACAGTTTCTTATAATACAATATCTACTTACTTAGATATAATTATTAATTATAAAGAATGTGCTTTTGATAGTTACAAGAAACCAAATCAAAGAGGTAATTATTATGATGATATGACAGTTGTTAAAATATATAGGTACATATATTAATTATGTACATTCTTAAAGCTCATTCGTAAATTCAGGTCGTAGTAATTATATTTAAAGCTGTCATTACTTTAATTATTGTAAGTAAAACATTTTTGGCTAGATTTTAATACAATTAACTAAATTCGATTAGCCATCAACATATTCATTTACATTTTACTAAGTACTACTAATTCTGTGTCGGTGTCTATTACCATGTTAAATTTAAAATGAAACAAAAATTAGATAAAAGGAACAATTACACAAAATAAAAGACTTCATTTAATTCATATATATTCAAACTAGCGGCCGCTCGCGGTTTTACCCGCGTGGTTCCCGTTTCCATGCAAATATCGGGATTAAAAGTATTTAATGTGTTAATCCAGGTTATAAACTATCTGTATACCGAATTTCATCTAAATCCATTCAGTAGGTTTAACGTGAAAGAGTAACAAACATCCATCAATACTTAAAAACTTTCGCGTTTATAATATTAGTAGGATATATTGAGGAGCTCGATGGCGCAGCGGCTAGCGCGATCGGCTTGCGATCTTGCCCAGATAGATTGATCAGTGGCAGGTCGCTGGATGGGTAACCAAATTAAAAACATCTCGAGCTCCTCCGTGCTTCGGAAGGCACGTTAAGCACGTTGGTCCCGGTTGTTGTCGTAAGATGACGGTCGTTAAAACCCAACAACCCGCATTGGGCCAGCGTGGTGGGTTATGGCCCAATATGCACTCATGCTATTGTCCACGTGGGAGGCCTGTGCCCAGCAGTGGGACGTTTATAGGCTGATGATGATGATGATGTTGTAAAATTAAGTTGTTGGATGTTTGTCAGGGCCGTAACAAATGGTAATCTGTGGTCGATGCCTTTTTTTATACTAAGCCCGGCAAATGACCTCACTCCACCTGATGTTAAGTGGAAATTAAGTCCAGGCGCGAGGACAACTGGTGCAGCATAAGAGACGTAGCATCAGTCACCCTCACTCTGCCGGCCCACAAAGTGCTTCTTCACGCCTCGTTTGAAGGACCCTATGTCATAGGTAGGAGGGAATACGTGTGATGGTAGACTATTCCATCTTTTAGAAATGCGGCAAAGAAACGAGTCATCAAATTTCTTTGTGCGTGATGGAATATTAGAGACTGTAAATTGGTGACTCCGGAGAGCAGCACGCGTATATACTCCTACCGGAAAGCGGGAATGATGCAGGATGCATGTATGTTTATTTTATTTATTTATTTTATTGGGGGTAAGTGCTTAAACATACATGGCATTATACAAAAAAATTATTAATTAAACACTGAAAACAGACGACAACCTCAGGCGGGAATCGAACCACGCACCGTCCGCATTCCGGGCGGCTGCCTTAACCACTTGGCTACCGAGGTCTGGTTTTCACCCGTTGAAATTTGTCAGTGCTTGATGCATAAGGTTTTTAGTCAACATTGCTTCATCCAATCTTAGAAGTTTTCACCTCTGAGATCCGAAAGAAATATTTTCACAAATATTTGAACATTCGGTTAAGATGAAGCTGCGTATAGATTATAATGTTATACGTTTTAATTTTAATGTTATATAACGTTTATATACCTATAATATAACGCAGCTTCATCTTAACCGAGATTTGATGAAGCAATGTTGACTAAAAAACATAAGCATCAAGCACTGACAAATTTCGACGGGCGAAAACCAGACCTCGGTAGCCAAGTGGTTAAGGCAGCCGCCCGGAATGCGAAATGTGCGTAGTTCGATTCCCGCCTGAGGTTGTCGTCTTTTTTCAGTGTTTAAAATTTTTACTTAAGTATATTTAAGCGTTAATAAAACGCTAAAATTATATAAAAAACATTATAAAAAAATGAGTAATACTTTACTTATAGGTACTACTACATGCAAGTAACATTATTATTATATGTGCAATCGCAAGTAACAGACATCCCTTAAAGACAAAATAATATAAAATTTACCACAATGCGAAGTATGTTAATGTTAAATTAATTAATTATGTATGCCCACTTGACATAATGACACGACCATTTATATAAAACTTAACACACGACTTCGTCCGCTTGAACACCCTGTATAGTGCAACTAATTAAAAAAAATTGTTTCACAAAACCCTGGTCATGACAATTACGAACACAACAAAAAGAATCAGTCAGATCGGTCTAGCCGTTCAGAAGTTATGCGCTTACAAACATTTGGGCAATTGATTTTCTAAAAATAGGTAGGTACCTAGATATAGAAAAAAAAAGTATAACAACGCTGTTATTTATATCAATACGAATAATATTTAAGAACTTCTATCCTTTATTGTAACCGGAGAAGAAAAAGCCCTTTTCGAGTTTCTTCTTGCGACCTCTTCCCGGTACAATCGGAGCAACTGCCTGGTTAGCTACCAGCATCTTATCTAAATAATTCGTCTCAATATAATGTTTCTAGCATTGTTGTGTTATGATGACAGTTAAATATAAGGTAACAAGTTCCTCAGTAGTTATGGAAGTGCATTTACACACCGCATTCAGTTTCCAATACAGACTTCCAAGTTCAAAGTTTTACAAGCTTGTAAGCCAATTTAAATTAAACTTGGATCGAAATACGCATTTAAAACTTTCTATAGTGGCCTTTAAATCGCAATAACTTCGCGAAAGAACCTTTTTTTAAAATGTTTTTACAAAATATTTAGATCTCTGTATTTACTTATAACTAACAATAAAATAAAATATAGCCAACAATAAAATTAAACAATATTTTTAACTTGGAAGTTTGTACGGGAAACCGAAACGTGTAAACCTTCTTAACATCAGTTAAGATAAAGGTTAGTTTTTTATTCACCCGTAGATGAATAAAGAAATTGGGACTAAATAAGAGCTGTCACATAGCGGCTCATTCTACCACCCCCTCTCTTCCCTTGGGTGTCGTAAAAGGCGACTAACAGACTTAAGACTGCACATACACCCAAAAGCGTAAAGCGGTGATGGGCTCACCACTTGTCACGCTGAGCACAGTCACTATTTGGTGAAAAGTGGACTATGGCAGTGGACTGCTTTTGCTGTTCTCATTGTCTAGTCTCTAAATAACCTTTTGGGATAATAGTAGTGATTAGTAAGTATTTTATTTTGTTTTGCTTTTAATTTTTTTTACTGTAGTGTTCACCTCCGATCTTTGATCTTATAAGTTCTCTCCATCCAACTGGCTGTCTGGCAGAGATCGCTCTAAAGCTATAAGACCGCCAAATTGTAACTTTGTATTTGTGCTCATTGTATGTCTTATGTAAATGTTTGTTGTGTTAAGTTACAATAAAAGTATTGTCTATCTGTCTATCTATCCAATTTCATAAGTAATCGATGTAAGGGTTTGATGTTTTTATGATGTCCAAGATTTAATGTTGCTGTCCTCATTGCCTAGTCTCTGACTAACCCTTCGGGGATGATAGTCGTAATTATGTACATGTATGTAAGTTCTGGCTGTTATTATCCATCGTGGCATGCATTGGTCATTAAAATCTATGCCACTATCTATTTCGCTAATTCTTTTTTTGTTGTGTTTTTAATTTGTCAGAACTAAGTTTGTATCAATAATATTTATTTGGAAAATCGCGAAGCTCACGTGGGCGGGGCGCTAGTGTACAATGTTTTTATGTTGGTTTAGGGCTTGCACACATTAACGCTACATCCTCAATCTTACATACATACATTATAATCCCGACTGTTATCCGCGAAGGGTTAAGGCAATGACGACAGCCAAAGCAGTCATCTGCCATAGTCCACTTTTCACCAAACAGCGACTGCACATGTGCTCAACGTGACAGGTGGTGAGTCCATCGCCGCTCTATGCTGTTGGATGTATATGCAGTCTTTAGTCCGTTAGTCGCCTTTTACGACACCCAAGGGAAGAGGGGGGGTGGTAGTATTCTTTCACCGCTACGCGACGCGGTCAAACAACTTACCTATGTAGTAATGTTTGGCCATTTGTGTTTTTGTGTATGTTGCCTTACCCATTCATCTCACTGTTGCATATGCATGCATACTATGCATTATTTTGATACATTATTTAACAAAATAAGTTGCTGTTTATTAGTTGTTACCTAAAACTAAAAAGCAGTGCGGGGCAGTGGTCCAACTGCTCTGTCCAACTAGTTGGACCATGGGTCTTTACTAAGGGCAGTTGTCCAAATTTAAAAATAGTTGGACCACAGCACTTTTTGAGAGTTCCGTGGTCCAATTCATTTAAAAGATATCTTGCCAACCCTAAAAACCTCAAACTGCAACTTTATGTGTGTATGGTTACAGGTTTACTGTTATATTGAACCTCTTTGCAGTACAAAAAAAGTACAAAAATGTACAAAAATAAAATTGTTAAGTACTAGCTGGCTGTTAGTAATTATAATACATACTAATTACTTGCAATTGTCATAATTTGGATGAAGAGGTTGCGTTTGTTTATGTGGAAAGAAAAGGTGGAACGGTGATGTTACGGGATTGTCGTTAATACTATAAAGCTCGCACAATAATTATAAAGTTGAAGTAATAAGATCAAGTTAGTCCAAATAGTTAAATTTTTTAAATAAATTACAAAGTTGAAATAATTGGATTTTTTGTCCAATTAGTTCAACCAGTTGAACTACCAGTTTAACTTTGTGGAATAGGTGATAAAGTTGCAGTTTGAGGTTTTTAGGGTTGGCAAGATATTTTTTAAATGAATTGGACCACGGAACTCTCAAAAGGTGCTGTGGTCCAACTATTTTTAAAGTTGGACAACTGCCCCTAGTAAAGACCCATGGTCCAACTAGTTGGACAGAGCAGTTGGACCACTGCCTCGCACTCCTAAAAAGAACAAAGTCTTAGCGAGGTAAGTCTAGTAGCTACTCTTATTTCGTGACGCGCGACGTAATAAAATAAGTTTTTCTAACAGTTTTTGTAGCCGGCGAGACAGTATAATATCAAAGTGAAAAGTGGAATGAGGAATTTTTCGTATGCACCACACCCCCAATGAGTGCAAAGGCTTACATTACAAATGAGCACGTGACCAGCTATCTTACACCAGCTTCTATTATCACATTCATCACGATTTCCATATCGGTATCGATACCAGCCAACCAGACGATTGCGATAATCGAGATGCGGCATGCGTGTACGTGCGATTATAGTTGATTCATAAAAATTGAGAAACGATTAAAAAAGACGTCACGTGATTATGAACACGTAGCACCACGATGGTGATATGAGAATAGTATTTTTAAAGTATATTAATATAAAATTAAAAATACAATACAAGCGAATAAAAAAGAAAAACTTTATTGTTAACATTAAGTATAAAAAACGTTACAGTGTTAGACAAAATAAAACTACATACAATAAATGGTAATGAATACAGCAAACGCAGTCCTCTACCATAGTCAACTTTTCACCATATAGCGACTGAATATATGCTTAGCGTGACAGGTGGTAAGCCTATCGCCTCTGGAGCCTTCAAAATTTTCCAAAATAACCAGGAGCCTTTAGAATTTTGCAAAATCACTCGTTTTAAGGCGTCTTCAGAAACATTAAGTGGCTGGTTTAAAAATAAATCAAACATACAGACACAGAAAAACTTTTTCTTAAACCGATACTGAAAAGTAATAAAAATTGATCCAGTTCTGAAAGAGGAAACAGGGGACTACGAAACGTCGTTTTTCTGTGAATAGGAAATTTTTATTTCTCTAAAATTTTTATTAGTAAGTATCAAAATTTTTTAGCAACCCATGGAGAGATTTTAGGCCATGTTAACCTACCAAGCTGGCCCAATGCGGGATAGCATTGTTTTAGCGACTGCCATTTTACGACAACAATAAATGCTTATCTTGATTGTAACCATTATACAACCAACGGGTGCCGTAAAAGGCGACTAACGGACTAAAGACTGCACATACATCCAACAGCATAGAGCGGCGATGGGTTTACCAGCTGTCACGTTGAGCACATGTGCAGTCACTATTTGGTGAAAAGTGAAGTATGGTAGATGTCTGCTTTTGCGGTACTCAATGCCTAGTTTCGGACTAACCTTCGTGGATAATTAGTCGTGATAACATGTATGTATGGGTGGTTGGATTTGACCTAACCTCCCCATAAACTGATTGTATTTGTGGGAAGACATGTATCTAGCAGTGGGACGTTTCCAGGCTAATTATGACTTCCTGAATACTTTATTACTTTTATTTAAATAATTTTTTTCCTAAGGTTAAATCACTTACCCTTATGTCTCCTGATGTAAGTTGCTAAAAGGCTAATGGTGGAGGAGAACTTCATCTGGATAACTCAATTGAATAGGAACTGGCTATCTTACCTACTATTGGAACACAACCACGCCAGTAGCATTGATGTTATGACAACATATTTAGTTAATGTGGTAGGAGCCGTCAGTAACCGATATGGTTACTGGCGTAGCGGTGAAAGAATACTGCCACCCCCTCTCTTCCCGTTGGTGTCGTAAAAGGCGACTAACGAACTAAAGACTGCACAAATATACAACAGCATAAAGCGGCGATTCACCACCTGTCATGGGTGCAATCGCTATTTGGACAAAAGTAGACTATGGCAGAGGACTACTTTAGCTGTCCTCGTTGCATGGTCTCTGGACTGAACCTTCGAGGATGGTAGTCGTGATTTTATGTATGTAAAATAAACATTTGTTATTATCTACAGTTCATGTGACACAATACCCTGTAAGAAAGTATCAATTAGAAAAGCATTCAAATAACAATCCTATTACCAAAACAATTTATGCACTTTTAACGTTTCGGGTAAAAAGGTTTGCGGAGTATGCCTTTAATAAGTACCTAGTGTTGATCGTCGTAGAAATGTTCGCAAATCAATATGACCAAAATTATGTATACGTGTCATACGGCCTCAAATTATTCAGAATTTTGTATGTTGACGCAAAAGTAGTGTTGTAGTTGTAACATGTAATAAGACACCCTTTGGTACTCTTTGTACGGTGCTACGGTGATTGCTGAGACAATAAAAATGTTATCGCATGATTTTGATTACCTTCCTATGTTAAAGTTTTTAATTCAGGATAGATAATTTAACTATTCTGTAATGTTATTGTTTAAATAATTTTAACTCAAATTTTGTTGCGAACAAATTACAAAGGAGATCCGGCACTTTCCATAGAAAAAAAAGCTTAATTTGTATACAAAAGAATTTGGTAATAAAGTAAAGCTAATATTGTTTGCTACCTAAACCAAGTTATATCTTATTTATATCGAATCGCGGATAAGAGTTATTTAATAATATTTTTAACATGGAAACCTAATTCTTCAAAAAACAGACATGGTACTTTAAAAATGTGTAACGTGGCTGCATAAACAATAATTATTTTGCTTTTAAAAATGGGAAATGTCAACAATGCCGTCACGTCATGTTTGATTTGACAGCTAGCGGCTGTCATTTGTCAACAATTGTCATTTGTTGACAGATATTGCCAGATAGATAATGAATAACAGATTAAAAAATTAAAAAAGTATTCAACTTAAGCATAAAACGCCGGGTCTCCTTTGATAACGTAGGTAGTTAGTTGACATTAAATGGGCGCCTTTGGCTTTCAAAGTAAAAAATAATAAAGGTAGTGTTGTTTGATTTGGGCGGGCTGGATAAGTTCTACGGTTGCACAACTAAAAAGAGCACGCCCGGGTTATCAGAAGAGTGCGGGTTTGAATCCTACCCGTGGAAATGTTTTCGACATGTTCTTTTAAATTTGTAACTGTTCTGTGTTTGTAATAACCATTTACATGGCAAAGTTAGAATTAAGCACAACTTTACATTAAAACTGCAGCTATGTAAGTTATGTGACTGCCATGGCGCTTAGAGTGATAGCTGACAGGTGAAAAAATTTAAATTTGCATAACACGGCTTCTGCTACCATCGCACCGCGGTTAAGGCTCATATTACACGGTGACTGGTTACATTTGTCACAGTTAGTGTTTTTTTGCACATCCATCTTTTTCCACACCACAGCAGGTGTCGCTTAACATTCGCCATCGCCGGCTAGCATCACCGCCGCCGATTGCATCTGGTACGGCACCGTTGACTTAACGGTTTCACAGTTAGTGTATCTGTGCATGCATACCCATCCTTTTCCAAACCAAAGCTGGTGCTGCTTAACATTCGCGATCGCCGGCCAGCATCACCGCTTGCGTCTGGTACGGCACGGTGACTAGTTACCGGTAACAAATATAGTGTTACTTTGCCCACCCATCCTTTTCCACACCTCAGCTGGTGGTACTTAACATTCGCTATCGCCGGCCAGCATCACCGCCGCCGGTTGCGTCTGGTACGGCACGGTGACTGGGTTACCGGCGCGGTTGCGTCACAAACCACTTTCTGCGCTGTCGCTCGCCTACTTACTCACTCATTGCGACGTGGGATTGCCTAGTATTGGTCGTTGCTAGTCAAAAGTATATTTTTTATATTACCCACAGAAATAAATTCTGTGATTCCTATATACTGCCGGCTAACAACACGAAGCTGCCTGCAACACTCCTTATTTACCCCTAATTACGTGCTCTAACCACATTTAGACATTATACTCACGACTATTATCCCCGAAGGGTTAGTCAGAGACTAGGCAATGAGGACACCAAAAGCAGTTCTCTACCATAATCCACTTTTCATCTAATAGCGACCGCACATGTGTTCAGCGTGACAGGTGGTGAGCCTATCGCCGCTCTATGGTGTAAGATGTATGTGTAGTCTTTAGTCCGTTAGTTGCCTTTTACGACACCTAAGGGAAGTGAGGGGGTGGTAGTATTCAATCCGACTATTGGAATCCTTGGCGTCGAGTGTCGTTCAGTTTCGTGGTCATTTGGAAGGTAACTAAATTAGCTTCGAAAAAGCTGGGTGTGCTTAATAGAGCGGGTCAGTATTTCACGCCGGCCCACCGTTTACAACTGTATAAAGAACAGGTCAGGCCGCATATGGAACTGCTCCCATCTCTGGGCTGGAGTACCCTAATACCAACTCCTTCCATTTGACCGCATTCAACGCAGAGCTGCTCGAATTGTCGACGACGTGGTTATTTCAGGTCGGCTCGATCCACTGGCTCTTCGGAGAGACGTTGCGTCTCTCTGTATATTGTACCGTATATATCATGGGGAGTGTTCTGAGGAATTGTTCGGCTTGATCCCTGCCGCTGATTTCCTTCACCGCACTACACGCAATCGACTGTCATTCCATCCACATCACCTTGATGGATGGCGGTCTACTACTACTGCGTTTTTCAAGAAATTTCTTGCCTCGAACTACAGTGTTGTGGAACCAGCTCTCGGCGGCGGTATTTCCGGACCGTTATGACTTAGGGATCTTCAAGAAACGAGCCTATTCCTTCCTTAAAGGCCGGCAACGCGCCTGCGATTGCTCTGGTTTTGCGGGTGTCCATGGGCGGCGGTGATTACTTTCCATCAGGTGACCCGCTAATAGATTTAAAAAAAAATCTTTTACCGCTATGCGACACGGTTACTCGTTAACAATTCCGACATTTTGTTAGTATACATTGGTAAATACATGCTCACAACTACATTATTATCCCCAAAAGGTTAGTCAGAGTCTAGACAATGAGGACCGCATAAGCAATGCGCTTCCACATTCCACGTTTCACAAATTTCAACCGTGTGCAGTGAATTTGGTGAAACATTTATTTATTTAAAAATAACATCAACAAACTTATTACTACCATTACAGGTAACAACCCAATGCACAGTATACGCACTTATAAAATTTTCTATCCTAACCTATTTACAAACAAATATTTTTATATAACTATTTAGAAAGTTACAACTATAAAATATTCAGAACATCCTACTATCCTATCCTATCCCACTAATATTATAAACGCGATAGTTTGTAAGTATGGATGTTTGTTACTCTTTCACGTAAAAACTACTAAATGGATTTGAATAAAATTCGGCATACGGATAATTTATTACCTGGATTAACACATAGGATACTTTTTATCCAGATATTCCCTCGGGAACGGGAACCACGCGGGTGAAACCGCGAGCGGCCGCTAGTATTCAGTAAAGAAAGCGACTACACTGTGTATTTACTTACTTTACATGGACTGTTTAGCGTGATAGGTGGTGAGCCCATCGCTGTTATATATGTGTTGTCTTCAGTCCGTTAGTCGTCTTTTACGACGCCTATTATTATACAATGTGATAGGGGTAGTACTTCTAACCTGCAGTGCGAGCATGGATCTTTTAACGACCGATAAAGTGACATTAGACGTCGACAAATTGACATCCGCGGTACTTGAACTATCAAATTTTATCGTGTAATGTCACTTTGTCGGTCGATAAAAGATCCGTGCTCAGGGGGCTGTTAAGGCTAAGTACTACGAAAAAAAAACAATATGGACTTAAAAAAAGTGATTTTAAATTACAAAATAGTTAAGTAATAATTTTTTTTCTTACCAAAATAATCTCAAACAAACGAAACAAAGTAATTTATTAGTTAGCCAGTGTCATTAGCTACCGTTTGCCATTTTCTTCATGTTTCTCCGACGTGTAAAACCTTTGATATTGCAGAAAGTAAAAATGGTCATAAATTATAGGGGGAGGGGGTAGGACCCCCATATTATTTTTTTTGTGGATGAATTTAGATGTAGTACTTAGCCTTAACGGGTTAGAAGTACCACCCCTATCACATTGTATACACTGCATATTGATTAGGTAAGAATACATATACTCGTACACACATTATAATCAGGACTATTTATACCGGAACGGTAAGTCAGAGACTAGGCAATAGGACAGCAAAAACATTTTTCTACCATAGTCCACTTTTCACTAAATTTACTTTACATGAGCCCATCGCCGCTCTATACTGTTGAAAGTATGTGTGTATGTATAGTCCGTTAGTCGCCGTTTTAATAGTTTCTACGGCGACTAACGGACTATACATACACACATACAATAAACTGTTTATTTAGCAATTTATTCTAGGTAAAAATAAACTGCTAAATAAACAGTTAAATAATGCGCCAGTCCACGCCGCGCCGACTGCACCGCGGGTTGCGTCACACCGGGCCGCTCGCAACACCCCACGGCTAGACTTTAGGAAACTGCTATAGAGGGCTACTCACCTGTGGAAGTGAGGAACCTCTTCCTGAACAGCCTTCAGTAGATGGATGATCAGGATTAAAACAAACCAATACCACTTACCAAACCGAGTACATTCATATACCCGGGATCACTCGGTATGGGACAAATAAATTATTAATATTCATTTCATTTCATTTTTTGTACAGTAACCGCGTCGTTAGCGGTGAAGGAATACAACCACCCCCACTCATCCCTTGGGTGTCGTGAAAGGCGACTAACGGACTAAAGACTGCACATACATCCAACTTCGCAGTATTCTTTTAGTGGACCGCTACCATATGGTTCCAAATGGAAATAATGTAAAAAAAGAAAGTGGACTTTAAGGGAAGTAGACGTTTAAAGAAGTGGACGTTCAGGTAAGTGGTCGTTCAGATAAGTGGACGTTCAGGGAAACAGACCTAACGACCCGACTGGACATTCCGGTAATAGGACATAATGTGCCTAAAGGCTAGAGTGGAGACCGCGACTGGGCAAACTTGTGGGACGCCCCCTGACCAGACTGAGCGACGATCTGCGCAGGGCGGCTGGCAGTAGCTGGATGCGAAGAGCCAAAGACCGGGCTCAGAAGTCCTCAACTACTGAGGAGTGGCTTATCTTATCTCTACGTTGTCTAAACACAACAATGCTAGTAACATTGATGGCGACATTTTTAAATAAGATGTTGGTAGCCCCTACCATTATTGTGCATTACAACACCTCAGATTATACAAATGAGTAATCAACAGATATGCGCCTGACCAATGCGTCTTGTGGGTTTTACCATCTGCTATGTTACCAAAGCAACCGAAGGCAACGACTTAGCTTACTTAGTTCGATACAGGATCAGTCGCCCGATAGTTCGGCATAACATATAATCACGACTATTATCCCCGAGGGGTTAGTCAGAGACTAGGCAATGAGGACCACAAAAGCAGTCCTTTACCATAGTCCAACTTTTCCCCAAATAAAAGTATAGTAAGCATTTATTCGGCGTTTTACATACATAAACAGTTACAAAAGTATATAACTATTCTAGTATTAACTAAACAACCGAAAGGGCTGACCAGCTCAGCAATGCTGTGAATTTGAAATCCCCAGCGCGGGTTTGCAGCTGGACCCGTAAAATAAATAAAAATATATATATAAGTATTATGAAAATAATATAAAATTTGGTTGTAACAATATACTAATTTGTTGAGGGACCCACTATTTGTCTATTATAGATCATGTGCTTATAAGTAATTATAAAACTTTAATGTAATACTAAACGTTTTTGTCTCTTTTGTAAAACAAAACAGAACAAAGCTACTAGATGAGGTGATCAGTTATACCCTAAATTTGGCAGATTAAAGCATATTCTTTGCAGGATTAGCATAACTCATAATTAACGAGTGCCTATGTGTTAAGCGTAAAGTTAAGCGAGTGTAGTGAGCTGTTGCTATAGCTGTTGAATGTATTTGCAGTCTTTAGTCCGTTAGTCGCCTTTTACGACACCCAAGGGAAGAGAGGGGGTGGTTGTATTCTTTCACCGGTACGCGACATGGCATAAAAGTAAGATAAAGAAAAGTACAGCCTTCTCTTTTCATCGTGTCACTTTATTACTGGTGGTCTGCCGTCAGCTTGCTGAATTCGCAATTGTTGGTAGAAGTTCAGTTTATATCTCCTTGTCTGTCACAAAGACTCAAAAAGGTTGATAACAATTCAAATTCTATTGCCTATTATTACAACAGCTGATCTCATACAGTAATCCTACTATCACTCTAATATTATAAAGGCGAATGTTTGTAAGTATGCATGGATGTTTGTTACTCTTTCACGTAAAAACTACTGAATGGATTTGGATGAAATTCGGCATACACATAGTTTATAACCTGGATTAACACATAGGATACTTTCTATCCCGATATTCCCACGGGAACGGGAACCACGCGGGTGAAACCGCGAGCGGCCGCTGGTAGTAGTATATTTTTTCACTAACCGCGTCGCTTAGCGGTGAAAGAATACTACCATCCCCTCTCTTCCCTTCGGTCTCGTAAATGGCGACTAACGGACTTAAGTCTGCACAAACATCTAACAGCATAGAGCAGCGATGGGCTCACCACCTGTCACGCTGAGCACATGTGCAGTCGCTATTTGGTGAAAAGTGGATTATGGTAGAGGATTGCTTTGGCGGTCCTCATTGCCTAGTCTCTGACTCCCTTCGGGGATAATAGTCGTGATTATATGTATGTCAGTATGTGGAGTCTCCACCTTAGTAAGTTACCTACTGTCCCACTGCTGGGCAACGGTCTTTAACCCTTATTAGGGCAATGGTATATATATATATATTTTTTATTCTACGTCCTCCGACTATGGTCGCAGAAGCCCTTAATACTGCTAATTCTCTATTATCATACCATTTTCGCTTTTATTCCTCTCGCACTTTTATACTTCAAACTTCACATTCATCCGTCCTCCCTCATTCATTCCTTAGGCGGTGCGTGTTCCGCATTTAGGACTATACTATGCTGTATATATATCTCTTTCTTTATTCTTATTATCTATTGACACGGGGCAATGGTATATATCTTGAACTTTACACAATTGAGATAAGGTCGAAGACCAATAAAAAATTTAAACATGCTGTGCCCGTTTAAGGGTTACTACAATTGATGGGTATTCTCTGTTTCACCTCCCTTTCTAAATGCCAAAATCAAAAAATCAAAATCAAAATTTCTTTATTTAGTAAGCTTAAAATAAGCATTTTGAATCGTCTAAATTTAATTTCACTTTTATATAGAAGAACAATTATATAGAAAAGAATATAGAAGTAACGACATTTACAAAACAATATGTCGTTACCAAATTATACAATCAATAATCATAAAACAATTATATAATAAAAGAAAAGATTAAAACAAAAGTGAATCTAAAAGCTTTACTCGGGCACTATGAACGCATTAGAACAATGTGTGCGAAACTAGAGGAATGTTAATTCCACGCATTTTTGTCATTGATGTAATCGCTTACAGTGTATATAGCCCTTTACTAAAAGTCTGTCCTTAACATGTGATGCCGGTTGGTGATCTCAAATCCGGGCTATGAATCGAAAAATTCGAATCTTGCCGGACATGGGAATTGAACCATCGACCTCCGGATGTTAAGCCGTGCGCTTAGCCACCGAGTCGTTCGACCAATGGTGTTTCATGATGACATCAGAAGCATTTTCAAAAATAAACGTCTTTTCCTCAGAATATTACTTCTTTTTGACTTTAATTATACGATTTATTTAAGTTTTTAAACACCTTATCATAAAGTGGTGTCTTTATGTAACTTAATTTTTTCAAAATCAAAATAAGTACTTTATTATAGTTACGGTTTATTCATAAATACTAAATTTCAATTGTATCTTTTGTTATTCAAGGAAAGAGGAGGGTCTCCAAACACGGGTATAGTACTAAATGGGGACTCCATCAGCCACTTGTTATGTACCTTTGTAAAAGATACTGAATAAAGATTAAGTATTTTTTTTATTTCTTAATATTCGTACAGCAGTTTATTATAATATTAGTGTAAATGAGGTTATCGAGCTTAATAATGATTTTGTAAAACATACCACATTTGCCATTTCGCGATCCGTGTTTAATTAATTATTTTTTACATAAGAGATTTGACATTTTAGACAATTACCGCAAAAACTGATAAGTGGGCTTGAAGTGAGCAAATATTGTCTTGAGGTAAATTAGATAACGAAGCAAAAACCGCAATATTAAAAATAAACGTGCTTATTTGTGTATTCTTAAAGCCGTTTATGCTGTTACATTTGAGATTTTGTCCCTTTTGGGGAAAAGGAAGAAAATCCCAAATGCAAGCTTCAGTGGGTTGTTATCAAATAAAACCATAAAATGTTCAACAGCTAGGCAGTATATTGGAAAAGAACACACAAATATTTTGTCCAACAACAATAAAATAAAATTATAAATTTTATTTCATTCTTATTATTCAAAAGAGGGGGGTTAGTCACAATTTTGTCTTATATTATGTTAGGTACAATTAGGAAAATCATAAATAAAAACTATCAGTCGAAATTGACCCTAGGGTCAATCTCAAATGAAAGTTCAACAAACTTTCTATTAATTTTGCCAACTATAATTTACTGTTTAAAGTAATCTAAACCTTATTCCAAAGCTATATCACCCCCTACAACACACTAAAATCCTAAGAGTCAAAAGTGACCAAGCAGGTCGGTGATAATTTTAATTTAAAATAAATTTTATAATACTGTTCCTACTATTGCCTAACCAGCCAGCTAATATCTCAGTCGTCCGAGCCATGGTCGTGAGTGGGGGTCGGGATAAAGCCAATACCGTTCGGAGTATGAAGTTGAAATTAAAATTAAATTACTCCGTCTATAAAAATATTAAATTAATTGTTTTAAACCGTTTAACCGTATCAAAACTCTCACACGTTTAAAGCCGATACTCTAGAGAACCGTGGGGTTATACCGATATTAAATAAATATTTATGGACGCCAGGATCGTATAGTCGA
Source organism: Scoparia ambigualis (assembly GCA_963921215.1). Classification (NCBI taxonomy): domain Eukaryota; kingdom Metazoa; phylum Arthropoda; class Insecta; order Lepidoptera; family Crambidae; genus Scoparia; species Scoparia ambigualis. The sequence goes on along the minus strand of OY992514.1, from coordinate 2,628,103 downwards.
TCCGAATCTGGAGACGATGTCACCATACAACTTCACACAGGTCGAACTCGCAGATCCTCAAAGGTTTCACAACTTCACCAACGCTTGGTGTAGTTGGATATAAAAGAAAATACTATGTTAAGGTTTCGAAACCCTAATGTAAAAATATGTTCCTGAATAACGAATGATTAAACCCAGAGTGGGGGTACAAAAAACCGTCAACGCCTGTGCGGCGACAGCTTGCTGGCAGCAGGTGGCCGCTGGTGCCCCGAAGAGGCAGGTCTCGCGTCCAGGCTTTAGGGCCCAGCTCTAAATCCTGGCGGCGAGACGGGCCTCTCGAAGCATGCGCTAGGATATTCTATATCTACGCGTGGCTGCCAGCGGTGTCACGACCGGTTGGTTGTGGCACGGATTCCTGAGTGCATTGATCTCAACTCCTCGCACCACGTCACACCAGAGATTCAGCTCGTTTCGGCGTCGCAACTCGGCAGCTTTCCTTTCGCCGGAAACACTTATAAATCGAAGGCCAGCTTATAATTTATACTCCCATTGTCGGGTAATTCATAAGAAATTGTTCTTTTAAAATTTTCCTTCAAACTAACAAAACATCAAATATGACGTCTGTCACAACTCGCCCTCTGCTAACAGAACTTGCCAACAATAACAACACACGACCTAAAAAAAAATTAACGTTTAGCAATGGGAAATGCATTTTTCTTTAATTTAAAATTGTGTTTTGTGATATTTAACTCACTAATTACCCTGTCGTAATATTAAGGAGTATTAGTTTGCTCTCTGGTAACCCCTACGGGCAGAGACAATATCCATATAAAAAATATTACTCCCGTTCGAATGTTCTAGATAAAAGTCCTTATAGAAAAAATTAGTTCTATTTCCGGATTTGCTTGAATTAAATTTAATTACTTAAAGTAATTAATATACATATTATTTTATTATGTAATTTATTATTAGAACTGTTTCGACTATTTTTTAAAATTGAATCTTTTATGTGAAATTAAAAGCTGACAGCTACTTCGCCCCGCTACCGCTAGGCGTCGCTACGGTGGTTGTCATTTTGTCTATGGTGTTATGTCAAATACAAAACGTAAACACGGAATAAAATCTCTTTAGATGTAAGTTTAAGTCTTACTAAAACTGATTTAGAAATATGTTTTAATTGAAAATGCAAGAAAAGTGTGTCTTGTAATGTGTCAGCCAAGGCTCCATGTCTTTAATGTGAAGAAAAATGGATTTAATTCAAACAAGCTACACGGACTAATGTTTTTGGACATTTGATCATTCTAACGCAATGGTTTCAGGTAAGTACTATTCAACCATTGCGAACTTCTTTTGTAGATAAGTAAAGGCAGACAGGACCCTGAATTTACAACGTAACAGTACCTCCCCAACCACCAGAGATTTGACCGACCAGGGCAAATCTCGACGCTGGCCCTCCAGCGTCACACTACACTTCAAACAACCAAGCAAGCACAAACAACCAAAAGAAAACCTACCCGTGTAGCTGCACTACACAATAACTCAAAACTTTCCTGTAAATAGCTATACAATATGCTATGACAGTAAAAAAAACAACAAAACGCAGACTTGTGTACGACAATTCTTCATATATATATATATATATATATATATATATTTAAATATACAAATATCCCATATATATATATAGTTTGTATATCCCAATAAATATACAAACTTCTATATGAATATAAACTAATGTACGTAATAAATACAATAATATCAATTATAATATACTCTTACATAAATCTAAAAATTTGGTGGCTATGCAGTTAACATATTATCACAGTGTCACCAACCGCACTGTTGCCTCGCGTTAAGGCTTTTGGTACCAGTCACTGATCCGCTGGGGTGTATGGCTTACTTTTTTAACAATACTGGTTACTGAAAAGTCACCACAATAGACTCACAAAGTGAGTCTGATCCATTAAGCAATATGGAAAAGACAAACCTTTTGGAGTTCAATATGAATATTACCAAAATACTAGATTATAAATGATTGATTACTGTATATATATTAAATACACTAATTATGGTTATAATGATATTATTACATAAACATAAAAACTGGTGGCTATACAGTTAACCTATTATTACAGTGTCACCAGCCGCACTGACGCCTCGCGTTAAGGCTTTTGGTACCAGTCACTAATCCGCTGGGGTGAATGGCTTATTTAACTATACAGGTTACTGAAATAGACCTACAGTTATCCCACTGGGTAAGTCTGATCCATTAAGCAATATGGAAAAGACGAAGCCCAGAGAGGCACAAAATAATAAATATATACACCAAACGTTTATATATGTTCTACAGGTAAGGTCTGATCCATTTACAAATATGGAAAAGACGAAACCCAAAGAGCTATAAAATAATAAATACATGTAAGAATCGTCTACACGTCCAAGTCTACCCTTCCTGACAAACGATACCTCCTCAATACACAAACATCTAAATGCTCCTACCTATAAGCACATTTTTAAAGTAATGCCCAGTAAACTTCTTATACGGCTGGGCAGCCGTAAACCAAAAGAAAACCCACAACCCAAACCAACAAATATTCACCACCACCTAAAAGTTTGGCTAACCGCCCCTAAATAAATCCAACAAAAAAAAAAAAACCGAATTCCATCAAAGCAGCCTACACGCCCGCCAATAAATGGCCACCATCCTCAGGACTATCATCTCGTTGCCTCACCAACGGTCCGGAGATTGGACCCATTCAATATGGTGTCTAATCTCCAAACTTAAAATAAAAAGAAACAAAAACAAAACTCCAGCTTAACAAAAGAACTGTGATACCACGCCAAAAGTCGACTTTCCTATTTGTAGATAAACGTCAAAAACCACAAAAATTTTTAAACAACAAGCTCCCTTGAAAGGGCTTCTAGCACTGTGGCATATACAGCCACTAGCGCTAAAACAGCGGTAACTTCAAGGCATATACAGCCCTCCATCGTCACCATTAACCCCTTTCACAAGAAACCAAACACCACAAGGGATTCCAGCACTGTGGCATATACAGCCACTAGCGCTGAAATAGAGTGACTTCAAGGCATATACAGCCCTCCATCGTCACTTTTCAACCCCTAACAACAAACAAAAACACCACAACGGAGGTTTTCAACTCACCATACAAACGAGAAATCGTAAATTGCAAAGTAAATTTAATAGTATTAGCATTTTAAAGGTATTTATTGCAATGTAAAAAGTAATTTTAATTGATGCAAGTCAAAAAAAAAAAAAAAAATTAAAATATTAGGCGTGGCATTTTAAAATTTAAAAAAAAAGCTACTAAAATATGAGCTGGCTTTCTCACTAGGTGATATAAATTTAAGTAAGTAATAGTCCATAGAATTCAGTAACAACCGCAGCAAACACAGTATTATAATAATAATACTTACAAATAATTGTATTTAAGTCAATCTCAGTCAATATCGTTCAAATAATATTTTAATTATAGGAATACACTAACACCACAATCAACGCTTGTATTAGAAAAATAAAAATTAATATAACATTTGTATTCCAATAAAAATTGTGTCATAATAACCTATTGTGTCATAAAATAATAATCCAGTTCAGCTGAGTACAATAATTAAATAATTAACACTTGTATACATATAAAACAAGTGTTATGAACGTTTAAAAAAAAATGCACTATTAATACATTATTTTAAAATAATAACGAATAAAAATTCGTTATTAAAATAAAATGGGAGGAATCCGTGCCAATGCACGCGTGACGGTTTTTCTTAAAATTAATAATCCCCACGGTTCTAGAACGCTATCGGTATTCTGGCTTTTTAGTTACAGCATAAGACATAACCACTATCCCTAACCAAAACACACGTTGAGTGCGCCACTGTTACATTTGAGATTTTGTCCCTTTTGGGGAAAAGGAAGAAAATCCCAAATGCAAGCTTCAGTGGGTTGTTATCAAATAAAACCATAAAATGTTCAACAGCTAGGCAGTATATTGTAAAAGAACACACCAATATTTGGTCCAACAACAATAAAATAAAATTATAAATTTTATTTCATTCTTATTATTTAAAAGAGGGGGGTTAATCACAATTTTGTCTTATATTATGTTAGGTACAATTCATCTACGTTACTCCTTTTAATCTATTTAGCCGAAAATCACAAATAAAAACTATCAGTCGAAATTGACCCTAGGGTCAATCTCAAATGAAAGTTCTACAAACTTTCTATTAATTTTGCCAACTATAATTTACTGTTTAAAGTAATCTAAACCTTATTCCAAAGCTATATCACCCCCTAAAACACACTAAAATCCTAAGAGTCAAAAATGACCAAGCGGGTCGGTGATAATTTTAATTTAAAATAAATTTTATAATACTGTTCCTACTACTGCCTAACCAGCCAGCTAATATCTCAGTCGTACGAGCTAGGGTCATGGGGGGTCGGGATAAACCAGTACCGTCCGGAGTATGATGTTGAAATTAAAATTAAATTACTCCGTCTATAAAAATATTAAATTAATTGTTTTAAACCGTTTAACCGTATCAAAACTCTCACACGTTTAAAGCCGATACTCTAGAGAACCGTGGGGTTATACCGATATTAAATAAATATTTATGGACGCCAGGATCGTATAGTCGATCCGAATCTGGAGACGATGTCACCATACAACTTCACACAGGTCGAACTCGCAGATCCTCAAAGGTTTCACAACTTCACCAACGCTTGGTGTAGTTGGATATAAAAGAAAATACTATGTTAAGGTTTCGAAACCCTAATGTAAAAATATGTTCCTGAATAACGAATGATTAAACCCAGAGTGGGGGTACAAAAAACCGTCAACGCCTGTGCGGCGACAGCTTGCTGGCAGCAGGTGGCCGCTGGTGCCCCGAAGAGGCAGGTCTCGCGTCCAGGCTTTAGGGCCCAGCTCTAAATCCTGGCGGCGAGACGGGCCTCTCGAAGCATGCGCTAGGATATTCTATATCTACGCGTGGCTGCCAGCGGTGTCACGACCGGTTGGTTGTGGCACGGATTCCTGAGTGCATTGATCTCAACTCCTCGCACCACGTCACACCAGAGATTCAGCTCGTTTCGGCGTCGCAACTCGGCAGCTTTCCTTTCGCCGGAAACACTTATAAATCGAAGGCCAGCTTATAATTTATACTCCCATTGTCGGGTAATTCATAAGAAATTGTTCTTTTAAAATTTTCCTTCAAACTAACAAAACATCAAATATGACGTCTGTCACAACTCGCCCTCTGCTAACAGAACTTGCCAACAATAACAACACACGACCTAAAAAAAAAATTAACGTTTAGCAATGGGAAATGCATTTTTCTTTAATTTAAAATTGTGTTTTGTGATATTTAACTCACTAATTACCCTGTCGTAATATTAAGGAGTATTAGTTTGCTCTCTGGTAACCCCTACGGGCAGAGACAATATCCATATAAAAAATATTACTCCCGTTCGAATGTTCTAGATAAAAGTCCTTATAGAAAAAATTAGTTCTATTTCCGGATTTGCTTGAATTAAATTTAATTACTTAAAGTAATTAATATACATATTATTTTATTATGTAATTTATTATTAGAACTGTTTCGACTATTTTTTAAAATTGAATCTTTTATGTGAAATTAAAAGCTGACAGCTACTTCGCCCCGCTACCGCTAGGCGTCGCTACGGTGGTTGTCATTTTGTCTATGGTGTTATGTCAAATACAAAACGTAAACACGGAATAAAATCTCTTTAGATGTAAGTTTAAGTCTTACTAAAACTGATTTAGAAATATGTTTTAATTGAAAATGCAAGAAAAGTGTGTCTTGTAATGTGTCAGCCAAGGCTCCATGTCTTTAATGTGAAGAAAAATGGATTTAATTCAAACAAGCTACACGGACTAATGTTTTTGGACATTTGATCATTCTAACGCAATGGTTTCAGGTAAGTACTATTCAACCATTGCGAACTTCTTTTGTAGATAAGTAAAGGCAGACAGGACCCTGAATTTACAACGTAACAATGCAATGGCAGGTAACGTCGAAGTGGCGTTGTCCTCTGTACTCATAGTACAGTCAGTACTTGATTGATGCACCGTCAGTAGGTAAATATCTTGCCATATTCATAGTACAGTCAGTACCTAATTGATTGATGCACCATCAGTAGGTAAAATATCTTGCCATATACCTAAGAACTATTATCACTCAGTTATTCAAACGAACACAAACATTTTAAATTGAAACAAATAACTTACAAAATTAAGTGTCAGCAAATATCAAATACTTCAAACTTATGCATTAAAAGTAAAGTTAGGTACTTTGTTTCTATTTATTTACTAGCGGCCCGCCCACAACGTCATTGGCCGCGTGGACACGAAGATTTTTTTTTGGAAATTTGTCACGTGATGCAGGATCACAAATTTCCAAAAAAAAATCTTTCACTCAAACCTTATCCTGACAAAAATAATTAGAAACACAAAAAAAAAATCACAGATTTCGCAGTCCCCACAAGAATCGGAACATTGAAAATGAATACAAAAATTGACGAAAAAAAATAATATTTTGTTTTGAATATCACATTACAAGTTGAATAGTAAGGATTTTTTATTGAGATACGAGTATACTTACCCAAAATTACACAACTACATTACTTACAAGTCGAATTTTATTATAACATACGAACATTTTCTTTTCTATTACTACCTAAGTGAAATTCATTCATTCAGAACTTCACTTAGATTTTCGAAATTCCAACTCGAATGCACTTCTGTCCTGCATCCGCATCATTTAACACCATTGCCATGACGATCGGCCAATAGTCATAGAAGCTATATCACTTTTATAAACGGAAATACCCGTTTTTCTACAATTACAAATCTAAAGGGACCCCCTACAGGTCATAATTATTATTAACTGATTTTAAAAATGTTGAAAGCCATTTTGTATCTAAACTTATACCCTAGGAACCTTTTTTGTAAATTTCTGCCTAAGTCTGTTTTTTTTTTGATATATTTACAATTTAGTAAACAAACACCCCCAAAAAACACGATTTTTTTACATTTTTTAAAATTCCAAACAATTACCGGCATATTTTTAAAATTTAAACACTTACACATGTATTGATAAATTGCTCAACTCCTGGTAATATTCCCATCTTGATCCTCCCAAAATCTTCGGAGCTATGGCTAAAAATACGTCTCAGGCGATTTGCATCTGAAAACCATTTTCAATGGTAAAAAGAATAAACTAGTAAAGTGAATCAATTTATTTGTATTTTAAACCCTTCGATCGACAGTTTAAACCACATAACTAATTATTGCCCAATATTTACATAATTGAACATCTTGTTAACCGTTCAGTGTGCTACAATCGATCTGTCGCCGCCTGTACTAGAACAAAAAGCCAACAGAAACTCGTCGCCTGCATACAGCCGAGTACTAGGGCGTCATGAGTCGATAGGCGTTACGCAACCGGCCTACTCTCACTTTCGCTACTGAGGCCGTGAGCTGTGCCGTGAGTGAGCTTTGTGAATGCGCGGACTAATAGCATCACCGACCTATGCACGCCTGGTACTTTTGGGGAGTCTGCTAATAATTTGTTAGTCCGGGATACTCTCTCATCCGTCAAGGTTCCGGCATTGCAAAATTTTTCTAAGACTGCCGTTAGAACTCCTTTTATTAACTGTAATGTAACTGCCCGCGAAATCGTACGCGTAAACATACTGTTATGCCGAGGGTTTTCTTTAAAATCATGTCTTATCTGATAAATTAATGAAAATCATGGAAATTATATCAATACAATAAACATGTAAGAGTCTCTTTTTATGTGAGAACATTACGTCTCCTACATTTTATTATATCACTTTTAAACAACCAATTTAAATATTTATAGTTTTAATAAAATAACATTGAAATCAAGTCATTGTCACAATAAATGGGTATTGGCTCACCATCACGCTTTCCAAATGCGGTTCGGTAATTAATCACAAACCCGGGCTATCGAAACATCAAAAACATTTGGTCCGGCCGAAGAACTCAACCTCCACAGAGCTTTGCCTGGCGTAATTCAATTCAATTCAAATTCATTTATTCAGATAACATAGATCCATATGGTTAGTAACAATATGCACTTATTAATTATGTTAGTATATATAATATAATTTAAAAAATAATAATTAAGTACTCATTATTAATAATTCAATTAATTCATGATTTACAATATAAGTAGGTATATATCTATAAATTTCATAATTATGGCAATGCAAATAGGAAATTTGATTATTATTATCCTGGATATTCCGGGACCTCCCGCTTCTGGGTAAAGTTTGGGCCGTCCCGCCGTGACCCCTTGCGGGACGCTTTTTGTCCCGGAAATCAGTAATAATATGATATAGGTAAGTATCTATCTCCTACCAAAACTACCCTCGGGTTAGGCATTTGTATTGATTTTTTTATTATAGAGCTTTGCCTGGCGTAATAATAGGGTCAGTTCAATCACTGACTTTGACTATTTACCCAACTGTCCATTACATAAAAAAATCAGCTACCGTATAATATTTTAAAATAGCCATTCAACGGCATAATATCGTGAGAAAAATTAGGTTACAACATTTTTTTGAACAAAAACTGTTAAATTGAGATTCGGTCACGAGCAAAAGTAGGCTTCCGCGCTTATATCACAATTCACAATAGATTTAGTTGGTTATGTAATTGCGTCAAAACATTTGTGACCCTATTGTGGGGTCCGTTGGTTACACGAAACACTTGATTGAACTTTTCGATATGCATTTACGACTATTTTCCTCGAAGGGTTAGTCAGAGACTAGGCAATGAAGATCGCAAAAGCAGTCCTCTGCCATAGTCCACTTTTCACCAAATAGCGACTGCACATGTGCTCAGCGTGATAGGTGGTGAGCCCATCTCCACTCTAAGCTGTTGGATGTATGTTTAGTCTTTAGTCCGTTAGTCGCCTTTTACGACAAGGGAAGAGACGGGATGGTAGTATTCTTTCACCGCTACGCGACAGGGTTAATTTTATAGGAAAAATTTGAATAATATTTATGAGTAAAAGTGCATGGCTACTACGATGAATCTATACATAACTAGCGGCCGCTCGCGGTTTCACCCACGTGGTTCCCGTTCCCGTATGAATATCGGGATAAAACGTATCCTATGTGTTAATCCAGGTTATAAACTATCTGTATGCCGAATTTCATCCAAATCCATTCAGTAGTTTTTACGTGAAAGAGTAACAAATATCCATACAGACTTACAAACTTTCGCGTTTATAATATTAATTTAATAATATAGTAGGATTTAATATTTTTAATTTCCTACGTTTGTATTAAGATCGTCTTTCTTCATATGCGTTTTTTTTTTCTTTTTTGTTGCTAGACAGGGGGTTCACGAGTCTATCAACATATTATTAAAAAGCATGATTGCGCCCCAAGGGGAGACATCAGGGAAGACATGAGTCAGGGATCGGCTGAGGCTGAGGCTGAGGATAACCGTAGGTAATAGGTTCAATTCCCAGGTCAGGTAATTGCGTTTCTGATTTTACTGTGCATAACCCGGGTTTGTGATCACCTACCCGAATTTCATAAGTGTGGTGACTTAATCATATTATTTTGTAATAAGGCACAAAGGAGAAAGACCATTTTACTATGGGAGTTAGGCTAGTTTTTATTTTGTTTTTTAGCTAGCTAGCGTAACACAGCGCTTTAATGAAATAAGTAGTAATCAATAGCAGCAAATGCTCTGAATTATGAAGAAAAAATTACATTACAATATCATGCGGGAGTTTGAAGCTATCATTTTTAGCTTAAGACTTTTTAGGTATTTTGTGGTTATGACAACTGTTATCGTATGACTATCAGTTCAGTTCAGCATTTATTTATCACTTGACTCTTAACGCGGCGTTCTATAGAAAACCTTTTTTAACAGTAATCATTATAACCTATGAGGACACTTTTGATATGTGAATGACTAAGACGCAATAGATATCGAATAGGCTGGTTTGGTCATTCTCCTTTGGCTCTTTTTGAGCAAATAAAATGTGTTAGAACCGTAGCAAATAGAAAACTGTGGTCTCCGCCTACCCCTCAGGGAAACGGACGTGACGTCATCGTGACGTATGTTTATTTTCTATAATAACAATAAACAAGCCGCAATACAATGCGTCGGTGGTCTTAACGCGATCGGCATTATGAACCATTCGAGTCGTCACGTACCGCGGTACAGACGACCACTTCAACTTCCGACAAAATGTCAAACTTCTACATCAAATTTTGAACTTTATCACTAGGGTGTAAGAAGCAATATTGATTGGAGAAGTTTGACAGTTTTGGCTAGGTTGACCTGCGTGTGTGTGTACTACGTCGCGCGGTACGTGGCAAGCCGCGCGAAAGTGTGTCAGCCGGCGGACCAGCGACGCGTAGAAGGGATGGTATTCCCCACCTAGGGTCACCACCGCTACCACACCAATAACATTAGGGTCACCAACGATAACATTATTTTTATACACTTATAAATTTTTGCGTTCCTTTATGCACACATATTGACACACCACGGCCGATGCAACTCGGTCGAAACGTCGGGTATAAAAGGTATGCGTAGAATGCCTTTACATATTAGTAATTTGTATATTGTGTATTTTCGTAACGACATTTTGTTTTGTAAATGTCGTTACTTCTATATTATTATAAATCTGTGGAGTTTTTTGGGCCCGTTTCTGGTCCACAGCTAAAAGGAGTCCTGAATTCGGGTCCCGTGCCCATCCATCCAAATAAATTTAGACGATTCAAAATGCTTATTTTAAGTTTATTGAATAAAGAAATTTTGAGTTTGAATTTTGAGTTTAAGTAGTTTTGCGTTAAATCCCGTCTAAATATGTAAACATTATTTTTGATAGTGTTTTTTTCTGTCTGCTGTATGGCGGCGGCTTATAAAAGAATACTACTGATCCATCTCTTCCTTTGGGTGTCGTTAAAAGCGACTAACGGACTAAATAGGCGATGGGCACACCACCTGTCACACTGAGCACATGTGCAGTGGTTATTTGGTGTAACGTGGACTATGGCAGAGGACTGTGTGTCTGCCGGCGGACTCGCGACGTGACGCGTAGAAGGTATGGTATTCCCCAACTAAGGTCACCACCGCTACCACACCAATAACATTGTTTTGATGAACGAGCGTAGATAGGAAATGACTGATAAACTTTAACTTAATTTTAATCTCATTAAATTAAATGTTAAAAGAGTCCTCCTCTCTCCTAATATACTGTGTCCGACAGGGTTCACAAAACTCTGTCAATATACTTAAGACCTGATTCATACATTGTAGTTAAGTATTAATAAATAAATAAAAACACACTGTACATATATGTAAGTACAGTCACCAGGATTAAGATGTGATGTGCAAAAATATCTGATCATTAATGGAAGGCATATATAGGCATATTATGACTTTCACCAATAATCAGATATTTTTGCAGGCCGTCGATAGTCACAGCTTAATGCTGGTTCTGTCATCTTAGACTGTACAACCGTGTCGCGTAGCGGTAAAAGAATACTACCACACTCTCTCTTCCCTTGGTTGTCGTAAAAGGCGACTAACGGACTAAATACTGCACATAAATCCAACAGCGAAGAGCGGCGATGGGCTCACCACCTGTCACGCTGAGCACAGCAGTTGTTATTTAGTGAAAAGTGGACTACGGTAGAGGACTGTTTTAGCTGTCCTCATTGCCTAGTCTGTGGCTAACCCTTTGGGGATAACAGTCGTGATTATATGTATGTGAGATAAGGTGGCCCGGAATACGTAAGTGAAAAACTAATCTTTTGCCCAGCAATGGGGCACAACACAAACTTCTAGAACCGACTCGAACCCCCAGAGAATCTGAATCAGTAATCAAACCTGTGATCTTGTACGCAGCAAGCGTCTGGTCTATGGAGGCGAAGAAAGCAGTCTCCAGGAAAGCCCTCGATGTAGTATTGAGAGGCTTCGCGCAGAAGGTAATTAAATGTAATAGGGCAGTTTCTCTCAACGCTGCTTTAATACTGTCGGGGCTGCTTCCGCTGGATCTTCGGATCCAAGAAGCATCCCGGCATTTTGAAGAAAATCGCGGGAAACCTCAGGCAGTATTGAGTGGCAGGAGGGTTGAGCAGCGCGTACCCTTCATCGAGAACACCCACCCCAGTAGGATGCTAAATTCAAAATTTGCTTGTTTGGAAAACGCGGAAAAAGATACCGAGGTGGCAGAAGGCTTGCCCAAGATCTACACTGACGGCAGCAAGCTGGAGGGGAAAGTTGGAGTAGCCCTGACCAGGGGGGTTACTCTCGAACGCAAACTCAATCTTAATACAATTCCAATGCGATTAATATGTATCGATATTGGGATAAGTAAAGATAATTCCGGAACGCCATCTCGATAATAATTTGTTCTATCAATTTCCACGCAATTTAATTCCAATGTGGCGCTATTGTCGCTTACAAAAGTGCCATTTGACATTTTTAGATTTGTGATTGGAAATTGATTAATGCAATTCTGTTTCAAGAGTAGCCTACCTGTTGGGAGGCGTCTGCTGAGACGTGTACCCGAAATTTCAGACTGGAACCGTAGGTACTGTAGCTCTTCAAGCTCCAGTTCATTAAAATCCCTAAAAAGAAAAAAGAACATACAAACACTGAAAACCAAAAATGCTGCCAAACTTGCGAGATGCCATCCCCAGCCAGAAACCCTCTAAAGAATTTCGGTCTCACGGATTGAGGAACCTGTAAGTTTCTCGCAGCCTCTAAACAAGCCTGGTTAAGCTGTATAAGGCATCTGCGAACGACAGCAAGCACAATTAAAAAAAAAACAATTAAAAAAAAATGTTTTAAAGATGCTACATAAAGTAAACAGCCCAGAGAATTTTCCTCGACTAATCGAGGTCTAAGTATCAGACGGTATACAATTAACACATAAACACGTATTTAGTTTCGGTTACCCAACCTGACCCGCGCCATTGTGTTTGGCCTTGGGACTCTTGACCCGTTTGTAGTGCGTAGATTTGGTACGAACGTGATAATGTTGCCAAAAATATAATAATACTAGCTGCCGCTCGCGGTTTCACCCGCGTGGTTCGCGTTCCCGTGGGAATATCGGGATAAGAAGTATGCTATGTGTTAATCCAGGTTATAAACTATCTGTATGCCGAATTTCATCTAAATATATTAAGTAGTTTTTGAGTGAAAGAGTAACAAACATTCATCTATACTTACATACTTTCGCGTTTATAATATTAGTAGGATATACTGTGTAGATTGACGAACTCCGTGGTCAAGTGGTTAGCATGCTGGGTCTAGATGCTAGGTCAGACATTTTAACATTTTTTATACAAAATTAATCAATTTATGTATGTATTTATTTCAATGTCAGTTGTATGTCCTTCCGGCAATGTCAGCTTTTAATTTTTCTTAACAAAAATTCACATCAAATGTTAAAATTCATAGTCTTCCTTTAATTTGTGACACTATGTCATTTAGCAAAAAATAATCCTTATGATAAAGCTTTTCGATGGGTATAATAAAGCTACAGGCTGATTATTTTTCTCATGTAACGGGTTCGATTCCCGGTTCAACCATGTAATGATTGAAATATCTATGAATGCAGTTTAAATTGTTTTTTAAATTCAAATAATGTCTTCTTTCAGTAAAATGTTCCATCTACAATATTCAAGGTACTTTCCCTCCTTGTGGCATATCCGTGGGACGCCCTGTATATTAGCTAACAAATTATTGATAGCCTGGACTCTGATCATTGTGGCCAAATGGTCAGTTTTTCACACCAGAGTAAGCAAGTGATGATGAGGGGTAACTCATGTAGTCTGAGGACATACTAGATGCAGAATGGCCGAGTGTGGAACGAAACGAAAGTTGGTATGAGAGCAAACAAAACGCAAGTGACGATGAGTGAGACGATGTATGAAAGAAAGGGTTGAACGAAAAAGGACACGGGGATTTTGATGGAAGGACGTGTGCGTGCGTGGTCAGGGCAGGAGTAATTGAATTTTTATTAGAGGCTATTGTGCAAAAGGAGCGAAATAAAGAAAGCTGCCAGAGTTTTGGATTTGCACTTCCCACATTTATTTATTTAAACGTTTGCAACATTACATTACATGGCGGACTTAATGCCTGAGGCATTCTCTACCAGTCAACCATAGGGTGGTGCAGAGATGACATGGTAGGTGCAATTATCAGCGGTGACCAAAGTTTGATGGGACCATTAATAAATATTAAAACATATAATTCTGTCGAAGAGGAGCAAATGGACTTTCTTTTTGAAAGCGTCACGACTCGTTAGCCATCCTGACTTCCTGAGGTAGCGCGTTCCAGAGGAGTATGGACTGGATATAAAAGGAGGAATGTACAAAGCTAGATGAGTGGGAAGGAGAGAGAAGGAAAAGGTTATTTGAGGATCTGAGATTCCGGTCGTGAAAGGAGCAAAGATATTGGAAATGGGGAGTAAGATAAGAAGGAGCATTTGGAGAATTTAGAAGAGAGAAGAGTGTAAAAAGGGCCGCCAACATCTCGGCAACCATTTCAGCTCAAACCTATGCTGTGAGATATGGTCATACTTCCTCAGATTGTAGATGAATCTGATACTGTTATTGAGCAATCTGTCAAACTTGTCAAGCAAGACTGAGTTTAGGTCGTAATAATACACGTCACCATAGTCGATAATAGGGAGGATTAAAGTTTGCGCAAGCATTACTTCTTAAGCGTCTTGAACGGTAAAAAGTTCCTCAGGCGATTTAAGGAGCGCAGAGTCCAGGTAATTTTTTTGCTAACATTAGCAACCTGAGAATGCCAGCTAAGTGTAGTGTCGATATGTAAGCCTAGATGTTTAACGGTCGTGCTGAATGGTATGACTGTTCCGCCAAACACTACAGGAGTAATAGAGCTAATTCCCATTTTATTTATCAATCTCAAGCTGCCAACAAGTATTGTTTGATATTTTGTAGGATTTACAGCCACACCAAACCTAGGCGACCAGTCGTTAACAGCTTCCAAGTCCCGATTTATTTTTACAATAGCGTGTGATAAGCCGGGCCGCACACCAGACATACAATTGTTTTACAATAATACACATTTATCGCCCCCGTATATCTGCGCGTAAGCACGCACACCAAGAACACATTTGTAGCGGGTGCAGAATACACATTTTTCCTCGGAGTAAAATGAGTCGCGCTTCATATGTGGCGCCACAATTATCATAATACAAATGTATGTCTTCGTCATTTACGCGTGCATGGGTGTAAAGCTGAAGATCATCGGCGTACAGATGATACGCACACTGAAGGTGGTGGGTGATAAAGTTTATAAATATTGTAAATAATAATAGAGAAAGAATACCGCCTTGTGGAACACCAGCATTCAGGTTACGCCAATTTGATGATATCTCATCAATGCGGACCGACTGCTGACGCTCTTGAATATAAGAAGATAACCATTCCTGTACCTCAGATGAAACCATAAGATGGGAAAGGATAGAAAGGAGGATGTCATGACTGACGGCATTGAAGGCGTTTGAGAAGTCTATGAGTACTAAAACTGTGACTTTTGTATCCTCCATGCCTTGTCTAATGTCGTCGGTAACTTTCAGGAGAGCGGAAACAGTGCTGTCTCCAGGTCTGAAGCCAGATTGCAGAGGAACAACAAGATTATTTAGATAAATGAATCTTGCAAGCTACTTATGGACATAGACCTCGATTGTCTTGGACAGATACGGAAGTATAGATATGGGTCGAAAATGGGTTAGATGGGATGAATTAGAGATCTTGGGTAAGGGACGCACATAGGCTTTACGCCATTGGGAAGGGAATTGGCCAAAGTCAAAGGAAAAGTTGATGATGTGTGTAATCGGAAGATGAACATGGTCTAGGATAGAAACAATCATACGACGACTAATGCCATCATGTCCCAAGGCCCCGGATTTTATAGAGAGGATAATCTTTTTGATTTCATCTACAGTAACAGGAGAAAAATCAAAAGAGTCAGTATTAGCAAACCAGCAATGTAATCTACTGTTTGACAAATGGTTGATCGAACTATGCAAGCAGTAGTGGAGAAATGACGATTTAAATCAACCAACACAGTTGTGTTAAGCAGAACAACACTACGCGCCTTGCCGATGCCAAAGGTTCCAAGGAATTTCAAAATATCAGCGGGGGAGGACGATGAGATATTTTCGAGGATGCGGCGTCGTTTATCATTGCGTATCATCTGATTGCATGGGTTTCTTGCAGACTTGTATAGACACCAATTCCCCTCAGAACGCTCTCGTTTAAATTCACGAAAAGCCCGATTTCTTCGACTCATAGCCATTCGAATCTCTCTGGTCAGCCATTTTTTTTTTATAATGGCTCGTCATAGTGACTGCATCCTGCCTGATGGTAAGCAGCCGATGCAGTCCAAAATAATGAGAGCGCTCCCCACCGTGGAATAAGCACGATAACGAGCGCACCCATTCATGACGGCCTGCATAAATGCCGTTTCACGCCCCGCTTAAAAGACCCGGGACTGTAGGAGCTGGGAAACACATGCGCCGGCAAAGAATTCCAAAGCCGAATGGTCTTACAGAGGAACGACTTGCCAAATTTTTTGACACGAGTACTGATAGTCTGTACAGTATGACGGTGGTTTCTAAGACCAGCACGTGTAGTCCGGGAGAGGAAAAGACAGGGCGGGATAAGATCAAAAAGTTCTTCAGAACACTCCGTAGTAGTTTCGGTAGAAGACACTGAGAGAAGCAATGTCTCTACGCAGCTGGAGGTCCACAAGGAAAGCTGTAACCTCAGCATCTCCAATAATGCGTACCGCTCGCCTTGCAGTCTATCAAGTGCATCGAGGAGGTATTTAGCGGAGCCGTCCCATAGATGGGAACAATACTCCATACTCGATCGCACCTGAGTTTTGTACAGCAAACAGCGCTGCTCGGGAGTGAAAAACCGCCTCACCTTATTGAGAATACCAAACTTCCGGGAGGCAGTTAAAATAGCACTCTCGATGTAGCATTTCGGATTCAGTTCCTGGCTGATGTCCATGCCAAGAATGCTGAGGTTCACCGAAATGGGTAACGGAGAGTTCTGAAGAGAGGGAGGAGTAAGGAAGGGAGTTACCTTGGACGAGAATGCACAAACCTGGGTTTTGCTAGCATTAAACTCGACCAGGTTTTTGGATCCCCACTTAGAGACACGATCGAGAGTCAGGTTCACTTTGGCAACCAGTTCTTGCCTTTTCACCATGATATCGGCTTGCTTTGCCGCAGGATGTCCCAAGTACCGCTCATGCACCGTACTGTCATCCGCATAACAATGAATATTGCCCAAGGACAACAACAACGTATCATTAATATGAAGAAATAGAGTAGGTGAGAGCACAGAACCCTGCGGCACTCCGGCATTGACTTTGTAGAACTCGGAGGACTTACCCTCACAAAGGACATGAAAACTCCGCCCTTCTAGAAAGTCTGCAACCCAGGCGCACAAACGGGGCGGCACACCGGATGCCGGCAACTTGGAAAGAAGGGAACGATGCCACACTCTATCGAAAGCTTTGGCGATATCAAGGCTGACTGCCAGGGATTCGCCATGCTTGTCCATCGCTTCACCCCACGCGTGAGAAACGTACGCTAGAAGATCACCCGTTGATCGCTTTGGTCTGAACCCATACTGGCGATCATGGAGCAGCGAGTGATCCTCTAGGTAGTGAATGAGCTGGGAATTAATTATCCGATCAAACACCTTGCACAGCACAGAAGTTACAGCGATTGGTCGATAGTTGGCCGGATCCGAGCGATCCCCTTTTTTGGGGAGTGGTTGTATGTTCGCCTCCTTCCAAGACACCGGCACAATACCAGTATCGTAAGACTCCCTTAACAATCGTGTCAATACAGGAGACAACTCAGCCGCGCATCTGAGCAGCACAATCGCCGGAACACCATCCGGCCCGCTAGCCTTCCGCACGTCGAGCGACCGCAGCACGGCACGTACGCCACACTGCCTGATACGAATATCAGGCATGGAGGTCCCACAATGTGCTATAATAGGTAGGGTGGCGCCACAATCGTCGACGCGCGAATTGGCCGCGAAAAGTTCAGCCAACAAGTTCGCCTTCTCAAGCGGCTGATAAGCCAACGAGCCATCTGGATGTTTCAACGGGGGCAGCGAGGGAGAGCAGAAGTTGGCCTGCACGGCCTTAGCGAGCCGCCAATAGCTACGGCTACCCACAGGGTGCGAGATCAACTCCCGCCCCACCCTTGCCACTCTTTGTGCATCCGCTCCTGCGAGAGCCCTCTTGTTAGACTTAGAGGCCTTGTTGTAGGCCGCCTTCAAGGAGCTGGTACTAGGGTTATTCAGAGCGCAAGCCCTCGTCTAAGCACGATACGCCGCCTGCTTGCATTCAGCAGCTTTGGCGCATTCGCGATTAAACCAAGGCCGCTGTCTGCCAACGCTGGCAAGATCCGTAAATGGAATATAATATTCCATACCCAACAAGATCTCATCAGCGATGGCAGAAGCGCACTCCGATGGGTCCTTTCCAAGAAAGCAGCTCTGGCCCCATGAGACGATTGCAATGTAATCACGCAATACGTCCCAATCCGCCGACGAGTAGTGCCACAGACGACGCTTGGTCTCCACCGTTTTCGGTGGACCAACGCTGTGCGGTGCTGTGGCAATGACCAAGCAGTGGTCTGACGAGCCTAGAGGTGCAAGCACCGACACTCTATACCCTGCAGGGCGACTCGTCAACAATAAGTCCAACAAGGAGGGCGCGTGACCTACGATATTTGGCATCCTGGTGGGCTGGTCTACCAGTTGCGTCAGGTCTTGCGTCAGAGCGAAGGCATGAGCGACTCTACCAGCGTGATCAGTTTTGAAGGAGCCCAACCATGTTTCATGGTGGGCGTTGAAGTCCCCCAAAACCACCACCTCGTCGTTTGGGAATCGCTCCTGCGCGACATCAGTTACTCGGCCGAGGTGGTCAAAAAGGCTGCTTGTGTTAGCATCTCCTGTGTGGGACCGATAGAGGCACGCAAAGACACGGCAACGGGAGCCGAATTCAATGCGCACCCAAAGGATGGGAAAGGAGGGGTTTTCCAAACAGTGCAGACGACGACAACAAATGTCAGCCCTCACGTACAGACATACTCCGGCTTTCGCGCGGAATTGCTCCTCAAGCTGATAGCCAGGGTACCTTAAATAAGACGTGTTAGCAGGGCGACGAATTTGAGTCTCCGTCAGAAAAAGCAATGCAGGCCGCGCCGTCTCGAGGTGTTGGTGGACGGCGTTGAGGTTAGAATGGAGCCCACGGATGTTAGTGAACTCCACCTCAAACAGCGAATTGGTCGTGGAAGAAGAGGAAGCCGCTGTATTACCTGCATTCTTTTTAGACACAGTCATTGGAAAAGGGGAAGGAAGGGACGTGAACAAGGAGCCACTACTGTTGCAAAGAAATGAACAAAGCGAGAGTTTACCGCTTCACCATTGGAAGAGCGTTGCAACCACAGCCGACACGCCGGACGGAAGGGCCCCCATACCCTCCCGGAAGTGGTCGCCGGGTCCCACCATTTCCGGTCACCAACCGGCACGACGATCCACTCCGAGATTATGCGCGACCTGGTGAGGCAGCCTCCCGAGTTGGTTAGCCCCGGTCGGGCCCCTGTACGTGGTCACGTGTTAGGTCCCGTTAAAATCCCGTCTTAATGCAATGCAACGCGAAAGTTTAAAATATCACTGTTGTACCAAAATATGCAGGTCAGCTGGAACGCTTTTAAAGCAATCTAGATATTTACAAAATTAAATTATTTAGAATACAATGACAACCCTAATGTCTTTAATAATGATTTAACACATATTGTTCAGAATTTAATAAATCTTTTGTTCAAAAAAAGATCACGGTTCTCTCTGTAAAAATACTGTAAGTTTTAATGAATGGGCTACAATTAACTATAACACCAGTGACGATTTCAATTTATATGTGTAAAAATTATTCAAAGTTATTCAAAAGAGTATGCCGATTAGCCAAGGAGTTCTAAGATTAATAGTAATAACAAAATAAAAATGACATGGAATATTATTAAAAGTGAAACAGGAAAAGTCAAAATTTGTAATAATAAGTACAATTTAAATTGTGATAATAAAACCTTGACTTTTGATGCTGATGTTGCTGCAGCATTTAAGAAGTATTTCACTGACATTACAGTTTCAACCACAAAAGCCTTGATTTCCTTCCCTACTGTAGCTGAATCTGTTTTGAAGGAGAAGTTTAAATATTGTGAAAGTAATTTCAGTTTTCAAAAAGTTTTTCTATGACTCTCAATACAAAGAAAACTGCTGATCTGTGAGGTAATTCCGTGGACGTCGCTAAATCAGTAATAGTGACTATAGCTCCAGTTTTAGCTTGCATATTTTACGAATGCATTAACTGTGGTGTTTTTCCTGACCTAATGAGACATAGTAAAATAATTCCATTATTTAAATCAGGTAGCACTTTTGACCCCTCTAATTTAGACCTACTCGTATTTATGTGCTACCCATATTTAATAAAAAAAAATTAAAGTTGATGCTAGACTTAATTCAAATACTTTTTTATAGAAATAAACTTTTACATTCTAAACAGTACGGTTTTACCAGGGGTCACTCAACAACTGAAGCCGGAGTTTAGCTTTAAATTCAAATATTTGATGCCTGGGAGGATTCACTGGAGGCCCTAGGGGTATTTTGTGAATTAACTTTTCAAAGGCTTTTGATAGTGTTTTACATGAAACATTGGTCAGGAAGCTTAACCACTATGGAATTAGAGATATACGTCTTTGAGTCTTCTAGTCTCATACTTGAAGGTCGACATTAACGGTAAAAGATCTCCGGTATCAGTGGTTACAATGGTAGTTTCGCAGGGTTCAATACTTGGTACATTCTTGTTTTTGGTTTATATTAATGACTTACCTTATTTTGTAAAAGACATTCATGAGATAGTATTGTTTGCTGATGATACTTCACTTTTATTCAAAGTGAAATGACGACAGCCAAATTTATGACGATGTGAATAATGCGGTCTACAAGATTGTTCACTGGTTTAGTGTAAATACTTGCTATAAACGAGGAAAAAACCAGTAAGATTTGTATTACCTAATGTTAAGCAGGTAATTACTAGTGTACAAATTAAAGACAGGAATGTGAATCCTGTGGACACCACTGTGTTTCTAGGCATTACGTTGGATGCCAAGCTTCAGTGGGGCCCACATAGCTAATTTGTCGAATAGACTTAGCTCTGCGGCTTATGCAGTAATGAAGATCCGTCAGCTAACTGACGTTGATACAGCTAGATTAGTTTATTTCAATGACATTCATAGTGTAATCTCGTACGGCATTTTACTGTGGGGAAATGCTGCCGTCATTCAAACTATCTTTGTGCTGCAGAATAGGGCTATTCGAGCTATATAATATATCCTAAAGGCTGGTGATTCTCTCAGAGATATATATAAGGATATAAGTATAATGGCAGTTGCATCACCATACATTTATGAAAATCTGATGTATGTTCATAAAAATATTGAAATGTTTTTAAAAAACAGTAATATTCACAATTTAAACACTAAAAGTAAGAACAAATTAGCAGTACCTTATACTAACTAGGTTTCATAAAATAAAAAATTATATTAAGGGTGTGTGTGTACGATTTTACAACAAAGTAACAAATGATATTCAGAAATTAGATCTTGATAGATGTAAAATAAAAATCAATTTGGGGGTCAAAGTTGCTCGCGTCCGTAGGTTTACCCTTGAGACCCTACACGTGATCCCTGGGTGGTGCTAAATGAGTGACACCAACTGAGTGGTAGAGCCACGCTGCGTTGCAGCACACATTGGGCCGGCTCGCCCGGCGTAATACCACCCTCTCACTAATATTCGGCGTGAAATAATGGCACTTGGTGCTGTTGTGTTTCGTCCGACCAGTGAGGGTTCCGGAGGCCCTTCCCCCCCCCCCCCTCCTCCCAATTCCTATTCCTTCCTTAAACCTATTCCTCCCGTAAAGGCCGGCAACGCGTCTGCGATTCCTCTGGTTTTGCGGGTGTCCATGGGCGGCGGTGATTACTCTCCATCAGGTGACCCGCCTGCTCGTTTGCCTCCCTCTTTTATATAAAAAAAAAAAAAAATCAAAGAAAAGCTTTATAAAAAGCTTATTAGAAAGTGTCAGATTACACAGAAGACAAAACAGCTTGGCTCTGAACTGAAATGCTCCAAGGACTCCAACAGCTATTTCTAATTGTCTATAATAAATTGATAAAGAGTACCGTATTTATATTTTACATCAAATTCTTATTTTGTATTTTATTTTATTTGTAAATGTCGTTGCTTCTGCGCGCTGTGGTTTCTAGCGCCTGTTCTTTGCCACATTTAAAAAATTAAAGAAAGGGTGGCTAAAAAAATTTGGACGATTCAAAGTACCTACTTATTAATTGAGTTTATTGAATAAATGTATTTTGATTTTAAGAAACAGTCATACCCTTACACATACGTTCTGTAATACATATTGAAAATTTCAGTGCAAAATATCTAAAATATTTTGAATAACAGCTAATAGAAAACAGACAATTTTTCCGTTTTCACCGTCATAAACGTAGAACATTTATAATAGATATTGATAGAAATTGATAAAGAAATATTTTTCTTTATTGATTTCTTTCGTGCGAAAACGGTTGGTCACATGACATTTTGATCTGTGACGTCACATTTCAATAAATACAGAAACTTATCTTGAACCCTGACAGAGAGTTTTTGATATTTTGTGAAATGTGACGTCACATGAAGCTCAATCAAGTGTTTCGATTCTTGTAATCCACAGATAAAAAATCAAAAATTTATTTTGTAAAAATAAAATATTTTACAATCTATCTTAATAAAAAAAAAGTATTGGATAATTACCGTTAAATCATACTACCATTTCCGACATATTTCATATTTTATTGTTACAACTGTCAAATAGCCAATTGAAACACTTTTTCGGATCAAAATCGCGTTCATTAATACCTACTTTTTATGGTATTTATTTTAGTCCTGTTTCGGACCCTCTACAGGTTCGTGGTCATAGGGAGACCAAGGAGTTGGTCGTCTCAAGGTTAAAAGTTATTTGCATACAATCGTTTTTTTATCGAGTGCGTTCAGGTTTACACAAAATGAGCTTACAATATTTTTGCGTCGGCAGTGTGTTGCTGTTGGGACTGGGATTTGATGACCTCTAGGGTGGGGTTCCAGGCAGGTGGTAAATTCAAACTCCAACCATCCTCTCTATTGAAATTTTAGATGTTTTTAAATTTCAACAGCTTCGCGTATCATTCTAGTTAGGAATCATTGTTCTTTGGCGAGTATTTGTGGTTTATCAAATCTGATGTAGTGCCAGGGGGTGTCACTCCGCAGTTTAGGTACGTTCGGCCGGCTAGGCGTATGGCAGTAAAGGTTGCCGCTCGCGACGTCGCGACGCACCGAACACCGAGCGCGCGGAAACCCTACGCTCTGTGACGTCAAATCGATATCGAGTCAGCGTTGCTTAACGGAATATGAACGCACGGGTCACGGGATAAGTTTCAATTTCGCGTGAAAGTCGTTAGGGAGTAAACCTTCTTTACGTTGTACTACATATTAGTTAAAATGTTTACTAGAAAAAAATCAACCAGTCTCAGGAAGCTCGAGTGGGATTCGAACCCTCGACCTTTGGATTACCGGCAATCCAAAGGTCGTAAACATTTTATCCTATTTTTATATAGCATTGAGAATGCAAAATTTCAATAATAAAGATACATATTAGTTGTAGTACTATTAGTTCTTCTGTGGCAGTGCTTGGGTCCCTCGAAAGCATGTTCGCACACCACTGCAGACTTATTTTCGTGCCTACGACGTCGACTATATGTTCTTTTACGCGGGTTCCTACACTTCTCTTTGTTTGCCCGATGTATGAAAGTCCACAACACCAACACACTGCAAGACCCAAAAATATTGTGAGCTCGTTTTGCGTAAACCTAAACGCACCCGATAAAAATAAAAATGATTGACGGTATGCAAATAACTTATAACCTTGATACGACCAACACCTCAGTCTTCCTGTGACCACGAACCCTGTAAAGGTTCCGAAACGTCAGGACTAGAATAAATACTATTAAAAGTATTAATAAACGCGAGTTAGATCCGAAAAAGTGTTTACCTATTTATTTGTTGAAACATGAGTATACACATGTCGTAGCTGTTACAAAAGCATTTTAAAATTTGAGTAATGATTAATTAGGGATCATCGTTTATAAGAAAGGCAAAGGATATCTGCCAAAATTTACATATGTGTGGTGAGCATACGGTCGACATAATACTACAGAACACACGCACACTGGCTGAAAGGGAATGTGACCTAAAATTCGTTAACTGAAAGATGCAAACAGTCTTTTTAAGTTTTAAGACCAGGTACGCATTCAGGCGTAATTTTATTGAAGTACTTTTTTCGTCACGGCATGCGGCATGCCAGCTGGATTCTAAGCCAACGAGCGTGTAGAGAATGTTATGAAAATAAATTTAAAAAAAAATGTGTGTTTGAGCCGTAGCAATTCGTTGCAAATGGACAGCTCTGCCCACCCCTTTGGGAATCAGGTGCGACGTTTGTAGGCTTTTATGTAAAACTCATTCAAACCGAGCATTAACCCGCTGCCGAGACGCCTCTTAAAAGTCATCTTACATACATACAACCACGACTATTATCCCCGAAGGGTTAGTCAGAGACTAGGCAGTGAGGACCGCAAGAGCAGTCATCTGCCATAGTCCACTTTTCCCCAAACAGCAACTGCACATGTGCTTAGCGTGACAGGTGGTGAGCCCATCGCCGCTCTATGCTGTTGGATGTATGTACAGTCTTTAGTACGTTAGTCGCCTTTTACGACACCCAAGGGAAGAGACGGGGTGGTAGTATTCATTCAACGCTTAGCGTCACGGTTATTATAATTCATCATCATCACATCAGCCTATAAACGTCCCACGCTAGGCACAGGCCTTCCCACACGGACAACAGCACATAAAAATAAAATATATAAAATAAAAATTGTTTTATTTCCCAAGTAAATAAATATATTAGAAGTGAGACAACCCCAGAGAGTAATACAAATACTTGTAGTGGGGTGTGCCTCGCTCTTAGCCTAGTGCCAGTAACAATATTGGGCTAAGATTACAGTATCCTTATTTTAAGTTCAGTTACTTAGGAGCTAAATGTGTGTGAATGTGAGTGTGTGGTGTGAGTGTAAGTGTGTGTGGTGTGTAAGTGTGTGTATGTGTGTGAGTGTGTTTGTGTCTTAACATCGATATAATTATATTTGTTTGATCTAGTATGATGAATATTATAAATATAATGTGAGTTCAATTTTATGATAGTAATGTCGGAATGTTAACCTATCCTGTTTAAAATGGCTTCGGTTTCATCATAGTTTAAGGATTTTAGAAAGTCTGTTAATATTTCCTTGCACTCATGCTTCAACAATGGGTATATGCTATTTTCTAGTGTACGATTTATAGTATTATAAATGTAAGTGCTTTGACTGGGATATTGACGGCTAGCAAACTTGGTGCGTACTGGAAGCGAATGAGCCACAATGTCATTTCTTCTTCTGGCTAGTTTAGTGGGATCAAAACGCAAGGTGTTATGTAAAGCAAGCATTATGTTCAACAGATATAACTGCCTTATAGTTAAAAGTCCAGAGAGCCTATAAAGATCCTGAGTAGGAAATCGGAAAGGTTTAAAATACATGATTTTTATGAGTGACCTTTGTGTCCTTTCAAGTTCCAGCATTTTATATGTATATCTTATTAAGAAGTTCACTATGCATTACGTAGCGCAGGGATTTGAAAATCGATTTGAGCTTACGTATCCGTTCAATAACCAACTCAATTTGCGAATGCCATGATAGTCGTTGGTCCACTAGAACCCCTAGATATTTAGTATTGGTTACCTTTCGAATACAAGGGCAGTTGCAGTTTCCAGATGTATAGTTATTACACCCGTGAATTCTCATTTGGAAATCCTCAGACGGTTGGGTTATTAAACTTGGGGTGAAACAAATATAGTTAGTTTTAACAGTATTTAGAGTCAGAAGATTTGTGGTTAGCCAATTATGTACCTCAGCAAGACCCGACTTAGTTGCAGATTTCACATTTCCCCAAGAGCGGTCAGAAAATACAAGAGTAGTATCATCAGCGTAACAAAAAACCCGTCCTCCAATGTTTTGTAGATTACATAGTCCCTTTATATATACCAAAAAGAGTGTCGGGCCAAGAACACTGCCTTGAGGGACACCATACGTAACAGTCTCTTCGTTGCTCTTGAAAGTGTCAATTTTAACCACTTGTTTTCTTTCAGAGAGATAGTTCTTAAACAAGGAGAGAGCAGTACCTCTGATACCAATTTCCTCGAGCCTACGAACCAGGATAGGAGCTGAGACAGTATCGAAGGCTTTTTTAAGATCTAGGAACACAACGAGGCATTTGTAACCTTTATCTACCTTATCTACAATGAGAGCAATCAAATCTTTAACCGCATCTTGGGTTGACAAACCCTTACGAAACCCGTACTGCGAGCTAGACAATATATTATGGGCAGTTAAATAGCTAAGTAGCCTTTTATTTATAAGTTTCTCAATTATTTTTGAAATACTAGTTAACACCGAGATAGGCCGATAGTTGTTCACATCCGTTTTATCTCCTGCTTTGAAAACAGGAGTCACAATAGAACGCTTGAGAGATCTAGGAAACACTTCATTGTGAAAGCACAGGTTGGCAAGTTTAGCAATAATAGGAACTATGAAATCACTACAGCATTTTAACAATTTAACTGATATTTCATCCCATCCAGAAGCACAGGCTGAATCGAGTCCCATAAGAACATCATTAACTTCTTGAGGGTCAGTATCAAGCAGTACAAAAGAAGAGACCCGGAAATCAACACTGACCGGTCTGCGACGGTGCGGAACAGTATTTTGAATAATTTCTTAGCCAAGGTTCTACCAACGTTTACAAAAAAATTATTAACTCTGTTTACTACATCAAGTGGGTGAACTGAATGAACAAGAAGATTAGTACTAGGAATTTTAGGGGCTTTAAATCGAGTTATATCGTTAATTGTACTCCAAAGCTTTTTAGAATTCATTGCCGAGTCATCCATTCTTTTTCTATTATATTGACGCTTTAACTTGTTTACTTAATTATGTTTACGCAATAATTGCGATAGCGTTTAAACGTTATTTCGTTGTGTGGCTCTGATCTTAATTTCAATTGCATTTTGTTACGGAGTCTAATACAGCGTAGAGCCCCACCCATCCATGGTTTTAATAACCTTTTGTTACTAGAAATTGATTTCACCTTGGTATTCTTTAACAAGTTTTCTCTGATTAGTCCAATCAGGGCATCCGCCAGAGAATTAGGGTCGTTATAGATGTTAAAACGTGTAAAGTCCACAGTAGTAAGCGTTTTAAATAAATTTTCATGGTCAACTACTGCTTTCAATCTTTATTTTGGCGATTGATCCACAGACTCGACAAACATACACAGCGCTACCATCGCATGGTCAGTTATTGATGTATTTAAAACTGCAACCAAAGCAGAAGTGCAATGTTTATCGAATTTAAGGATTACATGATCTAGACAGTTTTTTATCCTAGTCGGTAAACAGTGGCCCGGGAGCAATCCATGTAAAGACAAGACGTCCAGATATTTAAGTCGATTGTTTCGCTCATAAGTAGATTCCGTGGATTTTACTATAAGGTTGATATTCATGTCTCCGACTAATATAATACTTTTGTGTGAATCAATACCATCCAAATGATTCTCAATAGACACACATAAATCTGTAGGTGGATTTTAACGACTGCCATCTTAAGATAACCACTGGGACCAACGGCTTTGCGTGCCTTTCGAAATTCGAAGCACAGAGGAAGCTTTAGATGTTTTTAATTATGTCACACATCCAGTGACCCAGCATTAGGTACTCATCTTTACAAGATCGCAAACCGAACGCCTTAATGATAATGATTAATTGTTATTAAGTTTACTATTATAGTAGGATAGTAGTTTAGTTTTTAATTTTTTTACAGATGATGAAGGAAGCAAAAGATACGTCCGCTCCGCCCTGCCGCCGGCCCCTGCTCTTTCTATTGCCGTCTAGCTGGCGCGACCTATTTAAGGGATTGCAACATAGGGCCGGTAGGTGTGTGTGCTGTGCGCGTGCGCATGTGTGGGTAGGGGCAGGGCTGCCACAACATTGAGCCCTTAAAATACGGAATAATAAAACGCAAATAATCATAATCATAAAAATACAGAAATTGATACGCGAATACCAGCGTCGTGGTAATTGTGCCACGGCATAAGCTGAGCGGGGATCTAATTGGCATTGTTTTCTTTGTTTTTATTTTATTTTATTTTATGTTGTTGTATATTTACGCCAAATAAAGTTTTTATTAATTTCATTTCAAAATAATATTTAAAAGTTAACTACGTTTCTATGTTTTAAAATTTGCAGCAAAATAATTTCCAACTAATATTTCCTCAATGTCCAACTATGTTTATTTCAGACTGCTTCCGTTGTCTACAGTGGTCAGACCAGAAGACCCACAGTTTTCCAGCGTGGGATCCATAGCATAGCACACTATAACTAAAGACTTAGGTAGATGTAATGTGATCTAAGTCGTGTCGTTTAGTTATAACAATATAGTGGGTACATTGTTGTGTGTTTAAGGTAGGAGATAAGATGCCAGTTTCTCAATGGTTGTGAATTTATTTTTTTCTTATTTTTATTCTACAACGGGTAAGGGCTTTGCCTTCATCTCACCTGATGATAAGTGACGATAAGGCCGAAGGTGGAAGCGCGCTCAACCCGGAAACCTCAACCACTGAGGAACTGGCTATCCTAGCCAGGCGGACTTAACAGCCCTACCACCAACCAAACCGAGCACACTAAGATGTACCCCCCGCTGGGAACCGAACCCGGTAACCCTGGGTCTGAAACCGGTGGCTTAGCCACTAGACCGCAGAGGCGGTTAAACCACCAAGTTAACTTATCTTACGTTCGCTTTCCAAGAATTTCAGTGCAAGAAAAGAAAAGTGTATTTTTTGTACGGTTATTTATTTATTTATTTATTTAAACTTTTACAACATATTACATGGCGGACTTTATGCCTGAGGCATTCTCTACCAGTCAACCATAGGGTGGTGCAGAGATGACATGGTAGGTGCAATTTTCGGCGATTAATGTGACACAGGGCAGTATAATCTAATACAATTTTAATACACTTACAGATATTTACACAATTACATAAATATAATACATAATAATATAAACTTTCACAATTATATACAAATAT
Organism: Scoparia ambigualis; assembly: GCA_963921215.1. Lineage (NCBI taxonomy): Eukaryota > Metazoa > Arthropoda > Insecta > Lepidoptera > Crambidae > Scoparia > Scoparia ambigualis. The sequence goes on along the minus strand of OY992514.1, from coordinate 2,598,688 downwards.
ATATACATATAAATACACTACATATTAGTTAATTAGTAAATTAAAGTTCTGCTACGCTTATAAAATTAATTTTACTTTATTTTTATTTTAAAACCTAAATATTTTTGACGACAATAAGTGCCTGTGAAGGCTTACATTTAATTAATGATTTGACTTTGTTTTTAAAAGAAATCACCAAAAAATCACCAAAAACCAAAAAACCTGTGACAACTTTTAATAAATACATGCATCGGTGTTGTGAACCCTAACGCAAATGCGCATTTAGATTGCGCGGGCGCAGACGCCTCGCGTTTTTCACTATCTTTATGTTTATAATTGATCCGCTTGATTATATTATTGATATTAGGCGTCTAGTATTATCTGTTTACGATTATTTATAGATTTTATTATCTTTCATTCAAATTCTTAATTTAACTTCGATGACAGTATTAATAATTACCTATTTAGGAAAGTGAGAAAGGTAGTTTTTGTCGTATTGTTTTCTAAGGGTTACACATTGAAGTGAAAGACTTTTTACGGATTAACTCGCGCATCACGGAGACAGTCTCCCTGTGACCACGGACCCTGTAAAGAGTTCGAAACGTAGGGAAACTAAAAAACTATGTAATGTAGTAAAATTAAACGCGAATTAATCCTTAAAAAGTGTTTCATTTCAATAAATAGTTTTTGACGCAATATTAAAGTAGTTATAACCCACCAACCCACATTTTTGGGTAATGGCCCGGTCTTCACCTATAAGCTATTATTGTACATCATCGGGTAGGAATACCTGCGCCCGTAGAGGACTGCTGCTGTCCTCATTGCCTAGTCTCTGATGAACTCCTTCGGGGATAATAGAGGCGAATCTAATAGTATGTAGTTAGTGCTAGCCTAGGCAATGAGGAGACTACACAATGAGGATCGCAGAAGCAGTCCTCTGCCATAGTACATACATACATAATCACGACTATTATCCCCGAAGGGTTAGTCAGAGACTAGACAATGAGGACAGCAAAAACAGTCTTTATTATTGAAATTTTTGCATACATAATATACACCCTGAGGAGCTCGATGGCGCAGCGGCTAGCGCGATCGGCTTGCGATCTTGCTTGCTAAGCAACTTTCGCAATGCCGGGTCACTGGATGGGTGACCAAATTTATAACATCTCGAGCTCCTCCGTGCTTCGGAAGGCACGTTAAGCCGTTGGTCCCGGTTGCTGTCGTAAGATGGCAGTCGTTAAAACCCACCAACCCGCATTGGGCTAGCGTGGTGGGTTATGGCCCAATATCCCCACGTGCTATTGTTTACGTGGAAGGCCTGTGCCCAGCAGTGGGACGTTTATAGGCTGATGATGATGATGATGAATATACACCCTTATTTTTTTATCGTTTTATGAAATTAAGGGTGAGTTCCACCCATGAAACTGAACAACTTTCCCCAAGAAACCTATGTGCCAAAATGTCAAAAAAATTTCGACCTCCCATAATATTGTCGTCAGCTGATCGGACAGTTTTGTATGAGAAGTCGAAATTTTTTTGTAATTTTTGCACATAGGTTTCTTGGGGAAAGTTGTTCAGTTTCATGGGTGGAACTCACCCTTAAGTCATTCACTGCCGTCGGGTCATAATAACAATAGAATTTTGACCCGCGCGGCGTTGAACGTGTAATTTCATTAAAACGAGAAAAAATTAGGGTGTAGATATAGGATAATAATTAATGATTACAAGAAAAAAAGCGCCGGTTTGCAGCGTAAATCAAACTACTAGAAAAATTCAACGAGTCTTCTGGGGTCTCGGTAGCTTAGCGGTTAGAGCAGTGGACCGGCAATCCAAAGGTCATGAGTTCAATCCCATTTGAGCTCTCCTTAGACTGGTTTTTTTTCTAGTAAGCATTTTATCCTACAGCAAAAGCAGTCATCTACCATAGTCCACTTTTCACCAAATAGTGACTGCACATGTGCTCAGCGTGACAGGTGGTGAGCCCATCGGCGCTCTATGCTGTTGGAAGTATGTGCAGTCTTTATTTCGTTAGTCGCCTTTATTGCGGCACACAAGAGAAGAGAGGGAGTAGTAGAATTCAACCTAAACAATTTCATTTCAATTGTTAACTGTTTCTTTTATCCAGTCCAACATGGTTGCCTGGAAGAAATTGCTGTTTAGCGATAAGGCCTATTATAAGGATTATTTGGGGGGTCAAAGTTGCTCGCGTCCGTAGGTTTACCCTTGAGACCCTACACGTGATCCCTGGGTGGTGCTAAATGAGTGACACCAACTGAGTGGTAGAGCCACGCTGCGTTGCAGCACACATTGGGCCGGCTCGCCCAGCGTAATAGCACCCTCTCACTAATATTCGGCGTGAAGTAATGGCACTTGGTGCTGTTGTGTTTCGTCCGACCAGTGAGGGTTCCGGAGGCCCCTTCCCCCCCCCCCCTCCTCCCAATTCCTATTCCTTCCTTAAACCTATTCCTCCCTTAAAGGCCGGCAACGCGTCTGCGATTCCTCTGGTGTTGCGGGCGTCCATGGGCGGCGGTGATTACTCTCCATCAGGTGACCCGCCTGCTGAAAAAAGGCCGCCAATTGTATGTACTATGTGTTTGTCTTTTTGTATGTTTTCTGTGGTGTACAAAAAGCATTTTATCTTTATCTTATCTTATCTTATCTTATTCTTTCACCGCTACGCGACACAGGTAGTAAACGTTTCACTAAATTACTACTGCACATGTGCTCAGCGTGATAGGCAGTGAGCTCTATGCTCTTGGATGTATGTGCAGTCTTTAGTCCGTAAGCCACCTTTTTTACATGAAAGGGAAGATAGGGGTTGGAAGTATTCTTTTAGTGACCCGTTATACCACACGACTATCACTAACTGCAGGTATACACTATTATAATAACTACAAAGCGCCTACCGAGCAATTAAAATAACACATAATACATTATAACGTTAATAGCTATTATTACGACAGCTAACATAAGATTTCATTACGTCACAAGTTGAGTATGACTCAAGTTACGCACCACTTAACAATGTTTATAATGAGTTATTGGCGACCTTTTATACTTGGAAAAACTCCTTACTGAGTATCACCTCGCCCGGGTTGGAACTCGGTTCGGTTGATTGGTTGGGTTTTGGATGATTATGGGGGGTTCTTCCCCCAGCTCCCGCCTCCGTGTCCAGGACATAAGGCTTCGATAGGAATTCAGGAGAACGGGGCATACCCACCAAAACCCAAGTACGCCCCTCACTGAACCTACTAACGAAAATGTCTTGATAATCACGATCGCTACTCGAATCCGAACAAAACATTGCTAAATTCGTAGTTTCGTTTATAAAAATGTATTATGTAGAATTACAGTTAAAGGTAATCGCAGTTTCAATTAACTGTGTCAACTGATTAATTATTTAAATACTAACCCACATTTTAACTGGCGGATCATACAATTATTTAGATTTACGACTCATTTGGAGCGTAGAACCCGCGACGCTTTATAAATGTATTGTTAATTACCTACATGACTATTTAATTTTGTTCTCACTGTAAACATTGACCTTTTTTGTGACGATACCTTTTTCATTCCCAATTGGTCTAGTTTATTAATTACGCCTGGCAAAACTCTTAGGCCTATATTAGGAAGTCCTAAGTTCAATTTTGGCGGACAAAGGTTTTGACTCGCTGACGTTTCAGACACATTATATTCAGACACAGTGTCCGAAACGACACTTTTTAATTTTATTAGTTTTTTCATTGACGTTTCGTGATACTAATAAAAATTTACATTAATTTTAAGAAAATATACAATAGTAAAAAACAACAACTTGATTTATCTGACTGTACTGAACAGCTCCAATAATTTAATAGTGTCCGAATCGTCAGTGAAAATTAATAAAATTAAAAAGTGTTAATTCGAACACTGTGTCCTAATATAATGTGTCCGAAACGTCAGTTAGTCAATGTTTTGGATATGTTGATGCATAGTCCGAGGTTGTGATCACACACACACATACAGATACAGGACTATTATCCCCAATGGGTTAGTCCGATTAGAGACTATGCAATCACAGAAGCAGTCCACTGCCAGTTTTACCAAATTACAACCGCACTTGCGTTCAGAGTAGTAGGTGCTGAGCCCACCGCGCCGCTCTATGCAGTCTTTAGTCCGTTAGTCGCCTTTTACGGCACCCAGGGGAAGAGATGTGTAGTATTATTCTAGAGAGCGCTATACCACACAGCTGTTTGGGTTGAGATCAGGAATGTACCTCTGCCTATATCCTGTCTCAAGGCTAGGCAAAGGGCATTGAAAGGAAGTCACAATAACTAATGGGTATTGGTTTTTAGTACAGAACAAGGAATAAGACTTACGAGTATTCTAAGTATAATCAGTGGAACATTTACAGACCAGCTAGTAACCGCTTCATATGACATAATAGTGGCAAAAGACATGATACAGAAATTCACGAGACGAGTACCTAAGTATTTTTATAGCTAATTACAGACATATTGTTGTATTTATTTATAGGCTTCTAATTAGGAATAGGTATGGATAACTATTATGTAATTATATGTTATATAACATAATACGCACATTGCTTGCATGTTATTCTGTGTTAGTACATAGATGAGCTTGGCCTCCCGTGGTGAGACATTTTTTATAATGTACAAGCAATGGCAATATATCTCTAATCTAATATCTACGTGTAACCAGACCAGTTTATGTAGGTAGCCATTTATATAGATAAAACTTAAGAGTTTAATATAATTATGTCACGAATCAAGTGTTTTTACTAATCCTTTAACTAATCTTCAGGATCTCCGCAACGTGCTGCTCGGTTCCAGCGGTTACCCTACACCTCAAAACCACCATGTTGAAGGCCCGCCTACACTGCATCCTTAAAAAATAACTAAACCTAACTATTTTCTAAAATTATTAAGCGTTATGTCTTATCCTTACCTATATCTATCGCATATGTCTGCATCCTGACCAGATCTACTGCGGTTTTTTCATCAGCTTTTAAAAAGGCTCTAATGAAGGAGGAGCCAGGGATATCATATAAGGGTAGTGGCAGGGACTTTGTTGATAACTACAGATCCATCTCTATTTTGCCCGCACTATCGAAGATTATGGTAAGTAAGCGACTGATGAATAAGCAACTGAGATTTTTAGAGAGAAACAACCTACTCTCTTGTTCTCAGTATGGCTTCCGTTGTGGCTTATCGACCAGTGACGCCGTACATGATCTTGTCAACACGACGATCACTTCTCTTGATGAGAAAATGAAATATGTTACGGTGTTTTCTTGCCAAGGCTTTCGACACGGTTTCGATCCCACACCTGTTGTCAAAATCAGAGAGGGTTGGAGTTAGAGGTCTTCCCCTAATACTATTTGAGAGCTATTTGCGTGATAGGAGGGTTGGGATCGATCGGTGGAAGAGTGACGAAGCCCCTATTGCGTTTGGAGTACCTCAAGGTAGTATGACCGGTCCTACGTTGTTTTTGGTATATATCAATGATTTATGTCAGCTACAACTTCACGGGGTAAGATTATTACATTTACCGATGATGCTGCTCTCTTTTTCAGTGGTGATACTTGGCACGAGGCCTTTGATAACGCACAGAGGGGTTTTGACAGAGTTAGCCAATGGCTAAAGCGTAATTTGCTGACACTAAATGTTTCCAAAACTAAATATGTAACCTTCGCATTAAGATCTGTTTGCTCCCATCGCATAGTTTCCAAATAACTGCTCATCACTGTAGTTCAACTCTCTCGTCATGCTCTTGTCCAGCCCTTTAACAAACAGACAGCATAAGATACCTCGGTATCTGTCACCATGGACCAAACGCTATCGTTCAAACCACACGTCGACTCGCTGGTGTCTAGACAGCTCAAGCTTATCTATATTTTTAAAACACTTAAGCACGTAGCCAACCGTCGAGTGATCAGGTCAGGATGGTGTATTATCCTCCTAGACAGTCCCTTGTAGAGTATTGCATTTCATCGTGGGGTGGTGGTCTCCCTTTTCGCTACCCAACTGCTGATCTTTACAGCCACTGGGATGTCCTTACGGTTCGGCAAACATTCATACTCTACACCTAATTAAGAAAGCACTCTCAGTTGCAATATAACCCTGAGCTGCTGAGAAATGGCACCGTTTGCCGAGTAAAACTGTTAAAAATAGTCACATCTCATATTTTTTCTGTTTCCTTGGGCAGCACCTTTATAACAAGCTAAATGGGTTCCTTAACATCTACTCACTTACCAAGTCTGGCTGCAAGACTGCAAGTACCTCAAGACCCTGGAGTACTAATCCACGGAAGCATTGCTTATCTCTTCCTCCAAGTAGGTAAGTATCGCAACAGTTATGGTGACTTTAAAAAAAATATTAATAACTGATTATAATCGTCCAGTCGAGTGACTTTTCGCCTCCCTCACACGTAACACACTCACTTTTGAACAATGAATGTCATTTAATAAAAAAATATAAAAATTTAATAAAAACAATATAAAAAAAGGCTCATTACATTACATTTTCAAAACGGTGGTATAACACTTTAGCTAACTTAATAGGTAGAATTAGGTACCTACCTAGTCTGGAAGTATTTTCCTTATTCATAGAAGGTTTCATGTCATAATGATTAGAAAACACATACCTTTATGGTATAGGCTCTTAGGCTGATTTATGAATTATACTTTAAATGTATTAAGCGTTTTGCCGTTAATTTACTTACTTACCTTAATAAAATAAATATTATTATCAACACATTACGCACATCGCTGACATAGCAAGCGGTCTTGATACTCTGTTACGCATTACAGAACCATTTTAATAGAACCGGGCGCCAGATTCATGGCGTCAGATTGAAGTTACTTTTATAATTTATGTAGAATAAAATAAAAAAATAAAAAAATTTACATTATAATCTCATGCAAAAAATATGTAGTACTTACTTAATAATAATTTTGGAAATATTTAAGAAAATGTTTTTATTTTAAAACTGATTTAAATGATGTATTTTGTTCGTCTCTGGGAATCTAAGGATAGGATTGACGATGAAACAATAAACCATCAATTTTACCTAGAAGCAATTAAAGGAACAACTATTTTAGGTTTTGGTTCGTTTCCTTGAGCTTTACTAAAATAATAATGAAAAAGTAAATTACACAAAGTGCATTTTACTTTCTTTAGCCTTTGCATTGCCATCTAGCGTCGAGTAGTAGTATTACAAATTGTATACTGACTGTGGATTGTGGAAGGCAGCTTAAGCACTTACGAGCGGAGTTTACAAAACGTGTTCATAGATGTCGCACACTCAATTCCACATATTTCTTCGAATTTTATTAAAAGTTTTTTAATAAAGTCTCAGATTTATTTCTTTTATATAATTATGATCCGTGCTTATTACATTATTAAATAATCATCATTAAAAATATTAAAATAAAATTTAAAAAAACAGTATAAGGTAGGTAGGTATACCTACAGTCAACCTAAAAAAGAATAAGAAAAAATTGCAATATAAATTTTTCTTACTTTTATTTGCCTCTTACAAAAGCTATTAACGCCTCCACACTCTCACTGCCGCCACTCCTGTCAATCGAGAACAGAACCTCTTCACTGTGCCCATTCACCATTATATCCTGCAACGCCAAGGTCCTGAGAAGCTTTTCAGACTCATTGCTCTCACCATCAGCTTCTATAATCCTATCATTAATCATGTTGGACAGATTAATTTCGTCCATAGTTTTGTCATCCAGTAAGCTAGAATTAGTTTCCGTGACTAACAAACTTCGACGCGTCCTTAAGCCTGCTTCTTTCAGCTTCTTCTTAGCTAGTTCTATGAAAGATGGCGATTTCAATGTCTCCCGCAGCCAATTCTTTATTTTGTTTTTCTTGTCTTCGACGCGCGATTTGAACCTGCCAAAAGTTTAATAGCAAAACTTTAGGAATGTATCTCTTTGTGTGTTGTAAAACTGCAGGAGTTTGGTGAGTGAAATGGCGCTGTAAATTCGAGTTGGATTTAAATAAATAATAAATAATAAATCTTTCCTACAATCACACCAATTATCTAGCCCAAGAGAAGCTTCGAAGAACTCGTTAAATGGTTACTAGACAACGGATAAACATACTTAAAATACACTTATTATACATATAAAACACCCAGACCCGAGACAATTTAGAAAAACAATAATTTCTAAATTGACCCGATCGGCGATCGAACCCGGGACCTCAGAAATGGCGACACCATGAAAACCGGTGTACAAACTAATACTTGACCAAGGAGGTCGTCGAAATTATTTCGTCGATTTAGCTACATAGTAAGAAACTTGTATTATTAATTAATTAATTTTGAGAATTAATATTAGTTTAAGTGATAGACAATTAAGTGGTATGGTCCATCTAATCATAGTTATGTCAAAAAAAAGTAGTTTTTATTGTGTTGGACTGAAATACATTGTGTAGCTTGCCATTACTTATATCGTATCATCATCATCATCATCATCAGCCTATAAACGTCCCATTAGCATGCGCAACACGAGATATGTCGCGGACGAGAGACGACAAATCATTTTATGTTGGCATGTTAAGGTTTGTAGACAAAAATACCACAGTTTATGCAAAAACTACTGTTAAGTCTATTTTTGACATATTATGTAGAGTTCTAAGCGTATCCATGTGTCTTTAGTGTCAATAGACATTAGAGATAAATGTATAAAACACGAGAAAACGGGTCGAGAAGAGTTCTCCTGTTGCGCATGCTAGGCCGGCTGGGCACAGGCCTCCCACGTGTACAAATAGCACGTGGAGATATTGGGCCACAGCCCACCACGCCGGCCCAATGCGGGTATATCGTATAACAAATAGAACAATCATTTACTTTAACAAACATGAAAGGATACTAAAAGCAGACTGAATGCCGTACAACAACACCATTGCCGTACAACGTTTTTGTAACAACAGTGTGTCCTTATCGGGCGTTAAATGTTATAATGTTATAATTTTTAACAAAGCTAATCTAACTAGCTAGTACATGCGGCTTGTACCACAGCTTGTACTCCTACATACATATAATCACGACTGTTATCCCCGAAGGGTTAGTCAGAGACTAGGCAATGAGGACAGCAAAAGCAGTCCTCTGCCATAGTTCACTTTTCACCAAATAGCGACTGCACATGTGCTCAGCGTGACAGGTGGTGACCCCATCTCCGCTCAATGCTGTTGGTAGTATGTGGAGTCTTTAGTCCGTTACTGTACCCCTAGGTACCTACTACGACCAAATTACTCCCGTACCGCAAACAAGGCTGTAGCGCTTAACTTACTTCTGCAGCTCTTGCTCCCTCTGCCTGGCCTTCTTAATCTTCGCCTGCAGCTCAGGAACTGAGCTCGCTTCGTTGGCCGAGATGGTTTCCTCTACCCAGCCGGTGATCTGTGACACCCTGCTGTAGACGCCCGGAGACCTGGGATCACCGCACTGTTTGCCCCCGAAGGATACTATACCGAGAAGGACACCGTCACGAACCGCGGGGCCGCCCGAGTCGTGCTGCAGGAATACATAGGTACAGTATAAAGATAAAGATATAAAGATATGAACACAATACGTGTTCATGTTACCCTGGTATAACTTTCTACGCTCACAATAATTATCTAGCACCACTTAAGCTTCTTTTTGAAACTCGTTAAAATGGCTAACTAGATAAGATAATATATAAATATTTTTATTATTGAAATTCTTTCATTCACAATGCTATATAGATAACGAATAAAATGTTTACTAAAAAATTCGTATCCCACTCGAGCTTCCTGAGACTGGTTGATTTTTTTCTAGTAAACATTTTATTCGTTATCTATATAGCATTGTGAATGCAAAATTTCAATAAAAAAGATATTTATAAGCAATAACGTCTTTGTCGATTGTTAAATACTTGCAATAGTGACGTAATAACGCTGGCTTGCAGCGTAATCAAACTACTAGGAAAAATTCAGCGAGCCTTCTGGGGTCTCAGTAGTCTCTAGAGCAGTGGACCGGCAATCCAATGGTCGTGGGTTCGAATTCCACTCGAGCTTCCTGAGAATAGATAAATATACCTAAACATAGAAAAACGGATTCGGCCGTCACGGTCCCAGTCCGGTTTTCCTCCGGCCGGCCGCGTTGACCCCATAGCACCAAAATCAATTTAAAAAAACAGTCATTCTAACCACTTGACCACGGAGGTCAGTATGTTTCTCTGTAATTCCATATTTTAAGGTTACTACTTAAATACTTACATATATACCTATATACATACATAAATAATACATACATAGGTACAGTAATAGATCAATCAAGTTGCTGCAGTATCTAATATCCGAAGTTTGACATTTATTGTAGAATGCAAACAAATTCTTTAAAATATGATATGAGTTATTTACATTCAAGCACACCCATTCAAGCTAGTTGGAACAAAGTTCCAAATACGAAATTGCGAGCGACACAACGTGGAACCAAGCGAAAAATTCAAACTCATATTCAAAAGTCCAAACTCCATACAAAATATCACAATTTTTTTAAGTGTCGGCTCCATAATAAAATGAACTGAAAATTTCAAGTCTTTTTCACAACAAAACATTTTCTGGAAATTTTGTCTACTTATTGATAGCAATTATTTTCGTCATTTTGTGAAAAAAAGTTGGTGTATTTTTGCTCGAAAATTTTCTAAGTCCTGCACCCCCTTTGCTACACCCTAACCCTGATGAGTAGAACTAATGAAAGGAAACGAATAATGACGGCTTACTCAGGCCTAGCCTAAAAAAGGCTTTAGCCTTAAAATAAATCTATTACTGCAAAAAAGGCTATAGTCGCAAAAGGGCCAAAAGGCTTTTTAGGCCTAAAATGGCTAGCCTTTTATAAGGCTACTTTTAAGCATAGCCCTAAAAAGGACCAATAGGCTTAAATTTAAGGCTAAAAGCCTATAGCCTTCGGGAACACTATGTGAAAGCCCTTAGTTTTTCATGTTCGGCCACAGCTCATGTATCTCACATTACAGGCGTCCTTCCCGCCGGCATAGAATACATAATAATACAAGTACGCCGGTCTCGTATCCGGTGCACAGCATCCGGGGCGTGATGCAGAACCGGTAGAACTTCTGGCAGACGTTGGTCCTTCAGGTCGATTAATTTTACCAATTTTGTGCCTTTTTTTTCACAATAGGCGAGTAGCTCAAATACAAAGTGGTTCTTTGAACTTAATAGGGTAGTCCAGTTGAAAGGATTATATACATATTGAAACACCCTGTATGCTAACCCATAGTATGATCACTAATATGACCACCATTCTAGAGAAGCACAGAACGTTAAAGATACTGTTTCTCGACTTATAGGTGTTATCAGTTTGGCTCCTTACCGTGGTATATTTTATCTTATCTTATTGTTTTCTGAGGTTTAAGCGAGCACTACACATTGAAATGAAACACTTTTTACGGATTAACCCGCGTTTAATTTTACTACATTACATAGTTTTTAGTTTCCTGACGACGACAGTCTCCCTGTGACCACGGACCCTGCAAATGGTTCGAAACGTCTGGAAACTAAAAACTATGTAATGTAGTGAAATTAAAGGCGGGTTAATCCGTAAAAAGTGTTTCATTTCAATTATCTTTTCTTACATTACAGGCATCTTTTCCGCCGGTCGCGTACCCGGCGCACAGCATCCGGGGCGTGATGTAGAACCGGTACGACTTCTGGCAGTCATTGATCTGCATCACCGGCACCGGCACGAACCGCATCCGGTCCGGTATGTGGCCGAAACCGGACTCCTGTGTGAAAGTTACGAGTAATGAAACACTTAAATACTTCACTTGTTACTTAAGAAACGTGACGCGTAGCGGTGAAAGAATACTACTACCCCCTCTCTTCCCTTGGGTGTCGTAAAAAGCGACTAACGGACTAAAGACTGCACATACATCCAACAGCATAGAGTGGCGATGGGCTCACCACAAATGTGCAGTCGCTATTTGGTGAAAAGTGGACTATGGCAGAGGACTGCTTTTGCGGTCCTCATTGCCTAGTCTCTGACTAACCCTTCGGGGATAATAGTTGTGATTATATGTACTCATACCTTTTCAGAGTCAGCCCTTGACCACGATCTTAGTTACGCTTAGTCTAAATTATGTTATGTTGACTAAGTTAGTATGAAACAGCAAGCGTAGGATGTCTTTAATAAGTAGTTTTGCGTAAAACCCTGTTCAAACATTTAAAAGTGTAATGTAACACTTACCTACCTACCTACTCTATTTAATTGTGGTGAACTGGAACTGGCTACCGTCAGTTAGTAGCAACATCATGGGACCTTAAGAAAATTGGTCTACTTAACTCTAACTTAGGTATGCAAACTCTTGTATAGAGTGTGCAAAAAAGATAGGTAGTACTAACATCAGTACTTGCCCCACTGAAGCCTGGTTTTCAAACTTTAGGGATGGAATCCCCACTGTAAAGATTCTACTAGTAGGAAAGGAAAGAAAGAAAAGAAATAAATGAAAGAAAATAAATCATTAATTGACTTTTCAAACAGCTACAAAAATAAAATAAATGTAAAAAAAAAAAATATTAAAAATTAAAAATAATATTATTTAAAAAACGTTAGTACTAACATCAGTGCTCCCCCAACCGGTCACAATGAGGATGTCCTCTTCCTTAAGGGCGAAGTCTTTCGAGGGCAGGTTGAGGACGGCGATGTTGCGACCAATCGGCATGGGCCGGTCCAACCGGAGCAGGGAGTAGTCGTAGTCGGCGCTGCCGGGGGAGTAGTGAGCTGGGAAGAAAACCTGGGACACGTTGTTATTACATACATATTATTTATTTATATTATTTTATTACATACCGCAAAAGCAGTCCTAAAGGACTGCTTTTATGCTATGGTAAACCATAGTCCACTTTTGACCAAATAGCGACTACAGGTGGTGAGCCCGTCGCCGCTCTATGCTGTTGGATATATGTGCGTGCTTTAGTCCGTTAGTCGCCTTTTACGACACCCAAGGGAAGAGAGGGGGTTGTAGTATTCTATCACCGCCACGTGACACGGTCAATTATACGTTGTTAATGTTTAAACGATTTAGTTGCTTCCACAATTTACCCGGAATTGTCACTCATCAGAAGAAGGCCGAGCATGTATGTAGCAGCCCACTAAAAGAATACTAAAAACCCCACTCTTTCCTTTGGTGTAGTAAAAAACGTGTCGTCGTTTAAGTATGTGTCCCAAATCATACAAAAAATAATAACAATTAACAAATATTGAACTTAATCAGACAAGAATATCGATGACTTTGACTGCAGGGGACTCGCAGCCTCCGAGATAACCCACTAAAAGGCGACTAACGGAATAAAGACCGCACATACATCCAACAGCATAGAGCGGCGATGGACTCGCCATATCAGCATCTATCACGCTGAGCACATGTGCAGTTGTAATTTGGTGTGACGTGGACTTTGGCAGTCGATTGCTTTTGTTTTTGTAACCCTTTAGGAATAATAATCGTGAATTTAGCTACTGACTAGAGACGACCTCCTTGGTCGAGTGGTTTGTACACCGGTTTTCATGGTGTCGCCATCTGTGAAGTCCCGGGTTCGATCCCCAGACGGGTCAATTTAGAAATTATTGTTTTTCTAAATTGTCTCGGGTCTGGGTGTTTTCTATGTATCATAAGTATGTATTTCAGTATTTTAAGTATATTTATCCGTTGTCTAGTAACCATTTAACGAGTTTCTTCGAAGCTTCTCTTGGGCTAGGCCATTGGTGTGAGTGTAGGAAAGTTTATTTATTTATTTATACACTATGTCCCATTCCAAAATAATAAGAAAACGTTTTGTTGAGCGATGCCATAACTAAGAATCAGCATTGTAGTTGTACATTGTTATTTACTTCAAAATCAAATGTAGCCAAGATGGTATAGGTACCTTATTAACTCTGGCCTGATATCCTCCTCGATTGTGAAAGGAGCTGCCAGCCCTCACGATGTACGGTTGTAGCTTTTTCTTGTCACCGTCGAATGCTCTGAAACAAAGGAGAAAGACCATTTTACTATGGGAGTTAGGCTAGTTTTTATTTTGTTTTTTAGCTAGCTAGCGTAACACAGCGCTTTAATGAAATAAATAGTAATCAATAGCAGCATTGCTCTGAATTATGTAGAAAATATTACATTACAATATCATGCGGGAGATTGAAGCTATCTTCATTAGGTATTTTGAGGTTATCACAACTGTTATCGTATGACTATCAGTTCAGTTCAGCATTTATTTATCACTTGACTCTTAACGCGGCGTTCTATAGAAAACCTTTTTTAACGTAATCATTATAACTTAAGAGAACACTTTTGATATGAGAATGATTAAGACGCAATAGATATCTAATAGGCTGGTTTGGTCATTCTCCTTTATATATAAGGTGACTGCTAGAAACCGCAAAAAACTTCTAGGGCTGGTCAGGTCAAGTGTTTCAAACATGACAAAAATGACAAAAAAGAAATTCGTGTTTTTTTTAAATTTTTAATTAAATAATTCATTTTGTATATTTTAGTTAGATGGTCTTTGAGTATCTAATTTATTTTAAACCAATAACATAAGAAAAATAAAATTAAAAACAATTAAAAATAACGATTATTTACAAGGCGCGGGCAACGAACGGCTGGCCGGCCGACTGTTGACCCGTAAGCGTTGTCAGCTGGGCGATAAGTACCTACGTTAGTCTGCAATCACGAGACCCCATTTATTTTCCTTTAATTGAAATGTGCGTAAGTATAAGGTGCAGTTAAGTCCAACGCCACTTTTTAACTGTAATTATGGTAAGTGTTATGATGTATGAACGTAATTTCAATTCAATCCTAGTAAATATCTATCACACCACACATTATGAGAAGTTACAATTATCTTTCCTTACAAATAAAAGATCAATGGGTAGTTGGGTAGTTATCTAATATCGCGTCCGCACGCTAAGCACTTGCCGCTAACTCCAAACCAAATGACCAGATGACCTTTCATGTCCTCGACAACTAAACAGCCTAAAGCATTGTGATAAGTTACCTATGTTATGTTGTTGTTATTCAAGCGGTTATTTTACTATTCAGTCTTACTTATTTATTTACACTAAATTAAGTCAAACTAATGTCTCGCATGAAAGGCAACGTTAATACCTAAAAAGCTGCGTAATTAATAGGTGTCGGTAGGTACTTACTTACATGGTGTTAGAAGCATTCCAGTTTCTTACATCAGCGAACAGGAAAGGTGATAAGCTTCCCATCACACCTCACAGGCTTTGGACTGTCAAACTAACGTAATATTACATAAAAATTAAACCTTCACCAAAATAACGTAAATAAAATAAAATTTATTAAAGGACGAACTAAAATAACTCTTGTGATCGGCACATTATTATTACACTTATTTAACGTGTTTAAAAGAACACCACCTGTTCTACCTACAAGTCTAATACGACTTAACACCCATTTTTTACACAAAACATTAATTTGTTACTGAACTGATTACTTTATTCACGGTAGCCTATTCATAATAATACTAATCCTTTACTAATTAACTCATACTAGTTATTAGTTTAATCACCCACACACGAATGCACCTCACATACACACCAAAACTTTCCCGAGGAAACTGCACACACCTGCTGCGCTGCGCTGCGCAAGAGACTCAAGTGAGTTCAGTTCAGTGACTCGACTCAGCACAGCAGTGCCACAGTGCGATTCTCTAAGTTAAAGCCGTAACGTTGGTACACCGCCTGCCGCAGCGATAATAATTTACTCTGTCTCTTTCATATTCATAGAATTGGAAAGAGACAGCAGATCGTCTACGTGTCGCTCGCTTGCGCATCTTGCATCTTTGATTTTATACGGCAGTCAACTTATGCATTCTGTCTGGTGCATTCGCGTCGCGTGTGCGTAAAAATGCCTAAAGCACGCCGAATTAGTGTAATAATAATTATGTGCCGATCACAAAAGTTGTTCTAGTTTATCCTTTAATAAGTTTTAATTTATTTACGAAATTTTAGCACAGGTTTTTACTTTTATTTAATCATTATGACATTAGTTTGGCAGTGGGAAGCTTATCACCTTTCCTGTGCGCTAATGTAATAAACTGGAATGCTCTATAACACCATGTAAGTACCTGCCTACCTATCAATTACGCAGCAGTTTAGGTATCAACGTTGCCTTTAATGCGATACATTAGTTTAACTTAATTTAGTGTAAGTAGGCAAGACTGAATAGTGAAATAACGCTTGACTAACAATAACACAAAATAGGTAATACATACTTATTTTAGTTTAATTGTCGTAGACATGAAAGGTCATCGTTCGGTCGTTGGTCGTACCTTAGATAACTATCTACATTTGATCTTTCATTTGTAAGGAAAGGTAGCTGTACCTATCTTCTCATAATGTGTGATAGATTTTTTTTGTAAGACGTAGGGTAGGATTGAGTTGAAATTACGCTCATATAATTACAGTTAAAATGTGGCCATAACTTGATGCAATCGATAGTCGTTGGACTTAACTGCACCTTATACCTACGCACATTTCAATTAAAGGAAAATAAATGGGGTCTCATGATTGCAGACTAACGTAGGTACTTAACGCCCAGCTGACGACGCGGACGTGTCAACCGACGGCCTCCCGGCAGTTCGTTGAACTTCGTTGCCCGCGCGTTGTAAATAATCGTTATTTTTAATTGCTTTTCATTTTATTTTTCTTATGTTATTGCTTTAAAATAAATAAGATACTCAAAGACAATGTAATTAAAATTTACAGAATGAATTATTTAATAAAAAATGAAAAAAACACGAATTTCATTTTTGTCATTTTTGTCATGTTTAAAACACTTGACCTGACCAGCCCTAGAAGTTTTTTGCGGTTTCTAGCAGTCACCTTATATTATTGTACTTCGACGTTGCATCCTCGAGATTTATATTCACAAGATAGTCCACTCTTCAATGTACCAGGCATCCAACACATATTAAAAGCTATTTAAAAGAAATTTTATTTAAAAAAACATAAAACGTTACCCGTAGTATAGACACAGGCGCCATCTAGTGAATACCAACCGAGTGCACGAGTTTGTCACCCGCGCTGTCATCGTCATTCGCTTTTCGTGTTCGGGCATCGGCACATCGTTACCCTAAAAGTGATTTGTATAGCAAAAAACTATGTGCAAAAGGAAGCATGGATTATCATTATATACGCAACAAAATACGTAAGCTTGAGGAAAAACTGCGTAAACGATGATCGCCAAGTTAATCAGGTCAGTCAGTGTTTTAGATACTACATTTTGACGATGTTATGATTAAATTAATAAGACAAACGATATTGTAAAAACTATGTGATTCGTTAGCGAATATACGACTCGGAACCTCTTATTGAGACATTCAAGATAGAAACGTTATTGAAATATACTTCATAGTACGTTTCATTCTTAATTTCGGTTAATACTTTCGCTAGTGCCTTTGTGGTTACCCACAATTTTTGACTTTTTCACTATTTATCGATTTTGAAGAATACTTACGACGTTTAGCTGTTTTAAATAAAAAATAAACACACTTATGTAGTACCGTGAAGTGATTACGGTCATTGCTAATATGAAATCTAGTATAATGACGAGATTACGATCAATATTATGGGTACCTACCCTATGCTGTGACGCGATTACGGCAATTCTATTCTTCGGTCATTTCTTCCAAATGACTCTTCATTTGCACGAGGCAGTAGGTACCTACATTCTATTTAATTTTTACTAATCTTTTTATAGGAGTGTTTTTTCGTATGCTAGTGTTTTCTTCAAAATCTTGCAGTGCCGCCTTACATACCGCACACTTATGTACCTAAACAGATTAAACAATTTCTTTGTAAACATCGGAAAAAACCTAGCTGCAAAAGAAATTCAGTCACATGCAGCCGTCTTCCTGTATTGCACCCCCTTCCAAATTACCAGTTTTAAACTCTTTTGCCTTATTCGACACTGACGAAACCGAAATTGAACAAATTATTATGACTTTAAGAAATGACTGTGCCACGGGAATTGATAAAATATCTTGTGCTTTCATAAAAACATTTAAAGATAAACTTACTCCCCCGCTTACACGTCTTTTTAATTTATGCTTTGCGAAAGGAAATTTTCCCTATTCGCCCTATTTATAAAAATGGAGATACTAGCTGTATGAATAACTATCGTCCCATAGCCATACTGCCATCAATATCCAAGATCCTAGAAAGACTCATTTATAACAGACTTGTAAAATACTTAGAAAATAACAAACTCTTAGCAGCTACTCAATTCGGTTTTAGAGCAGACAGATCGACTGACAATGCAGTACATCAGCTAACTGACTACATTGTAAGGCGACTGGACTCACAAAAAAAGTGCTTAGTCATATTGCTTGATCTCGCAAAAGCATTTGACACGATTTCAATATCTATACTTCTAGAGAAGTTATATGAACTTGGTATAAGGGGTGTTCCACATAACCTCATCAAAGATTATCTTTCTAATCGGACACAACGTGTAATAATAGATGACACTATGAGTGACGGATTGACTGTTGAATATGGGTTTCCTCAAGGGAGCATAATAGGACCCTTGCTATTTCTCGCATACATTAACGACTTATGCCTCCTTCCCCTTTCTAAAAGCGGAAAAATAATATCTTACGCCGACGACACAGCTCTGCTCTTCAGCGCGGACACTTGGAGGCGTACGAACTAGCTCAATCTGGATTTAATACAGTCACTCAGTGGCTTAGAAGTAACTTACTGACACTTAACATAGAAAAAACAAAATATATGACTTTTTCCTATAATTCACTATCCCAACCTATCCCAAACTCACATTCAATAACAGCCCATCTGTGCGAGGACTCGCCTGACACTTGCTTCTGCCCTAAGCTCAGCAGCACTGACAATATTAAATACCTAGGGGTAATAATTGATAAGTATTTAAAATTTAAACCACATATTGTAGCACTTACATCTAGAGTTAGAAAGTTAATCTATGTCTTTAAAAATCTTCGTCACATTGCATGTGCTAGTCTACTAAAATCAATATATCTAACACTTTGTCAGTCATTATTTGTATACTGTATTACATCATGGGGCGGTGCACACAAAACTATTATGATAAACTTAGAAAGAGCACAGAGAGCAGTTCTAAAAGTCAGCACTTTCCGACCAATACGCTTCCAGACGGCAGAGCTCCTTACTAAATGCGATGTCCTATCTGTACGCCAGCTGTTTATTTTACTAACAATTACTAAAAAGCACTCAATAATGCTCTATGACCCTGCGCTCGAAACCAGCCGAAGACGTGCAGATATTGTATGCTCTACTGAACCATTTAGAAGATCAAACTCTCACAGATTCTTCTGTCACCTGGGTAATTTTTTGTATAACAGAATAAACTTGTCTCTATGTATTTACTCCATGACCAAAGTAAAATGTAAAAAAACCGTACAAGAGTGGTTAAAAGGTAAAACATATGATGACACAGAGAACTTACTATTAGTTATTACGTAATCGTGAACAGCGAGTGAGAAAAATGTTGATTAGTAGAGCAATATTTAATATTATAATTGTACTCTACATTTTCGTATATTTTATAGTTTAGCTATTGTGTAAATGATTTATTGTCTAAAAAGCACTAACCTACTTTTATGCATAGATACCTAATACACAGGCAATATTGTTTGCTTAGCTTAGGTATTACATATTATTATAATATACACTAACCCTAATTTCTTAACATAAGTCTTTTGTATCTAGGCTAAGTTTTTATACAGCAATAAATTATCTTATCTTATCTTATCTTATGTAGTACCGTGACGTGATTACGGTCGGTGCTAATATGAAATCTAATATCGTAACGAGATTACGATCGATATTACGGGTATCTGTAAAACTTTTCAATCGAGTCGCCTGAATCGGGGGTGGGGTGGGGGTGGAGAAGGTAGGGGGAGGGGGGAGAAGTACTCCCCACTTACCCCCCCTACCGCCAAGAAGTAGTTTTTAAGTTATGTTAATTTTTGTATTTTGAGGTTATGTATCGTAGTAAAATTTTTTAATCGAGTCGCCATAATTGGTGGGGGAAGGGGAGGGGAGGAATAAGGAGTGTTCCCCCACTTACCCCTCCTGCCACAGACAAGTAATTTTTAAGTTATGTAATTTTTTTTTAAATATGGAAATTTACAAAAATGTCATTTTTGGCGCTTCGCCGGCCGCTCCCGCGGCACGCTCGCTTCGCTCGCTCGGCTCGCGCGTTTTTGGTCAACATACTAACCTAACCTAACCTAATTAACTCTTGAGTCTTTTTTCATGGCGGGGGGCTTCGCCCCCCTCGCGGGGTGGCTGCGCCCCCCCCGTCCCCCCGCTTCGGTTCTGTTACTATGGTACTGTATAGCCTAAAAACGTGTAATTTTTCGTGATTATAGCCGATTTTGACAAAACTTTCAAGTGGTTTTTTTATATTTTAACGAAACGGCGGCAGCTAAAATGTTAATAAACCTTTATTTAAGAACCTCTTAGACCCCCCCACAATGTTAGTTTCTTCAAATTCAGGCGACTCGATTCAAAAGTCAACCCCGGGTATCTACCATGCTTTGACGCGATTACGGCAATTCTATTCTTCGGTCATTCCTTTCAAATGAATCTTCATTTGCGTACTGCCTACTTACATTATATTTTATTTTTTACTAATATTTTTATTGGAATGTTTTTTTTCGTATGCAAGTGTTTTCTACAAAATCTTACAGTGCCGCCTTACATACTGCACACTTATGTAGTACCGTGACGTGATTACGGTCAGTGCTAATATGAAATCTAGTATCGTGACGAGATTACGATCGATATTACGAGTACCTACCCTATGCTTTAACGCGATTACGGCAATTCTATTCTTCGGTTATTCTTTGCAAGTGACTCTTCATTTGCGCGAGGCCTCTCGCCTACCACAAGGCTTAGTGACTCCGATTTCAATAAAGAACCGGAAATAACGAACGTATATGAATCTAATATAGAAAAGGACTTACGATCTGTCATGACCGTAGCACAAGTACTTACACAGCCCGGATCTTACCCAGACCATCCGGACGCTAGCGATAGTGTTAATAATCCAAGCGCAGCAGAGGAATTGCCAGTTGTAAATCCAATATTGTCGAATTTTATCGATGTACTTGGAGTTTCTAAAATGAAGGAGGTACCATTGGGACCCAAAATACCAGAAGAGGTCTCTAAACACTGGGGAAAAATATATGGCCTGAACAAAGATAATAAAAAGAAACTGTTAACAACAACTTTGATACCTGTTTGAAGTTGGCCAAATTATGCTGCATTTACATTATCAAAATACCATGAATAGAAAAATGCTAACATTACCTACCTACCTACTCTTGATAAAAAAAAGAAAATTTGGAAGAAAAGACAAAAGCTGCAAGGCCGCTGAAAAATCTGGTTTGCAAATACGGAATACTAACAACATTGGGCTGTCAACTTCAGGAACTAAGAAATACGTCGCCCAGCAGGGAGAATGGTAACGCCTACCCAAGCAACAAGGTCATGGGTTGCCAGGCCGGGTGGGAGCAAGCAAAGATTCCCGTATCCACCTCCGAGGCGATCAGCGCAAGCACTGACGTCCGCTCGCTATCACACCACGACAGCAGTGAGGCCGTCATACAGACCGACGATGCGCAATAACAACCGAGGTAACCTTACACGCTGGTCGTATAATTTTTTTTGTTTACACATGGTGTTCAATACGGGTACAATAATGTAATTACGGGTTACAAAATACCATTTAATAATACTGAAAAGCAAGCTGTTGAACCTATCATACCTAACTTTTCTCCAGCTGAAAAAGGTAAGTTAATCACAGCTATATCTGACTTGTGCCAGTCAGGAGCATTATGCATATGTGAGGATGTCAAAGACCAATTTATTTCTCCCATATTCTTAACACCTAAAAGTGATGTATCGTCCAGATTTATCTTGAACCTAAAATCATAGAATAAAGCTGTCGCCTCATACCACTTTAAAATGGAGGACATACGGACAGCAAGCAAATTATTGTTCCAAGACAGTTATATGGCCAATGTTGATATCAAAGATTTTTTCTTCAGTTCCTGTTGATGAAAACTACAAAAAGTATTTAAGGTTCAAATTTTTGGGACACAAAAACAAAGTAACACGTATGAATTTCAGTGCCTACCGTTTGGACTTAGTTCATTCAGCACCTTATTATGTACTTACGAAACTCATGAAACCGGTTGGGACTTATCTTAGAAACAGCGGTTTTTTAATTGTAATATATTTAGATCTTGTGCCTTGGGCATTCTTATGAAGAATTTAAAAGTTTTGTTCTCGAAACTGTTTATTACAAAATCTAAGCTTTGTTATAAACTTCAAAATGAGTAGCTTGGAGCCACAAACGACTAGAAAATTTCTCGGTTTTGATTTAAATTCAGAAAATATGTGTTTGAAATTGCCAATAGGAAAACGAAAACACATTCTTGAACAAATAAATATCATGGAAACTAAAAAGCAAATAAAAATACGAGATTTCGCAAAGTTTTTAGGCTCTGTAACTTCTGTTTGTCCAGCCATAGACTGGACAATAATGAAACTACTCCGAATTGACAACACTAACGCAATATCCTATATTAATAGAATGGGTGGAGTACAATATGTTCCTATAAATAATATTACTTGTCGTCTATGGCAATGGTGCGAGAAACGCAACATATTAGTCTTTGTATCCTACATAAAATCTAAAGATAACTTCGAGGCGGATAAGGAGTCACAGCGTATGAATATCTATACAGAATGGCAAATGTCGGCACCTGCGTGTTCGAAAAGATTGTTGACACCTCTTAAAGATTTCTTTGCTACTTATAGAAAATTCTAAATGCGAAAAATATCGTTCTGCTTTAGCTATTTAGGGCAAACGTTTTAGTAAAGCTGATTTAGTTGTTAGATTTTTTAAAGGTATTTACAGGACTAAAGTGAGATTCAAAGATTATAATCGATCACCTTAGTAATTTATTTATGTAGTTCCTCAGACTTGCTCTGGAGCTTATTACTAAAAAATAGTAACTCTGCTCGCATTGTCAACCGCACAACGAGTACAGACGTTATCTCTTATTCGAATTTCTAATTTAAAAATAAATAATAACTATGTCGAAACCATTTTTAATAAAACATCTGCTCCAGGGCGACGACCGCCTTGTTTATTTATACCATTTTTTATAAATAAAATTGAGATCTGCCCTGCAAAAACATTACTATCCTACTTAGATATGAGTAAAGTTCACAGAGATAAACCTAGAACGGAAAGGTTATTGCTCACCTGAAGCCTATTCATAATGCAACTAATTCTACATTAAGTCATTGGATTAAAAACACCCTATTTAACAGCGGTATTGACACTTCCTTGTATTTTTTTTTATTCCTAGCACACAGTGTAAGACCTGCGTCCACGTCCACCTCGGCAGCAAACAGAAAAGGCCTTTCAATAACTGCAGGATGGACTGGTAATTCTCTGGTATTTGCACGGTTTTACAATCGACCCCTTACCATTGAGAATGACGATAATGCCTTTGCAGCGGCTATTTACATTGATTGATTTCTAGCTTATCGTTCATTATAATGTATCATACTGGTTCGTACTAATATGGTACCTAATTCAATTTAATCGGTTATACTCGTAAATACTCAATTACAATAGTTGATTTAAATCGTATAGTTACTTAAATTATTTCGCAAAATTTGTGTTCTAAACATCTACCTTGTGAATATAAATCTCGAGGATGCAACGTCGAAGTCGTCGAAGTTTGACCGTAATTGTACGAGACGTTGCATCCGAAGAGATTTATCTAAAGATCCCTCCCTTCCCTTATATGCTGGCCTCATATAAATTAATTTTGCAAAAAAGCTCTAAAAGGGAATGACGATGACAGCGCGGGTGACAAACTCGTGCACTCGGTTGGTATTCACTAGATGGCGCCTGTGTCTATACTACGGGTAACGTTTTATGTTTTTTAAATAAAATTTCTTTTAAATAGCTTTTAATATGTGTTGGATGCCTGGTACATTGAAGAGTGGACTACCTTGTGAATATAAATCTCTTCGGATGCAACGTCTCGTACAATTACGGTCAAACTTCACTTCAGGTAAGTTTGTTTAACCATCAATTATAATGTTCTTTTATTCAATATCCACCTTCATTATTGCACCTACCATGCATAGTCATCTCTGCACCAACCTATTTTTGTCCGGTAGATAACGCCTTGGGCATTAGGTCCGTCATGTTCTAATATTGTTGCAAAAGTTTAGATACTTAAGAGGAATACTACGTTGAAGTGTCATGTAAAATTCTCATACGAAACACAGAAAAACGACATTTCGTAGTCTCCTGTTTCCTCCTTCAGAACTGGACCAATTTTTAATAAGGTAAAATGTGCCAGCGGTATTACGTCACCGTGCAGCACCGTGAAGCACCGTGGCTAGCAGCGTAAATCAAACTATTAAGCAAAATTCATCGTGTCTTCTGGGGTCTCGGTAGCTCAGCGGTTAGAGCAGTGGACCGGCAATCCAAAGGTCGTGGGTTCGAATCCCACTCGAGCTTCCTGAGACTGGTTGATTTTTTTCTAGTAAACATTTTATCCTATATCTATATAGCATTGTGAATGCAAAATTTCAACAATAAAGATATTTATAAGCAATTACGTCTTTATCGATTGTTAAATACTTGCAATAGTATTTCTTTCGAATGTGAGGGTAGACTTCACGGTGACGTAATACCGCTGGCTAGCAGCGTAAATCAAACTACTACGAAAAATTCATCGAGTCTTCTGGGGTCTCGGTAGCTCAGCGGTTAGAGCAGTGGACCGGCAATCCAAAGGTCGTGGGTTCGAATCCCACTCGAGCTTCCTGAGACTGGTTGATTTTTTTCTAGTAAACATTTTATCCTATATCTATATATCTATTGTGAATGCAAAATTTCAACAATAAAGACAATTTTTAATACTTTTTCAGCATCGTTTCCACTTTCAGAACTGGACCAATTTTTAATCCTCTTTTAGCATTGGTTAAAGAAAGAGATTTTCTAGGTCTCTGTGTTTGATTTTTTTTAAACCGGTTACTAATGTTTCTGAAGACACCTTAAAACGGAGTGATATCACTAAATATTGAAGGCTCCTGGTTGTTAAAAAAATGACTTAATGTAAAAAAATTTAACATACAGACGTAGAAAATCTCTTTCTTTAAACAAAATTCTCCTATAGATGTTGACTTATAAGACTAAACATCTTATAGAACACTAATAGACGCTTTGATTAAAATCACTGATCTTGTAAAAGCAGCATAAGGGACTATTTACGCTACAAGCACTTTCGATTCTATTACGCAATCTTGACGTTTATGAGAACATCTTAATAGACTATTTACGCTACAAGCACTTCTGATCCTACTACGTAGTCTTATAAACGTTTACAGGATTAATTTATATAATTCTTATAAGAACTTAAGTCTTATAAGTGCATGTTATAAAAATAAATATTTAAGCTCCTATAAATGCCTATTTAATAAGACTATTTATTTTTGTTCACGTTTTGTTTTATTATTCTATAAGAAAGGTTCTTCTGTAAACATTTTGGGTATAGCTACTATAGGTCGAAGGTATTATAAGACTGATTTGACTTTGTCGTGACTTCTAATGGATTTCTAGCACCAAAGTTGCACGTCCTGCTACTATTATAGGTAAGATTCTACTTATAAGTGACCTGTATTTGGTATTATTAGAGTGATCGGCTGGTGACAACCATTAAACAATATGGTGTCCATGACTGAGATCCTATAATAACATTAACTTTGACTGCAAAAATGCATTGAAAAGCTCCTGATAAATGCATTACAATATGGACCGCGATCCGATCTGATGACGGCTGTCTCTTCTTAGTCGCTTCACTCTTGCCAGAGTGGTCGTGGTTATCACGTTCCGGTAGGTTGGGCAGCAGACAGTGCCCGCCGCACGACATCCCGCCACCTCTGCCTGCTGGTCGTTAATCGGGCACATTCGTGCACGGGAGCGCCCACCGCAGCCTTCACTTGGTCCGTCCATCTCATTGGGGATCTCCCTCGTGGTCTTGTGCCCTCAACTTTCCCTTGCACGACAAGACGTTCTATGGAGTCGTTTCCACGCCGACTAACATGCCCAAAGAATTTCAGGATCCGCCTGCGCACTTGGGTGGATAGGCGCTCTTTTATGCCAAGATCATCAAGGATGGAGGCATTTGTTTGGAACTCGGTCCAAGAGACCCCAAGCATCCTCCTCCAACACCACATCTCTAGAGCGTCTATCTTGTGAGTTTCGGTTTGCCGTAGGGTCCATGTTTCGGCAGCGTACAGGAATATGGGGAACACCAACGATTTTACGAGCCTAACCTTTGTGGCTTTTGTTATGTTTCTGTTCCTCCATATTTTCTTTAGCTTGCCCATTGCACTTCTGCTCATAGCCATGCGTTTTTTAACCTCATCTATGCAGCCTCCCTGATTTGAGATAAGAGCCCCAAGGTAAATGTAGGATTGTACGACCTCACAGTTTGCTATATTGGTGATGTTTGGCAAGTTGTTGTTTGCTCTGTCCACAATCATCGTCTTAGTTTTACCGCGATTTATCTTCAAACCAAATTCTAGGCTGACACGTTCCATTTTCAGGAGAAGTTCTTCCATGCGGCCACTACTAGAGGCAAAAAGGGTAGTGTCATCTGCATATCGTAGATTGGCAATTTTGTATCCACCTATGGTTACACCGTCCGTCCAGTCCTCAAGAGTTATACGCATAATTATCTCCGTGTACGTATTAAACAGAAGCGGTGAAATTATGCATCCTTGTCTGACTCCAGCGCTAGGGTGAAAGCTGTCCGAGAAGATTCCATCTGTTTTCACTGACCCAGTTCCGTCTTCGTAGAGGCGTCTAACCAAATGCACTATGTGTTTTGGTGTACCCATTTGCAATAAGGTATCCCACAGTTTAGGCCATTTCACTGAATCGAATGCTTTCGAAAAGTCAACAAAGCAGATGTAAGTTGGCTTGTTGAACTCCCGCGACTTCTCGATGATCTGACGGACAATAAGAATCTGCTCGCGGGTTCCTTTACCCTTGACAAATCCTGCCTGTTCTGGTGCTATTTCCTTAGATAGGAAGCTTTTCAGCCGTTCATTAAGGATGTGTAGCATGATCTTACTGGCATGGGATATGAGTGCAATTAGACGGTAGTTGTTGCATTTCTTTGTTGAGCCCTTTTTATGCAGTGGAACAAATACCGTGTGAGTCCAGTCTCCGGGCCAGATACCCGTTCTCCATATCTTGTTACAGAGTCTGAGAAAAATGGATACACCAATCTCACCCAGAGCCCTTATGGTTTCTATCGGGATATCATCTTTTCCTGTAGCCTTTCCTTTCTTCAGATGATTGATGGCCGCTCTGACTTCTGATTCAAGAATATCTGGCTCTAACTCAGATTCACTCTTGGGCTCAGTATTGGCAAACTCCTCTGACTTGTTGTCTAAGAACAGAGACTGACAGTAGTCTTTCCAGATATTCGATATGCCTTCCAGCTCACATTGCACTCTGCCGTCACTATCCTCTATGGCCCAGGAACTGGATAATAGTGTGTTGGTCACATAGCGGATTTTCTTGTATAGGTCTCTGGACTCGTTCTTATGTGAGTGGATGTCTATCTCTTCGCATATTTTGCTAAGGTAGGCATTGTGATCCCGCCTACACCCTGTTTGAATTTGGGCTGACAGTCTGTTTTGGTCTTGAACTTTTGCTCCTGATGCTTTCAACTTGCGCCTCTCTTCAACGAGCTTCAGAGTGTCATCGCTCATCCATCGCTGGCGAGCGCGCACTCCGAATGGCGAGTTGGATGTCCTAGCGGAGCCTACCATCAAGCTCCTGGCTTGGTTCCAGAGGCTGTCAGACGTTTCTATCGAGCTATCTGCTTCAACCCGAGATTGCCAACTTTGCTTTGCGACAGCGTAAAACTTGGAGTTGTCTGTTACGTTGATCCTTCTTTGTTTCATAGGATTCCTAGCACTCTTCAGTTTTAGCTTCATTTTAGCTATCAAGAGTTGATGGTCTGATCCGCAGTCTGCACCAGGTAGAGTATACGCATTCTGGACGGAAGTCTTCCATCGTGACTTGATTAGAATATAGTCAATCTGGTTTCGGTGTCTACCATCTGGTGTAATCCAGGTCCATAGTCTCCGCGGATGGTGTTGAAATTGACTATTTGCAATTACTAAGTCGTTGTCTGCTGTAAACTGCATAAGTCGCTCTCCTCTTTCATTCCTTACGCCCAGGCCGAATTTGCCTGCAGAGCTACTGAGCTGGTGTGCGTTGTTCCCAATTTTGGCATTAAAATCACCAAGTACTAACAATGATTCTCTGTTGGGGATTTTAGCTATAGTGGCTTCTAAAGTGTTGTAAAAGTTCTCTATAACTTCATCACTTGCTGAGATTGTAGGGGCGTAGACCTGTATGATGTTCAGATTGACTGGTGACGCTTTCAGTCTGACACTCAGGATCCTGTCATTGACTGGTTCATAACCCATCACACAGTCCCTCTGACTAATTGGTAGCGCTAAGGCTACTCCGTTTCTGCTGCTGTCAGGGTTTCCCGATGTATATATGATGTGAGACTTGGTAAGGAAATGTCCGCTGTTTTTCCAATGAGTTTCACAAAGCCCACATATGTCTAAACCACATTTGGCTAGCTCTCCTTCTAGTATCTCGAGCTTACCAGGCATAAGAAGGCCTCGCACATTCCAAGTCCCTATCTTCTGGGTATGGCGCAGCCTCAAACTCATTCCAGTAGCAGAGTTTCCATGGGGGGCCTGGTTTCCTGCCAGCCCATGGCCGGTAGCCAATTTCACACCGCCTGTCCCGGACGCAGGTCGGCGCCGGGTGCTAGTCGGGTCGCATGGCGAACATACTCTGTGTGTTTGCCTGGTCATGATAACTGTCATGGGAATGTAGTCGCAGTAGTTTCCCCTTGCTTTCTGCGCCAATCATTTTAGGAGGGATTTAGCCTCCAAGGCTGCTGAGACCTCTTCCACTCGAGCCCAAGGACCCGAGTGGGGGATGGTTATACCGCCAGTGACTCGGTCGCCAGAGCCCAATCTGTTATCTAGCAGGGAGTACCACGACTGAAGGCCGCCGCCATAGAAAAGGCGCGTGCAGGTAGGGTTGGCAATTGGGGCTGACAAGATGTTATGGTCATTCCCCCCCTTACTCCCTGATGACGGCTGTATTTACTAATAATTAACGAATAATATACAAATTATAATTATGTTTACTTTTGAAGGCGCATAAACATATGTTTATTATCATCGAATACTTTATCAATAAAATTTATTTCGCAAGTTAATTTCTTTATTTAACAGAGAAAACACAAAAAGGTATCAACCTATTTTGTGATAATGAATAGTAGTAAAGATTACCCTTTACAATTACAATATGTTTTTTTTCGTTTGACTCCACCAATATAAATTAATGAAAAATAAATGCTCTAGTTATGGCATCACAATTACCACTGTTGGATAATTTACACCAGTAGCGGCATGCGCCAGATCGTTACAGGACTAATCACGCTGATTCAGTGCGTGTACCTGATATTTATAGGACACGGTGATCTTTGTAGAAGCACTCAATAAAATAGTAATAAAATCAATTAGCACTTTACCGGACTGTAACAAAATAACTATAGGTCGCAATAGTCCTGAAAAGTGCACCCAAATGCGGTCCTGTAAACGTCAATAGGATTTCTATAGGACTTTTTTAGTCCTATATGGTCCTAGGATACTTACATGACCACATTTTGCTACTTGGGAAGGGACTACGAAACGTCGTTTTTCTGTGTTTCGTATGAGAATTTTGCATGCCACTTCCACGAAGTGTTTAATCTTAAATAAATAAAAATGGAAAGGTGTCGGGTAGCGGTGAAAGAATACTACCACGTCCTCTCTTCCCTTGGGTGTCGCAAAAAGTGTCTAACGGACTAAAGACTGTACATACATCCAATAGCTAAAACGATGGGCTCACTCACCACCTGTCACGCTGAGCACATATGCAGTCGCTACTTGGTGAAAGGTAGACTATGGTAGAGAACTGCTTTTGCTGTCCTCATTGCCTAGTCTCTGACTAACCCTTCCGGGATAATAGTCGTGATTAACCAGTCTTGGATTTTTTTGACATTTTTTTGAGACTAACTGTCAACGTCAAATTTGACAGAATCTGGCATACACTATGCGATATTTTGCGATAACAATACATAAGATGAACCACAGAACCGAAATAACTAAACTTGTTCATACTAAAGTAGTCTGTAAGTCTATGTAAACACGGTATAAAGCCAAGTGTGTTTTTGTAGGTGCGGTCTCATGCGACCGCTTGGGGTTTGAGGGGTCATGGACTCACCACCTGTTACGGTGAGCCCGGTCGCAGTTGTAATTTGGTCATGTATCTACATCAGTATGTAAGAAATTACTCACGACTCAAAGCAATGCCCTGCGGTGAGCACCCACTGCTCGTCGATGATGGATCCCCCGCACCAGTGCTTCCCGTTCCTGGACACCGCCACGTTGTAAGGGTACATGCTGATGCTGGTCTCCATCCCCCCCACAATCCTGCGGACGGCGTACGAGCGGAACGCCCACGCGATGTGCTTGTCTTCTGGAGCCAGAGTTAAGGTCGATTTACACATAATATATCCTCACGAATATCCGGCGTGAAATAATGGCACTTAGTGCTGTTGTGTTTCGTCCGGCCAGTGAGAGTTCCGGAGACCCCTTTTCCCCCACCCCCCTCATAATTCCTAATCCTTCCTTATCCTTATTTATTTCTTAAAGGTCGGCAACGTATCTGTGACTCCTCTGGTTTTGCGGGTGTCCATGGACGGCGGTGATTACTCTCCATCAGGTGACCCGCCTGCTCGTTTGCCTGCATCTTATAGGTTTTGCCTCCTTCTTATATAAAAAAAAGAAGTCACAGTTCCGTCAACGTGTTAGCTCAGTTCAGTATCAGTGCTACAGTATTGCGTAAGTGATTCAATTCACACATGTCAGTACCCAGTTCACGGAGCTGATTGATGATTGTTGCTATGGCTCTGTTAAATATTACGGAGCTAGCATTGAACTATTGCTTTAGTCGAAGAAGAAGAGCAGCATCAACACTGACACTGACAAGTGGGGATGCGTTCATAGAGAATGAATGAAATAATATTTCGCACTGTGCCGGTACTGCGTCGGAACTGTGACTTCACAGATATTGTGAAGTCACAGTTGACGACCTCCTTGGTCGAGTGGTTTGTACACCGGTTTTCATGGTGTCGCCATCTCTGAGGTCCCGGGTTCGATCCCCGGTCGGGTAAATTTAGAAATTATTGTTTTCTAAATTGTCTCGGGTCTGGGTGTTTTCTATGTATAATAAGTATGTATTTAAGTATTTTAAGTATGTTTATCCGTTGTCTAGTAACCATTTAACGAGTTTCTTCGAAGCTTCTCTTGGGCTAGATAATTGGTGTGATTGTAGAAAAGATTTATTATTTATTATTGTGAATAGACCTTTAGGGTAACATTTGATTTATTTATTTTAACTTTTACAACATTATATTACATGACATGGTAGGTGCAATTATCTGAGATTACAAAGGTGACACAACATTTTAATTTTGATAGGATATCTCATCTTCATCATCATTCATTACATATTATAAAGTAAAGTCGCTGTTTTCCTCTGTCTGTAGCACCGCACTATTCATCTAAACCACGCTATGGATTTTTATGCGGTTTTCACTAAAAGATAGAGCGTTAACTGAGGATGGTTTTTGTTTATATTTTGTAGATATATTTTTTTAAATGGCTGAAGTATGACGGTTTTTCTAAGTTAGCGTGGACGAAGGAGCGGGTGTTTAGTTTATAATAAACCTACAAACGTCTTACTGCACGCAGGCCTCCCAAGTGTCGTGGACAATAAGCACGTGAAGAGATGGGGTCGAGAGCCCGAGATCCACCATGCTCGCTGGCCCAATGCGGGTTGGTGGGTTTAACGTCTCCCATCTCACGATAACAACCGGGACTAAAGGCTTTACGTGCCCCCCGAAGTACGGAGGAGTTCGAGATGTTTTTATTTTGGTCACTAACATCTTGATCATTTTGAAACGCTTAAAAAAAAGTTGACTAATTCAAAGTTGTTTTGAAGAATTGTGATATCTTTTCGGGGCAAGCGCGGCTGGTTATGACCAAAGGAGAATGACAATTTTACTATGGGAGTTAGGTTAGTTTTTTAGCTAGCTAGCGTAACACAGGGCTAAAATGAAATAATCAATAGCAGCAATGCTCTGAATTATGTAGAAAAAATTACATTACAATATCATGCGGGAGTTTGAAGCTATCTTCATTTTTAGCTTGACTTTTTAGGTATTTTGGTTATGACAAATGTTATCGTATGACTATCAGTTCAGTTCAGCATTTATTTATCACTTGACTCTTAACGCGGCGTTCTATAGAAAACCTTTTTTAACAGTAATCATTATAACTTAAGAGAACACTTTTGATATGTGAATGATTAAGACGCAATAGATATCGAATAGGCTGGTTTGGTCATTTTCCTTTCCCATTGTGTTATTGGCCGTGTGGGATGGCATGTGTCCAGTAGTGGAACGTTTATGGGCTTATGATGATAATTATCTTTTTAGATATTGAATGATCATGTCAAAAACTCAGTTGTAAAAGAATTTAATGGGTCCCTATTGGGTGACATACAATTTTGATGTTTATACATTTAACCGCCTCTGTGGTCTAGTGGCTAAGCTACCGGTTTCAGACCCAGAGGTCCCGGGTTCGATTCCCAGCGGAGGGTACATCTTTGTGTGCTAGGTTTGGTTGGTGGTAGGGCTGTTGAGTCCGCCTGGCGAGCTACCACTATCTTATCATCAGGTGAGATGAAGGCCAAGCGCTAACCCGTAGTACACTAATTAAAAAAATATAATGCTAAAGTCTTTAGGAAGGTAGAAAGTATTAAATAAAGACAGCCACCAGGATCAATGGCCTAACATTACGAACTACGATGGTGCTGGAAATGTTTTTAATCGGTCACCCATCCGTCACGGCATTGCGGAAGTTGCTTAACTTGTGAATACAATGTTTTATCACACATAACAGACCTGGATTATCCCTCTCATCATTGGAAATCCTGAACCGCGTCGATATCTCGTCATTCTTGAACTTGTATTTCTCTTCGAGCAACGTCATTATGTCGTCGTCCTCACTGTAAAGGTTCTTTGTTCTCAAGACTGGCAATTTTCTAGCCATATGCACATATGGAAGCACTTCAGCCCTCTGGTACACTGATGACCGGTAAGGCTCCACATCTCTATTCTCGAAGTATCTACCACGCCTCTCAAACTTCATCAGTTCCTCACACGACACATCACACGAACGCAATATGCAAATAACTGACACTACCCCATGTACTAGCCTCTCCCTAAACAGTTGTCTTGTAATCATTGTTTCATCTTAGTATAAGAGTATGCATTGTATCTTTAATGTATTGTATCGTGTGCGTGCGTTCTTTGTTTTGTGTAATAATGAGTTTTGGAACGTTCCGATAAAACATTTTACGGTGTGGATTTACGATTGTTCGAGTCGTAAATTCGGATGGGTTTTGTAGATTCTTTCCGTGCCGTCAGCAAGGCGAGCCTGAGGCGTTTTAATACACATTACTGTGTATTGTTTGCTTTTGGAATTTCTTATACTCGTATCGTATCGTATTATCGTATCATAAAGCATTTCGATTTCTGCGCAATAAAAATATTGTATTGTTTTTAATTGAACACACACATTAAAATCGAGATATTTTCTTGGATTAATTCTAGTTAAAATAATTATTACTTTATTGATTATTTATTCAATCCGGAGGACGTACTTTGAACTCTTTACAAGGTCCGTGGTCACAGGGAGACTAAATGTAGTAATTAATCGCTAATTAATCCGTAAGAAGAGTGTTTATATACCTATCTGTTACGAACTCTGTCGTACTCGTGAGTTCAACTTATGTTTTATTTTATTACATTATTTCAGTTATTTTAATGAAGTGAGAACATAGATACAAAAATGGGAACGGTTATGGTCAGTTGGCAAAATCGCGGAGCTTGCTGCCCCCCCCCCCCCCCCCCCCCCTAGACAATTAGTAGCAAACGCCCCCTGTCTATTCCTTATCGTTTGTCAATAGGCAATTAGTAGACAACTGACTATTATCAACTTACTAAGGGACATGAACCTATATAATGAATATGTTCATGCTTATGGAATCCTTCTTTTTCTCGTTTATATCTATGTCTATATCTGTATTCCTTTCTTCTATCCAAGCCTCCCAAACCTGTCAAGCCTACTCACACCACTTTCACTCAACACCCTAACTGGTGGAGGATTGAGTAGGTAGTTTAGGTTTTTAACTAGATTTTACTTAATCACAGGTTACACGTCTTTAAGTCTGTTGATTGTATTTTAACTGACGCTAAATTTTTAGGGATTTCACTAAGTTCTTGAGATATCTTTTTGAGAAACCTAATTTTGTTTTTATTTAGCAGTAATTTTTGAGACCGAATTTGTAATTACTTTTTTATTGCATTTAAACCGAGTTACCAGATTTTTTTGGAAAATAATTTTGGATCGACGAGTCTAAGCGTGATCTTTCGGGATTCTTCTCCCGAAGAAACTCTAAAATCACTTCGTAGAGTAGTTCTTAGCTTATATCTGCATAATAATAATCCATGGAAATAAAATTTTAATGGTGGGTACGAGTAAAGAGGTAAGTAGACAAAGATTGGTGAAAATGATAGGAACCCATTTAGTTTAGAGTATCAATATTCTTATACTTTAATCCCTTACCGTCTTATTAAAAAACCGGCAAAGTGCGAGTCGGATTCGCCCATGAAGGGTTCCGTAGCAGCAAGTAACATCATATAAAAGTTCTTGTAGTTCGTTGTAACTTTGATCGATGTTTTAATAATAGTGTATTATTTAAATTAATTAAATTATGACGTATAAAAAAAAAACTACTTACTAAATCTCGTTCAAACCAATTTTCGGTGGAAGTTTGCATGCTAATGTACGTCATATATTTTTTTAGTTTTATCATTCTCTTATTTTAGAAGTTACAGGGGGGGGGGGGGTGACATACATTTTGCCGCTTTGGAAATGTCTCTCGCGCAAACTATTCAGTTTAGAAAAAAAATATATTAAAAACCTCAATATCATTTTTGAAGATCTATCCAAAGATATTCCACACGTATGGGTTTGAAGAAAAAAATTTTTGAGTTTCAGATCTAAGTAGGGGGAACATACAAAATTTATTGTTTTTTTTTTCTATTTTTGTGTGAAAATCTTAATGCGGTTCACAGAATACATCTACTTACCAAGTTTCAACAGTATAGTTCTTATAGTTTTGGAAAAAAGTGGCTGTGACATACGGACGTACAGACAGACAGACATGACGAATCGATAAGGGTTCCGTTTTTTGCCATTTGGCTACGGAACCCTAATAAAAATGGCCAAATGTGACACCTCGGTTTAAAGTGACGCTGTTTCGTTTTTGTTAAAGGAAAAAGATAGAGACAGCGTCATTTTAATTCATAAAGTTACTACACCTAGCGGATAGTAACTTTATGATTTAATACTAAGTGTAACTTTAATCAACGTTTATTAATAACAGGGTAAAATATTGATACTCTAAGTTTAAGCAATTGAGCTTCATAAAAGCTCATTCATAGTAGAACCTATAGAATTTTGGTTTAATGCTCTAAGAATGCTCTAATGATTCTATCATTGAGCTATTATAAATTTCAATGGATAGAATAGTTCATTGAGCTATAAACTGAAGTTCAATGAATAGTAATAAAATTAATTGTCTGTGCCTGTGACAGATTATTCATCTATCTCCATAGAATATTAACTAAAGCTTAATGTTCTGAGTCTATCTTACATAGCAACCGTCAAGTGACACTTACGATACAAATTACTTTTTTGATAAACAACTCAGAAGGATAATGAAAGGATAACAGTAAATGCATTATTGTTTAGGAGTTGCAAATGTTATGTAAACATAAAAGACACAATAAAATGAGATGACAAAAACAGTATCTTTGGTTTTGGCGTTATCGTTATTTATTAACGAATTTACATTAATTTCTAATGGTGAGTACTTCGATCATATAAAACATATAAGTAACAAGAAAATAGTCATAGATATAATCAATGAAAGCTATGTTTTATTGCATGCTTACAAAGTTATTTGAATATCAGCGGCCTGTCTGCGATTTCGTCTACGTGCACGCTCATAATAATTTTTGGTTTTATTGAATATTAATGTGAATGTGGAAGATTAACCATAAAGTGTTCGTAAACGTGAATGAGTATTGGCAAATGAAACAAAAATGCGCAACAACTACACAAAAACAACAACCACTTTGCAAATTCTCTCACAAAGTTCGAGTAGGATCACAGTTTAGTCCCACATCTTTGCTGAGAAAACTTACCTATCACTGGTTATCGTACTTTGAGCTAAGACTCTAAAGACTAACGCAGATAGTATTCTATATTTGAATAGAATACTACTTTGGTTTGGTGGTAGTGTGGATCGTTATAGCAACTAAAAATCTATGCAAGCATGCGCAACTCACCAAAGTTTCATCGCATCTGGAGTTCTGGTATAGAAAGGTTGTCCAACGTCTCACCATATGCTATCGTTTATGTGAATTATTCCCATATCTTCGGTTTCGCATTTCTACAGATTCGCATCTCTTGAGATTCCCGTTTCTTCGGAATCTCTTTTCACCATATTTGTACAAGCGACGTAAAAACACTTATTAGGTAGGTATCATTTGGTATCCAGCCAAAATTATTTTTATTAATTTCTTTATTAAACATACATACATAATAATATAACCACGACTATTAACCCTACAGGGTTAGTCATAGGAAGGCCTGAGCCCACTTGTCGGAGGTTATATGATGACGATCATGATTATGTTGATGATGATAAAGAAGGACGAAAGGTAAAGCACTTATCTGAATTTTCTGACTTACATTCCGATGGCGTAGTGACTTTAAGAAAGGTAGGTTTTATAGTGGGTAGCCAAAGAATAGCAATTACTTTTCAGCGCATATTCTGAAGAATAAATACTTCACCTCGAACATGGTTTTCCTCATGGGTGTTTGTTTACTGCTGAAGGGCGTGAACGTCTTCCCGAAGATGCTTTGGAGGAAGCTCCCGCCAGTGTGCTTGGTTTTGGAAGTAAGCTTATTTACATATGTTAGTCAGAGACCAGACAAACTGACTGCAAAAGCAGTCCACGTTTTACTAAACAACAATTGCGCATGTGCTCAGCGTGACAGGTGGTGAGCCCATCGGCGCTCTATGCTGTTGACAGCAATTTGGACATACTACGCTTACAGGTAGACTGACTGCGAGCCAGTCTACCCTGAGTCCGCGATCGCACTGGTAGGGCCGCATCCCTAATAAGTACCTATTACCATAGAATATATAATAGTACAGTACAGAAGATTCACTCCGCTAAGTCAATTAAATAAATAGCGACTCTTACTAAGACACAATAAAGTGCAATTCAGCGGGTCTATATGGCTAAAAAATATAAATATGGACATGGGCTTCATTTGACATTTGAAGCCCATATTTTGTTCTTATATGGGCATATTATGGGCTTCAAATGTCAAATAAAGCCCATGTCCATATTCATATTTTTTAGCCGATAGGTTAACAGGTCGCACACCTCTCCCATACCTACATCCCCTCTCCTTACTTCACTAAGTTTATTTGTACTGGCACCTCGAGACCAACCGTTAGGTTATGCAAGAAGTGCCAGACGTCCCTGCGCCAGTAGAACACTCGCGCAGGAGACCACCAACGTTAGGTCTTGACGCCAAATTAGTGCCCGCCGCAGCGCGCTCTTCATTACCGAATGAGACTAGTGTCTCAGGAGAGTATCCCCGTGAACACGTGTAGTTCACTGCCTATTGTCCAGATAGGCATGCTTTTTGGATCTGTCGCGAGCTTTTGACACAGTATGTTATAACATGCTGTGGAAGAAGCTTCGGGACACCACCCTACCCAAAGAAATAGTATCTGTTTTTGAGTATTGGTACGCGAACCAAATTAATCATGTAAAGTGGTCGGGGGCTCTCTCTCACGCGTATGGTTTGAAATGTGGCGTAAGGCAGGGGGGGGTTTCCTCTCCCCACCTTTTTAACCTGTATGTGGATAAGCTGATAGATGGTCTCAGTAGAAAACCAATAGGATGCTATATTGATGGAACACCCATTAATAACATCAGCTACGCTGACGATATGGTGCTGCTGGCACCATCTATCAGCGCTTTGAGGGAGTTACTGAAAATGTGTGAAAAGTACGCTGAAGATCATGGTCTCAAATATAATGTCAATAAGAGCGAAGTGATGGTGTTCGCTCCAAAGGGCAAAAAGGTAGAAAATTTACCACCTATACTGCTAAATGGAACGCCACTAAGGCGAGTTAGCCAGTTTAAGTACTTGGGACATATTGTTAGTGACACTTTGAATGATGAGCTAGACATAGAAAGGGAGCGGAGAGCGTTGACGGTAAGGGCTAATATGCTGACCCGAAAGTTTTCCCGTAGTTCACAAAATGTAAAAATAACCCTATTTAAAGCCTATTGCCAGACATTCTACACGGGTAGCCTGTGGTCTACATATACGCAAAAATCGATTAATGCTCTCCGCGTCCAATATAACAACGCATTTAGGATGTTGTTGGGGCTACCGCGGTTTTATAGTGCCTCTGGCATGTTCGCCGAGGCGCGTACGGACGGGTTTGAAGCTTGCCTGCGCAAAAAAACTGCGTCGTTATTGAGCAGACTGCGAGCGAGCACCAACACCATCCTGAGGACGCTAGCAGATAGATTGGATAGCCCCTTTTTCAAACACTGCGTCCGGGTGATGATAGAATAGGGTCAAACTGCCTTGTCTTGTCTCCCGGGTGTAGTGTTATTAGTCAAACTGCCTTGTCTTGTCTCCCGGGTGTAGTGTTATTATAATCATAAATTACATAATTAAAAATTGTTATCTTACTAACATAGCATAAGTCTTACTAACAATATATGGATCTTTGGTCTGAAATAAAAGCTTATTATTATTATTATTTTATTATTATAGGTAACCGGAGCTGTCAAGCTCGCTCACTTCTCGTTGCACGAAGTTCACAACTTGCAGTTGCCACTGCTAGGGTCGTCGACTCTAAAGTCGTCTCCCAAGTGTCCACCTTGGTAGCGGAGTAGTAAGCACACTTCTCGGAACCCATCCGGGCGCCTAGCCAGTTCCCATGTCCTACGCGGCGGGCTAGACCGGAGACTTACGGCATCTAGGAGGCCGCCTCTACTAGTTATCCAGACTAGTACCGGAGATGTCAACACCAATGTCCAATGAAAACCAACGGACAAAGCTGCCAACTATAAGGGAAACTCACGTTCCCCGCAGGACTTTTCGCTTCTGGCCTCTCAGAGACCGCTACTAGGCCCCGCTCGCTGTGCACGAGTTTGGAAGTCCTGGCACACAATACCAGGACAAACGAACATTCCCCAGCTCTACAGCTAATCACACGCCACTACGAGTCCAACCCATGTCCGGATCCCGCCGGAGGCGCCTGGTTAAAGGCACGACCAGCGAGGGCTTGAACCGGAACCCCGGTACCTCTGACAACACAACCGGACCCGTAGTTCCAGTTGCGATACCCTATCTATTGAGGTCGGTAGATAGGGACCTACAGTTAAATTCACCTAAAAGTTGCCTCTCTTTCTATCGCGTACTATCGCGTAGCTCTTATCTCTTCTAACGACTGCAGGGTGTTCGCGGCCGTCCGTCCGGTCGGCTACTTGTAGCTTCATACCTAAAGCGCGGAGTGCGCCAGGCCTGGTATTACATCATTATAATGGGCCAAAGGGCGTCCACTGTTGGGACTGAGGCTTAAATAAAATATTATGCTATCTAATAATTAAATACACGAAGGTTAGAGGTGCTGTGCATGTAGCGGTTCATTAATAAAATACTATCGCCCCATCTGATCCCTTTGGTGTAGTAAGAGGCGAATACTGCACATTCATCCAACAGCAAAGATTGGCGATGGGCTCACCACCTATTACGCTGAGCACATCATCATCAGCACGAGGACGTCCACTGCTGGACAAAGGCCTCCCCCAAGGATCTCCACTACGACCAGTCTTGTGCCTCTTGCATCCAGCGGCTACCCGCGATCTTCACCAGATCGTCGGACCACCTTGTTGGAGGCCTGCCCTCACTGCGTCTCCCGGTGCGTGGTTGCCACTCGAGAACCGTTCTGCCCCAACGGCCATCGGTTCTAAGGCGATGTGCCCTGCCCATTGCAAATACTCCCTATCTACTGACCCCGATAGATAGGGTATCGCAGCTGGAACTACTGTTCCGGCTGTGTTTTCAGGGGTACTACGGGGTTCCGGTTCATGCCCCCCGCTGGTTGTGCCTTGACCGGCGCCTCCGGCGAGATTTGGACGTGGGTTGGACTCGTAGTGGCTTGTGGTTAGTTGACTTCCAAAACTTCCAAACTCGCGCACAGCGAGCGGGGCCTAGCGGTATTTGTTGGGCCAGCAGCGAAAAGTCCTGCGGGGAACGTGAGTTTCCCTTATAGTTGGCAGCTTTGTCCGGTGGTTCTCATTAGACATTGGTGTTGACATCTCCGGTACTAGTCTGGATAACTAATGCCGTAGCCTCCGGTCCAGCCAGCCGCATAGGACGTGGGAACTGGCTAGGCGCCCGGATGGGAAGAAGTGAGTGTGCTTACTACTCCGCGACCAAGGTGGACACTTGGGAGTCGTCTTTAGAGTCGACAACCCTAGCAGTGGCAACTGCGAGTTGTGCCCTTCGTGCAACGAGATATGAGCGAGCTCGACAGCTCCCGTTACCTATCTGGACAATAGGCAGTGAACTACACGTGTTCACGGGGAGACTCTCCCAAGACACTAGTCTTATGAGTACCGAATGAAGAGCGCGCTTCGGCGGGCACTGATTTGGCGTCAAGACCTAACGCAGATGGTCTCCTGCGCGAGTGTTCTACTGGCGCAGGGACGTCTGGCACTTCTTGCATAACCTAACGGTTGGTCTCGAGGTGCCAGTACAAATAAAACTTAGTGAATTAAGGAGAGGGGATGCCCATTGCCACTTCAGCTAGGCGACTCTATAGGCTATGTCTACTTTAGTTCTTCTACGAATCTCCTCATTCCTGATTCAATAAGCTGAGCTTAGCACATGCGCTGTTGTAATTTGATGAAACGTGGACTATGGCAGTGGACTGCTTCTTCGGTCTTCGTTGCGTAGTCCCTGATAACCCTTTGGGGGATAATAGCCGTGAATCTAAGTATGTATGTACACACGGCGTCAGATCAACCTACCCAAAACTGTCAAATTTCTTCAATTAATTTTGAACTTTATTGTTTGTTACTAAGGATCAAATTTGACAGTTTGGGGTAGGTTGATCTGACGCCGTGTATACATTTCGTTTTCAAATTACTTACAACATTTCGTTGCACTTAAACTTAAGCGTGTCGGGTAGCGGTTAAAGAATACTACCACCCTTCTCTTCCCTTGGGTGTCGTAAAAGGCGGACTGACGGACTAAAGGCTGGATATACAGTCAACAGCATAGAGCGGCGATGGGCTCACCACCTGTCACGCTGAGCACATGTGCAGTCGCTGTTTGGTGAAAAGTGGACTATGGTAGAGAAATACTTTTGCTGTGCCTAGTCTCTGACTTACCCTTCGGAGATAATAGTATTGACTAGCGGCCGCTCGCGGTTTCACCCTCGTGGTTCCCGTTCCTGTGGGAATATCGGGATAAAAAGTATCCTTTGTGTTAATCTAGGTTATAAACTATCTGTGTGCCGAATTTCATCCAAATCAATTCAGTAGTTTTTACGTGAAAGAGTAACAAACATACACACTCACAAACTTTCGCCTTTATAATATTAGTGTGAAGTATGATGTGATTTATTATTGTATAAACTTATCAAAAGTTGTTGCACTTTACAGATAATAACAACGATCCTCCTTCTCGAGTGTTCCCACGTCCACGTCTGGCAGCAGGTCCAGGAGTACCTGCTCCTCAACTCGGATGGGCTTCTGGCGCAGCTGGCGGAGCACCAGAGCCTGGACTGGATCATCTGCCAAGTGTGTTGTGGCCAGCGGGACTGCTCTGCCGTTGTTGCTGAGCTGCTGCTCAAGCTGTGTAGTTTTACTGTGCTTGTCGTCGTTTGTTGCTTCGTCAGTTGAAAAGTCTTTTTTGTCAGCCTGTAAATGTCCCCCTGCTTGGCACTATGCTTACTACAATGAAACAACATCGTCAGTTGGAAAATAAAATAATTTTATTTGAATATTGTTATTGTTATTGAAAATTAGGTTTTTTATGGCGAAGACATATAAAGGATCTAACAATATCAATAAGTGCATGTTTAAGGCGAGCATCTTTACATCACACTGAGCATGCTCACCAAATTTGGTCCAAAACTACAGGCTCGTTTCTGAGATAATCAACAAAGCATTATAATAATTTACCAAAAAATACACCCTTTCCAAACGTGTTCAGCTGTACTACACGCATACAAAGATAGCCGAACATGCACACTAAACTCGGAGCACACTGAGGTATCTTCTTATTGACGTTTGCGTGCGTGTTAGTAATGATACAGCATGTTTCTTGATGTGCATTATTTTAATTGATGAAGTTTGTTATAAAACATAATTTTATAAAATCACTATAAAATTAGAGCCCATTTTTTGTCATTGTATTCAGAATGATATATATACTGCTCTTAAACGTTCTCTTATTGATTTTGTTAGACCCTGTATAATATACACATAATCAGGACTATTATCATCGAAACGTTAGTCAGAGACTAGGCAATGAGGACAGCAAAAGCAGTCCTCTACCATAGTCAACTTTTCACCAAATAGCGACTGCACATGTGCTTAGCGTGACAGGTGGTGAGCCCATCGACGCTCTATGCTGTTGGGTGTATGTGCAGTCTTTAGTCCGTTAGCCGGCTTTTACGACACTCAAGGGAAGAGAGGGGGTGGAAGTATTCTTTCACCGCTACGCGACACGGCAAAGAGCTGAATTTTAAGTCAGTTTAGTAATTTTTTTCCCTCGGCACTGGCCTATCATAGACAACTGCAAGTGGTAGACCGGTTGGGGTGTTTAATTTTATAATTTAAATTATGTTTATTATCGACTAGCGGCCGCATGAACACCCTGTACCCCGTGACGAATTTCCAAAAAAAATCCTTTCAACAAACCTTGCCTTGAAATTACAATCACAACAAAAAATAATCAGCCAAATCGGTCAAGCCGTTCTAAAGTGATGCGCGAACAAACATTTCAGCAGTTGATTTATTAGTATATAAGATGACTGCTAGAAACCGCAAGAAACTTCAAGGGCTGGTCAGATCATGTGTTTTGAACATGACAAAAATTACAGAAAAGGAATTCGTGTTTTTATTTCATTTTTAATGAAATAATTCATTTTGTGAATTTTAATTGAATAGTCTTTGAGTATCTAATTTACTTTAAACAGAAGAAAAATTAAATTAAAATTATTAAAAATAACGATTACTTACGAGTATATCCAACGCGCAGGCAACGACCGGCTGACCGTTTGTTGACCTGTTCGCGTCAGCTGGGCGATAAGTACCTACCTACGTTATATTTTTGTCATGTTTAAAACATTTGGCCTGACCAGCCCTTGAAGTTTCTTGCGGTTTCTA
This sequence comes from Scoparia ambigualis, assembly GCA_963921215.1. NCBI lineage: Eukaryota > Metazoa > Arthropoda > Insecta > Lepidoptera > Crambidae > Scoparia > Scoparia ambigualis. The sequence goes on along the minus strand of OY992514.1, from coordinate 2,554,805 downwards.
GCAGTCGCCTTAAATAGACTTTCTGTATTTATCCGTATACATTTTATAGTTCACTATAAAGCACGTAGCCTCTTTACATAAAGGATCACCTATTGGTCCTCTGGGAGGGACGGCGCCATTACAGCTGTTTGCCCGGCCTGTGAACTATGTAGGCGAAGGGACATGGAGCCGAAAGCAAACGTCCTATTGCAACACATGGGGAGGATGCTGATTGATTGATGGCTTAACCCACCAGACTGGCCCAATGCGGGTCGGTAGGTATTTCTTATACTTACTAAAATATATTAATTTTCATAAAGTTTGTTAGTATGGATGGATGTTTGTTACTCTTTCACGTAAAACTACTGAATGGATTTGGATGAAATTCGGCATACAAATAGTTTATAACCTGGATTAACACATAGGATAATTTTTGTATCCCCGATATTCCCACGGGAACGGGAACCACGCGGGTGAAACGTTACATACGTCCTCGTGCGTTTCCCGGAGGAGTTTAGAGAGAGCACAGCTTTTCATTTTCTATTTTACTATAACTATTCAAATCAAACAGCCAGATAGGTAAGTATGTGCTGATAGCTAAAAGTTAAGAAGTGAACCTTTATTCGTAATATTTGATTATTTGCGTTAAAAACGCTAAAAACAAACTCAAAGATACGGAACCTTGAAATAAATGTCTATCTCGGGCGCCTGGATTGCGGAGGACGCGGGTTCGTTTCCCGCCTGAGGTACACATCTTTTTTCAACGTTTTGTTGTCTTTTAGTGAATCTTTATTTATTATGGAATCAACTTACATACAATATTATTTCATACAAGCGGCCGCTCGCGGTTTCACCCGCGTGGTTCCCGTTCCCGTAATAATATCTGGATAAAAAGTATCCTATGTGTTAATCCAGGTTATAAACTATCTGTATGCTGAATTTCATCCAAATCCAATCAGTAGTTTTTACGTGAAAGAGTAACAAACATCCATCCATACTTACAAACTTTCGCGTTTATAATATTAGTATGATCAAAATCAAAATCAATATCTCTTTATTCAGTAAACTTAGAATAAGCATTTTGAATCGTCAAAAGTTAAAGGATGGACGGGCACCCGCCCACCCACCCCGCCCATTCAGGAAGTCTTTTAACTGTGGAGAAGAACGGGCGCAAGAAACTCCACAGGTTTATAATAATATAGAAGTAACGACATTTACAAAACAATATGTCGTTACCAAATCATACAACATACAATTAAACAAATTATGAATTATGAGCGTCAATACAAGTTGGAACATGCCCTCCCTGTCATAGAAGGACATTTTCCATTACAACAAAAAAAAAAACATTTGATACGATTACAAAAAACAGATATTGCTCGATTATAAATAAAACGAACAACGTCTTACAGTATCTTTGAAATAAAAAGAAAAATTGGTTGCCTGTAAAGTCGGTTTTACGGGCGAAGATTTTACGTGACAACGTCTTTTTCTCGGTAGAATATTTATTGATATGAATATAATTAAATTGCACAATAGGAACAAGGAATTGAATGAAAATAAGAATTGCACAAATTTTAACTATAGAAATATATTTTTTTTTTTGTATTTTATTTTTTTTTATTTTTTTTTATTTTTTTTTTATTTTTTTTTATTTTTTTTTTATTTTTTTTTATTTTTTTTATTTTATTTTATTTTATTTTATTTTATTTTATTTTATTTTATTTTATTTTGTTTTATTTTATTTTATTTTATTTTATTTACTTTTATTTTGTTTACTAAAACATTGTACATGTAAACTTAAACTTAACTATTTAGTGGGAGAGAGACGCAAGGCATTCGGCGGGCCTCTCTCTCGTTCGGTGACTCATCGTTACGTTCCCGACGAGCGTTACACTTTTTCATAAGTGTCTCCCAGCTAACCTAATTTAAGACGTTGTCACGTCAAAACTATTAAATACTACCAATAAAAAAAATAAGATTGCAAGAGCAGACCAGCCTCCACAGGCGGCACCCGTTCACGAGTATGACATGTGAATCAGCCATCGCTTCGCTCAACCATGTTTTAGGGAACGTAACGACCCGACGCACATGTCACCACCGCAGAGACACTTTAAGAGAGCATGACACACTCGAGCAACTCCAACGAAAGCAAGAGAACAATAAGACAACTTTAAACGCAACATAAATTTTGAGTGGGTACCTTTGTCTGTAAGACACTGCTGTTAAAGGCTATCATACCAGCGTAAAATTAATTATTAAAAAAAAAATATATTGCTTGGAATATAAAATGTGAAAATATTATTATAACCAGGCTGTTTTGTCTTCTAAATATTCTTTGACTGTATAATAACCTTTCTTATGTAAACAAGATTTTACATGATTCTTAAACTTATCTAAAGGTAAATCTTGTACAGTACTTGGTATTTTATTATAATAGTGTATACCTTGCCCCAAGAAAGAGCCAAGAACCTTTTGTAACCTAAACAGTGGCATTACTAGTTTTGACTTACTTCTAGTATTGAAATTGTGTACATCACCGTGTTTAGAAAAAGAGTTAATATTGCACCGCACAAAAACTATACAATTATAAATATATTGCGATGCAACAGTAAGAACACCAACTTCCTTAAAAATATTTCTCAGAGAAGTTTGTGATCCCAGTCTATAAATGGTTCTTATTGCTCGTTTCTGTAAAATAAATATAGTTTTAATATCAGCCGCTGTTCCCCACAAAAGGACGCCATACGACATGACACTGTGAAAATAACTAAAGTAAACAGTCCTAGCAGTTTCAACATCTGTTAATTGTCTAATTTTTCTAATGGCGTAAGCTGCTGAACTGAGTTTGCCGGCCAAATTCGATATATGCGGATTCCATTGGAGTTTTGAGTCCAGGGTTATCCCTAGGAAAACTGTCGAATCTACCAAATCTAATTTATCACCATTCATTCTAACATCGGTTTGTTCGGTCTTGACATTTGGTAGTGTAAATTTAATACATTTCGTTTTTTTAGCGTTTAGCTGTAAATTGTTAGCAGTAAACCAACTAATTACCTCTGAGAGAGCATTGTTTACATCGTCAAAATTATTCTTATTCCTAGTCACATTAAAAATGAGTGAAGTATCATCTGCAAACAATACAATATCACAGAAGTTTTCTACAAAGAATGGCAAGTCATTGATATATATCAAAAATAAGAAAGGGCCAAGAATTGACCCTTGTGGAACTCCCATTTTTACATGAGAACCGGATGACTTAGTTCCATTAACATCGACAGTTTGTGTTCTAGAACTAAGATAAGACTGTATCAATTTAAGCGCAAAACCTTTGAGACCATAATAATTTAACTTCATCGCCAGCGTTCGGTGCTCAACGCAATCGAAAGCCTTGGACAGGTCGCAGAAAACTCCAAGAGCGTTCTGAGACCCCTCCCAGGCATCAAATATATGTTTTATTAGAGCAACACCTGCATCAGTAGTGGAACGACCCTTTGTAAAACCAAATTGCTTACTATGTAAAAGATTATTTAAGTTAAAGTATTCTACTAACTGTTCGAGAATAATTTTTTCATAAATCTTACTAAGTGCTGGTAGTATTGAAATTGGTCGATAGTTACTGGGGTCTTCTTTATTTCCCGATTTAAATAAAGGTATAACCTTACTAAACTTCATAAGATCAGGAAAGATTCCCTTATCAATACAGTTATTAAATATGTCAGCAAGATAGGGTGCAATAGAATATATAATATTCTTAATTATCTTTATAGACATGCCCCACAAATCACCTGTGTTTTTCATTTTTAGTGATTTGAAACTTTTAATAATATTATTAGAGTTAATATATTGAAAATTAAAAGAAAAATTACATTTGGGTACATGTTCTTCGAGAAAAGATTGTGCCGCCACTGGTGATGAATTTAAATTAGAGGTTGATACCACAGGTATATTTATGAAGAAATCATCAAAAATATTAGCAATTTGTGCATCCGAATTGACAAGGTTGTCATTAACTTTTAGAGTAAAAGTGTTGTCCCGTGGTTTTAATTTACCAGTTTCACGGTTGATGATATCCCAAGTGGCTTTTATTTTATTATTAGACTTTTTAATTTTATCTTTAATGAAATTTGATTTTGTTAGTATGCACACTTTCTTAAACAATTTAGAGTATTTTTTTACATATTCTGTAAAATTTAAATTATGGTTATATTGTCTTAGATTATATAGCTCAAACAGTTTATTTCTACTTTTATAAATACCAGGCGTGGCCCACTCACAGAACTTAAGTTTTTGTGAAAACTTTATTGTTTTAGAGGTAAACACCTGGTTGTATTCTGTCTTTATTAAATCAAAGAGATTACTATATAGTTCATCCGGATCATCTTGTACAAAGAGCAAAGTATCAATTTTACAAGCTACATTGTTTTTAAAATACTCCATTCGCTTTTTTGTAACTGGTTTACATGTTACAGTTTTAGGCTCCTCCTTAACATCAATATCATAGCTCACCTTCAAACCGCAATGGTCAGATGTAAGACTACTAATAACTGACTTAGATACAGGGTCATAGTCTGTAAAAATATTATCGAGACAAGTGGCCGAATGTAAAGTTATTCTAGAGGGTTCAAGAAATAGATTTTTTAAATTAAAACATTTAAATAAAGCTAGAAGACTAACACTCACTGAAGTGTTTTCTAAAATATTTACATTAAAATCCCCACATACTAAAACAAATTTATTTGTTAATTTTATTTTATTAAGTACATCTTCCATTACCGATTCAAAAACATCGAAATTGCCCGAGGGGGGTCGGTATACAAACACTATTATAAACCTATTTAACTCTACGCATGATAGCTCAATATTACGCTCCTTTGAAAGACATACAATATCATTTCGCTCTTTGTATTTAATATTATTACTAACAAGTATTAAAGAACCGCCGTGAATAGCTGTGCTTCGTACGTACGCACTTGCTAGTTGGAAATTATTTACATGGAAAGACGTGTCATGTGTTTTTAGCCAATGCTCAGTTATACAAAATATATGAATAGCCTGACTTTTTGCAATTAATTCTAATTTTAAGTCCTTGCCAGCCAAACCCTGAATGTTTTGATTTATAATATTAATGGATGTGGACTTGGCTTTTGTCTTAAGACCTCAGTTTAAACTAGAGGTAGTCACCTTACTACTAGTTATAAAAGATGCATTAGTAGAACTACTAATGATGACATTATTATCAATAGACTTTGTTATACCAGGTATAACTGGGTCTTGTATATTATAAGCTAATAAATTAGCTATCTGGGTCTTATATTTCTTTGGCAAATACATAGTATCTGAAGTCAAAATAAAATTATTAATAAATTTATTAATGTCAAAAAATAAAATATTGTCACTATGACGCCATAATAAATTATATAATAATAAATTTAAGTCAAAAATACGTTTGTTTTGTTCCCAGGTTAAGTTTTTACAGTAGGGAAAAGCACTAACAATTAACCTGCAATTTGTATTCGCTTGAAATTGTAACAAAAAAGTTATGTTTTCTATTATGTCACGTTTCTTAATTTGTGAACTGTCACCACATAAAATAATTACATTAGTGGAACTGCTCAATGACTGCTGAGATATGCTACGTACTATAGCATTCATTGATAAACCTGGGGCACAGACATTCGTTACTTGTTGATTTAAACTTCCATTCAAAAGCAACCCCAACCCCTGACCCAGTCTATCAGAGAACATAACTGTTTTTCTTTTTAATTCATTAGCATTGTTTATGATCAAGCTATTTAAATCATAAGTAGGTATAATTTCTGTACAGGCCGTTAACGGACTGGGATCCATGACAGACAAGTTAGTCGACTGAATACTTGAGTTTGATAATAAAGGACTTTCACATCTGTTTATCTCATTATTAACTAAAGAGTCGTACCGATCAGCATTGTATTTGCATAAATCAATCAACTCTGTAGGTGATTGAATATGCTCTTCGATTTCCTTTTGTGCAGTTGAATATTTATTGTTTACACTATCAAGTGTCTCATGCAACCGCTGAATATCTGATTGTAATTGCTGAGTGTCCCGGTCATACATTTCCCTACTTTTAATTAATTTATTATTATAAATCTCTAAAGAATCTAAAAGGCTCATACGTTCTTTCCTAAGAGCAATATTTTTTGTAAAAACAGTTGTTCTTTTTGATTAATTTTTCAGTTTTCCTTATAAATCTATGGATTTTAACATATTTCTTAATTTTATTGTTGCTTAACTTATTAGTGTTGTGGTTGTTAAGTGGAAGTCTTTCTGCTGAGATTCCACCAGGTGATGCCATAAGCTCCTCGAACAAAGATTGAGTATGTTCCACTTCATGCTGCTGCTGCTTCTCAACGAATTGAGAAATCTGATGGTTGGCTGCACTGAGGTGCCTTTCCAGCTCTGTGATGCGGTCCAAAGCCCTTTCATAAGTGCTGTATTGCTCCTCGAAGTTGGAGACCACCCCTTGTAGATGGTTATGCTGGTGAAGCACATCCTGATGTTGAATGTGCAGTTGGCTTAATTCATTCTTAAGCTGTGAGTTTTTGTCAATAATGGACTTTATTTCCATCTCACTCTCTTCTCTCTCTCGTAGCAGCTGATTGAAGGAATCCTTGGATACTTTCAACTCCTGAAGTGTCTGTCTGAGCTTGAGTTCAGTACTTTGTGTAACTGCCTTACGGGTAAGCATTTTGAGTTTTTATTTGTACTCACCTGAAAGTATTAAAACAAGATTAAGATCTTATTTATTGTAATACCACTATGTATATTTATCTTTTATGAATAGCTATATACTAGAAAGATTATTGGATAACAATATACTAATATAACTACTGGGGGGTAGATGTGTCTCACATAAAAAGGTGCATAAAAGAAGCTATTATATTATAATAACTATATTAGGTACTGATCTAGATTAAATTGAATTGAATAATTCGATGTACTTATTTAGTATAGAAGTAATATTAACTAGCAAAAAAAATAAAAAAATAAAAATGACAAACTACAAGTAAAACCAAATTATGTAGGCAACTGTAGTTTCTAAATTGTACAAAGTTACAATATCTTTTAACATGTGCCTCTAAAATCTAGTGATATAATTGAAACAGCTAAGAAGTACCACTATTTGAGGTGTTGTTATTATGTAAAAAACAAATAACCAGCTTAGTACATTGGCACTTGCAAATCAAATGTAAGTAAGTACATATAGTGTTTTGGGATTGTTAAAAAATAGCTATTATAGGTACCTACGTCTTATTAGTTAAAGATATAATGAAAACAATACTCCCCCGGTTTATGTTGCTGCAATCCACGGCAAAAGTTGTAATTTTCACAACTTTGAGTCTAAAAATGTTATCACAGTCAGCTGGCGATGACAGTTGGAATTTTATTATTGCAAATAATTTAAAAACTAAACAAATGTTTGCAGAGATAACACTTGTAGGCGTTTTTCGTCACTTATTTTATTAATTAATTGAAAAATTAACTAGCTATTATGCTTTATACAAATAATATCAAAATTAAATACGGAGCTAATTATTTTGACAACTTAACCACACAGTGTTGCCACACCTCCTCTATGACGCTACAACTTAAAAAAACATGAATAATTTCATGTTGAATACTCTTATAATGTTTATTTACATACCTACTTATAATCACGACTATTGTCCCCGAAGGGTTAGTCAGAGACTAGGCAATGAGGACCGCAAAAGCAGTCCTCTACCATAGTCCACTTTTCGCCAAATAGCGACTGCACATGTGCTCAGCTTGACATCGTGGTAGTATTTTTTCACCGCTACGTGCCACGGTTATTTATTTGTTTATTTACTTCATAAAAATTTATCAAGCATCGTGAGCCAGCTGCGGAATATTTCCAACTGACGATAATTTTAAGAAAATCGCAGTAGGCACGTTTCTTTGATTAATTAAGGATAAATTGTCAAAAGGGCCGCCGCGCGTCTAGTCGTTACTTTTTCTACTTTTTTCTTTTGCTTTTAAAGCGAAATCCTAGTGATAGGGCGACAATGTTAAATTCACGTTTAAAGCATATAAATTAGCAGACAAGTCTACAGATACTTGGCGAACGTTTACTCTATTCGATTGCTATCTTACAATAATACTAGTAATTCGCTACGAAAGATCGAATGATGTTTAAGAGCTCAATAAAAATCAAACAGACAGAAGTTCAATTGTTAGATCGCTTTAAAAGCGAAAGCGGTAGACAAGAGGTTAAATGAATTTAAAGTTTTAAAATAACCAATTTAACGTTTGCTAAATGACAATCATTAGCTTATAATATGTCAAACAGTCGTCACCCTATTCTACAAGCGGTTAATTTACTTTTCTAGACCCTCAAGTAACTCTTTTCATCTACACTGGCCTGCAAAAATGAGTATCACACTTTTAAAATTTCATTTTTTTCTAAAAAGTTAGATATTTAAAATAAAAAAACGTTTTATAGCAATTTTTATCAGCTTTCTTTGAAACTATAGTACAATTTTATTTACAAAATTAAACTCTTTCTCGAGTCCTTTTTGTTTCGAAAGTATATCTTCTGTACTTAAAAAGTTATTGCAATTTTAAAAGTGTGATACTTATTTTTGCAGGCCAGTGTATTACGAGTATGTTATGGAAATAGATGACCGTCTATCCCTTGGGCTAATTTCTTTATCAAACGACATTTGATATAACGCAGCGACTTTAATGGATCACTAATGGTTATTGTTCTTATTTCATTACGGGCCGTATGTTGTGTGTATTCTATATGGCCTAATGAACTATGAATGGACGCAATCCATTCGCACTTATGAAATTACTGTGCTACTAAATGAAAGAGGGCAGTTCAAATGCCCTTTCAAATTAATATAAGTCAACGTAATTGGTCACTGTCAGTAAATGGGGCAGAAAAATACATGCATAGATGTAAAGTACATCCATACATATACTATTTTAGTCTCTTAATATACATCTATTTATATTCACGACCGTTATCCCCGAAGGGTTAGTCAGAGACTCTGCAATAGTCCACTTTTCCCCAAATAGCGACTGCACATGTGCTCATCGTGGCAGGTGGTGACCCAGTCGCCGCCCTATGCTGTTAGAAGTTGCCGACAAAGCTGCCAACTTATAGGGAGACTCTCGTTCCCCGCGGGACTTTTCGCTTCAGGCCCCACCGAGACCGCTACTAAGCCCCGCTTGCTGTGCACGAGATTTAAAGTCCTGGCACAAAATACCAGGACAAAACGAACATTTGACGACCTCCTTGGTCGAGTGGTTTGTACACCGGTTTTCATGGTGTCGCCATCTCTGAGGTCCCGGGTTCGATCCCCGGTCGGGTCAATTTAGAAATTATTGTTTTTTAAATTGTCTCGGCTTTGGGTGTGTATTTCTAGTAACCATTTAACGAATTTCATAACGAAGCTTTTCTTGGGCTAGATAATTGGTGTGAGTGTAGGAAAGTTTATTTATTTAGTTTATTCCCAAGCTCTACAGCTAACCACAAGCCACTACGAGTCCAACCAATGTCCGGATCACGCCGGAGGCGCCGGTAAGGGCATGCAACCAGCGGGGGGCACGAACCGGAACCCCGTAGTACCCCTGAGCAACAAACAGCCGGACCCGTAGTTCCAGCTGCGAATTACTATCTATAGGGGTGAGTAGATAGGGACAATGAGGTCAGCAAAAGCAGTCCTCTGCCATAGTGTCCACTTTTCACCAAATAGCGACTGCAATGTGCTCAGCGTGACAAGTGGTGAGCCCATCGCCGCTCTATGCTGTTGGATGTGTGTGCAGTATTTAGTCCGTTAGTCGCCTTTTACGACGCCCAAGGGAAGAGAGGGGGTGTTAGTATCCTTCGACACGGTTATTTTTACATCTTTCTTGATGTACTTAAACATGTATGTTTAGAAAAAATGTCATAAATATGTTTGACATATTTCTTTCTACGCACTGTTATAACAAAGTAAGCGTCGTACATTTTCAGATTTCCAGAAAATTCTAGTCTGCCATCATAATGTCGTGATGTCATACAAACTGGAGAGGACCGTCAAACTCATGTAGGTCGCGTGTACTATTCGTTTGCTTCCACACGCACCTTTATTACAAAGAGATAAAGTCCAAATTAATCTCATCGATTGCAGCAGCCACAAGTTTTCTGTGACGATACTTACACAGAATCTCATATAAAACGGCCAACGAGAATTGATCGTCCGCCAGATAAATATATTGACCGTCAGCGTGACATCTCAAATCGGCCGGCTAATAGGAGCGTCTCTCGTAGAAACGCTTGGTGTTGCCGTATTGGGAATTTTCCTTTAACTTCGGCAGTTTAGTTTCCATGGAAGCCTTGACTGTATGTAATTATGTATTTAATAAGATAATAACCGTGTCGCGCCTACCACCCCCTCTCTTCCCTTGGGTGTCGTAAAAGGCGACTAAAGGACTGGACTGCACATACCTCCAACAGCATAGAGCGGCGATGGGCTCACCACCTGTCACGCTAAGCACATGTGATGTCGCTATTTGGTGAAAAGTGGACTATGGCAGAGGACTGCTGCTTTTGCGGCCCTCATTGCCTAGTCTCTTACTAACCCTTCGGGGATATTAGTCGTGATTATATGTATGTATGTTTATATTTATTTAATAGTAGTTAATTAGTGGTAGTAGAAATACGTTTTTAAGTAAATAAGTAAGGTACAAGAATAAAATTAAACTTATTTTAATAGATAATACTATGATAAGACTTATTTTAAATGACGGAGCAATTTTCCCAGCAGTGAGGCATTAAGTAGGCTATAGAGTACTTACTTTACTTTTTTTAGATCAGTTAGATTCCGATCCAAATTGCAAAAACAAACAAGGAAACAATTATGTTTTTCAAAATGAGGTGCTCAAACTTTGATTGTGGCAAGATCTCTATCAACTGTTGCTGGGCGGGCGGGGTGTGAAGGGGGGATACATTGAACACTCGATCAGATAGGGAAGTGTACGGAGTGGTTTATAACATCCTCGCGTCGGCGTTTGATGTTTCCCTTGCTTCTTTATTGGCTGAAATTGAAAATTTAACTAAAATGTGTTCGTCAAATTCTTTTAGTATTACAAATTTCGGCTGTATATGATTAAATAATATTTAAGCAATACGAAATATAAATTAAACGCTTTTTACGGATGTTTAGGGCCAGAGCAGGCATGCTACTTTAGTAGCGGCGATCGGCGATTTAGAACCACCACACACATGATATTTTTGGTATCGGCGATCAACGATTTTGCGACTGGCATCGCGTTTCGGTGTCTAAGGGCCTGAGCACATATGATTTAGACGCTTTTTAGAAGCTGAATGCAACGACTGAATTGCTAAAATGCGCGATTCCGATACTGCAATCGAACGCAGAGAGTCGCCAAAACGCGATGCCAGTCGCAAAATCGCCGATCGCCGTTGCTAAAAGTATCATGTCTGCGGTGGCTCAACTCGCCGACGTTTCGAACCCGTCGTTGTCGTCGTCGTCTGTACTAAAACAAAACCCTAAATATGTACTAAATAAACGCCAGTCACATCCATAAAAAGTGTTTCATGTGTAGTGTTCGCTTAAAACTTAACAAACAAATACGAAATAAAGTTTTGGGTTTTGTGCAAAATGTTTCTCTTCCAGTGTAGAGTAAAGTAAAGGTTCATGTCAGTAATTTAATGTAACTATGGTTTTCATTCGACCCGCGATTTTCATTTAACCCGCGTATCTCTCCGTTCAGATGCCGACGTTTCAACCACTTTCCCCATTCGCTAATAATTACGTTTATTTATATTTTTTAGAAATTAGAAAATCCATGAACATTGACATATCTTCATGTTTACCGGTGGAAATATTGTTATTTAACGTCGCTTCTTTTTTCTTTTATTATAAGCTTTTATTTAATTTGCAATGTATGTACGAGTATGTATGTCTTTTGTTCGAGTGGAATTTTGCAACTTAATTTTGAAGCTATCTGAAGAAATCTGTTGCGTAGCGGTGAAAGAATACTACCAGCCCCTCTCTTCCCTTGGGTGTCGTAAAAGGCGACTAACGGACTAAACACTGCACATACATCCAACAGCTTAAAGCGGCGATGGGCTCACCACCTATCACGCTGAGCACATGTGCAGTCGCTATTTGGTGAAAAGTGGACTATAACAGAGAACTGCTTTTGCGGTCCTCATTGCCTAGTCTCTAACTGATTTACTAACCTATCGGGGATAATAGTCTTTTTTTCCATTATTATCCACAAAGGGGGTCAGGTCAGAGTCTAGGCAAAGCATTTCACAGCCACAGTCCACAGCACACCAATTCACAACTGCACATATTGTGCTCATAGTGATAGGCGTTGAGTCTATCGCCGCGGTAAGCTGTTGGATATATGGACAGTCTTCAGTCCGTTAGTCGCTTTTTACGAAACTCAATGGAAGAGATAGGGTGGGTAGTATTCTTTAATGATCCGCCACCACACAGCTCTTTGTAACGCTTTTAGTAATAAGGCCGACCATTGTACGACTTCTCTTAAAAATTTTAATGTGTTATTTTTTTGTGTATGTTTTCCTACTATTCTTTTTTTGTTACAACCCGGTACGAAGAAAACTTCATCGATTTTTATCTATTTTGACGTGACAACGTCTTATAAATTGGTTTGCCGGATGACACTTCAAGAAACTGCGTTACGCTCCGCTCACGTTATGCGCTCACAATGAGAGCGAGTGAGAGGCACGCGTCCCTTCCACTCGGGCATGGTTAGCCCGCCTAAGAGCGAGAGAGACAGACATTAAAAGTGAAAGGCACGCGTCCCTTCCATATTATTTCATCCTTCTTCCTACTATACGAATGAATATTCACATTAAAATTATTTTACCACTCAAAGTCGTTGTCACGTAAAACTTTCGCCCGTATACCGACTTTACAGGCAACCAATTTTTTTGTTCAAAAAACGGACATTATTTTATACTTTAGTTAAAACGCTAAGCTTTACACTGTCGTGTCGCACAAAACGTAGACAATTTAGAAAAGACTATAACACAAAATACCACGTCCACATTTTTCACCACTAATCACGTCATCAAGTTAAAAGCACCAATTACATTTGCACTCGTTTTTAGATTGAATCGTCGGTAATAGCCACTCTCTAGAGATCCGCGCCACCCCAAACCTAACCAACAGGCTACTCCGTAAACTCCGTTAGTACACCCCGGGTAAGCGTGGTGAGTGGACGCTCTCGACACGCTGCGCACGGGGATGCACAGGTAGGATTTGCTTTGATTACCCTAACGATTGTAGAATAGAAAAAAAATTAAAATACTTCAAAATTTTACAATGAAAAAATTTTAGTGAAATTTTTTGTGAAATGTAACCAGGACAGGATAGTTTGGTGGCGGTAAACTGTTTATCTTAAAGAAAACAAATAAACGTTATTCATTGTTAGTACGCATGATGAATCTCTTTGATGTTAGAAAATTAAGAAAAAATCGGAATCGTTCTGTCACAGAATAAAGTACAACCTGTGTAAATTGAAGAAAAGTACAAGGACACCATATCACGGTGGCGGTACCATGTTTATCTTATAGAAAACATTAATGAATGTCTCTTTGTTCTTAGAAAAATAAGGACAAATCAAAACAAGCTCTTTGTGAATTAAAGAAAAGTACCAGGACATCATAGATCGATGGCGGTAAAATTTATACTTAACCATAAGAAGCGCAAAGATCGTATTCAATTGTTTGCACGCGTGACGAACCTTTCTGTTTGCCAATTTTATATATTATTCCTTAAATAAATGAGGTGGTGAAATCCGGGTGAAATGAAAACTAGTTTGTGAATACTTGTTCAAAATGTACCAAGACACCTTATTTGGTGGCAGAAAAATTATAACCTTACCGTAAGAACGTGATGAGACGTATGCGTAACCTTTTGTATGTTTTTCATTTGATTATTTTGTATGGAGTGATTTGTTTTGACAACAGCATTTAAAGCCTGACTAAAGTTAAAAATGTTGTATTTTAACATTTGTCAGGGGCTTCTAAAAATTGACTACTTAAATGATTTTTTTGATTGATTGATAATAACCGTATCTCGTAGCGGTGAAAGAATACTACCACCCCCTCTCTTCCCTTGGGTGTCGTTAAAGGCGACTAACGGACTAAAGACTGCACATACATCCAACAGCATAGAGCGGCGATGGGCTCACCACCTGTCACGCTGAGCACATCATCATTGGCTCCTGCGTCTGTTTCAGACGATTTGTTTATGCAGTGTACTGGGACTGAGAGCTCTTCTTTGCATAGCTGTGTTGGCCGATGCGCGAACGACAAAGTCTTCCGCATGTTTGACACCTATGGGTTGGACTAGGGGGTTGCAAGAGTATCAAGGTACCAAAGAAACATCTTTGTTGCCTCTTGATACGCTTGTTTATCAAGTGTTATCGTGTACTTTGCGACTCTCTGAGATTTCACATCGCCATTTGTCTCTGTCCCGGGATCGCTCCTCCCAGCTCATATGGTCCATACCAAATGCTAACATGTCCCTCTTGAAGTCGCTATTCGCTGAAAAGTGGACACGACTATTATCCCCGAATGGTTAAAGAGACTATGAGGATCATAAAAGCAGTCTCCTGCTACCATAGTCCACTTTTCACCAAATAGCGACTGCACATGTGCTTAGCGTGACAGGTGGTGAGCCCATCGCTGCGCTATGCTGTTGGTTGTATGTGCAGTCTTTAGTCCGTTAGTCGCCTTTTACGACACCCAAGGGAAGAGAGGGGGTGGTAGTATTGTTTCACCGCTACGTGACACGGTTAGACAACGAAACGTTAAAAATCAAATAATTGCAACCTGAGTTGTTAATGTTTTTTAACGTTTTCTATATGATTTATAGACACTCGTACAATGTTCTTGGCATTGATAGTAAAAGCGTCAGATTTTGCCAGTAAAGCTCAAGTTTGGTAACTTTATTACAAGGTAATTGGATAGGAAAGTTACCGCAGTTACTGATTATGCTACGAAATTTCCTAAGTTATACGAATATAGATACGTCGAGTTAATTAAGTTCTGAGAAGTATTAGAGCGGAAATTATATGCGGTATGTTTTACTAGATAATTGTGTAGGATCCTCTTGTATGTTTTCATAAGTTCATACATACATACAAACAGTCGCGACTATTATTCCCAAAGGGTAATAGTCAGAGACTTATTCAATGAGGACTAAAGCAATCACTGGTTATAATGACTGACATCACTGACATTTTATGACAACAACCATGTACAGCTTTATGAGTCTTCTGAAGTACGGATGAGCCGAGGTGTTTTTAATTTGGTCACCAATCCAGCGACCCGGCATTGCGAAAGTTGCTTAATTTTTTTTAAATATATTTTTTTAAATTATTGATAACAAACAGCTAGACAGTAACAAGATAGTGCGATAAAAACTTTTAGCCCATTTTAACTTGGCCAGATCAGTTATTCACAGATTTACAAATAATTAACTTACGTAAAACCTTAGTCTAGACTTAAAGTAGGTACCTAAATAGCGTAAAACTCCAAGTAAGTAACAATTTTAAATACGAGAACAAAAAAGCGGCTAAGTGCGAGTCGGACTCGCCCATGAAGGGTTCCGTAGCAGCAAGTAACATCATATAAAAGTTCTTGTAGTTCGTTGTAACTTTGATCGATGTTTTAATAATAGTGTATTTTTTTTTATTAATTAATTTATGACGTATTATAAAAAACTACGTACTAGATCTCGTTCAAACCAATTTTCGGTGGAAGTTTGCATGGTAATGTACATCATATATTTTTTTTTAGTTTTATTATTCTCTTATTTTAGAAGTTACAGGGGGGGGGGGGTGTTGACAAACACATTTTACCACTTTGGAAGTGTCTCTCGCGCAACCTATTTAGTTTAGAAAAAGTTATATTAAAAATCTCAATATCATTTTTAAAGACCTATCCATAGATACCCCACACGTATGGGTTTAATGAAAAAAACATTTTTGAGTTTCACTTCTAAGTATGGGGAACCCCCAAAATTTATTGTTTTTTTCTATTTTTGTATGAAAATCTTAATGCGGTTCACAGAATACATCTACTTACCAAGTTTCAACAGTATAGTTCTTATAGTTTCGGAAAAAAGTGTCTGTGACATACGGACGGACAGACAGACAGACATGACGAATCCATAAGGGTTCCGTTTTTGCCATTTGGCTACGGAACTCTAAAAAAAAGCAAGAACTACTAATCTATACTTTATTATTAATATTATAAAGCTGAAGAGTTTGTTGGTTTGTTTGCTTGAACGCGCTAATCTCAAGAACTACTGGTCCGATTTGAAAAATTCTTTCAGTATTAGATAGCCCATTTATCGAGGAAGGCTATAACCTATATATCATCATGCTAAGACCAATAGGAGCGGAGTACCAATAAAGATTGTTACAAAATCTGTTTTTTTTTTTTCCTTTTGAGAGCTTCCGCTGCGTGCGCTGCGTAAACTGCTAAAGTTTCGCAAAAATCATGTAGGACAGAATTGTTTCGCTTTAAAAGTTCTATAAAAAAGTTCACGACAGCATATGTCTATCTTTTAAGGTTGGCTCACTATAATCTTTTTTATGCTTACCAGATTTGTTTTTAAATAATGCATTATTTGCGAAGGTGTTTTTATAAATATGATATTAACATTCTTATCCAAATAAATACGTTATCCATCACAAGTATTTAATTAAAAACAAAATTGCCCTTTGCATCATTCGATTTCAATGAATATCTTAAGAGATATCGCAGTTTTAAAATAAAATCACAGCGAAATAAAGATCAAGTACAGCGCGCGCATTTATGATGTGCAAGGCCGGCGGTTTTCACCTTCTACGTAAACAAAGTCGCGGGTTAAAGTTAGCGTTAGCCCAAAGTGACTATTCCACGCGGACGAAGTCGCGGGCAGAAGCTAGTTATACTTATAGAGATACACTATTTCCTCATACATATTTCTTTCTTTATTTTTTTTTGTTTAATACATAAGATAGACATATCATCAGTTTACTTTTTTTTAAATTAAAATTAATAAATAAAACTAATAAAACTAATATTAAAGAATGATATTTATCATACATACACATAATACAATTGATAAGATCGCAAACGAGTCATTTCATTTTAGTTAGGAATATTACAATTGAATCTTCAAAGGAAAATCGTCCTGACTCACTCAATGAGTGAATCAGGACGCCGTATAGTTGTAACCCTGTGACTAAGCTGAAATTTTGCACATCGACACCTAAATGTCAAATGTAATAAAGAACATTTTGGCGAAAATGAGTTATTAATGCAGCCTTAATCCAATTTTTTTTGAGCTCTATCGATTGGTATAACTAAGTTTCACCTATGTAATTTATTGAGCTGAAAAAATGTAAGATTGAAAATTTTTGCATTTTATGTATTAAAACCAAGTCGTGTAGAGTAAGTAAACTTAAAGTTATATCCTATAATGTATGCTTTATTATAGGTCACTTCAAATTTTAAATGGTTTTTACAACCGACATTAACATTTTTGATGTCGCACTTATTGTAATAATAGAACACGTAGTTAACTACATACAATAGTACCTTATTAGTTATTCTATGACATGGGTTCCCTTTAATATGACGTAGACAACCCACCAACCTTTATTGGGCCAGCGTGATGGGTTATGGCCCAATCTACCCATCTGATTCGCACTCGCAAGGTCCGCAATCGCTTGGATCACTCACATCACAATCTGAGCCGCACTCATTGCGCAAAAATTTGATTCGCGTTGTTGTCTCTAGTTATAATACTTCAAGGGCAAATACATGGGCAATTTACTGGTAATTTGGTGAATTGAAAAGTCATTATAGTAACTGTGATACGTTGTATAATCTCTTTACGTCTTGCTTTATTGGTTTTGTTGCCAATTTTTTAATATTGTATTATTTTTTGACGACCTCCTAGGTCGAGTCTTTGTACACCGGTTTTCATGGTGTCGCCATCTCTGTGGTCCCGGGTTCGATCCCCGGTCGGGTCAATTTAGAAATTATTGTCTTTCTAAATTGTCTCGGGTCTGGGTGTTTTGTATGTATAGGTAATAAGTATGTTTATCCGTAGTCCAGTAACCATTTAAAGAATTTCATAACGAAGCTTCTCTTGGGCTAGATAATTGGTGTGAGTGTAGGCAAGTTTAAAAAAAAAAACGTAACTAAGGAAGTAGTAAAAATTGCTATTAGCATTTTTCTAGTAAATTACTCTGAAATGGGTGAATGAAATGATCCCAATAATACCTCATTTACCATCATTGCTTATAGCAGTATAGTTACTTACTTACTCAATTTCCCATACGAATTTTGCATAGTAAAATTAGGTTAATAGAGTGGTAAGATTAAAGTATTACTGCTATAAGAGATGCCAGCAGACCTAACAGGACTCACATAAATTGAAACTCTTTTTCAGAAACATCACAAGTATTTTTCGCAACCGTGAGATCCGCAATGTGTTTTATAGGTAATTGAATGAGACATATGATAATAGCTCTTTGATAATAGAAAAGCTATTTTTTTAAATTCTTGATATAATAGCTATCATTTAAACGATATACGTTTATAACACTGCTAGGCATTTATGTCAAATGTATATTAAAAGTTACCTAATGGCAGCTATAGCGGAAAGTTTCCGCTACGATTTTGTATGGAAATGTGAATAGGGTTGCCACCCGTACTCTAAAATAGAGTATTGTAACCTTTTTTATGTATGCGTACTCTATAATCTACGACACCAATAGAGTACGCTAAAATTCTTTATTTACGAAAAACTGATCGTTGCTGGTTATGAGTATTTACTATACTTCAGAGTCTTCTCTCTTATGAATGTAAAGTAGAGAGACGAAAGGAATAGAGCTACCCTAAATTTAATAAAAAACGTTGTTTATATCATTTTAAAATAGTTGATTATATAATTTTAATCTAAATTATGATTGCAAAGAGGCTGTAAATATCTTCAAGAAAGATAAATATTTGTTCAATGTCGCAAAAAGCATCAAAAAATACGTTTTTATGAACACATAAATAAATACTCTTTTATTATGCTATGTACTCTATTTTTGTTCTAACAAAATGAAAAAAATAATCTATTTGTCCTCAAAAAAGGCGGCAACCCTAATTGTATAATCTATCTAATCTAGTTTCATATTGATCGACGGTGAGAAACTTTTTTTTTTTTAACATGAGTTCTTTCAAACGGCATTCATAAAGCCGTCAACAGTATTCAGTGTTACCGTCTGTTCTTTACGAGTGCAAACCGACCCGAAGAGCCAATTAAATATGTATTCTAAACGGTCCCGCGCGTGCCGTGAGCAAGGCACCTATTTTTTAACGCTGTCGAATAGAAAAGCCTATTCCAAAATGTCCCGTGGCAGCTTTACTTACACTCATTTCTGAATAGTTAATAGGGACAACTTTGTAGCATGTGCTTTTTTGGGTTTGAGCCGTCTGGTCTAACGGGTCACTGAAAGAATACTACCTACCTCTCTTTTCCCTTGGATTTCGTGAAAGGCGACTAACGGACTAAATATTGCACATACATCCAACAGCATAGAGTGGCTGAGCTGAGCACATGTGCAGTAGTTGTTTGATAAAGTGAAATGTTTATTTATTTATTTAAAACAACAAAACTTAATACTATCATTACAGGTAAAAACCCAATGCGACAGTATAAGCACTTAAGAAATTTTATAGGTAGGTAGCTGCTGGTTTTCCATTTCGGTTTTCCACGAGCGCGTTATACAAGCATTAGGAGGTCCTTACAGTGAGGCAATCGTTCATTCTCCAGGCTGCCCTTCACACACACAATTCACTCTCATACGACCCTAACATCAACACTAACAGACGGAGGAAGGGAAAGGTGTGCAACATACCGCATACCCAGTCGAGCCACTCTCACAACTTTATCTTTTTCCTTGGACCATTTATATATAATAAACTAAATTCAAATTTAGGAATATACCACTTTACAAGATTTACCTGTAAAAAACTTATTTCTAGATGGCTTCAAACCCTAGAGTATGACGAAACCGAACAGTTCCTGCTCCCCATATCTTGATGTCTTTTATACCCTTTCATCGTACAGTCAAGAAGCACACACACCCACATTCACCCACATACACATTTACTCACGCTTACACTTACACTCCCCCTCACACACTCATACCTAATGTCAGTTCAAATTTATCGAATAGTTTTAGACTAAGTACATTTTTATTGTTTTCTCACTTTTTAAAGTTTCATCTACCTACTAAGTGTATGCGCTTGACTTTGATCTTACCTGATGGTAAGTGACGATGAGGCCGAAGGTATAGAAGCGCGCTTCACCCGGAATCCTCACCTACTGAGAAACTGGCTATCTTATATCTCATCATCATCATCATCATCAACCTATAAACGTTCCACTGTTTGGCACAGGCCTCCCACGTGGACAATAACACGTGGGAATATTGGGCCATAACCCACCTCGCTGGCCCAATGCGGGTTGGTGGGTTTTATCGACTGCTTCTCTTACGACAACAATCGGGACCAACGGCTTAACGTGCCTTCCGAAGCAAGGAGTAGCTCGAGAATGTTGTTTTTAATGGTCACCCATCAGGCGACACGGCATTGCGAAAGTTGCTTAGCGGGCAAGATCGCAAGCCGAACGCGCTAGCCGCTGCGCCATGGAGCTCCTCATCTTATATCTAATCGGTAGGAACACAACAATATAATTGACATAGTTGTTAGGGCGCCAGATTTTAGATAAGCTGTTGGTAGATACCCAGGCGGACTTAACGAGCCCTACCACCAAGCAAACCGAGTACACGATGATGGGTTTAGGTAATGTTGGTGTTAATGTTATTTGTATGTGAACTGTACTGTCTATAATGTTATAATCAGAAGGTTTTATTGCGTGTCGCAAAAAAAACGAGGTAGAAATTAGTAAAAATCTGTTATATCACTGTATACAAGGTTACACAAAATAATGTCAATTTGATCTCAATAACTATTAAACCGGCGCACCCGTTTAGAGCTACGACTGTTTGATGCGGCTACGGTATAATGGCTACGATGCTACGGCTACGAATTTGTTTGCTGATGCAACAAACTGTGTCGCTACAATGGGAATTGAACACGGCACCTCGAGGTCTATTAGCGGCTTAGCCACTAGACTTTTATATCATAAACGAAAATAATTCATGTGTAAGTTTTTAGTGACAACAATATCGCCAAATAGCGACATACTGTTCTAAAGTCACGTGTCGTAAATAAAGCTCTGCTATTCAATTCTGTTTAAGAGGAATTTGATAGTGGATTTGAGTGTGATTTCTCCTTTGGAACGCGCCGCTTCTCGAAGTCAGGATGATGGCTACACAAGTCGAGACGCTTTTAAAAAGAAAGTCCGCATGCTCCTCTTTAATGAAACCATGGCAGAATCATCTCAGTAACGTCACAATACATATTATGTGTATTGTGGTAACGTCCGTTATATAAGTTATAATAGTGTATTTATATATTTGTGTATGTTTTTATGTATTATATTTATGTATTTATGTATTAATATTATATTTGTGTAAGTTATAAATGATTGAATATTTCATACTGTCCTGTGCCAGCTTTGTAATCGCAGATAATTGCACCTGCCTTGTCATCTCTGTACCACCCTATGGTTGACTGCTAGAGAATACCTCAGGCATTAATTCCGCCATGTAATATTATGTTGCAAAAGTTTAAATAATAATAATAGTGACAGACTGGTGTTTTAGCCAGCTTTGATTTTATTTTTCTATTCATTATGGCTTTTAAACGCCTTTTAGTGGGAATTGTTACGGAATCATTAGGGATCTTAGGATGAATTCATAGTATTTTGTTTTTCTGGCAGATAAATTATGATCAATATTTGATTATGGGCTGATTTTTCAATTGTCTGATAAAGTATTACACAACCATTTTCAAAATCTATGAGGGGGCCGCGCGATCGCAAAATCTGACATAAGTCTTATAATGAATTTAAAAGCAAAACCAATCTTATTGATATTTAAAATTAGAACTATTCTGCTTTGAGTTTCAGACCTAGTAATTTGATAAGAGCAACGTTTTTATTCTGCAAAACGTACAAAACCATCACGTGCTTGTGTTAGAAATTATTTTACTTTTTTAAGATGGGGGCGACCTGCGAATTATCAATTCCACGGCTTTGTGCAATGATTAGGCTAACTTACGTAAGTTCTTTTAATGCATTTAACTAATTCAGCGCAAAGTACAAGTAACTTAAAAATACATAAATTTTCACAATTTTGTGCGGGGGTCCTGCAGGTTAACAGGTGACATTTTAGGTTGATCGTGTAATACTTTATCAGGCGGATAAGTTTTAATTGAGGATGGAAAAATCAGCCCTTAGCGGGTTTTAAAACAAGATCCCTCTATAGGCTGCCGCGATGGCTTACCACAGACGCAACGTAAGTTGTGTAATTAAAAATAAACTGCGAAGTAGTTAACAAGTTCGCTAACTATTCACGTTGATCGGCTAATTACGTAATTACTGGATCGTCGCACAGAATGCGTTAACTATTCCGCAAACTCGGTAAAGTTTGCCTAGCGGTACCTGGGATACTGTGTCGGGTAGCGGTGAAAGTATGCTACCACCCTCTCTCTTCCCTTGGGTGTCGTAAAAGGCGACTAACGTACTAAAGACTACACATACATCCAACAGCATAGAGCGGCGAACGTTGAGCACATGTGCAGTCGTTATTTGGTGAAAAGTGGACTATGGTAGAGGACTGTTTTTGCTGTCCTCATCGCCTGGTCTCTGACTAACCCTTCGAGGATAACAGTCGTGATATTTTTTTTTAAATAGATTATAATATGTACCTATGTATGTATGTACCTGGGATTAAAAAAGTGAAGTATTGCCTGCATACTGCCCCATAGCTGTGCAAAGGCCTCCATAGAAGTCAAGTCATCGCTATATCGATGGGTGTTGGCTTAAGGGGGTGCCGCGCGATCGCAAAACCTGACATAAGTCTCTTATTGAACTAATAAGAAACTTATGTCAGGTATAACCAAATGACTCTAAAGGTCTCAAAATGTTTTCATGTCAAATATTCACGCAAAACAAAGATAGTCCCTTGGGATTATCATATAGGTGATGTGCAGTGTAGCAAATAAAGGACCTAGGGGTTATCTTTGATAATAGGTTAACATTTATTCCTCACGTAGGCAGTATCGTTAAAAGGGCATCTAAAATATTAGGTTTTGTCATTAGAAACACAAAGATCTTTAATAGCAATAGTGTCAAGATACAAATCGCTGGCCCCGGACAATATAGCGGTAAGCGCCGGTTTCGGCCTTTTTAATGTTATTTGATTTTTGGTTTAATTAATGGTATCAATCTATCACTCCTCTTTTTTTCAGATTATTTCAATTAATATTTCTATAGAATAAATGACAATAACAGCTTTATTGCATGGAAAGTTCACTTAAGACGAAGTTGTATATTATTGCATTACTCTAACAAACATAACACAAAACACCGGTGAACACTTTACACTAAATTTCTAAATAAAGAGAAACAGTAATACGTTTAACCGCGTTTTATAAAATAACTTATTTTATCAATAAACTGTAAACACTAGTACGAAGTAATCACAGGACATTTTATTCTGTACAAGCGATTACGCCTTTCTTCCCGTAAATTTATTGTAGCCTCGGAGACGTACTCATGTTACGCAGAACGTCATCCCTTTCACTCCTACGCATAAATGAATACCGCTTGCTTTCTAACACCATTTTTAGGCAAACAATTGATACAACGGCGGGCAGTGTCAGCGCAGCGTGTAACGTCTTGCTCTAATAACGTTCTTTTAGCGCGATTGTGTGGTTTTGAATATTACGAAAATACTTCCATAAAATTAATTTTGTTTTTATAAATGGCGAAACAATTACGAGAAAAGAAGACCCTTCGCTAGTAATAGTAAGACACGTAAGGGGGGATAAAAAGAAAGAACAAGTAGAGGAAGCTATAAAAAGAAAGATAGGAAAGACAATAACCCAAGAAGGGAAGCAAATAGAAGTAATTAATAAAAAGAAAACGAGGAATCCACACGTGGCGCATATGGTGGTCAAGGTGACCCAGCTATATAGCAGCAGCTGACAGAGGCGGGGTCTCTTCAACTGCAATGGGGAGTCTCCAAAGTAGAAGATCAGACCCCGCTTATCCAGTGCTCCCGCTGCTCGGGCTACGGCCACATCAAGCGGGTCTGCCAGGAGCAGCTGGACAGCTTCAGTCACTGCGGGGGTAACCTTTACGTCGCGTGTAAGAAAAAGGACAGTCCCCCTATCTGTCTGAACTGCAAGAGAGCCGGCCTCGAAAACTGCCACAACACCTTCAATGTGGTATGTCCAATCCGAGCTAAGTGGGACCGGCTGGCTTGAGCGAAGGTAGCCTACAGGTGCAAAGGGCCCCGCGTCAGTTCAAGAAGAGAAAAAAAGAGTACCTATACACGGTCATACAAGCGAACCTCCAACGCAACAAAAATGGCACATCTGAACTCCTTATTGAAGCAAAAAAGATGAAGATCAGCTTCGCACTCATTCAGGAGCCGTAGAACAACGGACTGGACAATCGGCATTATATCTTTTTATTTTGAACCGGGCGGCATCGACATTGCCCCCCCCCCCCCCCCCCCCCGTAGGGCTTCTGAAGGATAGAGGAGTTGGGGTGTGACAGGATTGTTATTGGAGGCGACGCAAATGCATAGAGTGAGTGGTGGGACAGTGTAAGGAGTGACGATATATAGGGGTGTGGAACTAATGGGTGTAATAAATGAACTATAACTAAATATTTTAAATGAGGAGGATACTCCAACTATCGACACATGGCGAGGAGGAAAAAGGTATAAAAGTAGCGTAGACGTCACTTGCTGTTTCGGCAAGATGGTGGGAGATGTTCAAGAATAGAAAGTGGATACTAACCTAACGACCTCGGACCACATCGCGATAATTATAAAAATAAAACTAAACAGTATCAAAGAAAGAAATAATAATAGGACGACAGGAAATATATAACAAAAAAAGTAGATTGGGGAAACTTTAAGGAAGAGTGTAGGGAAAAGCCGGCTAAAGAGGAAATAAACGAAAAAGACATAGAAAGAATTAATGAAGCTAGCGAATTGGAAGTTACAGTAAAAAAATATATTAAAGCCATGACAACACATGCAACAGTGTCCTAAAAATTAAATAAGAAAAAGAGACATCAAAATACCGTGGTGGTCCAAAGAGTTAGAGGAGCTAAAAAGGAAGAAAAATAGATTTAAGAACAGAATAAGATGGGCAGCTCTTAGCCGGAAGGCATGGGTCGTAGAACAGTATGTGGCGGAGAAAATGAAATACCAAGAAGCTATGGACAGGGCCAGGATCGAGAATTGGAAGGAGTTTTG
Organism: Scoparia ambigualis; assembly: GCA_963921215.1. NCBI lineage: Eukaryota > Metazoa > Arthropoda > Insecta > Lepidoptera > Crambidae > Scoparia > Scoparia ambigualis. The sequence goes on along the minus strand of OY992514.1, from coordinate 2,529,314 downwards.
TGGCAAACAGGATAGGGAAACGACGTGGGAGGGGATATATAGAGTTATAGGTAAAACCAATAGCAGCTATGAGGATCTACCAATAGTCAGGGACGGCAAGAACACCAGCCCACGGGAGTCGGTCCGCATAATGGCCGACAGCTTTTACCCGGAGGATACCGAAGTGGGGGAGAGCGAGGACCATGAAGAAACGCGAAGAATGGCAGCCGAAACGAATGAGGGTGGTAAAAATGGTTTTTGCGACCCTCCTTTCTTGGAGGCTAACTTTGACACGTAGTGGCCTCGTTCAACCCCAAAAAGCCCCGGGTAAGGATGGCTTTACGGCCGATATATGTGCGGCCGCAATAAATACCGACTTCCCTTTGTCCCTGGCGTTGTACAACAAATACCTAGAGCTCTCCCACTTCCCTAAACCCTGGAAAGAAGCCACTATAATCCTCCTCAGAAAACCCGGTAAAAACAACTACACACACCGCAAGTCATATCGTCCAATAGGCTTATTAGCAATTTTGGGTAAAATCTTAGAGAAATGATTAATAAGAAGAGTACGATGGCATGTGCTGCCAAAATTGAATCCCGCGCAGTACGGATTTGTGCCACAGCGCAGTACAGAGGACGCCCTCTATGACATGGTCCAGCGGATCAGACGTAATCTGGAAGGGAAGAAGATTATGGCTCTGGTCTCGCTGGACAATGAGGGGGCCTTCGATAATGCGTGGTGGCCACAGATCCGTGTACAATTAGAAGAAAAGGGATGTGCAATCAATCTGCGAAGGCTGGTCTACAGCTATTTAGCAGAACGTACGGTGACGGTGAAGTATGCGGGGGAAGAGTATAGTAAGAAGACGAATAAGGGCTGCGTCCAAGGTTCCATTGGCGGACCCTTATTCTGGAATCTTATACTCGACCCCCTGCTCAATCTACTAGCCGGAACCGGCGTCTATTGCCAGGCCTTCGTGGACGACGTTATTTTAATAGTAGAAGGCAGCACAACCATCGAGGTGTCAATTAAAGCCAATGCCGCTCTCTCCTGTATCCAGAAATTGGGTGTGTCAAATAAACTTAATTTCGCGCCACACAAAACCAAGGCCAGGATAATAACCAAAAAGTTAAAGTTTGACACGCCCCGTCTGGAGATGGGAGAGACGGTTATTGAAATAGTCCGTGAAATAAAAATATTAGGTGTCATTTTTGACGATAAGTAATTATTTTAATAGTCACATACAATATATCTGTAAAAAATCACTAAAGGTAAAAAATTTTGTGATTTTATTCAAATTAAGGTAGCATAATAATATTCACTTTCTTTTAAGGGTTTGTCCGTTTTTTTCTGTTTCCAAAGTTTAATACTAAATAAAAAATATGTGATTTTAAAGGTTTTTATTAAGTTAAACAAAAATTTGGTAGTAGTATAATAAAAAAAAATATATAAAAATAATCCTGTCTAAAAAGGTTAAAAATAAAAATAAATTACAATATAAGGTCAGTTTTTTTACAATGGCTACATAAAAATATTTTCATTGACAGGATTCTAAAATAGCGGTTTTTAAATGATACAGCTATTATATTTAGTTAAACAAAAATTAGTTAGGTAGTAGTTACATTAAAAAAATAATAAATATCATAAAATACTGTCTTAAATAGTTAAAAATAAAAATAAATTATAATATAACGTCAGTTTGTTACAGTGGTTACTTATAAATATGTTTCATTGATGGGATTCTAAAATAGCGATTATTGCATGATACAGCTAAGCTTTGGCTACAATATTTCCCTGAAGAAGGTGGTAATCGGCCGGTACGCTCCTGATCTAAAGTGGAAATTACGTCGTATTATATACTTACATTCCTGAATCTCAGTAGTCGGTGTGTTTATAAAGTCGTTAATGATGTTGCAATTGAAACGGTATCGTCTATAATTTGTATTATACATTTTTTCAATCATTTATTAAATATTTATAACATTACAAACATTACAAAGTATAAATTAATAAAAAAATTTGCTTTCATTTGACATATTGAACGCCAGTTTTGGATCACTGTATGCTGAACTATAAACAAATTAGCTTCTTTTATTTTCTCCTGTAAAATTAGAAGTATCCATTTAATAGTCCAGGGTAGCTGTCGAAAATTAGTTAAGTTCAGTTATTATATTATTAAGTATTAAAACTAAAACACATTTTTTTTATTTAAGTAAGTAAGTAGTAAGTACCTAAATTTTTTTTTATTACCTTAAAATTTCCTAAATTCGTTTTTTCTTTTTCTATTATATAACGCAAGTGGTATTTACCTGTACCTAATTGTTTGATGCATTTAGTTTAAGCCGATTCGATTGTATTTAAGAATGTAATAATGTTTCAAATGTTGGTAAATCTTAATAAAAAAATAAAAAAAACTTCAAAGCAAAATCAATCATATTGATACTAAAAATTTTAACTATTTTTTTTTTATGCTTTGAAGTTTCATACCTAGTAAATTGATAAGAGCAACGTTTATATTCTGCGAAATGAACAAAACCATCACGCGCTGGTGTTAGAAATTAAAATTTACTTTTTTAAGATGGGGGGCGAGCTGCGAAATAAAATTACAAATATTTTCATGTAAGAATTATTGTTTCGTGCGTAAAATTAAGAAAGTTGTCGAAGAAAAATGTTTTAAGGAGTCATTCGATTTATGTATTGTTTGTTATTGTTTAAAGAATTTGTTTCAAATTTCAACAAGGCCACTACCTTGTGCAATGATCAGGCTAACTTACGTAAGTTCTTTTAATGTATTTAACTAATTCAGCGAATAGTACAAGTAACTTAAAAATACGTGAATTTTCACAATTTCGTGCAGGATCCCCTTAAGGGGGTTGACGCATTTCGGTTACCAATACAAATTTCAAAGTTGAAATTTTTAAAAACCAGTTAGTCAATTTTGGTGAAACTCGGCACGCTAAAGTAAAATATAGAGATCAGTCAGTTTATTTAACAGCCAAATAAACTTTTATTATAAATGTGTTTCTCTCTTCTTTCTTACTACTCGGTCACCAAGGAGTTAATGGATCAACCTAGGATTAATGCAAAAATATTTGCTTTTATCACCTAATCGTATTTATCAATCGGAATCCTTGACCAGTAAGAATTTAGTTATCTTACCTTATTGGGACACATTAAAACAACTAACGAATAATACGTTAGTTTACTGTTATTTTATTAGTTTTTTGACGTTAAATATAAATATAAACATATACTCACGACTATTATCCCCGATGGGTTAGTCAGAGACTAGGCAATGAGGAGCGCAAAAGCAGCCCTCTGTCATTTTTACACTTAAAGTTGCTTAAAGGGAAGGTATTTCGAACGCTTCTCTCTCGCTCTCTTGACGGTACGACGGTAAGGGACGGGTATAACAGCGAAGCGGCACGAATAATAGCGTTTTATATTTTAAAAATTTGACAGATGTAATAAAAAAAACGATCGGTTATAATCCCTCAAGTTATCTATGAACTTCATTTTGGTAAATGATTCATAATATCAAATTACTTGTTTTAAGAATAAAACCTGGAAAAGTAGATAAAATTACACAAAATTATGTAACTTTGTGAATTTATTCTATCGAGAAAACTTTATCAAATCGTGTTTCCAGGTCTAATCTACAGAATAAAGCCTCAACAATATTTCATAATTTTCGCAGATTTTAATTTAACTGCTTACTACTTCAAAAATTAATTCTAAGAACGTGTTATTTAAATTTTTCACTAACACCTAGCCTTAATTGGAGTACGCAGACTTGTACGTCAGTTCCCGACTCGCGTCACTTTGATCGGTTAATTCTTCGATCAACAATACCAACTAGATAACTTCACGTACAAAATCAAATTCTGTCCACGGTGAATAAATACTTTTTCAAAGCAATAAATTACTCCTGTCACTTTAAAACTTTAAAAGAAAAGACGTCAATAACGTTTAGTGGTGAAATCAACCTTAAAGGGCCACTAATAAAGTACTTTTTCCTGTTATGCCTTGCGAGAAAATAAGAGCTCACTTCTCAAGTGCGCTCGTATTTACACATTTTTATCGCCGACCTGACATCTACTTGTATTGTTGATCGTAAGGTTAATTACTAAATTACTGGATCGTCACACAGAATGCGTTAACTATTCTTGCTGGCATAGCTAATACCCTCGAACTCGATAACTCCGTTAAAGTTTGCCCAGCGGTAATCCGGGATTAATGGTTTGCGGATAATTATCAACTACTTTCCCGGAACTATCTTAAGTAGTGTGTTTTGTTGTTTTCGATCCGACAAACAAGCATGTGGATGACGGGAATGTAAACATACATACATAATACAAAAGCTGTCCTTTACCATGGTCCAATTTTTACCAAATAGCGACTGCACATGTGCTCAGCGTGAAAGGTGGTGAGCCCATCGCCGATCTATGATGTTAATTGCATGTGCAATCTTTAGTCCAACCGTCCGTCTTATAATGATACCTCTAGAAACAATTACGTCTTCTTAAATACACTTCGTAGGAGCAGTCGTGAATAAAACGAATTCTCGTTTTAATGAAACTAATCAAAAAATAAACTTTCCTACACTGACACCAATTATCTAGCCAAAGAAAAGCTTCGAAGAAACTCGTTAAATGGTTACTAGACAACGGATAAACATACTTAAAATACTTAAATATATACTTATTATACATAGAAAACCCGGCATGGTTAGCGGTGAATAATGATGATACCAACTCAGAAAATTTGTTTTCAAGTGTTTTCGACCCAGAACGCGACATAAGAACACATTTGTTACAACAGATACCTACAGGAATAACAGCTTTAATATAAGAGCCACATAAATATGATGTAACCGGTAGCCACAGAGACATTTGTTACGACAAAATGGTGCACTTCCGTACGCCATCTTTTGAAACCTGTACGAGCTTACAAAGTTCGTACATACTTTTGTTGTTGCTGTTGTACATCTTGTTACGTTAAAATAATGCTGTTATTGTAAATGTGTATTTGAATGTAATGTGTTTGTAAGTTACCTGTTAATCGCTTCTTTTATTTCGTTTTTAGGGTTCCGTACCTCAAAAGGTAAAAACGGAACCCTTATATCACTTTGTTGTCCGTCTGTCGTGTCTGTCAAGACCTTTTTCTCGGGAACGCGTAGAGTTATCAAGTTGAAATTAAAACGATACACTCAGATCTGCAGTCTCATGAAGCTGTGAAAAAATCAAACTCCTAAGTTAACGTAAAAAAAGATACGGCCGTTTATGCCGCAAAAAACGTATATTTCGGCGCTCTCAAGGGAATCAAAATTCATGGGGTATTTATCTGCCGTTGACCTAAAACTATGAAATTTGGCAAGTATTACCGTCTTATAATACAAATAGAGAAAAATCTGAAAACTACACATTTGTAATTAAATCATTAAAAAACAGGGTGTTTATGCCAGGAACGGCGGCCCACATTTTGAATTGAGTTAACCGTGACTTTTGGGGTATCGTATGAAAGGGTTTCATTGGCACAAGCTTAAACAGATTTTTAATTATGTTATGATGTATAGTTTTTTATTTATGACCAAGAATGGAAAAAAAAATTAAAATATGCATCTAAAAATTTGTACGGAACCCTCGGTGGGCGAGTCCGACTCGCACTTGTTCGGATTTTTTAAATTAACGTTGGACTTCATGCCAATATTATTTTGTTTTACCTTCAATAAAAGGCGTAGATATGTGTGCCGTATGTTTTTTTAAATAAATAAATAACAATAATTATGTCCTTGACTACCGGCGCGCCTGCGCCTTCGTTCACATTTTTCACATTCGTTACATAGAAATACCGTCATAGTTCAGTCATTTTTTAAAATATCTTCAAATTATATAAAAAAGACCATCGTCCGTTGTCGATATTTCCATCAGTGAAAACCGAGTACAAATCCATTAAGTATGTGTTTAGAAGCATGAAAACGCCGATTTTCCTTTATATTATTGTAATAAATAATAACCCCACTCACTATGGAATAACGTGACCCCAATCCCGGCTTATGAACGTAAGCTTTTATAGAGGAGATTGTGCTAATTAGTTTGTTATTACTAACTGCACACAAAAATGCTTGATTATTAAAAAGGTTAGGTGAACGAGCTGTAGAGGTATTCGGTGGCCCGGGAGTTTCGCGCTCGGCTCGCGATCCGGAAATCCAGAGTTAGACAAATGTGCATCAAATTATGGGTTTTTAAAGTTTTGATTTGTTCTGGTATCGCTATTTTTAGGTTTACGCGGGCAACAATGTTAGTTTTAAGTATTTGAAATAAAATAGGCAAATTAGATATATCGATTATTGCTTTATGTAATGTAATAATACAATTTTAGATGGACTTTCAAATAGATGGCTAAATCAAAGTAATTATTGGATGGGTCGATAATGACCCCCTGGGCACATCTGTTCCAAAAATTGCTTAGAGACATGGGTCGAATAAACAGTACTGAGACAGATAAGGTCTATTTTTTATAAAAAAGCTATACATATCTGCTATAAAACATTTGTCATGAAAATAGAGATTGCATTTTATACATATTTTGACTGTTTTATTTTGTCACAATGCATATCTTCGCTTAACCTGACCAGTCAAAATGTTGTGGTCTACTGCATGTCTCTTCACATTAAAATAAACACTTATAGCTACGAGAAGCTGTGGTTTTGCTGAAGCTGTGGTCTAAGTTAAGCATAGCTGTACAATACGAGACAAAAGTTCAGATTATCAAAGGTAGCTCCAACCAAAACAATAGATATACCATTTCTTTCCTCTCATTGTAATACGGTATACCCCTATATTATTATTTTTTTTTGTATTTATTTTACTTTGGAAGACCAACAGCACATGAAACATACTTACATTAAGATATAGGTAGCAGATGGCCAATAACAGGTCTCCACGTTTAAAATCAGATTAAACAATGCTTTGTGTGGACAAAAAAACAAAACATTAAATACTAAGAAATATAAAAAAAAGTTACAGATTAATATTGAGAGTGGATTATAATAATGTCTTAAGTTATTTAATAAAGAAATCTTGACTTAATAGCCGCCTTGCTGTTGCTATGCTAGAATGAAATATATCGAAGTCGTTTGTCTTACAAAACTCATTTAGACTCCTGCTAGCTCGCCATAGAAATACGTTCTGATGGTAATTTGATGAAACTAACGGTATATTAATTGGAATATAATGTCTTATTGATCTTGATGGAATGTTAAAGTAGAATTTAGGAAGAAGCTCAGGAGAATTTATTTTGTTCGTAATTATTTTTAGTAAAAACACAATATCTGATATTTCCCGTCGTCTTTGTAAGGGAAGAAAGTGAAACCGCGAAAAAAGTTCCAAATAGTTGCTAGAATTATAAGGCAACTTCAGGCGATAGCATAAAAATTTTATAATTTTTTTCTGCACATGTTCAATGCGGTCAACGTACTTATTGTAGCGCGGATTCCAGATCTCCGATCCATATTCCAGGATACTTCTTACAAAGGTGCAGTACAATATTTTAATAGTTTTGATGTCATTAAAACTTGTCGAGGATCTCATCACAAATCCCAGTGCCTGTGAAGCCTTCTTAACACTCCTATCAATGTGATCGTCAAAAAGAAGCTTTGAGTCATGGTGAATTCCAAGATATTGGATAATCTTTGTAAAATTGTGCCCTTTAGTTTGTAACCCGACAAAATACTGACAGTTTTTCGACTGAAAGTTACAACGGAACATTTTGATGGATTAAGATCCAGTTTGTTTGCCTCACAGTACATTTCCAAACGCGTCAGATCTGACTGAAGATCCACTATATCGGATTCACATGAAATGGATTTGAATATTTTCATGTCATCTGCGAAACAAAGCAGCCTGGAGTGATGGAAACAAGAGCCGATGTCATTTACAAAGATCAAAAACAGAAGTGGACCAAGAAGAGAACCCTGGGGTCTATATCTAAGCATTATTGATCAAAGCCACCTTTATATTAATTAATTATATTTATGGATAACATAAAGTTGGTACGTATTATCAATATCTATGTATCGTTGCAACAGAAATATATGTACTATTTAAATCTTATTAAGTCAAAAATAGTTGGACAATACTAGTTTGCGAGATCTTATGGAGCTACCATCGCTGCTCTGATGTCAAGATCCTTGATAATGAAGTATATGGTTTAGCTAAGACATAAATAGGACCGGCATAACCACAGCTTTACGCACTCGTATTCTACCTACAAAATGTTCCTGTCAGTGAGATGAAACATGCAGTAGACCACATGATTGGACTGCCCGGTTATATTATGTTTTGATATATATTTAGCATTGCGCAAAAACAAAATCGTGTAACTGTGTAAAAAATGCAATGTCAATTGAGAAAGGATGAATTGAGCTTTACATTAACAGTTTTTTTAAAAGAAAATAGCCTCTATCACTCCCAGTACTGGTCTATTTCACCCATATACCCCGAGCAATTTTTGGACCAGATGTGCCCAGGGGATCATTTACGACCCAATGAAAAAAAGAGACTTTCAGTTGTGTAAAAAAATTAAAAGTATTTTTCTGAAGTAGCGATTATGAAAGGTTGACAAATTCAAAAAAAATATAAAAATCTAACTTGCAAATATTTGTGGGCATCTAGGGGTTACCAATGAATGGTCTTCTTAAATATGTAACAGATTTACTCCTTCATTTAAGTACATTAAGAATCTGTACCAGAAGAAGCCGCTCTTCCATACAACTATGAATGGAAATAATGAAATTTAACGAAATACTTACATTTAAAAATTAAGTTCCTCTCAGTTTGGCAGTAGTTGAGGATTCCTGCTGAAGTGCACTTCCATCTTCGGTATTATCATGAAGAATGAAGGCTTACTTGTAAATTTATCACCAACTCGGCTTGTTTTGCAAGCTTGGTGCGGTCATTAGCTAATTCTCATTCCTATTTGTTGCGATGAATTGCATTTAATGATTGTATATTTTTGTAGTTAAAAAATATTAATAAAAGAAGAGGCCTTTACCTAGTGGATGTAACCGGCTGATTAGATGGATAGATAGATTTTATAGTAATTGAATAGGTAGTTAGTAACTGTGCACAATTTATCTTATTAACGAGAAATCAAGGAAATAAATTATAATATATTTTAATGTTTTATATTTTATCGTTTTATTAACGCTTAAATATACTTAAGTAAAATTTTAAACACTGAAAAAAGACGACAACCTCAGGCGGGAATCGAACCACGCACCTTCCGCATTCCGGGCGGCTGCCTCAACCACTTGGCTACCGAGGTCTGGCTTTCAACCGTCGAAATTTGTAAGTGCTTGATGCTTATGTTTTTAGCTTGTTATTGCTTCATCAAATCTTAGAAGTTTTCACCTCTGTTTTGTTTGAGTGTAGTGTAACATTATTTATTATTATAGGTGCTTATAAGTAATTAACAAGGAACATATTATAAGTTCCTTGGTAAATATAATATACTAGCAGCCGCTCGCGGTTTCACCCGCGTGGTTCCCGTTCCCGTAAGAACATCGAGATAAAAAGTATTCTATGTGTTAATCCAGGCTATAAACTATATGTATGCCGAATTTCATCTAAATCCATTCAGTAGTTTTTACGTGAAAGAGTAACAAACATCCATCCAACTTACAAACGTTCGCGTTTATGATATTAGTAGGATAGGATAAAATATTAGTAGGATGGATAAGTAGGTAACTAATTAACAAACAGATAGAATAGAAAAAAACTGTTTATTTACTTTTGACACCTATCAATAAAAACAAAGTACCAGGGCGCTACGAATTCGCTAGAGCAATTCACAAACGGACACCCGGCGCGGCGCGCGGAATGGTTTTTTTTTACGGAATCGAGGGCGCTTTCATCTTATCCAAGTGGGTTGTGCGAATTTCTGCGCCCCTGGTAATTGAGTTTTTGTTATTCTATTTTCTGTGATACGAAAAAGTTACTATTGGGTAGGTAGAGTGGAAGATAAAAGATTACTTATTATGTTATGACTTGTATAAATTATGTTTACTTAAAAATAACATGTTAATATCCCGACTGTGCTTCGAAAGGCACGGTAAGTCGTTGGTCTCGTTTGGTCGTTGTCGGAAAATATTAGTCGTCAAAACCCACCCACATTGGGCCAGCGTGGTGAGTTATAACCTGTACTGGACCTTAGTAGAAGCCCCGCTGATATGGTCAATCAAGAATTAAAAAATAACAAACAAAGATAATAAATAGTACGAGTATAAGAGCGTACCTAATCTCTATTTAAAACATGATTAAATGCTAAGCTAGTCCTCTGCGTCCAGCAGTAGAATAGATAGCACTTCAGGTCCTATGCCCCTTTTCTGTCACAAAGACTCCTAGAGATCACTGACAATTGAATTTCTATCGTGACTGGTTTCACGGCAGCTGAGCTCTCATGGGAAAGGAATTTAAGGACAGGGTATTCCGAGCGCTTCTCTCTCGCTCTCTCGACGGTACGGACGACGACGGTACGGGACGGGTATACAGCGGAGCGGCGCGTTTTATAGGTTTTATTGCCTATATGAATAGACTTTATAGGATACTCTGCAAATTTATCTGCGAAATATTTGTGTCTTTAGTTAAGTACAAAAATTAAATGTAAAGTATCAGTAGTTTAGTTATTAAAAAGGGGTAACTTTAGGATTTTTTTCTATCGAGTGAAGTTCATTAGATCTTGTTACTGAATGCGACTTTGACTAGATTAGATCCATATCTAATACATATTTTTTTTTCCAGAATTTAAATCATTATTTTCTATGTCTCAGATGGTTTGAAAAAACTCAAAGCGCAGCCTACCTAGCCTTAACCGATACTCTGCTTGTTATGCAGTAACGTAATTATTTTATTCATTTTGCGTGCCCTAAGAAGCTTATGAATATAGGTTCTTATATAAACAAAGCCGGGCCATAGCGCATCTTGGTAGAAAAAAGAATACCTAATGCTATTAAGAATTTCTTCATAATCTTACAACTTAAAAGAGATTCCTGATTATTGTAAACAAAACACAAAAATAACTTTCCCACACTAGCACCAATTTATCTAGCCCAATTTTCATGTTGTTTTTAATCTTTAAATAGATATTGCAAAAGGAGATAGAGATTGTATGGACGTTTGGGCCATAGATTAAAATTGTGTTACAGACATAACAATTACTGCATTTTAAAGGGAATGGTGTCAGCATTACAGATGTATCATTATTTTGCAGGTAAAACTTCGCAGATTAGAGTTATAGAGGATTCACGTGTGCTACGTGCCTCGATGCCTTGTTCTGCTTTTGCACTGTTTCTTAGTTATTTGTGTAATCACATGGATTTGAAGCTTATATTTATTGATCTAGATTAATTTCTGTATCCAGGGGCATAATTTAACATAAAATCTAACAGATATAACTTAATTGTGTCGCGTAGCGGTGAAAGAATACTACCACCTCTTTTCTTTCCATGGGTGTCGTAAAAGGCGACTAACGAACTAAAGACTGCTCATACATCCAACAGCATAGTTTAGCATATTTGGTGAAAAGTGGACTATGACAGAGGACTCCTTTTGCTGTCCTCATTGCCTAGTCTGACTAAGTATGTATGTATTATATAAAACGTGCATGTAAATAAAGTTCCACTTAATTTCGTATGAAGTCAGATGCATGCTAACGGCTGCCTTTGAAGAAATCTCCGTTTCTGTTTTCATTTACGCGACGCGAACGATTAAGTGGTTTTAGTTCTAGCTTTGAGACTGTTAGCTTTGTACTTTCACTTTCCTGGGAAGCTCTGTAATCTTATGTTTAAAATGTATCTTTTTGCTTCTTCAACTTCTGGATCTCTTTTTTATAATGTTTTTAAGAGTTATTTTAAGAATTTACGGTACCTGTTGTTATTCTGGTTTGAATTTTTATTTATGATATTGACGGATTAAAATGTTTGTAAAAACCTTGAGTGTGTAATTATGTCATTGTTGCAGGATAATACATACATACATATAATCACGACTATTATCCCCGAAGGGTCAGTCAGAGACTAGGCAACGCGGACAGCAAAAGCAGTCCTCTACCATAGTCCACGGCACACCAAATAGCGACTGCACATATGTGCTTAGCGTGACTATTTAGTAAAAAGTGGACTATGTGGCAAAAGACGGCTTTTGCGGTCCTCATTGCCTAGTCTTTGACTAAATCTTCAGGGATATAGTCGTGAAAAAAAAATATTTTATCAAAATTAACCCGACCGAAAATGAATCCGGGACCTCAGAGACGGCGACGGCAGAAAAGGCACTCAACCACAAAGGTCATAAAATATTTAAAAAAATTGAGGTAGGTATTTGTTTTGTTATAAATGTTGTTTATAAAATTTTAACGCAAATCTTGAAAAGTGCTGAAAAACTTTTCTCGAGCAGGATTCGAACCCGCCACCCTTCTGGCGATCCGGGCCATGTGCTTTTTCCATTGAGCTACCTTGGACTTATCCAGCCCGCCGAAATTAATCATCACTTTTTACGCCCATTCAATGTCAACAAACTACTCGTATACGTCATCAACATCCGGTATTAATAATTTTAACAAACAAGATCAGATATGAAATAGGCAATCTATGTCATAATGATATAAATGTTGTGTATATAATTTTAACGCAAATTTTGTTGTTTCCTTGTTGTGTATATATAATTTGTGGAAATTTTTTCAGCACTTTTGTTTCTTCATCTAAGTAAGGTATTTGTCATTCTAAAGGGCTGCTTTTCTCTTTTTTCTTACTTTAACGTTTGACATATTATAATTTGAATAACATCTTTCCATGAAAGATGCAGCAGGCAAAGTTAAAAATGATTCTAAAGCATTAGCATTTTAAAAAGGACATTACAGCAACGACGAATAATAAAACAGCTGGATGAGAAATGATAATGGCGAGTGGAAGGATGGAAGACATTACGATTTAACTTTGCAGAATTGGATACTCTTAGGTTTTCTTGTATGTTTATTCGTGAGGGCAATTCATTTAAAACTAACTTTTGCCCTTTGCTTCACTCGCGTACAAATTTTGCGGGATCCGTTTAAAGACCCATTTAACTCCTTAAAAAAGTTCATTTGTTAGTCGTTTACTTCAAAAGCATAAATTCCTTGGAGCGATTCACCGAATCACATTTCACCTCGAATGAACAAAATTTTAATAGAATCTTTTACTTGAAGCAAGTTTTCGCGTGGCTTTTTACATGAATTTGTATAATAAATTTGTATTATTTCATTTTTCGTGTAGAAATCAGCATAGCAGTTTAAGCGGAAAGCGTAAGACACTAGCGTAATCACTTTACTCACTCGCCCGAACACCTTTCGTGACCCGAGCCATCTCTTCCATGAGCTACCGAGACATTGGTTTTCCTGTTCAACTCAGCAAAAAACTCAGCAAAAATTATAAAATATATGAAACACACATTGGTAATTTAACCCAGAACCTCCGGATAAAGGCTCCTCTGGTTTTGCTCCATCAGGTGAACTGACTGCTTGTTTGCCTCCTTTTCTTCTATAAATAGTAGTTAAACGTGTAGATATATTTAAGAAATAAATACCTAGTTTGACAGGCATATTGAAGTCCACCCTCGTCCTCTATCAAAGCTGGCAGCCATTACAACAATATCCGGTACTTTGAGTCATGATATATAGTAGGATGGCCCTCGTTAGCAGAAGGTTGTTGGTAAAGTGCACTTCGCCTTACTCTCCACTGTCCGGTATAATAAGGATTTTTATATGTTTAATTCTGTATCGGGGTAGTGCTTGACCTTTAGGTTTTTTTATTCACTACGTGTAAGCACATAAGTTAAAAAGTCAACATATTTTTATGCAATAAAATAGGTACTCACTTCGTCCAAAACATATTTTTTGATCTACCACCTTCGTAATTTTTTAGCTGTGGAGAAGAATCGGCACAAGAAACTGCACAGCTTTATACAAAAGTAACGACATTTACAAAAAAAAGACAGCCTTCATCTCACCTGATGGTGATGATGGAAGCGCGCTTCACCGAGAATCGTAAGCTACACAGGAGCTGGGTATGCTTGCTGGCTGGCGTATCTCATAACCTCTAGTCTGTGAGATGAATGCAACCAGAAATGACCCTAAACTAATTAATAAAAAAAAACCCCACTTAATTATGATAACTGTCTGTGTACAACAATGCTAGTAACATTGATGTTATGGCGACATATATTAAAATAAAAGTGGGAAATATCCAGGCGGACTTAAACAAGCCCTGGAATTCCCTGCCGGCGTCTGTGTTCTCGAGTGCATATAGCCCCAACATCTTTAAAGCTCGAGTGAATAGGCTGCTTCTGGGAAAGCTCGCCCCATCGTCGGCCACTTCTTAATCCTACGGATAAGAATGTGGCCAAGAGCAAACTCATTTATTGTAAAAAAAAACCGAGAACAGACTTGCAAAGAATATAAACTCAGAACCTCTGGGTCTAGAACCGGTAGTTTGGCTGATGTTTTACAAGTACATCTATTTGTTACCACATGTACTGAATGCAAAAAGTACCTTTGACTTTTACTTTAAAAGAAAAGTGAAATTTATTTTCTCACTCAACTAAATGTTGAACCGGCTCGTTATCAATTTTTCAACTTAACGTTCGCTACTCTGAAACATTTTAGTGTACCTAATAAGACTTTTAACAAATTATCCTTTCCCAATTAGGTCTCGCGAATTAATTTAAGAGCTCATTCAACGCGTTTTTCTTGCCCTTCTTTTATTAGTACTTAAGTGTGAGAGTCGTGAGAGTTCAGGAAAATAAATTAAATTCTTTAAATACTGTCTAGTGGCACCTTTTTTACTCAACACGCTGCCTGGCTTTCAGTAGATAAGTTTGAGAATTGTAAATAGAGTACCAATGTAAAGGGTGTTTGGTATTAAGTATAAAAATCAAGTGTTCCGTATCTTTATTATTAAAATTTTGCATTCACAATGCTATATAGATATAGGTTAAAATGTTTACTAGAAAAAATCAACCAGTCTTGGGAAGCTCGAATGGGATTCGAACCCATGACCTTTGGATTGCCGCTCTAACCACTAACCCCAGAAGACCCGTTGAATTGTTTCTAGTAGTTTCATTTACGCTGCAAGCCAACGGTATTACGTCACTGTGAAGTCTACCCTCACAGTTGCAACTGTTCCATACAACACTGCGAATATAAAAAAAAATGGTTTACGCTCCCTCCAATTATCTAGCCGGACTTCTTGGCGGGAAAGTGAAGCGTCGTGTCTTGTTTGTGTTTTGTCGAATATTAATGTTACATAATGGTGGATTATTATTATTATCCTCTTTATTTAACATAATTCTTAAGTTTAATTTTTTACAATATTTTATATAAAAACCTATTTACAATATAAAATATTATAAAAAACTTAACCTAGGTTGCCATCGACAGCGGGGATAGACTCAAGCTATCGGTGGTTAGGGCTGCAGAGTGAGGAACCTCCTGACAATACGTGCCGTGTCAAGGAGTACTGCCTTTTGCATCTGACCCTTGACCCAACCTTTCAGCGAGAGCCTCTCTAGGTGTTGATCGAGGCTCTTCGCTATAAGGCCGTGTGCCGAAACGACTATCGGTACAATAATGGTTGAATCCATATCCCACATTATTATTATTATTATTAAGTGTTCGTGAACGTGCATGATTGTTGGCAAATAAAACAAAACAGTGCTAGTTACATCACATTTTAAATTCTCTCAAGAAGTCCGTGTGAGATCTCAATAAAGGCCCACAGCTTTATTGAGACTCGAGGGGTTTGGGGAATATCATTTACCATTATACGTTCATTATTACTCATTAACATCCACTTAATGCAAAGAAAATAATTAGGTACTATTATATCTTATTTGACACTGGCTAAATGTGCTGATCGCACGAAGCCATTATTTAAGAGAGAAAAAATAGAGTACCCAACCCATGTAAATTGTATTTGGTATTAACTATTAAAAATCAAATGTTTCATACAAAACTGCAAATTTATAAAAAAAATATTTTACGCTCACCCAAATTATGTAGCTCAAGATAAGATTCCTTAGAAACTCGTTAAAATGGTAAGATAACGGATAAATATATATAAACACAGAAAAACACCCAGACCCGAAATCAATTTAGAAAAGCAGTTTTCTCTACTTCTCTACATTGACCCGACCGGGAATTGAACCAAGGACTCGTACACGGTGGTCGTCATCTAGGATGTCCCAATTAGGGTATTATACCAAGCAACCCTGTATACAAGAAAAAATAATCATTTGCCAAACGTATGACGGCGCATCATTTGAGAACGGATGTACTAATTAGGCTGATTTCTTTTTGTTATTTTCCTAATTGTTCAGGACAACGTTTGTATAATGGTAGGGATTCCCCCCGCAGTGGGGGTCAGCCCCTAGCAACCCCC
Source organism: Scoparia ambigualis (assembly GCA_963921215.1). Classification (NCBI taxonomy): domain Eukaryota; kingdom Metazoa; phylum Arthropoda; class Insecta; order Lepidoptera; family Crambidae; genus Scoparia; species Scoparia ambigualis. The sequence goes on along the minus strand of OY992514.1, from coordinate 2,512,866 downwards.
GGCCTTTGTCCCGTTTATATGACGATTGATTTTGGGATATTTAATAATTCGTTTAGTTATTCGGCAGGTGTAATAATTATGCTTCAATGTCATTATGCGTTATGTTGTAATTATGTTTTATTCTGGATGTTACCCTATGGTTTCCCTTAAAAAATAAAGAAATTGGTACCAACCATCTCTTTGTTAGCGCTCACTCATAAAAGCGTTTGAAAATAAAGTTGCTGAACATGCATACTGTACCAGGGTAACATAACGCAAAGAATGTTCTATAGGTTTAGCTCTTCGATCACATTTTTGCTCCACATCAAAAGTCTCTCATTGTTTGTTCAAGTTTCAAATCCACTTTAGAGCGCGACCGACCGCAACTTCTTTTGAGCAGCTTAGTGGCGGAAACTCTTGAGCGTAAAGGATTGAACGCCTATGACTCTCTGATGCCCTGGTACTTTGTGTAGAAGATACTTCAGATATTCATAAGTGTTTCAGAGTGCTGCTGCTGTGCATTGATAATAATGAATGTCATGCAATGTGTATTAAATTTTTAATTACCAGGGAATTGAACTTAAAAAATTCGGATATCGGGCCGCGCTTTGCCACTCGGCCACTTGGTATCTTTTTTTATAAACGTAGCAACCTTAACCACACTGAGACACACATAAATAAAAAAATCTCAGATTTCGCATTCCAGCAAGAATCGGAGCATTGAAAATTAATATAAAAATTTACGAAAAATGAAATTAGGTTATTTTGAATAACACAGTACAAGTTGAATAATAATATTTTTTTCGTACCACTTGCTCAAAAAAGTGACCGACGTGGGCCAAGCCGGAGACGTTCTCTACGTAGTCCTATGCAGACAAATCTATCTACGCCACGCTATTGTGGCTCTCCTACTCTGTTTTCGTGCTTAGTGCATACATTTTTATGGCATCTTGTGCCCTATCTACATTCCATATCCTACTTCTACATTATATAATGATGTGGTTCTCGCTATCATTCCATTTTTATTGCACGCTTGGTGCCCTCCTACTCTTAGATGCTTCTTATATCTACTTATTTAAAGTACATTTCTTTTTCACCTACTTCTGTTTACCCTATTCTTATATTAAGTTTTTTCTTCGCATAAGCGTTCCATTTTTATTGCTCCTTTTTGGTGCCCTTTCATCTTAACATAACTTAATTTATATTTTACTCTATCTTATTTTCTATTTAACAATTGTGTCTTATTTACTAATTACTCTGCTACTTCACATTTGCTTTATTACTAACTTACATTTTATACTACCTATATATATTATGTATACCCTACGTATACCATTATACAAGTGGTTACATATTATTAGTTACTTTTATTTCTTTTTATTACCGTTTTTGCTATGTCTTCGCAGTATTTTATAAATGGTGTTCTTTTGTACTTATCTACTAAAAACTCGTATATTTTGCTTTGTTTCAACTTCACACCAGTCATTACCTCGAAACTCATTCTTTTGTATTCATGAATTGGGCAACTTAACAATATATGGGCTATCGTCTCCTCTTCGTTGGGGTCACAGATACACGATGGACTCTCCTTGCACTTGAATCGGTTCAAGTACGAGGAGAATCCACCGTGTCCTGTCATCACCTGCGTTAGTGTGCCTGTGGGTTTCAGTTCCCTAACGAGTTTATAGGCCGCGGTTGCACTCGGGAAGAACATCTTCGTGACGGAGGCCGTTGCACCCGACTCGTATCTCCGGGCCCATTCGCCAATCGTCTCATCGCGTATGAAACGCTTGGCGAATGAAACCGGACACCGGTCGTAATCCAACCTCCTCCGTGACGAAGATGCCGCCTCCTTCGCTATTTCGTCAGCGCGCTCGTTTCCGGGCAGACCCGCGTGGGCCCTCACCCAAAACAAACTCACCATTTTGTTTTGCCCAAATGCCCTCCGCAAGTTCGCCCGTGATTCGAGCGCTAAGCAGTGAAGCGAGCTACGGCTTGTTACAGTTTCTAGAGCAGATCTAGAGTCACTGTAGATTCCGTAGCTCGCTTCACCCCTTTTGACGATTTCCGCGGTCGCCCTGAGTATTGCGAGCAGTTCGGCTTGGTATACGGTACAATATCGTGCCAGGGTGATTTTGACCGACGCGATCTCAGCTCCCCCCCTCCAAACAGATAGGGAGGCGCTGACACCTCCATCTATCTTACTCCCGTCTGTATAGATCTGAATGTCTTGCACCGCATACCTGTCCAGGGTCTCCTGGTCCTCTAATGCAACAAACTCGCTCCCAACACTCAGGGCGGGATGCGGAGTCTCCACAAACCGAGCTGGCAGCTCCATATCCCGGTCATCCGGCACTGCCGAGGTCCTGCCTCTCCTCGCATCGTATAAGGCCGAGGCCTCCAAGATGCGGAGGTCGAGTGGCAGGATCCCGGCCATTATTCCCTTGGTTAATAATCTACTATTTATTAAGAGACATACTTCCCAAGAATTACACAACTACATTCATATAATCACGACTATTATCTCCGAAGGGTTAGTCAGAGACAAGGCAATGAGAACAGCAAAAGCAGTCCTCTACCATAGTCCACTTTTCACCAAGTAGCGACTGCACATGTGCTCAGCGTGACAGGTGGAGAGCCCATCGCCGATCTAAGCTGTTGGATGTATGTGCAGACTTTAGTCCGTTAGTCGCCTTTTATGACACCCAAGGGGAGAAAGGGGGTGGCAGTATTCTTTCACCGCTCCTACGCGAGACGGTTCTTAACGGTTATATGTTTACACTGTTATTATAAATTATTTAAGTATGTACTATTTACAGACTGTACTTCGGAGAGTGTGCTCTGGAGCTGCATGAGCTCATACCGCCATCCCCCTTCTTCCATCGGACATCCAGGCGCACTGCGGGCTACCACCCTTTCTTGGTGGATATTCCTAAATGTCGCACAAAGCGCTACTCAACATCTTTTATACTGCGTACAGCAAAGGAGTGGAACTCCCTCCCTGCGTCTGTGTTTCCGAGTAGAAATCCCCGTCTATTTTCAAAGCAAGAGTAAATAGGCACCTTCTAGGTTAGCTCACACCATCATAGATCCTGTCTTAGCCCCTGGGCTTGATTGGGATCAAGAGCAACCCATACATAGAAAAAAAAAATTAAAGTAGTATGTATATATGATACGGCACAAATCATTTATTACCTTTCGATTACTTAAAAAAAATAGATATACATAGTCCCATTCAAATTGTAGGAATAGTGACACATGTGCAGTTCTAACTTAGTGAAACGTGGACTATGGCAGAGGACTGCTTCTGCGGTCCTCATTGCCTGTCTCACACTATCCCTTTTAAGGGTCAATCGTGAATGTGTGTATGTAGAAGTGGAAGAATGTAAATAACAAATATGTATGGACATAGTGCATGTACGAGCATAACCTATTTATTAGTAATTTGTATTAATATATTTCTTTTTAATGTATTTTGTTTGACTTGGCGACGACATTATTACTTTTGTTACTTAGGGTGGATTCGACCAAACTGGAATAAGGTCTTATACCTACACTCGGCGTCAAAAAAATCGCACCTCTTAGAAAATCACTTTCAAATGTCATTTACTCTTGATATGCACATGCAGTCGCATTAATTATGATTTTATTTACAAGGTTACTTAATTAACTTAATAAAAAACATTACTTTTCATTATCAAATAAAACCTAATGCAACAAATAAAGTGTCACAAAAATTCGATGCAAATTTTGCTACCCGTGAGAGTTGCTAGTTGCGCTTCCTTTGTGGGTATAAAACGGTCAACACGGGTTCAATGTGGGTCATTCGCTATTCAACCGTTGAAGAGGACACACGCACAGATTTTGATGGATACCACAGCTGATAAAGCCGCTCAAGTGGTTGCACTACTGCAATCAGGGGTGCGGCAGTGTGATGTCGCCCGGCAACTGAACCTGAGCCGTTATTCCGTTCGAAGAGTGTACCAGCGCTTCATAGAGACCGGTGGCTATATCCGCAGACACGGTTCGGGTAGACGTCGCTGCACTTCGGAAAGAGACGACCGGTTCGTTGTGTCGAACTCTTTGAGAAATCGTTTCTCCAACGCTGTTGAGTTGCAACAGCAGCTCCAGGCAGTTCGCAGACGCACCGTAAGCGTATCTACGGTTAGAAGAAGATTGAAGGAGAAGAAGATAGCGGCCCACAGAGCTGCTACGGGTCCAAAATTGACTGCAGCGCATCGGCGAGCCCGCTTGCAGTTTGCTCGTGACCACGTCGATTGGACCCTTGAGCAGTGGAGAGCTGTTCTCTTCTCAGACGAGACGCGAGTGTGTCTTTTCTGCAACGACCGACGGAGAAGAGTATACCGGAGGCAGGGTGAACGTTTCGCCCAAGCCTGCATCCAGGAGACGGTGGAATATGGTGGCGGATCCTGCATGTTCTGGGGCGGTATGTCTGCTGCCGGCAAAACCGACCTTGTCTGCGTCTCCCGGACTGGAGGTGCTCGCGGACAAGGGTCGCTGACTGCTCGCCGCTATGTCACTGAGGTCCTGGAAGTGCATGTGGTCCCCTTTGCCGAATCTTTTGGCGAGGGGTTCACATTAATGCACGACAACGCTCGCGCTCACACTGCAGGCATCGTGAGCGACTTCTTGCAGAGGTCCCAAATCTCTGTGATGCAGTGGCCAGCGCGAAGTCCGGATCTGAATCCTATAGAGCACCTCTGGGACCATCTTAAACGTAAGGTTCGATCTCGGGATCCAGCTCCTTCGACTCTACAGGAGCTCCAAGACGCGGTGATTGAAGAATGGGGGCTTATCCCTCAAGAAGAGCTCCTGAAGTTGGTGAGGTCCATGAGGGACCGTATGGAAGCCGTGATCAGGGCAAGGGGGGGTAACACTAGATTTTAAGTTAATTTTAAGACACTTTTTGTACATTTTTCTTTGTAAATTATCTGTTGTTAATTAGGACTTAATTAAGGATTTTTATTATTTTATTAATTTTAATGTTGTTTGTATAATTATAATTAAACAGAAAGTTAAATTTAATTGTTTTTTGATACTCCTTTTTGTTACCTTTCTAATGATACCCAACACTATCCTCTACATAAGGTTTAAGAATTTTTAAAGATGATTTTTAAAAGGTGCGATTTTTTTGACGCCGAGTGTAGATTAAATGCCGAATTTGTATGGACTAATCTCGGAGTAAGTCTTATTCCAGTTTGGTCGAATCCACCCTTAATAGTCTAAGATAAGATCCGAGTATAGAACGACCTTCACCGGGAAGGTAATGGATGAAAAGTATTTTATATCAAATTTAATATGTTAAAAAATATATCGCGAGTGGGTTGGCTGAAAAATTTCAGGCCAGTACTTTTAATGATTAATTTAATATTTATAATATATTTTTTTTACATTGCACTGGTTTGGTATGTGTGTGTGTGTTTGTAATAAGATTATCTATCTATAAACATAAATTTTATTTTTTTAACCAGACGGTTGCAAATTACTAATATTGACTTACCTGCCTACCCAATGTTATGGCAGGAAAAAAATAGTCAACCTAACGTTTGCATATTTTATAGGCTTCATATGTATCTATTAACCAAACATGTGCAATGTTTAAAAAAATATTTTTAAATATTTAAATAATTATATACTGTTTTTTTTCAGCCAACCCACTCGTAATATATTTTTTAACACATTAAATTTGATATAAAATACTTTTCATCCATTAACCGGCTCGGTGATGGTCGTACACCTACTCGGATCCTCTACTAGAAAGACCTCCTGAGTTTCTTGCCAGCTTATTCTCAGTCGAAGGCCCTCCCAAAATCCGAACTGGTGGTAGATTAGGTAGGTAGGTAGTGAAGTTAGTTGATAAGATTTAATTACTGTTACTTAAATTTTATATATTTAAATGTTTTTGACGTCAATAAGTACCTGTAAAGGTTTATATTGAATAAAACCTTTGACTACGACTTGCCTTTTGACTTTGTCTGTGGCTGCCGACGACGCTTCGTTTTCCGGTACAATACCCTTAATTGTATGATGAGCTTGGTGCACTAACTCATCCACTACGGTCTCAGGGCTAATCCAAGAAACTAATTATACCTTCGCATACCAGCGGATGTGACAAAGTGTATTCTCGTTCTAGATTCGCGCGGAATACTAAAATGATCTCTATTATTATTAAGATACAGTCCCTTTAAAATGAGCTGCAGGGAAATGAGAATTAAGGTCGTAATACGCGAACGTGAGGTTATTACTCCTGGGAACAAGAGGCGTGTTTGGTGTTTCCTTTTAAGGGCCTTTGAGATAAAACACTTAATTATAAAAATATATTATTAATATTGTTTATTTAATATAGATGAAACCATGCATTATTAGGTGGAAAGAAGTAGTTTGTAATAAACCCCGTAAAAACTTTAAAATTATGATTGTTGGTTTGTCCTTGATTTGTCTAGGTTCGGGCATGTAGGTAATTCTTAATTGGGTAATTCTCACAGAAGCTCAAATTTTATGGTCACACGGTTATATTTCCTAAACGGTATAAGTTAAACACATAAAACAATAATTGAAGGATAAAACATCTATTAGGGTACAAAATAAATAAAGCACGTCGTAATTGAAGCAAATATACATAAAAAGAAAAATTACAACTGGTCAAAAACGGGACCATTTCGTGCATCCTCATCGTGTCACATTTCCCATTGCATTAAAACATTTTGTACAATTTAAATTGTGATAATAAAACCTTGACTTCTGATGCTGATGTTGCTGCAGCATTTGAGAGGTTTTTACTGACATTCCGGTTTCAACTACAAAAGCCTTGATTTCCTCCCCCACTGTAGCTGAATCTGTTTTGAAGGAGAATGTTAAAGATTGTGAAAGTAATTTCAGTTTTCAAAAAAATTGTGTTACAGATATAATAAAAACATTTAACAATCTCAATTAAAAGAAAACTGCTGATCTGTGGGGTAATTCCGTGGACGTCGCTAAATCTGTAATTATGACAATAGCTCTAGTTTTAGCTTGCATATTTAATGAATGCATTGACTGTGGTGTTTTTCCTGACCTCATGAAATATAGTAAAATAATTCCATTATTTAAATCAGGTAGCACTTTTGACTCCTCTAATTTTAGACCTATTTCTGTGCTACCCACATTTAGTAAAATTTTTAAAAAGTTGATGCTAGACGAAATGCATATTCATTTTCATAAAAATAAACTTTTACATTGTAAACAGTATGGTTTTACTAGGGATCGCTCTACAACTGACGCCGGAGTTGAGCTTTTAATCCAAATATTTGATACCTGGGAGGAATCACAGGATGCCCTAGGGGTATTTTGTGATTTATCCAAAGCTTTTGATTGTGTTTGACATGAAACTTTCAGGAAGCTTAACCACTATGGAAATAGGGGTGCTTCTTTGAGCCTTCTAATCTCATACTTGAGTAACAGGATTCAAAAGGTCAACATTAACGGTAAAAGATCTCCGGGATCAGTGGTTAAAATGGGAGTTCCACAGGGTTCAATACTTGGTCCATTCTTGTTTCTGATTTATATTAATGAATTACCTTATTTTGTAAAAGACAGTCATGAGATAGTACTGTTTGCTGATGATACTTCACTTTTATTCAAAGTGAAACGACGACACCCAAATTATGACATATTTTTTTTACTATGGGGCTTGGTACTAAAAAGTCTTTTAACTTGACACCAATGTATATATACTTGAATAATACATTATTATCAACATATTTATGACCGTATTATTAATTTAAAGAACTCCGTTTTTTATATAAATTAAGAACCAACATTGATTTCTACTCGAAAATGGCAACATTATAGTAGTATTGTGACAATTTATGTTATTAAAAATGAAAAAGTGACACTTGTCTGACGTTTTATATGTCAATACGCATCGTAGACAGATGTCAGACTGTCAGCCGCCAGACGATTCCTGGCCGCGCTTTCGTTGTGATAGTTGTGTGTATCGTTGCTAAATACTTTAGGTGCGAAAAAGATATACGTTAACGTTTCTACATTACCATAGACCTCACAGACTTACCTACTTAATAACCCTGCGTTCGTTAACATTAAAAAAACCGGAACATTCGTTCAAAAACGTACAAAACTTATCAAAATTCAGTATTTTTAACGGAGGTAATTAAAAATCTAAAAAATATACATAATGATAGCATTCAGTCTCTTGGATATGAAATGTTGCAGTTAATTTTTCTTTTATTTTAGTACCAAAAAAAAAAATGTCCTTTCAAAATATTTGTATGTTACTCATACCAAAGCCATCGCAATGAAATACACTTTACACATAATAGTCTAAGAAAAATGTATTTCTTATTGTTTTGTATTGAAAAGACCATATGCATCGGTCACACGATTTTAGGTACATTTAATTTGCTTAGAAATAACCACTACACAGAGTGCGATTTGGTTTAACGTCAGTCGTGTCATCTTGTACCAATAACGAAACAAGAGATAGGTTACATTCTGCAAGCTTTTACCAAACAATTTATTACGAGACCAGGACAAAGCCCTCGACAGGTTTTTTTTTTATAAGGAAGAGGCAAACGAGCAGCCGGGTCACCTGATGAAAAGCAATCACCGCCGCCTATGGACACCCGCAAAACCAGAGGAGTCGCAGATGCGTTGCTGACCTTTAAGAAAGGAATAGGGTTAGGGGAAGGAATAGGAATTGTGAGGAGGGGGGGGGGGGGGAAGGGGCCTCCAAGAAGCAACCATATACAGTGGTCTTGTCAAGTCAAGTCAAAATATATTTATTCAATAAACTCATTCAATAAGTACTTTGAATCGTCCAAATCTTTTTTAACCTACCACCCATTCAGGACATAATTTTTTAACTGTGGCAAAGAATGGGCGCAAGAAACCACAGCGCACAAAAGCAACGACATTTACAAACAAAAAAAAAAGAATATGTCGTTACCAGGTCAATACAAAATATGAATTTAAAAAATAATAAATGTTGCAATACAAAACTACAATACAAAATAGTATCAATTAAATAAAGACAATTAGAAACAGCTGTTGGAGTGCTTGGAGCATTTCAGATCCAAGCTGTTTTGTCTTCTGTGTAATCTGACACTTTATAATAAGCTTTTTTATAAAGCTTTTCTTTGATTTTGATTTTAAATTTATTAAGATCTAATTTCTGAATATCATTTGGTACTTTGTTGTAAAATCTTACACACAGACCCTTAAAAGAATTATTTATTTTATGGAGCCTAGTAAAAGGTACTGCTAATTTGTTCTTACTTCTAGTGTTTACATTGTGAATATCACTGTTTTTTGAAAACATTCCAGTATTTTTATGAACATAAATTAAATTTTCATAAATGTATTGTGATGCAACTGTCATTATATTTATGTTCTTAAATCTCTCTCTGAGAGAGTCGCCAGCCTTTAGGTTATAGATTGCTCGAATAGCCCTCTTCTGAAGCACAAAGATAGTTTGAATGTCGGCAGCATTACCCACAGTAAAATGCCGTACGACATTACACTATGAAAGTAACTGAAATAAACTAATCTAGATGTATCAACGTCAGTTATCTTCATTACTGCATAAGCTGCAGAGCTAAGTCTATTCGACAATTTAGCTATATGTGGGCCCCACTGAAGCTTGGCATCTAACGTGATGCCTAGAAACACAGTGGTGTCCACAGGATTCACATTCTTATCTTTAATTTGTACAATAGTTGTTACTTGCTTAACATTAGGCAGTACAAATCTTACATATTTGGTTTTTCCCTCGTTTAAATGCAAGTTATTTACACTAAACCAGTGAACAATCTTTGAGATCGCATTATTCACATCGTCATAATTTGGGTGTCGTCGTTTCACTTTGAATAAAAGTGAAGTATCATCAGCAAACAATACTATCTCATGACTGTCTTTTACAAAATAAGGTAAGTCATTAATATAAACCAAAAACAAGAATGGACCTAGTATTGAACCCTGCGGAACTCCCATTGTAAGCACTGATCCCGGAGATCTTTTACCGTTAATGTCGACCTTCTGAATCCTGTTACTCAAGTATGAGATTAGAAGGCTCAAAGAAGCATCCCTAATTCCATAGTGGTTAAGCTTCCTGACCAAAGTTTCATGTAAAACACAATCAAAAGCCTTGGATAAATCACAAAATACCCCTAGGGCATCCTGTGATTCCTCCCAGGTATCAAATATTTGGATTAAAAGCTCAACACCGGCGTCAGTTGTTGAGCGACCCCTAGTAAAACCATACTGTTTACAATGTAAAAGTTTATTTCTATGAAAATGAATTTGAATTTGGTCTAGCATCAACTTTTCAAAAATTTTACTAAATGTGGGTAGCACAGAAATAGGTCTAAAATTAGAGGGGTCAGAAGTGCTATCTGATTTAAACAATGGAATTATTTTACTATGTTTCATTAGGTCAGGAAAAACACCACAGTCAATGCATTCGTTAAATATGCAAGCTAAAACTGGAGCTATTGTCATAATTACTGATTTAGCGACATCCACGGAATTACCCCACAGATCAGCAGTTTTCTTTTTATTGAGAGTGTTAAATGTTTTTAATATATCTATAACACAAATTTTTTGAAAACTGAAATTACTTTCACAATCTTTAACGTTCTCCTTCAAAACAGATTCAGCTACAGTGGGGGAGGAAATCAAGGCTTTTGTAGTTGAAACTGGAATGTCAGTAAAAAACCTCTCAAATGCTGCAGCAACATCAGCATCAGAAGTCAAGGTTTTATTATCACAATTTAAATTGTACTCATTATTACGACTTTTGACCTTTCCTGTTTCAGTATTTATAATATTCCATGTCATTTTTATTTTGTCATTACTATTCATAATCTTAGAACTCAGATAGTTTGCCTTGGCTAATCGACATACTCTTCTAAATAACTTAGAATAATTTTGACGTGACAACGTCTTATAAATTGGTTTGCCGGGTGACACTTCAAGAAACTGCGTTACGCTCCGCTCACGTTATGCGCTCACAATGAGAGCGAGTGAGAGGCACGCGTCCCTTCCACTCGGGCATGGTTAGCCCGCCTAAGAGCGAGAGAGACAGACATAAAAAGTGAAAGGCACGCGTCCCTTCCACTCGAGCACAGTTATTTCATCCTTCTTCCTACTATACGAATGAATATTCACATTAAAATTATTTTACCACTCAAAGTCGTTGTCACGTAAAACTTTCGCCCGTATACCGACTTTACAGGCAACCAATTTTTTAACATATAATTTGAAGTCGTTGCTGGTGTTATAGTTGCGTTCACCATAAAGTTCATAAAGGCGTTTCCTACTTTTGTGAATACCAATTGTAGCCCATTCATTAAAAGATACAGTACCACTAACCGAGATCTTTTATAAAACAAAAGATTTATTAAATTCTGAACAATACATGTTAAAAAAAATCATTATAAAAGACATCAGGGTTGTCATTGTATTCTAAATAATTTAATTTTGTATCTAGATTGCTTTTAAAGCGCTCCAGCCGACCTGCAGTTTTTGGCACAACAGTGATATTCTTATTCATCACTTGCTTACACTGGTGTGGGAAACTGACCATTTGGCCACAATGATCAGAGTCCAGGTTATTAATAATTTGCTTAGCCAGTGGTTTTACATTTGTATATATGTTATCAATACAGGTGGTCGAAGTGGCAGTTATTCTTGTCGGCTCCAAAAATAAATGATTCAAATTGTATGATAGAAATAAGTTTTTAATTTTAGTTGTCAATGTGGAGTTTACTAGCAAATTTATATTAAAGTCACCGCAAACAATTATTGTTTTACCTACATTGCGGACTTTACGCAATGTCTCATCCATTACTTTTTCAAAAAAATCATATAATGCTGAAGGAGGTCTGTATATACTTATCACAACAAACTGCTCCAACTCCACACAAGCTATTTCTATTGTTCGTTCAACCGAGAGGCTCACTATGTCTTTGCGTTCCTTTAATTTAAACTTTTTACTAACAATAATTAAGGAGCCACCATGTATTGCATTTCCTTGTCCTCTATTGTCTTATAAGCTAATTTAAATTATTTGGAACATATTCCAAAGTCTGAATTGGCATGTCAGTATGTTGCAGCTCAATAGAAGCCGCTGTGCTAGCCATGTTATTGGCTAAATACTTAAAATAAAATGATAGCGAATTTGCTATATGTCGCATAAAATAAGTCTTAAGATAATACTTATCTTTTGTCAATATAAAATTATTATCTAATAATTTATTTATGTCTATTATTTCTACTTTCTTTTCATAGAAAGCCATTGTATTCAATGTCAAATTAAGCTTAAATCTAAAATTATTTTCTTCGTGTGGCAAGTTTTTACTGTAAGGAAGTGTGAACATTATAATTTTTGGAATATTTAAAGAAAGTAATTTTTCATAAAAGTTAACTAATACTTTTTTGTTCACATTTCCCCTTTTCCCAATTAAAATAATAAAAGTTCCTACATTATTAAGGTCATGTGAAATCAATTTTTCCATTATATCATGGTATGTCAAACCAGGCATACAATAATTTAAGACAGTTTGCCCCTCAGTGTTTAATAATTGACCCAACCCTCTTCCAATGTGTCTTGTGGTCTGTGTAATACCTGAATGAAGCAATGAAACAAGATAAACCTGCTGTGTTTGGGCTTGTACGATCTGTATGTGATTATATTTTCATATGTTTATAGAGAGTATATTCAAGTAAAGTACACTCGGTTGTCGGTAGGTAAAGTAAGTAAATCATTCATGAAGTTCCTATTTGATACCTACAATATAGTAATAAATAAGGTTTGTAATAAAAACTTTACACTTTTAATTGACAAAGTATGTAAAAATACCTACTTCATAGAATGACCGAACCTAAGATCGAACCGATAACTGTCTCTTTTGTTTATTGATATACCTATATGCCTGTTTAAATAAGAAAATTAGATTATGTTGTAAAAACAAAAACTTTTAGTGAAAATTTTGACAAAATAATAGCTGTAAAATGAGTGAGTCACTTTCGTGGATCATTGCGTCACTTTCGTGGGATCTATAACTTTAAAACATTATATTTTCCAAACGGGACTTATAGTCTAAGATCCGAGTATAGAACGACCTTCACCAGGAAGGTTAATGGATGAAAAGTATTTTATATCAAATTTAATATGTTAAATAATATATCGCGAGTAGGTTGGATGAATTTCTGTCCAGTAGGTACCTTTAATGATTAATTTAATATTTTTTTTTACGTTGCACTGGTATGGTGTGTGTGTGTGTTTGTAATGAGCTTATCTTTATATAAACCTTATATTTATTTATTTATCCAGACGGTTGCAAATTACTAATAATGACTTGCCTGTTGACACCTGCCTACCCAATGTTATGACGGGAAAAAAATAGTCAACCTAACGTTTGCATATTCTATAGGCTTCATACTTTCGATTGGTACCTATGTAATTTATCTGTTATCGAAACAAGTGCGATGTTTACAATTTTTTTTTTAAATATTTAAATAATCATATACTGGACTGAAATTTTTCAGCCAACCCACTCGCAATATATTTTGTTATCTCGGCTCGGCTCGGTGAAGGTCGTTGTATACTCGGATCCTCTACTATTACGATTGGATAGAAATACTTTTGAATTTACTCGTCTTTTCAAGTGCTATAGTTTAATGTAAAAGTAGTTCAAATAAGCAAGGATTAAAATTTGACACGAAGGTGACGATGAGAACTAATTAATTAAAATCTTAGTTTAAAATATATAATGTAATATTAGTAAGAATTTTTATTTATCGGAATAATATTCGCTATCGATATTCCGAATCAAACGCCCCGTACGTACTTCCCCCTGGGAGTATTGCCTGTACGATCCAGATAAGTATTTGTACCTGAGAAATGGATGTTACCATACCTAATTATTATATACCTACACTTATTCGTTTTTCAATAGCTTTGGGAACTGTCCTCCTTTTTTAGAAATAAATCCCGAGTGGACCGGGAATTGCAAAAGTTTCTTTACTGGCAAGAATAAAAAACTAAAAGCCTTAGCCGATGCGCCTCAAGATAAACTGAATAAACCTTATAATAATGTTTTTTTATAACCACAACACTGCCTTCCGTTAATAATTCTTCAATAAACTTAATTAACAAACACTTTGAATGGCCCAAAACAATGTTTTTTAACCTACCACTCATTCAGGACGTCATTTTTTAAGAAACCACAGCTTTGTGAAGAACAGAAAACAAAAATTATATGTCGTCACCAAAGTCATACCCCCACTTGACCTGTTTTTATATACCCTTTAGATTTATTACACTTTTTACCAATGATAAAAATAGTTCTCACAAAAGTAAGTTAGTTGCACTTCACATCAATTCTTCATCGCATTATATCTGAGCCGGCAGTGGACGTGCCATGCCAATTTCGACTCTAACGCCAGGGTATAAAAAGGGCCCAAAGTGACATTACGACGCTTGTCACGTACACGCTTCCGTTTGAAACCTTCTAGATATTTCTGGGGCCCTGGTACCTGTCTATAAAATGCTGTGTATATGTTGACATTATTTATCTAAGAGCTAAGTTATCTGAGAGAGTAAAACCACCTTTCTTTACTAGCTTTGGTCCGTGGCTTTGCTCGCGTTGATTCGCATGAAAAATAGCCTATCCCTATCCCATAATAACTCCATACCAAAATTCATCAAAATAAGTTTAGCAGTTTATTCGTGAAAGCTTCGATAAACTATACCCTACATACAGCGCGAACGCTTCATAAATGTCTACATGATGTGTAATATTGTTTGTTTGTGAATAAATATAATATTTTTTTTCTTTTTTTTACAAGAAGCAGTGCTTAAATGAAGAGTAAGCACTGTTTTCTGTGATATAAAAAAAGTAATCATAAACTCTAGTGCCATAAAGTCCAATATTAGTTGTGGTCCATCTGGGGGAAACCTGTTCCTATCACTGTTAATTTATAAACTGATGATCATCCTGCTAATATTTTAACGCGAAAGTTTGTAAGTTTGTAACTCTTTCACGTAAAAACTACTGAATGGATTTGGATGAAACTCGGCATACAGATGGTTTATAACCTGGATTAACACATAAGATACTTTTTATGCCGTTATTTCCACGGGAACGGGAACCACGCGGGTGAAACCGCGAGCGGCCGCTAGTCATCAATATTATCATCATTATAATTATCATTAAGTAATATGAAGTAAAGTCGCCGCTTTCGTGTATGTGTAGTTCCGCTTTCTCCTTCCAAGTATTGCAAACCTTGTGATTTAAAGCGAAGTTTAATGTTAAAAGTAGGTACTTATTTAAAATATTTGCATGCTATGTAATATAGCTAAATAGGTTAAGTCTCATTTTATTAAAAGAACATCAAGTTGTAAACACCTTAATTAAAGCAAAAAAAACTTATTTGTATTTCCAAGCCACGTACGTAATACATTTTTACGCGGTTTTACTGACAAAAAAATCGATACCTAGGGGACAATTTTTTGGAAATTCGTCACGGAACACGAGGTTTTCACGCGGACAAAGTTGCGGGCGGCCGCTAGTGATACCAAGATAAATTTTAATCCGTAAAGATGGTTAATGAAAATCCCTGTTAACTAAAATAATTAAAAAAAAAAACAGGAAATAAAGCACAACTACAAAGTGCGATAAATTAAACACGTTCTAGAACTTTATCTCAGAGAAAAGTTATCTCCAATTAATTGTGAAAGTAAAGACGGGAATTATGAATATTCATATTACTTTACTGTCTCATAAAAACTGGTATAGGAGTCATCTTTATATTCCTGCTAGGTAGTTTAAATAGAAATGCTTAAGTTTTCTAAGCACGTTGTTGTAATGTTTTGCAAATGTGTAGTAGGATTCTGGCGAAAAAGAAATTATCTGTTTCTGCCATCTCGTTCTGAGTAGTAGAGCCACGCTGCGTTGCAGCACGCATTGGGCCGGCTCACCCGGCGTAATACCACCCTCTCACGAATATTCGGCGTGAAATAATGGCACCCCCCCGCCCTCCTCCCATTCCTATTCCTATTCCCTAAACCTATTCCTCCCTTAAAGGCCGGCAACGCGTCTGCGATTCCTCTGGTTTTGCGGGTGTGTCCATGGGCGGCGGTGATTACTCTCCATCAGGTGACCCGCCTGCTCGTTTGCCTCCCTCTTTTATAAAAAAAAAAAAAATCTCGACCGCTTTTTTTGCATGTCTATGAACCGTTTAAAGGGTACTAAATTCTGTGAAATTACATTTTTGTTTTTTTTTTACTTTTCTTTATTTAACCCTTCAAGGATCATTAGATTAGACCGCTGGCGGTCGCAAAACAATAGGTTTTCAATTGTGTCTGGTTTCACGTTGCTTGAGGGATTAAGGGCTCTATTACATTTCGACTGTGATTTTTGCGTAAAATGGCCAATTTTGGCGTTCTCGATCTCAGAAACAAAAACACATTAACAGTTTTGACTTATTGAATAGTGTAGAATAGCTATTGGAATAGTAAGTAGCGGCCTCGCTTTTTGTAAATTTTCCTTAATTTTTCAATTAAATCCAAAATGCAGAGAGAGATTTTCATAAAATGCGCGAAGGCACTTTTTTGAGCTCATCAATTGATCTAAACAAATGAAATAAAAAAATGAATGTTATCTCTTATATAGTGTGTAGTGGCCTCGGAGTTTCTAGATATCATTGATTTTATATAGAAAAAAAAATCTTATTCTAAACCAAAAAACTTCGAAAATCGCTTTAAGTTAACTTTGAATTTCTCATATCTACGACAATATTATTGGGAAAAATTTATTCCAGAATAATTGTTACTTCATAAGGAATATCGTTTTTTAAAATAGATTTATCATCCTATTTCGATAAAACCGATAAATACAACTGAAAAATTACTACAAAATGCGATGCGGTGGCCGTCCGAATTCAACTTATTCTCGCAGAGTGGAGATTTGTGACAACGATAAATACAACTGCAAAATAACAACAAAATGCAAAAATGGGAATTTTACGCAAAAATCACATTTGAGATGGTACAGCAGCAGATTACAAATCATGATTATTACATAAATATATCAGTAGAAAAAAAATGAAGAAAATGGTCTTGAGCGTATGTATGTTATATATTCTGTGGTAGCCTTAGATTAAAACAAAAAGGGAAGATACGGCATTAGCGTCTCGTGAGTGAGTCGCCAAAATTAGGCCTAAAGACACAATTTCACTTCAGTCACAATTTGCCGAGCGAACAGGCTACATCGCACTATTGCGGATATTCTACTGTGTGAAAAAGAGAAAGACGCTACTCCGCAGTGGCGTCGGAATCGGTCGTACGTACTCGTCTGTTGCGAAGCGACCGAGACGTCAACGCGCTACTCGCTGACTCCCTCGCGCTGACGTTGAAACTTACCGCTTTGTCTCGCTCGCTCGATTTACACTTTATAGGTGTGCGTGTGTGAGTGTTTGCTTAAGTAGTTGAGTAGGACTATATTTTGAATGACTACAAGTAGGAGCATGCCGTATCTTCCCTTTTTGTTTTAATCTAAGGTGGTAGCCAATAGAGTGAGCATTCGCCAACGAATAGAACGAACGCTAACAAATCCACATTCAGCCGGCCGTCGCCACTTGTCTAACATATTATGAGATGAGCGTTCTCAATTCTGAATTTTGAACCGCCGAGGAAATAAAGACAAAAATTATGAATATTCATGATTCCGTTTAATGAAAATTGTGAGCGGACTATTTTCTTCCAGTCCTGGTGGGTAGTTGTTTGAAACAGATAATTAATGAAAACGCGTAGGTTTTCCAAACTCGTTAGTGTGACGTGTTTCAAAGGTTTTTGCGAAAAGGATGGAAAGAGTTATAAACACAAACAGGCTCTCTTTTTGTGTGTGGCTCTCCCTCTTGTACAAAAAGTCTGACTGAAACGTATAACGAGTTACACGACTAGTCGTCACAACGCAACTTTAGTCGCATCATTTTTTTTTGTTTCCGTCGTGTTAGTGTTGCAAACCTTACATAAATAGAGCAGGGACTGAATAACCTAAAAAATACGAGTACCTATGGTAAGTATCTTTATACTGCGGTATAACGTCATACCGAAAAATAACGGTTACCGTAATATTCCGAAATCCAATTTTATTTCGGTACCGCAATTTTGAGTTTATAAATTACTGGCGGCCGCTCGCGGTTTCACCCGCGTGGTTCCCGTTCCCGTAGGAATATCGGGATAAAAAGTATTCTATGTGTTTATTTATTTATTTAGGTTTGCCAACATTTGTGTACAACGATACTTATGCTTACTTAATACTATATATATAAAAAAACTAATTGCGACAAATTCTTACAGGCAAACACAGCATGCACTAATACATATATTTGCCAAAATAAAAAATAATAATTTTAAAATAAATTAATCTACTCCTATCATTCCTATAATTAATTAAATTACAAATGTGAAATTGATACTTATAAGTAAGTACTAATAATAAATTAAACTTAAAAAAAAACTCACATAAACCGAAGCAGAACAAAAAGGTAACCCTAAGATTGTGCTTTACTGTTAAGCTTGGACAAAATTATCTACTCTATTCTATATATCTATCTATATATCTATATCTACTATACTCGTTAACCAGCTTACAGAACCTTGCAATTGGTGAGTTTGAACCGTAAACGGTTTTACGAAACGGAGCTCTAAGGGGTGCGACTACACTTCGAGGATATCTTACCGGGACACGCATTTTTATTTTATCCAATAGCTGAGGACAATCTATTTTGTGGTTAAAGACTTTGGAGACGAATGATATGTCACTTGAAAGTCTACGATTCAATAACGAGTTTATTTTAAAGTGCGTCAAACGGCGGCTGTGTTAATCCAGATTATAAACTATCTGTATGCCGAATTTCATCCAAATCCATTGAGTAGATTTTACGTGAAACATCCATCCATCCATACTTACAAACTTTCGCGTTTATAATATTAGTAGGATAAAGAGACGGCTAACAACCATTTCAAGCATAAACGTTAATATCATGGTTTTTCTCATTAACTTGCATTAGTTTGCTTTGTTCTCGATATCAAATCTCCTCACTCCGCGCCCCGCAAACTGTCAATGCAACGTTTTTCGGTACCGATATCGTATAAAGGTTAAATAACGGTATAGCCTTACCTCTATTTCATTAAGGTACATTTATTTTACACCGGTTACGAAACCTTATACCGTTACCGCTTTCAGTCCCTGACATAGAGTCATGACTATTATCCTCACACACGTGCTCAGCTTGATATGTGCTGAGCCCATCGGCGCTCTGTGCTGTTGGATGTATGTATATGTATTGTGTCGCAGGGATATGATAAAAACAGAGATTTGGTCAATTCCCTAAGTGATTTGATCAAATCACGGAGGATGTTAAAATAACAACACGATTTTATCATTTCCCTAAACAAATCTAGGGATGAAATGACCAAAAACATGTGATCTACAGGAGTAGGGCAGCTAGTATTTCTGTTGTCTGATAAAAAAAAATAACCTCGAAATTCAAGACAATCTCGAAGCGCAGCGTAGCGATTGTCTTAAATTTGTAACCTATCACGTGACCTACAGGAGTAAGGCAATTTATGTTCTAGTGGTGATGTTTGAGATCAATGTACAGTACTACACTTACTAATTATTGTAATTATGCATGTCATTACAAATAAATAGGGATCTTCAAGAAACGAGCCTATCCCTTCCTTAAAGGCCGGCAACGCGCCTGCGATTCCTCTGGTTTTGCGGGTGTCCATGGGCGGCGGTGATTACTTTCCATCAGGTGACCCGCTTGCTCGTTTGCCTCCTTCTGCTTTAAAAAAAAAAAAAATAACGTTTAAAATACCATAGAAAAGCTTTTTTGTCATTTCACTGGATTTAGAAACTAATTCGTCAAGCAGAAAGAAAGTTCCAATTGGTCAAGTGTAAAGAAAGTTCCAATTGGTCAAGTGTGTTTGTACCGCGTGCTTTGGTTCTGATTTGACCAACTGGAACTTTCTTTACACTTGACCAATTAGAACTTTCTTTCTGCTTGACAAATTAGTTCCTAAGCCTTTCACTGAACCAGTTCTGGTATTTGTTCAAATCCCTAAATTTGTTTAGGAAAATGATAAAATCGTGTTGTTATTTTAACATCCTCCGTGATTTATCAAATCCCAGGAATTGATCAAATCTCCGTTTTTAACATATAACTGCGACATATGCATTATTTATATTCCGTTAGTCGCCTTTTACGACACTCAATGGAAAAGAGGGGTTAATGAGCCGCTTTACTACACGGCAGTTGCGAACAATTTTTGTTGGATTTTTTTTTAAACTAGCAGCCCTCCCGCGCCTTCGTCCACGCTAACTTAGAAAGACCGTCATAGTTCAGCCATTTAAAAAAATATATTTATAAAATATAAACAAAAACCATCCTCAGTTAACGCTCTATCTTTTAGTGAAAACCGCATCAAAATCCATTGCGTGGTTTAGAAGAATAGTGTGGTGCCACAGAGAGAGGGAAACGGCGACTTTATAATATGTAATGACTATATTAAACAGTTTTAACTTTTATTTATGTAGGTATTTAAATAATATGAAATTTTTATTAAACAACTTAAAAATGTGTTAGTAAAATACAATAATAATAAAAAAAAAAACTTAATCTAACAGACCACCGCGAGTCAACCCCGGCTCAAAGGTTCCCATGATACCGGCAACGTTGCCGCGCTGTATCGCCAGGGAGATCCTTTGAACCAGGTATAACTTGCAGCGGCGATCGTAGCCGCGATCCGCCAAACGGTTTCCTACTTTAGCAATGAAAGCTTTCGCTTCCGAGCCCCACACCCCAGTTGTCTCTACCGCGAAGGGTACAAAAAGGTACTGAGCCTTAACGCCTCATACTTACTGTGTTTCTGTCTCGCGGCAGCCTCGGCAGCAGACCCAGCGGTCCGCATTGTGCCGGGAATATGAGACGCCGCGAAGGTGCTAACACACGTCGCATCCCACAACTTTACTGGTTGTCTGGAAGAAATCGCTTCATAGCGATAAGACCGCCAAATTGTGACTATGTATTTTACCTATTTTCTTGTTTTGTATGTATTTGTATTGTAAACTGTTGCAATAAAAGAGTTATCTAATCTAATCTAATCTAACTTTTACTTTACTTTTTTAACTATTGAAAAAATTATCTCGAGAGCCTCCGTGCTTCAAGAGGAACGTTTAAAGAAACAGGAATTATTAACAATTTAATTTGTTAAGGTTAATATTACGCACCTTAGATGAATTATTGGTCTCGCTGCGCTCGACTATACCGCCCTATCTAAAACCACAGCTCCGTAAATGCGGCAACTCATGTATGACAATTTGCAAGAATGCTGTCCTTCTTATTTTTTGAAGCATTATTTTTACACAGTTTTATTACGCAAACTGGCATTTTGATTTGAATTATGCCCAAAATTTAATAAAAAAATCAGTACGTACACTTTACACACAGCTATCAGTGTGACTGGCTCTCGGGTACGCCGATTTCGGCGTAGTATTTGTTGCTGCATTTTACAAGTACGGTGGAGGTATCTAGTCGAGCGCAGCGAGACCAATCATTCATCTAAGGTCGTAAGTATATCTATTTACCGAAACTGGATAGCGCCCACACTTATACCAAGTATTTTTCATTGTTGTATTCCGTTTTTAAGGGAATGAAATTATGTGCCATATTATTTACCACTGACATCACTAATTTAACAGCTAATTTCGATGATTCGAAGGAATAAAGAGATTATGACTATGACTTTGCGACAGGAAAGTCACAAGAGAAAGACAAGCTTAATATCGTCGACGTAAAGTGTTGTCATACATCTTTGATCAATAAACAGAGAGAGAAGTCACGCACCCACTACAAAGTTGACGCGAAACGAGTCAGCAATGAAGCCTGAAACTTTTTTAATATCGCAGTCGTTCGAGTTTGCTAATACATTGCGTGAAACCGTTTCTGAGCCAATAGTCATACTCAATATTTTTGTTGCACACCATAATGTTACAAAGTTATTGTAAAGTAGGTAGGTAATAATAGGTATAAATCTGTAGGAGGTTCATTATGGGCCCTGTCAGGCACAGCAATTTGAAGAGGCAAGACCTTTTCCAATAAATTTTGCAGTAAATTAGCTTATAATATTCTTATATTTTTTTTATAATTATGTATATTTTTATTTTTATATTATTCTATAAGTATTATAATAAATAAATAAATATTTTTTAAGATGTTTATCTATTGAAATGAAATACTTTTTACGGATTAACTTGCGTTTAATTTACTATTTAAGTACATAGTTTTTTATATTATCCTGACGTTTAGTTAACTATGTGATGACCAACATCTTAGAAGTTCCAACTTCTAACTATAAGATGACCAACACCTCAGTCTCCCTGTGACCACGGACCATGTAAAGGGTTCGAAACGTCAGGATAATATAAAAAACTATGTACTTTTAAATAGTAAATTAAACGCGAGTTAATCCGTTAAAAGTGTTTCATTTCAATGTGTAGTGGTCGCTTAAACCTCAGAAAACAATATGTTTATCTATTATTATTTGATTTTTTATTTTTATAAATGTTTGTCTTCTATTCTGATATAATATATTATAATAGCACCTTCTTATAAGTAATTCTTTAGTTACGCGTAGGTATACAAAATATTTTTAGTTTACATACATACATATTATAATCGGGACTATTATCCCCGAAGGGTTAGCCAGAGACCAGGCAATGAGGACCGCAGAAGCAGTCCTCTGCCATAGTCCACTTTTCACCAAATAACTGCACATTTCAGCGTGGTAAGTGGTGGCTCATCGCTCTTTGCTGTTGGATATTTGTGTGGTTTTAGTCCCTTAGTCGTTTTTTTGACACTCAACCCATCTCTTGGGTTGAGGTAGTATTATACTAATTGAGCCGCCATCACACAGCGCTGAAGTTAAATGTAGAATGAAATTAATACTATAAAAACTCGGTCGAAACTTCTGGTGTAAAAGGGTATGCGTAAATCTTAGAGCAATGCTCTAAGGCGTACATGCTTTTAATAAGAAGTTAGCGTCAATCCCTGTCTAAATGTTTGTTTATAATAAAAGCGAAAGTTGAAAATGAAAAAAATAAAAAGATATTGGAGGAGCGTCTTTTCAAAAGGGCTTATTTCCACTTTTGGAAAAAATAACTACTTAATGATGTAAATCCATTTTTAGATTTCGTTTGCACCTTACTGAATTGTTTATTGCAGAAACGCTTAATTCCTCTCTAAATTTGACTTTCAATTCACGTATTCAAAACAATTAAGCTCATTTCCACGTCATTTGCTCACATTATTGAGGACATAAAAAACATTTTAAAAACCGACTTATTTTCAATACATAATTCGAGTCTCGTCACTTTTCTCTAGCAAACAAATTTATTTCCATTTCACACATTTTATATACTTATTTTCCTAATAAATATAAACTTTAAAAATAATGTGCTAGTGTCAGAACCAGCTTAATACGAGTCTCTTTTATTATGGTGCCATGAAATCAATATATATATGTAACACAATAATTAAGGTTTTTTGCATTTATTAAAATATCTGATAAGGTGGAAAAACTTCTTTTGAAATGACACTCCTCATTTGAAACTAAAAACATTGTAACTAAAATATAATGCGCGTTAACAGCTGTACCTATTAGTTTCACTGAGTTACAGCAACTATTAGTTATTCTATGGTTACAGCAAAGAATATATTAACACTATCTACAACCATTAGCGCCCACCTCCTGACTTGGAGCGTTCCTTATCATTACATCATAAAAGTTAAAAGTATATATTGATCCACGATTTAACGTTCCTAGATTTAATGAACTAGGCCATGAGTTATCTCGTCACGTCACATCAACCTTAAATATGAACAGTTGCTGAAGTAGCATCTAAACTGTTGCAGTACGGGTTCGGACGTGTATCTAATTAGTTTGGAAACCTATGTTGCGCCTGTGGAGCTCAAACTTCACCGGACAGTGTGAAACTAAGTTATGAAACCGAAACTAAACTGCACCGAGCTGTTAGAATTTTAGATGGTTTCTATTATGAGTTTGTACGTATAACGTGAGTAAAAATATTAGTAACTATACTAAGGGCAAATTCGATGTAGAATGTTTGTAAACAAATAACCTACTGTCATTTCTTTGTGCAACTATACAGGGCGTCCCACGCATATGCCACATGGAGGGAAAGTACCTTGAATATTGTACTTAGATGGAACGTTTTACTGAAAGAAGACATTGTTTGAATTTAAAAAATAATTGAAACTGAGACTCATTTTGAGCATTTGAAATTAATTAATTTTGTATTAAAAATATTAAAATTCATGGTCTTCCTTTTATTTGTGACACTATGTTATTTAGCAAAAAATAATCCTCACGATGAAGCCTTTCGATCGGTATGATAAAGCTACAGGATGATTAATTTCCCCATGTGACGGGTTCGATTCCCGGTTCAACCACGTAATTATTTAAATATCCATGAATGCAGTTAAAATTGTTTTTTTAAATACAAATAATGTTTTCTTTCAGTAAAATGTTCCATCTACAATATTCAAGGCACTTTCCCTCCATGTGGCATATCCGTGGGACGCCCTGTATAGTCTTATACATACATACATTAATCACGACTATTATCTCCGAAGGGTTAGTCAGAGACTAGGCAATGAGGACTGCAAAAGCAGTCTTCTACCATAGTCCACTTTTCAACAAATAGCGACTGCACATGTGCTCAGCGTGACAGGTGGTGTGTTCATCGCTGCTCTATGCTGTTGGATGTATGTGCAGTCTTCAGTCCGTTAGACGCCTTTTACGACACCCAATGGAAGAGAGACACTGATATTTGCGATAGGTGTGAATTTATACAATAAGTGATAATAAACCTCCCGTTTTACCGAAATATAAATTTTCAAAAAGGCCCAATTTAATGGATGTCCTTCACAATTACTAAAACGTGATTTTAAGCTTATTTATACAATAAGTGATATTAAACCTCCCGTTTTATCGAAATATAAATTGTTTTCTGAGGTTTAAGCGAGCACTACACATTGAAATGAAACACTTTTTACGGATTAACTCGCGTTTAATTTACTATTTACATAGTTTTTTATATTATCCTGACGTTTCGAACCCTTTACAGGGTGTACATTTCAATGTGTAGTGCTCGCTTAAACCTCAGAAAACAATATGTGATCCAGTACGGACTGGAAATAGCTAACAAAGTGCGTCGGTTGGAAGATCTAAAGACTAAGCGCGCAAGAAAAGTTACATCCCTAAATTTCTTGAAGAGATGCCGTGATCATGGTCTCATCCCACCGTGTGTCAAGATATCACCCAAAAAGGACATCCGGGGGAGCGCCAAGATCTTACAACAGGCCAGTCAAAAATTGCTCCGTCATCTCATCTACCGACATCGTTCCGAGCTAAGTACAATTAATAATAAGATCGAGAATTTGTCCAGTGGGTTAGGATTACAATTGTCGGCGTCAGATTTTACTAATTGCATTAATCTCCTCAATAAACGCGAAACATCTAAATATAATGAATGCAATCATAGACAAATAAATAAATTCCAAACGTTAGTATCAAAATTAAATAAAAAGTTTGTGAAATGGAACACAACTAACAATACAACATCAACCATAGATAGCCACAAACGTCAAAACCAAATCGATGAGCGGAAAATTGTGAACTTAACAAAACAAACACTGGACAAACCCACTGTTGAGGTACTAAAAAAGGGGCTTAATTACGCCGTAGCCCCTCGCAGGATACCGTATGAAAGCATCATTAGTAACGTAGAGGATTGCTTAGTTAAAAATAATATTAGGAAGGCTGATGCTGAAGCACTACGTCAAGACATATCGTCTGTCTTGCGCCGGAGCAAAGTGCCAAAATCCAACCTTCCTCGCGATCAATACTTCGCCCTAAAGAACCTGCGAGCTAAGCCAGAATTAACCATCCTTCGTGCTGATAAGGGTAATGCTACGGTAGTTATGGATACGTCAGATTATAACGAAAAAATAATTCAACTTTTATCAGATGACAAGACCTACAAACGCGTTAAATGCGATCAAACTAACAAAATATTAAAGAAAACCAGTGATCTTGTCAAACAACACTCGGAAACGTTAAATCTAGACACTAATTATTTAATACCTTCCTGCCCTAAACCACCTAAACTGTATGGGTTACCAAAAATCCACAAACCTGAGGCTCCGCTACGTCCGATTGTAAGCCAGATCGACTCACCAACTTACCGTTTGGCCCGGCATGTAGCAAAAATACTTTCCCCACTAAGAGGTAATACAACAGCTTATGTGAAGGATTCTTACCAGTTTGTCAGTGATATTAAAGACCTACATCTTGCTGACAATGAAACCATGGTTAGTTTTGATGTCCAGTCCCTATTTACATGTCTACCAGTACAGGACTGCATTGAAATTACCAAGAAAAGACTAGTTGAACAAAATATGCCCAACGAATATGCAGTACTATTAGAGCATTGTCTAACATCTGGCTACCTTTTGTGGAATGAAGTTTACTACTTGCAAATAGAGGGTGTTGCTATGGGGTCCCCTGTATCACCCATTGTCGCCGATATTTTCATGGAAGACTTCGAGGAGCGGGCCCTAAGCACATCACCCGTAACCCCAAGGTTCTATAAGCGGTACGTAGATGACACTTTCACTATCTTACCAACTGATAAAGTATCTGCTTTTCTAAGTCATCTTAACTCCATACACCCTAAAATACAGTTCACAATGGAGTTAGAGGCAGACAACAAGTTAGCTTTCTTGGACACTTTAATCATCAGGAATCCTGACCATAGTTTGAGCCACACTGTGTTTCGTAAAGTAACCCATACAGATAGGTACCTCAATGGTGATTCTCACCACCATCCTAGACAGTTGGCTACTGTAGGGAAATCTTTGTTTCAGAGAGCACGCGGCATCTGTGACACCCAACACCTGGCTGCTGAACTTCAGCATGTCAAGCATGTACTACAGGATAACAAACTGCAAGTACCGCGGCTTCGTCACAAAAAACGCAAAAAACCAACCACAGTCGAGCGCCAACCTGCAGTACTTCCATATATGAAAGGCGTCACTGACAAGATTGGTCACATCTTGAAGCGAGCTTCAATCAATACTTACTTTAAGCCGCCAAAGAAGATCAACCAGTTCTTACGACCTGTCAAGTGCAATATACCCCTTCAAGATGCAGGCGTGTACAAACTGGACTGCGACTGTGGGCTCTCGTACATCGGGCAAACAAAGAGAAGTGTAGGAACCCGCGTAAAAGAACATATAGCCGACGTCAAGCATAGGCGCGAAAATAAGTCTGCAGTGTGTGAACATGCTCTCGAGGGACCCAACCATTACATCAGATTTGACAAACCTCAAATACTCGCCAAGGAACAACGATTCATCCCTAGGATGATACGCGAGGCTATTGAAATTAAAAAACATCGTAATTTCAATAGAGAGGATGGTTGGAATTTACCACCTGCCTGGGACCCCATCATACAGGTCATCAAATCCCAGCCCCAACAGCAACACATTGCCAGACCTAAAAATATTGTTAGCTCGTATTGTGTAAACTTGAACGCACCCGGTAAAATATAAAAATTATTGACGGTAGGCAAATAACTTCTGACAATGAGACGACCAACACCTCAGTCTCCCTGTGACCACGGACCCTGTAAAGGGTTCGAAACGTCAGGATAATATAAAAAACTATGTAAATAGTAAATTAAACGCGAGTTAATCCGTAAAAAGTGTTTCATTTCAACGAAATATAAATTTTCAAAAATACGCAATTTCATCGATGTCCTTTTCACAATTAAAGCTTGCTGTGTGGCAGCGTGTTAATAGAATAGTTCTGACTAAGTGAAGTTTTCTGTTTTTAGTGTTAATTGTGGTTAAATCTTGTTTAAAATGTACGCTCATTATTGCTTTCTTAGATATAAGTGTAAAAAGTGTTTGTCTCAGTAAGTGAATTGTAATTCTTTATAAGATGAATAAAAGTTATTAACCGTTCTAACGACCCATTTCTTCCCTTGGGTGCAGTAAAAGGCGACTAACGGACCTAAGACTGCACATACATCCAACAGCATAGAGCGGTGCTCACCACCTATATCACGCTGAGCACATGTGCAGTTGTTATTTGGTGAAACGTGAACTGTAGCAATGGACCGATACTCATTGCCTAGTCTCTGACTACCTTTATTCGCATAATATCAGATTCTCAAAATATGAAATTCTCAAAATATTAGATTATTAAAATAGCAGATTCTCAATATAGCCAAAGTACAATCAAGAACAAACAAAATCATTAAATTATTTTGCTAATTTTATTTTTTTAAATTTACAAAAAAAGTAATCATAACCAAAAAATAATATTCCACGTTTACTTAAAAAACAAATGCAACTGCAACCGCACGCTTAAATCATGGCAAAGTCCTTAGCAATCAAAATTCTTCATTTTTATTTATTTAATGATGATAACATATTTAAACAAGTTTCTATAGTAATTTTGTTTGAGGTGCAGTCAGATATTATATTGTCCATTTGGTTATCTTTGTTTAATTGCTTTCTTGCTCTTTTTTTCCAAGGCAATGAAATTAATTTCTTACTAGTCTAATACTCTGTGTTTCTGCTTCAGCCTTTAATAATGTAATAAATTGAAAGAGGGTTGGTTTAGATGTAATTTTAGTATTTATTCTACGGTGCCAACCCTCCACCGCATTCGTTGTTCGATTTTTTCATTGTGGCAGCTAAATATGTGTTTAGTTATTTTTTGCAACCATTAGCTGTTAAAATATTCAAAAAAAATTTGAGACAATTCAGTGGCTGTTAACATTTCTTGTATCAGTAGATATGCTTCTGTAATTAGGATTGGTGGCAGCAAAGCTAAAAGGGTACACAGATGCGTAATTTGCTGCCTTCTGCAGTTTTAATGTAAGCCAATCTAACCCTTCGGGGATAAAGCGTGGGTCAAACCAGATGCGTTGCGTAGCATCACAGCACAGCGCGGCGCAGCTTATGACGTTGTAATATAAGCATTATTATGATACATGACACACCAAACGCACGATGCTGCACAGCGCTGCGCAGCTACGCGCGTCCCCGCGCATCACGCCACGCAGGGACAAACCGAGCGCGCGTACGCGCGCGAACGCAGCAGGCGGTTTGGCCACATAGCGCGCAGTACGTGCCATGATGACGTTGTATAATATGGCTTTCTATAATGGACGTCACACCGCGGACGACTACGCGCGTAGACGCGCAGCGCCGTGCAGCAGGAAAACGGTGGTTTGTATTTAAATACAAAAATGGATGCGGAAATTAAAGAAAAATTCATAGAATTAGTTCGGAATCACAAAAGTTTATATGTGCCATAAGACAAGAACTACAAAAATACGAATTATAAAACTTTATTATGGCATTACATATGGAAATACCAGTAAAATCGGTCTTCATGTGACTCCAACTCTCGGCATAGGCGATTGTATTCGCTTCGTTCGATCCTTCTTTTATTCATGCACCCATATTCTTTTATTTCTTCCGACCTGCGACCTGATGGATCGTTAGAAGCAGCAGTTCTTCATCAGATGAGCTACTACACAACCATCCTTCGTCAGAATACTCAGAAATGCTCACACTATCTTCCATTTCTCAAACGAAAATGGCCGATGTGCAGAGCGTTGCAGCACAGCGCGTTGCGTTGCGTAGCGGCCACTTGCGACTGGCCGCGCGGCCGGTGTGACCTCGCTACGCAACGCGCTGCGCTGCAACGTGCTGTGCTGCAACGCAACGCATCTGGTTTGACCCATAGTCTTGGACGTTATGACTGTGTTGTATAGTGCGAATTATCGAATGCTTAATATCGCAAAAGGCACTCTGGTCCCAACTGTGGGACATTTACAGGCTACGAGAGGACGAACTCGACCTATTTAACGATAGTTTGACTTTGGGCATGACGAGCATTGAGGTATTATAACTAGAGACTAAGCTCAAAATATCTTTTGATTATTCAAAAGTCCAAACAAGAAGTAGGTAGGTAGGTATATGGGTGTATTTACTCTTTGGTAGATTCTAATTTTTATTATACCTATAAACTAGATCGTTCAATAAGTCCCGAGACTTTCTTGGAGCTGGCGCATATAATACAAACTCTTTTGATTTTTAAAAAGAACTGGCCCCCAAATTATATGTTTCAATTTTTTTTGAAAATCGAACAATTTAAATAGGTATTAGGTATTAAAGTTCATTTACAGATATTTTAAGTGACGCTACTTTTTTATTCCGAATACAATGGAAAAAAATCGAGTTTCGTGTGTAGATAAAACATTGTTTGTCAACAAAACATCAACTAAGTCCTGAAAATCGTGAAGGAAGATCGAAAAGTAAAAGTGCGCGAGATAGCTGAGATAGTGGAGATTTCATCTGGTAGTATTTTTACTATTTTATATCAAAATTTGGCCATGAAAAAGCTTTTCTCCAAATGGGTACCGCGTCTGCTAACAATTGATCAAAAGCGACAACGTATTCATTTCATGGTTAAGAGCGCTGCTGGCACTGTTTAATAGAAATAAAAAGTATTTTTTACGTCGGTATGTGACGGCGGCCGGTGAAAGCCGCCTGAAGCAGCCTAAGACACAACAATGTGCCTGGAAAGTTATGTACGGCCTCTCTATTTTGGGGAATGCATGGTATTCTATGTGTTCTACTATCTATCTGTGTCTCTAACTATCTGTATGCCGAATTTCATCCAAATCCATACAGTAGTTTTTAAGTGAAAGAGTAACAAACATACACACTCACAAACTTTCGCCTTTATAATGCTAGTGTGATATACAGGGTGACTGGAAATTAGTGGCGTTAAGAGGAGGTAGTCTAGGGCTATTCTGACAGATATTACTATGAGACCTACCGTCCTTACCAAGTTTTCAAATAGTAATGAATCCTAAAAAAAAGTGATTTTGGCCTACTCTTTTTTGTTTTGCAACAAAGATATTCTAAATAAGTAATATTAATTGTTAAGTCTCCGCAACTGTCATTATTTTATGCAAAAACTGCTAAACAAAAACGGAAAATGTATAAAAAATACTTTGATGGCTGATAAAACATCAACTTTTTGGTTAAGTAAGGACGGTAGGTGAAAGCCGCCTGAAGCAGCCTAAGACACAACAATGTGCCTGGAAAGTTATGTACGGCCTCTCTATTTTGGGGAATGCATGGAATACTCTTCATCGACTACCTTGATAGAGGGAAACATATAAATAGCGAATATTACATAATGATTATTAGAGCAATTAAAGTACGAAATCGCGGAAAAACGGCTCAAATGAAGAAAAAAAAGTGATCTTTCACCAGGACAATGCGCCGTGTCACAAGTTCTTGAGAACGATGGCCAAACTAAACGAATTGGGCTTCGAATTACTTCCTCGTCCACCGTAATCTCCAGATCTGGACCCCAGTAATTACTGGCTGTTTGCAGACTTAAAAAAAATGCTCCAGGGCAAGAAATTTTACTCAAATGCTGAAGTAATCGCAGAAACGGCGGCTTATTTTAAAGCCAAAGATAAATATTTCTACACTCATGGAATAGAAAAGTTAAAAAAACTTTGTTTTAGTATTTAGTCTCGGGACTTATTGCACCAGTGTTATAAAATATATGCAGTGGCTTTTTAATTTGGCATTGGAATAGATTATCTTTTGCTGTCCCATATTTATTAATTTTATATTGTGTTATCATAATTATTATTATTTGCCTAAAGCAAAACGTTATGTCTTTTATTTTTCAATATTCCTAGAATAATACAATATGTTGTATGTGTTTAAATATTGTTGATTTGTTTGATGTCACCTACTTTTAATTTTCCACGGAAGATCATCGTCGGGGTGCTAATTTTGTAGCCCGACATTATGATGAGTGGGCTGCCATTTTAATATCAATATCATTTGAATTTAATTGTTGAGTAAGTACCTACTTCCTATTTTGAAATGGTATTAATTTAATTATTTTATTACTTATTCTTATTCTACAGACGACACCGCGGAGCAATTTTATATCACACTGAGCGGCGGCCATGCAGACGCATCGCAGCTTAGAAGCTATGCTTAGAAGTGACTATGCGTTTACAGTCTACGCGCCGCAACCTAGTGAGCACAAGATTGCTTAGCGGTGTTGTCTCTAGTTATAATACCATGGAGACAAGTGTACCAAAGGACACTAGGAAAACAAAAGGGGGATGTAATCAAATTTAGTAATGGAGCTGACCCTGACCCAACTCCAGCAGCGAACTGTGACGGGATATTTTGCGTAGCCATTTTATGTCAGTTCAACTAAAACTGGCTGATGGGAACGGGAAAATGTGTTGTGGCCATACATTTTGATATTCTTGTGTTGGACTAACCGGGTCGCGTAACGGCGAAAGAGTACTCTCACACCCTCTTCCGTTGGGTGTCGTAAAAGGCGACTAACGGACTAAAGACTGCACATACATCCAACAGCATAGAGCGGCGAAGGGCTCACCACCTGTCACGTTGAGCACATGTGCAGTCGTTATTTAGTGAGAAGTGGACTACGGTAGAGGACTACTTTTGCTGTCCTCATTGCCTAGTCTCTGACTAGATTCGGAGATAATTGTCGTGATTATATTTATGTATAGATGTAATTATGTTGTGTTGGACTCTTCGATCACTTATAATATAATAAAAACTAGACGCATTCCCATACCAACTCGTAGCAGAAAAGTGGCACCTTTGACAAGTACATTTGACGTATATGTATTTTAGCAGTATAGCAATTTTGGAAGGAGAACTTCTTCATGTTGACATTTAGCACACTACCGAATACCAGCGTAGCAGCGGCTTTATGTCGCTGTAGCACGTGCTGTGGCTGGGGCCTAGTTGGCCACACTTTGCCTTTTGCTTTTGATTTGTATTGTTATTGTAAATCTCAGACCAACAAAAAAAGAAAGATTTTAGTGAAGCCAAAGATACCGTGCTCATTCATGTTATTACGCGCTTTCACGCACACAGATGCAACACAACCATGTTGATTTAGTTTAGTACGAGCTCAGACCAACATAAAAAGAATAAATTACCTAACAACTGTCAAAACTAGCCCGCATCGACCATACTAAACTGTTCTCAAGCTCGACGGTTCTAGTTGGCTGTATAACGAAACTTCTTTGCCAAATTCAAATTAAAAGTACTTATCAAAGTAGTGTAGGTCCCAACTAACAATCGTCAATCGTCTTATAATTGTTTTAAAATAGCAATCAATATGTCAGTGAACCTCATAATGGTACATTATAAGAAGATTTAGCTAATACTACCATTATTCTTGTAATTTAGTTGGGTAAACGGCAATAAATCCAAATAATATAGCCACAATAAGGGTTTAAATGTGGTATCCTTATAGGAGCTAGTTATATGGCTTTTTAGACATATAAAATTCAAAAGCTATGTAAAGGTTTCTAATAGGGCCAATTATTCTTATAAAAGCAATGCACAGAGTATGTATATTGCTTTTTAATTTATAGGAGCTTTTTATAAGATGTCTATAAGATAGAGGAGTAAAAGCATTTTATATAGTCTTTATAAGAATGAAAGCAAACCATGTTCGATTACATATTATTTCATAAGAGCGTTATTCTCTAGATGACTACATTCAAGTGTTCTATATAACTTTACAAAAACATAGTTCATCATGGTTGAAATTATCTAGCTGTTACAAAAAACAGTCACGGGTTCCGTCGCCCAACTAAATCTATTGAAATTTTAGTGTAAGGTTATAAAATACTGGGCAGTAAAAATCAATATTTCCTTCATTTAACTTTTAGCAATTTATTTTAAAATATTACAGCACGTAATTAGACTTCTCGTTTTCTTAATTTCTTGTTTCAATAGGTTATGACACTTCTATTACTTCGGCTTTATCAGCCGTAAAATATTATTATCCTGAAAAAGAAATAAGAATTAAAATATGAACAAAACAGTAAAGTTAAATTAAATGAATAAAAATTTTCGGGCAATAAAATAAATGTGGGTACCTACGGGATTTTACTGCTGAGAAAAGAACCCTAAATATTTACAAAATGGCAATAGCATAAGATTCCTTATAAATGATGTGCGATTCCTTTTCCCCTTATAATAGCCTTATTAAAAACTTGAATAAATAATTAACCATTTTTGTATCACAAAACAGCCTAAATTCAAGGGCGCGTTGATAATATAACACACTGCCTACCACATTTTGCCATGTATTTGAATTGCCACACCGTTTTCACTATATACAATGCACATAGTCAGTAACAACATAAAATAAATTATAAACTTACTGTTCTTGTCATTTTAATGGTTGACGCTGTCACTTTAATTTATCGCCTAACTTTTACAAAAATGTAAATCCATAAAACTTATTACAGAATCACACATGGGCAAACAGCTTTATAAAATACTTTGCTTTGCTGGTATAAATTTTACTCCCTTGTTGCTGGCCATAATAAAACACGTATAAGAAGAAAAAGCTAACAATAAATCCACTATATGGCGGGTATAAAGTTATTGTCCTTATAATTTGTGCCCAAACGCAGGTTTATAAGACATAATACGGCTATTACAAAGCTATTAATTTTGGCAAAATAAGCCATTATAAGAATATTTTTTGTTAGTTGGGGTTGTTGCTCCGTGTTTTTTTTTGTTGGTCTGACATTTACAATAACAATACAAAGCAAAAACAAAAGGCAAAGTGTGGCCAACTAGGCCCCAGCCTCAGCACGTGCTACATCCGTCTTTCGTAAATATCGTATGCACTTTTGTTTTTAATCTTATAATATTTTTTTATCACTTAAGTATGTAATTATTTTTTTTTTTTATGTGACACGTCATAGTGACTACATCCTGCCTAATGGTAAGCAGCCGATGTAGTCCAAAATAATGAGAGCGCTCCCCACCGTGGAACAACAACGTGGAATTTTGTAGTATGTGTGGGTTTCTAGCTCCCGTTTTGTATTGCAGAGGATTTCTCAGTAGAAATTATAGGACTAAAGACGGAATCAAAGGACGTGATGTTATTTTCAATAAAACGTTCTGTTGTTGCATCAGTAGTAGTAATAGTATTAGCAGTAGTAGAGATATTTATTTTAAAAAATCCCTTTTTTATTACGAAACAAAAAAAAGGTATCAAAATATCAAATACTTAAGTAAATATACGTATCATAAAACAAAGACAAAATTACTTTTTTTTATAATATATTTTGCATTACTTTTTGCTTCTATAATAAACTTGTAAAATTCTTTGCACTGCTCATTCAAATTTGATTTTATTTGCAATTCCGCTTTTACAGTGTCAATATGTAGCTTCGTAGGTAATTAAGGAAACAATTCATTCGGCTTGCTTGATCATTAGAGCATTAGACACTGGAACACTGGAACAAAAATGTCCGACCGACTATTCACCGTACCGCCCGTTCATTTTTATTCAAATAAAGGACGAAGTATCGTCCTCTAATCATAATTTCAAATAAAGGGACACTACCCATATTAAGGGCTGAAAATGAGGACGTCCTTTAAAATAAAGGACATCTGGCAACCCTAAGTGTGTGTCAATAAATGTATTTTTTTTATATTGACTCGTCATATTGACTGCATCCTGCCTGATGGTAAGCAGCCGATGCAGTCCAAAATAATGAGAGCGCTCCCCACCGTGGAATAAGCACGATAACGAGCGCACCCATTCATGACGGCCTGCATAAATACCGTTTCACGCCCCGTATTTTCCGCCATGTATTTTCTCTCTTTCTTTACTGAACGAAATGCGTAACGAAACATCTCGCTAGGTGCTCGTTTTGCGCGGACGTTTTGAGAGCGTTGATTGTGGCTCTGGTTTTTATGATCGGAGGTTGGACTTCATCCCTAGCTAGGGCCACCACTTAGGAATTTAATAAGTCCTAACAAACATCCTGACATTTCGATAAGTCCGCACTTTTTAGTCACAAAATGGAAACGTTACTCACTTTTTAGGGTTCCGTAGCCAAATGGCAAAAAACGGAACCCTAATGGATTCGTCATGTCTGTCTGTCTGTCCGTCCGTATGTCACAGCCATTTTTTTCTGAAGCCATAAGAACTATACTGTTGAAACTTGGTAAGTTTTTAAGATTATAAAACCGCATTAAGATTTTCATACAAAACTAGAAAAAAAAATTTGGGGGTTCCCCATACTTAGAACTGAATCTTAAAAATTCAAATCATCAAACCCATACGTGTGGGGTATCTATGGATAGGTCTTCAAAAATGATATTGAGGTTTCTAATATCATTTTTTTCTAAACTGAATAGTTTGCGCGAGAGACATTTCCAAAGTGGTAAAATGTGTGTGCCCCCCCCCTGTAACTTTTAAAATAAGAGAATGATAAAACTAAAAAAAATATATGATGTACATTACTATGCAAACTTTCACCGAAAATTGGTTTAAACTAGATCTAGTAAGTAG
Organism: Scoparia ambigualis; assembly: GCA_963921215.1. Taxonomy (NCBI): domain Eukaryota; kingdom Metazoa; phylum Arthropoda; class Insecta; order Lepidoptera; family Crambidae; genus Scoparia; species Scoparia ambigualis. The sequence continues at coordinate 2,476,280 of OY992514.1, read as the reverse complement.
TTTTGTTTTAATACATCATAAATTAATTAATTTAAAAAAAATACACTATTATTAAAATATCGATCAAAGTTACAACGAACTACAAGAACTTTTATATGATGTTACTTGCTGCTACGGAACCCTTCATGGGCGAGTCCAACTCGCACTTGCCCGCTTTTTTATATTTTGTTTCTAGATTTATTTATTTATTTATTTGGACAACCAACAAGACATACACCTTACATGCTAACATTTCATTTTATATTATGTAACAAAGGTGCTGCCTTACTTAACTAACGGACTAAAGACTGCACGTAAATCCAACCCCCCAGAGCGGTCACGGGCTCACCACCTGATGATGATGAGAAGTTAATAAAAATTAAAGTCCTTTGATATTAGATACTTAAGTATTATGTAGTTTTGTTACTCATATTGCAAAATCCGAATATTAGTAGTAGTCTAATCTAGTCCGTCCGTCTTGCCGGACGGACTAGAGTCTAAAAGTCCGGACATGTCCGGACATGTCCGGACTAATCCAGACGGATGGTCCCTGGCTAGTCGACAGTTCGCGACTTTGTCTGCGTTCACCAGTATTCCGTGATGGTTATAAGTACAAAACCTACTTTTGCCCGCCTCTCCGCTCGCGTTAATTATTCTCAAAAAGTAGCATTTAACCGTCTTCTTTATCTCTATACTGAAATTCATCAAAATTGGTTTAACGGTTTAAACGTGGAATCGTGACAAACAATGTAGACAACTTACTCACTTTTGAATTTATAATATTTTAATGTTTTATACTTTTGCGTTTTATTAACTTAATTTCTATCTTAAATATACTTAGTTAAAATTTTAAACACTGAAAACTTACTTAAGTATATTAAAGCGTTAATAAAACGCTAAAATATAAAACATTAATCTATAAACGCAGCTTCATCTTAACCGAATGTTCAAATATTTGTAAAAATATTTCTTTCGGATCTCAGAGGTCAAAACTTGATGAAGCAATGATGACTAAAAACATAAGCATCAAGCACTGACAAATTTCGACGGTTGAAAGCCAGACCTCGGTAGCCAAGTGGTTAAGGCAGCCGCCCGGAATGCGGAAGGTGCGTGGTTCGATTCCCGCCTGAGGTTGTCGTCTTTTTTCAGTGTTTAAAATTTTATAATATTTATCATTATATAGGGTGTGGTGGCGGCTTATTAAAAGAATATACTACCGACCCATGGGTGTCGTAAAAGGCGACTAACGGACTAAAGCGGTATTTAACCGCCTCTGTGGTCTAGTGGCTAAGCCACCGGTTTCAGACCCAGAGGTCCCGGGTTCGATTCCCAGCGGGGGGCACATCTTTGTGTGCTTGGTTTGGTTGGTGGTAGGGCTGTCAAGTACGCCTGGCTAGCTACCACCATATTATCTAAGTCTGTCGCCATAACAACAATGTTTATAGCATTGTTGTGTTCCGGCAGTTAGAGATAAGATAGCCAGTTCTTCAGTGGTTGAGGATTCCGGGTGAAGCGCGCTTCCACCTTCGGCCTTATTGTCACTTACCAACAGGTGAGTTGAAGGACAAGCGTTTACCCGTTGCCGAATAAAAAAAAATAAAAAAAAAGACTGCACATACATCCAACAGCAAAGAGCGGCGATTTGCTCATCACCTGTCACGCTGATAACGTCATGTGCAGTGTAATTTGATAGCATGGACTATGGCAGAGAACTGCTTCTGCAGTCCTCATTGCCTAGTCTCTGACTAACCCTTTGGGGATAACAGTCGTGGATCCATTATATGTAACTGAATAAGGGTTTATGCAGTAAAATATTTGTTAATTAAAAGGCGACCCTTGCGCGACGTGAATCATTCCGCCAACCCGCTCGGCTTTATTTGAGCGCCTTCGGTCAACAACGCTGAACGTCGGACTGTGCAGTGACCTTTGTCCAATGCTCGCATATTGAATGACGCCACCCGGGTATGGCCAATAAATTTGATTCGAAAACGTACGGCTGACATGTAAATTTGTTTGTATGTGTATTTATTTATAAAAACTTAAACAGTACTAAAAAACAAAATACCTATACGAAGCAGTTCTGATATGTATCAACATAAAGGCGTACACAGCATTATCAAATTTAAACAATTGCCTTACCCTGCTATTAATGTTTTAATAACAAATAACAAACTAAACTAGTGACAAAAAACAATGCTTTAATTTAACTTTGACTTTTAATTTTAATTCTAATTAAATTCTGACATCTTTACTGTGTAAGAAAATATATTACCCTAACATATTACGTGAGTGTAATGTATACACTCACGAATTATCCCCCAAGTGTTAGTCAGGGACTATACAATTAGGACCGCAGAAGTAGTCCACTGCCATCATAGTCCACGTTTCACCAAATAGCAACTGCACATGTGCTCAGCCTGATAGGTGGTGAGCCCATCGCCGCTCTATGCTGTTGGATGTGTGCAGTGTTTAGTTTTTTAGTCGCTCTTTACGACACCCAAGGGAAGAGCTGAGCCTTCTTTTAGTGATTCACTATATAAGACTGCTAGAAACCGCAAGAAACTTCTAGAGCTGGTCAAGTCAAGTGTTTTATACATGACAAAAATGACAAACAAGGATTTTGTGTTTTTTCGTAGGTACTTATCGCCCAGCTGACGCGGACGGGTCAACAGTCGGACGTAGGTATGCTTTAAAATAAATTAGATACTTAAAGACTATCCAATTAAAATTCACAAAATGAATTATTTCATTAAAAATGAAAAACCACGAATTCCTTTTTTGTCGTTTTTGTCATGTTTAAAACACTTGACCTGACCAGGCCTTGAAGTTTCTTGCGGTTTCTGCAGTCACCTTATATATCACACGGTTCAGTTACGTACCTATATTACTTAAGGCTCTCACACACGGCAGCTATAATGTATATTAATGTACATTTACTTCTCGGGATTTAACACGACAGCTCTAATATACATTAATTAGCTTTATTTTTACTTTTAACGAGATATTTACCATGATTATCCATGAGTTTGTCCTCCCTATATTTCATTCCACCCGCAAGCCTCAGTTTCCCGTGACCATGGTGCGTGCAACCGCGCCGAAATATCGGAAATATCATGGTAAATATCTCGTAAAAAGTAAAAATAACGTTAGCAACCATGATAGTTATAAAAGTTATTTATTATAGCTGTCGTGTGTGGTCTCCTGACGATTCCTATGGAAAGATGTAGTGAGATGTATCGTGCTATAATATACATCTTTACATTATAGCTGCCGTCTGTAAAGGCCTTAAAGCTCAATGGCGCAGCTATCTCGCCTGTTAAGTAACTATCCCAAAACCGGGTCTCTGGATGGGTGACCAAATTAAAAACATCGTGAGCACTCACTCGTTGCCGGTTCTGAAAAACTAAGCTGTACTTACTTTAAAATACCTACCATTCAAGCGTCCATTTCCAAGCGCCAACAGCCTTTAACTGTCAATTAATTTGTCAGTAAAAACCAATTACGTACTTTAAAAACGAACCAATCAACACCAACAGAAATTCAATTTAAAAAAGTTAAAGAGCAACCTTTTCGCTTTAATTGCATCTCGTTCCGTCCAATCAACTGAAAAGTGTGTCATTAGGAACATCGGATGAATGGCGGGGCCTTTCAGTCGGCCATTGAGGGCTCTCGTCTCCTCTGAAGCCGTGACGTCATTGGTGACGTCATGATACCGGCACTAGTTAGGCCTCGATTCTGATTCTCGGTTTGGTTAAAAACGAAATAAGTGAAACAAATATTAAAATAAAAAAATAATTGCCACTATATTCACGATTCATTTTTTTTGGCCTACATTAATGATCTCCCTGCGGTAGTCCCTCACAAACTTGTAATGTTTGCTGATGATGCAACCCTCATAATTCCCTGTGACTATGACGACATGAGCGGTATTAATAAGTCTATATCAGAATCTTTAACTAAAATCGTAAAGCACCTTCAAAATATAAACCTCACATTGAACTACGAAAAAACAAAACTTATGCATTTCAGGCCGTGCCAAAGAACCGGGATGAGTCTTAACTTAAGTCATGATGGGAAAAAAATTGAAGTAGTCGACTCATATTTACAGTTGGGGATCATTGTAGACTCAAACCTGTCATGGAAGCTACATGTAGATTCGATCGTAAATAAACTAAGCCGATTCACATATGCATTACGCGAGCTTAGAAAAAGTACAAATGAGGAGTGCGCGCTTGCAGCATACCATAGCTACGCCGCGGCTTGGATACGGTACGGCATCGTGCTCTGGGGGAATTCGACGGATGCGCCGGCTGTGTCCATTTTACAGAAGCGTTGCTTAAGGATCATAGCATTAGTGGGACGGAGGGACACTTGTAGAACTTTGTTCAAAAAATTCCGCGTCCTCACTATAACTGGAGTATACATTTTCGAACAGTGTCGGTTAGTTAGGAAATATTCCCACTATTTCCAGAAAATAGGAGACAAGCAAGGTCGATACGTGTCACGGCGCCGTGAGCATGATTTAGTAGTGCCTTCAGTCAATCTTAGCCTGTTTAAAAATAACTCGTACTACATGGCCATTAAGGTGTACAACCACTTACCTCAAAAACTTAAAGCACTCCAAGGCAAAACATTTGAAAATGAGCTAAAGAATGTATTAGTAGATAAACCCTTTTACAACATGAAAGAATATTTTGAGGAAAAATTGTAATGTGTTAAGTTTTTCGAATATTTTAATATTATGTTATTGTTATCTCATTTATTTTAAGTTTTACTGGAACAATTTATTAATTTTATAATTAAATTATCTAACCGTGTTTTCCCAATGCCTTGTAAAGGTAAATTTGTGACTAGCATAACACACTTTCTAACACAAACATATTTCTGTATGTTATTGTACTTTTTGTTACAAATTTAAGTGAAATAAATGAATATGAATATGAATATGGCAGAATACTTTACGCATTCTTAAGAAATGACAAATAAACCCTATAGAATTGAACAAATAAATTCAAAAATATGATTTAAACAGCACTAGTAACAACATGTCAAAGAAGAAATGTGTCGGGTCCCTGTCAGGTCACGAATATTTTCAAAACTTAAGTTTTTCTCTGCGCTAAGGCGTGAAGCTTGTTCTACAGAGCCCCGCGGGTCACTGCGAATAGCGTTTACATTGTTATTGATGTCCGCCAGCCTAGTAAAGACCTTTTAGCGCAGGTCGTACTGGCAGTCAAACCGTGTCTGCCGCGGCCCGGTGGGCCCGGCCCACTGTCGGGCATACGGTGTCTGCCATGGCCCATGTGATAATTAAGTATTTTGGCTTGGGAGTTTAACGTGTTAATAGGTCAAGGATCATAAGACCGCCGGCGGTCGCGAAACCATTGATTTTTAATTGTGTCTGGTTTAACGATGCTCAAGGGGTTAATTAATTTTTTGTTGTGTTTGTAATTATTATTGTTAGGAGAAGGTTTGTATGAAATATTGTTTCTAAATAATAAGGTTATCGATAACCATTGGGGGTTAAAGTTACTCTCGTCCGTAGTTTTACCATTGAGACCCTACACGTGACCCCTGGGTGGTGCTAAATGAGTGACACTGACTGAGTGGTAGAGCCACGCTGCGTTGCAGCACGTATTGGGCCGGCTCGCCAGGCATAATACCACCCTTTCACGAATATCCGGCGTGAAATAATAGCACTTGGTGCTGTTATGTTTCGTCCGGCCAGTGAGAGTTCCCAAGGCCCCTTCCCCCCCCCCCTTTCACAATTCCTATTCCTTCCTTAATTAACCCTATTCCTTTCGTAAAGGTCGGCAACGCATCTGCAACTCCTCTGGTTTTGCGGGTGTCCATGGGCGGCGGTGTATACTCTCCATCAGGTGACCCGTCTGCTCGTTTGCCTTATAAAAAAAACCAAGCAGTTTTGACAAACCGTTAGGTTAAAAGATCACTTAAGCTTAGTTAAAAATTATAACACACTTCCATACATACATACATACCTATGTAATCACGACTATTATCCCCGAAGTGTTAGTCAGAGACTACGCAATTAGCACCGCAAAAGCAGTCCTCTGCCATGGCCATAGTCCAGCTGCCCGGCATAAGACACTCAAAATCCTTTATAGGCGAAGGCAGTAGGTAGTAGGACGGAGTAAGATCATATGCGGAGGTAGCAGAAGGCAGGCCCGATTAATCACCGGTGACCTGACTGGGCACTATATACCACTAAACAAATGCTCCACAAAATGCAACTAGCAACAGAACCTGTGCAGGGCATGTGGAGGGGAAACGGAGTCTATGCAGCACCTACTGTGTGACTGCGACTCTTTTGCCAGGAAAAGAATGAATCTTCTGGGATCGGTCTACCCCAAACCAGAAGATTTAAGGCTCTTCGCAATGGCAATTATCTTCACTGAGGAGGCAGAGTGAAGGACGGGGTGGTACAAAAGATCCCAATGGGTCGACGTGCTACTGCGAGAGGGAGACCTCTGCAGGCTCCACTAGATAAGATAAGATAAGATGGCCATAGTCCACTTTTCACCAATTAACGACTGCACATCGCACCTTCAGAGGAAAAAGGCATAAGTCGTGTTACGTCGAAATGTCGATTTTTATCAGAATTTATAAGTAAGGTAGGTAGGTAAGGTCAAGATACAAAATATACTGTATTTTTTTAAATATTTTTCTTGTTAAAATTGACGATTTTATGGAAGAAAGACTGTTTTATGAATTTTTATTGTGATGATAATTTTTCTTAGGGAGAAGTAGAATGAATACGCAAACAGTAAATTCAGGAATAAGGCGTATTACCGGTTGTTATGTTTTTCGCTAAGATTTAATGTAGAATATAAAAAGTATAACTATTATTATGATTTTAATCCATTAATTTTTTTTACACTGCTAGTAAGTATACACGATTACGCTTTTATTTGTTGTACTAGCTATGTAACATTTAAGCATAAATGCACATACTTATCTAAAGAGATAAACTTAAAACGCCTCCCTCTTCCTGGTTGAACAGAATACCAGCGCCATGGCATGTAAATGTCACGGCATAAGCTGAGTGGCGACCATTTCGGTTGCTTATTGCCTACGTTTTTGTACCTATTTGTTTAATTGTCCTATTTATGCTCCGAATAAATATTTTTCATTTAATTTTATTTCATTGAAAAAATAAAGCAGATGTATGACTGTTCAAATAAATTGGAATTAGAAGTATTACTGCTTTCTTCCACTAGAAATATTTAGTTGCACCTAAACGTAAGAGGGCCATTTTCAAATTCTCTGCAGGTAACCTTGTCCCTAACCATGTTTTATTTTTTTTTGATAAATTACGAAAATACTGCAAATGTAAAGTAAATAAATGCAAAATAAACTGGTAAATTAAGCATCGAAAATGAAAAATAATAATCTAATTTCATATTTTTGTACTTTGTTTGAAGTAACATTATGGTCATTCTTGGTAACAGAGTTGTTTTCCATACAAAATTATTATGTCCCAGACAGTAGGGCAGTACAAAATATCGTTAATAATTTGTTTTTATACCACACTTATTTAAAAATTTATGGTTTATATAAATACAGACAGTGATAAAACGTATTAACTTATTTAAAACACAAGTTGGTGATAAAATTTATTAATTTCTATTTTTCGTAAGTTTGTCCCGCTGTCCATATAAATTTGTAACTATACTCTGTTACTATAGCAAATTCGACTCAAAAAAGTAGATGGCGCTACTGTTGTACCGGCAGTTATATTGGCGTGGTGTCTGAGTTCATTCTAGATAGTTCGCGGGGCCTGCCGTGCGATTCTCTAAGCTAAAGCCTTGATAGCTGCGGCTGCCGCAGCGCTGAGAAATGACTCTGTTTCTTACATATTCATATAATTGGAAAGAGACAGCAGATCACAGCCATGCGCGCAGCGTCTATGTGTCGCTTAGGGAATCGCATAGCTGGGGAGGGACGCAACGCCAGTCAGCCGACCGGGAATCGTGGGAGGAGGCGCGTGTGTTTATTGCGTGACCACACTGTTACCGATATAAGTAACATTAAACGTTGTAAAAGATTTATTTTTTATAAACATTAACAATAATAACAAAATGTGATTTTGCATGTTATTCAGAGATAAAAGGCTGTACTTAATTAATAATGATACCAAAATATTTGTGATTCATTAGTTAATTATTTTAAAATAATACTTCGTTTTATTAACATAGAGGTATTTATTTTCACCTATGGACATTTAATTTGAAATAACATCTAAAATTATTAATAAACTTCGCGGCTAATTACAGGATATCAAAATTTGATGGTTACTTTCTGCATAGATGTAGGAAAAATTAATGTTTAGAGAGTTTGTAAAATGTTTGTTTTTAGAAATAGAACTTACATTTACCTGCAGAGAATTTGAAAATGACTGATCAAGACTGAATACATCGGCGCGGTAGTATTGTTAATCGAAGGCGGGAGTATATAAAGACGGCAAGTATGTAAGAGTGATTACGTCGAGTGGAAAGCCAGCGGACTTAATTAAAGTTTTGGAAGATTTGCGACTTGCAAATTAACTATTATATAAAAAAATTGGTTGCCTGTAAAGTCGGTATACGGGCGAAAGTTTTACGTGACAACGACTTTGAGTGGTAAAATAATTTTAATGTGAATATTCATTCGTATAGTAGGAAGAAGGATGAAATAATATGGAAGGGACGCGTGCCTTTCACTTTTTATGTCTGTCTCTCTCGCTCTTAGGCGGGCTAACCATGCCCGAGTGGAAGGGACGCGTGCCTCTCACTCGCTCTCATTGTGAGCGCATAACGTGAGCGGAGCGTAACGCAGTTTCTTGAAGTGTCACCCGGCAAACCAATTTATAAGACGTTGTCACGTCAAAAAGTTTAAAAGACCCGGGATTATAGGAACTGGGAAACATGCGCCGGCAGAGAATTCCAAAGCCGAATGGTCTTACAGAGGAACGACTTGCCAAATTTTTTGGTGCGTGTGCTGATATTCTGCACAGTATGATGGTTTTTCCTAAGACCAGCACGTGTAGTCCAGGACAGGAAAGGAGAGCGTGGGATTAGATCAAAAAGTTCTTCAGAACTCTTTCCGTAGTAATTGCGGTAGAAGACATTGAGAGAAGTAATGTCTCTACGCAGCTGGAGGTCCTCAAGAGAGGCTGTAACCTCAGCATCTCCAATAACGCGTACCGCTCGCCTTTGCAGTCTATCAAGTGCATCGAGGAGGTATTTAGCGGAGCCGTCCCATAAATGGAAACAATACTCCATACTCGATCGCACCTGAGTCTTGTACAACAAACAGCGCTGCTCGGGATTGAAAAACCGCCTCACCTTATTGAGAATACCCAACTTACAGGTGGCAGTTAAAAAAACACTCTCGATGTAGCATTGTGGATTCAGTTCCTGGCCGATGTCCATGCCAAGAATGCTGAGGTCTACTGAAATGGGTAAAGGAGAGTTCTGAAGAGAGGGAGGAGTAAGGAAGGGAAATATCTTGGACGAGAACGCACAAAACTGGGTTTTTCTGGGATTAAACTCGACCAGGTTTTCAGATCGCCACTTGGAGACACGATCGAGAGTCAGGTTTAGTTTGGCAACCAGTTCTTGCCTTTTCACCATGATATCGGCTTGCCTTGCTGCAGGATGTCCTATGTACCGCTCATGCACCGTACTGTCATCTGCATAACAATGAATATTGCCCAAGGATAACATGTCATTGATATGCAGAAGAAATAGAGTAGGTGAGAGCACAGAACCCTGCAGCACTCCGGCATTGACTCTATAAAACTCGGAGGAACTACCCTCACAAAGGATACGAATCCTCCGCTCTTCTAAAAAGTCTGCAACCCAGGCGCACAAACAGGGCGGCACACCGAAGGCCGGCAACTTGGAAAGAAGGGAGCGATGCCATACTCTATCAAAACTCTGGCGACATCAAGGCTAACTGCCAGATATTCGCCTTGCTTGCTCATCGCTTCACCCCATGCGTGAGTAACGTACGCTAGAAGATCACCCGTTTCTCGCTTGGGTCTGAACCCATACTGGCGATCATGGAGCAGCGAGTGATCCTCTAGGTAGTGAATGAGCTGGGAGTTAATTATCCGCTTAATCACCTAGCACAGCACAGAAGTTACAGCGATGGGTCGATAGTACAAATAATCACGACTATTTATCCCCGAAAGATTAGTCAGAGACTAGGCAATGAGGACCGCAAAAGAAGTCCTCTACCATAGTCCACTTTTGACCAAATATGTTGGATGTGTGTGCAGTCTTTAGTCTTTTAGTCGCCTTTTTCGATAAGCAAGGGACGAGAAGGGTTTTTTCTTTTAGTCAGTCGCGTTAAAAAGGGATATTCATAAGATAACCGTTTACTAAAGAAAATAATAATAATAGTAATTGACTCTTGATTATTGTAAAAGAAAAGATACTGCGTGCACCTTCTAGGGCATGCTCCTGGGAATTCCCGGTACCGATTTTTCCCGGTATTTCCAGGGAAATTGACTTTTTACGCAGTACCGGTACTGAGAATTCGTTTTCCGGGAAATTCGGTACTTTCGGTACTTTTGTTATAACTTAAAATTACGCCAATATTAGGCTCCGCGTTTACAGTAGTCGTTACCGGTAACCTCGGCCTATGCTCTTATAGTTGCAAACCAGGCAAATTTCGTAGCGTTACCAAATTTTTATCTCCTGAGTTCTCAACCGTGACGTCACCGGTACTATTTATTGGGGAAAAAATTGTAACTAATGTACCCGTACCCTACACTGTACGGTTTCATCGTCATCGCACTCCAATGATTTGATAATTTCTTTTTGTTTGCTTATTTAGCTTTACCTTCCAAATGACCTCGAAACTGAACGTCACTCGAAATATCGACGGCAAGGATTCCAATAGTCGGATTGCAATGGTGGTAGGGACGGCTGACAAAAAGCAATCTTTTGCTTTGGCGAGAGACCAGAACGCACGCGTACCCGAAGGAAGAAGCACTAGCTTCTCGCAAATACCACTTATGAATGATGACTTCGCCTTGGCAATGTCCTTCTTAAAGGACCTGGCGGCAAAGTTGTACCTCTTTCTGAGCGCACTGGTGTTTGGATCCTTTGCCCTAATAGCATTTTTTGTTGGCATTAAGTTGGGCCACGTATCTTCGGTTTGTTGGCCAACAAGTATAATTGGCGCGCAGTTTACGCGTTGGGCCCATAACTGATGGCCAAAATAAGATTACCTACAAAGGCCCAACTATCAGTAGGGCCAACGATAAACTTGCCAACTTATGGTCGATCGAGTACTAGATAACAGGTACACCTAGTATCAAATTTACCTAGTACGAGTAGTATGACCCATCTCTACTCTAGTAGGTACTGTCCCATCCCACCCAACGAACGGCCACTTTCCAGAAAGGAAGGAGTGAAGGTAGATGGCAACGGATGCAGTCCTCAAAAAGAGAGATCGTAAATTAAAAGTAGAAGTGAAGTCCCTACATTCCCGACACCCAGATCCAACAGTCCAGACTAGTCCAGCAGATCCAGAGTCCAGCGAGACTTGATAAAAAAAATCGAATATTACCATGGGTATATATCTAAGGCCACAAAAATCTCGTCACCGCGATTTAGAAATGGTACAAAACAGTACGCCATCTATGAAGAAATATCGGAACTACATACATTAAGAAACTTAGTATCTAACTTTTTTAAATTTTGTCCCCTGCCCATTGGCCCTCTCCCCTCCCCACCCCTCCCCTTCCCTCCCCTTGCATCATACCCCTCGGGGTCTCAGTACCGCATTCGCAAAATCCCAACATTATTTTGCTGAAATGCCTACAGTAATTACCCGATGGTAGGAATAACATGGTAGTAATAGAAAAAGTTTTTTTTGTTGGCGCAATGGTGTTACCTTATCTTTTAGCCCTACAAAAATTGCCCAACTGTAATAAAATAACATCAGGCACGTGGTAGGCTATCCGTTGGTTAAATTTCCCAAGTTATAACCATTGGGCCTATTTTGAATTTAAGTTGGCAAGTAAACTAACCATCTGCCAACAGTTGGCGAATGGAAGCCAACGGCAAATGCTATTAGGGTGATGACACCGCATTAGCCCAGGCTTGGTAATGTTGTCGCTTTTTGCAAGACGCCATTTGCAGTAACGACCAAACCATGGTTGGGACCTGCCGCCAATGGGAACCACAGAGTTTGGATTGAAAAGTTCCATTCCCTGCAGTATCACATCAACGACAAAGTTGGCGGCGACATTAAGATTATCCAGCGAGAAGCAAACTCGCCACCATGGGCAGGACGCAAAGAAACTTTGCATCCCATCCCATTTTACTGAACACTGACTTTTATAATTCCGGACTCGACGTTTTTGAAGTTTCTCTGAGAGGCACAGTGCTACGAATCAGTCTGATGAGCCTAGTGGTGCATCAACAGAAACTTAATAGCTGTCTGGGTGCGAGGTCAGCACAAGGTCCAATAAGGAAGATGCACGGCCCTCCACATCTGGAACCCGCGTAGGCTCGGTTACCGATTGGGAAAGACTGTAGGCCAAAGCGAAGTCATGAACGGCTCTACCCGCGTGGTCAGTTGTGCGTGAACCAAGCCATTCGACGTGGTGGGCATTGAAGTCGCCCAATACCACTATCTCGACCGAGGGGATCCGTTGGAAAAGGGTCTGTTGCCGTTTGAACGGTCTCGGTTCGGACGAATTTATATTATTTACTCATCTTAAAACACTCATGATAAAAATCCATTGTATATCCTTTGAAATTTAAAACATTCAACTCTGATGACCTCTAACCAATTCCATTCGGCAAAGTGATTCCACAGCTAGTACAACAATTGGCAAAACAAATTTTTTATTATAAACATTTTGTCTAATATTTTATTTTGCTCAAGATCCATATATCAAACGTTAGTTACATCTGGGTTAAAAAAAATCTCAGTACCGAAAAGTACCGAAATTTCCCGGTTTTCCGGGTACTAGAGTTAGCGCAGTACCGGGAATCCCGTTTTCTCCACAGTACCGGGACTGCAACCCCTAGTACCTTCCAAGACCTGATTATGATAACAATTTATGCTGGTTTTCTTGTTTTAATAGCGAAATGTTATTAGACTCCTTACGTTATTTTTATCAAATATCATCTATCATACACTATTGCCGAATATTTAGAGCTAAAATCGTAAATGTATCAGTTACTGTGTTTTTTCTTCGGTCTTTACCAGGACTACTACTTCTTGGCAGTAATTGTTCAAATCTGTTACTTATAATACAAATTTTAATTGTACCTAAAACTATTTTGGATAGTAGGGTCAAATACAAATACAAATACAAATGATTTATTTTGCTTGAAAAGTGGTACATAAAGTTGTTACAAAAATTCGAATCACACTAGTCACCAGACTCTGGCATGCAAAATTTATTACTATTTATTAATTATTTAAATAAAAAACTGATAAATTAAATAAGTCAAATAAATTAAAATTATAAATATATATTAATTCATTAAGTCATGTAGGTATGTCTTATTAGTTAATAAAATTGTCAAATAAGAGAGCAAAAATATTTGGGTTGGCTAAATCTGAGGTCTAAAGCTATTGAAATATTCATCAACACAATAAAAACTGTTATTTATCAACCAATTCTTCAATCTACTTCTAAAACTAACTATTGGCAGATTTTTCATCTCGTCATGTAATCTGTTGTAAATCTTAACTGCCATACAGTACGCATTTCGGCTATAAAGAGAAGTTGTCCTAGCAGGCTGAACAAGTCTATTGGGATACCTAGTATTGAAGTTGCAAAATGTTTCTTTACGCTCAAATAACTGTTTATTAGTTTTAACAAATATGCAAGCTTCGGTCAAAATAATTAATAATTAATTTTAAAGGCTTCTTTTCCTTTTATCATAAATATTAATCTGTAGATAATAATATAAATACTTACTCACTCTGCCGGCACGCAAAGTGCCTTTTCACGCCTTGTTTGATATAGAGTCGCCATAGAGTTCTTCTCTATGTCATATAACATACATACATAATAATCACGACTATTATCCCCGAAGGGTCAGTCGCTTTTTACGACACCCAAGGGAAGAGAGGCGGTGGTAGTATTCTTTCACCGCCACACGACACGAATATCGCAATGTTATTACTAGCGGCCACTCGCGGTTTTACCCGCGTGGTTCCCGTTCCCGTTGGAATATCAAGATAAAAAGTATCCTATGTGTTAATCTAGGTTATAAACTATCTGTATGCCGAATTTTATCCAAATCCATTTAGTAGTTTTTACGTGAAACATCCATCCATACTTTCAAAATTTCGCGTTTATAATATTAGTAGGATAGTAAACTTGTGTAACCTCAACAAAATACCGAAGTCAGGTATTGTTATTAGTTAGGTACCGAAGTTCTTTTTTTTACTTTATTTGGGTAAAAAAACAATGTTGAATACAATTTTGCTTAGAATACTAGATAATAAGTAGTATTAATTTCAACACCATATATTTACTTTTTAGACCATCACAACTTAAATTTACTTTTTAGACGTTGAGAGTGATATGAATTTCTGCAAAACAAACTGAGTATCTAAACGCGCTTAACATAGAACATTGGGACTATATCAAAAAATTATTATTTACGAAAACATTTAAACTATTCAAATGAGAAACACTCGAAAAAAAAATTTCTTGGAAGTCAGCAGATATCCAAATTTCTGTGTAAACAGTAACTAAAAATTGGCTGGCTGTTAGGCAAACAGTTTATGCAGTGTACGTAGTACTATTATTTATTCTGTAGCAGTGTGCTGATAATCAGCGCTACGTGTCTCGATGCCGTAACTGAACGTGCAGCGGCGTATGCAAAAATTTTAATTGTTTTAAGTTAATTTAAGTTTGATATTTAGTTTATTAATTTTTCTTTAAGTTATGGCAATATTCGCTTGCGGTTCATTTCGACCTCACGTACGTACAATAGTGTGTACAGTCACGAGCACCAATATGTATACACTTTGGCTCTTATTCCATTGTATTAAATGTGACAATTGTTTACTTATTTTTGCTCGTGACTGTACGTAGATTGCGTGCAAGTAGGGTTACCATCCGTCCGGATTTTAGTCCAGACATGTCCGGAATTTTAGACACTAGTCCGGACTCCGCTCTTTAATTTGTACGGATTTTGGGATATGAGTAACAAAACAATATGTGACGGCGCCACCTACCTGCATAACGCCGCACATAGTTCGACACGAAGCAACATAGTACCAACCACGTCCACAGATGGCGCCACAAAAACCAACTCAACGACATCTTCATACTGCGACAGAAAATAGTATTGGAAGCCTGCATCGCGGCAGAGAAGTTTCTAACTACTTCGCCATATAATTATAGCACCTCCAACTAATATCGGTTGGACTTCAGTCCCCCAGCTATACCACCCAGCTCGGAGGTCTTCCTCCGATCTTCCCTTTGCCTTCCTCAATGTGGCATCCATCTCCAAACTACCTACCATCCGCTTAAATACAAACATATTAATTAATCCTACTAATATTATAAACGCGAAAGTTTGTAAGTATGGATGGATGTTTGTTACTCTTTCACGTAAAAACTGATTTGGTTGAAATTCAGCATACAGATAGTTTATAGCCTGGATTAACACATAGAATACTTTTAATCTCGATATTCCGACGGGAACGGGAACCACGCGGGTGAAACTGCGAGCGGCCGCTAGTATCAAATAAGTTTTTAAATTTTTATTAACTTCTTATTTATTTAAAAACAAAATATAATAAGTGAGTAACGTTTCCATTTTGTGACTAAGAAGTCCGGACTTTTAATGAAATGTCAGGCTTTATGTCAGAACTTTTCAAAATTCTAAATGGTAAAATTGGTAACCATATGTGCAAGTGCATATCACCGAAAAGTGGTCGACCAGGAACTTCCTCGATCGTACATATAAAAAAATATTCTATTCCATTCGAGCATAAACGCCCGTATTTATACATACTCGTACCAAAAAATTTGGCAACTCGTTCCTCTGTAAGACCATTTTGTTCCACTACTGACGCAGTTGTAGCTCTAATAAAACATATATTTTATGCCTGAGAGCAGTCTCAGAATACTCTTGGAGATTTTTGCGACTTGTCCAAGGCTTTCGATTGCGTTGAGCACCGGACACTGGTGATGAACTTAAATTACTATGGTCTCAAAGGTCTTGCGCAATTTGATACATTCGTATCTTAGTTCTAGAACACAAACTGTCGACGTTAATGGAACTAAGTCATCCGGTTCTCATGTAAAAATGGGAGTTCCACAAGGGTCAATTCTTGGCCCTTTTTTATTTTTGATATATATCAATGACTTGCCATTCTTTGTAGAAAACTTCTGTGATAATGTATTGTTTGCAGATCATACTTCACTCATTTTTAATGTGACTAGATGTAAGAATAATTATGACGATGTTAACAATGCTCTCTCAGAGGTACTCAGTTGGTCTAGTGCGAATAATTTACAGCTAAACGCTAAAAAAACGAAATGTATTAAATTTATACTACCAAATGTCAAGACCGAACAAACCGATGAATGGTGTTAAATTAGATTTGATAGACTCGACAGTTTTCCTAGGGATAACCCTTGACTCAAAACTCCAATGGAATCCGCATATATCGAATTTGGCCGGCAAACTCAGTTCAGCAGCATATGCGATAAACCATAGCGCACAGAAGCAACATATGTCTGTGGAAGCAACGACATTTACAAAAAAAAGAGATGTCGCTAAAAGGTCATGAAATACAAAATAAGAATTTGAATGTAAATTATATATACGGTACTCTATATAAATTAATTAAAGACAATTAGAAATAGCTGTAGGAGTACTTGGAGCATTTCAGACCCAAGCTGTTTTGTCTTCTGTGTAATCTGACACTTTTTAATAAGCTTTTTTTATAGCTTTTCTTTGATTTTGATTTTAAATTTATCCAGATCTAATTTCTGAATACCATTTGGTATTTTGTTGTATAATCGTACACACAGACCCTTAAAATAATTATTTATTTTATGGAGGAGTATTTTATAAGGTACTGCTAATTTGTTCTTACTTCTAGGGTTTAAAATGTGAATACATCACGCCTGTAACAGTTTCTCTGCGAAGGTAGGCAGAGATTTGCTACGATACTGACACACTTTTCTACATTCAAATCCTTTGAGTAATACACATTGGTATATGCTTTTTTGCATTAAAAAATCTTCCATCTCTCCCAACGAGCAAAAAATCCTGTAAAAAATATTATAAGTAATAATCTACTAATAACTTACTTATATAGCATTTGACAAGCTCTATTAACATACTCAAGAGCTTTTGTTTTGTATCTTAGTCTTATAGATTACTACAAGACTAACGCACCTAACGATTACAGGATGCTTTTGCTTATACTCGTAGTAACATTTCACAAGCGTTCTCAAGTGCATTTTCACAATCTTCAAGTTAGCTACAAGAACCTTACAAAGAAACATTCAGTTAAGATAAGACTGCTTTATAGATTCTTAATAGCCACACAGACGCCCGGATTGCGAAGGACGCGGGTTTGATTCCCGCCTGAGGTAGAATTTTTTTTAACGTTTTTTTTTTCAATCTTTGAGTTTATTTGATCGGTTTTTAACACAAATAATCAAATTTTAGTAATTGTTTCTTTTTTTGCTGTTCTTTTCTACTATATTTAAGTAATATAGCTATTTTTCTGAGCGAAACTAAAGGTAGTTTTTGAATCTCTACAGACAAATCAAATACATTATTAAAATTACGACTATTATCCTCGAAGGGTTAGTCAGAGACTAGGTAATGAGGATCGCAAAAGCAGTGCTCTACCATAGTACACTTTTCACCAAATAGAGACTGTGTGCTCAGCGTGACAGGTGGTGAGCCCATCGCCGCTCCATACTGTTGGATGTATGTGCAATCTTTAGTCCGTTAGTCGCCTTTTACGACACCCAAGGGAAGAGAAGGGGGTGGTACCTAGTATTCTTTCACCGCTACGCGACAAGGTAACTATGTATTACCATGAGGTATATTAACATATAGGTAAGTCAATAGTAAGTAATCATGTTAGCAGCTCAACTGTAAGGAAAATATTGCTGGATTATCTCCTATAGCAAGAATATTTAAAGCAAAATAATCCCCCCAAAATCCAAGCAAGCTTCGGGGTTATTGTAAAACTTATCTCGTTTCAATTCAAATGCTATACCGCTCGCTGTACAAAGCTATTGTATTATTAATGGTACAGGAATATTGTCGTGAATACTGATACGGACGTGATAGGATGACCCAGCTGTGACAAAGTATCGTCTAGTAATTTATTTACAACTTGAAAAGTGTTACAGACGCATACATTACGCCCGCTTCCCGGAGAATAGAATAGAATAGCAGTTTATTGCTGTAGTGGGGTAGGCAGACCTTTTACCGCCTCTGTGGTCTATTGGCTGAACCACCGGATTCAGACCCAGAGGTCCCGGGTTCGCTTCCCAGCGGGGGGTACATTTTTGTGTGCTCGGTTTGGTTGGTGGCCATAACAACGATGTTTATAGCATTGTTGTGTTACGACAGTTTGAGATGAGACAGCCAGTTCCGCAGTGGTTGAGGATTCCGGGTGCAGCGCGCTTCCACCTTCGGCCTTATCGTCACTTACCATCAGGTGAGATGAAGGCCAAGCGCTTACCCGTTGCCGAATAAATAAATAAATAAATAAATAAATAGACACCACTGCTTGCCATCTGGTACAATGCTGACACAAATCTTTGGCTTCATCATCTCCTTTGTTACTCGTAGATAAAATATCCGAGAGCCATTACGGGGCCATTAGAGGAGCTCGATGGCGCACCGGCTAGCGCGTTCGGCTTGCGATCTTGCTCGCCAAGCAACTTTCGCAATGCCGGGTCGCTGGATGGGTGATCAAATTAAAAACATCTCGAGCTCCTCCGTGCTTCGGAAGGCACGTTAAGCCGTTGGTCCCGGTTGTTGTCGTAAGATGACAGTCGTTAAAACCCACCAACCCGCAATGGGCCAGTGTGGTGGGTTATGGCCCAATATCCCCACGTGCTATTGTCCACGGGAGGCCTGTGCCCAGCAATGGGACGTTTATAGGCTGATGATGATGATGATTACGGGGATACGGTAAACTTTTAAATTCAATATTGCATACATACGTACACACAGATGGCGACTATTATCCCCGAAAGGTTAGTCAGAGACTAAGCAATGAGACTAAGTCATAGTCGACGTTTCACTGCACCTGCACATTTGCTCAGCGTCTTATGTGGTGTGGTCGTTCTATACTGTTGGATGTATGTTTAGTATTTAGTCCGTTAGTCGCCTTACGACACTCAAGAGAAGAGAGGGGATGCTAGTTTTTTTTAGTGAGCCGGTCACACGCCTCTTCAGTAATACCACTAATGATGATGATGATGATCAATTGTTCTCTACATCCGACTGGTTGTCTGGCAAAAATAGCTTATCGCTTTAAAGCGATAAGACCGCCAAATTGTAACTTTCTATGAGTGAATATAATATATATATATATTTATATATATTTCTATGAGTATATATGAATAATTTTTTTGAGAAGTTACATTATAAGTGTTTAGGTATTTTCTATCACCGTGGTAGCAAAGTGCGTTTTCGGAGTAATTGCTGCATTATGCCGCGTTTGAGCCAAAAGGTACTAATTAATTAATTGCTGCATTATGCCGCGTTTGAGCCAATAGGTACTAATTAATTAATTGCTGCATTATGCCGCGTTTAAGCCAATAGGTACTAATTAATTAATTGCTGCATTATGCCGCGTTTAAGCCTATACTAAGAATTGTAGAGACGACTTGATTTTATGATAGAGGTCTTTATTTATAGCAATGGGACCTTATTTGACAGGTTTTGTTTTACTTTACTATTTTTGGGAGTTAAAGTTACTCGCGTCCGTAGGTTTACCCTTGAGACCCTACACGTGACCCCTGGGTGGTGCTAAATGAGTGACAATGACTGCGCTGAGCCACGCTGCGTTGCAGCACGCATTGGGCCGGCTCGCCCGGGGTAATACCACCCTCTTACGAATATCCGGCGTAAATTAACGGAATTGGTGCTGTTGTGTTTCGTCCGGCCAGTGAGGGTTCTGGAGGCCCATTACCCCCCCAACCACCTCTCACAATTCCTATTCCTTCCTTAAAGGCCGGCAACGCGTCTGCGATTCCTCTGGTGTTGCGGGTGTCAATGGGCGGCGGTGATTGCTCTCCATCAGGTGACCCGCCTGCTCGTTTGCCTCCTTCTTATATAAAAAAACGATATGTGATAACGAATTTGACATATTTAGTTTTAGGGAATTGTCTAGTTTCAGCTAGCTTGATATACACAACTCTCCGCGTTATAGGTCCTATTAGGTTCTTTACACGCTGTGATGTTTAGAAGCGATGCAAACGCGATACATTCACCATGCAGCAGTCGCGATGCAGCCTACCGCTACCTTTGTACACGAGTGCGACTTTTGGTTACGCAGTTGCGATACGCAGCTGGTCTGCATCGAAACAAACGCGCTTTCGCATCGCCACTAAGATAAACGCACGTTAACATTGATTTTTTTTTTATTTCCTACGGGTAATCACTTGGCCTTCGTCTACCCTGATGGTACGTGACGATAAAGAACGGATGAAGCAGGCTTCCAGCGTTTCATCCGAAATTCCAACCACTGAGAAACTGGATATTATATCTCTAAACTGTCAAAACATAACGATTCTATACTGTTGTAATGGCGCCAGACTATAAGTAAGATGGTGGTAGCTAGCCAGGCGGACCTAACTAGCCCCACCAAACAAACCAAGTACATAAAGATGTACCCCCCGCTGGGACTCGAACCCGGGACCTCTGGGTCAAAACCGGTGGCTTAGGCACTAGACCACAGAGGTGGTTGAAAACTTACAATCGTAAGCCTACGCAAATCTCCGATACTAATGTTGTATATATAGGCAAGGATATTTCTCCACCTCAGAAACAAATTTAATATTTAATGATTGCTCTGCCATCTTGGAAATCGCCGCGACTTAAGTAGCGAAGATCTCGACTGACAGGTAGCGCGACTGGCGCGACGCGAGTCGCGAGACAAATGTCGGCGACGCGACTAGTGTACGAACCTCAATGGATTTGTATGGCGGTAGTCGCTTGGAGACTAAAATCGTCGAGTATCGGAGATTTGCGTAGCCTTGTGTACGAAGGGCCTAAGCCCCTTCGTACACACGACACGACTCGCGTTGTGCCAGTCGCGCGCTACCTGCCAGTCGAGATCTTCGCTACTTAAGTCGCGGCGATTTCCAAGATGGCATAGCAGTACTGTAGTAATGTAGTATACAACATTAGTATCGGAGATTTGCGTAGCCTTGTGTACGAAGGGCCTTAGTGTTTTAATGCAGCCGTACATATGGATATGTAAACATAAACACATCTGGGAACGGGCGTGATGTCGCATCACGCCCGTTTCCAGGATGCGTTTCTGTTTACCATGATTCGGACACACATCCTTGGATTCAGTTACTCGAACATGCCACATAATGATTTACCCTTTTCGCTATACAGGGTGTAACATTTACATCGGTCAGTATGGGAAAGACTAGACATACGAAGGTCTGTTCTCAGGAACCATGTCATCGATTTTAGTAACAAGAAAAACTGCATTCATACATTTAAAAAAACTTGTAAGTAGGTACTCAGCTCGGGAATCGAACCTGGACGTTTTGGAAAATAAAACTAACACTATTTGTATTTAGATATCGATTGCGTAATTTTTTAGCAGCAAATGTTACTATGAAACATGATGTCTAAAATTAATAAAATGCGTTGTTTTCATATCCTTTCATATAATTTAGTAGGTGTTCAAAATGAATTAAATTTTTTTCAATACAACATTCAACTCGTGTAGATGCGTAAAATTGTCTCTATTGGTTGTTGTCTTATGGCTCTTTGCTGGTATTGCAACTAGTTACATCCACTGCTTTCACGTCATATGGCTTAAGCTTTGCCATTGTAGTTGAATTTTGTATTGAAAAAAATGGAAGTCATTTCGAACGTGTGACTTTCCGAAAATCGAATTTTACTGCAAGCGATTTTTCCATAATCGTTTCCTGATATATTATTTTTCCGGAGGTTGATTTTTTCAGTAGCTATTTTACTTTTTGCGTAATTTTCGTTTTTTTTTTTAATTTTCGTTTTTAGCCAATTATGACAATAGCACTGTGATATAGTGAATTACACTATCAGCACGTACTCAATAGTACGTGATAATTAAGGTCTTCCTGATTGACAAGGCGTCCTTCCTCTAGTCACGTATAGATGTGATGTTAATTAGTATTTAAGATGATACACTAGAGGATAAAGAGGATTGATTCAACGCAAGACATTGTTTCATTTCGGGTCTCCGTCCCAACGCCATTACATGGCGACCGTGACATGGTGTCACAAGTCCGCGCCGCGAAATCGCTAGTTGAAGTCTACAAAATATCAGGAAAATAGTGCTACACGGGCCTACAAGAAGGACGAAGGAAATAAGAAGAAAAACTGTAAGCCAAAATTGTTTAACTATGGGAAACCCACAATCTAAAGACAATATTATTGTCAGTCAATCACCAACTCAATCGGCGGCAGCATCAACTCCCTTGGCCGTTGGGATGCAACTTTCAGAGATCTTTTTACTGACCATCGTCGTTGTACTAGCGGGCTATATAGTACTTAGGCTGCTACGTTACTTCAACGCACGACTATTAGAAGAGGTAGAACGCAGAGCGGTTCGACGGGCAATTGGACCAGCACAGAACGTGTAAGCCAGCACGAATTAATATAACTATGCTACCAAGAATCTATGTGTGTGTGTGAGTGATTTTTTTTTTTTTCTAAAGTGTGTTCATGGCAAACCTGTCAGAACTCTTGAGTGAGCTTAAGGCTATTAGAGACTCTATTATTAAATTAAGTAAGGACAAACGTTATTCCGCTCAGGGGCAGAATAAGTTTTTAAGAGCAAAGGAAATTAAAAATATTTTTGAACAAATATCTGCAGACTTATGTAAAAAAGGGATAGATGCTGTAGAATTACAAATAACAAAAGCAATATCGTCAAAGTTTTTATGTAATTTTGAGGAAATCGAGTCACTCGTTAACCCGCATCATTCAGAAACGATCACAACCATGGCCACGTTCGATCTAAAAGTCGCGCTCACGCTCCTCCCAGTAGTAGATTGCGACGAAACGCAAATTAACCAACTAATAGACGGAATAGAGTATTATAGTAGTACCCTTAGAAACGAGGACCAGCCTCTGTTAATCAATTTTGTTTTAAAAACTCGTCTTTCTAGCAGTGCTAAAACAAAAATTAATAAGTCTTATGTGTCTGTGGCAGACCTAATAAAAGATATAAAAAATGTTTTAATTCCGATTAAATCATACACAGCCATTTTAGACCGAATGCTACGATGTAGGCAAGGAAACAAGACCATAGAAGTGTTTGGTAGTGAAATCGAAAAAATGTCCAACGATTTAAGTACAGCACAGGCTAATGGAGACGAGTCGGCATATAATTTATTAAAGCCGATTAATGAAAAAATGGCTATCAAGCGTTTCGCTGACGGCCTAAACAATGCTCGTACAAGCATTATAGTTACGTCTAGGTCCGTAAGCACAGTTAGGCAGGCAATAACTATAGCCTTAGAACAAGAAGACTCGGTAGTGAAACCACCAATAAACAATTATGTTAACTATGTTTCGAACCAGCGATTTGAAAAGATAAATAAAAACTATCATCAACAATATAATAAGTCACGTAACAACAACGCGACGAGTCAGCAAGGTCGGGGTCGTGCCTACTATAACTCGAATAGGTTTCAGGGTCAGCGCAACACCAGGTTTACGTCACCTCATAATAAACGTAGGAATGTACATTTCTTAGTTGACTCAGCAGAACAGTCTAATGACGAGAACGAAAGTGAACGTCAGAGTATACGTCAGAACGAACATCATAGCGATGATTTTTTTCGTTCTGAATAGCGCTGAGGTAGATATTTGTAGTTATGGTAGTGGTAATTACGTTTGTTTTACTTGTAGTCAAACTCAAATTTCTCTATTAGTAGACACAGGAGCAAGCATTTCAATTTTAAAGTTAGATTGGTTAAATAAACTCCGTAGCGTGTCCCGCGACGCAAAGCTAGTAAGGGATGAAATTAAGATTAAAGGAGTATGTGGGGATTTAGTATCAATAGGTTATGTTTATCTAGACTTATGTGTTAACAATTATAATTTTAGGCATAAGTTTTATGTGTTTAGCAACTTCCACTGTAAAAATGATGGAATTTTAGGAGAAGATTTTTTATTAAAATATAGTTGTAAAATTAACTATGAAAATAAGCTGGTTACATTACAGGATAAGATAAGTCTAGAATTAGGCTTAGGTAAAAACATAATAACGACTATTCCAGGGAGATGTGAGGTCGTAAAATATGTTTCGTCAGAGATAAAGGGCGAATGTGTCATTTTAGCGGAGGAAGTTATTGCAGGCGTATTTGTAGCAGGCGCCGTGGTAGTAGGAGACGGGAAAAAGATTCCGGTGCGATTTTTAAACACACGGGAAGAAGATGTAAAATTAAATAACTTTAGCCCGAAAATTAGAAAATACTCGGATTATTTCGTATGCTCTTTTGATACGGAAAACGGAAAATCTGTCGAGAGGGTTAAACAACTATTCGATTTTCTTAAATTAAAAACATATCTTGGTGATGAAGAGAGACGGTCTATTGAGAAAATATGTGCAAAATATGCAGATATCTTTCATATGCCGGGTGATAAGCTATCCGTTACAAACTTATACGAGTACAACATTAAACTGCAAAATGACGCGTCTCCTGTTTATGTCAAACCGTATAGAATACCGCACGCTCAGAAGGCTGAGTTAATAAAACAGGTAGGTAAATTGTTAGAAGAAGATATTATCGAAGAGTGTACCAGCGAATGGTCTTCTCCATTATTATTACTTCCGAAAAAAGCTGACAGTAGCGGTGAAAAAAAGTGGAGAATCGTAATAGATTATAGACTTTTAAATAAAAAAATAGTAGACGAAAAGTTCCCGTTACCAAATATACAAGAAATTATTGACTCACTTTCGGGATGCTTATACTATTCTCATTTAGACCTCAGTTCTAGTTATTACCAGCTAGGGTTATCACCAGAATGTAGGAAATTCACTTCTTTTACAGCTGATAAGCAATATCAACTGAAAAGATTACCTATGGGTCTCAAAACGAGTCCTAGCGTATTTTCTAAACTTATGTCTATGGCTCTATCGGGTTTAAATCACGAGATATGTTTTCTATATCTCGATGACGTAATAGTTTTCGGGAAAGCCTATCGCAGCATAATACAAATTTAATGAGTGTATTTGAGAGGTTTAGGTCAGTTAATTTAAAACTAAACCCTTGTAAGTGCGAATTTTTGAGGAAAGAAATTAATTATTTAGGGCATGTTATTACGCCAAACGGGGTGTTGCCAGACAACAGTAAAATCGAGGTCTTGGAAAAGTTCCCAGTACCTAAAAATGTAAATGAGATTCGTCGTTTTGTGGCTTTTGCGAACTTTTATAGAAAATTCATAAAAAACTTTGCCACAATAGTGTACCCACTAAACCGTCTTTGTAAGAAACATGTCGAGTTTCAGTGGACGGAAGAATGTGACGTGGCATTTCAGACCTTAAAAAAGTCACTTAGTTCATTTCCTGTCTTAGATTATCCAGATTTTGGAAAAGATAATGTTTTCCGGTTGCAAACCGATGCGTCAGGGGTAGCCTTGGGGGCTGTATTATCAAATGGAAATAATAAGCCCGTAGCTTATGCAAGCAGACAATTAAACAGTTCAGAAATAAACTACCCAACCATTCATAAAGAGTTATTAGGGGTAGTGTGGGCTATAAAACATTTTCGACCATATTTATACGGACGAAAATTTAAAGTATTAACAGATCATAGACCATTGGTTCATTTATTTAGCATAAAAGATCCTAGTAGCCGTTTAACTAAGTTTAGACTTTGTTTAGAAGAATATGATTTCGATATTGAATACATAAAAGTTTCCGAAAATGTAACGGCAGATGCCTTATCGAGAGTCATTATAACATCAGACGAGTTAAAAAATCTAAATTCAAATTTTTTGGGGGTAGTAACCCGTTCAATGAAAAGAACCATGGAGCAAAATAATGAACCCGCTACCTCTGGAAGTAGCAGGGTTGAGCCCCCTGTTGATCATAGGCAACCAAGAGTGGTAGATATTATGCAGAAATCACAAAATGATGTAAGGTTAGATATTTGTTCGTATGAAAACTTCGTGAAGTTGAGGAAAAAGAAAAGATACGTCTCACAGACGGGTGATATGTTGTTTAGTGACTCTACTATTTACATAAATCAGGAATCTCTACTAACGGAGGCGCGCCGAGACGCAACGATAGGAGAACTGAGTGCATTATGTAAAAAATATAATATTGTAGAAGTCGTTGTGATTAAAAATGGGTTTAATAAAAAGTTTATTAAAATTTTGACCCAAACTTTCATGAAACATAAAGAATTACCGCGGTTATGTATTATTAATAACCAAGTTGAACATGTTACAAATAAAGACTTGATACGTGTTATACTAAATGATTATCATTTATTGCCGACAAGTGGTCATGTAGGCATAAATAAAATGACTAAGAATATTCGAAAAAAATATTTTTGGAGTAATATGCAAAAAGACATAACTGAATATGTGACTCGCTGTAAAGATTGCCAAAAGCAGAAATTTTGTAATAAAAATAATAAAGAGAAAATGGTAATAACCACTACAGCATCTACTTCTTTTGAAAAATTATATTTAGATATTGTGGGGCCGTTGGAGGTCGATAATTTGGGTAATAAATACATATTAACAATACAATGCGAATTGACAAAGTTTGTAGAAGCTTACCCAATACTTGATAAGTCAGCTGAAACTGTTGCTAGGGTTTTTACTGAAAATTTTATTTTACGATATGGTACTCCCAGGGTTATTGCGACTGACTGTGGAACGGAATTTATTAATTCCACGTTAGAAACAGTATGTAAATTGCTAAATATTGATAAGTTAAATTCAACACCCTATCATCATGAGAGTATAGGTTCGCTAGAAAACTGGCACAAACATCTCGGATGTTACTTGAGAATACAAACACAGAATCAGTCGGCAAATTGGAGTACCTGGATACCATATTGGTGCTTTGCTTATAATAATTCTGTAAATACTAGTACCAAATACTCCCCTTATGAACTAGTTTTTGGGAAAACATGTAACGTACCTAGTAATTTAGTTAGTAAAGTTGATCCCTTATATGTATACGACAATTATCCATCGGAGTTAAAATTTAGATTGCAAAAAGCTCATAATGATGCCAGGAACAACTTATTAATATCAAAACAAAGTAGAAAAACTAATTATGATTTAGATTGTAAGGAAGTACACTACAAAAAAGGTGATCTACTCTTGTATAAGAATGAAAATTATAATAAATTGAATGACTTGTATTTAGGTCCATTTGAAGTTTTAGAAGAGCTAGGTACTAATGTAAAAATATTAAAGAATAATAAAGAATATATAGTTCATAAGAATAGGACTAAGATATTTAGAAAATAAGAGTTTACTTTTCGGGGAAGGGATGCCTAGCCTTTTCAGGGGAGGTGTGATATAGTGAATTACACTATCAGCACGTACTCAATAGTACGTGATAATTAAGGTCTTCCTGATTGACAAGGCGTCCTTCCTCTAGTCACGTATAGATGTGATGTTAATTAGTATTTAAGATGATACACTAGAGGATAAAGAGGATTGATTCAACGCAAGACATTGTTTCATTTCGGGTCTCCGTCCCAACGCCATTACAGCACATGTTTTAATTAGTTTCCTTGAGTTTAGTCGATATTAAATAATAATTTATTTATTATATTCTGTTATCTATATATTTTATTAAAATCTCCTACATATGTACCATAATGCTTTGTACCATAGTGCCTTTAGATATATTTTGCAGAATCTCGGATCTCAGCAGCATCATCTTACAGTCCCAAAATCCCGATATTATTATAGTTCTATTTTGTGGTTACAAGACAGTAAAAACGTTACCTATTTTTTTTTAGATAGCATATAAATTAGAATGAGAAAAATTGAAGGTGTAACATATGTGACTAGGAATATTTGAGAATGGATGTATTACTTTAAGTAAAAAAAAATCAGACATTTACCCTCCGGGAAAGAAAACGTACAAAATTGAGAAATTATGCAAATGGAAAAATTGCTTGCATTAAACTTCGATTTTCGGAAAGTCAACGCCACACTCTTTCGAAAAAAAAATAGGTTCACATAAAACTATTATTCCTATTTTTAGTTTTACTACCGATTTCTGGTTATAATAATCACTCTTCCTAATTTTTATCCTCATACTTTTTTTAGTTTAATTTTTATAATTAAAATGTATGAATGCAGTTTTTCTTGCTACTGAATCGATGACATGGTTCATGAGAACAGATCTTCGTATGTCTCATAGTTTCAGACTTTCCCATACTGACCGATCTAAATGTTACACCCTGTATAACATAGCTATATAACGAAAGGACTTGATTCAATTCGATTACTATTGATAAATATCTACACATCTCCAGTTTTTCACTTTTTTATTATCCGTAATTTTCCAGTCGTGCGTTTCATTATTAGATATAGATTTACATAGATAACGCAAGTATCACGATTTGTACTGAAACCAAGCATGCCGGCTTTTTAACACCTACTTACAGCACAGTAAATATATTATATACCTACACCCTCAATTATTATTCGTTTTAATGAAATTAAGGATGAGTTCCACTCATGAAACTGAACAACTTTCCCCAAGAAACCTATGTGCAAAAACCGGCCAAGTGCGAGTCCGACTCGCCCATGAATTTATATGATGATACTTGCTGCTACGGAACCCCGTAGCAGCAAGTATCATCATATAAAAATTTTGTATTTCGTTGTAACTTTGATTGATGTTTTAATAATAGTGTATTTTTTTTAAATTTATTTATTTATGATGTATAAAAAAAACTACTTACTAGACCTCGTTCAAACCAATTTTCGGTGGAAGTTTGCATGGTAATGTACATCATATATTTTTTTAGTTTTATCATTCTCTTATTTTAGTAGTTACAGGGGGGGGGGGGGGGACACATTTTACCACCTTGGAAGTGTCTCTCGCGCAAACCATTCAGTTTAGAAAAAAAATTATATTAGAAACCTCAATATCATTTTTGAAGACCTGTCCATAAATACCCCACACATATTATGGGTTTGATGAAAAAAAATATTTTGAGTTACAGTTCTAAAGTATGGGGAACCCCCAAAATTTATTGTTTTTTTTTCTATTTTTGTGTGAAAATCTTTATGCGGTTCACAGAATACATCTACTTACTAAGTTTCAACAGTATAGTTCTTATAGTTTCGGAAAAATATGGCTGTGGCATATAAACGGACAGACAGACATGAGGAATCCATAAGGGTTCCGTTTTTTACCATTTGGCTATGGAACCCTAAAAATGACAAAAAACATTCGACCTCCCATACTATTGTCGTCAGCTGATCGGACAGTTTTGTATGGGAGGTCAAAATTTTGTTGTCATTTTTGCACATAGGTTTCTTGGGAAAGTTGTTTAGTTTCATGGGCGGAAATCACCCTTATTTCATTAAAACAAATTATAATTGAGGGTGTATCTGTGCCTACACTGATGTCACAGCCGAGACGTTACGTTCCAGCCTTTGAACTTTTCAACAGACGCTCGCGGACTGAAGTTAGCGTCGACCAACCCCGACGCTTGGTCGGGGTTTTCGGACACGCGAAGTACGTGTTTGCGTCATCTATGTAAATTTATATCTGTGGTTTCAATAACGCGCATTTGCTTCGCTACAGAAAATCGCAGTGTATAAAGGGCCTTGGCTCTACAAAAAACCAATCGGTCGTCTGTTGTTTTGCTTTTTCTATTACAGTAGCTCAGTGGACTTTTAATTAATCGCCCCACTACACATACAGTACGTTAGGAATGTCTTTTGTAGTAGGTTTTTTTTGATAGATAAATAACAATTTAATTGCAACACCACAAAGATTTACATAGAACTTAAAAAATATAAGTAAGCGATTAAAAATAAAACACAATTACAATTAGACATTACGATTACAAATACAGTTACAGCTAGTTCGTTGGTCTTATCGCTTTATGCGATCTCTGCCAGACAACCATTTTTTACAAGAGTATCAGCAACATAGTGGCCCGAATTCTAGTAATTAGTTAATGTTATGCGCGTCTGGGCCCTTGTGACTCTAGTTATTTATTTAGTTATTCATTTTACCCAATAAAATTAAACAAACCTTAATTTTAAAACAGTGTTATTTTCAACCGTATTGCGTAGCGGTGAAATAATAGTAACCCTCTCTCTTCCCTTGGGTGTCGTAAAAGGCAACTAACGGACTAAATACTACACTTACTTCCAACAGCATAGAGCGGCGATGGGCTTACCACCTGCCACGCTGAGCACATGTGCAGTTGCTATTTGGTGAAAAGTGGACTATGTTTGAGGACTGCTTTTGTTGTCCTCATTGCCTAGTCTCTGACTAACCCTTCGTGGATAATAGTTGTGAATATATGTACTTATGTATGTTATTTTCAATTATTTATTTATCTTATTTAACACACTTATTTACATCTGTACAAAAGCGAACGTAAATGCCTTAAAATTACAGTAGGTAACTTTATTGCAAACTTAAGTCATAAGAATTTAACCCTTTAACCCTTCTGTTTACATGTTTAAAAAGTATTGGCCTCTGAAACAAGCGTGCTATAAAAAAATAAGAAAAAGATGTAAATAATTATAAACCGGAGTTATACAAACAAGAATGGGGAAAACGTCCCCTCCCCCTTGTAACACTTACATCTATGCATCAAATAAAAGTACTTGAAAAGTGAAGCATTTTACTGTATGACAGCAAATCTGTCAGGCATTGGAGAAAAAAGTTATTGAGAAGAAGAAAATTAAAATAATAAATGATGATAGATAGATAGATAGATAATATTTTTATTGTAACATAATAACACAAATGCATTAACAACGATAATATAAGATTGAAGTCAAGATTTTTTCTTGAATTTTACCATTTTTCATTTATTTTTTTTCCCATTTTTTTTATTCATTTATTAGCTCGTTCATATTTGCTGTCCTTACAACAAAATACACTACTTATTTCGAAACTTACCAAAGTCAAAGTCAAAGTCAAATTATTTATTCAATGTAAACCTTTACAGGCACTTATTGACGTCAATACTAATAATAATAAAAAAACAGTTAACTAACTTATAGTTAAGACTTAATAACTAATCTAACGAGCTATTATACCATGTGGGAACTTACAAGGGGAGGGGACGGCTTTCATACAAAAACGCCCATTCTTCTTTATATGTTTTATGACTTTTATAACACTACATAACATGGTTTATGAAAATAAAGAATGGTTATGATTATCTATTTAAAGTAATTGGTTTCAATGAGTACCTAGTGCTCGCGGATGTATACTTTAGGAAAGGATGATAATATTGAGATTGGCTACCCGTTGTTATTTCAAATCGTGCCGCGTAACACTGTCATAATAACAACGGAATGTAACACAAAATTTATTCAAGAAAAATCACTCTTAGATATGAATTTAAACAGTCATGCATAATTTAACCGCAATGAGGGTCCACTTTTCACCAAACAGTGACTGCACATGTGTTCAGCGTGACAGGTGGTGTGCTCATCACCGCTCTTTGCTGTTGGATTTATGTGCAGTCTAGTCCGTTAGTCGCCTATTACGACACCCAAGGAAAAAGAGGGGGTTGTAGTATTCTTTTACCGCTTATTATTTTATAGATTAAATAAATATTTTTTTTATTATTTCACGTTTCTTTAGGATTTTTACTATTATATTTTTTAAACCACCCCTGTACGTATTAACAGGAACAAAACAAAACTAAAATATTCAAATTTAATTAAGCAGTTTTTGTGTATATTCTAGTAGACTAACGAATAGCAATCAATTTTATATATTTACGACCTCCGTGGTCGAGTTAGCACGCCGGTTCTGGCGTCGCGCCATCTCTGAAGTCCCGCGTTCGAATCCCGGTCGGGTCAATTTAAAAACTGGTTAAACTTATTTCGGGTCTGGGTGTTTTTCTATGTTTGTGTATCGTTATACAGTTTAACCATGTTAACGAGTTTTAAAAGAAGCTTATCTGGGGCTAGGTAATTGGTGTAAGCGTAGAAAGTTATTTATTAATCAAATTAAAATACAGATGTAAAAATGTAAATATAAAATGTGAAATATCACAACTAATGAACCACTCATTCAACCTCAAACAAGGCACAGCCTCAATTATGGTGACAGAATTACGGATAAACATACATAAATACTAATAAACATCCATAACTCGGTCACAAACGGTATAGTCGTGCTCATCACACAAAACATTTTTCCCCTACCGGGATTCAAACCCGGGACCGTGGGTTTCGCAGTCAGGGGCGCTGACTACTCGACCACACGCCCGTCGATCGAAAAAGTCTATGAACTCAAACCTAGATGTACTACATCCCTGAATTGAGTATCGTTGCAATCAATCCAGTAAAGAGCTTTCTCATACGTCACCATAAATATGTCGACACTCGTACTAACGGTTCTCTACCATTAAGACATTATAATAGAGATGACACCGCGAAGCATGTTTTTGCGCACTACGTTGCGGTGCGGCTAATGGACTGCAAACGCCTCAGTAATTTTGAGTGATTCAAGCGATTTGTTATCTGCTTGCGAAATCACATTACTTCTCCAAGCTCCTCCAGCCTCCTTGTCAGGGCCCGAAGACCTCGACAGGGATTCGAAAGAAGGGATACCCACGATAAACCCATGTACGAGTACATCCCCTCACTTGCTGCTGGGGTCTGGGACCGTCGTCAGTTGTACAATCCGGTGTGTACCCCAGCATCGGCCCGCCAAAGGGAACACGCCTGAGGAGGTTTAGGCGTGTTCCAGACGTCCTGAGGCCAGCGATGCCCAGGGATACCCACTCCTCACCATCACCTCATTGCGGGGGAAACAGGCGAGCATACTACAGCCTCCTTTCCCCGTTCCGCCTGCGACGAATCAGGGAGCTCTCTAAGCGCATCCGAAACTACGTTGCCCCGTAATTCGTAGTGAAATGCGCGCGCGCTTCTGATTTTTCACAAGTGATTAGCACAGTGTATACACGTGTATACACTGTATACCTATACAACAGTGTATAACGAATTACATGCAGACGAAGTTTCAGATGCGCATAAAGAGTAGGGCCTCGGGTCCGCGTGAATGGCATTCTCGACGAAAACTCTCCGCGGCCTCTTTGAAGCGACTGAGCCGCAAAACAGTGCGCAGAAAATTGCTTCGAGTTCGGAAGACAGTCTATGGTTAGAATACCTCAATGTTCTCAGTACACTCCACCTTTGACAGACGATTTATTACAACCATTCGGCGACGCATTACTCCTGTAACGAGTGCACGGTACCTTTGCTGCGTGATTGATTCACCTATTTGTATGAATGGGGGGCTATCACTAATTCAATTACCTACATCCATATAGCACAGAATATGCTTCATACTACAAACAAATATTTAAGACTATTATCCCCGAAGGGTTAGTCAGAGACTAGGCAATGAGGCAAAAGCAGTTCTCTGGTATAGTGCACGTTTCACCAAATTACGACTGCACATGTGCTCAGCATGTGTGAATACAATAAAGGAAAGTGATACACGAGTGAACTAGGTAGTATAGGCGGTTGATACGGCAGGTACGCTCGTGTTAAAACCTCCGGGTTGTAGGTTTTTGGAAACATTATTGAATTAAACAATTGATTGATTTTGAAATTATCATTACTTAGACTAATAAATGGTAATGCTATCGAACACGTTGGCGGAGAACTACTTTCAAACGTAGGGATATTGGGCCATAACCCACCACGCTGGCCCAATGCGGGTTGGTAGGTTTTAACGACTGCCATCTTACGACAACAACCGCACAAATCTTCGATGAGCTCACTACCCTATCACGCTGCGCACATGTGCAGTTGATATTGGGTGAAACGTGGAAAGTGACAATGTACTGATTTTGCGGTCCTACTTGCCAATAATCTCTGATTAACCCTTTATGGATAATAGACGTGAGTAGTATGTAACCTTAATACGTTATAAGACTTTACTGTTTCGTATTATGTTTCGAGTTTGAGTCCCGCCTGAGGTATGCCTTCTCTTTCAATCGATATCGAAAAATACTTGTTAGGCTCTTTAAAAAGTTAAAAAAGACAGTTTAAGCGTGTTCTTATAAGTTAAGTTAATTTAAATAACGACTTGAAAAATTAGTTTCGATATGAATAGGTTAAAAAAATTAAATTTGTCAAGTGACTTTTCGCGTGTTCCTAGAAAAAAACGTGATGTAAGTAATTAAACAAGTGCACTTACTGTGTGCAAGCTTAATATTTTTTTTAAATTGAGTTCCATGGGTTTTAATAAGAAGACTTGTTGGTTGTGAAACGCCAGGATAATATAAAAACTATGTAAATAGTAAATTAAACGCGAGTTAATCCATAAAAAAGTGTTTCATTTCAAGAAGACTTACTATAAAATATACTTGTGTTACAGTAAAATATGTAATAAACGGAACAGATTTTTATTTTTTACAAAAATAACTATATTGTTTTTAATTAACCTCACAACTTAATGAATATGAAAGACTTCATTAATTCTTAATACTATCATCGTATAATTTTGATTACAAAGGAAGGCCGCCGTGTTGAAGTTAATAGGAAAACATTGGTAGTCAACATTCTGGAATTAAAATTAGAAAATACTTCATTGAGAACAATACACATTATGGTATCTAATTTTCACGAAATAGCATTTTGTTATTTCGCGTGTTAACGCTGTGTGGTGGCGATTCAATAATGGAATACTACCGACCCATCTCTTTCCTTGGGTGTCGTAAAAGGCGACTAACGGACTGCACATTCATTTAACTGGCTCACCACCTACTAAAACGCTGAGCACATTTGCACTTTACAATTGGTGAAACGCGGACTGTGGACTTTTTTTGCGGTCCTTTACTCTGACTAGCTCTTTGGATATAATAGGTAGTCGTAAATACATAATATATCTAGATATATATGTATGTAAAAACAATATAAGTGATGTTATTCTTGTTTTTCTTGTTTCTGTTTCGTTTTTGTATCTAAATTCAGACACCTGTCGCCAGAGCTTTGCGCATATTAAAAACAATGTGCTTTATGTACGGGAATCTTGACATTTTCGCTGTTATGTAATTGTTCTCTGGTGGAATTCGCAGACAATGAAATTGATATGTGGAACACCCAAGTGAACTTAATGTTATGTTGTTCTAACTACGCGCTACGGTTTTAATTATATATTAATATACTTTTTAACGTGATTTTTTTATAGGTTACTACAATACTGTTCCACATATGGCCAAAGAACTTCAAACTAAAACTCAAAAACTCAAACTCAAAATTTCTTTATTCAATAAACTTAAAATAAGCATATTGAATCGTCTAAATTTATTTGGATGGATGGGTACACGCCCACCCACCCCAATCATTCAGGAAGTTATTTAGCTGTGGAGAAGAACAGGCGCAAGAAACTCCACAGCTTTAAAATAATATAGAAGTAACAACATTTATAAAACAACACGTCGTTACCAAATTATACAATCAGTTATAAAGATAATGGACTAAGAAAAAAATAATGTAAATATATTATTATAACCAGGCTGTTTTGTCTTCTAAATATTCCTTGACTGTGTAATAACCTTTCCTAAGTAAACAAGATTTTACTAGTATAGTACTTGGTATTTTATTATAATAGTGTATACTTTGCCCCAAGAAAGAGCCGAGAACCTTTTGTAACCTAAACAGTGGCATTACTAGTTTGGACTTATTTCTAGTATTGAAATTGTGTACATACAACTTCATTATTGCAATCAAGTCACCGATACAAGTGATGGTATTTAATCACCACGATTGCATAATGTGGGTTGGTGATCACAAATCCGGGCTATGCATTTTAAACACTTTGCCCGACATGGAAATTAAATTCAGAATCTCCGGATATCCGGCCGGAAGTTGACCAGTCGGCCACCTAGGTGCCTATACCTACTTTTGGAAATGTTTAACACACCTGTTAGTAACAACAGAGGCCGTAGCATGTAATGCTCGGATCATGGAATAATTACGTTGTTTATCTGTTTTTTGGTTGCCTAGCAACTAACTATATTAACTATTTATTGGTAGGGCGCGCTGGTAATTAATAAAACCCTACGTACGAGTGGGAAATGTGTCAGAATCGTAGCAAATACATAGCTGCGGCCTCTACTTACACCTCCGGGAAAAAAATTGTAATGTATGCTTGATTGTACAAGTAGGACTGTAAATTGGTAATAATTATGAAATAAGAATATAAGCATAACATTCAACCTTCGATCAACAATTGTTGATCAAAGCATTCAACAGTAATAAACAACAACAATCATCTAAATAAAAAAAACGAATTAATTTCACATTATACGATATTAGGCATCAATCTACCAGGAGAGCATGAGAGCAAAAGAGCTCTCCCTCCCAATGGGGTTATAAATATCTTCGGGGCAGATCACATCGCACGGGTGACCGTGAATTATAGCTGACTGGCTCAATTTCACCACTTCTGATACTGCTGGCTGAGTTATGGGCGCCTGGTACTTTAATTAATTTAGAATTGTGGATGTGTGGACACAGGGAGGGTTATCAAAACAGTTTCTACCGACATTTTAATATTTAAACACTCAAATGTTATAAGAACAAATTTAGTATTAATTTATTGAAAAGGTTAACATGAACATACTTGAGTTTAATAAGTTGAACTACCAATTTCTATCATTTTTCTCAAAGTATAGTTTAGGCAAACAATACAAATTATCTCTGAAAATCATACATACATACTCGTACCTCAGTCTAAGACCCCTGTCGCAGTCTTCCCATTAGACTACGGAGGACTATCTAAAAACTTATAAAAGACGTGATGAAAGAGATATCTAGTCCTACCTACCGGTAAACATATCACTATGAAACGGTTTAAGTCAAAGCTAATTATCGTGTGCATTCAATCAAGCCATTATTTTGCGAGACGTTCGCTAGAGAAATGTGCTTTCAGCCAATATGCAGCGCCGAGCGGGCGGACCGTAAATTGAATTTGGTTCACGTTGCTTGGTGCCAATCACGCTTGTGTCTGTCCTTGTCTCTCGCTCGACCCTTTATTTGGTTATGAGGTCCTGGTACTATGAGAATTTTTTTTATCGTTTCGGCACATAAATCCGTACTGTTAAAAAGATTTTAAACTTAGAGATGACACAAAAATTTGCGTTTAGGTCATTTTGCGTTTAGGTCAATTTGCGTTTAGGTCATTTTGCGTTTAGGTCAATTTGCGTTTAGATCATTTTGCGTTTGGGTCCTTTTTCGTTTAGGTCATTTGGCGTTCGTAAAATAGGTCATTGTGCGACGGAGGGTTGAAAAGCACATAGAGACACTTTTTTATTGTTATTTAGTACTGGCCAAAATAAAATTAGCTTTTTTTAATAATAGACGAGATAATTGTTTGGAATAAAAACTGATATTCCTCCAAACCACCCCAGTTTCAGTGCAAATAAGTATAACTTGAAAAATGACGTAGCACTGATTTGTTTCATTGCCAGCTTTTTCAGCCACCGACAAAGGAAAACGGCAACGTTACTTTACAATAATGTAATGATTCATATGCGATTGAAGAATGATTCCAATCATGTGGATAGATAGATAGATAGATAGCTAATACTTTTATTGTAACATAATAACACAAACATTTGCATAAAAGAGCAAACAAAAAAAAGAAAAACATTGTTACAATTTGGCGGTCTTATCGCTAAAAGCGATTTCTGCCAGACAACCAGTCGGATGGAGAGAACTATACACTCTAAGATCGGAGGTGCAAACATTGAAAACATATTTAGTTACTTACACAACAAAAAGCAAAAAAAAAATAAAAAAATAGAACAACATTATAAAATGAATACACAATTTAGTGTTATTGTACCTATGCAAGAAAATTTCAAACGGGTAATTTCCTACCAAGAACGCATTTTAGCTTACCCATCCGAATATAAATTTCCTTTTCAACTCGTTCCGACATTGCTGTGCAACGTAAATATTCAAGATCCGCATCAAATTGGCCGTATTCGTCGTCCCAAAGTGAGTGTCATAATCGGGTACGCAAAGGAAATGATTTGATCGCGAAAATTAAATAAAAAATTGCTTTTCGCCGAAGTGTGCGTATTTATACATGTATATTGCTCCGTACATTTTATTTACTTACCAAGTTATTTGCAATTTTCCCTCATCTCGCTTCGCTTTTTCCAATGTTATTTGCTTTGAGAAATGTGTGGTTCGGAACGCAGTTTTATTTATTTAAAAATATGGGACGCCGTTAAGCGGTTTGAGAATGCTTTGCTGTTTATACCTTTTCTACGTTTATGACATCTCATATAAAGCATTCTTTTCCCTCCTTGCTATAATATGGGGTAATACCACCCTCTCACGAATATCCGGCGTGAAATAATGGCTCTTGGTGCTGTTGTGTGTAGTCCGGCCAGTGACAGTTCCGGAGGCCCCTTCGACTTAGGTGACAGCTCATCCGCAAAATATTTCATCCTCGGATAAATCGTCACCCTTTTCAAATTGTTAGGCGTCGATTCATCCGCAAGTGGTGTCGCTGTCGGATGAGTTGTTACATACAAAATATCGATGTGGTCATTTCAGCCAAATTGACAAACAAAGGCAAATGATTGGGAATTAATGTTTTTTATTTATTTTATAATACGTAATAACAGTATATTAAATAATAACAAAAATCAAAATGATTACCTTCATCAGATGGGTTAGAAACACCATCAGATAAGATGAACTTCATCTTTAACTAAGTATTTTGCAAATAATGGTTGTAATCTTTTTCTATATCAGTATATAACGTCAGTACGTTGACGGCCTGTTTGGCGCAGAGGTACCTAAGACACCTTGTTTCTGTTTCAGAGGTCCCGGGTTCGATTCCCAGACAAGACAAATATTTCGTTATATATTTGTCTTGGTCTGGGTGTTTCCTATGTATATTAAGTATGTATTTACAAAAGAAAAGTATGTTTATGTATTTTATCCGTTATCAAGTATCTATAACACAAGTTCTTAATGAAACTGTACGTAAGAGGTTATTTATTTATTTTATTTATTTATACTTGAAAAAACGATTGAGACCACTTGCTTTACCGTGTATTTGTTTAGTTGACCAGTGCACAAAGTCTGCGTTAATCCTGTTGTGTGTTACGTGCAATAACATAATTTTATGAAGTTTTCTATTTTACATGTGATTTAGCTAAGTTTTCCCTTAATGTACCTTAACCTTAATGTAGCTCAATCACCCAAATTGGAACATGAAAGGTCAGATAAGATCTGGTAAATGGTGTTT
Organism: Scoparia ambigualis; assembly: GCA_963921215.1. NCBI lineage: Eukaryota > Metazoa > Arthropoda > Insecta > Lepidoptera > Crambidae > Scoparia > Scoparia ambigualis. The sequence goes on along the minus strand of OY992514.1, from coordinate 2,436,608 downwards.
CTAACTCATCTGATGAAGGTTTTCATTAACATTAAACTATTTTGTTTTTTTTGTTATTATTTAATATACTGTTATTACGTATTGTAAAATAAATAAAAAAGATTAATTCCCAATCATTTGCCTTTGTTTGTCAATTTGGCTGAAATGACCACATCGATATTTTGTATGTAACAACTCATCCGACAGCGACACCACTTGCGGATGAATCGACGCCTAACAATTTGAAAAGGGTGACGATTTATCCGAGGATGAAATATTTTGCGGATGAGCTGTCACCTAAGTCGCCCCTTCCCCCCCTCCCCCTCACAATTCCTATTTCTTCCTTAACCCTATTCCTTTCTTAATGGTCGGCAACGCATCTGCGACTCCTCTGGTTTTGCGGGTGTCCATGGGCGGCGGTAATTGCTCTCCATCAGATGACCCGCCTGCTCGTTTGTCTCCTTCTAAAAAAAACGAGGCGTTAAGATGCACTTCGTGGGCCAGCGTTGTAAGGGCTAATGATACTTCGTCTTGTCAACGCTGCACCAGTTCTTCTTCGCGCCTGGACACCATTTACACTTAACATTCAGGTGGAGTGACGTCATCTAAAAGCGACTGTACATGTGCACAGCGTGACAGGTGGTGAGCCCATCGCCGCTCTATGCTGATGGATATGTACAGACTTTAGTCCTTTAGTCGTCTTTTACGACACACAAGGAAAGAGAGGGGGGTGGTAGTATTATTTTACCGCCACGTGACACGGATAGTTTAAGAATAACGTAAAACTATCAAGGTTAGTGCCACAGAACCAAAGAAGACAATGTCAGACATATCGTATGCTGTAGCAGACTATGATAGTTCAATTTATATGATAATTCCATTAGTATTGTATATTTGTTGTTATGACGCATTCTGCTGTGTTCGACAATATCTAAAAGACAATTATACAAAACTTATTTCACTACGTTTCTAATACTTTAATTATATGTATTAAATTTTCATTTATGTGCAAATTTTCATTTGTGTACAAGCTTAACCAATAAATCTTAGCTAAACTACATTTTATTATTAGGTACCTACGCAAAACGTGTATTTGCACAGCACAGTGAAGGCTAGACAGGTAGACTATCTGGATTTAACGTTCATAATTGGACACTTTTTTTCAACAGGGGTTCGCTTGGCTATGAAGTGTGCATTCATAAATAAATTACTTCAAAGTAAGAGACGATACGGTTAACTTTAATCGGACCCCTTTTAAAAAAATATTTTATAAAAATATGATGCCTTTGAAGAAAGCAACCATTTTTATTTAACTCTAAACTTATTTATTTATGTAGGTAGGTAAGTATGTAAAGAACATTTTACAGTGTCCTTCAAATGAGGCGTGAAGAGGCACTTTGTGGGCCGGCAGAGTGAGGGTGACTGACGTCTCTTACGCTGCACCAGTTGTCCTCGCGCCTGGACTTCATTTCCACTTAACATTAGGTGGAGTGGGGTCATTTGCCGGGTTTAATATAAAAAAACAGTATAACGTAAACAGTATAACAGTATAAGAAGTACACTATATTTTTTATACTGACTGAAAGCCATTTGCAAATCTCCACCAGTGGAATTACAAAGAAATTTATAAATAACACTTTAATAATGATTGTGTTTTATTATCTTACTTTTTTGTGTATTTGATGTTATTCGTTCGTCAGTCAGTCAGTCAGTTAGATCGATGAACATTCTGTAAAACTTCACTTCCTTAAAACGAAGCGGTAACTAAATATTTACTTTCCCGCACTCATATATAAACGGGATTTAACGCAAAACTACTTAGTAAAACCACAGTATAAATACTGTGGTAAAAGCATCATACGCATACCTTATATACCCGACCGACGTTAGTTGGGTGTGGTCGAGTCGCAGGTCGGGTCGTAAGACGTAGGTCGAAACGTCGGGCTTCGACCTAGTTGCACCGGGCAGTGGTATGGTTTAAAAGGTATAAATTTAGCCTTTACCAAGTAGTTCTGCGTTAAATCTCGTTCAAATAAGTGTGCACAATGGTACGCGAAAGTTTAAGAATGTAGGTACTTATATAAGGCGACTGCTAGAAACCGCAAGAAACTTCAAGGGCTGGTCAGGTCAAGCTTTTTAAATATGACTAAAATGACAAAAAAGAAGTTCGTGCATTTTTCACTTTAATCAAATAATTCATTTTGCCAATATTAATTGGATGGTATTTGTGTATCTAATTTATTTTAAAGCAATAACATAAGAAAAATACGCACATTTCGTAATAGGAAAATAAATGTGGTCTCATTGCAGACTAACGTAGGTACTATCGCAGGGCTGACGCGGACGGGTCAACAGACGGTTGAGTCAACGACCGGCTGCTGCCAGCTCGTTGCAAATAATCGTTATTTTTAATTGTTTGTCATTTTATTTTTCTTATGTTACTACTTTAAAATAAATTAGATAGGTACTCAAAGACATCTAATTAAAATTCACAAAATGAATTATTTAATTAAAAACGAAAAAAGCAAGATTTTTTTTTTGTCATTTTTGTTATGTTTAAAACACTTGACCTGAACAGCCCTTGAAGTTTCTTGCGGTTTCTAGCAGTCGCCTTATATATTTCCTTTCGGTTCAAGAATTCTCCTACTGTGCTTACTTTATTATTGCACAGTTCGTACGCTCGCATGCATTCCGTGCTAGCATGCAGTTTACCAACTTCCTGGAACTACCTGATTCCACTTTAATAGTCGGTTAGCAAATCGTGAAGGTAGAAGAGCAATTGAAAATGTTCCTTATTTGCATGTAGATAGCGAAGGCTTTCGTATTAGATATGTGGGCGCAGTGAACGGCATAATCGCAGTTTGACTACACAACAAACGGGTGGTCTATTTGCCGGCAGCTGGTGTAGACATTGGGTTTCGTTGTCTTGTGGGTGGATCAGCGATACTAGATTTACTCTAAAACTAGCGGCCGCTCGCGGTTTCACACGCGTAGTTCCCGTTCCCGTAGGAATATCGGGATAAAAAGTATTCTATGTGTTAATCCAGGTTATAAACTATCTGTATGCCGAATTTCATCCAAATCCATTCAGTAGTTTTTACGTGAAAGAGTAACAAACATCCATCCATACTTACAAACTTTCGCGTTTATAATATTAGTAGGATATAGTAGGATATTAACATTTTTGTCATGGCGCCCGACTTCAGGTAAGATGGTGGTAGCTAGCCAGGTGGACTTAAAGCCCTACCACCAACCAAACCAAGCACCTACACAAATATATACCCGCTGGCTAGCCACTACGCCACAGAGGCGATTAAGTTCTTATTTCTTTTTCATGGTTGTTCATTGGTGAAAAGTGGACTGTGGTAGAAACTACTTTTGCTGTCCTCATTGCCCACTGTCTGACTAACCCTTCGGGGATTATATAGTCGTGATTATAATATGATTATAATATATAAGATGACTGCTAGAAACCGCAAGAAACTTTAAGGGCTGGTCAGCCCCCTTACTCTCGAAACCGATCGCTATTGGATCGAATTGGTATTGTGAATTTTCGTACTCTTGAGTTTCGACACTAGCGATAAAATGGATTCATGTCGCGCGGATACTGGGTGAACTAAATGACATTGAGTTTTGTTGAAATTCGTACCCTGGACGCTATTTTGACAGTTAAATTTGGTATTCTGATGGTGTTTAGATTGGCTGTCAATCGACATTGTCACAATAACTAAAGTGGTACTTTATGTGTATTGAATTTACGTATTTTTCGGTAAATAGGTACCTACTCATTTTTAAGCAGCTTGTCGCGTAGCGGTGTCACTATACTACCACCCCGTCTCTTCCCTTGGGTGTCGTAAAAGGCGACTAACTGACTAAAGATTATTAATGTGTGAAATGTGATAAGACTTGATACCTACTTAAATAAATGATTTATAAGACTGCACATCTTAGATTAATACAATGTTATAATCTAAGCTGCACATACATCAAACGGCATAGAGCGGCGATGGGCTTACCACCTGTCACGCTGACCACATGTGCAGTCACTATTTGGTGAAAAATGGACTATGGTAGAGGACTGCTTTTGCGGTCCTCATTGCCTAGTCTCTGAAGTCTCTGACTAATCTTTCGGGGATAATAGTGGTGATTCAATGTATGTATATACGAGTATGTACCTACTTATTTGTAAGTACTATGATGGCGCGTTTGGCTCTTTCTTTTCTTATTTTAAGAAACGCTCTAAGAACCGAGCTAAAATTAAGCAGGAACCTTAACGTTGCTTAGGTATTGGGGAACTGGGTGCCTCATATGATTTATAATAAATTTTAAATAAAGTTTCTTTGGTAAATTAAGTAAGGTTATATTCAGTTTCTTTAACTCTCAGTATCTTTACAAAACAAATAAGTACTCTTTTAATAAAACAATAATACAATTCAGCAAAATTTATTGCCTAACACACAATTGTATACCTACTGCTTGCTTACAATTATTTAATCCAGATAACAAAAAAATACACATGTCTTCATTAGCTTCATTATTTATTTATTTGCTGCTTGTTGGAGAGCATTGGCAACCTCACGTCCGTGCCTAAAAAATATCTTGTGCTGGATGCTCTACTGCATCTGAGACGGTCCAACCACTTTCCTTACTGCCTCTACCCGTTTGCCTCATTCATCAAAACCGAATACTGAGCTTTTATTGATCTGTTTTTGAGCCCAATACCCTAAAATAAAGGTGAACAATGAATTTTATGATATTTGATTCGATAATCCCAAATATTTTTCAAGACGTTACGAAATTTTGAAACGTTCACTGTCACTTGAATTGACTATTGGTGAAATAAGTAAAACTTAGGTCGTCGGTCAATTATAGCAAGTGTATTAATCTTTACTTTCACAACAAACAAATTTATTAGATCTTACATCGCAGAAAATTAATAGGTAATAATTTATTGTCCTTCATGACACAAGTTACTTTGTGTTCATGACAGAAAGTGATGTTGTCAAATCAGAGACAGACAGACAACGCCACAGACAGATTTTTTACTTTTTAAAGCATTTCAAGGCGAAGGCAGCGCTTCATACGTCCTAAAATGTTGATGCCGCTTTAAATAATGCAATATTGTTTTGTAAATTCTGCTTAACATTGAAGGATTTATTGATATAAAATGAGTTATAACTTCATTAATTAGATACAGCTATAATTTTAGATGTTATAGTGGATTTTTATTATGCATTACATTTATCGATACGTCAAAAACACAAAAGGTTCTCATTATCGATGACATTATTGGCAGCAAACTTCATACTTATCTTTCCGATATGAACATGATTTCGATTTCAATCTGATCCTGAATTTAAGCGCGTCAAGAGTACGCACTTATTATTGTATTGTTATTTGACGGCTTTGATATCGACATTGAGATTGGATTCGAGAGTAAGGGGGCAAGTGTTTTGTACATGACAAAAATGACAAAAAGAAATTCGTGCTTTTTTATTTTTCATTTAATAATTCATTTTATGAATTTTAATTTGATTGTCTTTGAGTATTTTATTTATTTTAAAGCAATAACATAAGAAAAATAAAATGAAAGTATTAACTATTAAATAACGATTATTTACAACGCGCGGGCAGCGGCCGGCTGTTGACCCGCCCGTCTGTTGACCCGTCCACGTCAGCTGGGCGATAAGTACCTACGTTAGTCTGCAATCTTTTTTGTCGTTTTTGTCAAGTTTAAAACACTTGACCTGACCAGCCCTTGAAGTTTCTTGCAGTTTCTAGCAGTCACCTATATATATTATATATATATATTCGTTAATACTGCACGGCAGACATATATATCATTATATTAATATAGGTAGCATTATCATCAGCATTATCTATTATTTTTCATTGTTGTTCCAGTTTAAAAAGTACTGAATCCAGTTGATTATAATGCATAGAGGGTGAACTAAGCTTTTTGCCGCTTATCATTACGCGGGTTGTATGCTCGCTCATTCTGCAACTCAACAAAAAAACTAAATACATACATACAATTCCCCAAAAGGTTAGTCTGAAACTAGGCAATGTGGACCGCAAAAGCAGTCCTCTACCATAGTCCACTTTTCACCAAATAGCGACTGCTCATGTGCTTAGCGTGACAGGTGGTGAGCCCATCGCCGCTCTATGCTGTTAGAAGTATGTGCAGTCTTCAGTCCGTTAGTTGCCATTTACTACACCCAAGGGAAGAGATGGTAGTATTCTTTCACCACTAAGCGAAACTTTGTTCATATAGGAAAGTCAGTGTCTAGCAGTAGAACGTTTATACAACTTGATGTTGTAAACCACAAACTAACTTACCTTAAAGAGACAACCTTGAAGACCACCAAAAATAGTGGGGAGCTAAATTTTTAAGCAGCAGACTGTAAATAACACAGCGCTATAAGTGGAGGCTATTTAAGGCCCTGTAAAGGGTATTGGTGTGTTGTATAATGCAAAGCGATCCCGAATATTCATTGAAAGTTGTTAGTCATCATGATAGGTGGGGTTCATTGTAAAAGCTCCTACAGCGGTTTTAATATGGACTTTGAACCGTTGTGATACGTTTTGTGACGAAAACTTTTTCAAGTTAGAACAATGGGTAATGTCGTCAACAAAATGATTAATTATCTTCCCACATGCATATGCATTGTACTTTACATTGGAAGATTTGTTTAAAGCCAAGGGTGAGTGTGTAATTAGGCTAAACTGAAAATTTCGTACATATACAATGTGATAGGGGTGGTACTCCTAACCCGTTAAGGCTAAGTACTACATCTAAATTCATCGACAAAAAAATAATATGGGGGGTCCAACCCCCTCCCCCTATAATTTATGACCATTTTTACTTTATGCGATATCAAAGGTTTCATACATCGGAGAAACATGAAAAAAATGGCAAACGGTAGCTAATGACACTGGCTAACTAATAAATTACTTTGTTTCGTATGTTTGAGATCATTTTGGTGAGAAAAAAAATCATTACTTAATTATTTTGTGATTTAAAATCACTTTTTTTTAAGTCCATATTATTTTTTTTGTCGATGAATTTAAATGTAGTACTTAGCCTTAACAGGTTAGAAATACCACCCCTATCACATTGTATATGTACACTCACGACTAGTTTCTAGTAGGCTAGTTACTAGTTTGACTAGCCAATGAGGACCGCAAAATCAGTCCTCTGCCGTAGTACTATTATTTATTCTGTGCCTCTGCCATAATCCACGTTTCTCCAAATAACTACTGCTCATGTGTTCAGCGTGACAGGTAGTGAGCCCATCTCCGTTCTTTGCTGTTGGATGTATGTGCAGCCTTTAGTCCGTTAGTCGCCTTACGTTACTTATATACCACACGGCTGTACCATCAATTCTACCATCCTTAACATAAGTTAACAATAAATGAATTAATTCATTTATTTGCTAAGAGGTATATGCAGTCGCAGGGTGTATGTGCAGTCTTTAGTCCGTTAGTCGCCTTTTACGACCCCAAAAGGAAGAGATAGGTCGGTAGTAATCTTTTAATAAGCCATGAGCAGCCATCACAAAGCAGTTCAAAATTCAGCTTCGTATAATACGAGACCTACTCGTATGTGATAGCTTTGTGACGAGGAATGTAGGCGGCATTCATAATGGCTGAAATGAGCTCCAACGATCTACAATAGTAGGTAGTTAGGTAGGTAGTATATTGTCATCTGCGTTCGCGTTCACATCTGGCGCAATAGTCTATGCGTACGTAGTAGTTGAAATGTATTGTGTTTCTCTTCCGTCTTAAAGATATTTTAGATGTGTGCTTTTTCAATTAAATTATATTGGAGTTGATAGTTAAATAGTCTCGTTAATGTCATGATTTTACTTTGCCTCTCCAAGAGCACACCACTGAGCACGATCCGCGGCTACTCTCATCCACCGTTTGGAGGAAATTTTAATAAATAAATGTTATTATAATACTTTAAATGTTAAAAAATTAAAAATTTAACAAATTTAAGTAGGTAAGTAATTTAATTTAATAAATCGTAATCCTCTCCTCTTTCAATTGGATTGCCCGACATGGTCCATGTTACAATTACATTTGCAATTTACTTTTCTGTAACGCATGGATGGCAATAAATATTAAGTATTGAGCTCTGCCAGCCGCCTCGCGAAGATCGTCGCTCCACCTAGTCTGATTATACGTGGGTTACAATCAGACTAGATCCTACGCTTGCCGATACGCAGTCTCCACTCCAGAACTCGTCTTTCACTCCAGAACTAGTTTAGCGTAACGGTTCAACCGCCTCAGTGGTCTAGTGGCTAAGCCACCGGGTCTCAGACCCAGAGGTTCGATTCCCAGCGGGGAGGTACATCTTTGTGTAGGTACTTGGTTTGGTTGGTAGTAGGGCTGTTAAGTCCGCCTGGCTAGCTACCACCATGTTATGTAAGTCTGTCGCCATAACAACGATGTTTATAACATTGTTGTGTTCTGCCAGTTTAGAGATAAGATAGCCAGTTCCTCAGTGGTTAAAGATTCCGGGTGAAGCGCGCTTCCACCTTCGGCCTTATCGGCACTTACCATCAGGTGAGATGAAGACCAAGCGCTTACCCGTTGTAGAATAAAAAAATCTAACCTAAAAACAAAATATGATTAGCAACTTATTTCCCACCCTGCTTAAGTATTTTGAAGGCTGACGAGTTTATTGGTCATGTGATGTCTATGTGCTTAAAGCACTGTCTTGAATAAATGATAAGGCGCTCGATCGATAGTGTGTGCGGGCCTTAACGCGGTGGAATCATTTCATACGTCACGTGAATACCGAAGCACCTAACAAATGGTCATTGTACTTGAAATTGGCTATTTCATTTTGTTATTTACCATAATAGTTCTACAAACATCTATTTACAATCTATTACTGTTTCCCATTTGTTGTTTAGTCCTATTGTAAGGTTGTAGGGTTCAATATTTATTGACATTGTAGCTGTATTTGCACTGGGAAAGGTTAATTTGTACTCAATGACATTCTATACACAATTGTATTAATAGATTTCTTACGTGGCGTAAAGTTCTGAATGGTTCATACACATTAATAATAAACAACATAAGTTCCTGCATATTTTAACTTTCGCGATGTCAATTTTGCCTTTTTTTATCAATTTCTTATGCGCTTGACTTGAGACCATATCGCTGCTTGATACACTGTCAATGGCAAGCAATATGTAAATATACAATCCGCCTTTTTTTGCCTTCTTTTATGACACCTAGTCTAAAATGTTACGAGTGTGGGCACGGATTCCATACAAAATTATCCATTGTTTTTTGTAACTAGTTGGCAAAACCACAGAAACAGTATAAATATTATTTATACTGTGCCACAGAGGGGGGAAGTAGATTATCGAAAATGGCTGTAAGTCGTTTTGCGTTACACCCCTTAAATACAAACAACTGCAAAATTTCATGCTTAAAAATTTATTCTTCTTTCGGCAAGCTTTATAAACCAGCCTGAAAAATATGAGTTAAACCAATTTACAAACATCTCCAAAAATTCATACATACATATACTATAATCAGGACTATTATCCCCGAAGGGTAAGTCAGAGAACGCAATTAGGATAGCAAAAGCAGTCCTCTACCATAGTCCACTTTTCACCAATTTTTTTTTTAATAATAAGCCCGGCATTGACCCCACTCCACCTGATGTTAAGTGGAAATGAAGTCCAGGCGCGAGGACAACTGATGCAGCGTAAGAGACGTAGCATCAGTCACCCTCACTCTGCCGGCCCACAAAGTGCTTCTTCACGCCTCGTTTGAAGGACCCTATGTCATAGGTAGGGCGGAATACGTGTGCTGGTAGACTATTCCATCTTTTGGAAGTGCGACAAAGAAACGAGTCACCAAAGGTGAGAGCAATACTCCACGCAAGACCGCACCTGTGTCTTTTATAATAGAAACAACCGATCAGGCGTGAAGAATCGCCGCACCTTGTTCAGGACACCGAGTTTACGTGAGGCATTTTTAATCACGGTTTTGATGTAGTCCTTTTGGTTCAGATCGCAGCGGATATCCATACCGAGCATGTTAATACTGCTCTGCAGGCCTAGAGATGTACCCTGAAGAGAGGGAAGGGGAAGGAATGGCGACTTTTTCACTGTGAACGCCCACACCTGTGTTTTCTTGGCATTGAACTCCACCAGATTATCGGAGCCCCATTTAGAAATGAGGTCTAACACCCGATCGAGCTCAATGACAAGATTTGCTCGCTTCATTTCGGTGTCTACCCGCCCAGCCGTTGGGTGACCGTTATATCCCCCATGCACTGTGCTATCATCTGCATAGCAATGAATGTTTCCAAGAGGAAGCATGTCATTGATATGCAGAAGGAAGAGCGTGGGGGATAGAACGGAGCCTTGAGGAACACCAGCGTTCACTGACATGAATCGCGAAGCGCATCCATCCGAAAGGACACGGATTCTACGCTCATGCAGGAAGCTAGCAATCCAGGTACAGAACTGAGCGGGCAAACCGTATGCCGGGAGCTTGGAGAGAAGAGCTTTGTGCCAGACCCGAACAAAAGCCTTGGCTATGTCAAGGCTAACTGCCAGTGACTCGCCACGTTTGTCAATAGCCTCACCCCCAAAGATGTATGACGTACGCTAGAAGATCACCCGTTGACCGTTTTGGCCGAAACCCATATTGATGATCGTGAATTAGGGAGTGATCTTCTAGGTATCGAATAAGCTGTTTGTTCAATATTCGTTCTAGGATCTTGCACAACACTGAAGTTACGGCTATAGGGCGGTAATTAGTCGGAACTGACCGATCTCCTTTTTTAGGAATTAGCTTCTCTCCAAGAATCCGGCACACAACCCGAAGAGAGTGAGAGACGGTACAGACGCGTTAAGACAGGGGACAACTCCGCTGCACACATTTTCAGGACTATTGCTGGGATGCCATCAGGACCGTTAGCTTTCCGGACATCGATTGACTGCAGCTCCGCATGGACATCATACTGCCTGATTTTAATATCAGACATTGTGTGGCCACAGTGAGGAATTGAGGGTGGCTGTGCATTACAGTCATCGATCCGGGAGTTAGCCGCAAAGAGTTTGGCCAGGACATCTCAGTGGTGGCAGCGAGGGTTGGCAGAAGTTGGATTGCACGGCTTTGGCCAGACGCCAGTAGCTACGGCTGCCCGTAGGATGCGTCAGGAGTTCTTGGCGTGCAACGCGCTGGGCATCCGCTCTAACGTAGGCCCTCTTACACGACTTGGTGGCATTATTATAGGCTTCTTTTAGCGAACGAGTTTCGGGATCCCCATGAGCTTTACCTTTGATCCAAGCGCGGTATGCCGTCTGTTTGCTCTCAACAGCGCTGGCACACTCGCGATTGAACCAGCGGTTGCGTCTGCCTTTGCTGATGACATAGGAGTGTGGAATATAGTATTCCATTCCTAATACTATCTCATCAGCAACGGCAGTGGCGCTAGCGGTCAGGTCCTTCTCACTAAAGCAGCGCTGCCTCCAAGGGACGGATGCAAAATACTCTAGCATACCGTCCCTGTCTGCCGACGCGTAGTGCCAAATCTGGAGTTTTGAAACCGCTGTTGGCGGGCGCGACGCCAAGGGCACTGTGCTGGATATCAAGCAGTAATCCGAGGAACCTAAAGGAGCTCGATCTCCACCCGGTATCCAGCTGGGCGACTCGTCAGCAGAAGGTCGAGTAAGGAGGGCGCATGGCCAACTATGTCTGGGATCCTGGTGGGCTGGTTCACCAGTGGCGTCAGGTAATGCGTGAGAGCGAATGCGTGGGCAGTTCTACCAGCATAGTCGGTTTTGGAGGAACCTAACCACAACTCATGGTGGGCGTTGAAATCCCCCAAAAACACCAATTCCGCCGATGGAAACCGCTCCTGCTCATCATTTGCTACCCGACTAAGATGTTCAATTAGTCGAGTTGTCTCCATGTCGCCGTTATGGGATCGGTAGACGCAGACGTAGACACGGCAATGAGAGCCTATGTCGACGTGTACCACTAGGAGGGAGAAGGAAGGGTCCTCCAGACAGCGCAGACGGCGACAGCAAACATCCGCCCGAACGAATAAGCAAACTCCGGCTTTGGCTTTGAAGGATTCTTCAAGCACAAAGCCGGGATAGTTCAGGTAGGTGGTGTCAGCTGGGCGGATTATTTGCGTCTCCGTCAGGAACAACATTGCTGGCCGTACCGTCTCAAGATGGTGATGAACGGCATTGAGGTTTGCATGGAGTCCGCGGATGTTAGCGAACTCCACCTCACACGGTAAGGTTGTGGTGGGGGTGTGCACCGCTGAGTACCAGTTTTGTTGTTAGGCGCTGTCATTTTAGGAGTGGAAAGAGAGAGGCGTAAATCGAGAAAATGATGCTGCGATGCGAATGGTCAAAGTGGTGGCCTGTTTCCCCAGGAATTTGCCCACAGACGAGTATTATTAGAGTATTATTAGACCCCACCTTCCGGTCACCAACCGGCACGACGGACCACCCTGAGATTATGCGTGGCATGGTGAGGCAGCCTCACGAGCTGGTTAGGCTCGCTTGGGCCCCTGTACTGTGCCACGGGCGGCCAGCGGGACAACCGTTTCTACGGGTCTCCCTGGTCGGCAGGTTAACGAAGTCCTCTTGGCACTGGTTTCACGGAAGCCTCCACAGACCAAATACATCGCAGCATCATCCTCTCGAGCTCTGCTTATGCGCTAGCTGATCCCGAAACGCGACCGACAAGCAGTCACTTGACGGGTTTTACACCATGCGTACGGTGGTCACCAACCAGACGGGTCAAGCCCTACCACCAGTGGAGCAGATCATCGCTCGAAAGAGTCCGTTAGTCGCTTCTTACGACACCCACCGGACGGAGAGAGGGGCGGCGATTGGTATTCTTTCTCCGTCACCGCACGGATAGAGAATATCGACTGCACATGTGCTCAGCGTGACAGGTGGTTAGCCCATCGCCGCTCTATGCTTGTTATGTGCAGTCTTTAGTCCGTTAGTCCCCTTTTACGACACCCAAGGGAAGAGAGAGGGTGGTAGTATTTTTTCACCGCAACGAAATTTCATGCTTGAAAATAAGATTCACCTTTGTATTTCACAAGCTTTATTTATAAACAAGCCTGAAAAATATGGCCCGTCTCCCTACATCACCAAGACAGCACTGAACGCAGAGTTGATCAGATAAGACATGCCACCGAAACGTGGGGCTTTGCAAATACAAACGAGCTTACGTAAACATTACAAACACTGGCATTATGGGCTTGTAAATAATGCCCTACTTTCCTTGGGAAATAGACTTTGGTGTTGTTTTTGCACTCATAAATTTTAATTGAAATAATTTTGTTTTAATTATTGAAATGAAACACTTTTTTCGAATCTATCTCGCCTTTATTACACTTTAGGGTTTTGATTTTCGTCCTGTCGTTTCGAACCCTTTACAGGGTCCGTGGTCACAGAGAGACTGTGCTGTTGGTCGTCTCATAGTTAGAAGTTATTTGCCTTGATGACTTTTATGATGCATAGGGCAGCAGGACCAATGTGGGTCACCACGCCACCATGAATAGATTACAGCGACAATAATAACGAAATCTGCAAAGTTTGTAACATCGACATCTTCGCAGATAAGCCCCAGAAGTTCAGACAGGAAATATTAGAGTCATTTGATATAGCGCCAAACGATTGTTGATTTTATATTATGTACTCTATTATTAAATTTGTCTTTTTGTAGCATTAGTTGGCCCTGGAAGGGAAGCATTAAATACTTTTATATAATGCTTCCTTTACAATAGATATTATCCATTAAAAAATTGTTTTTTTTTTATATTGTAAATTGTAGTCCACTTTGCATGCCGTGGCAACCTGTAAGTAAGATGACACTTAGCTTTAAGTTTATGTTTGTTTCTACAATTTTTGCTTGTATCAGCGTTTGTCTCGTTGGTTGTCCTAATAATTAAATAAATAAATAAATGGGGTCCCAGGCAGGTGGTAAATTCTAACCATCTTCTCTATTGAAATTTCGATGTTTTTTTTAATTTCAATAGCCTCGCGTCTCATCCTAGGAATGAATCGTGGTTCTTTGGCAAGTATTTGAGGTTTATCAAAACTCAGTCACCCTGTGACCCTGTAAAGGGTTCGAAACGTCAGGACTATACTGTAAGATGTATGTGCTATCTTTAAACCATTAGTCGCCTTTTACGACACCCAAGGGAAGATAGGGGGTGGTAGTATTCTTTCACCGCTACACAACACGGTTATTGCCATATAAATTTATTGGTATTGTTTTTGCCTGACCTGGGAATTAAATCAGGGAACTCCCAGTTATCCGACCGAACGCTCAGCCACTCGGTCACCGAAGTGTTACAACATTGATGACTTTGCAATTACCACGGTAAAATTATGTCGTAATTAACCGCCCAAACAAATAGCAGACACGCAACGTAGGTACTTACCTAACAAAAACGAGCCATGAAGAAACTATTCATAGTATACACACCTTGCAGTTCCCACGAGACTGTTAACCCGTGTAGTCTAGCCGCTAGCCCTAGGGTGCCTAGGTACAGTCAGCCTTAGAAGTACATACATATATACACACATTCAATCACGATTATACTCGTACAGTCGTCATAAGAAAAAAAGACGTATCTTACATTTTTTTTCAAAATTAAGGTACATACATGGTAAAAAAGGACGCATTTCCTAGTATATTTTTCATTTCATCATTGTGACCGCAACTCAAAAATAATCGCTGATAAAAAATACGTATCTGCTTCAAAACATAATGTTTAGGATGTAGACAACAGTGCTGACGCACAAATTATTCCTTAAGGGTATGTCAGAGACTTGACAATGAGGACCGCAGAAGTAGTCCAATGCCATTATCCATGTTTTATCAAATTACAACTACACATGTGCTCAGCGTGAGCACATGTGCATGTGCTCAGGTGGTGGGTCCATCGCCGCTCTATGCTGTTGGATGTTTATTTATTTATTCTTTGGCACGGTAACAAAATACAAATCAACCCTTACAATAAATTATTTGTATCTATTACACAATATTAAATTTGCATTTCGATGATAACCGAGCACAACATTCAAATGAAATTTTCTAATCTAATTAATTTAATACAGTTTACTTATAAGATAGAAGCAAGCTAATATTCTCCGAACACTTGATACTTCTCAGAAATGATGTTAAGCTCTGATGAAATATATCAAGGTCCTTACATATAAAATCGTATTTTCTGCACATACGAAACAATGGGCTACTTTTTGATACATTATTTCTGGCTAAAGGTATATAAAATAGATGCTGCCTACGGTCTTACCTAAGTGAAAAACTCAGCGATACATGGCTCAAGACATCAGAATCATAGTTAGAGTTTAGAATTTTATGTAATGTTGAAAGGTCACTCAGTGGTCATGTGTGCGCTTTAGTCTGTTAGTCGCCTTTTACGACACCCAAAGGAAGGAAAGGTTGGTAGTATTATTTTAGTCAGCCGATATTCCACACGGCTGTACCATCAGTTCTACCATCCTTAACATAAGTTAACAATATATGAAGTCAATTCATTTATTTGCTAAACCCTTCTGCAATACATAAACTACGTCAGAATACACAATGTGCTTTTAAGCTGGAACGGTTATATTATTTGGTATTCTGCGGCTTTGGCGGGATGTGGCTAGAAGCTGTTGCATTAATGAGGGTACTGACCATATACAGGCTGGGTCAGTTTAGGGACGTCTGAAACCATTAAGGAATTTCGAAATATTAGATGTGTTTGCGTTAATAACGCATAAATATGTTCTAAGATATCAAAACTTTGAAAATAAATTATTTACTTAGGTAGGAAGGGAAAACGTCTTTTTTCAACGTTTTAATTAAAAAGAAGAATAAAGACAAAAAAAAGAAAAACTATTGTTATAAGGAAAAATGTCATAATAAATTGAAGTGAAGTACAACAACATTTTTCATTCGCTGATGACCTTGAAACGCCTGAACAGATGTTCATAAATTGAAGCTAAGAACCATCTCGATCGCGTCAGCCTTGCTACGATGCCACAAACACATACATACACACATAGTCACGTAAAACTTAACCATAAAGTTACTATAGATATAGTAACTTTAAGCTTATAACAACTTATAACTTTTGCGTCGGGGGTTAATAAGCAATATTGTAAGTCCAACACCGTAAGTGATTCACAAGTTTCACAACCCTAACCGGATTTAGCCAAGTCTATGCATAAAATAGTATTAAATGCCCTCAGTCCCTCAAACCACAATTTATGTGGGAATTATCGATATTGGCCGCGTCCTCCAGAGAAATTACTGGAGTGGAAAGATACCACCAATATCTTAAGAGAGGGATGCTGTAATCATTCGAGCTTTATTATGAGCTCGGATCTTTTCGTAACACATCATGGTTTTGATAGCTAAGCCAGTGGCTAAGCTACAGTTCTAGTGCCTACTAAAGTATGGGGTTTTTTTATAAATACATTCATATGAATGTCCTAGTAACAAATATTTTGATATGAGAATGTGTTTTTGCATTATTTTATTTATTTATTTATTTAATTAAAGTTCTTAACTAAATGTCCCATTTCTTAAAGAATTACTTAATTAATTAATTAAATTTTACATTGACTTAAGCTTAATACCGCTTTCTTTCTTGATGCAGGGTATAGAAATAAATCAAACCTGAGATCAATTGCATTTTGGTAATCCTTGTACAATGTCATAGCTCGCGATAAGAAGCTGTGCAACTTGAAAGGAGATTAACCATTTTTGTATGGACGTTGGACCAAGAGTGCTGCCCAACATTGAATCATAGTGCATAATGATCCTTAGACATACTAGTATGTAACCTAAAGCGCTTCAGAATCTATTCGAGGAGTATTGAGAAAAAAAACCTGTTGTATAGGTTTTACATTAACGAAAAATATTAACAAACGTCTTATTACGCCGTGTGCGAAGGCACTAAGTAATTTAATAATATTATTATATAACGTAAACGACAACGTTAAAACAATATATCAAAAGTTGAAGCACCAAAAAACCGATAAGTTTTTAAGTACAATATAACCGAGTGGATGTTTTTTTTTTTTTTAATATCTCTTCATGTAAGGAAAGAAATAAGGTTTTCCCATGCTTGGGCAGCATTTAGTCCAAAATGGTCAAGATCAGGGCAATCCACAGAGCTTTAAATACATAGAGATTTATTCATTCGCGATTTCAACTGTGCTTAATGTTTTTTTATAGTTACTGCGTTCTTGCAATAAACCGACGCATAAATTATGTTAACAGAATACCATACATAGGTACTAATAATAAATAATCGTGTCCTGAAAGAATACTACCACCCCCTCTCTTCCCTTGGGTGTCGTAAAAGGTGACTAACGGACTAAAGACAGCTCAAACATCCTAAAGCATAGAGCGACTATGGGCTCACCACCTGTTACGCTTGGGGTATTCCTCGAAGCGCACCCATTTTGCAACGCACCCAGACCAAGCGCACCTAAACTATTCCTCCAAGCGCACCCGTTGGGTGCGCTTCAGAATAGGTAGTTAAAATATAATATTTTTATTCCTCGAAGCGCACCAGCAGATAAAATAAGAAAAGAGATGTAGTAACTAACAGAAAATATCGATAACGAATAACGTACGTTTATTTTTAGAGTATCTACCTTTTCATTTATGTCACCCTGGTACTTTTAGCACAGAATAAGTAATAGTAATACCGTACTTTTAGTTCAAAATAACTGTCAAATAGTAATTAGCACATGTGCAGTCGCTATTTGTTGAAAAGTATACATATTAATAGATACAAAATACGCATGTGCCCGAACAAGGGTTTTATTGTTTTTCAGGCAAAAACTGTGCCCAGCAGAAATTACTGTTCCGAACAAACCATTGTGTAGAAAGGACACAAAAAAGGGGACGGTACTAGATTGACAACTGTCTACTGTCGTAGCACTCGGGGCTCTTATCCATTTATAAAGGTCTGTCTATATCTTCGGTCACATATTATGTGATCATACAGACATACAGACATACTGACGACCTCCTTGGTCGAGTGGTTTGTACACCGGTTTTCATGGTGTCGCCATCTCTGAGGTCCCGGGTTCGATCCCCGGTCGGGTCAATTTAGAAATTATTGTTTTTCTAAATTGTCTCGGGTCTGGGTGTTTTCTATGTATAATAAGTATGTATTTAAGTATTTTAAGTATGTTTATCCGTTGTCTAGTAACCATTTAACGAGTTTCTTCGAAGCTTCTCTTGGGCTAGATAATTGGTGTGATTGTAGGAAAGTTTTATTTATTTTATTTTTATTTTATACAATCACGACTGTTATCCCCGAAGGGTTAGTCAGAAACTAGTCAAAGTCCACTGCCATAATCCACTTATTTCACCACATAGCGTCTGCACATGTGCTCAACGTGAGAGGTGGTAAGCCCATCGTGTGGATAGCGGCTCCCTTATGAATACTACCATCTCCTCTCTTCCCTTTTATGCCGTAAAAGGCGACTAACGGACTAAAGACTGCTCATACATTTAACAGCATAGAGCGGCGATGGGCTCACCACATGTCACGCTGAGCAGATGTGCAGTCGCTATTGCGTAATAAGTGGACTATGGTAGAGGCCTGCTTTTGCTGTCCTCATTGCCTAGTCTCTGACTAACCCTTCAGGGATATAGTCGTGATTATATGTACATATACATGTACATGTATTATATGTACATGTAAATGTATTAAGAGGGTTTACGCATTTCCGGTTTCCCATACAAATTACCAAGTCGAAATTTTTTAAAACTATTAAGCGAATTACCATGAAAATTTGCATGCTAAAGTAACATACAGAGATCTAAATAGTTTGATGAAAACATTTTTAAAAAACTTTTAATTATTAAAATTAATAAAATCTTTTTTTTTTAATGTTTTCAACAAACTATTTAGATCCCTGTATTTTGCTTTAGCATGCACAGCTTTATTAAAATTGGTTTATTGGTTTTTAAAAATGTCGACTTGGAAGTTTGTATGGGAAATCAAAATGCACCCTCTTAATAATTTATTTATTTATTCAGGTAATTTACACCCATACAACTTACAATAAAATATCAGAAAATCAAAATAAAATAAAAATCAGAATAAAATAAAATCAAAAATAAAACTTAACTCAAAATTTAAAATCAAAGTAGAAATTACAAATCAATTAAAATCGGTCAATGTATAAAATTCAATAATATAAATAATTCATAAAATGTCACGTTGATTAAAAATTAAAAATATGTATGTTTAAAATAATCAGTAAATTGATATTTAGGTACAATTTTAAAATAACAAATCAAATAAACCAAAAATTAATAAAATTACAGAAAAATAAAAATAAAATATTGAGATAAAATATTAAGCTCGTTTTGGAGGCGCACGTCGACGTTTTTATGCTCGCCTATTGCCACACGCACAACTCGTACAAGCTGTTGTCCTCGTACAACCTACATACGGCCTCGCCCAGCAGTGAGACGTTTATAGGATTACGATAAAGTGAGTCGAGGAGCTCGATGGCGCAGCGGCCAGCGCGTTCGGCTTGTGATCTTGCCCGCTAAGCAACTTTCGCAATGCCGGGTCGCCTGATAGCTGACCATTAAAACATCTCGAGGTCCTCCGTGCTTCGGAAGGCACGTTAAGCCGTTGGTCCCGGTTGTTGTCGTAAGATGACAGTCGTTAAACCCACCAACCCGCATTGGGCCAACGTGGTGGGTTGTGGCCCTATATCCCTTCGTGCTATTGTTCACGTGAGAGGCCTGTGCCTAGCAGTGGGACGTTTATAGGCTGATGATGATGATAATGATAAAGATGATGGAATTCTGTGGTCTCTGTCAACCACTGCGAGAAACAGGCGTTACCGTATGTATGTATGATCGTAAAAACGCTGGTCTGAAACTGCCACTTCAAAAATATTTACTATCCCGGCGAACAAAACATGCAGACAGTATTTATCGCTACCGACTTCCTACCTTTTGGGCAGAGTAGGAAATCACGTTGGTCGGCACGAACATTTTCAGTCTGTAAGGAACATTTTAGTGCATTCAAACTATACTATACATTATTTGACTGAATTGTTTTTGTTGTAGTTTTTAACGCTTGTTTAAAAACAGACACAAGGAACTGAAGCTATGCAAAATATGAGGTTTATTTTTATTTAACAGCTTGAAAGCGGGTTCCATTTGCTAAAGCAACTGAACACTTTAATACCATGTAAAAATAAATTTTGAAAATCAATCGACCATAGAGGTACAACAAACTAGAGAAGACACCGCGAAGCAAGTTTGTGCGCACTAAGGTGCAGCCCATGGGCTGCAAACTCCTCAGTGACTGCGCGTGATTCAAGCGATTGTGGACCTTGCGGCTGCACCTTAATTGCGCACAAACTTGCTTCGCGGTGTCTTCTCTAGTTTATTGTACCTCAATGCAATCGACAAACACTTTTTAAAATTCTCATTTCATTCACATAAAACGAACTGTTAAGTGGCTTTGCTGACTGTCCCTTGCAAGAAATCTAACTCGGGTTCTCCTTTTCAAAAAGCATTCTTGACATTTACGATTGTGACTAGAATACGCTATTTCTTCATACAACTGCGTGTTACACAAAACCTTTGTTAAACCTTATCTACGTCAAAGAATATATACACTACCATGAGCTACGTCTAATATTATCATACTCGTATAGTATCGGCTCATCGATACGAGCCGATGTCGATCGTCTTCTAAAAATAGCGCGTTTCGAAGTAATTCTCGTAGTTTCCAACTGAAAACTAGGTAAAACACCTCCAGTTAATTACAAGGCTGTTTAGACGATCCTATCTCTGTCACACGCGGTACGTCAGAAAGGGATCTCCTATTTCTATTAACTTATCTGATTTTCTTCACAGCCTCAGTTGTTGGAAAGGCGTTGAGAGTCAGACTTTCGGTTTGATTTGTTTGTAGATAATGTCGCAACTATCAACTCTTGATTGGTCGGCCAGCCTTCATGTCATAAATACGTTCAATGGAATACCATTAAATTTATACTCAATGTTTAATAAGTTGCCAGATTATAAAGGTAGCCCTTAAGAGTCGCACCAAAAGGTGCCAAAAGCAAAGTGATTTAGATTAAACGTCTCATTCAATGATTTGTCTAGCTTTAGTCTTTTAATTGATTGCCGGCATTGATTAATTGAACTAGCTGTTCAATCAACTGCCATATTATACCAGAAGGCTGCAACCTGCAACAGGTAGATGGTAACATTAAGGTATTATAACTAAAGACGTCACCGCGAAGCAATTTTATGCGCACTGCTTTGCGGCCGCAAGGTCCACAATCGCTTTATGCCGGCACTTCACTTGGCGTATCGTGTTCGCGTATTTGCATTATTTGTCCGAACACGGCAATGTGTGGACGGTCTATTTGAATATATTTGCTTTATTTGGACGATTATGGCAAACAACGCAAATAGCAAATATGCGTTTCCGTTTACTTGTCGGTTTTTGATAACACATCAAAGTTGCTGTCGCGTTCAGTCGTGTTTAGGTTTTTATACTTATAGTTATTTAGTAAAATGGATTGGATAAACAAAACCGTATCGCGATTTTTGGAATTATACCAAATGCATCCTTGTATTTGGGACCCCAAAAATTCCTCTCACAAAAACAAAAACGGACTAAACGATCGATGCATGGATCGATATTCAAAATAACTTAGGAGAACCCTGCACAATAAAAAAACAGGTGTTGGTAAGCCGCATTCAGGTAAATGTAAAATAAGCTGCTGCCACTGCCACGTCCATCACTGTTGCATTCAATTTGTTTGTGTGCAAGCAAATATTGTGTAATATTTGAGTTGTTTGCCCGTACAGCCCATGTGTAGATGGCTTGTTTGAAGCCAAGTGAAGTGCCAGATTATATGGGCAAACAACGATATCACCACACGAACACGCTAAGCCAAGTGAAGTGCCGCCTTTACAATTATTAATTGAGGCGTTTGCAGTCCATAAGCTGCAACTCAGCGCGCAAAAACTTGCTTTGAGGTTTCGTCTCTAGCAATAACATCTTAGTAGGGCTTAATATAGATTCCCACTAGCTTTCTCCCTGTCATCTAATTCTATCTCAGACCTTCCGATATTCGACCTGAAACTGAAATAGAACGCTAGCCCTTTTCTCTTATAACGTGTAGGTACAATTGTGTTAAGGCATCGGCTTTTAATCAGGTTAAATTATACGCCAAAGTCAAAGTCAAATTATTTATTCAATATAAACCTTTACAGGCACTTATTGAGGTCAATACTAATTAAAAAAACAGTTAACTTGTAGTTCTAACTAACTAATCTATTCTCCCTTTCTAGCTAATCTACCACCAGTTCGGGTTTTGGAAGAGCCTTCGACTGAGAAGAAGCTGGCAAGGAACTAAGGAGGCCTTTCTCTTTTCTTCCTCTAAGTAACAAAAGCCGCCGCCCGCTCTATCACAGTATAAATATAAGCTAAAGCAGTACGGAAGCTCGGCCTTTTTCTTGTTTTATATACCTACGCGCCAATTGAGCGTTAGGGTTGTCCTCTTATTTTGTAAAATTAAAAAAGTTTTTCTTTAGTTAGTGCTGTATCTCAGCTAGTTAGCGCTTTTTTTAGATAATTAGCAAAGCATAAGGGTTGTCACTTTTAATTTTTTTTAAATTAAAAACTAATTAGTTAAAGATGGCGGCTACTTTCCTCATTCTATTATCGGATTCATTGTCGGAAACCACACAGGTCCCCTTTTAGAAGATCAATTTTTAAAGCAATCGGTCGAATAACTAAAAAGTTCAAGATGGAGGCTATTTTGTCTCATACTAATAACGGAGTCGTTGTCAGAAACCACACAGATCCTTAGATATCGATTTTCAAAGCAATCGGTTGAATAACTAATAAACAAGTTAAAGATGGCGGCTACTTTCCTCATTCTATAATCGGATTCATTGTCGGAAACCACACTGATCCCCTGATATCGATTTTTAAAGCAATCGGTTAAATAACTAAAAAGTTCAAATTGGAGGCTATTTTGTCTCATACTAATAACAAAGTCGTCAGAAACCACACAGATCCTCAGATATCGATTTTCAAAGTAAAGTTTATTAACGATGAAGTTTCTAAGTAGGTATCAATTCTTATTATTTTTCACCATTAAAATAACCCCCGTTTAAAAAAATATCACCTAAACAACCAAACGATTTATTTAAAAGATAATGCTTTTTATTTAGTAATAATAAATCATTCTTACCTTTCAACATCAGCAGGAAGTTTAAAAAACGAAAGCTCCGGTTTTAAAGAAGCCGAGTTCAAGCAGCCGTATACTACACAATACACTCGCGGCATTTTTTAAAATCGCGCGCACAGCGCACGCAATACATCTCGTCTCGACGCCACACGCGCTACTGAGAGCACTGCGATGTCCGCTTAGGGGCCCTGTAAAGACGTGCGTCTGTGGGCGTGCGTCGTTTCGAGCGTTTGTACGTAGCTTCCTTACTGCTTAAGCTCATATTTTATACTGTGGCTCTATGTCGGATGTACAGTCACGAGCAAAAATATGTAAACAATTGTAACTCTTAATACATTGGCATAAGGGTCAAAGTGTATACATATTGGTAATCGTGCTGTACTAGGTGCAGTCTTCAGTCCGTTAGTCGCCTTATTAGTATTCTGTAAGTGAGCCGCTACACTAGACGGCTCCGGCGCGGCACGGCTTTCAACCCCTCAAACCCAAAGCGGTCGCATGAGACCGCACCTACAAAAACACACTTGACTTTGTACCGTGTTTCCATAGACTTACAGACTATTTTAGTATGAACAAATTTGTTTATTTCGGTTCTGTGGTAAATTTTATGCATCGTGATCGCAAAGTATCGCATAGTCTATGCTCGATTCTGTCAAATTTGACGTTGACAGTTGCGCCAATTTTTGTGTCAGAAAATTTCCACGAGTGAGTGGTTTGTATCGTATTAGTTAATTATTTTTTGGTTGTGTTCCGTTTTACACAAGCTAACAATATCTTCAGGTCTTGCAGTGTGTTATTGGGTATGGCATTTAATTCAGACGTTTCAAAGTAATCGTCCCGAAATCTCATTTGTGATCTCACTTCAGTACATAAGTAACTAAGCTATAGATCGTATCTGCTCGTAAAACATTAATCCAATTTTCTAATTAAGTTACGGAAGTTAATGTTTTTAATGAACGCTTATAATCTTGTTAAACTTGCTTTTACAATGTTTTGGTTAAGTAGGAAACTGACGAGATTTAAAACCACGGACCTAGTGCTTTTATCGTTTTGGACTTTGTAAGTCTGAAATATTAAATTAAGAGTATCTATAAATTAAACTCGAATTTATCAATAAAAAGTGTTTCATTAGAATGACCGTGTTGCGTACCGGCGAAAGAATACTACCATCCCCTCTCTTCCCTTGGGTGCCGTAAAGGGCGACTAACGGACTAAAGACTGCGCATACATCCAACAGCATAGAGCGGCGATGGGCTCACCACCTGTCACGCTGAGCATATTGTGTAGTCGCCATTTGGTGAAAAGTGGACTATGGTAGAGGACTGTTTTTGCGGTCCTCATTGCCTAGTCTCTGACTAACCCTTAGGGGATAATAGTCGTGATTATACGTATGTATGAATAATGATACGTTGACAGGTTCACTGTCAAAAAATATCACAATGTGCTCAATTGTTTTGTGCCTTAGGTGGTCTGTGGGACAGTGAACCGGTTACTATCCCCGCAACTTCATTTTTTATATTTTTATTTATAAAAGGAACAGCTAACAACTACATTATACAATAATAAAAAAAACATAAAACAAGTCTTAACAATAATGCAGCCCACAACGCTATCCACAAGTTACACAATTTATTTTTAGTGAAAAATTAAAATAACACGTTCTTAGAATTACTTTTTTAAGTAGTAAACAGTTAAATTAAAATCTGCGTAAATTATGAAATATTGTTGAGGCTCTAATCTGTAAAATACACCCGATGGAAACACGATTTGATAAAGTTGGCTCGATAGAATAAATTCACAAAGTTACATAGTTTTGTGTCATTTTATCTTCTTTTCCAAGTTTTATTCTTAAAATAAATGATTTGATATTATGAGTTATTTACCAAAAGGAAGCTCGTAAATAACTTGAGTTTTTATAACCGATGGTTTTTTATTTATTACATCTATCAATTTTTTTAAATATAAAACGCGATTATTCGCGCCGCTTCGCTGTTATACCCGTCCCTTACCGTTGTACCGTCGAGAGAACGAGAGGGAAGCGCTCGAAATACCTCCCCTTAAAAGAGTTTCATATCGCATGTATCCCGTCCTGTCTTTTCTCTTGTCTTGTCTACGTCATGAAAGGGAACTGCGAAATTTCGGTTTGAATTGCGCGATGTTGATCGTTCTAAAGCAAGGACTAAGTATCTCAATTTTAACATTTAACATAGAATTGAACAGAATGTAAAAACATTCTCACTAATATTGAGAACTTTAAAAGCATTTATTCCACGCTTATACGAATCTTACTTGTGTTGTGAAAAACCATGAATGACAATAAAAAATCATTATTGATTAAAAATAATCAATAAACAATTATTATAAGTATACTTCGTGCTGTGTGTTTTCACAATAAAGCAAATTGTATGCATAGAGCCTCCGCCTGTGTTCAGTTCCAATGTGTTTAGTATTGGTTTGGTGTCAGTCTTGGATAAAAATCAATTACCAACATGTCTGTACTCGCATCAACCTAGAACGGCTAATTATTTTTTTGTTGTGTTGGTAATTGTCAGGACAATGTTTGTATATAAGTAAATTTCAGAATATTCGTCACGGATACGGTGTGTACACGCGAACAAAGTCGCAGGCGGGCCGCTAGTATTTTATAATTTACTAGCGGATCCTCGCGGTTTTGCCCGCGTCGTACCCGTTCCCGTGGGATTATCAGGATAAAATATAGCCTATGTCACTTGAGAAGAATGTAGCTTTGTAATGGTCAAATAATTTTCTAAATCGGTTTAGCAGTTTCGGAGCCTATTCAATTCAAACAAACAAACAAACAAATCTTTCCTCTTTATAATATTAGTCTGCAAATGGTTAACCAAACCCGTATTCACAAAAGCGTGGTAAAAACCTTTGCTCAACTAGGACAGTGAATAGGCTATACTTTACTCTTTACTTTTACTAGGATACTATAAACTAAAGGAGCTGATGCTAATGTGATTGTTCCAGGAACCGCATAGAGAGGACGGCGTCGATACGATGGCGCGGCTCCCTACGGCGGATCGCTGCTGCGGCCATTTGTAAGTTACATTAAAGCTTCTTCGTGATTATGGTAGCCTGGTCCTTTCACTGATATAATGACACCACTCAAACGGCCACGGTGACTACAGTCACCAAACAGAGAGTTATTTAAGGTATCGCCGCTGCTCAGCCATTTGAAAGTGACATTAAAGCTTCTTCTTGATTATGGTTGACTGGTACTTTCACTGATATAATGACACCACTCAAACGTCCACGGTGACTACAGTCGCCGTGAGTTTGTTTGGATTTAACGTATCGCCGCTGCAGCTATTTTGCAAGTTACATTAAAGCTTCCTGGCACTTTTGGTTTTAGAATAATAATTAATATTTTACAGTTTTATTGAAATGTGCCTGCTACTTTTGGTTTTTGAGAGAAAGACCAAGCAAGCGCTTCTTTCTACGTGTATAAAAATAATAAATGAAGGTTTTGTGTGTAAGAGTATCGATACAAATGCGCGTTAGCATCGATACAATAGAAAGAGTCGCGAATCGCGATGCAGTCAGCACATTATAATTAAAACACAATGAGAACCACACACAAATGCCGTGAGAGGTCACACTCCTATATTAGCATCCCTGCGCCGTCAAATTAATTCCCTTTAGTCCAGACCCTCGCAACTATCTTTGTTGCCAACATCGGCCATGTTTATTCTGAACTACAACCTCAACGGGAAACAATAACGCAGCTCAAGGGCGGTACGGGGCCGGTAGCTACAGCTACCAGTTGAGCGAGTTAAATATGGAAATAAAACTGCTGACCAAAGCTGAATGAACGACGGATGTTGTCGATGGGTTTCCATGCTTGTTTTCTAAGGTTTACATACATATATTATAATCACGGCTATTATCCCCGAAGGGTTAGTCAGAGACTAGTAGGCAACGAGGACCGAAAGCAGTCCTCTGATATAGTTCACTTTTCACCAAATAGCGACTGCACATGTGCTCAGCGTGACAGGTGGTGAGCCCATCGCCGCTCTATGCTGTTAGATGTAATGTGCAGTCTTTAGTACGTTAGTCGCCTTTTACGACACCCAAGGGAAGAGAGGGGGTGGTAGTATTCTTTCACCGCTACGCGACACGGATATTTTACATTTATGGCACATTCTCATGTACCACGTTTTTCGGATATTCCATTGAAAAAGTCATACTTTCATTGGGAAGAGCATTAGAAGTTTGCTACTGTTCGATATCTAAACACTTTATAC
Source organism: Scoparia ambigualis (assembly GCA_963921215.1). Lineage (NCBI taxonomy): Eukaryota > Metazoa > Arthropoda > Insecta > Lepidoptera > Crambidae > Scoparia > Scoparia ambigualis. The sequence continues at coordinate 2,409,073 of OY992514.1, read as the reverse complement.
ATATGGTCAAACTTTAAATGAATTGATTATGTTAACATATTTCTGTCAAATGCCTGTCAAACAAGCATTTTCTCAAATACATGGCGTGGGACTTTCTATCTTCGTGACAAAAAGTATCTCTAAGATACCGAATCTCCAATGTAAATGATTCGTAAGGTTTGTTTCTCGTGAGTAATGATTTTTTGTATCTTATCCTATGTTTTGTACATAAAAAACCACAACGGTTTTGTTTTAAATCCGTTATTAGTACGTGAGCCGAAAAGTTGTCTCAGATTTTGTTGCGTTTACTGAGATCGCTTGTATTCGTAAACGGTGAGTGTTACCTTCCTCCCTTCCCCACACATCGGTAGGGCCAGTGCCGTCGCTGACATCTTGTGGGAAGGATGCGCTGCTCGATGTTTGGTGTTTGCTCACGAAGGTTAGTACCATTACAGCCACGTATTTATTCGGTGCAACTCTCAGAGACATGGTATTGTTTTACCAACTTTACAACTATAGTAATGTTTTCTATATTTTTATGTCAATTGCTTTTGCTATCCCATAAATAATGAGCTATATATATTTAATTTACATTTGATAGTTTTTTCTTAAACTGTAAAATAAGTCTTTGTCCTCAAATACCTGGCCTCATATACGTGGCACTTGCATGCCATGTTTCTGAGAAAATACTCATGTTTTTGAGAGAATCATGTAATGTGGGAGTCCACTGTTGGGATTGGGTTAAATATCTTACCAATTCGTATAGGGTATTCGAACAAACCATCTGAAAGAGGTAAAGTTCCTCGGGGCAAGATTTTTTATAATCTTTGTTAAATTTTTAATGATAATTAAAAACATGACTTCGTTAGGCTAGTTTGAAGACCAATTAATATGAGACTGATTATTTTAAAATTGTGATTAGGGTATAATTTAATGATATACCGAAAAGTTCATGTGATCAAAATAAAAAAATAATATTATTAAATTTTTTATTTCTTAAGATATGAAATAAAAAATTTACCTACCTAACTTGTATGAATATTTCACATTATATTATTACCTTCTATATTATTTTATAAATTCAAAGTGCTTTAGTATATATATAACGAATTTAAATAATTATAATTAAATATTATATAGCTTAATGCCAAATACTTTGCTCTCTGCAATCTCTGAATTCGCTGTAGCAGCAGCTGTTAGTTTTGTATACTGTAACAGGTTTCAGTAAATTAATTATTTATGCATTTTTTTGCTAAAACAACTCTCTGCCAATCTTTAAACCGTAGTTTGAGTCACAAATACTTGCAAAAAATAGTGGGATTCATTTTTATCAATTTTAGGCAGTAATATTATGGTACATTTTGCTAAATACGCAATTGTATTTTATGATCCTAGGTATGTATATTACTGTTTTTTAGATTATTTAATACAAATAGACATAATTAACGAAAAAGTATGAGCCTCGTTATTTGAAAAACAATACTCTCAGATACATGGACACAAATTAAATAGTGGGACTCAAATTACTCCGAAACTACTGTTTGAAAAACTGGGCCTTGGCATTCATTATGTTTCAAATTAAGTAAACTTTCATATGCCATGGTTATTATTGCAAAATACTTAAAATAAAAAATTTACACGTTTCTGAGAAGAGAACACTTTTCTAGGAGAATTACCCTTATTATAATTTTTCGCGTTGTTGACTACAATCATTAAATTCTTCAATGGAAATACAAGTAATTTACAGTTTGCAAGTAACTGCCATTATCGTATCCTAGACGTTGTAAAGGGTTCTGAACGTCTGGATTTTAATTTAAGTAATCGAGCAATTAAACGCGAGTTAATCCGATAACGACATCAATTTTAATGTAAGAATACTTAATGTGTTCAATTCTGCTTAATCTACATTATACGTATAGGTAAGAAATTATTTGTTAGTCAGCGGCATCTGCCCGGCACACTGCACGGAAACAAAATGGATGGACGACATAATTGTTCCATGCAGTACGCGCTTTATAGACCCCTGGGAAGCTTCAGAGCGAAACGGAAGTTTATAACTCTGATAGTCTCAGAGCTGCCGGAGTTTTTAGTTTTGCCATTAATGCTTTGCGAAACAAACGAACAACATCTAAAACTGGGGACAAAATTGAGCTGCACTCTAAGTGCATTTAAAAACTAAGAAACTGATCAGTTTCAAACAGAACAATTGTGAAGAGTTCGAGAGTTAGTTAAAATAATTAGTAAAATATCCGTATAGAGGAGTATTACGTTCAATGTGTAAGTGCTGTGTTTGTTTAAAAAATAATACTCGAATATAAAATCTTTCATCATTAAAATAAAGTCATCGTATATAGTTAAGTGTCACAAATCGGCGTAATAACTGAACAACTCTTTAAATTGAAAAATAAATGGTCCTATGTCATCAAATAATTTAAAAAATATAAAAAATAAGTGTATCCCGTCCCATCAGCAATAACAATACAACATTTCAACATTAAATGCAGGAAAAAGGACCGTTTAGCCGTAAATTAATTGTGTTATGTATGCTTTGCGTATTACTAAATATTACAGCAATCGGTAAAAGTTTTTAAAAACAAAAAAAATTGCTCTAACGAAAACACATTATCATTATAATCTTCAATAATTTAAAAATCATAATAATAATAATGTGTTATCGTCGCCAGCTCTCGTTCTATCATGAATATGAATAAGCATGGCACTTGTATGTTAAATAATCACCTACTTGCATTAAATTTTTGCATGTTTATTCATGAGGGATAATGCTACTGCAGATCAACTCGGATTTCGTAAAGTGTTATTTATTGGGATGGTACCTTCCCTTTTTCAGGGGACAACTTTCTATTTTGGGATATTACACATTAGGGATATTATCTATCATCATCTAGAAAAGGTCTGATAACAACAAAGGAAATATAGCACACGTACACGCACAAAATAGTTATTTTATTTTATTGCATTCAATCAGTTTTTAATTTAATTTAATCATTACTTTTTCGTAACTTTTTTATATTCAATTATAATGAAACGTGAAAGGGGTCAATGCACTGGTTTTGTGGTTCACTTTGCCTATAGTCTCTCACTACCCTTTTTGGATAACAGCCGTGAATAAATCTATGTGTGTATAATCGCGCTTAAAGACTTTTGTTCTAAATGTCTATAAAAATAAGACATCATAATTACAATCCCATTGTCAGAATGTGCCGTCTATACAATGAACTGGTTGCACTTAATAACAACATCGACATATTTTCCATCAAAATACAAGAATTTGAAAAAAAATGTCCGGGAAATTCTCGCCTCGTTGTCAACATTAACCTAAAATAAGTTTTTGATTTGTTTTATTTTTATTATCCAACATTCTATGTAAGTACCTATATAATTAGTTTTTAATAGGATATAGTTTTACATTAGGTAAACTTTAACATGGACGCCTATTATTAATCGTTGTGTACACATGGTTTAGGTAGAAATTTAGCTCTTGTACAATTTACCATGCTTTTTTGTTATTTTGTTATTTTTTTATCTGTTAGATCGAAGATCTTCTCGGTCGCCACTTTTCCGTAATAGATAATCGCTTACGCTCTCTATTCCGACCGCGGTCCGCGCGTACACGACGTACACTCACGAGCACCAATATGTATACACTTTGACTCTTATTCCATAAAATAACATTTAAACTTCAATTGTCACTACAATTATTTTTATGAAAAAAAGGGATTTTGACCATGTCTGAGTTGTTAGTTTTGAGCCCCCGATATTTCGGAGCAGTTGCATGCACCATGATCACGGAGTAACTGCAGCTAATGCGGGTGGATGTTAGGAGCAGACGAAACGGTCTACCCTCTTTCTTGTTCGTTTATTGTTCTCGACACCCGTACCACTGTTTTCGATCGCACTGTCAACTCGAACTTAACTTGTTCACGACACACATAACTCACGGTATCATTACGAGAAACGCCACCGTTTTGATTCTTGCGGTTTTTACATAACTGAATTCCAGACATTCGACAATTTAAACCCGTCTTCACGATTGAAATTATTTTTATGCTTTTTTATTTCAATAGCTTCTCTGACCAGTCTAGGTACATAGTGGCGTTCTGTCGAAATAATCTGAGGGTTATGAAACTCCATCCAGTGATTCGGTCCTGAATGAATAAGATGTTCTGCAATGGCTGATTTCTGAGTGTCGTTATTCTTGACTGCTTTAATGTGCTCCTTTACGCGACAGGCTACTTACTGTACGTTTTGTTTGGCCTTATAAGAGCTACCACAACTGCAGTCAATTTTGTACACGCCAGGGATTTCCAGGGGAAAACTGTCTTTTGGTGAACGCAGGCATTGGGCAACTTTCTTTAGAGGAGTGGAGATAGTGTTGATTGAGTACTTATTTAGTATGTTGGAGATCTTATCATATTATAAAGTGACCCTTTTACAAAAGGCAAAAACACCGGTTGTCTGTTCACCTTGCACCTGTATTGTTTTGTTGTGTGTCTGGGTGATAGTACCTTTCCGTTGTACCCGTTCCTCTGCAGGACATGCCGCACATGAGCTAACTCCTTGTTAAGATGGTCGTCATCACACAAATAATATTCTCGATTAGTCAAAGATGTCACTACAGAGTCAAGTTGTCTTGGGTGGTGATGTGAAGTCGCGTTGAGGTATCGATCAGTGTGTGTAGGTTTCCTGTACACTGAGTGGCTAAGCGAACCATCATTGCGCACTCGTACTCTGACGTCAAGAAAAGAAATGCTCCTTTCTTCTTTCATCTCATAGGTGAAGTTAATTTTAGGATGGATGTCGTTTAGTTTGGCCAAATTGTCTTCAATATGTTGCTTGCCATTGTATTAAGCCATTGCTTATTCCATTGTATTAAGAGTTACATTTGTTTACATAATTTTGCTCGTGACTGTACAGTAGCGGTGCGCGTAGATCGTGTGCCAACGAATATCGCCGAACAGTTGTCGACCGAGAACTTCCTCGATTGCATAAATAAGCAAATGAAAAAAAATAAAAATAATTTATTTCTACGTACATTTGCATTGCTCAACTGCCTGTTCCAGAAGGCTCCGCTCTCTCATGTCTCTTATCACAAATAACTTATGTATGACGTAGGTCTTATGTAGGTATGTTAAATTTTAATTACTCAATATAATGTACTATTGTAATAAACAAGGCTAAAATAAAGAAAAAAAAAACCTATATCTAAAATAATAAATGTTTGGGAATTTTATGCATTAATGTGTTTATAAATAAACAAATACCTAAAATAAAATTTGTTTTTACGCTCACACCAATTATCTTGCCCAAGGTAAGCTTCTATTGCAACCCGTTAATATGGTTAACCTAGATAACGGATAAATATACATAAACATAGAAAAACACCCAGAGCCGAAATCAATTCAGAAAATACCTTTTCAAAGTGGAAGACTTGTGACTACGGACCTTCTAAGGGTTCGAAACGTCAGGAAACTAAAAAAAAAACTATGTAATTTAGTAAAATAAAACGCAAGTTAATCCGTAAAAAGTGTTTCATTTCAATATGTAGTGCTCGCTTAAACCTTAAAAACAGTTTTCTCTAAATTGACCCAACCGTGAATTGAACCCGGGACCTCAGAGATGGCGCGACGCCAGACCCGGCGCGCTAATCACTCGACCACCGACGTCGTCGTTTTAGGTATGTAGCTAAGATTGTAAACTCTTTATTCTTTTCAGATAACTTGTCGTGCTTCACCCACGGCTGCAGCACGGGATGGGTGTCCGGGGTGCTGGGCAGCGAGGCTCTGACGGGCGGCGCCTGGCTGGCCGCGCTACCATGTCTGGTGGCATTGCCAGCTGCACCGTTCTTCGCCGTCCTAGCAGACGCTAGAGGGAGAAAGGCGGGAGCTTTTTGTGTTAGCGTCAGTTTTATTGTGAGTGAAAGACTTTTGTGGCTTAAGATAGATAGTAGAAAGGAGAAGTTCTAGATGGTTCTGCGTAATTCGAGGAACAGCTCTGACGGGGGACGCCTGGCTGGCCGCACTACCATGTCTGGTGGCATTACCTACCAGCTACACCGTTCTTCGCAGTCCTAGCAGACGCTAGGGGAAGGAAGGTGGGCTTTCCGTATTAGCGTCAGTTTAATTGCGAGTGCAAGACTTTTGTGGCGTACAGCAGAAATGAAAAGTTGTAGAATGTTCTGCGGAATTCGGAGAATATAACATGAACAAAAGGGTAAATGCTAATTTATATGTGCTTAAACCCCTTATAGCCCCCCTTTTGTTTCACTTTTTATATTCACTACAACCTTCGATCACATAAAAAACTAGATAAGTACACAGTCTCGTACTAAATTGTAGCGGAATAGCAAAGAGAATTCAACACATACATAATTATAATCACGACTATTATCCCCGAAGGATTAATCAGAGACTAGGCAATGAGGACAGCAGAAGCCATCCTCTCCCATAGTCCACGTTTCACCAAATAGCGACTGCACATGTGCTTAGCGTGACAGGTGGTGAGCCGCCGTTCTAGGCTGTTGGAAGTATGTTGAGTCTAGTCGCCTTTTACGACACCCAAGGGAAGAGAGGGGGTGGTAGTATTCTTTATCGATACGGTTAATAAAGAGAGTTCAATAATTTGTGAAATATGTAGTTTCAGCTTTAACATGTACGTAATGTATATTTGACGTTTAAGACGTGTTTTGGCAGAATAGCAATTTCTTCGTCTTGTTGATACTTAGCTTATACACTACCAGGGACCCATAAGGTTAACCGTTTAGGGCTTTTAATCCGTTTAATTTTAACGATTCGCCTTAAAAACTATTGCTTCCGATAAGAAAATGTCCTTCTATGACAGGGAGGGCATGTTCCAATTTGTATTGACGCTCATAATTTGTTTAATTGTATGATGTATGACTTAGTAACGACATATTGTTTTGTGAATGTCGTTACTTCTATATTATTATAAACCTGTGGAGTTTCTTGCGCCCGTTCTTCTCCACAGCTAAAAGACTTCCTGAATGGGCGGAGTGGGTGGGCGGGTGCGCCCATCCATCCATTAACTATTGACGATTTAAATGCTTATTTTACGTTTACTGAATAAAGAGATTTTGATTTTGATTTTGAAACCCGTACATACGGGTTAATAATTTTGTTTAGTAGTGTCACACTAACTGATCTAAATGAGTACCTACCTTAACATTTTGCTAACTGCTCTTTTTGTTCAGACGTAAAACAGCGATTGTGCGCCTACACCGCTCGGACAAGTTGAGACATAAAGTTGGTGTTTTTTCAGATAAGTTGGTCGCTGGCGGCATGGTGCGGCCCAAGGGGGGTGTGGGCGGCGCGGGCGGCCGCGGGGGCAGGGGGGGCCGGGGCTTTAGCCCTAGCCCCGCTGTACTGCGCGGAGATAGCCCCGCGGACCAGGGGACTGGCCGCCATGCCGGCTCTGGCTTGCAGGTATTTACTGTCAGCAGCCTTTATTAGCTCAGCTGTCGTAGACTACTAAGTCGTACCACACAACAGGAATTCAATTGTTATCGGTTTGGAGGTCCGGCGTAAGATGCATGATTTAACTTATCTGTACAAAATATTGAATGGCTCCATTACGACTCCTCTTTTGTCGGATATACGCCTAAAAATCCTATCTAAGTCGTCTAGACATAATTACTCTTTTTCAGTGCATTTCTGCAACAACAATATTTTCTTTCACAACCCCATATCACAGCCTACATACAGAATGTGTCGCGAATATAACACATTACCGAATAGAGTGGATGGTGTGCCTGACATCCATGGTCCATCTCTAGGCGCTTGGAAGTCTAGTCTTCGCAAAATTATGGAATGATTTATTTATTAATTGTAATTATTGTCATTATTGTTTATTGAATGTTTCGTTTTTAGACTATCCCTATTTAATTTTGAATTTAAATATAAATTTTGAATTAGCAATAATTAATGTGATTTATTGTAAGTCATTAATTTTGAAATAATGTTTTATACTCGATTCTTTTTGATCTTGATGTGTTTATGCATGCTGTCTGCACATATTTTGGAAGTGCAGTCTACCATGCTGAAAATGACTATGTAAACGCTGTAATTCCGTTTTGTGTAGCTATCGCAGATCCTGTCTTAGCCCCTGGGCTTGATTGGGATCAAGAGCAAACCAATTTAGAGTAAAAAAAAGGTAATAAAATAAATAAATAAACCTCTAGGAGTATTCGTGACAGACAAGGGGTTAAAGGTCCTACTGGTTGGGCTCTGGCCATCTGATAACAGCACATAGCGGGAAAAAACAGTCTTTGTACTAAGGCCTCTATCATTGAAATCTTGGTCTCTATCTCATCATTATTTGCTCACTACGCTTGCCAAAATCACAAATCCGGGATATGCATCGAACAATCCGAAAACACACTTGCTTGACCGCAGAATTGAACCCGGGACCTCCGGATATCGAACCGAGCGCATTGTTAAGCGCTTGTCTCGGCCACCGAGGCGATTAACAAGTTCCAAACAGATGGCACCACGTTTATAGAATGTTATAAAAGCGAATGAATCAAAAGCGTGTCATCCATCATGAACGTAGCCAGGGGCGTAGCTACTGCGGTAGCAGCCGTAGCAATGATCTGGGGCTTCAGATCGTAGCATATAGCTGTAGTCTCTGCCTACTTCTCAGGGAAACGAGCGTGTTAGTATGTTTGTAAATAATAACCGTTTCGGTAGAGGTGAAAGAATACTACCACCTACTCTCTTCCCTTGGGAGTCGTAAAAGGCGACTAACGGACTAAACACTGCATATACATCCAACAGCATAGAGAAGCGATGTTCACCACCTGTCACGCTTAACACATATGCAGTCGCTATTTAGTGAAAGTGGAATAGTCCAATGAGGACCATAGGTTAGAGGACTGCTTTTGCCTAGTCTCTAACTAACCCTTCGGGGATAATAGTCGTGATTATATGTATGCATGTTTGCCGAATAAAAGTGGCAAGCTATGCCTCTAATCGTAGCATGTAGCTGTAACCTCTGCCTACTCCTCCCACAACGTGTGTGATATATGTAGGTATCTGAAGAAAAACGTGATGTTTCAGCTGCGGCATCCTCTTCGCGTACGCCGCAGGCGGCGTGCTGTCGGCGCATGCGTTGTCTCTGTCGATGACAGTGCCTCCGGCAGTGCTGCTGGTCTGTCTACTGTGGCTGCCAGAAACGCCATCATTTCTCATCAGTGTGGGAAGAATGCAGGTAACATTATCAAGGCAATGAGGCACTGAATGGATGAATCCTTCGACAGTTCCGAGCCTTTACAATGACAATGCAGGCAAACGCAATGGTATCTCTGCTGTTGCTGCCAGAAAAGACCTCTTTTCTTATCATCGTGGAAGAATACAGGTTACATTATTAAGCTATTTTAATACTGGATGGCTGGATTCCAAGGACACTGCCGCCAATAGTTCGGCTTGTCTCTGCTGTGGCTGCCACTGAAGCGATTTGGTGGGGCTAAACCTCCTACAATTAGTATGTAGCGGTTCAGGTCCCTGCTTCAGAATAGGAATGAAACAGCGAATAGGTAACAAGGTTTATTTCTATTCTTCTAAAAATAATTTACAAACTCTCAGGGAGGGCATACGGATCGCTCACTCTGCCCGCTTACTTAGCTTCGGTTTCAAGAAAAGTTAGCCACTGGATGGATGAATCCACCGACAGTTGGGAGTCTTTTCCAATGGCAGTGCAAGCAAATGGGACGGTATTCTGCTCTGGCTGCCAGAAACGCCATCTTTTTTCATCGATGTGGAAAGAGCGCATGTAACATTATCTGAGAGTCAGAACACGTGTTGTTTCGAAAATAAATCTGTTTAAAGTCCTAGTATTATGCTTTAGATTGATTTCGAAAACTAAGTAAACTGTGCTACGTGAAAACATGGATTAATGGTTTCAAGTTAAAAAATAAATAAAAAAGACAACTATTCCAGGACGCAGCAAAAGTGATCTGCTGGTTTGATGGTTCCGACTTCCGAGAAGATATGACCGACGTGATAGAACAGCAGGAGGTCAGGATTCGAACCACGGACTGCTACGGTGGTAGGAGAGAACCCTTGCACCGCCAGGACTCCGATACCTTTCAGCCAATGCTGAAGAGAAGCAGCGGGTTGGACTCCAATTCAAATAAGAAGACAGAGCAGTCTACGTGCAGAGAGCTATGTAAGTATATTGTTTGATGTTTCTATTCACATACATACATGCGTATAATCTTGCCTATTATCCTCGAAGGATTAGTCAGAGATAAGGCAATGAGGATAGCATAAGCAGTGCTCTACCACAGTCTACTTTTCACTAAATATCGACTGCACATCTGCTCAGCGTGACAGGTGGTGAGCCCATCCTACTCTTTGCTGTTAGATGTATATTCAGTCTTCAAGTCACTTAAGGGAAGAGAGGGGTGGTAGTATTCTTTCACCGCTACGCGCGTTTCTATTGACGCTTAAAATAAAAGACTACCTCAGGTAGGAATCGAGTCTACCCCACGGCTTCCGCTTAACGCATGGCTGCGTAACGTACGAAAAACAAAACTGACGATTCAACGCTTCTTACTATGCAAATAAATGTATTTCTATTTCTATCACAAAGTTTGGGCAAGTCTGCTTCGGATTTTCGATACTACTGGTTTGTGGTGTGGTGTGGGGTGTGGTGACGTTGTAGAAAGCTATCACTTGATTTCAATGATAGAAGTTTTTGCCGAGCAGTCAGTCGTTGATAGGCTGATGATGCCAATGTTGAATCAGAAACACCTTCTGCTCTAGCCTGCCGCCATCGCTCCCGGCGCTCTTGATAATAATGTTAAGTTGCTGAATAGTTTTAGGGGGTTAAGTTGCTCGCGTCCGTAGGTTTACCCTTGAGACCCTACACGTGACCCCTGGGTGGTGCTAAATGAGTGACACCAACTGAGTGGTAGAGCCACGCTGCGTTGCAGCACGCATTGGGTCGGCTCGCCCGGCGTAATACCACCCCCTCACGAATTTTCGGCGTGAAACAATGGCACTCTGTGCTGTTGTGTTTCGTCCGGCGAGTGAGGGTTCCGGAGACCCCTCCCCCCCCCCTCACAATTGATATGGCAGCGAACTGTAATCTAGATTTACCCCAGGGGGGTACCGACACATCCAGTGTCGGAGAATCCCCCCCTGAGCGTTCTCGCTCAGGCTGCCCTACGTATTCTGGGGAGGGCAAAAGTTCGCCCGTGCCAAGGCATGCTGCAGGCAGGAGAAAGGCGGGACAATTGGCACCCCCCCCTACGCTTCGCGTGGACTTCTGCAATATCAGGGGAATCCACTCTAATTTGAGCGCCGTCCATTACCACCTCGAGACGGCGAAACCGGCCTTGCTCTTCCTCACCGAGACGCAGATATCCCCCCCTCCTGACATCTCGTACTTGCGCTACCCGGGATACAACCTGGAACATGCATTTGTGCCACGAGCCGGTGTTTGTGCCTATGTCAGGGAGGATATGTGCGTTCGTCGCCTTGGCAATCTTGAAGATAGGGACCTCTCCATCTTATGGCTGCACGTCGACTGCGGACGTCATCCTCGCGTCTACGCGTGCCTGTATAGGTCCCACAGCGGTAACATCGGAACTGACCAACTCATCGAGACCGTCCAAACAGCGACAGACTCCCTTTTCCAACGGATCCCCTCGGCCGAGATTGTGGTATTGGGAGACTTCAATGCCCACCACGTCGAATGGCTTGGTTCACGCACAACTGACCACGCGGGTAGAGCCGTTCATGACTTCGCTTTGGCCTACAGTCTGTCCCAATTGGTAACCGAGCCAACACGGGTTCCAGATGTGGAGGGCCATGCACCTTCTTTATTGGACCTTCTGCTGACCTCGCACCCAGACGGCTATCAAGTTTCTGTTGATGCACCACTAGGCTCATCAGACCACTGTCTGATTCGCAGCACTGTGCCTCTCACAGAAACTTCAAAACCGCAACCAGCGGCTAGCCGTCGAGTCTGGCATTATAGGTCGGCGGACTGGGATGGGATGCGAAGCTTCTTTGCGTCCTACCCGTGGTGGCGAGTTTGCTTCTCGCTGGATGATCCTGATGTCGCCGCTGACTCTGTCGTTGATGTGATACTGCAGGGAATGGAACTTTTCATTCCAAACTCTGTGGTTCCCATTGGCGGCAAGTCCCAACCATGGTTTGGTCGTTGCTGCAAAATGGCGTCTCGCCAAAAGCGACAGCATTACCAAGCCTGGGCTAATGCGGTGTCATCAAAGGATCCAAACACCAGTGCGCTCAGAAAGAAGTACAACTTTGCCGCCAGATCCTTTAAGAAGGACATCGCCAAGGCGAAGTCATCATTCATAGGTAGAATTGGCGAGAGGCTAGTGCGTCTTCCTTCGGGGACGCGTGCGTTCTGGTCTCTCGCCAAAGCTATCTTAGGGAATTTTTGTCAGCCGTCCCTACCACCATTGCACAAGACCGATGACTGCCTGGCCTATACTGCAAAGGAGAAAGCCGATCTCTTGGGCTCTCTTTTCGCATCAAACTCGACCTTGGACGATGGGGAAAACTCTCCACCAACCATACCGCATTGCGCTTGTACAATGCCAAACGTTCAGTTCCTGCAAAGGTCAGTTCGTAAGGCTCTTTTTTCCCTTGATATCCATAAGGCGAGTGGGCCAGATGCAGTTCCACCCATTGTGCTTCGGACGTGTGCTCCTGAATTGGCACCAGTTCTAACGCGCCTTTTCCAGCTCTCTTACACCACTGGCGTCGTCCCGAGCTCTTGGAAGACAGCCCTTGTGCACCCGATTCCAAAAAAAGGCGATCGCTCAGATCCGTCTAACTACAGGCCAATAGCTATTACCTCTTTACTCTCCAAAGTAATGGAGTCCATTATAAACCGCCAGCTCTTAAGGTACCTAGAAGAGAACCAGCTACTAAGTGATCGCCAGTATGGTTTTCGTCGCGGTCGATCGGCTGGTGATCTTTTAGTGTACCTTACTCACCGATGGGCGGAGGCAGTCGAGAGTAAAGGGGAGGCACTGGCAGTTAGCTTGGACGTAGCGAAAGCTTTTGACAGGGTATGGCACAGGGCTCTTTTCTCTAAACTTCCATCATACGGGCTTCCTGAGAAATTGTGTTCATGGGTTGCCAGCTTTCTTACTGGGCGTAGCATCAGAGTCGCAGTCGACGGTTCGTGCTCCGACATGAAGCCCGTGAATGCTGGAGTCCCGCAGGGGTGTGTGTTGTCCCCTACTTTGTTTCTTCTGCATATCAATGACATGCTGCATAACAACAGCATTCATTGCTATGCGGATGACAGTACTGGGGATACGCTCTACACCGGGCGAGCTAATATTTCTCTGGAAAGCGTCATCGAGAGCCGGAATAAACTTGTGACTGACACCGAGAACATGTTAAGTCATGTCTCGGATTGGGGCCGACATAACCTAGTCCGCTTTAACCCCTCCAAAACACAAGTTTGCGCATTTACCGCGAAAAAACATCCCTTCGTCGTACTTCTGAACTTTGAGGGAGCTCCCCTTGATACCAATCCGATTATTGGAATCCTTGGCGTCGATATTTCGAGTGACGTTCAGTTTCGTGGTCATTTGGAAGGTAAAGCTAAATTAGCTTCGAAAAAGCTGGGTGTGCTTAATAGAGCGGGTCAGTATTTCACGCCGGCCCACCGTTTACAACTGTGTAAAGCACAGGTCAGGCCGCATATGGAATACTGCTCCCATCTCTGGGCTGGAGCACCCCAATACCAACTCCTTCCATTTGACCGCATTCAACGCAGAGCTGCTCGAATTGTCGGCGACGTGGTTATTTCAGGTCGGCTCGATCCACTGGCTCTTCGGAGAGACGTTGCGTCTCTCTGTATATTGTACCGTATATATCATGGGGAGTGTTCTGAGGAATTGTTCGGCTTGATCCCTGCCGCTAATTTCCTTCACCGCACTACACGCAATCGACTGTCATTCCATCCACATCGCCTTGATGGATGGCGGTCTACTACTGTGCGTTTTTCAAGAAATTTCTTGCCTCGAACTACAGTGTTGTGGAACCAGCTCTCGGCGGCGGTATTTCCGGACCGTTACGACTTAGGGATCTTCAAGAAACGAGCCTATTCTTTCCTTAAAGGCCGGCAACGCGCCTGCGATTCCTCTGGTTTTGCGGGTGTCCATGGGCGGCGGTGATTACTTTCCATCAGGTGACCCGCTTGCTCGTTTGCCTCCTTCTGCTATAAAAAAAAAAAAAAAAAAAAAAAAAAAAGTCACCTTCACACCTTCTGTTCCAGTCCGCCGCCGTCGCTCCCGGCGCTCTTGATGATAATATTAAGTCACCTTTACACCTTCTGCTCCAGTCAGCCACCGTCGCTCTCGGTGCTATTGATGATAATGTTAAGTCACCTTTACACCTTCTGCTCCAGTCCGCCACCGTCGCCTCCGCGCGCTCTTGATGTTAATGTTAAGTCACCTTTACACCTTCTGCTCCAGTCCGCCGCCGTCGCTCCCGGCGCTCTTGATGATAATGTTAAGTCACCTTCACACCTTCTGCTCCAGTCCGCCACCGTCGCTCCCGGCGCTCTTGATGATAATGTTAAGTCACCTTCACACCTTCTGCTCCAGTCCGCCACCGTCGCTCCCGGCGCTCTTGATGATAATGTTAAGTCACCTTCACACCTTCTGCTCCAGTCCGCCACTGTCGCTCCCGGCGCTCTTGATGATAATGTTAAGTCACCTTCACACCTTCTGCTCCAGTCCGCCACCGTCGCTCCCGGCGCTCTTGATGATAATGTTAAGTCACCTTCACACCTTCTGCTCCAGTCCGCCACTGTCGCTCCCGGCGCTCTTGATGATAATGTTAAGTCACCTTCACACCTTCTGCTCCAGTCCGCCACCGTCGCTCCCGGCGCTCTTGATGATAATGTTAAGTCACCTTCACACCTTCTGCTCCAGTCCGCCACCGTCGCTCCCGGCGCTCTTGATGATAATGTTAAGTCACCTTCACACCTTCTGCTCCAGTCCGCCACTGTCGCTCCCGGCGCTCTTGATGATAATGTTAAGTCACCTTCACACCTTCTGCTCCAGTCCGCCACCGTCGCTCCCGGCGCGCCCTGTTCTCGTGCTGCGCGCTGCTGTGCACCGCGGCGGGCAGTGGCGCAGGCGCAGTCAACAGCTTCGCCGCCGCCGTGCTCAAACACTCAGCACACGCGGTGCCGCATCTCAACCGGACGGCGTACAACTTTTCCATTTATAACGGGTAAATGTGTGCATAATGCCTCTATGATGCTTCTGACCGACTTCGGTCACAGTGACTGCTTTAATTATTTCTGGTTTGCCCGCTGGTGCGTTTTCATGTGACTGCAGTATTCAATCTTCGTTTTAAGCACCAGCGCACATGTAAGGCATATGAGGACCTCGTTATTATAATTATAAAAGATAGCTGTTGATGGTCTAGTTCTTACTGCCACTAAAGGTAATACCACTAACGGCCAAAGTATACGCATTATGTAACAAGCCTTCCAACAGTACCTAAGGCCCGTAATCTACCTAAGCGGAAACGAGCCGAGTTGTGTGAATAATGATATTCCATTGGTTGCTAACACATCTTGTCTCCTCTCGTCTGTTCTCCGCTTTGGAGGAAAATGGGCCTTAACCATCGATGTACTTAGTGAACCACGATTGTGTTTGATAATTTAAAAAAAATCATCCTTAAATTAGGTCTCAAAAAGAAGAAAATCCTTATATTTCCACGATCTTTCATATAATACTTATTAAAATATGCATTGGTATAAGTACCTACAAGCATTAAGTAAGTAGTTTAATAACCACGTAACTATTTTAATTTGTTTCAGAACTGCACCACGAACGCTAGTACAAACTTCAGAAGCAGGATCCATGCTGTGTGGAACAGCCTTAGTTCTGGGAGCTGCAGTGGCGACCATCACTGTCGACAAACTTGGGCGGAAGGTAGGGCCGTAAATAGGTAATACACATACATACATACATTACTGCCGGTTTCCGGAGGGCTAGCCAGTGAGATTTGTTAGGCGTTCGTCCTTCACGCATTTGGTCCAATACGCAGTTCGTCATCAAATTTTGACGAACAGCGAATTGACTTAGTAGCAGCTCGCCCTATACGCAGTTCGTCTAATACGTAATGAAACGACGCATGGTGCCAGAAAAGCAATTAACGTACACGCAAGATTTTTAAAATCTGGTAGTTTGCTTTTGAAAACGAACTAGAGAGAGTTAAAAAAAAGAGTTATAAAATAAATTTTAAATAAGAATACGAGTTAAAAAGAATGAACAGGTTATGGAACGAACTGCGTATAGGGCGAGCTGTTACCAAGTTAATTCGCTGTTCGTCCGAATTTTAGGACGAACCGCGTACTGGCGAACCGCGTATCTTCTGAGTGGTAGAGCCACGCTGCGTTGCAGCACGCATTGGGCCGGCTCGCCCGAGGTAATACCACCCTCTCACGAATATCCCGCGTGAAATAATGGCACTTGGTGCTGTTGTGTTTCGCCCGGCCAGTAAGAGTTCCGGAGGCCCCTTCCCTCACAATTCCTATTCCTTCCTTAACCCTATTCCTTTCTTAGAGGTCGGCAACGCATCTGCGACTCCTCTGGTTTTGCTTTGGTCCATGGGCGGCGGTGATTGCTCTCCATCAGGTGACCCGCCTGCTCGTTTGCCTCCTTCTTATAAAAATAAATAAATAAATAAATAAATAAAAAATTGGACCAAATGCGTGTAGGTAATTGATCTTTGTATTTGCTACGATCCTGACACACATTGTCTGCTTCACTAACTCTCATAGCGTTCTCCAATCTTCGTCGGTTTAGGGTACTCCTTAACTGACCTTTAACGAGGCAGTCACCAATTTGATCTAAGTGTTTTCGCCGAGGTCTTCCCCTTCCAACTATTCACTCTCGTCTCATGCACCATTTTTGGATTTTTTTCATCCGTTCTCTCTACATGACCAAACTATCTTCGAAGTTAATATATTTAAGCTTTACTTTTAAGTTATTTAGTTTAGGTGCTTACAATAACAGACACCAACTCGTGGCTCTCAAGGGTTTCTTGTCGGATCCTATTGGAGCCTCATCTGGTGTTCCCCAGGGTTCGCACTTGGAGCCTCTATTCTTCGTTTTCTTATTAATGACCTTGTAGCTAAACTATCTAGTCCATGTTTAATGTACGCAGATGACTTAAAGGTTTATAGTAAATTCAAAAACACAGTTGACTGCGAAAGACTACAGAGTGACCTCAATATTATAACAAATTGGTGCCATGCAAACCGCATGTTTTTGAATGTAAAGAAGTGTCATTCTGTCTCTTTCACAAATAAACGTACAAAGATAACCTTTCCTTATGCTCTTAGAGGTCATGTCATCATCATCATCATCAGCCTATAAACGTCCCACTGCTGGGCACAGGCCTCCTACGTGGACAATAGCACGTGGGGATATTGGGCCATAACCCACCGCGCTGGCCCAATGCGGGTGGATTTAACGACTGCCATCTTACGACAGCAACCGGGACCAACGGCTTAACGTGCCTTCCAAAGCACGGAGGAGCTCGAGATGTTTTAAATTTGGTCACCCTGTGATATAGTGAATTATACTATCAGCACGTACTCAATAGTACGTGATAATTAAGGTCTTCCTGATTGACAAGGCGTCCTTCCTCTAGTCACGTATAGATGTGATGTTAATTAGTATTTAAGATGATACACGAGAGGATAAAGAAGATTGATTCAACGCAAGACATTGTTTCATTTCGGGTCTCCGTCCCAACACCATTACATGGCGACCGTGACAGTGCTGCCCATCGGCGGCGCTGGGCAGATGGTTAGGAAAGTGAATATGTGACTGTTAATAATAATTTATAAACTCGTTGGTGACCCCGCTCAAGCAACAAGCAACCTTCCAACGGAGTACTACGAAAAGAACACGTGAGTCATTTGCAATATCTACACATCAACCATGGCAGTAACATTCTATTCAGCTAGGGACACAACAAGATTTTCACTACACTGAGCCACACCGAGCTGCGACTACGTCATTTAACATCACTCTCACAACCACAACTTTGGCTTCCTTTCCGGCACATCGTAACAAGAACGTTTAATCGACCAAGGCAAAGAAATAAGGTACCCAGAAAAAACAATGTGAAATAAAATAAACTAACGATTTCATAACTGCACACATTATGTCATAAATTGTGCAGCGCAGCGAACGCGCAAGAATTTCCGACGCAGCACTTTTCGCCGTTTGCTCTACGCTTGCGCAAATTCAAGATCACGGCATTAATGACTATACTACTATACGGAAACAATTTTGTACAGAGTTGTGGATTTTTCTATAGAAGTAAATAAATAAAATCCAAAGGAAAATAGAATAAATGTATGCAACGAGTATTCACCCGTTTAACCGCCTCACTTTTACCGACTGGCAAAGTGGTTTGAGGTATGTTATTTATAATTACGGGAAGAGATATTTAGAAGCATTATTTTACCAGTCGATGGTTTTATGAGATATTATTACACTTCATAAGACACTTAAATGCTACTAGCTACCTCCAGTGCGAATTGATTTCTCCGGTTATCTGACAAAGAGCCAAGGAATACGCCAGTCTGAGGATAATTATGAAGCTTTAATGAAGTTGTACTCAAAATGAAGATATTCAACAAGTTTAAAATGCTTTGATTGTGCAATAAGAATACAGTAGAATAAATAAGCACAAAAATGAACCATGTTAGGGTAACTAATGTAATAATAAGATTTTAGTCAATTTTAATTTAATTTTTTTGTTATTTACGTATTTCCTTATAATATATTGAATGCAACATGTCTTATCTCTATGTACTTAATGTTTAATCTTAGTCAAATCTAATTTTTATGTTTTGTTATTATGTATTTTATTAAGTCTAATAGTTCAATTTATTATTAACATGTAATGCGTAATTTAAAGTTCATTGCAAGAATATGCATAATTTAAAGTTGTACTTGTTTATGCCACTTAATTTATGTGTTTATTATAGTCTTGGTATAACGTGAGATAAAAATAATATTAGTAACAATATTATGATGCTGAGAGGAATTATAAAAAATATTCGTGTACGTAAATGTAAAACGACCGATTGTTTTTTAAAAGGTATACCTATAATAAGTAAGTATTTTGTTCAAATACAAGGAAACAGCTCTCTTAGCAGCATTCAGCAAGCCAGCTAGCCATAAGGTTCCATCGCAGCAACGTAACGCTTCCTGGATCCTCGGCATCATTCGACGGTCAAAATAAGTACCGTCGCACTCCACACGTCTCGACTCACAGCAGACACGGTAGCACACGCTCATCACGACTTAACGTGGATTAGAGCACCACTGGCATCTCCAAAAATTTAAAGTGAAATCTTTAGAAAGTGGTTACAAGTAGGAATTTAGTTCAGAATACGAGATTATTTATTTATATTTGGTTTTTAAATATTTTGTGTTAATTTATTTTAAGCTTCAATTGGTTAAAGTTTCTATTGTTTTGAAAAAAGTGTGAATTATGTAGAGAAAAAAAAAATATGGTTTGTTACTCAAATGTTGTTTGAATATGTAATTATTGCTGTAATAATGTTTAGCATTTTGAAGAGTTTATTTTAGATTTTTTTTCTTAGTGCCTAATAATGTAGGTACGTAATCGATATACTATAATGTGTAAAAGTTGAAGTAATAAGATTAAAGATAATTTAGCAAAACGGTTGTTGACGACACGTGAAAATATAATATGTAAACTCAATGAAAATTATTATTTGAGAAATAGAAGATATCATTGTAAGAAACAGATTTTTTTTGTTATAGGTACTTAATGGTTTTTTTTGCCGTTGTGTATTTTAGTGTGTTCCGAAAAATAGTTTGTTATTGGTAACGGTATTTATTAGCAGGTTAAAAATTATTTTCTTGATTTTCAAATTGTTGTAAAACAAAAATTGTTTCAAAGATTTACGTTAGTGGTTATTATTATCTATGTAAAAGATTTTGAAATGTAGGTTTTTTTTTACAAAAACTTTAGATTGACGTGATGAAATGTTTCATAGCTGAGTTACATTCTAAATTTAGATTGCACGTAGACCACCGAACATTCCACAAGTTCGTTTCAGTTTTCATTGTGTCAGCGTAAAGTAATGCGCAGGCGCATGACTGCCGAAAATAAGGAGTGCATGCGGCAAGTATGTTTTAAAAGTATCAAATGAAATTAATTGGAATTATGCCACACTCTAGTCTTGTTAATTCGATTTAGAAATCTAAGTGTTATAACACTTGGGATAAATTAATTTGTTTACTTCGGGAACATGCATAGACTACTTACCTTACCTACATAAGTTTTTTTAGACTATTGAGATTGTATTTTGTTGTTTTATTAGATACAGATGAAAGGAATGATAAAGCTCAGACTTAGGACTACTTTCTGGATATGACTATGAATAAATGATAATACGAGTATTATGAACGTAACGAAATATGGAATTAGGAAGGTGCTGTGAATTGTACAGTTTATGGTTTTAAGGAATGAGTATAAATTATTGTGTGATATGACTGATAGGAATAAGTTTTTTTAGTTTGGCTTTGGATTGTATAGATATGTTTATAAGTAGGAATAAAAATAGTTATTCAGATTCTCATGCTGGTCTGATCAACCAAGTTTCTGTTTAGTTATATTTATAAGGATTGTTTTGTTAGTTTTGAGTAGGCATAGATCGAAATGAAGGATAAGGCAATAAAATTAAATAAATAAAATAATATTATAAGATAAAATGGTACTAAATAGGAGAACTGATCCTTCATTCGATCATGGCAGGAACGAGCTTCCTCCGTGAGAATAGTTGGAGGCAGCTCACGACGAAGGTGCGCGAGTACGCAGCGTCTGAGTAGACCTTAAAATAAAGTCCCTTTTTAAATAATAAAGTCGACAGAATTATAAATAAATAAATGTGTGTAGTACACAAATAAATATAAATAAAAGTACCATTATAAATAAGTATAGAAAAATAGGTCGACTATAAATAAAAAAAGATACGTCTCACAGACGGGTGATATGTTATTTAGTGGCTCTACTATTTACATAAATCAGGAATCTCTACTAACGGAGGCGCGCCGAGACGCAACGATAGGAGAACTGAGTGCATTATGTAAAAAATATAATATTGTAGAAGTCGTTGTGATTAAAAATGGGTTTAATAAAAAGTTTATTAAAATTTTGACCCAAACTTTCATGAAACATAAAGAATTACCGCGGTTATGTATTATTAATAACCAAGTTGAACATGTTACTATATTATGACTGTTTTATATGAGGTAAAATAAAGATAAGAGAATTGGAGTACCTAATTGTGACATTTAAAAGTGTGTTTACATACCCTAAATGTGAAAGTCGTCAACAACTCGCTGAAATTTAAATTTTGTAAAAATATTAAAGAATAATAAAGAATATATAGTTCATAAGAATAGGACTAAGATATTTAGAAAATAAGAGTTTACTTTTCAGGGAAGGGATGCCTAGCCTTTTCAGGGGAGGTGTGATATAGTGAATTATACTATCAGCACGTACTCAATAGTACGTGATAATTAAGGTCTTCCTGATTGACAAGGCGTCCTTCCTCTAGTCACGTATAGATGTGATGTTAATTAGTATTTAAGATGATACACGAGAGGATAAAGAAGATTGATTCAACGCAAGACATTGTTTCATTTCGGGTCTCCGTCCCAACACCATTACAACCCATCCAGGGACTCGGCATTGCAAAAGTGGCTTAGCAAGCAAGATCGCAAGGCGAACGCGCTTGCCGCTGCGCCATCGAGCACCTCCGAGAAGGTCCTAGAGGTCATGTGCTTGAGCGTAAAACAGTAGTTAAGGATCTCGGCATCTTATTTGACGAGAAACTGACTTCAAAGAACATTTTGAACATGTTGTTAAAAAATCGCTTCAGGTAATGGGTTTTATGGGAAGAACGACGACGAAGGACTTTCGAGGGAAGGAGAGCCTCTTATCCTACTAATATTATAAACGTGAAAGTTTGTATGTATGGATATTTGTTACTCTTTTACGTAAAAACTACTGAATGGATTTGGATGAAATTTATCATACAGATAGTTTATAACCTGGAATAACACATAGGATACTTTTTATTCCGATATTCCCACGGGAACGTATGGATGGATGTTTGTTACTCTTTCACGTAAAAACTACTGAATGGATTTGGATGACATTCGGCATACAGATAGTTTATAACCTGGATTAACACATAGGATACTTTTTATCCCGATATTCCCACGGGAACGGGAACCACGCGGGTGAAACCGCGCGCGGCCACTTGTTATTTTATATAACGCCCTCGTTATAAGTAGACTTGAACATGGTTCTGTAATTTGGTCTCCAAATTACGCAATTCATTCCAACTTCATAGAAAAGGTACAGCGGAAATTCTTGCGTATTGTCTGTTTTAAGCATAATCTTGGTCGTAGACTCGCATCCTATGAGGAGAGGCTGGCTCATTTGATCGTGGATCTGAGAACTCGTCGCTTAAAACAAAGTCTTGTAATTGTGTACAAAATACTGCATTCTATTATTGATTTTCCTGCGCTACTTAACAGTTTAGGCATCAACACTAAATATAACCCAAGACATTTGCTCCCTACTTTTGTCTTTCCAACTTTCAGGAATAATAAAGCATTTTTTGGCCCTGTTGCAAGTATGTGCCGAAACTACAATAAACTATCACACCGCGGTGATGTTGACGTGTTCGGGCAAAGTTTAGTCTACTTCAAAAAAGTACTCACAGAGATCCTCGGTGCTGCTTCCCGCCCCTAGTGATTCTAATATCAGATTTATTATTAGTATTTTTTTTATATTACTCTCATCATTATTTTCATTTTTGTGCACAGAATTTATTATTTAATATTGTTATTTTGATTTAACTTGTAGTGATTCGGATATGGCTTACACTCATGTGCGACTTGCTAAGGACTTTGGCCTGGTCCTGAACCGCTGTACTAGTTTCAGTTTTATCTGTTTGTGTCAATGTCTGTTAACTTGCCTAATAAAAATAAAAAAAATAATAATAATAGTTGCACCATAACAATTTTGATTATCACTATGCTACCGCCATCACAAAATAATATCTGTTTAAATTGGACTAGGTAATAATGTTATTGTTAGGTAACTTGATGTAATTGATTAAAATTTTCAATCTAAGTGTATGCTATAGAGGGGTCAATCGACTGATCTCCCTTCAGCATGACAAGACTTATCACTAACTCTGCTACCTATGCTATTGCTAGCCAAAAATATATGGTAAAGAGGGCTCACTCGCTGAACCTCTAAACCCTACAGCCTACACTACCTTAAAACTACCGTAACTATAATTAATTTGAAATGACTTACATCTACTGGAACGGGGTGTGCCACACCCTGCAGTTTCGCTAGTCCTCAGCTCGGTGCAGCCCGCCGCGCCCCGGCTGCTGCTGGTGATGTACTGCGCTGATGATGGGACTGGTGGTGATGAGGCCCTAATCCAACCCTTTGGCTACCCCTAAGAGCTCTTAACCCCAGACAAATAAGTGATGATATGCACAATACCACTTAGCACCGTTCACAATCCAACACGAGGTACCGCCACGTGCTTCTTTGTCGAAGTCCAACCAAATAACTGTTTTTAGCTAGCCCGCCCTGGATACCAATCTAAGTGGTTAGAACATAACACTGTTATATTTAATTACTACGGTCCGCCGATTTAACTTATTATGTGCCCTACACATCAAAATTACAAAATCATTACTTTTACGCGTCCTCGCGATGATAACCTAAAAATGTGAACCACAGTAACACACGTCACACTGACAGCCGGTCTGTCTAATATTTAAAAGTACAGTGTTGCCGTTCGGAAATGGTCGTTTCATTCCAAACATCCCCCCGCTTCGGTCTGAAGGGCCAGCCCCAGACCGCTAGCTCATTCAATCGGGAAAGGAGAGACAGTTGCTATGGCTCGTCGCGGAATCAAACCGCTGACCAACGCCTGTGGAGTCCCATACTCGCCAACTAGCAACTTTACAATGCGGCCTTGGCGCCAAACAAAGTTTTGGGGGTCAAAGTTGCTCGCGTCCGTAGGTTTACCCTTGAGACCCTACACGTGATCCCTGGGTGGTGCTAAATGAGTGACACCAACTGAGTGGTAGAGCCACGCTGCGTTGCAGCACAATATTCGGCGTGAAATAATGGCACTTGGTGCTGTTGTGTTTCGTCCGACCAGTGAGGGTTCCGGAGGCCCTTCCCCCCCCCCCCCCCCCTCCTCCCAATTCCTATTCCTTCCTTAAACCTATTCCTCCCTTAAAGGCCGGCAACGCGTCTGCGATTCCTCTGGTTTTGCGGGTGTCCATGGGCGGCGGTGATTACTCTCCATCAGGTGACCCGCCTGCTCGTTTGCCTCCCTCTTATAAAAAAAAAAAAAAAAAAAAAAAACACGGAGAGCAAGTTAGTCTCCTTTAACAATATACTAAATCTAATTAGCCAAATTAAAATAATATTAAATTATGTTATTTACCAAAACTTATTTTCGAACGACTCAGTGTGGTAGAACCTTACGCGACACGAAACGATCCAACGCGACGACGAAGGCCTCCGTGGACAACGAAGTAACTCCCAAGAGGACGGCCTTAGTAGCCTGGCACAAAAAACACAAAATATTTACCTACAACCCGGGCATGCGAAGGTTGGTCGGTTTTACCGAGAAAGGTCCAGCAAAACCCGTTGCGTGCGACCCCCAAGTATGGACGAGACTGAGTGACTCGGTCCCAAGGCAGATCCCCGTCTGCGGCTGCATGGGTGAAGACGTTCCCTGTGACAAAATAAACACCGGAAGAGCACTACAACTGCACACAAAATATGGCTCTTCGAACAAACAATATTCCAAATTACAAATTAGGTTACCTAGTAACACACATAACAGACGTCAACCGTGACGTACTGGCCTAATAAAAAACTTCACACTCCTCATGGGCAGGGGCTACCATACAGACCATGGGAGATTTCTCAATTTCCCAAACTTGTGCATAGTTTTGGAAAGAGACACAAACATAATGACTCTAGACTCATGCGGAGTCGAGTCGTCAAACTGTGTACATAATATAAAAAACAAAAATAGTTGGCACTGCCATCAGTGAAGAGCGACCCAGAGCTGTATAGGTGCCTAGTAGGATCCGTCCTAGTACACCCGAACCCAAGAGTAGGTCAACTGGGGCCGGATGACTAAGTGTGGGTCTGCCCGATCTAGACCAATGTATAATATGCCTTTATCCCTGGGGTCGAATCGGTAAAAGCCGGTTAGTCTACAATGGGATTCATTACCGTGGCCGAAATTGAAATCCTCACCGTAGATACATGTACCGATGAAAAGGTGACTTGTGTTTGCCCCGTCAAACCCCTAAATTGCCTGCCAACGAACAGTGTCGGCACAAAATTAAAATTTTCAAATTTAAGATTTGTTTAAAATCTCCCAAACGCGGCCGCCGCAGTAGTTAGCAAAACCGTCCGTGGCTCTGCTCTCGCAAAGGGGCAGGCTAGCTATGGTCTGCCCTGGTCCTCCATCCCCAAAGAAGGCATCCGACTAGTGGTGGGCAAGTGTGTGCACATAATCCTACTAGATGGGGCGTATGCCGTCGCTCTGCCATATTGATGATACGGCGGGTGGTACTCTAACCGCGGGTACTCGTAGAGCGGCGGCGAGAACCGCTGTAGCACCGCTCGATCGCGCTGCTTCACGCCAGCGCGCACAGAGCTCGGTGCAGGGAGGGGTCCTTGCCTCGTGTCACCGTCGGGCCCCCGCCCGTGTGATACCCAACTGGCACACGGGCCGGCCGCATGGTAACCTGCAGGCGCGGGGCCCTTCACGGGTCCGCGCGCCAGTGCATGGGTCACCTTCCGGTGTGGGGGCGCGCCTCGCGCATGACTGGGCCTCCATTCCGCTGGTAGGTGTGTGCTCCGCCCTGGAGCACCCCTGCCCATGTAACACCGCCACCGCTGTTGTGTGGTCGGTGAAGCCGCTCCCGACCTGTTGGCACACAACAATAATAAATGGTGCGGTCCACATGCACTGCAGCGTTGGGGCTTATAGCCAAAGCAAAGGCCGCTGCGCTTTGCCACACGCCGCCTCTTAATTTGCAGCCCTTGCCGGTCCTGGCACTGCGCCAAAGCATGGCCCGTTTGGCCACACTGTGTACAAGCCGGGTCCATGCCGGCCGCTGCAGTCAGCGCCGCCAGCCGCGCTGTAGTGTGTCCTGGCTGCGGCTGTACAGTGGAATTCACCTGGCGTCCCGTTGAGTCCTGCGCCCCTGATGGCGGCAGGTCAGGCTGGGAGGTCGCTACGACCCCGGCCTCATCGTCAAGGAACTTTAAAAGTTCCTCCAATCTGGGCAGAGTAGTCCCCCCTTTCTCTGCCGTTTCCCGCTCTAACCGGGAGCGAATGTGCGTTGGCAGCTTGTCTAACACAATGTGCATCAGTAGGAGCGACCACTCGGCTACTGGCAACCCTAACTGTCGCAACGCATTACACGCAACTGTGACTGGCGTCAACAGCTGCTTCGTTAAGTCCGCCTGATTAGCTACTAGGGTACCTACTAGGGTGCCTAGGGGCAGCGACAACAATTGACGCGCATGTGCGTCTACCAACGACCCTTCTTCCACAGCGCCACCCAAACTTCCTAACTGATGGGTAGGAAGCCTATCAGGTATCGTTTGCCTTCCTGTTGGTGGGGTTATGGATGGTTTGGCATCCCCTATCCGTCGCCTTTTAATGTCGCAGGCCGCCTGGAAGACATCATCATTGATCTCCATAATTTGGGCAAAATCGTCCTCGTATGCCGACCATACCTTTTTGTTGGACGGTGGAGCAGTCTCCGATACCACCATGGCGGTCTCAACCGAAGACACACGCTGCCTCAACTGCTCCGCCCGCTCGAGAATGACGTCGTCGCAATCCCTCCGAGACAGCAGACCTTGCGTGTTCATAAACCAGCGCAGCTGCGTCGCCAAGACTGCCTCCGCCATCGCGTTTTCATCAAAAACCAAATAAAAGAGGGATGAGATTCTATGTCCAACAATAGCACAAAGACTGGGCAATACTGCCTACATATCCTTTTAATTACAATGTAGCAACAACCAAATTAATAAGTACAAAAAAAACTTATACGGGTTTGCAACGAGAAGCGCACTTACAAATAAGATGTCTAATTATTATTACATAAACCGTTAAGCAAAACCAACCAAATTTCAATTAATGTAATAACAAAAAAAAATTAAAATGGGTTTTCAAAAATAAAGGCACTAACAAAACAAGATGTGCTATTATTATTATTGCATAAACCGTTATGTAATAATCCAACCAAATTTCAATCAATATAGATAACAACTAAATAACTCGTATTGGTTTTCAAATCAAAATAGAGGCACCAACAAAACAAGTTGTGCTGCCATTATTACATAAGCCGTTATGTAACAATCCAACAAATTCCTAAACAAGGTAGGTAACAAAAATTGTAAAAACTCTGGTTGTTTCCAATGGTTGTTTCCAAAGAAACCACAATGAACCAATGGATGTTCAACCAATACACATTGATAAACAAGTGAATCAAACTTGAATTGATTTCCAAAGAAATAATATAAAAAAAATAAAAATGTTAATTAAATAATGTACGTTGGCCAGTCATGATACAGCCACAAGTTAAACGTTGGCCTGTCATGATACAGCCACAAGTTAACAAACAATGAACCAAATCAACTGTTCAACAGTTTTCAATGCTTTAACTTTAAATTCTAAATTTATTTTTCAAAACGAATACTTACAAGAAAATCAAAAATGTTAACGCTGCCGCAGCGAGACTTATTTGAAATTAGGTATTCAAAAATCCAAGAATCAAATAAAATGTTTTATTATTTGCAAACCGCTAGAATCTTAATGTTAGGTTTGCAAGCCAAGTACTCCCAAATACTTACAATTAAAATCAAAATATTTATTTGTTGTCCCAAATCCACGCTACCACAGCGAGACAATTTTTTTTTTACATTAAAGTTGTCTGACAATTACACCGCCCCGTTGAGTTGATATTATTCAAATAGATTCAAAGCCTGTACTGTACACAGTGACATGATTTTAAATACACATCCACACAATGTGTATTACAACCAACAGTTATATCCTAACTCAAATAAACACATTCTAAATGTATAACCAAAAAACAAATGTTTACATTGCACTATTGATCTTTTGTATGACTATTCTATTGCAATTACAGCAAGTTAGGTTTGACAATTGCACTTTCCGCAGTGGAATAATCTTACACCAGGTACCCACTTGCTATGATCACACAATAATCACACAACAAAACCTACATATTACAACATTGCATTCTGAATGCAATTGAATATACGGTTGCAAACTTATCTTAACGCTAACCTATTCTAAGCATTTGGTTGGTTTAACCAACAAACGTTAAAACTAATAACTAATTACTAAACTAATTGATTTCCGTAGATAAACCACGCTACTGCTTACCAAAAAATCCAATAAAATTCCTACTTACAAACTAGTTTTCCACTCGTCCGCCGCGCCTCTTCGCGTGGTACTGGTGGCTCGCCGCTCCGCCGGCTGTCACTGGTGTAGACTTCGCCCCTGGCTGCCGTCTCCTGGTGGTGATGAGGCCCTAATCCAACCCTTTGCCAACCCCTAAGAGCTCTTAACTCCAAACAAATAAGTGATGATATGCACAATACCACTTAGCACCGTTCACAATCCAACACGAGGTACCGCCACGTGCTTCTTTGTCGAAGTCCAACCAAATAACTGTTTTTAGCTAGCCCGCCCTGGATATCAATCTAGGTGGTTAGAACATAACACTGTTATATTTAATTACTACGGTCCGCCGATTTAACTTAATATGTGCCCTACACATCAAAATTACAAAATCATTACTTTTACGCGTCCTCGCGATGATAACCTAAGAATGTGAACCACAGTGACACACGTCACACTGACAGCCGGTCTGTCTAATATTTAAAAGTACAGTGTTGCCGTTCGGAAATGGTCGTTTTATTCCAAACACTAAGTAAAGAAAAAATATTAAATTATAACTAAAACTAAATAACTTAAATATTATATAAAAAACTAATTAACTACAAAGTTACTAAAAGTAATACAAAAAAAGAAGGATACTTACAAGTAAAAAATATACCCCAAATCGCTCCCCAACGGCATTGTGCCCAGAAGGCTGGTCGCACTCTCTCGATGGTCAGGCTTATTCGCTGACCCAAGAATGCCCCAGCCCGCTGATCACCCGAGGACTCAACCAAACGCTTGGCGAGATCCCGGAATAAACGGTGAGCGCTTGGCCTCCACGGTCCGAGGGTCTCAACTCCAAACGGCTCAAATATGCATGTGTTGCTAAGATCGACACATTTGCGCCGCTTGAGCGACTCTGCTGCTGCAGCAGCATTTCCAGCCTCTAATGAGGTTTGGGGAAGGTTTGATGAGGCCAGGGCGTCGACGCAGGTTGCGTCCCACAACAAGGGCCGGACTATCTTCCACGGAACCAGGGTCATGCCATCGGGTCTCTTGCCATCGCTGGACTTATTAATTTAATTTAAACAATGTCTTACAGCACTGTTAAAGGAAAATTAAAATGAAAGTAACTTGCAACTTTGTTCACGCTGTTCTTAATATACTTGAACGATCTGTGTGACATGCCCATTCAGAATGCCAAGATATTCTCTTACGCTGATGACACCGCAATTGTTTTTACTGGCAAATGTTGGGAGGAGGTTAGGGAAAATACAGAGAAAGGATTAGAGCAAATTGGGATGTGGCTGCAAAATAATTTACTTACATTGAGTACCCCTAAAACTAATTATATATGCTTTAGCATTTATAATAATGCACAGCCAGATTTGGATTTTAATATAAAGATCCATCTGTGAAACTTACCTCCTTCGGAAAAAACAACCTGCCACTGCCCCACTATCCAAAAAGTAGTACAAATCAAATACTTAGGGGTCTTTTTGGACCAAAGACTCTCCTGGTATCCGCATCTTGAGCATGTCGTACAGAGAATACGGAAATTAATTTGGATTTTTAAAACCTTACGACATGTGGTGCCAAAAGAAGATGCAGAACTAGGGGGTACACATAAAAACCTCTTAAAGAACATATACATATCCCTGGTGCAATCGGTCCTTATATACTGTATACCTGTTTGGGGTGGTGCTACGAAGACGCACTTTCTAGAGGTAGAACGAGCTCAACGTAGCCTTCTGAAAGTTCTTTATTTTAAAAAACAAAGATTTGCTACTGAATCACTATACCAAATCAGTAAACTACTCTCAGTTAGGAAATTGTACATATTGCATACAGTTCTTAAAAAGCATAGGACCTTGGAATATGATTCATCAAACGCTACGAAGAGAAGGCTCAAAATTTCAGTCTCTAAACATAACACTACTTTTGCTATACGACAATATAGTGCGCGTTCAGCAAACATTTATAAGAAAAAAAATAATAAACTAAATATATATAATAAAAGTAACTATGACTGCAGAAAGCTGTTACAAGAATGGTAAGAACCAAAAAAATATGAGGATATAGAGGCAATACTTGATATTCCACAATATAGTGTCAATCTATGATCGAAGACTTGTAAATGGTTTTTTTTTCTCAGGCTTATATGGTTAGTGGAGATTTTAGCTACAGCTTTAATCTCCGATCCCAAGGCTAGGTCGTAGGGCTAATCAATCAATTACACACACTCACACAAATTCACTTACAGTCAAACACTCATGAGTCACAGATGGAGTGAGAGTGAATTAGCTTAAGTCTGTGTCTCATTATTTATTTAATTTTGTAATTCAAAGTTGTTGTTAGTTATTAAGGAAAATGTTATTTTATTTTTGTATGTATTAAGATATAGAAGAGTGGAGCCCTCTGTAACAGGCTCATGAGCTTAAAAGGGGGCTTCGGTCAAAACATTTGTAAATATGTGAATTTTGTAAACAAATAAAGATTATTATTATTATTATCGTACTTTTTTATTTTCTTAAGTCTAGGTTTTTTATAATATTCCATATAAAAATAATAAACAAAACTACTATAAAAAATAAAACATTTAACATTATAAAAAACCTAAACCTAGGGTGCCGCCGGCAGCGGGGCAGGGCCCAAGCTAACGGTGGTTAGGGCTGCAGAGAGAGGAACCTCCTGACGATGCGTGCCGTTATTATTATTATTATTACTTTCAATTGTCTCTTTAAAGTGTAAATAAAGCTAATACAAACACTACACATTTCAATGACATACTTAGTACGGATTCCTGATAATTCTGTGAACCCTGCATAAAGTTCGAAATGGACAAACAATATATAAAATATATTCGAGTAGATCCGTACAAAGCTCGTTTATAGCAAACTGTTTCTAACGGTCCAGTAACATCAGTGCAATACAATTTAAATTAGACGCAACATGTTCTTCTACAAAGTATCATCATCATCATTGGGTGCCATCTTCAAAATAAAGTTTGGAGAGTACACAAAGTATAAATAAGTGTATTTCCTATGTTTCAGATGTTACTGCTATGGTCCTGTTCGGGCATCGCCTGCTGCCTCGTCATCCTCGGAGTGTACTGTGACCCCCGTCTCCACGTGTACTCTTGGTACTCACACCGCCTGTGGCCTTATAGAAGAAGCCAAGATATCAGAGGAAAGCACATGGAACTACCTCAGAACTTGACAGATAGCTTTGAAGTTAATATCAGTAATAGTTTTCTGAAGAATTATGTAAACGATAGCAGAGGATGGCAGAAGATGGAACAAAAGAACGTGACTAAAGATGAGTTGTTATGGGTGGAACATTACAAAGCGCCTGAAGATCGTAATGATGGGACCTTTTGGGCGCCAATTATGCTGTTGTCTGTGGTTTTGTTCCTGTACAATATAGGATTGGGATCCGTGCCTTATGTGCTGATATCGGAAATGTTTACAATAAATGTGAGTATAATAGCTAAAAACATTAAAAAATTATTAAATTGTAAAAACTTTAGGTTATTTCAAATACAAAAATCTAAATCATCATCATCATCCCACGTAAACGTCCCACTGCTGGGCACAGGCCTCTCACGTGCAACAGCACGTAAGGAAAATATTTATTTACTTTATATTAATTGTGTATAATAGAGGAGCTCGATGGCGCAGCGGCTAGCGCGTTCGGCTTGCGATCTTGCTCGCTTAGCCACTTTCGCAATGCCGGGTCGCTGGATGGGTGACCAAATTAAAAAAACATCTCGAGCTCCTCCGTGCTTCGGAAGGCACGTTAAGCCGTTGGTCCCGGTTGTTGTTGTAAGATGACAGTCGTTAAAACCCACCAACCCGCATTGGGCCAGCGTGGTGGGTTATGGCCCAATATCCCCACGTGCTATTGTCCACGTGGGAGGCCTGTGCCCAGTAGTGGGACGTTAATAGGCTGATGATGAATTGTAATTTAATAAATATAAATAATAAATATAATATGATATAAATAATAGTTAAGTATAAATTCAATACAACTGTATACAACTGTATTGAATTATGCACTTTATATTATCAATGCGCAATCGAGTCGTAAGTCCACGGGGCGGAATACATTGCACTGAAAAGAACTGTCAAGAAACTCAGCAAGGGCTATTTCTTTCTCTCTTTCTTTTACAGAGTCCAAAATAAATAAAATGCTCTATATATAAGGATTAATAACTATTGTTTTTAAATTAATTTATGACATTTTATTAAATCCTAAATTGATTGCATTATCAACTCAATTTCGTTATCTTTCTATCCTATCTCTAATTAATACACAAAACTGTCACTAGCATTGGCAGCATGGTGGTAGCAAGTGTAAGTGATCCTTCTGGGTCTGAAGCTGATAATTCAACCATTCTTCAACTTTAGAAGCGATTGAAATACTAATTAGCACCTTTACCGTCAGGTCCGAAGCCTCGCTTCGAGCCTCCTGATCTCGTGGATGTGGCTCAGCAACTTCCTGCTACTTCGATACTACGGCAGCATTGCCATTGCTCTCGGCCTTCATGGTACCTACTACATCAGCGCTTGCATTACTCTCCTCGGCTCATTGTATACACTCCTCGTGATACCAGAGACAAGAGGTAATTAGTTTTTGTTTCTATGTTTTTAAGGAGCTGTTTCACCAACCCATCCCTTCCCTTGGGCGTCGTAAAAGGCAACTAATCGACCAAAGACTGTACATACATCCAACGTGTGCTGCGATGTGCTCACCACCTGTTACGCTGAGCACGTGTGCAATTGTAGTTTATTGAAGTGTGGATGTGGCATTGGACTGCTTTTGCGGTCCTCATTCACCTGATCTCTGACAAACCCTTCTGGGATAATAGTCGTAGTAACTTTTAAGTTATCCAAGAAAATAATAGTACTTATATTCTATTTTAGGCAAGAGTCAAGAACAAATACGCGAGGCTCTAGAAGGGCCGCTCCTGGTGCTGAAGAGGAAGAAGAGTCGACGATGACAATTCACGGAGGTCACGACGCCGTGTCGATACCTGCCCCAGTCTGTACCTTAATTCGATGTTGATGTACGCTCCGCCCTAGTAGCTTAACACTTTGATACTATGTCATACTAACTACTGCGTTCATACTTAATGGTTGTAGCGCGAGCGATGCCAGCGAGTTGGTGTTTTTTTTTTAATTTTCTTTGAGTAAGCGCTTGGCCTACATCTCACCTGATGGTAAATGACGATAAGGCCAAAGGTGGTGGGGTGCGCGCTTCACCCGGAATCCTCAACCACACAGGAACTGACTATCTTATCTCTAAACTGGCGGAACACAACAATGCTATAAACAATGTTGTAATGGCGCCAGACTTTAGATAAGATGGTGGTACTTATCAAGGACTTAATAAGTACTACCATCTACCAAACCAAGTACTTACACAAAGATGTACCCCCCGCTGGAAATCGAACCAGGGACCTCTGTATCTAAGACCGGTGGCATAGACGTTAAACCACCAGCCGGTAAGAATGGTGGTGTGGCATGGTACTAAAGTGTGAAGCTACTTCTGAGGCCGACTGTGGTACTTATAATTTTTTATATGAGATTTTAGACTAGCTATAGAGATTTAAGTATTAATAGCGAAATAGCTTTCAAGAAAGTGGGACAGAACATTCAACTAATAAAGTATCAGTAGGTATCTAAGAGTAGTATGGATATCGTAGCCAATATCATAAAAATGGCCATATCATGAAATATTTAAAATATTTCATAAAACCAAAAAGCGACTGCACATGTGCTCAGCGTAACAGGTGGTGAGCCCATCGCCGCTCTATGCTGTTGGAAATATCTGCAGTCTTTAGTCCGATAACGTCTTTTACGACACCCAAAGAAAGAGAGGGGGTGGTAGTATTCTTTCACCGCAATATTTTCGATATTTCATGAAACGTGAACTATGGCAGACGACTGCTTTTGAGGTCCTCATTGCCTAGTCTCTGACTAGCCCTTCGGGGATAATAGTCGTGATTATATGTATGTATTACATGAAAATCTGATCATGTTCGAACCTAACTTAATCATGATGTGGCCAAGCATTTCATGATATGGCCAATATTACTATGGCCACGACATGGAAGTATTGAAAAATTCTAATAATTTATTAACGAGATTATTGACATGTTTTTTGTTGTTTGAGAGGTATGTATCCGATTATGATAAGACGTATTGAGTTCCATCCGCACCGTGATCATAGAGCACGCAAGGTAATCATGTCGTTATTAATATTATTCTAATGTTCGTGACCATTAATGATAATTTAAAAAGGTAATATCGAAAAAACATATCAACGGCGAAGTTCTAATACCATCTAAAATTTTTCGAGAATTTACTTTCTTAGATCATTAACTTTAAGATCGATTACTGCATATTTTGATGAAACCATGTGTGGTACTGTAGGTATGTTACCTACCGTATTTTTGACGACAATAACTGGAAAAAAATCAATGTGGAAATAGCTTATAACTAAATGGCATTATGGCAATTCCTCCCATCTACGTATAACTTGGCACAACCCGATTACACAGGTACAGATAGACATGCTCATTACTAGCTCAAAAGCATGCCACTATTGAGCAATTGCTACTTGGTAGTATGTGTGTCAAAGCGTTGCTAGTAATTAGCATGCTTATTACATATACGCTTGTAATAAGCATGCTAGTAAGCATACTGATTTAGTAGCATGTCTATCAGTACCTTTACACGCGAAAGTTTGCAAGAAACAAAACGTTTTTTTCTCTTTGTTTTAAATGATGTCTATTTTAGATTAAAGGTATTGTCACTTCGCCGTCGATACATTTATGTTAAAGTTAAGCCGTTGGTGATGGTAGCATCGTCAATTAAAAATAATGGGTTCAAATAAAATTGGAGTTGTCAAATTATTTGATATATTTGCTCATGTTTAGCTCCTACACTTCAGCGAAACTGATTAATGAACATAATTAATAATGATTGTCTTAATTTTTTTTATTTCACTACGGCATACGCGAGTCTTCGTCTGATCTGATGGTTAAAGATAAGACTGCAAATGAAATCACACTTTAACTGAATCCCTTGACAACTAAGAACTTCTAACTCAACTTAACTCAAAAATCATTTATTGTAATAAACTTTTTTTTAAAGTTCTTTTCAATCGTCTAAACATTCTTTTGTCCCTTGTGCTGTGCAGAAGAATGGGCACAAAAAACATTGGAACATGCGGCAATACAAATATTGTTACTGCGACAGACTTACAAAAGATGGTGGTAGCTAGTAGGTGGTAGTCGGTGAACGTAGGGCAAGCCCTGAAGGTCCCGTTTAACTTTTTAGGATTAGTTACCAATAGATAGGACATCAAACCCAAAAAAAATACATTTCTATAAAAATGGATGTTACAAACTGCAGTTTTGCGACATGGTTATGATCTATTCAATAGTTTCTTTCTTTGAGAATACCAAAAACAAATACGAAATTCGTTTACTCGAGATATCTTCTGATTCGAAACTCACTTTGACGGTGTCTTTAAAAAGTTTAATAGTTAAAATCAATCACATCAAGTTACTTGTTTATTTACACACACTTATATAGTAAATCTCGCAACAATCTTTAATATCATTAAAATTGTGTAATGACGTTATAAGTTGATAGTAAAAGTTTTAAAGTAAAAGTTTCTTTTTAGCGCATTTAAATAAAAGCTTGTTTTTTAAAAAGGTTTTTACTTAAATATTTTTTTTAAGTTTTAGTTATCCCTGGACACGTTTTTCATCTGTTCATCTCACTGAATACAAATATTTATGTATACAAAATTTATTCACGTCCACCAAACCACCACCACTCACCACCTTTCACAGTCCCTCCTGAACCATCGGTCTACTTTCCTGATCGGTCCAATTTTGCAAACCGTCTACTTTTTCTATTTGGTCAACTTGTTCAAACCGTCTACTTTCACGATCGGTCAACTTGTACAAACCGTCTACATTAAGACGAATCAAACTCGACGCGGTTGTGTCGCTTAATTACTGAGTTTCTATGGCCACCTTCCAGCTCCATCATCAGACCCTGGTTACCATCTATCACCAAAGTACTCGTCAAGAAGAATCAAACGAGCCTATACTCGATGGGGTCATGTCGTTTAATTACTGAGTTCCTATAGCCATCTTCCAGCTCTATCATCAGACCCTGGTTACCATCTAGCACCAAAGTACTCGTCAAGACGAATCAAACGAGCCGAGACTCGATAGGGCTGCGTCGTTTCTTTACTGAGTTCCTAGGATCACCTATTCCAGCTACATCATCAGATCATACCCTGGTAACCATCTAAAAACAATGTACTCGTCAAGGCGAATGAAACGTGCCGAAACTCGATGGGTTTGCGTCGTTTCATTACAGAGTTCCTATGACCACCTTCCAGCTCCACAGACTCTGGTTATCATTGAAAGACAAATTCTCGTCAAGACGATTCAAACGAGCGCAAACTCGATGAGGTTGTATTGTTTTACTGCGAAGTTCCTATGGCCACCTTCCAGCTCCATCATCAGATCAGCATCATGTCATCATAATATTGCATTGTCACGCGAACCGGGAAGTGGATCAAAATTAAGTAGCACAATTTCACCCGAACAAGACATACATACATACATACATACATTGATTGTTTTTTTGATTTTGATTGATTGTTGATTTAGGTCTTGATAAATTTAAAATCCATATTAAAGAAAAGCATTACAAAAAAGCTTATTATAAAGTGTCAGATTACACAGGAGACAAAACAGCTTGGCTCTGAATTGAAATGCTCCAAGTACTGCATAAGCTATTTCTAATTGTCTATAATTAATTTATAGTACCGTATATTTAACATTCAAATTATTATTTTGTATTTTATGACCAGCCCCCTTACTCTTGAAACCGGTCGCTATTGGGTCGGATTGGTATTGTAAATTTTCGTATTTTTAAGTTACGACACCAGCGCTAATTTGGATTCATATTGGATGAACTAAATGGCATTGAGTTTTGTATTTTTTTCACTCAATAACCACGCAATATGTATCCATATTAGCTCTGGTGTCGTAACTTAGGAGTACGAAAATTCATAATACCAATCCGATCCAATAGCGATCGGTTTCAGGTGTAAGGGGGCTGGTAACGACATATCTTTTTTTTTGTAAATGTCTATGCTTCCGGGCGCTGTGGTTTCTTGCGCCCGTTCTTTGCCACAGTTAAAAAATGACGTCCCGAATGGGTGGTAGGTTAAAAATGTTTACGATTCAAAGTACTTACTTACTAATTGAGTTTATTGAATAAATATATTTTGAGTTTGAGTTTGAATTGCAAGTTAAATAAAAGCTTGTAAAAAAAATAACCTCTAAATTCAAGGCAATCTCTACGTTGCGCTTCGCGATTGTCTTTAATTTCTAACCTATCACGTGACCTACAGGAGTAGGGCAGTCATTTTTTGGGCAATTTATCAGGTCAAACTCGGACTTGACCTTTTTTGATAAGTACATCGGATACCACTCAGGTTCCTGCGGCGTCCTACAGGGGGGTCAAAATTTCGTTAGATGTTAGCTACGACGAAGTAACGTTTTTGACATATTCGCGTTTTAAAAAAGTTACTTTGAAATTTTTCTGAGTGTCGGCTCTAAACTAAATAACTAACTGCCGGTAATGGATAAGATGGTGGTCGCTTGTCAAATGTAATAGGGCTCTCCAAATAACCACCCCGCTTGAAATTTAATCGCCATCTCTGCGCTCGAGACCAGTGATTTACCCGCTAGAAAAGGCTATTTAACCGTTCAACTGCGGCCGCGCACTGATCAGTGCTTAATTAAGGGCCCTATTACATTTCAACTGTGATTTTTGCGTAAAACGGCCAATTTTGGCGTTCTCGATCTCAGAAACAAAAATACATTAACAGTTTTGACTTATTGAATAGTGTAGTAGTATAGCTATTGGAGTAGTTTGTAGCGGCCTCGCTTTTTGTAAATTTTGGTAAATTTTTTAATTAAACCCAAAATTGCAGAGAAAGATTTTCATAAAATGCGCGAAGGCACTTTTTTGAGCTCATCGATTGAACTACTGTTATAAACAAATGAAATAAAAAAAAGATAATGTTATCTCTTATATAGTCGTATAGTGCGTAGCGGCCTTGGAATTTTTAGATATCATTGATTTTATATAAAAATAAAATCTTATTCTATACCAAAAAACTTCGAAAATCGCTCTAAGTTAAGTGTGAATTTTTCCTATCTACGACAATATTATTGAGCAAATTTTATACCAGAATAATTATTGTGAATAATTAATATTTCATGAGGACTATAGATTTTATAATAAATTTATTATCCTATTTCGATGAAACCGATAAATACAACTGCAAAATTACTACAAAATGCGATGCGCCGGCCGTCCGAACTCAACTTATTCTCGCAGAGTGGAGTTTTGTAATATTAAGCATGAATTTATTATCCTATTTCGATAAAAACGATAAATACAACTGCAAAATTACTCCAAAATGCAAAAATGGGCAATTTACGCAAAAATCACATTTGAGATGTACCTAATAGGCCTCATAATAGGATTTTTACTGTGTCCAGTGGCGCCGCGTTCTAAGTTTTAATCCTTTAAATCAAATAAAAAGGTCTTTACATATCTGATTTTTTTTTTATCTTTCAACGTTTTTTATTATAGATTTTAATGAAATTAGGTACCTCAATGTTGAAATATTTAATAACGTTGACTTTTTCTGAGGGCGGGTTACACTAACACTAGACTAAACTAGGCGTTGTGTTAAAAAATTAAAAAGGAACACTAACAGTTGTGTATAACTTAATTAAAATTATGGATAATTAACTCCCAAATTGGAATGGGAAGAGAAAGAAGGTGACGCCATAATTTTTTCTAGTGACGACGTAACCCCACTAGTTAGATTTAAAAACAAATCAGAATATTTTGTGACATATTTGTAAGTTAGTTAGGAAAGAAAAAGGTGTTAACACACATTATATTTGAGTACCTACGGTTTTGCTCAAATCGGGCATGCAACATTTATATTTTTAACATTACAAAATTAGTGTAATCAAAGTAATTATAAAAATCGTCACTAGTTCCTTTGTAAATTTTAATTTAAAGGTGCGATGATCTTGTGTTGTATTTGTATACAAATTATTAATCAGTCTTAAACGGAAATATTTTAAGAAATGAAGTAAATCGTCATAGTAGGTATTTTATTAATTGTTTTTTAAGTGTTTAGCTAGGTTATTAAATTTTAGAGTTTTTTACTGATTATTTCAAGTCTGACAACTAATAAATAAATAAAAACATTTTAATACATAAAATTAAGTATCATGCTTTAATTGATCATACACATAACTACGCCTTTTTAGGAGGGGTGAGCAGAGACAAAGCTTTCTATTTACAACGATCCTCAAACACTTTTTATGCTTTGTTTACTCTCGTAACATTCTCTAAACATACTCGTCGGTTAAGGATTCTTGATATAGTCTTTCACGAGAAAATCACCCATCTAATCGGAGTATGTTAAGAGGAAACACTACGTGGAAGTGGCATGCAAAATTCTCATACAAAACACAGAAAAACGACGTTTCGTAGTCCCGTGTCCTCCTTCAGAACTGGACCAATTTTATGTTTTTTTTCAGCTTCGGTTTAAGAAAGAGATTTAAGTACCACGTCCGTATTTTTTATTTATAAAATTAGGAGGCAAACGAGCAAGCGGGTCGCCTGATGGAAAGTAATCACCGCCGCCCATGGACACCCGCAAAACCAGAGGAATCGCAGACGCGATGCCGGCCTTTAAGAAAGGAATAGGCTCGTTTCTTTAAGATCTCTAAGTCGTAACGGTCCGGAAATACCGTCGCCGAGAGCTGGTTCCACAACACTGTAGTTCGAGGCAAGACATTTCGTTAAAAACGCACAGTAGTAGACCGCCATCCATCAAGGTGATGTGGATGGAATGACAGTCGATTGCGTGTAGTGCGGCGAAGGAAATCAGCGGCAGGGATCAAACCGAACAATTCCTCAGAACACTCCCCATGATAAATGCGGTACATTACACAGAGAGACGCAACGTCTCTCCGTAGAGCCTGTATATTTTATTTTTTTTCATTAAGTCATTTATTAAACAACCAAGAGCCTTCAAAATTTAGCTAAATCACTTCGTTTTAAGGCGTCTTCAGAACATTAATGGCTGGTTTTAAAAAAAATGAAACATTCAGACATAAAAGATCTATTTACTTAACCGATGCTGAAAAAGTAATAACAATTGGTCCATTTTTGAAGTAGGAAACAGGGGACTACGAAACGTCGTTTTTCTGTGTTTTGTATGAGAATTTTGCCTACCCCTACCATCCTTGCCATTCATTCTCATGTTATGCACACAATTTTCCACTTTATACTTTTTGTACATTACAAAACATTATTCGTTGTCAGACTTGGAGTTTTAACAAAGACATAATAAAACTTGTCATACCATTGTAATTAAGGGATTGATGTAAAATGATCAATTATGCACCAACATTAATGTGTACTTAGTATTATATACACAGTATATTAACGCCAGTGTTAGTTTAGTTCTAATTGGGCTACTGCCAAAAGAAGATGTGTTCTATTAAATAAGTAAGTTGCATGTGTAAATGTTTGGTGGTATAAAAGGTTTTTTTTTATTTATCTACTGTAAAACGAAAGCAATTTATGAATTCCAGTAAAACCTATGACTTGAAATAAAAAGTTGTTTAAAATATTACAACAAAAGTGTAACTGTGAATCGACAATTACTCTTTTGTTGTAATATCGCTCAGTGGCATGGAAAAATCATCCCATTTTCAGTGTCCCAAAATTATGTTAAGAAAATGAGATGGGACACAAAATGAAAATATTTTTATTGAAATGTTTAAAGAGGTTTAAAAAGTTAAATGTATAGTAAGTATCCTATGCTTAGTATATCCTCTTTAAATACATACCGTTTGGCCAAGTTTAACCATGTTACCTAAACATTTTTAATGAATAAACGGAAAAGTTTAAAAGTGTATTCGAATACGTGATTAGCCAAATTTTAACTTAGTTCATGGTTTGTAATATTTTGTATGGATGAAATAAAGAGCTTTAAATGTGTGAAACAAGATGTTTTTTATTGTCTTAATATTATTCGGGATCAATAATGAAACACACAAGCATCCTTTACATTTATTTTATTTTACAACGCAATAAATAATTCGAATCAAATATCACATTTCTTTTATCTATTACAATTTATTTTATCTTTTGGTAATAGTTGACTCAAACATTTTCTAACAGATCTTTAATACACATCACCAGTCCATTTTGAGTATTTTAATGATAATTACTAAATCTAATTTTAATAATGGCATAAACAACGGCATGTAGAAAACTTCTACTCTCGACATCTTCAGCACAAATAAGGAGCTCTCATTAAATTTAATTAAATATTAAATAATTTATGTGAAATACTAGTCGTACCTATTTGTTTTGGTATTTTCTTATGTTTTTTGGTTCCTTTGCGAGAAAGCTTTTCTCCTTCATCACATTATGCAATGTCGTTAACTTTTTTACTCTTAAAACAAAACATATTAGACATTTTATAATTTCGCGATTCCTGTCCCTTGATTCTTAAAACGTTGAGCGCACCCCTGTACTATAGTTAAGCCCATCAGGGTCTATAGCTACGTAGTACTATTATTTATTCTGTGCTATAGTGCTCTAATTTTACTGTAAAACCTATCTGACACGTTCTAATGGCATAATTAGATATCTCCTAAAAATAAGTCGTCTATATAAATTACAAAAATAGGAAGACATTGAAACTTACGTAAGAGGTTTATAACTTGACTCCTAAGTCGAGGTACGGCATTATATAGAGTCGTTAGAATTAATCCTCCTTAAAATACAAAGAGGGAGATTGCCATTTCCAAGTAGAAACCTATTTGACTAATTTCCGAACAAAATTGTAACATTAAATTCCATAACAAATACCTTACAAACATTACTTTAACATCACAGCCTTATTAAACCTTGGAGGAGTTCGTCATACAACTTCTGCGTAAACGGCTCATACTCTCCAGTTTTCTGATCTAGGAAAAACATTGGATCATCATGTAGGTCCATATTGAAACCTTGCTCCATTAGTTCCTTTTTTTTTAATTTGAAAGTGACTGTCAAAGGTGGTTGAGGCATTATCCTTAGGAACAAAGGTCTTGCATAAGCTGGCAGAGAGGACCTCAGGCCTTTAGCTAAGTTGTTGATATCTAGTTTTCTTTCCGGGTCTGCTATGGCTGCCATACCAGCTTTACCTTCAACATTCGGTACCTAAAAAAAAAGTTCAGAAATTCAAAATAAAGATATTTTCGAGAATTATGGTCAGGTGTCGTTATTGGTGTTAATAGAAGTAAAAAAACTATAATTTATATTATCATTTATAGTGGTTATGTCAGTCAAAGTTTGCTGTACAAAATAAAATTACAAACGGATTTTCGAGATAGTTAGATTAAAATAGCAACGAATTTAACAAAACGTGTAAACAATGTGAGTTTTCCCCGCCTGAAGTTTTTACAACGTTTCGATAACTTCGAGTTGATTGCAGAGTTCTAATATAACAGTTAAAATAGCAATATTTTTTTACCTTTACCCCATAGACCACAGCGTCTTTCAGTCCTACTAATGTGCTGATCACACCTTCCACTTCTGCTGTTGATACATTCTCTCCGCGCCACCTGATATTGAAGAAGAGTTAATAAGTTAATGAACATTTTTAGAGGGGTGAGGATAACGAAACTTGAGCACAGTGTAAGCTATTTGTAGATGACGAAAAATAGTCCTTGCCGTGTTTTTTACGGCTTCTTTTCTTTGAGCAATCTATACAATGTGATTGGGGTGGTACTTCTAACCCATTAAGGCTAAGTACTACATCTAAATTCATCGACAAAAATAATAATATGGGGGGTCCTACCCCCTCCCCCTATAATTTATGACCATTTTTACTTTATACGACATCAAATGTTTCATACGTCGGAGAAACATGAAAAAAATGGCAAACGGTAGCAAATGACACTGGCTTACTAATAAATTACTTTGTTTCGTATGTTTGAGATTATTTTGGTGAGAAAAAAAACATTACTTAATTATTTTGTGATTTAGAATCACTTTTTTTTAAGTTCATATTATTTTTTTTGTCGATGAATTTAGATGTAGTACTTAGCCTTAACAGGTTAGAAGTACC
Source organism: Scoparia ambigualis (assembly GCA_963921215.1). Lineage (NCBI taxonomy): Eukaryota > Metazoa > Arthropoda > Insecta > Lepidoptera > Crambidae > Scoparia > Scoparia ambigualis. The sequence continues at coordinate 2,365,228 of OY992514.1, read as the reverse complement.
ACCCCTATCACATTGTATAGCGTAGAGTCGACGTTCAAGAAGTGCTTTTTTAAAAGTTTATTTAAACCTGTAGGCTTACTCTTGAAACGCAATCGCATTAATAAATTTCCAATCACAAACCTAAAAAATGTCAAATGGCACTTTTGTAAGCGACAATAGCGCCACATTGGAATTAAATTGCGTGGAAATTGATTGAACAAATTATTATCGAGATGGCGTTCCGGAATTATCTATACTTATCCCAATATCGATACATAATAATCGCATTGGAATTGTATTGAGATTGCGTTTGCTTTCAAGAGTAACCAACCTGTTGTGTTGTGCTGATAGCGGCTCAATAATAGAATACTACCGCTCCATATCTTCCCTTGGGTCACATGAGTATTGGGTGTCGTAATTTAGTAAAACGTGGACTCTGTTAGTGAACTGTGTGTATCAGGATTGGAGCAAATGGAAATCTGTGATCTCTGCCTACCTATGTATGTATTACCTGAACGTATCCCCAGTTCTGTCCTTGAAGTAGAAGTATCCAAAGTGGTCCATGACCAGAATGTCCCCTGTGTTGAAGTAGCAATCCCCTGGCACCTTGACGTTCCTCACCATTTTCTTCTCCGAAGCAGTTTTGTCAGCGTACCCGGCGAACGTGAGGATCGCTTTCTTTGCATCTATTTTTCCTAGGAGGACTCCTGAGAAACATAATGTATATAACTATTATTAACACCCTTTTTTAAAAACATTATTTATGTAAAATAGGTTTTGGGGATTTGCATTGCCTTAATTTATGACGATAAGGCTAGGGGAAAGCCCTTTACCCGGATTCTTTAAACACTGAGGAACTGGCTATATAACTCTAAATATTGGTACAGAAGCATGATACAGACTGAACATTTTGGTAATTTAAACAGACCTAGATAACTGCAACACGGATTTAAAACGAGCCATAATTGGGTCTGAGACTTGTTTGTCATATAACTACTCTAATGAGTGTTTCAGTTGTATGCTAGACCTATATAAAAATGAACGCAAAGGTGATGGCTAAAACTATGTACTACATAATATAGCTACCTGGTTGATGAGGTCCACAGTTGATGCATCTTCCATTGCTGTCCCTCAAAATTTCACCGGTGATTTCGTCACATCTGAAAATTATAACAAAATGTAAAAAATATAAGGATACTGAATTTTTGATTGTGCACACGCCAGCCGGTCAACCTACAGAAAAATTACAAACTCTAACCTATAATGATATGATCCTCAAAACCAAAGCATAACGTTGAATATTTATTGACAAAATTTTGACATTTTGTAGAAGATTGAGCTGCCTAGTAATATTTGTGTTAACATAAAATTCATACTTGACTAAAGTTAGCGGATATATTGATGACACCATCCTGCTCAGGAAACCAATAGCACCCACTTTTGAATCCATATTTACTGAAATGAAGAGAAAAAGTTGTTTTTAAACTTGTCCAGACAAAGATTTAAAGTCCTAGTTCAACGCATATTCTTATAATATTGGCTGACTATGCCCTTTACAACGATTCAGGGTGCTTACCCTGGATCGGGATCGCCCGCTTGGGCGGAGACATTGTGGTCATCAACCTCTGAGTGGTTTACTCTCAGGAGTTAGTGTATTGCGAAAAGCGAGTAAATGTGTGTATGTGTATGAACCTACAGGGTTCCGTCAGCTATTAAAAAAAGCAAACGTTAATTCCTTAACTTTCTTAATAATCATTATCATCACAACAGGCCTCTTACATCTATTAAAGTTGATTCATGCAACGTACGAAAGTTAGATTTGCTATAACGGGTGCTAAACATGCTACCATAAAACAATGAACAAGAAAAAAACCAAAATGGTTACCTATTCCCTATATCAAACGTTTGCACCAGGCAAACATTAACGAAAGAAAGTTACCAAGATTGCTGTTCCCCTCCGTAGCGCCGTAGAACTCGAGAACCCTCTTCACGCCGAACCTCTGGACGAACTCCTCCCAGATTTGTGGCCTTAGTCCGTTGCCCACCATCACCTTGATCTTGTGGGCGCGGTCGTTGGACCCTGGTGGGACTGCCAGGAGGTAACGACAGATCTCCCCTATGTATTGTGCTACCTGAAAGAAATGAACTAATATTGTTTTAATTTCTTCACAATGAGGGCCGATTTCTAAATTGTCAGATAAAACTTGTTTGTTTGTTGACGTATTACACCAACAGTATGAAAATGTATGAGTAGACACATTATATCTTTTCTTCATTTACAATTCTTGCAATTATGTCAGAGTCGTTCTTTCTTAGCAGTCTTACTATTACCAGTATTCTAGGTAAAATCTACTTATAAAAAATAAATTATGATTTATTATTTAATTTAGTAACTTTTATCCAAAATGTTTAAAGAAAGTTTCATAGAAATGACTTACTAGTTTGTAAAATTTTGAATTTCAAAGATTGTCCCACACAAACTTTGAAATCAAAATATCGAAATGTTAAAACCTCTCAACTAACAAACTTCGATTTACAATGAGGAGATATACATACAGTGCACCCATGCTTAGCCGCGTCGTTCCAATAGTTGGAGGCTGAGAACTTCTTCCTCAAAACCACGGTGCAGCCTAATACGACCGCCTGGCCAGCCCCTAATACCCCCCCTGCAGTGTGGTGGAGGGGGAGGGGGTCGTAGATGACGTCAGACGGGTTCAGCTGGGCTGAGGTGTATACCCCGAGCGGTATTAGGAGGAACCTGATGAAATAACAAAGAAGTAAACGACAATTCATTGTCGAATTGAAATAACGAAGAAGTAGAATGAACTGTCGAATGGATGTCGAGCCGCCTATATTATGTGAAAGCAATTTGATAGTGTAATTAGCTGTAATTTGAAGGGAGAAAGCCGCACAGCTGCTGCTGCGAAAAACAAAATGTCTACATATATTATTATGTGAAAACGCTCATAAGCAATACCATCAGACACTGAAACCGCGTTTTTATTTGCGATTGTGTGTTCGTGTTGCCGGAAATAGAAATTGTCACAGAACTTCTGTTCTGTGGAAATTGTCTACACTTACGCAGCGCCTTAGCGAGTGCAATTTAGCGACACTATTATCCGTTAAAAATATATAGCTTTGGCCAGCAGCTTCACCTAAACGAGGTTAGCTTCAAAGTTCTGTTAAGTTTCTTTTTCTATTTCATAGATGGCACTGTATAGTAAAGAAAATTAAAAGGATAGAGCACCCTCTTATCGCGTGTAATCACTTCTTTATGGCTTAATGCTCTAACAATATTGATTTTAACAGGTAGGTACATTTACAATTAAATAGTATAATCTTAAATCAGTATATACAAAATCAGATACATAAAAGTGATATTAGATAACACTTAAAACTACATAACACTGATGTTCGTTTTTTTGTCAATTGGTATCCGTTTTGCTTGCGATAGAGTGCTTATCAAGACAATAATATGATTTTAAATCTAGTTGTTGTTGGATACAATTTAAAGATAAGTTAAGATAAATGACGATAACACCAAACTGCACAGTCTTATCAGTTATTTTAAAAATAGATTTTATTATAAATAAGTCGCATTTTATTCGTGGTATAAGTGACGATGATGCCAAAAGCTGAGCTGTTAGGTTTGGCCGCTCCTTAATAGAATACTTCCAAACCCATATCTTCCCTTGGTTGTTGTAATAAGCGACTAACGGACTACATACTGGATGTATGTGCACATCAGACAGCATAGAGTGCGGCTCACCACCTGTAATGCTGAGCACATCACAGTTGTTTTGCGGTTCTCATTGCTTGGTCTCCGATGAATCCTTCGGGAATATTAGCCGCGAGTATATGTAGGTATACGAGTACATGTAATGCCAAAAGTGGAAAAGAGAGAAAAGAGATCGTGTCTCCAAGTGGGGATATGAAAACCTGGTCGAGTTTAATGCCAGAAAAACCCAGGTTTGTGCATTCTCGTCTAAGATAACTCCCTTCCTTACTCCTCCCTCTCTTCAGAACTCTCCGTTACCCATTTCAGTGGACCTCAGAATTCTTGGCATGAACATCGGCCAGGAACGGCCAGGAAATGCTACATCGAGAGTGTTATTTTAACTGCCTCCCGTAAGTTGGGTATTCTCAATAAGGTGAGGCGGTTTTTCACTCCCAAGCAGCGCTGTTTGCTGTACAAGACTAAAGTGCGATCGAGTATGGAGTATTGATCCCATCTATGGGACGGCTCCGCTAAATACCTCCTCGATGTACTTGATAGACTGCAAAGGCGAGCGGTACGCATTATTGGAGGTGCTGAGGTTAGAGCCTCCCTTGAGGACCTCCAGCTGCGTAGAGACATTGCTTCTGTCAGTGTCTTCTACCGAAATTACTATGGAGAGTGTTCTGAAGAACTTTTTGATCTAATCCCGCCCTCTCCTTTCCTGTCCCGGACTGCACGTGCTGGTCTTAGGAACCACCATCATACTGTGCAGAATATCAGTACTCGTACTAAAAAATTTGGCAAGTCGTTCCTCTGTAAGAACATTCGGCTTTGGAATTCTCTGCCGGCGCATGTGTTTACCAGCTCTTATAATCCCAGGTCTTTTAAACGGGGCGTGAAAAAGCATTTATGCAGGCCGTCATGAATGGGTGCGCTTGTTACCGTGCTTGTTGCACGGTGAGGAGCGCTCTCATTATTTTGGACTACATCGGCTGTTTACCATTAGGCAGGATGTGACTACATCACATATGACGTGTCACATTAAAAAAAACTCACTTCACTCCCCAATCTCTTTTTATTACTATCTGATGATAAACAAACTGCAAACGCACAATGACGAACTGGCTCAAGACGTTAACATATAAAGAAACCGAAGACTTTATTATCCCAAAAGTGTAATTACTACAATAATCGGACCCCTTCTCTCTTTAAGGCTTTGTTGAAATATACTTGCGCTATGTATTAACACACGTACCTACACCACGCATCCACACACTCTTACACACTCACTCGTTAACACATCTCTCACTCAGGTCCTTTATCATATCCTTTGTTTATTTTATATTTTAGCCGCCTCCGTGGTCTAGTGGCTAAGCCACCGGTTTCAGACCCAGAGGTCCCGGGTTCGATTCCCAGCGGGGGGTACATCTTTGTGTGCTCGGTTTGGTTGGTGGTAGGGCTGTTAAGCCCGCCTGGCTAGCTACCACCATCTTATCCAAGTCTGTCGCCATAACAACGATGTTTATAGCATAGTTGTGTTCCGACAGTTAGAGTTAAGATAGCCAGTTCCTCAGTGGTTGAGGATTCCGGGTGAAGCGCGCTTCCACCTTCGGCCTTATCGTCACTTACCATCAGGTGAGATGAAGGCCAAGCGCTTACCCGTTACACGTAAAAAAAATAAAAAAAATAAAAAAAATATTATTAAGTAATTTTTTTTTGTTGACTCGTCATAGTGACTGCATCCTGCCTGATGGTAAGCAGCCGATGCAGTCCAAAATAATGAGAGCGCTCCCCACCGTGGAATAAGCACGGTTACGAACGCAATCACTCATGACGGCCTGCAAAAATGCCGTTTCACGCCCCGCTTAAAGGACCCGGGACTATAAGAGCTGGGAAACACATGCACCAGCAAAGAATTCCATAGCCAAATGGTTTTACAGAGGAACGACTTGCCAAATTTTTTGGTATGAGTACTGATAGTCTGTACAGTATGTATCCTAAGACCAGCACGTGTAGTTCGGGAGAGGAAAGGAGAGGGCGGGATAAGATCAAAAAGTTCTTCAGAACACTCTCTGTAGTAATTCCGGTATAAGACACTGAGAGAAGCAATGTCTCTACGCAGCTGGGAGTCCTCAAGGGAGTCTGTAATCTCAGCATCTCCAATAATGCGTACCGCTCGCCTTTGCAGTCTATCAAGTCTATCGATAAGGTATTTAGCGGAGCCGTCCCATAGATGGGAACAATACTCCATACTCGATCGCACCTGAGTCATGTACAGCAAACAGCGCTGCTCGGGAGTGAAAAACCGCCTCACCTTATTGAGAATACCCAACTTACGGGAGGCAGTTAAAATAGCACTCTCGATGTAGCATTTTGGATTCAGCACCTGCCCGATGTCCATGACAAGAATGCTGAGGTTAACCAAAATGGGTAACGGAGAGTTCTGAAGAGAGGGAGGAGTAAGGAAGGGAGTTACCTGTATATGTAATAGTTATAGTTTGCTCAGAGTCCGTGGAATGGGGCACTGGTGAACTGTAGTTTACGGGTTTTTTCAAACCTATCACAAGGACCAGTCTCTCACAATGGGTACTTATGGGTTCTATATTATTGATAATGTGCCAATCTCTCTGTACAACATATACGTTGTGATAAGAAAATAAATTAAATTGAATTGAATTGATAATGTGTGCGTGTGCGTATGTTGTGTTTAAAATTGCTATTATGGCGTCTGATTTAGATAAGAGCGGTAGCTATCCAAATGGACTTAGAACAAGACCTATCACAAAAACCAAGTGTAATATCTTACATGCGCATATTTTAAGACACGAAAGACGATCATATGATTCAAAAAGAACGGCACCTTCTGAAACATGCATTTTCATATGTCTACTAGGATGGTTTCAATTACTTTACCAAATAACTTTGAAAGACTGTAATAAAAAAGGGTTTACCGTTTGAATTACGTAATTAAAATCACAATGCATTATAATATAGACTACTCCCTCACCTTATGTTGGTAATCACAGCAGCTTTGGGGAATCCGGTAGTGCCACTAGTATAGATGTACAGCAAGGTGTCTCTCGGTTTGGCAGGCTCTACGTCAGTGAACGGCTCCGTGCTCATTTCGTTCAGCTCAGCAGCTAAAGGTGCGGTGTTCTGGAGCACGGGAGCATCTGGTCTTTCAGGAGAGTTGTATTGGAAGAGGGGCATGTCCCGAATTTCATCCTGGATTTCTTTTATAGCTGGAAAGAGTTGATACTGATTAACATACATACATATAATCACGACTATTATCCCCAAAGGGTTAGTCAGAGACTAGGTAATGAGAACAGCAATAGCAGTCCTCTATCATAGTCCACTTTTCACTAAATAGCGATTGCACATGTGCTCAGCGTGACAGGTGGTGAGCCCATCGCCGCTCTATGCTGTTGGATGTATGCGTAGTCTTTAGTCCGTTAGTCGCATTTACGACACCCAAGGGAAGAGAGGGGGTGGTAGTGTTCTTTCATCGCTACGCGACACGGATAAGTAATGATTAAGGAGAAGATTAACATGACAAATAAGTCCACACATGACAAATAGCAAACGGGAAGAATGGACCTGAACGAACATTGTATATTGGAATCAGCTGAAGAGAATTGGATCTTTAGGTACTATAACTGCTACTTGCTAACATTGTTGCTAGGGAGACAGAGGTAAAAAACATAGTGGTATAGCTATCCAGGTTAAAACCAGCCCTACCCCAGCCAAATCGAGTACTATGTACGTAACACTGTGAATCGAGCTCGGGCCCTCTGGATGTAAGACTGGTAGTTTATCCAACTACACTACATAGTTAACGGTATGCAAGAGTTACCGTACAACGCCATTACAAGCGTCTTTTCTACTATAACGAGTTATGTATCTGACGGCCTGGTCTTCTCTCAAGCAAATGTGACGATTTTACTACCAACCTTCAGCCATTTCATCGCCCACAACAACCGCTTTGCAACCAGCTATCCTTAGGCAGTGGATCAGCTGGGCTCCTCTCAGGCTGGTGTTGATAAGAGCGGTGGTGACCTTCATCTTGGCAAGTCCCAGCCACAGGAACACATATTCCGGCTGTGTCTCCATGAAGAGTGCGATGACCTCGCCGCTCTTGAAGCCCTGCCGCTTAAAGTACCAGGCTATGCGGTTGCTGAACTCGTCGCCCTGTAATTTGATCATCATTATCAGAATACAGATGAGCTGTGTGTGTGGCGGCTCATTAAAATTACTACCGACTAGTACCGACTAATCTCTTTTCTTGGGTGTCGTATTTCTTTTTTTAATATATAAGAAGAGGCAAACGAGCAGGCGGGTCACCTGGAGAGCAATCACCGCCGCCTATGGACACCCGCAAAACCAGGGGGCTCGCCAATGCGTATTGCAATGCAGCGTGGCTCTACCACTCAGTCAGTGTCACTCATTTAGCACCATCCAGTGGTCACGTGTAGTGTCTCAAGGGTAAATCTACGGACGAGAGTAACTTTAACCCTCGTAAAAGGCGACTAACGAACTAAAGACTGCACAAACATCTAATAGCATAGAGCGGCGATTTGCTCACTACCTTATCACGCTGAGCACATTGTGCAGTTGATATTTGGTGTAACGTGGACTAAGACAAAAAATTGCAGTCCTCATTGCTTAGTCTCTTACTAACCCCTAAGGGGATAATAGTCGTTAGTGTATGAATGTATCAGCCCATTAACGTCACACTGGTGGGCTTAGGCATTCCCACATGAACAGAAGCACATGAAGAGCCATAACGTGTTGGGTACGTCGGCACAATAATTTGGGTCAGTGCGTTTCATCGACTGATTTACGACAACAAAATAGGATCAACGGCTTACTGCCGTACTCAGCTACGTCAATTAAGTTTTAATGACAATTAAATGTCTATCCTTCTCTATTTAACACCATGCATAAGAAAGTGACAGCAAGAGACTTAATTGTCATTAAAACTCTTGCTGTCACTTTCTTATAATTGACGTCTCTGAGTACGGCAGTAAAAGTGCTTTCCGAAGCAAGGGCAACATTTTTACGAAATGAGACCGTCCGCAATTATTATTGTTCAATCACTACAAACTTGATTAGTAATCAATTTTCTCTATTAGTCTGGTTTTAAGTCTGGTTTATACCAGGATAACATAAACTCCAACGTACCTCCCGAAAGGTCAGCGCTCTCTCGCCCATGACAAAAGCCTTCTTGTCAGGCGACTTGCTGGCGACATCTGCCCACCTGGTGACAGCGGTGATGCCCTGCTTCTCCCACACCCAGATCTGGAACATGGTTCTCAGGAGAACCCAGAGGCCTCTGTGAACAACGGAAAAGAACTCTTATGATCAAATATGGCTTTAACTAGAAAAAGGCAACTTTTGTTGAGAATTCTTCTACTAGTAAGCAGTTGGCCTTTATATTCCCATGCAGACAATTTTCTTGACCGAATGCAGTGAATGATAATAGTATAGGTGTTTTTGTATCAATTTTTCAACCCGCATTTGGCGAGTATGATAGCATGGTGAAATTACACCAATATCAATCAATTGTAGCGATGACATAATTTCTGTGGGAAGAGGTATATAGGTCAATAAACATTTCTTTTTTTTGTTGTTTTAATTACCTTATATAAGATTGGATTTGTCTTCTCATATTTATCTTATTACGGTAGTGTAAGTAGATTATACTCGTGCCACATATTAATCCAGAAATTCGGTAAAGAAACATAAATCGTTGTTACAATGCGTACAATCATCCAATCTGGCAATATCTAGGCGGTCGAGGCGACACCTCGCGAGCTCTGTGTCCCTGGTAATTGGGATCATCCGGACATGAATGGATCTCGACAATCACGGCCGAAATAGGGGAGGGAACGGGCATGTGTGTGCGAGTGGGACGGCTATACTATCCCAGTTTTACAATTAAATGATGGTGCTTGTGTTATTGGATTGTCGATTGTTTAACGTGAAGAGTTTGAGAGCAGGGTAAACTGTAACGCGGTAGCTCAACTTTAAAACCGGTTGAATACATACATTCAATACACGTTCTCTCCAACAAAAGCACGGATACCGATTGCCTCTCCTGTGCGGAGTCATACATGTCGGATGATATTATCTCTCGTATGCGAAGTCATACATGTCGGATGATGTGCAATTATTATTCTCAATTTTTTTGTAATTGATTCATTTCTGTTGTTACTTGAAAATTAAGTTGTTTTAATGTATTTTGTTTTTAATTGTACTTCTGGTTAGTTGCGAAGCTGGTAAGTTGCGATTGCGAACCTGGTGAGTTGCGAATCTGGTGAATTGAGAATCTGGTAAACTACTCCTGAGCCAGTGGACAACCTATATTGTCTACCTAAGTAAAGTATAAAAGTAGACAACAAAGGAAGTAGGCATCTGAAGACAATTCAGGAAAGTGAACAAGATGTATGGTATGGTATGTACCTACTAACTTCATAAGTAATATTAAATACTTGTTTAGAAAATCTTTTTTTTCTTACTGTACAAAATAGGGCAAATGTCTTCTTTTTGTATGATTATCAGTGGTCGGAGTAGGTATATTGATTTTAGATACTTGCGTCATGATATCATAACATGGACATGCATTTCTTCCGGAATGTACCGGAGTTTCCAAAAATTTGGTAAATAGAGTAATAAAATAAAAAACCATATGTAAGCAAACAAAATTGTTTATTGTTAATACAAATAATCATTATTACAGTTTTATTAAAAATAATTATTTTTAATCCTCATCGGTTACAAGTTCTACATTTTGATTTTCTGTCTCTATACAATTAAAATAAATAACTATAATTATTTCAATATTTTCTAATTTTAAGCTATTTCTTTTAACATCTAAGATCCATTTGTAAGTGGAAAATGATCGTTCAACATCTGTAGATGTCAATGGAGCGAATTTGAAATAAAGTTTCTGATTATTTGCTACGCTTTTTTCAATACTCTCGCTGTATTCTCTAATTGTATCTAAATCTGGATTTCGTTCCATAACTGATTCTATTTTATTTTTTATATTCTCATTATTGCACTCGTTAAGCGTAGCCCTTACTTGATCAAATACTAAAAGTGAATCAGCTAGAGATAAATTTTGTTTTTGTAACTCTTTTAGGGCTAGTAGTATAATAGAGTATTTTTCTTTAATATATTTTAAATCATTTTCTAAATTTTGTTTTTCCAAAATGTTTTTTGCGTTTCGTATGGCTATAGCATCAGAACTGCTCAAGCAGGATAAAACTTCTTTTATTTTATCTAAATGTTGAGCGTAGTAAGATGCTGCCTGTAACCAAGTACCCCATCTGGTAATGACTGGTTGCGGAGGCAACGGTAAGTCAGGATATTTTTCTTTTAAAATGTTTACCCTACTAGGAGCCTTTAAAAATACTTTTTTAACATTTGATATAAGAATATCAACATCGTTGTATTCTGACCTTATCTGCTCACTTACACGATGAAGAGCGTGCGCCAAACATGTCACATGCTTCATTTCAGGTAAGTAATGTTTTAAATTTCGCCCTGCAGATAGCATGTACGCTACACTGTCAGTGCAAAGCATTAAAATATTGTCAACTTTCGCTTCAAAAGTGTTTTGCCATAAATTTTCTAGACATTGCAGTACAAATTGTGTTATTGTTTGTCCATTTACTGCTGTTAGCATTTTACAAGCAATCAAATAAGGCCGGCCTGCACTATTACTAGGATGCAATGGTTTTATTAGGAAATTGACTATGTATCGACCAAAAATGTCTGTTGTCTCATCCAGCGATATCCATAGTTTCTCATTTTTATTAGTTTCATAAATCGAATTGATTTTATTCCTATAAAACTTCTCCAAATAAACTTTTCGTAACTGTGATTCGTCAACCACTTTACGATTGGTACAAACGCAACAACAAGTACTGCACATATATTTCTGAAAAAACTCTTTGAACGCTGGATTTTTCATTTGCGACCAAGGAATATTGCATAGAATCAGGAACTTAATGAGGTCGAAGTAAAATTCCTCTTGCGGTCTCTTAAATTTTCCTTGATGTACAGCGCCTTCAATGTGTTTGGTAATGTTGCCTCTATTCACAGCTTTCAAATGACTTTCACACTTTGTACAGTATATAGTGCCACTAGCGTTATCGTAAAGTAGCTCAGGATAGTGCAATAACCACTTTTGCACTGTTTCAGCCTTGACCTTTGCCATATTTATTTATATCTCACCTAAAACAATGATTTAAATTTACAATATATACATACACAACTGTAAAGTCGATAATGAAATTCTGTTTCATATAAAGTGTTTTTTTTAACTGAAGCGGTGATAGCCCTGCGGTGTGCGTACCGGACTCTCATGCGCTGTGATGATTGCTATAAAGTGATTTTTTTAACTGTTTCCAAGTTCTAAAACCTTCTTAAATAGTGAAAATAATTAAAACTTACCCGTACAAAAACAACTTCAAATGGGCCCAATCCAAGAGTAATAAATCGATGTCCGTAGTTATAAGCCAAATTCGTCGTTTTAAGTAGATTTCAGAAGACAGTAAACAAGCCAGGGTCAAGTCAAGATATTCACAACACATAAAATAAGCGCACTCCACGAACCGAAATAAGGGAGTGAGCCACTTGGTCTGGATGTCGGTGCGAGCGCATTGTTTTCGAACAAACAGTCAATGAGTCATCCTGGATACTTGATTCTAATTGGTCAGATGCGTTGAGCATAGAGATAAGAGGACAAAAGACCCTGTTTGCCGGATGTCGTGTGTTGAAATGAATATTATTATTATATCATTTTATACATGCTTAGGCTTTTACTCCAACACTTTTACTACAACAAGGTTTTTACACACCAGTCATTTTTTACTATTAAATTCTGGTCATCTACGCCACTAGCAGCATAGCGTTGAGAGTATTGATACATTTTTAACTAGTTTCATGTAATAATTTCGATGTTTCGGTATTTTTATCATAATAATCCGGAAACTCGGAGGAGTATCCATATTAACATATACGTTTGATGTCAGTGACCTTAATTCAATATACCTACTCCGACCACTGATGATTATTAAGAAAAGGGATCAAATCAAGATATATTAAACATGCGGTAACTAAAAGAGGCAAAGTACGAATAAAAAGTAAGGATTTCCAAAAATGGGGCAAATCTTTACAAATAGTATGGACTTCACAGATAGTAGGCAAAAGCAGAAAGGGGGCAAGTGCCGAACAGATCAAATGGACTACGTTAGGTTTGTAGCCTTGTAGACAACATAGAAAAGTGAACGATTTCGTAGTGAAAAGATCTAAATTTCAACATCAAATCTACCAGGTAGACATAAGTAGCTAGGTATTTACACGCCGTCCGCGCCACCGGACGCCGGCCATTGTGAGCCACCGCGATTGGACCTTGGCCTCTCATGATCTCCTGGTACGTAACTCGGTACATTTGTTGAAGAATTTCGCACTCCTAATAATCTAACAAACAACAATTTACTTAATGTTGATGCGTATTGAGAACATAATTGTAAGTAATAACTTTTTATTACATACATACATATCCATACATCACATCCGCTTCCCGGAGGGGTAGGCAGGGACCACAGCTTCCCATTTGCCACGATCCTGATACACAGCTCATATGCTTTACTTACTGCCTTTCGTATTTAAAGGACATTTAAGTAAAACACTCTATGAGCACAACGTACTAAAAGCAAAAAGACCTGTGAACAGCTCGTTTAATAGCAAATGGTCCTCATATCATAGACGTCTATTAAGTTTTAATGCCAATTAAATGTCTTTCCATCAATAATTAGCACTAAAGTCTGGATAACGAAAGCTGAACCTAGTAGTTATTTGATTGGCAACACTTTGATTCTTTGTGTGTCTATCTGAGGTGTCATGTCGTATGTCAAATTGAAATTTTTCTGAGATAATTGCAGCTGTGTGAGTGATCCTGTGTTACCCGTCATGGTTATTTTAAATTTGCCTCGTTATTCCTGGTTCAGCTTTCGTTAGCCACACTTCTATACATAAGAAAGTGAAAGCAAGATACTTAATTGTCTTTAAAACTTAATTATCGTCTCTGAGTACGGCAGTTACTCTCATAACGTTCTTCATACATGCTCGTTGGCTTAGGGTACTCATGACCTAACTTTTAACGGATCAACCGACCTGTCACCGATCTGACCTAAGTACGTTCGCCAAGGTTTTCCTCTTCCAACTGTCTCATACTGTAACCTCCCCCCTCTTATTAAAAATTGCTACACCTAAATCTAAACCTTTTCCACCTATATCTAATGCCTTTCACACCTATATGCCTAGCTAGCTTATAATACATACACACATCCTCGCCGCTTTACCTTAACTTAAATTATTATCTAATTCTTAAAACTAATTAACCTAATTTATCTACAATCTAATGGTTGTGTCTGGAGTTTTGTAGAGTGTGTAGCGTTTGTATGAAGATGGAACCTTAGCATAGCTTAATTCTATTTGCAGTGAATTTCAGTCAAGCAATGTAATATTATAATAACTCCTATTTTGGCCAGATCGTCTAGTGAACCCTCCGTTGTTAACCGCATTTAAGTAACTCAAGTTCTTTCGTGAAAGTTTAGTAATTGGCTTATCCCTGTGTTAAATTATTTACTCCTGACCTAATTACCTACCAGTCTATAGATCATAACATAGATATGTGTAGCCTAGCAATAACTCCGTCTGAACTGTGACCTAAATCCTTCACTGCAGCTGCGGGGAAGATTTGTAACCACTCAAAGGTAATCAGATGATAGCTTAGCTTGTAGGTATTATTATTTATTATCAGTAGCGTGATACATAAGAAGCCTGGTGCAATTTATGTAAAGGTTTAGTGGAATTATAAAAGTCTTGTGGAAGTATAGGAGCCTTGTGGAAGTTTAAAAGTCTTGTGGAAATATAAGAGTCTTGTGGAAGTTTAAAAGTCTTGTGGAAATATAAGAGTCTTGTGGAAGTTTAAAAGTCTTGTGGAAATATAAGTCTTGTGGAAGTTTATGAGCTCCAACCGCCGCTCCATAGCGTGCCATTACATCTCATTGTTTAATTATGGCCCCGTCCACTTTGGCTTTAACATTAATTATTAGCTTGTAGCTTTAATTCTTTCAAACTGAGAATTTACATCTCTTCTCAAAATCTAATTTCATTTTACATTATGAACTATGTGTTAGCAATTTAAATTCTTATTATTCCACATAAATCAATAGAGTTTATCTCAAGGCTTGCTATCATCCAAATATCCTTTTCACATTAAGAACTTAATTATTCAATGCAATAACTTATATTCAGTTCCGTAAAGGGTGGATAATTTAATCAAACGCCACTTCAGGCGGTGGCTAAAGTAGAATGCTATTAATACAGGTAAAATTAATTTTATTTACTCCTAGTATTTATTATACAGGTCTTATAAAGTTCCAATATAACTACATTGGATTGGCAGCATTGGCAGATTATCACATCTTAAGATTATTAAGGATGTTTAATTCATTCAATATCCTTGACTTTCAGGAAGTGAACTTAAATAGAATACTATCATTAGTTAGTATACTCCTAGTAGGCAGTAAATTAGGTAGTTAATTATCCCTGTTAATCATTAAATCAATTACATTCAGAAGCTATCTTTTACTCACTTTAATAAGTATAAATTAGACTGTACTAGGTATTAGTCTGATTGATTAGATTGTTCCCATCAAATATTTCTATGTTTCATATTATTAGAAGTAAGTACTTACATATCTTAAGAGGTCTATTCAAATGGTATTAGTAGACCATTGTCAGGCTAATTAGCTGGTTGTTATCAATCAATTATTTCTATGTTTCAGATTATTAGAAGCTCATAGCTTGCAATGTCTTCTTTCAACGACTTATCCTAGGTTCTAAACTGGTTTTAGTTGTTCAGTTTGTATCAGCTTATTTTTGCTAAGGTATCGGATGTAAAATTTTCCATACTTTGAAGAGTATAGCGATATGAGATCGTATTGCATCCCAGGGAAAGCTAAAAAATGCCTGTTTGGTCATTTCAGCATTAGAAATCAAACATCACAGTACGGCTAAGCTTATTTGCTATAACTTTTTAGTATTTTTCTTGTAATAGGAAACCAGTCTAGACTTTTAGGTACTCCAAAGTAATGATCGTACAATATTATCATACTTCTGTTAATTATTTAAAATGAATAATTAATTGGTAACAACTTTAGGAAAACAATTAGAATTTTACCGGCCTGCGGTAACAGATTACTTGCCTAGCTAGGACCCACATCACTTCATCATAATTTTATTTAGCGCCGTAATTCAATTATCCCTACCTTATTGGTCTGAATTAATAACTAACCATATATATATATCCGCCTACCTATAGTTTCCTACAACTTTCCTCACTTGAAAATGCCTATATTTTGTCGAACTAACAGTCCCTTTTGTGTACCTTGCAAACTAGGCCAAGCCACATTTAACTTAAATTCGTGATGTGTGGTGAGAGTCGCATTGCCCCTGAAAGCAACTAACTCCTAAATGTTCTATCAGTCGAGCCAGTATACTCAGTGTGTTATTTTCCTATCACTACACTGTATGTACGGAGGTAGACTCGAGATTGGACTGGGTCATACGTGTCTACCTCCAGCTAAATGGTGTCTGACCTATCTTCAACTTTCACTAGGGAGACAACTGTCTCTCCCCCATTACTCCGTCGAAGATAGTGTATTGTTTAGCGTAATAGTGTAAAACGCCGATCTTATTAAATACAATCAAAGATCATCCAGACCGAAGTCTGTTGAAAGGTACATAGGTTTTCGTTGCCACCGTGATTCGTTTCCGCCGATGTACCCCAGAATACTTCATTCCGTTAACGGATTCGAGTTGCGATCGCAATAGTTTACTTTATTAATAACTTTCAATTTCACAAATCTTAATTAATATCGCAGCTCGAATATCACTTAGCGCACTATCAAAGCTCGGACGCTATTTTTCCCGTATGAGTCGTACCGCACTCTTAAGTTGGACCGCACCGCCGATGTCCCAAAATTGAATGTCCTTAATTTTCCGCTCTTTTTCCCAAGCATCTTAACTTTCCCGCCACGCGCGCCTAACATACGCCCGCGCGAGTCCACTTTTCTTCCCTTCCACCAATCGCTAGCCGTTTCCCCGATGCCCCCCGCCTTCGCGTCGCGCCACGTGGAGCTATCATCCGACCTCTCTTTTCTGTCTTTTTCTCAAACCTCTCGCTCGCTCATTGCCGCTTCCGCCGCGCAATTCTAAAATTTTTCCATAATCTAACCAAATCTCGTACGACAGCCAATATTTCATCTTTGAATATCTAAATATAGCCTTCTATTAACACTTTCCTCTTAATAATCCTTCACTTAAGCCAATAATCCTATATTTTGGGAAACTATCAAAAGTTCCGTATTCCGACCATAGATGGCGTCCGCCCGTAGGTGAACCACTTTGCCGACCCCAGAGCAGTCCCCGCGAAACTCAAAATAAAATACGGTCCTAGTCAACCTAGCAACCTTACGCGAAGCCCAAATAAATGACTTCCGCTAGACGCCGCCTATGTCGCAAGGGACGCGCAGAGCAGTCCCCGCGAAATTCAAAATAAAGATAAAGCGCTAGACCATTGACCATTATTCTGAACTAGTTTATTATTCCCTTTTTCATGCTTATTATATTAATGGTGCTACGCATTAATATTTATTTTAATGCTACTCCCACACATTCCTTACTAACGGACGGATACCATTCATTCTGTACCGTTACAGCCGCCCCCGATAGAATTTAAGCAGATAAAGTACCACTCTTATCTGCGGCGAATTATATCTAAACCCTGTACTTAATTAAGTACAAAATAGCACGTCCTTCCTTGCTAACCCCATTGTCATCCTAGCCCTCTTCCTCAAAGATATTCCTACTATTTATAGTTCCTTCCCAATCCCTAATGACTCCTTTCTCAATAAGCATTCTCATTGCAAAAAAGCCCACACCCCTCATTCTATTCAACTGACACAAAATCATAATCGCATACCCAGTTCTCGTGTTCGAAACGAAATCCCAGTAAACTTAGTCTCGGTAAATATTTCCTAATAACTTAGGCATCTACCATGTCTCTAATCATACACAACCTCCGAATAATGATTTGCCTTTTGTTTACCATCATAACAACAAATCTTAATATAATTTAAATCAATATAACAGTCTCTTGCGCTGTCTAGTAACGCCCCCTAGCGAAAACTCTTCAACTCTATGACGATTCCGACGTAAGTTTATAACATCTTCCGAACCATTCAATTATTCTATTCTTTAAATTATTCTCCTAGAATAATTTCAAGTACATCTGTCATCATGGCCTTCGTTTAACTTACGTCTTTTCTTACAACTTATTTCGCATCTAAATGTTGCAACCTAGGGATCGAACCTGGGATCTTTCGTGGGTGAAGCATCAACCACTTCGCGTCATGGTTTTAGTTCCAACTAGGCTAATGAATAATAATTAATAATTTGAATTAAAACTTTCCTTCATACTTCAACGCTACTAATCTCATCTTAACTTATATAATTACCTAAGATAACGAAACGTCGGAACAATTGTCTACCTCAGGCAGGGATCGAACCCGCGTCCTCCACAATCCCTAATTAGCTACTTCTTTCAACGGAAACCTATTTTCCTCTCCGCGGATAAGAAATCTTAACCAAACCCCCATATCAACCAAAACCAGTAGGCATACCATCATCGCCCAAGAGTTATAACTTTATTTTAGATGAGATACATCTAATGTCTAATCCTGCAAATAACCGAGATAGAATACTAGACTCGCTTCCGTCCGGTACGCAGTGACACCCACTCACCGTGCATACAAATAGAGGTCTTAACGCCTTACAATAAGGTTGTCGATCGTAAATATTTAGAAAAACTCATTCACTCTAAGGGGGTACGCATCTCGAAACACGTCCTTGAGTTTTGAACTAGCTACCCCGTAGTTCAGATCTATTAGAAGTTTGTGTGCTATGTCTAACTGTCAATGTATGCGTCATCGATAAATACTTGTTAATACCCCGGTACGTGTTGGACATTGTATACTAATTGACAAGTACTGAGCTTATACGTATAAGCAAATACTTATGCCAAAACCTATCTAGTAACTATGTCTCATCCCTAGTTATTACTATGCACGAAAGACAACATTTAGTCTCATTTGCTAATATATAATACGTCAATATCCCCTTACTTTCCTATACCTTTGGAAAATATCATTTTCTTTTTAAATTAAACAGACCGGTAACTATCTTATCCGCCCCCACAACTCTACTTAACTTCCTACCTTTTATATTACTAATAATCGGTCAAATCGGTAAATAATAAGTCATTAAAGGTGACACTTCGTCTTAGTATTCATGGTAATTAATATCGTAAGTTCCTTCTCGTATTTACTGAATTCCAAACTGCGTGATTCAATAGTGCTAGTTTCTTTTTATTTTTTTTATTAGATGATTTTAATTTTACACTCGCACAAGACACATTATTAAGATGGTAATCTCCCGAATGTTTGTAACTCTAATTGGTTACTCATTATGCATTCTACTTTAGTTTTCAGCCTTCCGTCCAGATGGTAAAATTCCCCAGCAACACGAGATCCCCTGACCACGCCAAAATGAAATGCCATCAATGGCCTCTGTTTCTGCAGCCTAAGACATTATCTCTCTATAGGTTAGTCAAGTATAATTGTCCTGATTTAGACTTCACAAGACGCCCCCAAAGGAACCACCTTACAGCAGAATTTCCGCAACTTTAAGAAAGGCTAGTTTAGGAAATGAAGCTAAATGGAAACCACTTAATTTTATTGTGTGCTGAGTAATTCCCACTTCTACAGCACAGTTCCGAAACTTCGATTCAATTACTTCACCAGGTAAATTAAAATAAACCCTACACGCTTAACTAAGTTCTATTTGTGCCCAGTGCGACTAAAAATATTCGAACACCCTAAACAAGCTACTTTTACTAATTTAACAGTGCCAATTAAGAATGCTCCCTTGTGTCATCTATAATTTTATTGTGTGCATAGACGACCAAAGACCTCGCTTTCAGCATGCCTTCTTCGTTGGACCCGCTTAGTTAAATACTCTAATCAAAATTCTAAAGTTACAATTGAAAATGTCAAAAGTTCGAATATTATGCAATAGAGAATTTCTCTAACATAGTTACTCCATCTCTTCGCACTATTTAGTCAGGCATATTGCAATTCAAGTATTTATTTTAATTTATAATGACCTATCTTCTCCACCCCTGTTCACATACTTTAGCCATCCCTATCCACAGCTGCGGTGAAGATAATTAGTTAATGAACAAAACATCCTATAAACACTCTATGTTGCTACCGCAATCACAAGAAATATTTACTAGGAGGATTATCTATCATACAGCTGACTATAACAAAATGAGTCCCCCTTATCTTTCTCCGTTCCTTCTCTAACGTAGAAGACAGCAACAGACAATTAATATTTAATTACTTATAATTTAGAACAACCCTAGGTAAAACGCTACCACAAAACTAGTATAGAACAGAATAATACTAACCGAAGTAAACTTTTGTATTCACACTAGCAAATAAAATATCTTTATCTTTCCGTGATGAATGATTTTGATAACACTATTTCATCAACTCAATGTCCCGGCCTACATATGTGAAAACTGTCAATTAATTAGTTTGTATAAAACAATCTAGATGCAACATGCAGTTCACATTAACTAACAATTTTAAGGTTGTGCCATAACTTCGACAATAACCTACCTTAGCACTAATTTTAATCATCTACAATTATATCACGTACATATTAGATGCCAATAATCTAGATTATTTAAGAATTCTAGCAATTCATATTAATATAATAAATAACCAAAACAAGATAATACCGCTTTGACAGTCTGCGCTGACCTTCCACAAGTCAAAACCGCGTTTCGTTCGTCCTATCATTCCTAAACCTGTAGACATTTACTTTGTACTAAACAAATTCTTGAGTTAATAATTATTTGCCAATTGTTAAGCAAACCTATTTAATTTCATAATAACAATTTTAATATAGCAGTATTAGAATATTATTATAAATCCCGAACATCTTTATTTATTATAATCAACATTACCGGTTAAAGTATTTGAATGGCCTAGTGCGAACTAGGTTTCAGGTCGCACCTCGGGAAAATAAATTTACTATTGACTTTAAAATCTACTACTTATAAATTTATTATTTTCTTCTGACATATAAAGATAGGCTATGACTCTAGGTCGGGTTTAGTAAACTTTGAACTATGGCTACCTCCACAATAATCTCGATTAAATATATATATCCGCAAAACGAATTATGTCTAATTCGGCCGATTTTATTAAATTTAAATTATGCTACTAAACAGTACGTATCCTAAGATCGTCACACATCCGAAACCCATTTCAGTTCTAATTTCTTTACCCATCTAAATTAAATTTTGTACCTGTCGACGCGAGATAACATCTAAATAATTACTTTGTATGATTCGAATTGGGATAGTTGATTTTGTATTGTAATCTCGATAACGCAATATCAGGGATTTACTTATTAATAAATTTTACACTAAGAAATTTATTCTCAGCTCGCAATATCATCGCTTTATTTCCGGCTTGAATGTTTCTGCGGACTATGAGTTTAAATTTATCCTACAACTTAAAATTGTGGTATATAAAATCGATCACTGTTTTATAAGTAGCTTGCGTTAACTTTTAAAATAATAAAACGAGTTAACTATTGATTATGACATGACATCCGCCCGCAACTCGCCTTTATAATTGATGTGATAACATACGCTATTGTTATCCCTATAGCATAACAGTGCTATAACTCGTTAATTTTGCCGTTAAATCTCGACTTCAAGCCATCAACTATTTCTTTTTTCTACTATTATTTTTTTTCTTTCGATTTATATTCTTTCTTTACTATTATATTTTTCTTTCGACCCCTATTTTGCTCCCAAGCTCAATTAATATCCACCTTCCACAATTATCCATCATCCGTCAATCTTAGATATCTTCGAGAAGTAATTTTTTTTCTCTCTACTAATTTGCCTATCGTATTCCTACTAACATCTCTTTAGCATGCATAATTTCTATCGTTCCTTAAATATAATTAAATGCCGGCTCTAAGATAATTATAAATATAATATTTTAGTGTTGTGTGTGTATAGAATCAAACTTCGACTAGTCAATGATCCCTAGTAAGTCGGCAGGGTTGCCCTAGAAGAACCATCAACTAACCAAAGCTAGCGTCTGGGATACGCGTCAGAATATTCTCCTTCGGCACTACCCGATTAGTCAGTACCAGCCTCTTATACAAGTGCCTCTTTCGATTTACCCACAAGCAAAGCTGCTGGCTTATGTAGACGCGGTCAAGCATCCGATTCAATGTTTTTGTCTGTAAAATGGGTGATTATGTTTTGCTTTGTGTACTGTAATTGAGTATTGTAACAAGTACTGATTGGATGTGATTTATAAAATATATATAATATTTTGTCGTAGAATAAACTCACTACACCCTATCCTATGCTATACTACCACTAGTATACCTCCTACACTTTCTCACCCACAAGAGTATCTCCGCCCAAATATATTTATATAAAACCAATAATTAAATATAACCAAGTGCAGGTTCTAATGTACTTATAAATATAATAGATTAATGTCGTGTGTGTGTAGAATCAAACTTCGACTAGTCAATGATCCCTAGTAAGTCGGCAGGGTTGCCCTAGAAGAACCATCAACTAACCAAAGCTAGCGTCTGGGATACGCGTCAGAATATTCTCCTTCGGCACTACCCGATTAGTCAGTACCAGCCTCTTATACAAGTGCCTCTTTCGATTTACCCACAAGCAAAGCTGCTGGCTTATGTAGACGCGGTCAAGCATCCGATTCAATGTTTTTGTCTGTAAAATGGGTGATTATGTTTTGCTTTGTGTACTGTAATTGAGTATTGTAACAAGTACTGATTGGATGTGATTTATAAAATATATATAATATTTTGTAGTAGAATAAACTCACTACTCCCTATTCTGTGCTATGCTACCACTAGTATACTTCCTACACTTTCTCACACAACACTTAACTAGTAATATCATTTTTTTTTTTTCAACATCTTAATCGTTCAACGGAGATAGACAATTGTGCAAGATACTCTTCTTAATAGGCTAATCCAACCCAGTGAATTTAATGATTTATCTATCTCTACCTATCCTAACTAATTAGTCATGTAGTAAGGTCTTTTCTTTTCACCGCTCTCCCGACTTAGATATTTCTAGGTAACTCACAACTGATAATATTAGTTAAGTAGGTATAGTAAGCTACGCCCAGCGAGCTTTACCTCTGCGTACATTAACCTCATCTTAAGCTAATAATAATCCTTTATAAACCTTCATAATTAACTATTTAACACGATTTCAACTATACGGTAAGAAGCGACGATTACCGGTAACGACTACTCACAACGCTGCAAGAGTATTTCAATTATACATATTATTATTAGACCGCACCCTTTTACCATCATCCAAAATAAAATCTTTTATTGGTAATCCAACGCCATCTAGCCTCGCTAATAGGTAACCTCCCCACAACAGAGTAGATATTAGATAGTTGTTTCCAGACGGTAACGACTTTTATCGCCTACTAGACGTATTTATCCGTTTATATTATGCATCCCAAACTACGTTGCTTTTAACCCAAAATTCCTACTAGCAATGAATAGTCATATGATTCTATCCCCTACATGACATCCCTGCTACTTGTTATTACTTATAATCGCGATTCCTCATCAACGCGTGTATTTTGAACCGTAATACTATTTTATGTTACTTTTCCTAGGATTTTAGCGAACTAACTAAATGAAGCGGCATTTTCCTTGTGCAGAGCAATTGTCCCCATCTACATGTCACATAATAATAATTCCACCACAATGTCATTGCATTCCAATCTACTACGTGATAAATATTAGGAAAATCTCTTTCAATGTAAAAATCGCAGGTATTAAAAATAACAGGTATGGAAAATAACAGGTGATTCCGCTTGCTATTACAAAATCACATGATTACGCGATAAGGAAGTTTCCTCTCCGATTGGTTTTATGACTTCATGTTTTATAATCATTCCTAATTCTAGATTGTTTATGGTGTCGCTAAATCATTGGTCTCTATGGTCCAACCATAGACAAATGATTTAATAGTCCCTGACTAGCCTAAAACTACTCTATGGATTTCAGACGTGAGACTCAAGTACATTATTATATTTTTTTTCTAACATAACCAACAAAATAAATTATAATACGTAGAATAGCACATCAACTAAAAACCGCAATCGCTCAACGATTATTAGTCAAAATATAATTATTATTAGTTTTATATTATGCTGTTAGCGTCATAACTTTATAATATTGTACAGCATATCGCCGTCCTATAATATAAATTGAATCCTGCAATAACTTAGTTGGTTAATTCTGTCCAATCTCGCCCCCTTGCCTTTCCATCCGACAGCAATAATAATTAAACCGCCCCCTATTCTACAAATCTTCTAAATCAATAAATGTTGAACTATGTCACCCTATCGACTTTTTACGATCCTAAAAATAACTCAACACAAGGCTGTATGAACCAGTTGCCTATGCCTATATGAAATCTATCACCAGGAATAGAAACAAAACTACAGTTACCATAGCTCCTAACGTCAACAACAAAAATTGGATACCTGGTTTCAGTATTCAAGGAAACAATTACTAAAGGTTTCAGTATTCACAGATAACTCAACAATTTTAAAATTTAATACTCCAGACCCCCGGATAATAACTATATCTATGTACTTCGTGCACTTATGATACTTTGGGAAAACAACAACGTCTAACAGCCGCACGGTACCTGATGCTGGCGAAATCCACCATTAAATAAAGAAGGAAAAGATAATAACTGAAAGGTATTGTATTTCAAATAATACTCATTACATTATTGTTTTATAGTTTTATCTCCTTTGACCTTTAACCTAACCTGAGAATCTTTTTGTTACAGATTTCGTACAACAAAATTTAGCTCCAGCTCTCATTGCGACTGTCTACAATATTGGTCGAACCCGTAATACAAAGTGTATGAATCAACTTTAGAAGATAACAACGTTTATTGTGAAAAGTGTCAAATTATAATTCACCCACTATCAAGAGCCCGTAATACAAAGTGTATGAATCAACTTTAGAAGATAACAACGTTTATTGTGAAAAGTGTCAAATTATAATTCTTCAATATCTCTGAATTAATTAATCTTCATTGAATTATTCCCTATTAAGCCAATTCTAAACTCACGCATCGCAACACGACAACAATTTGTGGGAAAAAATCCCACTTCTAAATTAAAGTATTACCGCTTGACTGAAATCCAATACAACTATATTAATGATAATTTATAACTTAACTTTCTGATCCTGGTCATGGCTTACCAAATTGTAACCTCCCCCCTCTTATTAAAAATTGCTACACCTAAATCTAAACCTTTTCCACCTATATCTAATGCCTTTCACACCTATATGCCTAGCTAGCTTATAATACATACACACATCCTCGCCGCTTTACCTTAACTTAAATTATTATCTAATTCTTAAAACTAATTAACCTAATTTATCTACAATCTAATGGTTGTGTCTGGAGTTTTGTAGAGTGTGTAGCGTTTGTATGAAGATGGAACCTTAGCATAGCTTAATTCTATTTGCAGTGAATTTCAGTCAAGCAATGTAATATTATAATAACTCCTATTTTGGCCAGATCGTCTAGTGAACCCTCCGTTGTTAACCGCATTTAAGTAACTCAAGTTCTTTCGTGAAAGTTTAGTAATTGGCTTATCCCTGTGTTAAATTATTTACTCCTGACCTAATTACCTACCAGTCTATAGATCATAACATAGATATGTGTAGCCTAGCAATAACTCCGTCTGAACTGTGACCTAAATCCTTCACTGCAGCTGCGGGGAAGATTTGTAACCACTCAAAGGTAATCAGATGATAGCTTAGCTTGTAGGTATTATTATTTATTATCAGTAGCGTGATACATAAGAAGCCTGGTGCAATTTATGTAAAGGTTTAGTGGAATTATAAAAGTCTTGTGGAAGTATAGGAGCCTTGTGGAAGTTTAAAAGTCTTGTGGAAATATAAGAGTCTTGTGGAAGTTTAAAAGTCTTGTGGAAATATAAGAGTCTTGTGGAAGTTTAAAAGTCTTGTGGAAATATAAGTCTTGTGGAAGTTTATGAGCTCCAACCGCCGCTCCATAGCGTGCCATTACATCTCATTGTTTAATTATGGCCCCGTCCACTTTGGCTTTAACATTAATTATTAGCTTGTAGCTTTAATTCTTTCAAACTGAGAATTTACATCTCTTCTCAAAATCTAATTTCATTTTACATTATGAACTATGTGTTAGCAATTTAAATTCTTATTATTCCACATAAATCAATAGAGTTTATCTCAAGGCTTGCTATCATCCAAATATCCTTTTCACATTAAGAACTTAATTATTCAATGCAATAACTTATATTCAGTTCCGTAAAGGGTGGATAATTTAATCAAACGCCACTTCAGGCGGTGGCTAAAGTAGAATGCTATTAATACAGGTAAAATTAATTTTATTTACTCCTAGTATTTATTATACAGGTCTTATAAAGTTCCAATATAACTACATTGGATTGGCAGCATTGGCAGATTATCACATCTTAAGATTATTAAGGATGTTTAATTCATTCAATATCCTTGACTTTCAGGAAGTGAACTTAAATAGAATACTATCATTAGTTAGTATACTCCTAGTAGGCAGTAAATTAGGTAGTTAATTATCCCTGTTAATCATTAAATCAATTACATTCAGAAGCTATCTTTTACTCACTTTAATAAGTATAAATTAGACTGTACTAGGTATTAGTCTGATTGATTAGATTGTTCCCATCAAATATTTCTATGTTTCATATTATTAGAAGTAAGTACTTACATATCTTAAGAGGTCTATTCAAATGGTATTAGTAGACCATTGTCAGGCTAATTAGCTGGTTGTTATCAATCAATTATTTCTATGTTTCAGATTATTAGAAGCTCATAGCTTGCAATGTCTTCTTTCAACGACTTATCCTAGGTTCTAAACTGGTTTTAGTTGTTCAGTTTGTATCAGCTTATTTTTGCTAAGGTATCGGATGTAAAATTTTCCATACTTTGAAGAGTATAGCGATATGAGATCGTATTGCATCCCAGGGAAAGCTAAAAAATGCCTGTTTGGTCATTTCAGCATTAGAAATCAAACATCACAGTACGGCTAAGCTTATTTGCTATAACTTTTTAGTATTTTTCTTGTAATAGGAAACCAGTCTAGACTTTTAGGTACTCCAAAGTAATGATCGTACAATATTATCATACTTCTGTTAATTATTTAAAATGAATAATTAATTGGTAACAACTTTAGGAAAACAATTAGAATTTTACCGGCCTGCGGTAACAGATTACTTGCCTAGCTAGGACCCACATCACTTCATCATAATTTTATTTAGCGCCGTAACTCAATTATCCCTACCTTATTGGTCTGAATTAATAACTAACCATATATATATATCCGCCTACCTATAGTTTCCTACAACTTTCCTCACTTGAAAATGCCTATATTTTGTCGAACTAACAGTCCCTTTTGTGTACCTTGCAAACTAGGCCAAGCCACATTTAACTTAAATTCGTGATGTGTGGTGAGAGTCGCATTGCCCCTGAAAGCAACTAACTCCTAAATGTTCTATCAGTCGAGCCAGTATACTCAGTGTGTTATTTTCCTATCACTACACTGTATGTACGGAGGTAGACTCGAGATTGGACTGGGTCATACGTGTCTACCTCCAGCTAAATGGTGTCTGACCTATCTTCAACTTTCACTAGGGAGACAACTGTCTCTCCCCCATTACTCCGTCGAAGATAGTGTATTGTTTAGCGTAATAGTGTAAAACGCCGATCTTATTAAATACAATCAAAGATCATCCAGACCGAAGTCTGTTGAAAGGTACATAGGTTTTCGTTGCCACCGTGATTCGTTTCCGCCGATGTACCCCAGAATACTTCATTCCGTTAACGGATTCGAGTTGCGATCGCAATAGTTTACTTTATTAATAACTTTCAATTTCACAAATCTTAATTAATATCGCAGCTCGAATATCACTTAGCGCACTATCAAAGCTCGGACGCTATTTTTCCCGTATGAGTCGTACCGCACTCTTAAGTTGGACCGCACCGCCGATGTCCCAAAATTGAATGTCCTTAATTTTCCGCTCTTTTTCCCAAGCATCTTAACTTTCCCGCCACGCGCGCCTAACATACGCCCGCGCGAGTCCACTTTTCTTCCCTTCCACCAATCGCTAGCCGTTTCCCCGATGCCCCCCGCCTTCGCGTCGCGCCACGTGGAGCTATCATCCGACCTCTCTTTTCTGTCTTTTTCTCAACCTCTCGCTCGCTCATTGCCGCTTCCGCCGCGCAATTCTAAAATTTTTCCATAATCTAACCAAATCTCGTACGACAGCCAATATTTCATCTTTGAATATCTAAATATAGCCTTCTATTAACACTTTCCTCTTAATAATCCTTCACTTAAGCCAATAATCCTATATTTTGGGAAACTATCAAAAGTTCCGTATTCCGACCATAGATGGCGTCCGCCCGTAGGTGAACCACTTTGCCGACCCCAGAGCAGTCCCCGCGAAACTCAAAATAAAATAGGGTCCTAGTCAACCTAGCAACCTTACGCGAAGCCCAAATAAATGACTTCCGCTAGACGCCGCCTATGTCGCAAGGGACGCGCAGAGCAGTCCCCGCGAAATTCAAAATAAAGATAAAGCGCTAGACCATTGACCATTATTCTGAACTAGTTTATTATTCCCTTTTTCATGCTTATTATATTAATGGTGCTACGCATTAATATTTATTTTAATGCTACTCCCACACATTCCTTACTAACGGACGGATACCATTCATTCTGTACCGTTACAATACTATCGCCTCGTGCACCTTTTTTGTAATTCTTTTTCATCCATTCGTTTTTTTATTGGGTAGGTTTTATAAGTACTTACTGTTTTTTTTCGGGTTTTTTTTTTAGGTTGATTCTTCTCACAATGGGATAATTGAAACTTGACCCTCTGACGCTCAAGATATTTTAATTTGATTCCGGATATTTTATCAAAGTATAATTCCAAAATCGTTTATCAACAAAATACTTTTATTGTGCTTTTCGATCGTCCTAACATTTTTTACCTACTACCTACCTATCCACGACGTCTTTTAGCTATGTAGAAGATTGGGTGCAAGAAACTCCTCAGCTTCATAAAAATTCATATAAAAAAATAATCTAAAAAAAGTTTTACTTCAGCACTATACGCATTATAAAACTACTTACTCATGTGATAAAAAACTATTTAGTGCGCGTAATTGAAGGAACGGAACTATCTCAGACAACACAAGAACAATGCTGTTATAACATTGTTTCCATGACGGCGAACTAAGATAAAATGGTTTAACTAGGCGGATTTGAACCAAGACCTACCTACCAACTAAATTAACAAAGAATTATTTCAGATTTTTATAGATCAGAGAGTACAAAATAAACGATAAGCTTTCGTCTGAATATCGTAAAAGGCGACTAACGGACTAAAGACTGCATCCAACAGCATAGAGCGGCGATGGGCTCACCATAGTCCATTTTTAACCAAATAGCGACTGCACATATGCTCGGCGTGACAGGTGGTGAGCCCACCGTTAGTCGCCTTTTACCACACGGGGGTGGTAGTATTCTTTCACCGCTACGCGACACGGTTGAATTTTTAATACGTACCTATAAATAAAACAAGATAATTATTTTATCTTATCAGCCTATTCATCAGTAAACTGAACAGTTATCTTTATGAATCTTATTAAACAATTAAGTATTTCAATAACAACCTGCTTGTGGAAAAGATATTATTTTCCACTTAAATGATAACAATTATTATTGCATAACATGAAACTTATCATTTTATGATTTTCAATCGATTTTTAGGGTTCCGTAGCCAAAAACAGAACCCTTATGGATTCGTCATGTCTGTCTGTCCGTCCATAGGTCACAGCTACTTTTTTCAGAAACTATAAGAACTGTACTGTTGAAACTTGGTAAGTAGATGTATTCTGTGAACCGCATTAAGATTTTAAAAACAATAAATTTTGGGGGTTTCGCTTACTTAGAACTGAAACTCAATTTTTTTTTCATCAATCCCATACTTGTGGGGTATATATGGATAGGTCTTCAAAAATGATATTGAGGTTTCCTAAACCATTTTTTTCTAAACTGATTAGTTTGCGCGAGAGACACTTCCAAAGTGGTAAAATATCTGTGTCCCCCCCCCTGTAACTTCTAAAATATGAGAATAATAAAACTAAAAAAAAATATATGATGTACATTACCATGCAAACTTCCACCGAAAATTGGTTTCAAGGAGATCTAGTAAGTAGTTATTTTTTAATACGTCGTAAATTAATTAATTTTAAAAAATACACTATTATTAATACATCAAACAAAGTTTTATAGATAAATGGTACGAAACCTTGGTGCGTGAGTCTGACTCGCACTTGGCCGGTTTTTATGATTTTCATGTGATTTTTTATGATCACGGAGTAACTGATCAGTCTGTTACTCCGTGATCATGGTGCATGCAACTGCGCCGAAATATCGGGGACTCAAAAACAACAATTCAAACATGGTAAAAATCCTGCTTTTTTCATAAAAATAATTGTAGTGACCATAAAAGTTTAAAGTGTTTTTATGAAACTTATCGCAATTATTTGATATTTCGGTGCATAATAGATAATCAGTTAAATCGTTAACATTAATCACCGGTTAAATTGATAACTCTATTTTATACAGTCATATCGTGTTTACAATTAAATGAAATCTTCTAAAGAATTAAAAATATCTATCAATCGAACCTTGTCCTGACAATAGCAAACACAATTAAAAAAGAATTAGCCAGATAGGTGCAAGCATTCTGAAGTGATGCGTACAAACATTCGAGG
This sequence comes from Scoparia ambigualis, assembly GCA_963921215.1. NCBI lineage: Eukaryota > Metazoa > Arthropoda > Insecta > Lepidoptera > Crambidae > Scoparia > Scoparia ambigualis. The sequence goes on along the minus strand of OY992514.1, from coordinate 2,334,396 downwards.
CAATTATTTTTATTTATATAGAAACTTCAAGGGCTGCTCAGGTCAAGTGTTTAAAACATGACAAAAAAGAAATTCGTGCTTTTTTCATTTTTATTTACTTAATTCATTTTGTTAAATTTAATTAGATGGTCTTTATTTTATAGCAATAACATAAGACAAATAAAATGAAAAACAATTAAGAATAACGATTATTTACAATTCGCGGGCAGCGCGGTCGGTCGTTGACCCAACCGTCTGTTGACCCGTCCGCGTCAGCCGGGCGATAAGTACCTACTACAGTGAGACCTCATTTATTTTCCTTTTACGAAATGTGCGTATTTTTCTTGTTATTGCTTTAAAATAAATTGGAAACTTAAAGATTATCCAATTAAAGTTTGCAAAATGAATAACTTATATAATTAAAAATTAAAAAAGAACGAATTTCTTTTTTGTCATTTTTGTCAGGTATAAAACACTTGACATGACCAGCCCTTGAAGTTTTTTGCGGTTTCTAGCAGTCGCCTTATATAAAGACTGATTGGATGTCGATAGCCCAAGATTGTCAGAAGTGGAAAAGTATGGAAGAGGCCTAAGTCCGAAATTGGACATGAAAAAATGGTTTCTATAGATAGATAGAGATTGACTAGTGTCCCACGCGCGACTTCGTCCGCGTGAACATAATGTTCCCCGTGACGAATTGTCAAAAAAAATCTTTTAAACGAACCTGTTCTGACAATTTTATTACAAACACAAAAAAAAAGAATTAACCAAAGCATAGAATACATAATAATATAACCAAAGGTGCAACCCCTCGTGCACCCGGTCTGAAGGGATGCACGTGCACGAACATACTAACATTCGTGGCAGTTAGATGTGTATGTCGCAGTGATATATTAAAAACGGAGATTTGATCAATTCCCTAAAGGATTTGATCAAATCACGGAGGATGTTAAAATAACAAAACGATTTTATCATTTCCTTACAAATCTAGGGATTTGAACAAATACCAGAACTGGTTCTGTGAAATGACAAAAAAGCTTTTCTATTTTAAACGTCGTTTATTTGTTTTTACATGCATAATTATAATAATTAGTAAGTGTAGTATTGTAACATTGATCTCAAAAATCACCGCTAGAACATAAATTGCCTACCTCCTGTAGGTCACGTGATAGGTTAGAAATTTAAGACAATTGCGAAGCGCAGCGTAGCGATTGTCTTGAATTTCGAGGTTATTTTTTTTATAATACAACAGAAATATTAGCTGCCCTACTCCTGGTAGGTCACATGTTTTTGGTCATTTCACGAAACCAGTTCTGGTATTTGTTCAAATCCCTAGATTTGTTTAGGGAAATGATAAAATCGTGTTGTTATTTTAACATCCTCCGTGATTTGATCAAATCACTTAGGGAATTGACCATATCCCTGCGACATGTATTTATAATAGTATTAAATCTGAGCCACCCCTCCCTCTATACACACTTTGGTAACTAATAATTATATAAATTATTAAATACAATTTTCACGTCTATTATTATGGTGACGACATTTTAACTTTTGTTACATAAAGAGAGAAAAAGTAAGGCCTCCTGAGTTTCTTGCCAGCTTCTTCTCAGTCGAAGGCTCTCCCAAAATCCGAACTGGCGGTAGTAGATCAATGGCGGTAGATTAGTTAGTCAGTTAGGTAGATTAGGTAGGTGGGTAGTTAAAATTGTCAATAAGATTTATCTAATGTTAGTTACCTTTTTTTGACGTCAATAAGTACCTGTAAAGGTTAATATTAAATAAAGCATTTGACTTGACTTGAATCGCAGGCTTAGATCGCGAGTAATTACCATAGAGTTTGTTTGTTGCATTTGAGTTTTGAGTGCAACATTGCTAAGAACAAACAAATTTTATGTTTGCTCAATTTTATATAACAACTAACATTTAAAACTGCGCACATAATTTGGAACTTCAGGCGAGATAGTGAAGCGCCATGTCTGCAGTTTTATTTAACTTTCTATAATTTATGTTTTGCCGAATAAAAATGTGAAATAATGGTGGATTATTTACTGTTAAGTGTTCGTGAACATGCATGAGTGTTGGCAAATAAAACAAAACAGTGCAACATCACTTTTCAAATTTTCTCAAGAAGTACGTGCGATGGAATATTTGTTTTTGGGTTTGGGGGAATATCATATACCACTAAACATTCATATTAACACTTCATCATCAGCCTATAAACGTCCCACTGCTGGGCACAGGCCTCCCACGTGGACAATAGCACGTGGGGATATTGGGCCATAACCCACCACGCTAGCCCAATGCGGGTTGGTGGGTTTGAACAACTGTCATCTTACGACAAAAACCGTGGCGTAACGTGCCTTCCGAAGCACGGAGGAGCTCGAGATGTTTTTTTTTTAAACTTGGTCACTCATCCAGCGATCCGGCATTGCGAAAGTTGCTTAGTGGGCAAGATCGCAAGCCGAACGCGCTAGCCGCTGTGCACTAGAGCTCCTCTTACAATACTTATGCAAACAAAATATTTGTTATTATCTCTTTTACTTGTGCTAACCGCACTAAGCCATTATTTATAGATAAAAAATAACGAGTATTTGTAATTCTGCTAACTGTTGTTAAAATTCCTATTTTAAATTATTTGCCAGCATGCATGCTATCACATTTACTAAATCTCTGTGTATGCCTAATAGCCTTTGCAAGTTAATTCTCATTTCTCTAGATTTCATACATCCATTTCACTGCATTCCTTACCCACGCGTCAACCGATGTTTTGGAACGAAAGTCCGCGCAAACATACAGACGGAACAGCCGGACTTTGATACCAGGAGACAATGAGTGTACGACATGTGACACCGCGGCTGACCTCCGATAGCCGCAGCATACTTGTATTAAGCGTATATTCAATCGGGCAGCGGCGAGTTAACGGGGGATACTTTTACTCGGCTCATGCGTTCCTGGTACTTTGTGAGTACTGTGGCTTTACCAGGCGAAGTTTAGTTTGCTAGTAGAAACAAACTTCTCTTGCACAGTCTACTCTTGTTATGTATTTTTTTTAGTAATAGCTAGATTTTTCTTTTTCAAACTGAATTTATGCTACGGACCCACAGGAATCAACGTAACCTTCGACATAGTCATGATCTGTCAATTTGCAAAATTTTATTAAAATCCGTTTAGCCGTTCTCAAGTGATGCGCTTATCAAATAACAGCATTTAATTTTTATTAAAGTTCATGAAGAAAGAAGAAAGTTTATGAGATTACGAAACGTGAGGCTCCCACCACCAGCTTAAAACCTTCTTGGTTCCTGGGTTTTATTATCCAATCATATCATAGTATTTTATTTTGCCTTGCTACATTGTATGTTCACGCATGTATGTTCGCGCATCCCTTCAAAACGGGTATTAGAGATTTTGGTCACTGGATAAGAGCTGATCACGCGAACAAATTCGCTAGTTTTAAATATTATAAACAGTTCACATCATTTAATATGATGAACTCCAAAATATTAGTAGTACAAAAGACATCACGTAACTTTTCTCCAATACAATAACCATTTGTAGATTTGACCTAAACACGAACTTCCGTAAGCTATTAAACGGTTAAACACTCAATTGATGTGATGGCATAAAGTGACGAAATAGAGCTGTGTGTGCAGCTCATTATTAAAAGAATACTCAAACCCCATTTCTTCCCCTGGGCGTCGTAATAGGCGACTAACGGTCTAAAGACTGCACATACATTCAAATGCACAGAGCGGCGATATGGGCTCTTGTGTAGTTGTAATTTGGTGATACGTGGACTATGGCAAAGGCCAGATTTTGCGGTCCTCATTGCCCATTCTCTGACTAACCTAACCTATAATCATCGATAATAGTAAGTGCATTGAATGCACAAAAATTTAGATCTATTTCTGTGATTGTATTTCTATGAAAAAACGTCGTTGCGTTGATATAAAGTTTCTTATCAGCCAACTATTAGTCTTTTTTACTCACTCAGTTGTTTAAGGGGATCCTGCACGATATTATTATGATATACCTACGTATTTTTAAGTTACTTGTACTATGCGCTGAATTAGTTAAATACATTAAAAGAACTTACGTAATTTAGCCTGATCATTGCACAAGGTCGTGGCCTTGTTGAAATTTGAAACAAATTCTTTAAACAATAACAAACAATACATAAATCTAATGACTCTTAAAAACAATTAATTCGACAACTTTATTAATTTTACGTATGAAACAATAATTCTTACATGAAAATATTTGTATTGATAATTTTGAAGATCAAATACTGTGTCGCGTAACGGTGAAAGAATACTACCCCTTATTAAAATATTCCGCAGGTCACCCCCATCTTAAAAAGTAAATTTTAATCTTTAACACAAGCGCGTGATGGTTTTGTACATTTCGCAGAATTAAAACATTGCTCTAATCAAATTACTAGGTCTGAAACTTCAAAGCAGAAATTTTTTCTAATTTTAAATATCAATATGGTTGATTTTGCTTTGAAGTTCAATAAGAGACTTATGTCAGTTTTTGCGACCGCGTTTAATTTGTTGAGTGATTGCAAGGGAAAAATAAGGTAAAGTGATAACCAAATTGCTGTCCCACTGCTATTGGGCAGAAACCTCCATTTTTTATAATTTCTCATTACTCCAGAAACATCGGAGTATATGCGATGAATATCAGCATCCCTTTCTAACTGTACTCAAGTAGATATTTGAGTGTGAGTTTGGTTTTGTATTCGTTCCCTAGCAGTGGGTGGTCCGCTTTTTTCTGGGCTCTACGCTGTCCGCAGAAGCAGTCCACTGCCATAGACGTTTCACTAAATTATAACTGCACATGTGCTCAGCGTGATCGGTGGTGAGCCTATTGCCGCTCTATGCTTTTGCATGTACAGTTACGAGAAAAAATATGTAAACAATTGTAATTCTTAATACAATGGAATAAGAGTCAAAGTGTATACATATTGGTGCTCGTGACTGTACGTGCAGTCTTTATTTCGTTAGTTGCCTTTTACAACACCCAAGCATAGTCTGTGACCCAAGGGAAGAGAGGTCGTAATCTTTCATTAAGGGGAGGTATTTCAAGCGCTTCTCTCTCGCTCTCTCGACGATACGATGGTAAGAGACGGGTATAGCAGGGAAGCGGCACGAAAAGGCGCGTTTTATATTTAAAAAAAATGATAGATGTAATGAAAAAAAACGATCGGTTATAATACCTATCTATGAACTTGATTTTAGTAAGTAACTCATAATATCAAATCACTTATTTTAAGAATAAAACCTAGAAAAGTAGATAAAATGACACAAAAATATGTAACTTTGTGAATTTATTCTATCGAGCCAACTTCATCAAATCGTGTTTCCATCTGGTATATTTCACAGAATAAAGCCTTTTCATAATTTTCGCAGATTTTAATTTTACTGGTTACTAGGTACATACTTCAAAAATTAACTCTAAGAACGTGTTATTTTAATTTTTCACTAACACCTAGCCTTAAGCTGCTACAAACACGACTCTGTCAGTTTACTAAATCGATTATGTACCTATTAACTAACCAGTTAAGTGTCTGTTAAGTAATAATCACATTGTTCCGTAAAGTATGCGGTCTCATTAATGTGCAACTCGGTCAAAGGTCATCGAGTGTAAAAAGTGATGCGTAAAAAAATTTTTACTCAGAAGTAGATAATATTAAGGCTAGGATTCCCGAGCGCAGTAACTATTAGAGGACTGATTGATTGCACACCGCGATTCACGACCGTCAACTTAACAAAATAGGTAGGTAATTTTTAAAATCAAAAATTCTTTTTTAAATATTTTAACTTATAACGGCCGGAATGCCTCACCTATTCAAAGACAATTATTTTCGTATATTTTTCATTAACTAAAACCAAATATAATGCAAGTAAAACGATATTTGAATTACGATTAGACGAATGTTTGAAATTTTATTTGATGCAGTAAAGTAAAGTATCATAGAGTATTTAATGGTCGGAATGACAAGATAAAAGACTGTGGAATAACATACTTTTTTCAAAATTTTGAATACTTGTTATTTGCGAGTAATCCATAATTTAAAATACCCTATTTTCGGGAATTTCAGGAATCCCAGCCTTAAATAAATAAATAAATAAATAAATCTTTCCTACAATCACACCAATTATCCAGCCCAAGAGAAGCTTCGAAGAAACTCGTTAAATGGTTACTAGACAAGGGATAAACATACTTAAAATACTTAAATACTTATTATACATAGAAAACACCCAGACTTAAGACAATTTAGAAAAACAATAATTTCTAAATTGACCCGACCGGGGATCGAACCCGGGACCCCAGAGATGGCAACACCATGAAAACCGGTGTACAAACCACTCGACCAAGGAGGTCCTTAACCGCGTCGCGTAGCGGTGAATGAATACTACCACCCCCTCCTTTCCCTTGGATGTCGTAAGATGCGACTAACGGACTAAAGACTGCACATACTTCCAACAGCATGAGCGGCGATGGGCTCACTACCTGTCACGCCGAGCACATGTGCAGTCGCTATTTGGTGAAAAGTGGACTATGGCAGAGGACTGCTTTTGCGTCCTTATTGCCTAGGTAGTCTCTGGCTAACGTGAGTGTATGTACTATGTATGTAAAAAAACTACTCACAGTGTGTCCCTTATGAAAGTCTTCCTCCAAATGTACACCCACTGGTACCTATCGCCGGTCATCATGTACGTGGCTAATAAAGCCACCACCCCTAGCAAGGTGTTGGAGCTCTGCACCAGGATCGCCAGCACTGAGCACAACACAGCTGTGGCCACTAGCACGACGCCCTTGCAGCTCTCCGCCTCCTCGAAACGTACTCCTGATTTCTCTGTCATCCTGGTAGTTCACATTAGTGGTTGTACTTTGTACCTGCATAAAAAGATTTATTTCTATGATAATAAATTTGTGCATTATATTACAAATCTCCATTCTGTGAGCATAACTTGAATTCGGACGGCCAGTGCATCGCATTTTATAGTAATTTTGCAGTTGTATTTATCGTTTTTATCGAATTAAGATAATAAATTCATTATAAAATCTTTATTCCAAGAAGTAACAATTACTCTGGTATAAATTTTGCTCAATAATATTATCGTAGATAGGAGATATTCACAGTTAAATTATTTTATTTTTATTTTATTTTCATGGAAAACAAACAGCATACAATTATAAATCAAGTAGAACATAACTAATGTAGTCCAAACATGCCTTTATTAGTTTTCACATATAGCATCGAAAATATTCAAAATAAACAAGTTAATCTTACCAATCGATTAGGAAATCGAATTGAATTTTACAATAAAGTTTAATTTACATGAGAGCACAAAAAAAAACAGTTAAAAAAGTGTGGTTTTACAACAAAATGTAATGGTAAGCCATATGTATAATATTGCAACTTACTTTTTAAAGAAATCAGTATTTATTTTATTGTGAAAATAATTAGAACTTGCAGTAAAAAGATCAACATGCATAGATTGGTTACGATTGAAATTATTTGAAACTCGGTTTAGATAACAATTCCGTCTATAGTTAGTATGTGCATCAATATGAAGTTTGAGGTAGTTTCTCCTAGAATTGGCGCGAATTGGTAGTTCTATATTAATTTTTGAAATAATATCACTACAATCAACCTTACCAGTAAATAATTTATGTAAAAAATTGAGATCTGCCTCTTCTCTCCTCAGACAAAGTGGTAGTAGATGGTGATGTTGGCAGATTTCAGTGTAATTTGAAATCAAATTTATTTTATGTTTGAATTTAAGAAATCTAAAGAACTTTTTCTGAATTTTTTCTATCTTATCTATATATATTTTGTATTGCGGATTCCATATCTGACTCGCATATTCTAAGTGACTTCTGACCAGTGAACAATACAAAACTTTTAATGACTTTGAAGTGGTAAAATTTTTTGTGCTTTTCATGATGAATCCTAGGGTTTTTGCTGCTTTGGATTTGATACTTTCAATATGCAAGTCTAACAGAAGCTTTGAGTCAAGCAAGAATTATAGCGATTTACGAAGTTTTTTGGTTTAGAATAAGATTTTTTTCCTATATAAAATCAATGATATCTAAAAATTCCGAGGCCGCTACGCACTATTCGACTATAATAAGAGATAACATTATATTTTTTTTATTTTACTTGTTTAGAACAGTAGTTCAATCGATGAGCTCAAAAAAGTGCCTTGGCGCACTTTATGATAATCTTTCTCTGCAATTTTGGGTTAAATAAAAAGCGAGGCCGCTACGCACTATTCCAATAGCTATTCTACACTATTCATTAAGTCATAATTGTTAATGTATTTTTGTTTTTGAGATCCATAACGCCAAAATTGACCATTTTACGCAAAATTAAAATTGAGATGTAATAGACCTCTTAACTTTTTAAATAAAATAAATTATTTGAATCACCCCTAAGCTAGTGGATTAGCCACTGGTATTAGACCCAGAGTCCCGAGTTCGATTCCCAGCGGCGAGTACATGTTTGAGTAGGTACTTAGTTTGGTTGGTATTAGGGTTTGTTAAGTCCGCCTGGCTTGCTTAGCTACCACCTTCTTATTAGATTTTTTTATGTTTCCACGAACTCTACACACTGTTGTATTCGCTTTTTTACATTATAATTTGACACAATATTATTTTATCCTGCCAAATTAAAACCCCAGTGGGTTAAAGTTACTCGCGTACATAGGTTTACCCTTGAGACCCTACACGTGACCCCGGAGTGGCCGGCTCGCCCGGGGTAATACCACCCTCTCACGAATATCCGGCGAGAAATAATGGCACTTGGTGCTGTTGTTTTTCGTCCGGCCAGTGAGAGTTCCGGAGGCCCCTTCCCCGCCCTCACAATTTCTATCCCTTCCTTTTAACCCTATTCTTTCTTAAAGGTCGGCAACGCATCTGCGACTCCTCTAGTTTTGCGGGTGTCCATGGGCGGCGGCGCTCCCTTGCCTCCTTCTTACATAAAAAAACCCTCTACAAAAATCTCTCGTTCACAGAAGACTGTATTAGTAAAAAGTGTTATTATAATGTGTTGTTTTCGTTAACGAAAAATTTAGAAAACAATGACATAACTTCGCTTACAGAATGAACTAAAAAACTTCTCTCGAGGTACAAAAGAATACTTAGTTATTATACAAGAATAAGAGTTGATATCGATGCTTAGTACACGCTTTTAAAACATACTTATATAAAATAAAATTACGTCAACGTAATATGTGTTCGAAAACATTTTATTTAAATTATTTATTTAAAGGTTACATTGATAAAGAAAGATAAACTAGAAAATACCCATCAAAAAGTAACCCAAGGTATTATTTCTTTTTTCGTAACAATGAATATTGAAAATCTTAGTGTTTTAAATCATTGCTATGTTACCTGAGTCTTAATAAATACTAATTTAAATTTTGTAACCCAATTCTCGTCACCTTTACCTCTCTTTTTGTGTATGAGATAAGTACCTACATGCAGATGTTAAAGTTTTGCACACGTAAATATTGGGGTCAAAACGCAATTGTGTTTTAAACTGGTATTATTATTTGAGCTTCGTGGAATATGGCAGAGGACTGATTTAGCGGTCCTCATCGCCTAGTCTCTGACTAAGCCTTAGGGCATAATAAGATTAATTAGTCGTGAGGGAGTGTATTGTATAAGCGCGTCGCGTAACGGTGAAAAAATACAACCACCCCCTCTCTTCCATTAGGTGTCCTAAAAAGCGACTAACAGACTAAAATCTGCAGATGCTTCCAAAAGCATAGAGCGGCGAGGGGCTCACCACCTGTCACGCTGAGCACATGTGCAGTCGTTATTTGTTGAAAAGTGGACTATGTTAGAGGACTGCTTTTGCTGTCCTCATTGACTAGTCTCTGAATAACCCTTCGGGGATAATAGTCGGGATTATATGTATGTATGTATGTATTATTATTGGGACAACGCCACTGGCAAATTGCTACAAATACTAACCCTACTCTCCGGCTTTAGAGATTACCATTTAGGAAGCAATTAACAAACGATTATCACAACAATGCTTCAATTGAACGATTTAGATCTACACTCTACAATGGAAGTACTATGACCGTGAATGTGGTAGGCGTATGATTGGAATTTAAAATACTAATGCTTATGCCGCGACCACACGCTTGGCAAACCTCAACAAGCCCCGTCACAAATTCAAACGTGTGGATAGAACGTTTGGCTTGGTTTGCAAGCGCTTGTAGCCGATCCGTTGAACAAATCACAAATTCAAACATTTGTAGAGGTTTGGAGTTTGCGTCAAGCGTGCGGACGCGTCATTAATGGATACGTTGTTGAGTTTAAAGTAAGTACATTTATTTTACTGACTCTTTTACTATGCTATTAGTTACTAGTGCTTCCTACTTACATTTTAATACACTGATTACCGATTTGACACTAAAAATATGAAGGACGCACAGTATGTCCTACAGCCTAAAAATCGGACAGTTTTTTAAAATCTATGCGATAGAGTATTCTACAACAAATGCTCGAGTAAAACTCCCGCGAGGATAACTTGTATAGTTTTTTTTATAGAAATATTTGAAAAAAAAATCCTGGAAATAGCAAAAATACAAAAACCAATTCTAACTTTGAATGCTTACGTAAAATTACTGAGTAGGTAAGTTGAAAGGCCTAAGGCTCAACTATATTACAAGCGTTTTCTGGATGCCCTACGACTTATCAGTATCACGAATAAATCGCGATCACGTGATTTTCGTTATTATTTTTTTCTGGCTCTGTTTTATGATTTGGGGATTTGCAATCAGCACAAATCAGTGGGTTAACCGTCCGGACGTTATGAGAGTAAATGTAGCATAGGACGTGTGGCAGAATCGTAGCAAATGGAAAGATGTGGTTTCTGGCTACCCCTCCGGGAAATGGGTATGTATGTGTGTATGTATGTATTATGTATCTTGTATGTATGTATGAAAATTCTCGAACGGTGTGTACACACGGCAGCACGTCAAAATCAACAGTCACGCTCCAAAATAAACTTTTATTATGTACGACTTAAAAACGGTCTCAAGGGCAACATGTCACGTCTGATGTGCCGTCGTATGTACACAAGCAAACCATTTGTTGGTTATTCAAAAGCTATTATTTTTTCATATTGTGTTTAAGTCATTTCATTATGGAATCGCTTACAAGCGACCAACTGATAAAACTGTGTTACTTTTCCCGTAATCTCATAAAATATGGTTTAAATCAGACAGCTTGGAACTAAATTTAAATTAGCAAATTCGAAGCATTTTTGGATTCCTTTACTATGACCATTTTTTGGATTCCTGTATTATGTTAATTTCAACCTTAAAATGTGTATTATGTATCTATAATTATGTAAAATATATGTGTACCTACAGTGTGTAGGCAGCGTGTTTAGTGTTGAGACTGCTTTAAAGGTCATAGAACTTTTCACTTAGACATTTCTTTTTAAAAAATTACAATAAATTAACACTTTCGTCTCTATCGAGTATAAATGTATGAACATCTTGTAGTAGTAACGAATAATTAATTGTACAGTTATTATCAAAACCTTTCTCGCCATTTTGATAGTTTATTAAAACAAAAGAGAAAAATACAAAAATAACTTTAACTTAAAACTAATGAAAACTAAATTAGCATTGTTATTGTGTAAAACTTGTATATGAGTATACCTATCGATGTAAACCAATTTTTCATTGTCAATCATAACTTATTTGTTTGTTCTATTATTAAGTAATTCTCTTATCTTGTCTTTTCATTTTATACAGGTAACATTTTAGGATGACCGCGTAATATTTTATCATAAATCAAACATGAAAAAATCGGCTCATAAAGATTTTTAAATATCCTTTTTAATCATAAACAATGCAAACTCTTAACACAACTTAACAATTAAATCTTAACACTTATCAGTTCGTAAACACAAAACAACAACCAATAACAAATGAACACTGCCTTACCTCAAAAACAGCTCCGGACAGCACACAAAATAACGTTACAACGTTATAATTAAATAGCAGAGTAACGGATCTCGTTTTTTAAACGCGTGCGCACATATGCTCGTATAAAGAGCGACTGGGCTACGCGTCTGTCCAATCAGTGAGTTGCCACGGTCAAACGGATAGTGTTGAGGGACACACAATAACTGTATTGTAGTTGGACCCTATTACACTTCTTGTACTTATGAGTTAAATCCAACGGAATCTAGCTCAACTATTTATGATGTTACGGAAAGTTTAAGTTTTAGTTTCTTGAGTGGAATTTTAACCGCTTTTGTGATCTAGTGTTTTGTACTCGGTTTGGTTGGTGATAGGGCTCGTTTTAAGTCCGCCTGGCTAGCTACCACCATCTTATCTAAAGAGAACGAGTTGGTGTGAAATAGTACTAAAAATGAACGAGTTTTTTGTAAAATAGTACTAAGTGTCAAATTACTTCTGAAACCGACTGTACTTAAAGATCTGAGACACTGATGACCTGGCTTTCTCATTATTTAACAAGCGTAATAATAATCACGACTATTATCCTCAAAGGGTTAGGCAATAAGGTCTTGCTGCTCTGCTCTGTGCTGTTGGATGTATGTGCAGTCGTTAGTCCGTTAGTCGCCTTTACGACACCCATGAGAAAAGAGGGGTTTGTTGCATTCTTTTAGTGAGTGGCTCGATTATCGAATTAACTCACATCACTAGTTCCATTGATTAAAACCTCGCATAAATGAATATTCTCACACGCATCTGACCTTTTAAGATGCAGTTTAATGAATTTGCACTTAAAATACTTGTAACGACAGTAACTTTCAGTTTTTATTACTTCGAACATTTCTGTAGAATCGTATCGTCTGACTTATTCTGAATTTATTAATATTTTTAATACTAAGTAGTTTTGCTCAAACTATTTGCGCAGGCACTAACACTTTCCTAGGCCTATTGATGGAAACTGAAGGATTCAGAAAACTAAAGAAATTGAAGAACTAGTGGCCAAGCCCAGGCTCGCTGGTTCGGCCGCATATAAAAGATGGAGGATGATTGCTGCGTGAAACGCGGACATGTTGGGCGGTTAGGGCTAAGAGCAATCGGTCATTACCGCTAGAAAGATAAAGTGCTGATGGACCTGGAAAATCTTCGTATAGACAGCAGGAATGCAGGAAGTGAGTTAGAACCGGAATCATTGGCGGCAACTAGTAATAGAGTCCAAAGTTCAGAGGCTGTGTGGTGGCAAAAGAAAAGATCTAGGACACATTCGTCAGATTCCCTTTTCGTCAGAAAAAAACAGTATATTATTTATTCTGACGAAAAAGCAATCTGACGAATGTGTCTTACATCAAAGAAAACTACCTAGGTACCCATCTCTTCCATTGGGTATCGTAATGGCGACTAACGGAGTGAAGACTGCTCATTATCCAACAGCATAGAGCGGCGATGGGCTCGCCGCCCATCACGTTGAACACATGTGCATATGTTATTTGGCGAAACGTGAACTGTGACAGACAGTACACTGCTTTTGCGGTCCTCATTTCCTAGACTATGAGTCTGACTTGACTGTATGTCATTCATAGAGCTACAGCGCCAGTATAGTAAGTAAATAAAGATTGACAGACTTCCAGACTTCCTTTTTGGGGGTTAAAGTTACTCGCATCCGTAGGTTTACCCTTGAGTCCCTATACGTGACCCCTAGGTGGTGCTAATGAGTGACACTGATTGAATGGTAGAGCCACGCTGCGTTGCAGCACGCATTGGGCCGGCTCGCCCGGGGTAATATCACCCTCTCACGAATATCCGGCGTGAAATAATGGCACTTGGTGCTGCTGTGTTTCGTCCGACCAGTGATAGTTCCGGAGACCCTTCCCCTTCCCCCCCCCCCTCACAAGTCCTTCCTTAACCCTATACCCTTCATGAAGGTCGGCAACGCATCTGCGACTCCTCTGGTTTTGCCATGTCCATGGGCGGCGGTGATTGCTCTCTATCAGGTGACACGACTGCTCGTTTGCCTCCTTCTTACAGAAAAAATGGGTAACCAAATTAAAATCTATTTATTTACTCAGTGCTTCGAAAGGCTCTTTCAGCCGTTGCTAGCCAACTTACTCTTATCAGGCCAGTGTGGTGACTTGGCGAGTTATGCCCTTATCTCTGCCTGACTCCATTAGTTATGTTACATTTCTGATGATGACATTTTTGCATGGTTTTAAATTGCTGCGTTCCGGTTTTAAGGGTTGATACAAAAAAAAATGCAAGGCATATAGGCATATGAACTAGAGCTTCAGGGCATTTGCTGCAGCGGCTATCATAAACACACAAAATAAAAGAAACGCTTCCAAAATCCACTTTATTCATATCACATCGTTACGCCTCTGTTTCACGAACAACAACTGTATCGCGTCTACCGGCAGTCCTTTGGTCTCTGGCAAGTAGATTATGCTGTAGACAGTTGTGAGGAAGCACATACAGGCGAACACGTAGAAGATGGGCCCAAGTCCAATGGCGGTGACTAAGGGGTTGAAGATGAAGAGGACTATGAAGCTGCAGAGCCACGTCCACTCCATCACGATCATTGAGATGACGCTCCTGACCTGAAATTCATAAAGTAGGCAGAGTAAAGTAAAGTTCATCCTACATACTGTCTGTCAAAGCAAAGTCCTTCATCATTTAAATTAAGTCGTTATCCGTCCAAACGGTTAGGAATCAGACTCTATTTCAGTGTTCAATGTTTAAAATTTTGTCGATTGGACAGTGTTTTGAAATATATTAGGACTTGATTTTTTTTTATTTTTTTTTCAACAACGGGGTTGCTGTTGGCCTTCATCTCACCTGATGGTAATTGGTAAGTGACGATAAGGCAAAGGTGTATGCGCGCTTCACCCGGAATCCTCAGACAGACTTAGATAAGATGGTGGATGGTGGTACATAGCTAGGCGGACTTAACATCTCTACCACTAACCAAACCAACTACATAAAGATGTACCCCCCTCCCCCCTCCCCTGGAAATTGAAACCCGGGACCTCTGTGTTTGAGACCGATGGCTTAGCCACTAGACAACAGAGCCGTTAATTAAACTCAGTGGCGTGTAGTAGGCGTCACGTTGTGATTTTACAAGTGAAGCATCTCCGCAATGCCATGTTATTAGAATGAGTTACCACAATCTATTTCGAGCTCATACCATGCTTCGGAAGGCAATTTTAGTCCTGGTAGTTGTGGTGGCACAGCGACTAAAGCGTGCAAATCTGGTAAGTGGCAATCAAGGCAAATTTCGCAGTGACGGGTGGGTCACTGGGTAGGTTTCTCCGTGTTTCGGAAGTCACAGGCATTAGTCCCGGTTGTTATCGTAAGATGGCAGTCGTTAAAACCCACCAGCCTGCATTGGGCCAGCGTGGTGGGTTATGACCCAACCTCCCAATGTTCTGTTGTCTATGTGTGAAGGCTAGCGTAGGACGCCCTCAGACAAGGTGGAGCGACAATCTTCTCAAGTTGGATGGCAAGAGCTGGATGCGTGTAGCGGCGGATCGTGCTCAGTGGCGTGCTTTTGGAGAGGCATGTCCAGCAGTGGACAAGTATAGACTGATGATGGTGATGATTAATGTCAAAAGTACCTCCGGTAAGAACAGTTCAGCCAGTAGCACGAATGGCACAGTGCCAGCGCCAAGGGTAAATGATGCGCAGAACATGTAGATGAAGACAGCAGTCAGCCAGTGAGGGCCCCAGCCCAGGTGGATCTGGGTGCCCAGGGCTATGCAGCATACCCCCGCCGCTAACGACGAGTAGATCATCAGGGTCTGGAATTTAAACGATAATGGTTTAAAGCTCACATACCTCATCAAAGGGTGTCGCCATCTTTGAAAAAAAAAGTTATTTGCCTGATGGTAGGCAATTACTTTTTGAAGCTGCAATTATTTACCAGATTATGTGTATTTATGAAACTATGCCAGATGACCAACACCATCTTGTAGGTAAGGGATATATTACCTCAAGCTTTCAATGTACCAGTACAAGGAGGACCGCCTGATCTAGTGGTAAGACCACTGGTCTCAGACCTCGTGGTCCCCAGTTAATTAGTAGTTAAGAAATCTGGGTAATTAATGAGCTTCTACCAACAGCCTTATCATAACCTGAATATCTCAAAATGAAATGTTAAGGCTTAGGTACCGGTGGAAGTATTATTATTATTATCGGATGAATTCTTTTTCTCAGCTTTAAGCTGGTTTTTCATGTAATTACGGGTATATATGTTTTATCATTATTCTCTTTATTAAAATAATATACATCTTAAGAATTTTTTTTATAACATTTTATATAAAACATATTAACAATATAAAATATTATAAAAAACTTAACCTAGGTTGCCATCGGCAGCGGGGAAAGACCCAAGCTATCGGTGGTTAGGGCTGCAGAGTGAGGAACCTCCTGACAATACGTGCCGTGTCAAGGAGTACTGCCTTTTGCATCTGACCCTTGACCCAACCTTTCAGCGAGAGCCTCTATAAGTGTTGGTCGAGGCTCTTGGCTAAAAGACCGTTTGCCGAAATGACTATCGGTACAATAATGGTTGAATCCACATCCCACATGGCGGTAACCTCGTGAGCCAAGTCAAGGTACTTACTGAGCTTGTCCTTTTCGGCTTTCACGAGGTTCTCGTCATGAGGTATGGTGATATCAACCAATATTGTTTGGCGCTGAGATCGGTCGATCACCACGATATCAGGCTTATTAGCGACAATAACCCTATCCGTGATGATAGAACGATCCCAGTAGAGCGTTGAATGACCATTTTCGAGAAGTGGCGCAGGTGCGTATTTATAGTACGGCACCTCTGATTCAACAAGGCCATATCGAAGAGCAAGTTGCTGGTGAATTATTTTGGCAACTTGGTTGTGTCTGTGCAAATACTCTCCGTTAGCAAGGTGAGAACAACCGGAAATAATATGTTGGAGCGATTCTCCTGGACGGCGGCATGCCCGACAGATGTCGACCGTAACGTCCCTCATAAATATTTCCGGTAGTTATTCGTCTTGATAACTTCATCTTCAATAGCACGCATCACAAAACCTTCGGTTCCCCAAAGAGGTCACTGAAACGTAGCCAGTTCACCGAGGCAGGCAAATCTCCAGTAGATTCCCCAGTTAGAGCCCGATAGTAGCGCCCGTGTACCACCTTGCTCTTTCATATGTCCTTGCGATCGAGAGTGCTTAGCACCACTGGTTTGCACCAGTTTTCTGTTGCCAAGGAGAGCGGCGTAAAGTGACTATCAACTGCCACGACATCCAAATGCATCCCGCATTCACTGTTAAGGAAAAAATCCCTGAGACTGCACACCTCACGGTTTTATAGGTCCTTGCCATTTAAAAAGCCGCGACCCCCACATCTCCGTGGGATGTACAGCCTCATAACAGATGAGCGCGGGTGAAGCATTCTGGAAGTCGTGAGCATTTGAAGGACTCTTCTATCACAGGCGTCTAATTCGGTCTGAGTCCATCTTAGTATGCCAAATACTCCTATGTGAGCAAAGGCATAACCCAGTCATTAAAAGCAAGCGTCTTATTGCCACGGTCGTATAATAAATAAAAATAAATAATAAATTTCACAATTTCTGTCACACCAATCATTCAAATCCAAACTAAGCATAGCCCGAACTATGGTGACTTAATAACGGATAAACATACAAAAATACCTGCTATTAAACATCCATGACTCGGTCACAAATGCTTGTGCTGACCACACAAACATTTTCCCCTACCGGGATTCGAACCCGGGACAGTGGGTTGCGCAGTCAGGGTCGCTGACCACTCGAATTTAAAAAATTAGCATAGGTAAACTACCGACTTGTAACTGTTATCAAAGCGACGCATCACCACATGCTTTTAAAGTACCAGGGTAGCATAGTCATGAAGAAGCTTGTCACGTAATTTGGGCTGTGGTATTCTGGTAGGTGTTCCTCAGGGTTTGTGTGGTGTTTTTAATGATAAAAAGTCAAAATGTACCTACATCTAAATGTTGTAATTTAGATGTAGGTACCTAATGTACAATTTAACCCTTCAAGTATCATTAAGCCGCCGGCGGTCGCAAAACAATAGGTTTTCAATTGTGTCTGGTTTCACGTTGCTTGATGGATTAAGGTACTAGTTGCTGTAGATAAAAAGGAATATAAGATGTTTAGAGTTATTTAACTGAAAATGAAGTTGATAAAGTAAGAGTTAGCGAAGTTATTAGTGTGATGTAATAGTAATGAGGTTGGATGATGTGATGACACGCACCGGTACAAGCTTACCCGTCTGCCAGCCAGGTCCGTCAAGTATGCTGCAACCAGCCCCGATAACACGGAGACCACCGCCAGAAGCACACAGCACCACGTTGCCGAGAGGACTTCTTCGGGAATGGCTTCGCTGAACAGCGGCTTCGCGTATACTTGGACCACCACCATGCCTTGAAGGATGGCTGCCGTCATCAGAGTGAGAGAGAGGACTAACGCACGCTGGGTGGACTTTGATTTTCCTGGAAAATAAAATCATCAATGTAAATCAAAATCATTTGCCACGAATTTATGTTTGCGCATCACTTGAATGAGAACGTCTGCACCTACTTGCCTAATTTTTTTTAGGATAAAATGTTTACTAGAAAAAACAAATCAACCATCTCAGGAAGCTCGAATGGGAATGGAAATTCGAACCCATGACCTTTGGATTGCCGGTCCACTGCTCTAACCGCTGAGCTACCAAGACCCCAGAAGACTCGTTGAATTTTTTCATTTTTTCTAGTAGTTTGATATACGCTGCAAGCCAGCGGTATTACGTTACGTCACTGTGAATTCTACCCTCACAGTCAAGAGAAATACTATTGCAAGTATTTAACAATCTTTAAAGACGTAATTGCTTATAAATATCTTTATTATTGAAATTTTGCTTTCACGATGCTATATATATTTAGGATAAAATGTTTACTAGAAAAAACAAATCAACCATCTCAGGAAGCTCGAATGGGATTCGAACCCATGACCTTTGGATTGCCGGTCCACTGCTCTAACCGCTGAGCTACTGCTGAGAAACTGGTTGATTTTTTTATAGTGAACATTTTATCCTAAATCTATATCAAAATCAAAATTAAAAAATTAAAAAAATATTTATTTACGTTCAAATATCATTTTACAGCAGCAGGGGGCCAGAGTCTCCTTTTGAGCATAATAATACTTGTTTCAGAAGGCTCTGCTCTTCATATAACATAATTTGTGATATTTGACTGTGAATTTATCTTATATAAATGTATTAAATTTTACAAATGTAATTTTTACTAGTTTAACTTAAGTTGCTATAAAGATTAACAAAAAATAAAAATAATGTAGTTATGTAGTATGTGTGTGTGTGTGTGTGTGTGTGTGGGGGTGTGTGTGTGTGTGTATGTGGGGATGTGTATGGGTGTGTGGGTGTGTGTGTGTGGGTGTGGGTATGTGTGTGTGTGTGTGTAGGGATGTGTATGTGTAGGGGTGTGAGTGTATGTAGGGGTGTGTGGGGGTGTGTGTGTGTGTGTGTGTGTGTTTTGTTTAATAGTTGTTGAAAACCACATAGAAACTCCATTTATTTCAGGATTAATTCAATTTCTTCATAAGTAAGGGTTTGAATCCAAGTAATTAATCTAGATTTACATTCATGATATGATTTATTGTATATACTAATCCTTTTATTAACTTCATTATATATTCGAGCTGATTGTGCATCATATTGTTTTTTAGCAAACACAGTTTTAGTAGTAGGCACTTTAAGTACAATGTCTTTCCTTCTCCTATTTTCTACATTTGGATCATATGTAATTGTTTTATGTTTTTTTGTTATAATATGGATGATATAGAGTTTACGTACGGAAAGTAAATTGCTAATTTTGTAAAGCTCCTCAGTGGGAAAACGTCGCTTTTTGAAATACATTACTTTAATTAAGGCTCTTTGTGCTCTTTCAGCTTCAATAAACCGCGTTTTATAGGCTCCCCCCCAAACAGGTATACAGTAGGTTATTATCGACTGTACTAAAGCAATGTATATCTCATTTAACAAATTTCTAGAGCTAGTGTGTGTTGGAACTACGTATCTTAATGTTTTAAACAGCCAAATAATTTTTCTGATTCTAGAAGATATTAAGTCAATTTGTGGATACCAGGATAATTTATCATCTATTAATATACCTAAGTATTTTATTTGATTTACGCGATTTATAGATGGACACATACATGTGGTGTTATTTGCAACATCGTTATTGCATTCATGTATTTTGATATTGAAATTTTCTGTTGGTTGTGTGTTATTTTTTATGCTAAAATAAATGTAGTTAGTTTTCGTAGTATTGAGTGTAAGGAGATTATTTTTAAGCCATTCTGCGACTAGAATCATACCACTTTCGGTATTAAATCTGACGCTACTCCAACTTGGGCCGTTAAAAACTATGGCTGTATCATCCGCGTATGTAAAAATTTTTGCGTTTAACAGGTTCATATTGCACAAGTCATTAATGTACACCAAGAACAGCGTAGGGCCAAGCACACTTCCCTGGGGTACTCCGTAGTGCACATCAACAGATTTACTAGTATGTTGATCAAGCTTTACTATTTGTTTTCTGTTTTTTAAATAGTCCTGGAAAATCAATAGAGTGGTACCCCTGACTCCAATCTTTTCCATTTTACGTATAAGGATGGGGACAGAAACCGTGTCAAATGCTTTTTTCAGGTCAATAAAAATTGATAAACATTTGTTGCTTTTATCAAGCTGTGACGATATAAGTGAAGATAGAGACGTAACTGCGTCTTCAGTCGATATTCCGTTTCGGAAGCCGAATTGGTTTGGTGATAAAATATTGAAAGACGTTAAGTAGTTTAGAGAGAGAGCCTTCGATTCTATCGAAACCTGGGCTGTGATGCAGTCCCTCCAGCGTTGCCATATCGACTATAGGTATATCGAAGTGTTGAAATGTTTGTATAGAAACGCTACTATGTCGATCCGATTACAAGACGAGAGTACGAAACCAATCCAATTGCAGAAAGGTGTGAGACAGGGAGACGTCATATCTCCGAAACTGTTCACAAATGCGTTGGAGGACGTTTTCAAGCTCTTGAATTGGAACGGATTCGGCATCAACATTAATGGCGAATACATCACTCACCTTCGTTTTGCCGATGATATAGTCATAATGGCGGAGTCGCTGGAGAACCTCAACACCATGCTCAGCGACCTCAATATCGTATCCCAACAGGTGGGTCTTAAAATAAACATGGACAAGACGAAGATCATGTCGAATGTCCATGTTGAACCCGTACCGGTAATTGTTGGGAGCGATACTATCGAAGTTGTCGACCACTACACCTACTTAGGACAGATTGTCCAGTTAGGTAGGTCCAACCTCGACAAAGAGGTCGCCCGGAGAATCCAACTCGGATGGGCAGCGTTCGGGAAATTACGAGATATCTTTGCATCGAAGATTCCGCAGTGCCTAAAGACAAAGGTCTTTAACCAATGTGTGTTGCCGGTGATGACATATGGCACCGAAACGTGGTCCTTAACTGTTGGCCGTGGTCCTTAACTGTTGGTTATTTTTTATGCTAAAATAAATGTAGTTAGTTTTCGTAGTATTGAGTGTAAGGAGATTATTTTTAAGCCATTCTGCGACTAGAATCATACCACTTTCGGTATTAAATCTGACGCTACTCCAACTTGGGCCGTTAAAAACTATGGCTGTATCATCCGCGTATGTAAAAATTTTTGCGTTTAACAGGTTCATATTGCACAAGTCATTAATGTACACCAAGAACAGCGTAGGGCCAAGCACACTTCCCTGGGGTACTCCGTAGTGCACATCAACAGATTTACTAGTATGTTGATCAAGCTTTACTATTTGTTTTCTGTTTTTTAAATAGTCCTGGAAAATCAATAGAGTGGTACCCCTGACTCCAATCTTTTCCATTTTACGTATAAGGATGGGGACAGAAACCGTGTCAAATGCTTTTTTCAGGTCAATAAAAATTGATAAACATTTGTTGCCTTTATCAAGCTGTGACGATATAAGTGAAGATAGAGACGTAACTGCGTCTTCAGTCGATATTCCGTTTCGGAAGCCGAATTGGTTTGGTGATAAAATATTGAAAGACGTTAAGTAGTTTAGAGAGAAAGCCTTCGATTCTATCGAAACCTGGGCTGTGATGCAGTCCCTCCAGCGTTGCCATATCGACTATAGGTATATCGAAGTGTTGAAATGTTTGTATAGAAACGCTACTATGTCGATCCGATTACAAGACGAGAGTACGAAACCAATCCAATTGCAGAAAGGTGTGAGACAGGGAGACGTCATATCTCCGAAACTGTTCACAAATGCGTTGGAGGACGTTTTCAAGCTCTTGAATTGGAACGGATTCGGCATCAACATTAATGGCGAATACATCACTCACCTTCGTTTTGCCGATGATATAGTCATAATGGCGGAGTCGCTGGAGAACCTCAACACCATGCTCAGCGACCTCAATATCGTATCCCAACAGGTGGGTCTTAAAATAAACATGGACAAGACGAAGATCATGTCGAATGTCCATGTTGAACCCGTACCGGTAATTGTTGGGAGCGATACTATCGAAGTTGTCGACCACTACACCTACTTAGGACAGATTGTCCAGTTAGGTAGGTCCAACCTCGACAAAGAGGTCGCCCGGAGAATCCAACTCGGATGGGCAGCGTTCGGGAAATTACGAGATATCTTTGCATCGAAGATTCCGCAGTGCCTAAAGACAAAGGTCTTTAACCAATGTGTGTTGCCGGTGATGACATATGGCACCGAAACGTGGTCCTTAACTGTTGGCCTTTTAGAAAAGCTCAGAGTCACACAGCGAGCAATGGAGAGAGCTATGCTCGGAGTTTCTTTGCGCGATAGAATCCGAAACGAGGATATTCGCCAAAGAACCGGAGTTGCCGACATAGCTCGTAAGATTTGCAAGCTGAAGTGGCAATGGGCAGGCCACATCGCTCGACGAACCGACAACCGTTGGGGAAGAAAGGTTCTCGAGTGGAGACCACGCACTGGAAGACGCAGTGTTGGTAGGCCTCCCACTAGGTGGACCGACGACATCGTGAGAGTCGCAGGCAACCGGTGGATGCGAGTGGCGAGTTGTCGGTCAGGATGGAGGTCAAAGGGGGAGGCCTATGTTCAGCAGTGGACGTCTTCAGGCTGGTGATGATGAAGTAGTTTAGTAATCGGGTATTAAGTAACTTTTCTAAGATTTTGGATAAAACAGATAAAACAGAGATAGGCCGATAGTTATTCACATCATTTTTGTCACCACCCTTGTAAACAGGAGAAATAACAGATTGCTTTAACAAAGCCGGAAAAATGCCTGTTCTAAAGCATAGATTAAAAAGATGAGTCAATACGGGGATAATTTCGTGTCTTATTAGTTTCAGGTAATCGGTTGAAATATTGTCCCAACCTGGTGCACTATCAGATTTCAGATTCATTATTACAGTATTGACTTCCTCCGGATCAGTGTCTAGTAGGACCATAGATTGGGGTTCGTTAGGAATTTTTTGAAGATAGTTATTAAAATCATTTTGCGAAGTACTTGAAAGAATATTCTCTGCTAAATTTTTGCCAATGCTAGCAAAAAATTCATTTATATAATTTGCTGAGTCAACAGGCGAAGTCCCTATTTTAGTTAGTTCATCATTTAATTTTTTAGTTTTATTAGTATACGTGATTTGTTTAACATTTTTCCAGAGCAATCTATTATTATTCATTGAATTAGCCAGCAATTGTCGTTCATATTTTCTTTTTACTTTTCTTAACAAATTATTACAAAAAATTCTATAACGTTTAAATGTGATTTTTTTTATTTCATTACTAGGATCCGCACGCAGTTTTTTTTGAAGGTTATTACGGTTTTTAATACAGTTTAGCAAACCAGGAGTCATCCAGGGTTTGATTACACGTTTGCTTTTAGGAATTTTTGAAACGTTAGTGTTATTTACAATACTTTCAGTTATCCTTTTTAAAAGAATTTTAGTTAAAATATTTGGGTCATTGCAAA
This sequence comes from Scoparia ambigualis, assembly GCA_963921215.1. Lineage (NCBI taxonomy): Eukaryota > Metazoa > Arthropoda > Insecta > Lepidoptera > Crambidae > Scoparia > Scoparia ambigualis. The sequence goes on along the minus strand of OY992514.1, from coordinate 2,310,366 downwards.
AGAGTAATTCATTTAAATTTTTTCTCTGAAGATATTTAAGTGCACTTTCTAGATCTATATTGCTCCTAGTTTTTTTTATTTTGACCCTTTGCTTGGATTTAGCTAACACTAGAAGCGTGGTAAAGTGATCTGTCAGAGTTGTTTGTAAGATAGCAATGAACGCCATTTCTTTATTATTATTAATTTTCAACATAAAGTGATCTAGACAGCTCTGCTTTCTAGTCGGTAAGTTATGTCCTGCAAGTATACCATAAGTAGATAGCATCTCAAGATAAGCAGATCTGTTTGTAGTTTCACTAGACTGTTCAGTAGGTTTGCTAATTAGGTTTATATTTATATCACCCGCTATTACTATATTTTTTCGAGTTATACTCAATGTTTCTAAATGTGTGCTTAGGGATGAAATAAAATTATCTGCTTTTCTGTTCGATGGTGAACGGTAAATGCAGAGTATTGTACTGCTCATTAGGTTCAGCTCTAAACAGGAAGCTTCTGTTATTTTTACTTCTTTTACATTACATGTAAGTGTTTCCCTAATATAGACAACCACCCCATCATTTTTATTAACATGATTTGTGGTTTGATATGAGTAGTAATTATTTAGTTTGGGGATTGGTTTTTCCGAGTTAAGGTGACATTCGGTCAGTATAATAATATCAATATCAAATTTAAAAGTAGAAAGAGTAAGTAAAAAGTCATCAAAATTGCAGTATATACTGCAAATATTCTGGGAGATGATTGTGAGATCACTTTTATTTCTATTGTAATGTCTAAAAAGATCAGTACTATCACAGGTTACAGCTCTAGCTATATTCAAACAATCTATCTCATTCAGCGTTCGAAGTTGTGTGGCCGCCATTAGAAATATAACTAAACCTGAGGAAATCAACGGCAAAGTAGTCATAAAAATAAAATAAGATATCTAGAATAATATAATGTGAAATGTTTATACGCAGATGGAGTCTCGTTTTGTATGGCAATTTTGCATGGTGGTTTATGTATATTTTTGAGTTTAATTGTATTAAGAAATGTATGTAGATGTGTGTATGATAATTAGTGTGTGTAAAGTATTTGAGTGTAAAGTTGGTAGATGTAAATTTGTTCGAGTGTGTTAAAAATTGAAAGTTAGATGTGGTTAAGCATTTTGTCGGTGCGTGGAGAGTAATAAAAACTATAAAAGAATGACGGGTTAGTTCATGACATAAAATGAGTAAAGATATGTAGCTATAGATAGAAAAACTTACGACTAGTCATTTATCAGTGCTTATGTTATATAAAAGTTGAACTTGAGCTTCACTAGTGATGTTGATGATAGGGGTATTTTCACTCTTCCGAACATATATTTTTCCATACGCGGTCCAGCAGTATTTATATTCTTTGGACTTAGCTAAATCTCTGGCAAGAAAGTGGAGTCGGGACGCGTATCGTGTTAAGTGTTCAGATATAAAGATTGGTGTTTCTTCTTCTGAGCGAAAGCCCAGATGCTTCGCGCAGAGCTTAGTTTTATTTTTTACATTAAACTGCTTAGCCATTTTGATCAATTCAGTTTTTAGCAGGGTCGAGTTGGTTTCCACTACAATTGAGGTATTCTTAGCTCCTATTTTTCTGGCACGAACCCTGTAGATGTCCTTGACATCAGAAGAACTTATGTTACTGCCCACATTCTTAGCTAAATGCGTTACCATCTCCAGTAAGTCGGTCTTGTCTTCTTTAATTTTCATTGGTACATTTTTAATTTCGAAGCTGCTCTTTCTTTGTACCTTCTGCAGATCTTCAATCTTGTCTTCCAGTATTTGTATGTGTTTTTTGTCTTCCTGAGATTGGCTTTCCAAGATTTCTATTTTCTTCTTAAACTCATCATTTTGCGACGTAAGGAATGCAATAGAGCTTTCAATATTTGCATTGACTAACTATATTTCTTTGAGAGTTGGTAATATTTCTTTGAAGTCTTCTTTGTGCTTTGTGAAAAAAGTTCTCATCATTTCCTTCATTTCTTCCTTCAGTGAGTCAAACTCCGTAGCAAAATCATCGTCGTTGCGTCTTCTCTTAGAGCGTGTGTAAACAAAATTTGGTGGTGTATTTTCTTGATTAAGAGCGTCTAAGTTTGATTCAGACATAGACTTATCCATATTTACAGTTCACCAAAACTTGGGCCAACTCCTTATAATAAAATCGCGAACGCTTCCGCTTATGAATTAAGGCAGCGTCTGCGCTGTGTCGTCGTGAGTACGTACAGTGGGGTGGGGAGCGAATGCGGCGCACGCGCAGTTCGTAGTGCAGTGTGTAGCTTGGAGAATTTTGTTGTTCACCCTTGTCGTCTCTGTCTTGCACTCGCCGGCACTTGTTAATGCGTTATGCGCGCCTGGTACTCAGTAAAACTTTTGATGAATGATTTTTTAAATATTATTTACTACAATTTAATAAAATTTAGCACGGATTCACACGTCAATACGCTTTCGCGGTCCGAGAGGAAGAGGTATATAGCATTGTGAATACAAAATTTCAATAACAAAGATAATTTTTTTTTGTTGTTTCAAATGATCAGAAGATCGGTTTGTATGGAAAAATTTATTGGACAGTTAGTTACATAAATACTACCGCTAGTTAAATATACAAGAATATATCCTAATCCTAACTTTCTAATATCATAAACTCCAAAGTGAGTTTGTTTGTTAAAAAAAAAACTAAATTAAACAAAATCGAGTAACAAATCAGCAACAACGAGAAAATCAATAGAGACAACAACAAACGAAAAATCAAAATCATCAAAACACGATAAAATTTGACACAGTAAATGAGATGACTTAGCACTTTTTCGGGCTTCTGGACCACCTACCTGGCACTGGCAATTAAAACGCCTGGCATTGTTATATTCGAATTAAATATATAATTAGCTTTTATATCACACCAAACTCAGTGCTCTATAAATTGCACACCTTCAATTGAACCTATTGTTCGGACACCGCTTTGCTTATTGTTGGGAAACCGGTTTGCTTACCTATGTTTAGCCTAGGAATTTAGAAATTACTACTACTTAAATGTTAGTAGTAATTTCATTATATGTTGGGGGCTACAACATACTTATTATTTTAAGTTTCATTTATTCCTGGCGATATTAAATGCTTTTTTTATATATGAAAACATATTGTTCTATTTCAAATATTTAAGCGCCTGTAGCTTCAATGACTGCAATGATACAAAAAAAAAGTTGATGACATTTATCATAGAGAATGATAAGATCTTTAAACCCATAAAGCTCCAACGCAAACCCCCATCTCATTACGGAGTTATATGCGTCAATCACTTTTCCTCCATACAAAAAAATATTAAATATTTTTTTTCTCAAAAACTATAAGTTCATTTGAAAAATTGTAATCAGTAAAAATGATTTGCAATTAAAAGAAAAGTACGTATAAAAATATAAACTTAAAATATTGGCTTTGATGCGAATGTCCCGTATTTTGGATGTCACCTGGCGGAGCCTGGCGCTACTTTTCCACCAATTAAAACGCCTGGCAATGTTATATTCGAATTCGCTATTATATCACACCAAACTCAGAGCTCTATAAATTGTATACCTTCAGTTGATTTTACAACCCCTTGGTTGCCCATCCACTCTCGCACCCACCGCTGAAAAGCTGCCAGGCGCTCGAATTAATTAATAATGATAGTATGGCATACTAACTAGAGGGATTTCGTTGCTCTATAAATTATATATCTATTTCCGTAGCTAGCTCTCCGTCAGCTTAACTGGAACCTTCAGTTTTTGAGTTTCGAATGCGAAATGCGATGCATTCATTTTACTTTTATATATAACAACTACATTTACGTAATAAAAATTTTAGGCTATTCTTATCACTCTGATTTATAATTTTGTGTCATCTTATACTTTCGTGTAAAATTACGATTGAAATGTTTGTATGAGGAAACATAAATAACAACATTTAAATCAACTTACTTATCAGTTTCTCAACTAGATCAATGTCCTCTACATGAATGCACAGTGAAATTAATTTATATTGTACTGATTTGCTGAGACACTTCGTCACCTCAGGGGCCGAGCCAATACCTATTAATGACGATGACTTGATTTCAAAGTCAAAGTCAAAGTTGATTTATTCAATAAACTTATTTAAAAACACTTTGAATCGTCCAAAACATCTTTTTTAACCTAGGCACATGAGTAAAGAAACTTACTCATTACGTACCTAGGTACCACCCATTCAGGACGGATTTGTTTTTCTGCGGAGAAGAATACGCAAAAAACTGCACAGCTTTATACTAAACTACTCAACGACTTATAAACTTTGTAATATAGACTCAAGTTTAATACTTACTGAAAAATTGGAAGAAACTCAGTTTCTCAGCAGGAACTTTCTCCCGAATTTCCGAAGTCAGCTTTTGTTCCTCAGAACTAAGCATCTCTGTAATAGGATGGTAGATTGGTAAGTCTATTAATTAACTTTATACTAACTTACAAAGTAATAAATGAGTTAAGTATGAAAGAAATGTTTGATGGTAAATTAATATTATCTATATTCCCTTCCAGCTTCCTTAGGATATTACTATTAGTAATTCTGTGGTATTGTATGGGATCAGCTTATTCAAAATTAGTATGGACGATGATACTCTTCTATTCAAAATCAAATGCAGAACAAAATTTTAGTGGTTCTATTTAAACGTGTGAATTTAAAACGCACCTTGTTCTTCGGGAGCCAGAGCGCGTCTGATCTTGTCCATCTCTTGAACCACTAATTTAGAGTCAGGTTTAGAATTTCTGTAGAATGCCATAGACTTCTTCGCTTCCTAAAATACCCAACCATTTGAATTTGGGTAATGCAAGAACTTCGGTAATAATGTATTGAAAGTTATTTATTTCTCTTAATTCTTCAGTTAATGTAAAAAGGATTGTCACTAGTATCTGTCTAATTGTTTGTATATCTGTTTGTGTCATAATCGTAAGACAAAGCTGTTCTTTAAAAAAAATCCACTTGTTACTCACACTCACTAAAATAATACAACCAACACCTCGCTTCCATTGGGTGTCGTAAAAGGCGACTAATGGACTAAATACTGCACATACATCCAACAGTATACAGCGGTGACGATCTCGCCACCTGTCACGCTGAGCACACGTGCAGTTGTAATTTGAAAAGTGCAACTGAAACGTGTACTATGGCAGCTTTTGAGGATGATAGTCGTGAATTCATGTACTCAATTTGTATTTATGCGTACCTCCTCCATTCCTTTCCTCATCAACAACATCGGTGACTCCTTCAGCAGCATCAGCAGCATGATCCCGGCCACAGACAGCGTCAGACACACGTACACCATGATTCGGTAACTCAGAACACCCCCAAACAAAAAGGACAGCAGCATTCCCAGCCCGTAGAATACCACTGCCCCTGAAGTCAGGGTTCCTCTGATAGACTCCTCACTAAATTCACTGACGAAGACCGGCACCACCAGAAATATGGAGGCGCTCAGGCCCGACATGAAGATCGCTATTAATATCACCTCCACTCGGTTGCTGAATATTACTAAAGACCATGATAGCTGGAACAAAAAAGTAGATTGAAAAAATATCAATCTGATCAGATCAGGTGGTAGATCAGTAGAAGGAAAAGAAATGAAAATTAATTTAAGTAAGATGAAAGTAAAGGTTTTTGAAAAAGGCGACTGTATGACAGGATGTGATATTATTATAAAAGGAGAAAACGCGGAGCAAGTGAAAGAGTTTGTGTATCAGGGCACGATGTTTACTAGGGATGGAATGTATGGTAAAGATATTGAAAGAAGAGTGAATGCTGGGAATAGAGTGAATGGGGCACTTCACGCCTTTATGAACAGCTGAAAGATGTCTCAAAAATCACGACTGTCTGTGCATGGAAGAGTCTTAGTGCCGATACTAATGTATGGAAGTGATAGTTGGGTGTGGCAGAAGAAACATGAAAGTCGAGTGAATTCAGTATAAATGGGATCGCTAAGAAGTATATGTGGTGTGACTTTGAAAGATCGGATAAGGAATAGTGTGATAAGAGAGAAGTGTGGAATGAATGGAACTAAGATGGTTTGGTCATGTAAAAAGGATTGATGAAAAAAGAATCACAAAGAAAGTGCACGACGCGAGAGTGAATGGGATAGTTGGAAGGGAAGACCTTGGCGAACATACCTATACTTAGATCAGATCGGACCCCAAACCGACGAGCAGTATGAAAAATGTCATGAGAGTAAGTGAAGCAAAGAGTGTGTGGCAGGATATGGAAACCTGTACCTACCCCTCCAGGAAGCGGGCGTGATGATGTATGTAGATTAGGTGGTGACATCTATCACACAGAACACATGTGCAGTTATTATTTTTGTTGAAACGTGGACTGTGGTAATGCGGCAATGCACTGCTTTTGTGGTCCTCATTGCCTAGTCTCAGGCTTACCCTTTGGGAATAATAGTCTTGAATGGGTATGGGTACGTATCGTAATGTATAAAATTAAAATATGTAAGTTTACAATGCATAAGTTCAAAATACCTAAAATCAAAAAATATAATAGTTAGAACAACTAATAACCAAAATTCATAAAGTTCACAATCCATAATCGTCCAAATACATACAATCTAAAACCCTAACTTCACAATACCTAAACTTGAAATATCTAATAATATAATTCCTAAGTAAAATTTTAAACACTGAAAAAAGACGACATTCGGTTTAGATGAAGCTGCGTTTATAGATTAATGTTTTATATTTTAGCGTTTTATTAACGCTTAAATATACTTAAGTAAAATTTTAAACACTGAAAAAAGACGACAACCTCAGGTGGGAATCGAACCACGCACCTTCCGCATTCCGGGCGGCTGCCTTAACCACTTGGCTACCGAGGTCTGGCTTTCAACCGTCGAAATTTGTCAGTGCTTGATGCTTATGTTTTTAGTCAACATTGCTTCATCAAATCTTAGAAGTTTTCACCTCTGAGATCCGAAAGAAATATTTTTACAAATATTTAAACATTGAATATGTGCGGAAGGTGCGTGGTTGGTTCCCGTGGATGGTTCCCGCTTGAGGTTGTCGTCTTTTTTCAGTGTTTAAATTTTACTTAAGTATATTTAAGCGTTAATAAAACGCTAAAATATAAAACATTAATCTAAAAACGCAGCTTCATCTAAACCGAATGTTTAAATATTTGTAAAAATATTTCTTTCGGATCTCAGAGGTGAAAACTTCTAAGATTTGATGAAGCAATGTTGACTAAAAACATAAGCATCAAGCACTGACAAATTTCGACGGTGGAAAGCCAGACCTCGGTAGCCAAGTGGATAAGGCAGCCGCCCGGAATGCGGAAGGTGCGTGGTTCGATTCCCGCCTGAGGTTGTCGTCTTTTTTCAGTGTTTAAAATTTTACTTAAGTATATTTAAGCGTTAATAAAACGCTAAAATATAAAACATTAATATAATTCCTAATCGTAAGTTGAGAAAATGATTGAGGATACTAGCTGCCATAATCCTGTAGGTCACGTGATAGACTAGAAATTTAAGACAATCGCAAAGCGCAGCGTAGCGATTGTCTTAAATTAAAATTGTCTAAAATTGTCTTTAAAAAAAAAACCTCGAAATTCAAGACAATCGCTTTGCTGCGCTTCGCGATTGTCTTAAATTTCTAACCTATCACATGACCTACAGGAGAAGGGCAGCTAGTATTGCTAGAAATTGATAGGTAAAATAAATATATAGGTATATATTGTAGTTATGAATTTCAAACTTAGACTAGTTGATTATTAAGTATGCTAAGCAGTGTATATTTTAATGACTTATTATAGACTTTGAATTTAATGTATTGTCAGTTTATGCATTTAAAACGTATGCCATTATAGTTTATGTATTGTGAATCATCATATTTTTTGATTTTAGGTATTTTGAACTTATGCATTGTAAACTTATATACTTATAAATGTATGTACAATCTAGGAACTTCTTGGACGACCGCTTTTCGGCAATATTCGCTTTCATAATGATCTACGCGCCCACCTACTGTGCGTACTACGTTCGAACGGAATAAAGCGCAAGTGATATCTACCGTCTATTCGTATCAATATAAGTTATATAAATATTGCCGAAAAGTGGTAGACCAAGAAATTCCTCGATTGTGTTTCTTGAAATGCTTACCGCACCAATAGTAGCACAGATAATAGAGCACCGCTTCCTGCCTAACCTGTCCAGGAATATACCAGTCAGTGGGTTGCTGATCAGTGCACCGATGGACCCTATGCTACCGAGCAGGGCTAACTCTGACTCTCTCATGGGTCGGTGCAGAGGAGTTGCCTCCGACTTGAAGAGTAGCAACGTGGAGGAAGGCCATGCCGCGATCAGGCCTAGAGTGAGGCAGTTGAAGTGTACTGTGGAGAGAGAAGGAGGCAGATATTATATTTACTAAATCGCTTTAACCTTAAATTACAATACAGATATATATATATATATAATCACTACTATTATCCCCGAAGGGCTAGTCAGAGACCAGGCAATGAGGACTGCAGTCCTCTGCCATAGTCCACTTTTCACCAAATAGCGACTGCATATGTGCTCAGCGTGACAGGTGGTGAGCCCATCGCCGCTCTATACTGTTGGATGTATGTGTAGTCTTTAGTCCGTAGGTTGCCTTTGATGACCCCCAAGGGAAGAGAGGGGGTGGTAGTATTCTTTCAACGATACGCGACACGGTCACAGATACTTAAACTTTTTATATATTAAGACTTATGATGAATCATGATGATATAGTAAATTAAAGTAACAGCCTACATGTTGTCCCACTGATGAGGAAAGGCTTTCATCAATAAAATTATCAACATCATCATTGATCAAATAGACTCTATTGAACAAATTACAGTCAAATATGTGAGATTTACAAACTGATATAACAGCACCTTGTACCATATTTCTGGCAATAAATGATTTATGATTTAGTTTTTATTATTTTTCTGAAAAAAAATACCATCCTTATCAATATATATTTCCATCCAAGCCGGGTTGATTTGATTATCAATTATCCACTTTAGTGCCCTAGCTATAAAGCATAGTATTGTGTGTACATGTTTAAAAGTTAAATACAATGTTTGCACGTCTGACCACGTGCGTGCAGCTGGTAAATAACAAGCCTAAGCGTTAATGTAAATATTCACATATATATGATAAAATAAAATAAAAATAAATAAATCGGGAAATGCCAAAATATTCACCACCAGGACCAACAGCTTAGCTTGCCTTTGTACTATAACTATAATAATAAAGTTATGAATATAGGTAAGTATTTTAGCATGGTGTGTGTGATACATAAACATTGACTTACTAATAAAAGTATAAAATACCACAATGTTCACAATAAAAGAAAAAGCTTATCACAACATTGTGTGGTTGATTACACAGAATTAAAGACAGCTAAGGTTGGAAATGCTTGAATCACCCAATAGGTACTCCTTGTAGTAATCAAAATGTATATTTTCACAATATATTTTTATTATAAAAGAATTACGTGAATAAATTATTTAAGTAAATTTACGCGAATGAAATAAGAAGATCATATTTGTTAATTTTGTTTTTTTTGTTTCCTTTTTCGCAAATAGTAGATCTATGGTAATTACGATGCGTACGATGAGTGCCAGCAAAAGAAAGCAGCTTAGTCAAAAATACATTTTTTTTATAAAAATATAAATATAAAAAAACAGAACACATAACAAACTAATTAATTTCAGGTTTAGAACTATTTAATTTACACGTTCTATGTAATTGTGAAATAACACAAACGTTTATTTTATAGAAAAATTAAATAATAGTATATTAAATAAACATTATGTGTATGTATGTACATATAATCACAACTATTATCCCTGAAGGGTTAGTAAGAGACTAGGCAATGAGGACAGCAATGGCAGTCCTCTGCCATAGTCCACTTTTTAAGAAATAGCGACTACACAATGTGCTCAGCGTGACAGGTGGTGAACCAATCGCCACTCTATGCTGTTTGATGTTTAGTCCGTTAGTCGCCATTAACGACACCCAAGGGAAGAGTATTCTTTCACTGCTACGCGACGCGACGTGGATATTAAATAAACTTAATAATATTTCCCGTAATTTCACACTAAACTTTATTTCACTATAAAAAATATAATCAAAAACACCATACAGAACTTTATTTAATAAACTCACATATCAAAGCAGCTAACACTTGAAAAACTACTTTGCCCATTATTTGTGTTTTTTTTACGGATTTCTATTTTGCATATAGCATTATATCTGGTATTGTATTCGAACCGAGAAGAACTGATGCCCGATTCAGTCCGTTATCTAACCGTATAACAAAGTTTTGTGCAAACAATACCTGATAGATGTCATTACATAGGATGGAATGCTGATAACTAGAGAATCATTAGTCTTCGCCTAACACGGAAATATATGGAGACTTCATTTATTTCGGTTTCTAGTAAAAAATAAATTTTAAAGATTTTTAAAGATTTTTATGAATAAGCGAATTATATTAAGAAGGGTTAATACAGTGAACTAGTAAGTTAATAGACTACTTTTTTAAATCGTTAAAAGTTAAATAAATTGATTTAAGTAAGTAACTAAATCAAAAAATATTATTTTCTGATGAACACAAACACTACACGTTGAAATAAAACACTGTCTTTACTTGTAGTAACAAAACACGCTTTTAATAATCTACTACATTTTGTTATTAGTAATATTAGTTATAATTTAATCCTGATGTTAAGAGACCTTTACAGGGTCTGTGGTCACAGGGTCTGTCGTCTCATACCTATTTAAGGGGGTCCTGCACGAAATTGTGAAAATTTACGTATTTTTATGTCACTTGTACTATGCGCTGAATTAGTTAAATACGAGTACATTAAAAGAACATTACGTAAGTTAGCCTAATCATTGCACAAGGTCATGGCCTTGTTGAACTTTAAAACAAATTCTTTGAAAATTAACAAACAATACATAAATCTAATGACGTCTAAAAACATATTTTTTCGAAATCTTTCTTAATTTTACGCATGAAACAATAATTCTTAAATTAAAATATTTGTATTGATATTCCGCAGGGCACCCCCTTTTGGGGTTTTGGGTTTTGCACATTTCGCAGAATAAAAACATTGCTCTAATTAAATTACTGGGTCTGAAACTTCAAAGCAGAATTAATCTTATTATTAATATCAATATGATTGATTTTGCTTTGAAGTTCATTATTAAGACTATGTCTTTTTTGGCGTTCGCGCGGCACCCCCCATACTTGCATCCCGTTTTTTTAGGTTTATACATATATGTTACATTATATAGTATATGTACTTATTGTGTATTGTTATTTATATTTTGTGTATAATTTATATAATATAAATTTATGGTTTGTAAATTAATTGTTTTCCGTACATTCTCCTTACTGGTTGACTGGTAGAGAATGCCTTGTGGCGTTAAGTCCCCCATTTGCTGTACGGTAGGCAATAAAGTTAAAATAAATAAATACCGTTTTTTTATGTACTTGGTGAGGTGCGGTTAGATTTTTGCAAAAAGAGCTGACAACATTTTAAGGTCTTGCAGTGTTGTAAAGTAATGTTGTTTGGGCAGGGATTTGATAACCTGTATGGTGAAATCCCAGGTAGGTGGTAAATTTTAATCTTCATTGAACTCTCGATGTTTATTAAATGCTATAATAATAGTTGGGTATTTCTCATTTCTACAATTCTCGTCACCTTTGTGTTAAATTTAAATCCTTGCTTATTTCAACTACTTTTATTAAAAACTTGTAATTGATAAGACGAGTAAATTCAAAAGTAATTCAATTCAATCGTAAGTCCCGTTTGGAAAATATAGTGTTTTGAAGTTATATGTCACACGAAAGTGACGCAATGGTCCGCGAAAGTGACACATTCACTTTACAGTCAAAATTTTCACTTAAAGTTCCAGTGTTTACAAAATAATCTTATTTTCATATTTTAACAGGCAAATCCTACTAATATTATAAACGCGAAAGTTTGTAAGTATAGATGGATGTTTGTTACTTTTGCATGTAAAAACTACTGAATGGATTTGGATGAAATTCGGCATACAGATAGTTTATAACCTGGATTAACACATAGAATACTTTTTATCCCGATATTCTTACGGGAACTGGAACCACGCGGGTGAAACCGCGAGCGGCCGCTAGTACATAATATAATTAAACAAAAGACAATTCGGCAGTCCCAAAGAATAACATCATATCTGCAAGAGTCGAATTATCGGTTTGGTCCTAGGTTCTGTCATCCTGCGAGGTAATTTTACGTAGGTACATACTATGTCAATTAAAAGTGTAATGTTTTTATTACAAACCTTATTACTGTATTGTAGCCTGTAGGTAACAAAAAGGAACTTCATGAATGATTTACTTACTTTACCTACCGACAACCGAGTGTATATTTTTGGTAAAAGCTTGCAGAATGTAACCTATCTCTTGTTTCGTTAATATTACAAGTACCAGACCAACAGCGTAAAATGGGTGGACAAGCTATCTGAGCCTTATAGGTTGAAGTTAGGCGTGAGCCAAGGTGGACTTAGCTCAATTCAGTTATTAATTTGTACATGAAGGAGCTGCTCGTTAGACTCGGCAGCACACAGTTCGGTTGTAATGTGAACAAACTAAGTTATGCCGACGACATGGTGTTGCTGAGTCGCTCGGTCAGCGCGCTCAGAAAACTTCTGGAAATCTGTGAGGCATACGCCACGCCAATAGATGCGCGCTTGTTTAAAATGTTAAGAAGAGTGCGTTTGTGTTGTTCATAACAGCGAATAAAAGCCTTAGCTTCAAACCTATTTATTAAGCTCCTACCTATTAAGCTCTACACTACAGCACAGGTCTGGCGAGGGTTTCGCACTTCAAGTACCTACTCAGGGCATTATGTAACAGAAGACTTGCGTGATGAAATGGCAATAGACAGGGAGTGAAGGGTCTTATAAAGGCGGAGGTTTGTGCGATGCAATAGCCATGTTAGGATTACATTGTTCAAAGCATACTGTCAGGCTTTCTATTCGTGCTCCCTCTAGGTCAGCTATACACAATGGCCGCGTAAGGCATTAGAGGCACGGTAGTGTATATATTTTCTGTTAGAGGTGCAATATAATATTGCAATTAAGGTTCTGTTGGAGCTGCCTCGTTATTGCAATGCGTAAAAAGGCTACATCACTGTTAAGCAGAACACGAGGCTGTACCAACCGTATTCTAGAGGTAATAGCCCAAAAGAACGACAGTCCTATCATTAGGCATCTCAGCTAGGCAAGTAAACTATTTAAAACTATTAAAAAACCTCAGTCAGCCATATCTTTGAATGGCTCCTTCTGAGAAAAGTGATTTTACGACTTGACACAGTAATAATTTTACAATTACTCAGCTATTTTTTATTTGCTGAACTAAGATTTATTAATGGATGACACGTAACATTTTACGCCGATTTAGAATGAGATGGCGTAATACCTTATCAAGATAAAAAGCTGTTATCATTATACGAAAAGCCTTCCTATTTTAAAAACATTAAATATTACAAATATTTACATGAAAAATTGTTAATAATTAACTGAAAAGTGTTCTTAAAAAACCACGTGAAGTCTTAGTAAAAAAATAGTTAATTTTAATTTCTTTTTTCTTTCATCATATAAGTAATGATAATACTTACGTTAATGTTTTATATTTTAGCGTTTTATTAACGCTTATAAATATACTTAAGTAAAACTTTAAACACTGAAAAAAGACGGCAACCTCTGGCGGGAATCGAACCACGCACCTTCCGCATTCCGGGCGGCTGAATTAACCACTTTGCTACCGAGGTCTGGCTTTCAACCGTCGAAATTTGTCAGTGCTTGATGCTTATGTTTTTAGTTAGTGGTTAAGGCAGCCGCCCGAAATGCGGAAGATGCGTGGTTCGATTCCCGCCTGAGATTGTCGTCTTTTTTCAGTGTTTAAAATTTTACTTAAATACTTACGTTATTTATTATGATAATTTTCATTAACAAAAAATGTATTATGAAAATGTTTCCATCTACGAGTAGTTTACCAATAACATAACTCAGTTCTATTAACGTTGATCTGATATCGATTATGGAAATATGAATTAATAGGGACAAAGGTCTACTTTTCAGGAGAAGCAAAAAACAAATTGTATTTATAATAATTGCTTGTATTTTTTCACTTTTTATTCTACTTACTTGTTGTCTATGGCAAAGTTGCTTAGGTTTGAGAGCTCTATAAAGCTATGCAAGCAAAACTAAGAGTATCTTTATGGATTCCGAAATAGCATGCCTCTTACATAAAAATAAACGTATGCGTTCTATACCTTAATTGCATTTAACACAAAATACTTTGCATTAATGTAACAGTCTTAAAGACAAAAATAATATTAGTAAATTTTGAAATAAGGTACCCTTTTTGGTTTAGTTATTTTTTTTTTTTATACTAAGCCCGGCAAATGACCCCACTCTACCTGATGTTAAGTGGAAATGAGGTCCAGGCGCGAGGACAACTGGTGCAGCGTAATAGAGACGTAGCATCAGTCATCCTCACTCTGCCGGCCCACAAAGTGCTTCTTCACGCCTCGTTTGAAGGACCCTATGTCATAGGTAGGAGGGAATACGTGTGCTGGTAGACTATTCCATCTTTTGGAAGTGCGGCAAAGAAACGAGTCACCAAATTTATTTGTGCGTGATGGAATGTTAGAGACTGTAAATTGGTGACTCCGGAGAGCAGCACGCGTACCCCTATGGAGGAAGGGAGAAGGAGGGATGAGGTCAAAGAGTTCTTCAGAGCACTCGCCATGGTATAAAAGGTAAAAACGCTGAGTGACGCAATATCTCTACGCAATTGCAAAGGCTCGAGAGTTTTAGTGACCTCCGCATTGCCGATAATGCGCACAGCGCGGCACTGCAATCTGTCCAAGGCAACGAAAAGGTACTTTGCGGAGCCGTCCCAAAGGTAAGAGCAATACTCCACGCAAGACCGCACCTGTGTCTTGTATAATAGACACAACTGATCAGGCGTGAAGAATCGCCGCACCTTGTTCAGGACGCCGAGTTTACGTGAGGCATTTTTAATCACGGTTTCGATGTAGTCCTTTTGGTTCAGATCGCAGCGGATATCCATACCGAGCATGTTAATACTGCTCTGCAGGCCTAGAGATGTACCCTGAAGAGAGGGAAGGGGAAGGAATGGCGACTTTTTCGCTGTGAACGCGCACACCTGTGTTTTCTTGGCATTGAACTCCACCAGATTATCGGAGCCCCATTTAGAAATGAGGTCCAACACCCGATCGAGCTCAATGACAAGATTTGCTCGCTTCATTTCGGTGTCTACCCGCCCAGCCGTTGGGTGCCCGTCACATCCCCCTGTAACGTGATCATACGTGGAATAAAGTAAATATACGCGGCAGTGGCGAAGCGTGAAATATTGAGAGAGGTAAGCCGTAACAAAAAAAAAATGCTTACCTACTCCGAGCGCGGGCACGCAGTCTTGAGTCCTTAACGAAAATCTGTGATTGGCATCCTGGCTTCAGTCTTGGATAGGCAGATGTATCTTCAGTCCTCTTTTACTATACTTTCGTGTAAGCACTGCGATATTGAAACAGTGTCTTGCAAGCATAATAGAAGTGGCTTTGATAAAAGCCGTTTGTGGTGAAATGATGATATGATGTAAATTAAACAAAACTTAATAGACTAAGTAGGTACTAATACTACTTATACTCTAAAGCTATTCGTCTATTCTTTCTTACAAAGTGCGCTAAGACATTATCATAAAAGCCGGGAAGAATCTAAAGCTATTAATGCCGACATCTTACAATTCTACCGATTACTTTGCAAATCTACTTATTCTAAATACGTAATTTCAACTTATTACAATATCTACTTACCGCAAATACCTAATTCGACGTACGTCTTCGTAACTACTTTCATCACTACACACAACACAAATAAACAAAGTCCAACTACAATACTAATCATTCTAATAGGTGAAACTAACTAATAAATTCAAATACTAATAAAACACAGTCATGCATTCAATGATGAATTGCAATGACGTCAAATTATCTGTCAACAGAACACAAACCGAAAACGATATTCCTCCATCCCGCTCACGCGCAGGCAAATTGTATAACTTTCTCTATCAAGTAACTCGGATAAAGACGGCTTACCGGCTGCTAATACGCGGGTGGGTTTATTGACCTTTATGTGACGTCATGACGTAAATTTTGTACAGAAGTTTAACTGCCAAAAAGCCGATCGCGCCTGCGGCTTATTTTATAGCAATATGTTGTTGAAAAACAAATTTTGTTGATTTAATGTCCATAGTGTAGGTGTTTTGTAGTGTTTCTTTTATATATTTACTTTTATAATAACTGATTGTGCCATTTCTCAATTCAAGTAGAGAGTGGTTGTGTTCTAAACTTCTGAAGGGAAGCCGGTGGGAATCGAGGTGTATGAAACCTTCGTCACTGATACGCGGTCCCACGGAAGAGTTGAATTTGTCATACTCAGCACTCCCCTTCTCCCCCCCGCGCTCCTCGCAAAGCGTGTGAACTTAAGAATTGAGATTCTTTATAATTCTGGATTTTGTACTGAAAACAAGTGTTTTATTTAATTATCAAAACCCTAGAAGACCCAGCATGTTTCATGGCGACCCTGCCAGGATCAGCAAAAGCTAATTTCATTGTCAACGCCGAAAATTAATAACCATGGGGAAAAGCTATTCCAAGGACGAAGTCCTCATCGCCCAAAATGCGAATGGAGCAGCAACTGCAAACACAGAAATAGCGAAGGCTGAACACACTGAATTATATTATCCAATCTCTGCTGATAGTTGCTATCGTCATCCTCTCTGCAGCGTCGATATATTATCTCCTGAAAAAGTGTCGAAAGAGTGCTGTCAAAACTCTGAGGCGTGAGTTAAATGCCGCCTCGACGGACAATCTCGCCCGCCCTAGCGTTTAAAAGAGAAAGTGAAGGAGATCCCGGCCCACACCGCAGAAGGTATCTGGAGATCCCGACCCCGACAGCCGCCGTCACTGTATCTGTGAAGAATAGACTGCATTGATAAGACAATTTTTTTCACCATGCCTACGTAAGTTTATATTGAAATCTGGAATTATGTGTTTAGCGTTTTTTTTTTTATAGGTGTTATAAAAATTTTACCGATTGTATCGTATCACTTCAACACTAAATGTGTCAAATTTAAATGTCCTTATCTGACTTAAAAGAATTGTTTAACAGTTTAAACAACATTAAGACTTATTTGGTAAAAATAGGACCAGCTCGTAGAGAAAGTTCTGATAGGGCTAAAGAAAATTTAATTCTAGCACAGAAGTTGTATAATCGTTTAGAGAACATTTCAACTTTAATTAAATAAAAGTAGAGAATTCTGAGATAAGTAGCGAAACTGTTCAACATATAAATAAATACATACAAGATATACACAGCACATATCAAAAAATGTATAATTTAATGTCTAGTATTACATCAGATTTATCATCAGATTCCAGTTCGAGTACAGAGTCAGACAAATCTATAATCATGAGTAAAGATAACTTTGACATGAAAACGGCATTAGCCTTGTTGCCCATAATTAATAACAAGGAAGATACTACTCTGCAGTTAATAGACAACATTTTATTATATAGTGATACACTAAACGATGCAGGCAATAAACTGTTAATTTGTTTTGTCTTAAAAAGTAGGCTTTCTCCGGGCGCCAAGTTGAGGTTAAGAAAAGATTATACTTGTGTCGAATCTTTGATTTCGGACATGCGGAAATATCATATTCAGAAAAAATCCGCTGTAGCAATACAGTCTCAACTATTTAGCGCCAAACAAGGTCGTAGGAGTATAGAGAAATTCGGTTCCGAATTAGAGGAACTGTTCGTAAATTTAACTATATCGCAAGCCGATGGCGATGCGAATAAGTATGACACTTTACGTACGATTAACGAAAAAACCGCAATTGAGCGTTTCGCCGAAGGTTTGTCCGACTCGCGGTTAAGCACAATTATAGCATCCCGCGAATTTAATTCCCTTCCGGAAGCGATCCAATCGGCTTTGGATAAGAAGTTATCTTCATGTACTTCCGAAGAAGGAGTTATGAATTTTAGGCGTAGTCAGAAGCGAAATGGCAGTGCCAGTAGGTATTATTCGAATATTACAAATAGGCGTCAATACGAAGGAAATAATTTCGCGCCTAAGCAGTACCGGGCTTACCAGTTTCATAATAGAGCGTCAAGGATTGCCACTCGAGGTAGCCTTATATCCTACCCCGCCCGTGTTGCTCAGATACAAGCAGTGAACCCCGGGAACAACGAAAACTACCAAACTGCTTCAGACAATGAGTTTTTTCGTCCCAATACCTAGCCATAACTTCGTACTTAATTAAAACGTAAATAGTGTAGTGCAGCTGCGTACAAATATAAGTAGTAGTAATAACATTAGTCTCTTAGTAGATAGCGGCGCGAGCCTTAGCGTATTGAAATATGAGTGGCTAGTAGAGCACCTGCATGACGACAACGAGTTGTGCTATGATAAAATAATTATTAAAGGTGTTACTGGGAAATTAGTTTCGGAAGGATATATATACTTAGATTTAATTTGTAATGGCGTGTATTTCAAACAAAAGTTTTATGTTTTTAAGAACCTTACGTGTGATGCATGTGGAATATTGGGAGAAAACTTTTTAAAGCGTTATAGCGCCATAATTAATTACGAAACTAATTTGTTGACGATTTCAAATGACAGCATCACTGTTGTTGTACCCATAAATAACAACAACAAGCAGTACGTACACGTGACACCTGCTCGATGCGAAATAATAAAATACATTCCTTGTTCATGTAAAGAGGATTGTGTAATTTTAGCACAAGAACTAACTAAAGGAGTTTATGTAGCAGGAATGATAACAAGGCCAACAAATGGCATGATTCCTATGCGACTTTTAAATACGTTAAATAAGGACATTAGGTACTTACGATTTTTCGAGCGTTCCATTGCATTCAATTAATCATTTTGAATTTTGCGAGCTTGAAAGTAATGACAAATCGGCCCAACGAGTTAAAAACTTATTTAGCTTGCTCGACTTAAATCATTTAAATAGAGAAGAAAAACTTAGTATTGAAGAAATTTGCGCGAAATACGCGGATGTGTTCCACCTTCCTGGGGATTCCTTAAGCGTCACTAACTTAATGAAAATGAAAATGAAAAAGATTTATTTACACTAAAATCTTCAGTTTTACATAAGTGGTTGGGACCAACCTGGTAAGTATATAAAATACCTGTTACAGGAGACCCCGCTCTTCCTTAACTTTAATGATAATATTTTTAGTTGCAACTGATAACAATTTGACATTGAAACTTGAAAACACTTAAACATTTAAACAATTACTATCTAATAATATATTATTTTATTACACTAAATCAATCTTTTAGAAAATAAGCAAAAAATATTTGTACTGGATGTGTGTGTGTGTGTGTGTGTGTGTGTGTGTGTTTGTTTTAAGTACTATACGAGGACGTGGGCCTGAATACACAAGGCACATCCGAGGACGTTTTCAATCCGAGGACTTTTTCGTGGGTCCTCGGTTTGACTTGACTACGGCATCGTACTCTACGTGCGATTGTGAACCTTCCTGTATACTTAATAAGGAAAAGTCAAGAAATCCTCGGATTGGTCTTGAAAATTTCGGTTCACACACCGACAGAGTGTGAACACTAGGCGGCGCCACTATCGATTTGTACACACTCGCTATACACTCGACTCATGTTTGTTGTACTGTGTGAGGACTTATGTGTAAATTTTACACTCAAGACCTCGTATTGGTGTCAGTACCTGACAGTGTGTATTTAGGTCCTCATATGGATACATTTTCACGTCGTGATCAAAGAGTGTTGTTTTTCCGTCTTTGTTTTGTAAGAACGTAAGCAAAGTAAGTATTTTTACAAGCTTTTATTTAGTTTCACCTGTCCGTTTGCAAATTAAATTTCATCCACTTCCCGGTTACCGATAGAGCTGAAATTTTGCATACATGTGTAAATCGCGTGAGAATGCAATATTATGATGACATGGTGCTGATCTGATGATGGAGCTGGAGGGTGGCCATAGGAACTTTGCAAAAAAACGACACAATCTCATCGAGTTTGAGCTCGTTTGAATCGTCTTGACGAGTAGTTTGTCTTTCAATGGTAACCACGGTCTGATGATGGACCTGGAAGGTGGTCTTAGGAACTCTGTAATGAAACGACGCAACCCCATCGAGTTTCGGCTCGTTTCATTCGTCTTGATGAGTACTTGCTTTTTAGATTGTTACCAGGGTCTGATCTGATGATGGAGCTGGAAGATGGTCATAGGAACTCAGTAAAGAAACGACGCAACCTCAACGAGTCTCGGCTCGTTTGATTAGTCTTGACGAGTACTTTTGTGCTAGATGGTAACCAGGGTCTGATGATAAAGCTGGAAGATGGCCATAGCAACTCAGTAAATAAACAACATAACCCCATCGAGTATGGGCTCGTTTGAATTGTCTTGACGAGTATACTTTTGTGCTAGTATAAGTTTAATACTAACTAATAATAGGTAATGTACCTATCTCACGATATGTGATTATTGTGACGTAGACGAATATGGTTAATTATCGTTAAAGATTGCAATGTAGGTACTTATACAATGATATTTTTCTTATCAGGTTTAAATTATTATTTTATAAAAAGAATTTTTTCTTTAAATTTAAACGGTTTATTTAGCTTGCCCTGTTTATTTCTTTGGGTCAAATCTAGTAATTAAAATTAGACCCACTTCCTGTTGACGGATTGATCTGAAATTTGATACGCACCTTTAGTTCTAATAAGAATATAATTTAATTTATTTGGTATCATTGTAAATCCAAGATGGCCGCCGCTACAAAATGGCGGATTACATATTTTATCACTACATCCTCAATAGGAGTATCAAATGAAAGGGCTTGATTAGTAGAACAGAGTTCTCTATGAAATAAAATAAGAATCCAATATGGCCGCTAAAAAATAGCAGGTTCATTTTTCTTATGACAACCCCTTCAATATTGGTATTTAATAAAAGGTCTTGCCTAGTAGAATAGATCACACTATGAAAAAAATTAAAATCCAATTTGGCCGCCAACAAAATGGCAGGCAAATTTTTTTTTTACTACCCCTTCAATATGGGTATTAAATGAAAGGGCTTGAGTAATAGAATACTGTTTAAAAGTTTTGATATATTTTTAAATCAAAGATGGCCGCCGGAAATGCCAGATATCATGTTTGTTTCAATATGTGTGATGGATATCAAATGAAAGGGCAAGTTGAATAAATTAAAAAGAATGAGAAGTATGATATACTTTTCATTCTTTTTAAATCGTTCTAACAAAATTAAAATAAAAAATAAAGATTAAAATGATGTAGACAATGTACTAAAAGCTAAAACATAATTCTGTAGGTCTTAGGTACCAGTCATCAAACTACTCTCCTCATCATTCTAGAACATTGATCAGACAAAAAAATAAAATCGTTGGGCGTGTGAAATTTCTATCAAGTGAACGATTTTTTTTTGTCTTATCAATTCCCTAGAATGCCCTAGATTGATGAGGAGAGTGGTGTGATGACTGGTACCTAGGACCTACCGAATGCTTTTTTAGCTTTTCGTACATTGTCAACATCATTTTAATCTTTATTTTTAATAATAACCTCAAAAATTTATTTACTATTTTTTTTTAAATAGACGATCATAACTTTTAGTTCAATCTTCATTATTGACGACCGCTCTAGTCGAGTGGCTCGCACTCCGGCGGACTCTTATGTCGCCATCTCTGAGGTCCCAGGTTCGATTCCCGGCTGGGTCAATGCAGAATCAGAGCAATGTATGTGATGTTGTCTAATATTTTTAACGGACTTCTGAAAGGAGTAGGTTATCAATTCGGTTGTATATACTATGTTTCTTTAATGTATTTTCAGGTTACACTGATTTGAATGATTTTTTTTGTATCGATAGGTTTTAATCGTTACATTTAAAATATGGTGAAGATATGATGAAGACCCTTGGCGACAGGCAACAAAACTCCTCAATGACGAATGATCAAGTTGTAATTGGTTATTGTATTAAATACAAAGAAAGTAGCTGGTACCTATGAGTAGACAAGGGATCACAGACTTCGTAGATACCTTATGGAACTCCTTAATAACCGACGTACATATATTGTGATTGATTATTATGTTGAGTACGAAGAAAAGTAGCTGATTAGGTAACTATCAACGAGCTAAGTATCCCAGACTTCATAGATACCATATGGAACTCCTCAATGACCGACAGTACACATATTGTGATTGGTTATCATGTTGACTACGAGAAGAAGTAGCTGGTTAGGTAACTATCAATGAGCAAAAGGATCTTAGACTTCACAGATACCATATGAAACTCCTCAATTACCGACAGTACACATATTGTGATTGGTTATCATGTTGAGTACGAAAAAAAGTAGCTAGTTAAGTAACTTTCAATGAGCAAAGGATCACAGATACTCTATAGAACTCCTCAATGACCGACAGTATACATATTGTAATTTATTATAATGTTGAATACGAAGAAAAGTAGCTGGTTAAGTAACTATCAATCAGCAAAGGATCACAGACTTCAGAGATACCCTATAGAACTCCTCAATTACCAATAGTACACATATTGTGATTGATTATTATGTTGAGTACAAAGAAAAGTAGCTGCTTATGTAACTATCGATGCGCAAAGGATCACAGACTTCAGAGATACCCTATAAAACTCCTCAAAGACCAACAGTACACATATTATAATTGGTTATTATGTTGAATACAAAGAAAAGTAGCTGGTTAGGTAACATTCAACGAGCAAAGGATCCCAGACATCAGAGATAGCATATGGAACCCCTCAATGACCGACAGTAGACATATTTGGATTTAATATTATATTAAGTACAAAAAAAGTAGCTGGTTAGGTAACTATCAATGAGCAAAGGATCCCAGACTTCACAGATACCATATGGAACTCCTCAATCACCAACAGTACACATATTGTGATTAGTTATCATGTTAAGTTGGAAGAGAAGTAGCTAATTAAGTAACTATCAATGAGCAAAAGATCCCAGACTTCACAGATACCATATGGAACTCCTCAATCACCAACAGTACATATATTGTGATTGATTATTATGTTGAGTACGAAGAAAAGTAGCTGCTTATATAACTATCAATTCGCAAAGGATCACAGACTTCAGAGATACCCTATAGAACTCCTCAAAGACCAACAGCACACATATTATAATTGGTTATTATGTTGAATAAAAAATTGGTTGCCTGTAAAGTCGGTATACGGGCGAAAGTTTTACGTGACAACGACTTTGAGTGGTAAAATAATTTTAATGTGAATATTCATTCGTATAGTAGGAAGAATGATGAAATAATAGTAATAGCTAACTGTGCTCGAGTGGAAGGGACGCGTGCCTTTCACTTTTTATGTCTGTCTCTCTCGCTCTTAGGCGGGCTAACCATGCCCGAGTGGAAGGGACGCGTGCCTCTCACTCGCTCTCATTGTGAGCGCATAACGTGAGCGGAGCGTAACGCAGTTTCTTGAAGTGTCACCCGGCAAACCAATTTATAAGACGTTGTCACGTCAAAAGAAAAGTAGCTGGTTAGGTAACATTCAACGAGCAAAGGATTCTAGACATCACAGAGAGCATATGGAACTCCTCAATGACCGACAGTACACATATCGTCATGGGTTATCATGTTAAGTACGAAGAGAAGTAAATGGTTAGGTAACTATTAATGAGCAAAAGATCTCAGACTTTACAGATACCATATAGAACTCCTTAATGACCGACAGTACACATATTGTGATTGATTATTATGTTGAGTACGAAGAAAAGTAGTTGGTTAAGTAACTATCAAAGAGCAAATTATCACAGACTTCAAAGATACCATATGAAACTCCTCAATGACCAACAGTGCACATATTGTGATTGGTTATCATGTTGAGTACGAAGAAAAGTAGCTGGTTAAGTAACTATCAATGAGCAAAGGATCACAGACTTCACAGATACCCTATGAAACTCCTCAATGACCGACAGTACCCATATTGTGATGATTATTATGTTGAGTACGAAGAAAAGTAGCTGGTTTTCGTACCTATCATTGGGCAATAGATTATAAAGTCATAGTCAAAATATGTTTATTTAATAAACTCAATTAATAATTACTTTAAATCGTATAAATCTTTTTAACCTACCACCAATTCAGGACATCATTTTTTAACTGTTCCAAAGAACGGGCGCAAAAAACCATAGCGCACAGAAGTAACGACATTTACAAAAAAAATGTCGTTACCAGGTCATAAAATACAAAACATACTCATCATATACCAGGTCATATAATATTTATATAGATACAAAATACAATAAATATATAATAGACTTCAATGGTAACTTATGGAACCAAATAATTAGCTATTGTACAAAATATATAACAACGTCGGTGGTTAGTAGTAGTAGTGGACTACCTAGCCGTAGTCAACTAACAATCACTACGACGAAAGCATAATATGCATAAGTTCGCAATGTAGAAAACAACAATGCTAATAACATAGTCGTCATAGCGACATACTTAAATAAGATGGTAGCGGTAAAACTGGTGGTAGAATGTCATAGCCTGTCATAAAAAATATCAACATTTTTAGTAATTTTAACCGCCTCTGTTGTCTAGCGGTAAGACCTTAAACCACGAGGTCCCAGGTTCGATTCCCAGCGGGGGTACTAACTATGCTCGGTTTGGTTAGTGGTAGGTGTGGCGGCCTGCATCGCCACATAATTTATTATCCTCACGTATGGTTAAAGAGTTTGTAAGCGCATTCCTAAACGCGTGTAGATCCAATAAAGATAAGACGGCATCCTCCCTCCAACATCTACGTAGTATAAATCGTCTTGTATGTTTTAGAGACAATAAGTTAG
Organism: Scoparia ambigualis; assembly: GCA_963921215.1. Lineage (NCBI taxonomy): Eukaryota > Metazoa > Arthropoda > Insecta > Lepidoptera > Crambidae > Scoparia > Scoparia ambigualis. The sequence continues at coordinate 2,285,344 of OY992514.1, read as the reverse complement.
TTACAATGTAGTCACTATAAATATACAATATCACATAAAGAGACGCAGTCGTTATTAACCATCACCAAGGAACCTTCCATCATCACAACCTCCTATAACAGTAGGCCTTGTTCTAAGTCCGCCTGGCTATAGCTACCACCAACTTATCTTAGTATGTCGCGTCGCCGTAACAACAATGTTATCAGCAGTTCGAGGTAAGATAGCCAGTTCCTTAGTGGTTAAGGATACCGGGAATAACGCGATTTCACATGCTTTATCATCACTTAACATAAATCAGGTCCAGTCAAGTAAAGAGCTTATGTACATAGGGCCACATCGAATGTTAATTACAAAATAAATGTTCTCGAATGGTACTTAACACATGTTATGTTTACACATTAGTGATCCTCGCTTTGTACATGCGGGACTCGGAAAAACGTCCTCATATTGTTTCTGTTCAGTCAAACACACGGTCCTCGAATTGTATTGGATTCAAGAGAAAGTGTGTGAAAATTAGTCCCCGGATTGCCATCTGTAGTCAGGCGATTGGGTCCTCGAAAGGTACACACAGACGTCCTCGGAAAGATGTCTCCACAAGCTTTGGCAGTGTATAATAAGTCCACGCATTGGTCAAGAACAGATAATAAATAAAATGCTGCAATAACGTTAGACAAATAGACCTGTTCATTAACAAAGTGGTTTCTGTTTCTTTCTATCGTTTTAAAGTAACAATACAAGGTCATTAACATGGTTTTTGAGAGAGTCCTCGGATGGGTCATATAAAACCATAGTCCTCGAAAGGCCGTCTGTACAAACAGGGGTGTGTGTGTGTGTGTGTGTGTGTGTGTGTGTGTGTGTGTGTGTGTGTGTGTGTGTGTGTGTGGGTGTGTGTGCTTGTGTGTGTGTGTGCGTGTGTCTACGTGAGTGTGTGTGTATGTGAAAGAGGGTGTGTATGTGTATTATAGTGTGATTGTCAATTGATAACCAGACTTGATTTTATTATTAACCATAATTATTTCTATTATTATCATTGAAATTTCAATATAAAATTTTTATTTAATGATATGATCATAACTTGCACTGCAAAATCTTTTCGGTTTCGTCGTAGGATTTTGTCAGTAGCCATTTAAATATCAATTTCTTACATTTATGTAAGTTTAATTTATGTATTTCTAGGGTTTTGTTTAATTTATTGTAAATATATGCTGATTGTCTCACATATTATATTAATGGAACACAGTATTGTATTAAAAGAAAATGTGACTCCAATTTACGTCAAGCCGTATTCCACATACATTGAAAGGTGAAGTTGAAAAGCAGGTCCAAGAAATGTTACAAAATGACATCATAGAGGAAACTGTATCTGAGTGGTCCAGTCCAGTTTTTCTGGTGCCAAAGAAAGCTGATAGATCAAACGAAAAAAAATGGCGTTTAGTCGTCGATTATCGGCAACTTAATAATAATATACAAGATGACAAATTCACTTTGCCGAATATCACCGATATTCTAGATTCGTTATCAGGAAGTATTTATTTTTCCAAGCTAGACTTGTCGCAATCGTATTTTCAATTATCATTAAATCCTGATTCACGTAAATATACATCTTTTAGTTTAAATAAGATGTATCAACTTTCTTTGGATAGTAAATCTCGTAAATTCACTACCTTTACAGCTGGAAAACAATACCAGATGAAGCGCTGTCCAATGGGCCTCAAAACCAGTGCTAGTGTCTTTTCCAGACTAATGACCATAGCTATGGCAGGGCTTAACTATAATAAATGTTTTATATACCTAGACGACTGTATCGTAATAGGTAAAAATATAGATAACCATAATAAAAATCTCATTTGCGTACTGAACCGATTGAGAGAAGTAAACCTTAAATTAAATCCGATTAAATGCGAATTTTTGCGCAGAGATATTGTTTACCTGGGTCACAAGATATCATCGGATGGTATTTATCCTGACCCAAGTAAAATCGATTCTATAACCCACTACCCAAAGCCGACCTCCGCTGAGGAAGTTAAACGTTTTGTCGCGTTTACCAACATTACCGTCGTTTTATAGCGAACTTCGCGGATCGAGTACATCCTTTAAATCAATTATGTAAAAAAGGTGTACAATTCGAATGGAACAAAAAATGCGAACTGGCTTTCCAAGAATTAAAAACAGCTCTTTCTAACCCTCCAGTTTTAGACTATCCCGATTAAAGCGATAACAAAATTTTTAGATTACAAACTGATGCGTCTAAAACCGGTTTAGGAGCTGTGTTATCAAATAGCAACGAAAAAGTCATAGGTTATGCCAGCAGGAGTTTAAAACCAGCTGAAACCCGATACCCGATTACAGAGCTAGAACTTTTGGCGATTGTCTAGGCCGTACGCCACTTCAGACCTTACTTATATGGCAAAAATTCCAAATTTATTCTGACCACAGGCCATTAGTATATTTATTTAACCTAAAAGACCCTTCGAGTCGACTTACAAAATTCCGTTTATATTTAGAAGAATACGATTTTACTGTAGAATACGTCCCAGGTCGAAATAATGCAGCTGCAGATGCATTAAGTCGTCTCTCGGTGACGTCACAAGATTTAAAAACTATGCACGAAAAAGTCGTGTCAGTTCTAACTAGATCTCAAAGTAAAAAATTACATCAAGGAAATGATAAATCTTTAGTTGATATTTCGACAACTTGCAGGTCTGATCAACCCGTGGCTGTCGAAATACTCAAAAAACCGATTGACATCATTGAGTTACGTTTTTCAGAAAAATTTAATAAAAGTCACAAAGATGATAAGGATATTCTAATATCAGACGCTCGTTTTTGCACTTACGTACCATCGCAATCAGCGATTTTTCTTCATTCTCGATCGTTATCAGCCCCAGAGGAGTTAGCGAGAGATTTAGAAAACATGTGCTTAAAACTAAATATTAATCAGTTACTCATAATAAAAAGTAAGAGTAATGATAAACACATTAAATGTTTGCTGCGCAGCATAAAAAAGTGTCAAGTAGCGTCATCTCGATTATTAATTACGAGAGGCATAACGCGAGTAACTGATAACGACGAAATAAAAACAATTTTAAATGATTTTCACCTGTTGCCAACAAGCGGACATGCAGGCACGAATCGTATGTTTAATAACATTAAAAATTACTATTTTTGGCCAGGCATGTCAAACGACGTCACGAATTATGTCAAAAAGTGTAAGAGTTGCCAAATAGAAAAGTACTCAAATAAAAACACACGAGAACCCTTAACAATTACGTCTACAGCTGATTCAGCTTTCGATAGAATAAGTTTAGATATAATGGGCCCTCTAGATATAGACAATTATAATAATAAGTATATTCTTACTCTTCAATGCGACTTAAGCAAATTCGTGGAAGCGTATCCTTTACCGCGGAAGGATGCCGAAACCGTTGCTAAGTCTTTAGTTAATAATTTTATATTGCGCTATGGCATACCTAAACAATTTTTGAGCGATAAGGGAACAGAATTTACGTCATCAATAATGAGCGAAATCTGTAACTTATTAGGCATAGAAAAAATACACTCTACAGCGTATCATCACGAGACAATGGGTGGCATAGAAAACACGCATAAACATTTGGCCGCTTATCTTAGAATTCAATGCGAAAATAATAAGTCCGATTGGAGTGAATGGGTTCCATATTGGTGTTCTCCTTTAACACTAGCGTTCATTCATTAACAAAATATTCTCCTTACGAGTTAGTCTTTGGTAAAGTTTGCAATATACCAAGTAACTTATCAAATTCTCTTGACCCATTATACAACTTCGATGATTATCCAAAAGAACTAAAGTACCGTTTGCAGAAAGCGCAATTAGATGCTAAGCAAAATTTATTAAAAAGTAAGCAAATAAGAAAGTTAAGATATGATAAGAAATGTACTTCATCTAATTATAATTGTTGATATTTTGTATTAATTAAGAATCTAACAGGTACTAAGCTTGATTGTATTTACGAAGGTCCTTATAAAGTAATAAAAGAAATATCGCCTAATGTCAAAGTTATGAAAAATAACAAGGAAATATTAGTACATAAGAATAATACCAAATTATTCCATAGTTAAAAATGTATAAACATTAATTTTATTAAATATAAGGAAAAAAAATGTATTACTTATAAGATTTTTGTTTGTAATTAGTAAAGTAATAAGTAGGTAAGTATTTTTGTAAAATTCATACCAATGATAAAATACCATACCTACATTGTAATACTATATTAGTATAGGTACTTAGTTTTAAGTTTTTTTTCTCTCGTTAAGTGGGGTGTGTACCCTATACTTTTCGGGGGAGTTGTAACGTGATCATACGTGGAATAAAATAAATATACGAGGTCCCACGGAAGAGTTGAATTTGTCATACTCAGCACTCCCCTTCTCCCCCCCGCGCTCCCCGCAAAGCGTGTGAACTTAAGAATTGAGATTCATTATAATTCTGGATTTAGTACTGAAAACAAGTGTTTTATTTAATTATCAAAACCCTAGAAGACCCAGCATGTTTCACCCCATGCACTGTGCTATCTGCATAGCAATGAATGTTTCCAAGAGGAAGCATGTCATTGATATGTAGAAGGAACAGCGTGGGGGATAGAACGGAGCCTTGAGGAACATCAGCGTTCACTGACATGAACCGCGAAGCGCATCTATCCGAAAGGACACGGATTCTACGCTCATGCAGGAAGCTAGCAATCCAGGTACAGAACTGAGCGGGCAAACCGTATGCCGGGAGCTTGGAGAGAAGAGCTTTGTGCAAGACCCGATCAAAAGCCTTGGCTATGTCAAGGCTAACTGCCAGTGACTCGCCACGCTTGTCAATAGCCTCACCCCAGAGATGTGTGACGTACGCTAGAAGATCACCCGTTGACCGTTTTGGCAGAAACTCATATTGACGATCGTGAATTAGGGAGTGAGTTATTGCTGTATATAATAAAATTCTACTGTTAAAAGCAAATTGGTTAACTTGATTTACTTTAGATCAAAAACAATATTGCTATCTTTGTGAAATTTAATGTAGAAACATAAAATGAAACTAAAATTAATCATTAAAATACAGGGTGTTTGGTAGTTGGGTGCAAGCCTTAAGCGGATGTTAGTATATACCATCTAGAACATTTTGAGCCACACTTGTCTTATTCCAAGTCTGTTATTATTATTTTGAAATTTCTACGAAGGAGAATTATTGGAGAGAATCCATTCTGCGTTTGAACGGATGAAACAAGAAATGATGCTAAAGATCAACACAACTGAAGTAAGAGAACGTGCTCGAGCATGTATTCGTAATGGTGGACCACATTTTAAGCATGAAAATTAAAGTTAGATCACCAGAAATGATGTTTTTTTTTAAATCTCCTTAAAAATCGATATTATCACCCTTAAGTGGTTTAGGCACCACAATTTCAAGAATTGGTAAGATATCTACGCAAATGATACCTCGAAAGAAAGGGTAATAATCAAACATTTTTAAATGCATTTGAACATCTGCAGCTATTTTCTTTATTTTTTAAATTGATATTAAAAGTCGAAAATTTACTTTTCCAAATTTTCTATCACATTTGAATGGTTTGTAACTTTATTCTTAGTTAACAATGGTGCTTCAAAAATGCTTAGATACGACAAGAGACACATTACAATTATAAATAAATTGTAAAAAAATTGACATTTCAACTTAAACCAAATGTTCTTAGCAATTAATTAGCAAATTTTGGATTTTTGACACTAAAATCACAGGTTAACAAAAAAATAATAATAACAGATTTGGTCTAAAACAAGTGTGGTTTATAATGTTCTAGATGGCCTATACTAACATCCCCTTTGCACCGAACTACCAGACATCCTGTATATATACATTTTTAGATTATAAACTAAAGAAAGTATTTTCCAAAATTTCAAGTTTAATAGATTTTATAAATAATTAGTTAATTATGGTTAAATTATAATAAAAAAATCAATTCAATTTGAAATTTTAGTAATATAGTATAAAGAGCAAAGATAATAACAATGTTCACACTACTAATTTATACTTAACCATATTAATTAAAGTCTGATTGTTCCAAAGTCAGGTATAATTTAATCATAGAGTAAATTTTATGTAGGTAATATGAACGATTGTTAAATGTCACGTCAAATATCAAGGCATTTAACGATGGTTAGAGCTTACGCAACGACTAAATTAAATATGACTTAGGAAAAATGTGCCTAAAGCGAAAATACTAAGTACAACCTGATTATTAACTGCAGCAGTTTGCATTATCAACAATCCAACGAAACATTATATACAACATAACAACGTTATCAACAATCCAAAAGAAGCTGAAACAGGTCGCGATATGATTAATAATAAGAATGAAAATCATAAACATTTAATTAAGTGGAGGAACTTATTCCCTACTAGTGAATTCCTCATCAGTGTCATTTAAAGTGTGTTTAATTTTATTTTCATAAGGAATACTTAAGTAATCCTTGTGATGAGTTTTTTTTTGTAAAGTAAGGGCAGACCATCAAAATAATCTTGCACTGTACTTGCAATTTACAGTACTTCTAGTAACAATGTATTTACCCCTCTACCATCAATTTCTTTGAGATAGCGTAAAAGGCATGTGGCGATTTCGCAATAACCACGACCATGTTTACCATCTGCCTCTCCCCATGTGTCTTTTCTGTGTTTTAGATTCATACACGGTAGAAATATACGGTAAGTATTATTTAGTAAGGTTTAGGAAAACGAAAACTTGATTAGGGTAAAGGCCATATATAATTTATTATGAGACATACCTTAAAATTAAAATAACATTTTGTACAAGTGCATGATACGTCAAAATTTGTGATAAAGATTTGTTTGGAACTCCTAAAATGTGTAATGTAAAGGACATAAACTAGTTCTTTTTTCAAGATATCAACATTTCAAGTATACCATTCGATTGCGCGTAAAATTCCGAATCCAACGGTGTATATAACTCATTTTCGGGAAATTGTCCCTTACATTAATTCATATTACCGTTATCGATATAGTGTTGTGTTGTAACATTAACAGGCTCATAGAATACTACTAACTTATCTTAAACTTAAACTTTCCTACAATCACATCAATTATCTAGCCCAAGAGAAGCTTCGAAGAAACTCGTTAAATGGTTACTAGACAACGGATAAACATACTTAAAATACTTGAATACATACTTATCATACATAGAAAACACCCAGACCCGAGACAATTTAGAAAAACAATAATTTCCAAATTGACCCGACCGGGGATCGATCCCGGGACCTCAGAGATGGCGACACCATGAAAACCGGTGTAAAAAACCACTCGACCAAGGAGGTCATCAGTTGTCGGTCGTTTCCTTTATGGGTGTCGTAAAGAGCGACTGACGGAGTAAAGACCGCACACACACCCAACAGCTTATAACGGCGATGGGCTCACCACCTGTCACGCTGAGCACATGTGCAGTTGATATTTGGTGAAACGTGGATTATGGCAGAGACTTTTGCTGTCCTCATTGCCTAGTCTCTGACTAATTCTTCGGGGATAATAGTCGTGATTATATGTGTGTAATTATGCGTAAGATTAATTATTTAAAGGCAGCCGTAAACGTTTTTGCCGATTCTGTATGACGTGACGTAACTTCATGTAGATAAAAGGTGTTTTCTCAAAGGCTCTTGCCTTTGTTATTTTTATTACATTTTTGGTATTCTTGCCTTTGAAGTTTAGTATTAAGACCTCCGGCTGCGATCAAGAGGTCTTAGTTCCAATTCTGTAAATAAATGTGTAAATGTTTGTGGTGTTAGTTACAATAAAAGTATTGTCTATCTATCTATCTATCTCAATAAATAAAGAAGCACTGTCAGGACCATTCTAAACAAGAGTGACTAAGAAGTAGAGTTTACTGAAACTAAAACTCTTTCATAACTGGCAACATCTTGATATCAGTTATGATCAGTGATCGTCTTATCTCACTAACAATAATGCTGCTAATACAGATTTTTTATTTTTCCTTATTTAAATATCTGGGTTACATAATAACAGATATGTTAACGGATGACGCTGACATCGAGCGAGAGAGAAGGTCGCTGTCGAAAAGGTCTATAACATATTATGTTGGCCCGCAAGTTTGCTCATTGTTCTGACACTGTTAAAATAACACTTTTTAAAACATACTGTACATCATATTACTCAAGCAGTCTGTGGGTTAACTTTTCCCAAAAATACTGCGTCCTTCGCGTGCAATATAATAACGTGTTCAGGGCATTGCTGTGGCTGCCGCGACATTGTAGTGCGTCAGGGATGTTTGCGGATGCGCAGGTCGACAGTTTCCCGGCCATACGGCTCGCTGACGTTTTGGACACATTATATTGGGACACAGTGTCCGAATTGACACTTTTTATACTGTGTCCCAATATAATGTGTCCGAAACATCAGCGAGCCGACCATACCACAAGAGTAAAGAAACGTTTACACATGTGGCCATACTGCGCAAAAAAGCAGGTTCTCTGCTGCGGCGCGTTCGGGGTAGCCGCAACAATGTCATGGAGCGTATTAGCTAACCGTGGGGAATGTCCGCTGATTAGGCAGTTAGTATGAGTCTCCCTAATTATCTGTCAATCAAGTTTTGATAAATGAAATAAAGATTTTTATTATTACTATTCTCTTTATATAACATGTTATCTTAAGTTAATTTTTTTACAATATTTTATATAAAAGAAAACATATTTACAATATAAAAATTATAAAAAAAACTTAACCTAGGTTGCCACCGGCAGCGGGGATAAACCCAAGCTATCGGTGGTTAGGGCTGCAGAGTGAGGAACCTCCTGACAATACGTGCCGTGTCACTGTACTATACAAGGTACTTACTGAGCTTGTCCTTCTCGGCTTTCACGAGGTTCTCGTCATGTGGTATGGTGATATCAACCAATATTGCCCGGCACTGAGATCGGTCGATCACCACGATATCAGGCTTATTAGCGACAATAGTCCTATCCGTGATGATAGAGCGATCCCAGTAGAGCGTTGCATGACCATTTTCGAGAAGTGGCGCAGGTGCGTACTTATAGTACGGCACCTCTGATTCAACAAGGCCATACAGAAGAGCAAGTTGCTGGTGAATTATTTTGGCAACTTGGTTGTGTCTGTGCAAATACTCGTATACGTTACGTTATTTTTATTATTATTACTATTATTCCCTACAAACCCCTGGAGTTTCAATTTTCTTGAGAGAATTTGAAAAGTGATGTTGCGCTGTTTTATTTTATTAGTGAACTCTCATGCGCGTTCACGAACTTAATCCATCGTTATTTCACATTGACATTCTTCGATCATTTAGATGGTTGTCGTAAGACAATCAGAGATAAACGGCCCACAATCTAAGATGGCCGTCGTTTAAATCCGCCAACACGCATTGTCCAGTGTCACCACACTGGTCTGGCCCAATATCCTCACGTGCCCTTGTCCATGTGAGCAGGCCTTTATCCATCGGTGCGACTCTTATAGGCTGATGACGTAACTGAATCGCGTTGTGGTGAAAGAATACCCCCTCTCTTCCCTTGGGTGTCGTTAAATAAGTTTTCCCTCCTTGCTTTATCATGGGGTCCTTCAAACGAGGCGTGTTGTTAACACTGCACCAGTGGTCTTCGTGTCCGGACTCCAATTTCACTTAACAATAACCATGTCGCGTAGCGGTGAAAAAATACTACCACACCCTCTCTAACAAACCGAGCACACAAAGATGTACCCCCCGCTGGGAATCGAACCCGGGACCTCTGGATCTGAGACCGGTGGCTTAGCCACTAGACCACAGAGGCGGTTAATATAATATAACATCGCAATTAGGGTTCTGTTAGCGCTGCCTCGTTATTGCAATGCGTAAAAAGGCTACATCACTGTTGAGCAGAACACGATCCCAACTAGCAAAATTTCGTCTTACACACATCCCAAGAGTATAATTTTACCAGTCTTATGGTACTCCGATAGACTGCTATAAGTGTGGATTTGGGCGCACTAAATAAGTCTATTTAACCTTAAATATATCTTAAAATGGTCTCGAGAAGTGTATTTCCAATCTTACAAAATTCTTGTTGATGCTTTAATAATACCAAACAGACTTACAAATGATTTACAAAGGCATTCTTAATGAACATTTACCCTTATAATGCACTTACTAATGCTGTTCTAAGTGTGATATTACTTGTAGTGCTCTTTGCGAGCTTTTAGTAAGACATGTAATCAGATGTAATCACAGTCCGCCGAAAGGATTGCCAAGTGCTCGTGAAACTTTTCTGAATAATAAGAAGAGTATTAAAAACGTAAGTATTATGTACTGTCCTGTTTAATTCACTGTCCTACAAAATGTGTAAGTATAATTTCATGTTTATTACGCATTACTAACTGTTATTTGATTGCGAAGTCGATTTTATCGAGTATTTTGAAATAACAATCACAATATTTTTACGGGCCATTTCAACAATGTATCTTTAATAATAAAAAATATAATATTAAAAATAAAAAATATCGAAATGTCGCCATTATCACCAATCATGCCTTATAGTGGCTTTAACAGAACCAATACAATAGTCACTTCTAAGATCGAGTGATCTTACAAAATGCATTCATAAGAGTTTATTAAGAATCAAGGGTAATAGGCTTATAAAGTGCGCATATAATACTACTGTTCTTACAAATGTTTTATAAAGTAAGCTTATATACATCTTTAAAAATAAGTTATAAGTAACAGACGATATCTAACAAAACACTTAGTAAAGTCACTTATAAGATTGAGTGATCTTACAAAGTGCATGTATAAGTGTTAATTAAGACTCAAGGGCAATTAGGCTTATAAAGTGCGTGTATAATACTATTGCTCTAATAAACATTATATAAAGTTTGCTTATATACGTCTGTAAGAATAAGTTATAAGTGTAAGAGCCGATATCTAATAAAATACTTTGATAAGTCACTTTTAAGATTAAGTGGACTTACATAGTGCATGTATAAGTGTTAATTAAGAATTAGGCTTACAGAGTGCGTTTATAACACTACTGGTCTTATTGATGTCATTTCTCGTTTTCTTATATACTTCTAAAAGTATGTTTTACAAGTATATATGCTCTTATGGCTTAAATAGACTTATGATATGCCATTATTAGAGTCTCTATCTTAATCAGAACGTATATAAAATTTATTTAAGGACCTAGCTCTTAAAAGCTTTCGTTTCTAAGGGTATTTTGCTAGCTGGGGAGGCTGTACCAACCGTATTCTAGAGGTTATTTGGGCTATTGCCCAAAAAAACGACAGTCCTATCATTGGGCATCTCGGCTAGGCAAGTAAACTATTTAAAACTTTTAAAAAACTCAGTCGGCCAAATCTTTGAATGGCTACTCCTGAGAAAAGTGATTTTACGACTTGACACAGTAATAATTTTACAATTACTCAGCTATTTTTTATTTGTTGAACTAAGATTTATTAATGGATGACACGTAACATTTTACGCCGATTTAGAATGAGATGGCGTAATATCTTATCAAGATAAAAAGCTGTTATCAATATGAAAGACAAGCCTTCCTATTTTTAATTTCTTAACGCAAAAACATTATTTACGTGAAAAATTGTTAACCCAGATACTGCGACGGGGCTTTTAAAAGGTCCGAAAAAAATATTTTTACTATTTTCCCCAGTTATTATGAGTCGTTTTAATAGGTCAAGGATCATAAGACCGCCGGCGGTCGCAACACAATTGATTTTTAATTGTGTTTGGTTTTACGGTGCTCAAGGGGTTATGTATCATATCCAAATATCACCAAGATCGGAAAAAAATAATTTCTGGGTTAATAATTAACTGGAAAGTTTTCATAAAATAAACAGGTGACGTCTCAGTAAAACAAATAGTTAGTACCAGTACCAATAACTCAGTTGTATTAACGTTGATCTGAGATAGTGCTGTTAGTCTAAGATCCGAGTATAAAACGACCTTCACCCAGAAGGTTAATGGATGAAAAGAATTTTATATCAAATTTAATATGTTAAATAATATATCGCGAGTGGGTTGGCTGAAAAATTTCAGTCCAGTACCTTTAATGATTAATTTAATATTAAAAAAATATTTTTTTTTTACATTGCACTGGTTTGGTGTGTGTGTGTTTGTAATGAGCTTATCTTAATATAAACATAAATTTCATTTATTTAACCAGACGGTTGCAAATTAGGTACTAATATTGACTTGCCTGTTTACACCTGCCTACCCAATGTTATGACAGGAAAAAAATAGTCAACCTAATCTTTGCATTTTCATACTTACGATTGGTACATCTATGTAATTTATCTATTATCGAAACAAGTGCAATGTTTGAAAAATAATATATTTAATTAATTAATTAATCATGTACTGGACTGAATTTTTTCAGCCAACCCACTCGCAATATATTTTTTAACATATTAAATTTGATATAAAATACTTTTCATCCATTAACCGGTTCGGTGAAGGTCGTTGTGTACTCGGATCTGGACTAAAATTTTTCAGCCAACCCACTCGCGATATATTTTTTAACATATTAAATTTGATATAAAATACTTTTCATCCATTAACCGGTTCGATGAAGGTCGTTGTATTTTTTTTTTATTTTTTTTTTATACTAAGCCCGGCAAATGACGCCACTCCACCTGATGTTAAGTGGAAATGAGGTCCAGGCGCGAGGACAACTGGTGCAGCGTAAGAGACGTAGCATCAGTCATCCTCACTCTGCCGGCCCACAAAGTGCTTCTTCACGCCTCGTTTGAAGGACCCTATGTCATAGGTAGGAGGGAATACGTGTGCTGGTAGACTATTCCATCTTTTGGAAGTGCGGCAAAGAAACGAGTCACCAAATTTCTTTGTGCGTGATGGAATGTTAGAGACTGTAAATTGGTGACTCCGGAGAGCAGCACGCGTACTCCTGTGGAGGAAGGGAGAAGGAGGGATGAGGTCAAAGAGTTCTTCAGAGCACTCGCCATGGTATAAACGGTAAAAGACGCTGAGTGACGCAATATCTCTACGCAATTGCAAAGGCTCGAGAGTTTTAGTGACCTCCGCATTGCTGATAATGCGCACAGCGCGGCACTGCAATCTGTCTAAGGCATCGAGAAGGTACTTTGCGGAGCCGTCCCAAAGGTGAGAGCAATACTCCACGCAAGACCGCACCTGTGTCTTGTATAATAGACACAACTGATCAGGCGAGAAGAATCGCCGCACCTTGTTCAGGACACCGAGTTTACGTGAGGCATTTTTAATCACGGTTTCGATGTAGTCCTTTTGGTTCAGATCGCAGCGGATATCCATACCGAGCATGTTAATACTGCTCTGCAGGCCTAGAGATGTACCCTGAAGAGAGGGAAGGGGAAGGAATGGCGACATTTTAGCTGTGAACGCGCACACCTGTGTTTTCTTGGCATTGAACTCCACCAGATTATCGGAGCAACACCCGATTGAGCTCAATGACAAGATTTGCTCGCTTCATTTCGGTGTCTACCCGCCCAGCCGTTGGGTGCCCGTTATATCCCCCGTGCACTGTGCAATCATCTGCATAGCAATGAATGTTTCCAAGAGGAAGCATGTCATTGATATGCAGAAGGAACAGCGTGCTGGATAGAACGGAGCCTTGAGGAACACCAGCGTTCACTGACATGAACCGCGAAGCGCATCCATCCGAAAGGACACGGATTCTACGCTCATGCAGGAAGCTGGCAATCCAGGTACAGAACTGAGCGGGCAAACCGTATGCCGGGAGCTTGGAGAGAAGAGCTTTGTGCCAGACCCGATCAAAAGCCTTGGCTATGTCAAGGCTAACTGCCAGTGACTCGCCACGCTTGTCAATAGCCTCACCCCAGAGATGTGTGACGTACGCTAGAAGATCACCCGTTGACCGTTTTGGCCGAAACCCATATTGACGATTTTTTAGGGATCGGTTGCACATTAGCTTCTCTCCAAGATTCCGGCACACAACCCGAAGAGAGCGAGAGACGGTACAGACGCGTTAACACAATTAAGGGACAACTCCGCTGCACACATTTTCAGGACTATTGCTGGGATGCCATCAGGACCGTTAGCTTTCCGGACATCGATTGACTGCAGTTCCGCACGGACATCACACTGCCTGATTTTAATATCAGACATTGAGTATACTCGGATCCTCTACTATGTGTTGTAACATTAATAGGCTCATAGAATACAACTAACTCATCTCTTCCCTTAAGTGTCGTAAAGAGCGACTAAGGCAGTAAAGACCGCACACACACCCAACAGCATAGAGCGGCGATGGGCTCACCACCTATAAGCTGAGCACAAGTACAGTTGTTATTTGGTGAAACGTGGATTGTGGCAGAAGACTACTTCTGCGGTCCTCATTGCCTAGTCTCTGACTAACGCTTCGGGGATAATAGTCGTGATCGTATGTATGTATAAGTATGTACTTATGCGTAAGGTTAATTATCTAAAGGCAGCCGTAAACGTTTTTGCCGATTCTGTATGATGTGACGTAACTTCATATAGATAAAAGGTGTTATCTCAAAGGCTCTTGCCTTAGTTATTTTTATTACATCTTTGGTATTCTTGCCTGCAGTTTAGTAGTAAGACCTCCAGCTGCGATCGAGAGGTCTTAGTTCCAATTCTGTAAATAAATATGTAAATGTTTGTGGTGTTAGTTACAATAAAAGTATTGTCTATCTATCTATCTATCTACGAGTATCTAAATAAATAAAGAAGCACTGTCAGGACCATTCTGAACAAGAGTGACTAAGAAGTAGAGTTTACTGAAACTGAAATTCTTTCATAACGGCAACATCTTTATATCAGTTATGGTCAGTGATCATCTTATCTCACTAACAATAATGCTGCTAATACAGATTTTTTATTTTTCCTTATTTAAATATCTGGGTTACATAATCACAGATATGTTAACGAATAAGACTTTAAACAATGATATTATATACAACAGATAACTTATAACTAAGCGCGCGCGATGTGAAGACTCAAATACGTCCTAATTGGGACGTCTTGTGTTTAGTCTGCGTCGAGCACAATCACGAGCGTGTCGGTAGTTCCCGTGTCCTTACCAAAATAAATCAAAAATGCCATCGTATATGTGTCGAAAGTGCACCAATTATGACTCTAAAGTAAACAACATACAAGGGTTCGCTTACCACATATGAATATGCAAATATAGATTATTTAGTATATTTCAATTATTTTTTCGAACAATATAATAACTGACGCAAAGATGCCATGGTCTGGTGAAGAAATAGAGAGCAACCTAGTTTTGACGCTAGAGCGAGAGAAAGAGATGTGGAGAGCCGGTCTTGCCGCGTTGCGTATCTACTTGTCAGTGTGTGTAGTTTTGGATTGCTCGGAACAGATTTTAAACGCAAATTACTATGAACGTAACGTATCTATAGTTAATAATATCATTGACTTTAAACTATCGCGTTGCATTGCATTAAAACTATTTTAACGGGACCTAACAGGATTCGTGACAGTGACAGAAATCGTGTTAGGTCCCGTTAAAATAGTTTTAATGTTAACGGATGACGCTGACATCGAGCGAGAGAGAAGGTCGCTGTCGAAAAGGTCTATAACATATTATGTTGGCCCGCAGGTTTGCTCATTGTTCTGACACTGTTAAAATAACACTTTGTAAAATATACTGTCATCATTTTACTCAAGCAGTCTGTGGGTTAACTTTTCCCAAAAATACTGCGTCCTTTGCGTGCAATATAATAACGTGTTCAGGGCATTGCTGTGGCTGCCGCGACATTGTAGTGCGTCAGGGATGTTTGCGGATATGCGGGTCGACAGTTTCCCGGCCATACGTTTCTTTACTCATGTGGTATGGCTGGCTCGCTGTCGTTTTGGACACATTATATTGGGATACAGTGTCCGAAACGTCAGCGAGCCGGCCATACCACATGAGTAAAGAAACTTTTACAGACGTGGCCATACTGCGCAAAAAAGCAGGTTCTCTGCTGCGGCGCGTTCGGGGTAGCCGCAACAATGTCATGTAGCGTATTAGCTAACCGTGGGGAATGTCCGCTGATTAGGCACTTAGTATGAGTCTACCTAATTCTCTGTCAATCAAGTTTTGATAAATGAAATAAAGATTTTTATTATTACTTTTCTCTTTATATAACATGTTATCTTAAGTTAATTTTTTTACAATATTTTATATAAAAGAAAACATATTTACAATATAAAAATTATAAAAAAAATCTTAACCTAGGCTG
Source organism: Scoparia ambigualis (assembly GCA_963921215.1). Lineage (NCBI taxonomy): Eukaryota > Metazoa > Arthropoda > Insecta > Lepidoptera > Crambidae > Scoparia > Scoparia ambigualis. Next base: position 2,269,098 of record OY992514.1, on the reverse strand, counting down.
CCACCCGCAGCGGGGATAAACCCAAGCTATCGGTGGTTAGGGCTGCAGAGTGAGGACAGGAGGACCTCCTGACAATACGTGCCGTGTCACTGTACTATACTATACTGTACTGCCTTCTGTATCTGACCCTTGAACCAACCTTTTAGCGAGAGCCTCTCCAGATGTTGATCGAGGATCTTAGCTATTAGACCGTGTGCCGAAAAGACTATTGGTACAATAATAGTTGAAATCCACATCCCACATGGCGGCAACCTAGTGAGCCAAGTCAAGGTACTTACTGAGCTTGTCCTTCTCGGCTTTCACGAGGTTCTAGTCATGTGGTATGGTGATATCGACCGATATTGCCCGGCGCTAAGATCGGTCGATCACCACGATATCAGGCTTATTAGCGACAATAGTCCTATCCGTGATGATAGAGCGATCCCAGTAGAGCGTTATTTTTATTATTATTACTATTATTCCCTACAAACCCCTTGAGTTTCAATTTTCTTGAGAGAATTTGAAAAGTGATGTTGCGCTGTTTTATTTTATTAATCAACACTCATGCGCGTTCACGAACTTAATCCATCGTTATTTCACATTGACATTCTTCGATCATTTAGATGGTTGTCGAGAGACAATCAGAGACAAACAGCCGACAATCTAAGATGGCCGTCGTTTAAATCCGCCAACACGCATTGTTCAGTGTGGTGGGTTATTATGTTATTATATTACCACATTTATTATAGTCCTGTAAACCCATCGTGTTAATCTAAATGACTGAGTCGGAGTGGGTTCACGTCAGTAGTCTAACGGAGCTGGGATTGAACCACGATTTCACGCGCTCAACCCGCGCTTCTATCAGGGGGGTGTCATTCCGCAGTTTAGGTAGGATCGTTTGGCGCGCCTCCGCAGTTTGGCCGTGTTGTGCTCCGTAGCCACGCCACCGTAAATTTTTTTATGTTGATATAACCCATTTTTATGTACGGCTGACGAACATGACGTACATGTATTGTTTGTGAATGTACGACTTTTAATTTAAAAGAAAAAAGTAAATTAATGTGGCGTTGCTGTGGAGCATTCTCTGTAGCCACGCCACCTGTAATCAACATTTGTAGATACAATTTCAGCTCTTTCTCTGTAGTTATATAACGCCTAGGAGGTTTCCGCGAGCCGACGCACCAAACACCGAGCGCCGAATCCCTGCGCGCGCGCGTAAACCCTACGCTCTGTGACGTGATATCGAGTCAGCGTTGCTTAACGGAATATGAACGCTCGGGTCACACGATAAGTTTCAAGGTCGCGTGAAAGACGTTAGAGAGTGAACCTTCTGTACGTAGTACTATTAGTTATTCCGTGCTTCTATCAGCTCGGCTACCGACGCCTCAAACTTCCTACAGCATAGAGTGGCGATGGGCTCACCACCTGTCACGCTGAGCACATGTGCAGTCGCTATTTGGTGTATTATGGTAGAGGACTGCTTTTGCGGTCCTCATTGCCTAGTCTCTGACTAACCCTTTAGGGATAATAGTCGTGAGTATATGGTATATGTATATCTTGTCACGTTGTTAAAAATGTGTGAAAACTCACATTGCTGCCAATAAATAAAGAATACTTGTAAGGTAAAATTCAATTGCCACATCTTAACCCTTGACCGTCATTATTATATGTAAGAATTTGCATTGAAAGGGACAATAGGCTAGTTGACTAAATTTCAAAGTCATATTAAAACGATACCTGTTTACCAATTTTATCATAAGAATACATTATTTTTCAAAAAATCGATCATTTACAATATTTATTTTGCGTTGTTATATTCCAATTTAAATTTACCGCATAAACGCATAAGACCGCCATGTTGAGTAAATGACGTCACGCCGTGCAAAACATCCGTTTCGTTCGAGGCTTGTTCTATAGAAATGTCACAACAATAAAATGACATTTGGCATGGCGTGACGTCACGGCGTCTGATTTCCGTTTAATGTCATATGACTGAATGCGTATTATTGTCGATTTTTTTCTTTAAAAATATTAATAATCCCAATTTTTTTTAATGAATATTTTAGATATTTTGTTTCTATAAAACATAATTAATCATTAGAAACGCCAAACCATCCGATTTATTCTTAGTGGACACAAGCCTATTATAAATATTTAAGCATTAAAAATAAATTAACTCTTCAATAATAAAATTAACGACGCATTATGCTAGCCGTGTTGCGTAACGGTGAAAGAATACTACCACCCTCTCTTCCTTGGGTGTCGTAAAATGCGACTAACGGACTAAAGACTGCATATACATCCAACAGCATAGAGCGGCGACGGGCTTACCACCTGTCATGCTAAACACAAGTGCATTCGCTAATTGGTGAAAAGTGGACTATGGCGGAGGACTGCTTTTGCGGTCCTCATTGTCTAGTCTGTGACTAACCCTTCGGGGATAATAATCGTGATAGTGTGGGTAGACCTGTACCCAACTGTGGGACGTTTTTAGGCTAATGACGATGTTATGACTATATAAGCTACGTTATTTCTTTGCCTTTTTTGGGTATGGCGCAGGGCTGTTCTCTCTAAATTTCCATCATACAAGCTTCCTGAGAAGTTGTGTTCGTGAATCGCCAGCTTTCTTTCTGGGCGTAGCATCAAAGTCGTAGTCGACGGTTCGTGCATGACATGAAGCCTGAGAACGCTGGAGTCGGTTTGTGTTGCCCCCTACTCTGTTTCTTCAAATCAATGACATGTTGCATACCGACAGCATTAATTCCTATGCGGACGATAGTACTGGGGATACGCTCTACACCAGACGATATTTCCTGGGAAAGCGTCATCGAGAGCCGGAACAAACTTGTGAAACCGACTATTGGAATCCTTGGCGTCGATATTTCGAGTGACGTTCAGTTTCGGGGTCATTTGGAAGGTATAGCTAAGTATGCTTCTAAAAAGCTGGGTGTGCTTAATAGAGTAGGTCAGTATTTCACGCCGGCACACCGCTTACAACTGTACAAAGCACGCAGGTCAGGCCGCATACGGAATACTGCTCCCATCTTTGGGCTGAAGCACCCCAGTACCAACTCCTTCCATTTGACCGCATTCAACGCAGAGCTGCTCGAATCGTCGACGACCTCAAAAGTAGACAATTTAGTATTATGTCACACCAACTCCTTATTACAATGTGGAACCATTATGTATGGATGCAGTAGTTGGTATGAGTGATAAGGTACTAGTAGGTAACTATATACATATAAGTGCAAACACACTTAATTATAAGTAGTTCTGAAACGTTTCGTGTAACAACATTTCCGTGATTATAACATTTATTTAAATAAGCTCACCATATCAGATAATGTTGAGATAGAGGGAATTAGCAAGATAAGTCATCAATGAAGGTGATCTTAAGTTATATGTTTTCAAAGAATAAAACTTTGAAGATAACTAAACGTAGAAAGATATTACTACCACAGGGGAAAATCGTACCCTTCTTTTCTTCTCTCTCTATATTTACTATTTAAGAGGCCTTTTTTTTTTTATAAAAGAGGGAGGCAAACGAGCAGACGGGTCACCTGATTGAGAGTAATCACCGCCGCCCATGGACACCCGCAAAACCAGAGGAATTGCAGACGCGTTGCCGGCCTTTAAGGAAGGAATAGGTTTAAGGAAGGAATAGGAATTGGGAACAGGGGGGTGGGGAAGGGGCCTCCGGAACCCTCAGTGGTCGGACGAAACACAACAGCACCAAGTGCCATTATTTCACGCCGAATATTAGTGAGAGGGTGGTATTACGCCGGGCGAGCCGGCCCAATGCGTGCTGCAACGCAGCGTGGCTCTACCACTCAGTAAAGCCTATTACATCTCAAATGCCCATTTTTGCATTTTGTCGTAATTTTGCAGTTGTTATAGTTGGTTTGTTTATAGTTTTTATCGAAATAGGATAATAAATTCATGCATAATATTACAAATGTCCACTCTGCGAGAATAAGCTGTTTTCGGACGGCCGGCGCATCGCATTTTGTAGTAATTTTGCAGTTGTATTTATCGTTTTTATCATATAAATTCGTTATAAAATCTTTATTCCTCATGAAGTAACAATTATTCTGGTATGAATTTCGCTTAATAATATTATTGTAGATAGGAGAAATTCACAGTTAACTTTAAGCGATTTTCGAAGTTTTTTGGTTTAGAAAGAGATTTTTTTTCTATAAAAAATCAATGATATCTAAAAATTCCGAGGCCGCTACGCACTATACGACTATATATGAGATAAAATTCTAATTTTTTAATTTCATTTGTTTAGAACAGTAGTTCAATCTAGGAGCTCAAAATAGTGCCTTTGCGCATTTTATGAAAATCTCTCTCTGCAATTTTGGGTTTAATTAAAAAGTTAAGCAAAATTTACAAAAAGCGAGGCCGCTACGCACTATGCCAATAGCTATTCCACACTATTCAATAAGTCAAAACTGCTGATATTTTTTGTTTCTGAGACCGCTTCAGCTGGGCAATAAGTACCTACGTTATTCTGCAATGAGACCATTTTTATCATGTTTAAAACACTTGACCTGACCAGCTCTTGAAATTTCTTGCGGTTTCTAGCAGTCACCTTATATACTTAGCGTGACAGGTGGTGAGCCCATCCCCGCTCTTTGCTGTGGTACGTGCAGTCTTTAGTCCGTTAGTCGCCTTTTACGGCACCCAAGGGAAGAGATGAGGAGGTAGTATTCTATGGCAGAAATGCAGCCGGAATTAAGCACTGACTTTGCTTTCAACTCTTTTTCTTCTTCATAGTCGTGCACTCTTGGCAGAGTGGTCGTGGACTGCTTTTGTGGTCCTCATTGCCTAGTCTCTGACTAACCCTTCGGGGATAATAGTCGTGATTATGTGTATGTAATTATTTAAGGAGATCATGTCCCGACATGTCGTAGTTACTGTTGACGTCACATGTCTCCTTAATCCTAAGCAACACAATAAAAATAGCACGCGAAATGCCAACAAAAGTGTTTGCAGTAAGAATCCTTTAAACCGCAGCTTAAGTTATATGTTTACCTACAGAACGTTTTTATTAAATACTACGCCAACGTGCGGTTTTGTTCACTTAATTTTTTCCTTTATTTACCATAATAACATTAATTACAACCATGTTTCTAATCACATTTTAATGTAATCAATTACAATTAAAAGGTGAGTATTAATTTTCTGATTACGTATATTCTGTATATAGATAATATGTTAAATAATTGATCAGCAACAAGGGTCCCTAAATAGTAAATACTTTTAGATTGATTTAGCAATGTGTGCTCATCTACACTCCAAGATCTTTAAAATACTCTACCACTTTTTTCTGTTCGGCCAAACTCTCAACGTAGAGCTCACAAAAACAACACAGTACAAAAGAAAGAGGTGTACTGATTTGTGTAAAACTTATTGAATAGTTAACTGTGGTGTCACACGGACAGACAAAAGAGAAACAGTTCTATACTAGGGCATTATCCTTGTTAGCTAAGATATATTTTGACATGATATTCATACAACACTTAATTAATATTTATTTCTATAGAACCATCTGATAGCTGCCACAATGATAACGAAAACAGTCGTAGTTCTACAGGCTCTTAGAGTATACTTTATACTGTAAGTACAGGCTGATATGTCATGAAGACTCTAGAGGTAGTTCCCGCATGTGTAGTAAAATTAAAAAAAAATTTCGATAACCTAAAATGGCCGTCCTGTATCAGATCATCGCTACAACTATTGGTAAGTATAACTGCTTAAGATTTTATTTCATTTTAAGACATCTTGTATATAAGTTTTATTAGTGTTAGTGGTTAGAATACACCGGTCTTGGCTTCACGCTGTCATATCTCGGGTTCAGTTCCACTCAGTCAGTGTCACTAATTTAGCACCACCCAGGGGTCACGTGTAGGGTCTCAAGGGTCCCCTACGGACGCGAGTAACTTTAATCCCCAAAACATCAACAATTACATCTTTATTCTATCCAGTATGCTTCCCCTGCCTAAACATGGGCGTCATGTACGCGTGGCCATCCTCCACCGTCCTGCTGTTCGCCTCTGCCAACACCACTCTCAACCGGCCGATGTCTGAGCTTGAGGTGTCCCTCTTTGGAAGCATGTCGTCAGTCGGGGCCATGGTGGGGACTGTGGTCATCGCTGCGCTACTAGACAGGATCGGCAGAAAGTGGTGCACTATTTTAGCAGGATTGACTAGTGTGGTTAGTATATTTTGTTTTATTTGCAACACTATCAGTTTTTTTAATAATTAAAAGGAGGTAAACGAGCTGGCGGTAACCCGCCTGCTCGTTCCAATTTGGTTTTCAGAACAAATCGTGCACAATTTGGTTTTCAGAAGGGAAAATCAACTTCTCAAGCTATGTTTAAACTAGTTAATAATATTTTACAAAACACCAACAAGAAAAAAATAAAATTAAATATACTTCGGTTTTGATATTAGATTTGACTAGTGCATTTGACCTCCTAACGCATGTTCGTCAAAACTAGAACGCAGTGGTATTAGGGGACCAGCTTTAAAATGGATACAGTCTTACTTGGAAAATCGGCTTCAGTATATAGAGATATCTAATCTTGATAGTTATAATGTTTCACAAGTATGTGGATCAAATAGGTACTAGTACAAATTGGTTTGGTGTGCCACAAGGGAGTGTACTTGGGCCACTTTTATTCCTACTTTATATATGATCTACCAGATGTTGTGGCATACAAAACAATCGTATTTGCAGATGATGTGTCTGTCGTCGTAACAACTGATAAAAAATCTACTCTTGACAAACATAATTTTGATATTTATAATATACTGACATTGCTAAATAGTTGGTTGACAAATCATAATTTTGGAACGAATCTTACTAAATTAAAAATTAATTTGCATATCAATAATATATTACAATGATTAATTAATTACTTGTAAAAATGAGGTTATGTTCTTACACGCACACAGATTCGTTTTCTTACGCCTTTTATAAATTGTGGAAAGTTGCTAGTAAAACAACATCCATAGTTGCATACTATGCATACGTAGAGTCGATACTTCGATACGGCGTCATCATCATCATCATCATCATCAGCCTATAAACGTCCCACTGCTGGGCACAGGCCTCCCACGTCGACAATATCACGTGGGGATATTGGGCCATATAACCCACCACGCTGGTCCAATGCTGGTTGGTGGGATTTAACGACTGCCATCTTACGACAACAACCGGGACCAACAGCTTAACGTGTCTGGCGAAGCACGTAGGAGCTCGAGATGTTTTTAATTGGTCACTCATCCAGCGACCCGGCATTGCGAAAGTTGCTTAATTTTAATTTTTTAATTTATTTGTTTTTCAGCAATAATACATTTTAAGTTTTTAAACTCTGCCAAACTACATATGCAGTTTGTCGGCAGCAGCTCCCGTGTAACATTTTTATAGATGTATTATATATATTATTATTACAATTTTTTATACAATGTAACAAACTCACTGAGTACTTACCTAATTGAACTGGTATAAATACATTGCACACATACTTACATTGAGCGCGCACACACACAAACACACACACACACACCCCCACACACACACAACACACACAGGTGTTCTTTTCGCAACACCACATGCGCAACTCGCAAAATATGCTTACCTACTAACAAAGATGTTTATACACTTCCAATATAGGCTATGGGAACATCATCCACAGTAACAAACAACAGTCACGGACAAAGCGATAAATAATGCTTCCTCAGCCTAAACTTAATACTATTCTTACTGATGCAATCCTCCAATAAGTCATACATTAAATTTTGGGGCAGTTCATTAATAAAAGTTGGAAGTAGCCAGCGCCTTTCACGCCTTCCATAATAGTTTCTTATTCTGGGGATAGCCAGTTTATTTATATTTGCAGACCGTGTTGGGTATGTATGTACTCTCTTCTCAAGATTAGAGTAGTTTCCGTATTGTTCAGTAATTATTGATAACTTAACCTTTTTTTCAATCGGGAGAACTTTACATAAACTAAATAATTTTTCATAATTTTTATCTAATGAGTTTTTTGTTTTTTTATCAATAATGAGTTTTAACATTCTAATTTGCAACTGTTTAATTTTATTTATATATGTAGGAAAGGTTAGTCCATACACACCCAGCCCATATAACATTACAGCATCCGCTAATGCATAGTAAAGCATGAACATAATCTTTTTACTAACTATGAGCCTTAAATTATACAACTTACCTAGTATTATACGTAGCTTATTACATACCACATCTACATGCATTTTCCAAGAAAAATGTTTATCAATATGTAAACCTAAATATTTATATGATGCGACATGTTCAATAATTTTACATTTACAGTTTACTCCCTTGTTATGGAGACAGTCATACGAGTGTCCTATAATATTAATATTAATTGCCTTATTGTGCATACGAGGTGAGAAAATAGCCATGCATTTTGTTTTATCAAAATTAATAATGATTCCGTTGTCGTGTGCCCATCGAACAATATTATCAAAATCGTTTTGCATATTCTTTTGAATCTCGCACTGGTTTTTACCACTGTACATAACGCATGTATCGTCCGCGTACATATAGGATTTGCATTGTTTTAAAACATTGGTCATACTGTTAACATGCATTATGTACCCGATTGGGCCATAAACCGAACCGGTTGGTACTCCGTACTTGATAATATCGCTCTTACTTTCGACGTCACAGACAGAGACTTTAAGCATCCTATTTTCTAAGTACTGCCTAAACCATGCATTCATGGGGCCGCGTATCCCACATTCATCCATGGCCTGTAATAAGCCGTTATGGTCCAAAGTGTCAAACGCCTTTTTGAAATCAATGTAAATCGTCATTACAATATTTTGTTCATTCAAAAAACCGTTGACGTCATCTGTAAATCTTGCAAGCACTGTAGATGTGCTCCGTTTCGCGCGGAACCCATGCTGACTATCAGATAATAACTCATGCTGTTCAAGAAAGTCTGTTATTTGACCAACAACAATTTTTTCTACAATTTTGTTAATAACATTTAGAATTGCTATTGGTCGATAATTTGTAAATTCCGCATGGGATCCTTGTTTATATATCGGTCTTATAATGGCCATTTTCAATTCGTCGGGATAAACACCTTTACTCACACACATATTCACAAAATTTGCTAGTATTGGACTTATTTTATCTTTAATACATTTTAAATCTTTGACTCGTATGCCGTCCGACCCTGCTGCCTTGTTACCACTTAAACCATCAATAATTTTTGATACTTTTGCCGCTGTTACTGGCATAAACCTAAAACTAATTTCACTTTCTGTGACATAGGAACTTCTTTCTAAAAACTTTTTCGGACACTTGTGCATAATACTATCTATTTCATGCGTAAACGTATGACAAAATTTCTCACATACAGTTGTTTTTGAATAATCCTTCAACATATATTTTTCTACAATACTATCTATATTTAATTTATTTCTTCCTAACCAATTATTAATACTGATCCAAATTTTGCGCATATCTCCGTTACAACTTATAATACAATTTTTTCTATGCCTATTTTTTGCAGAATTTACAAGCTTATTTGCTAAATTTCTCTGTTTAGTATATTCTAATCTATAAATATTATTTTTTGGTTGTGCCTTCCACTTTCTAAATAGCATGTCCTTTCTCTTAATCATACATTGTAACTTTTTATTTACCCACACTTGCGATACACGCTTATTTATAATAGATCGTTCAAAAGTACATTCTGTATAAATATTTCTAAATATATTTACTACGTTTTCGTATAATATGATAGGATTTTCTATGCTTAACAAGTCAGTCCATTCGATACACTGTAACTTTTTTAAAACGTTACCATTATTGATTAAAGTCTTTACCTTAACTGCCGTATTGTCTGTGCGTAGGTCAGCTGTTATGCCTATGATGTAATGATCAGCGATCCGTGTCGTAACTGTATACGCGCTGAGCGTACTAGCCTTCACATTTCGCACGAAGACGTGGTCGATGCAAGACGCTGTCGCTCGCCCCGCAGTCACACTTTCGCGCGTTACATCACTTATCGCACACTGTAATCCGTACTCACTCATTAGATTTAAGTATCTTACTGTAACTGCACATGATTGGTCCATGATATTTATATTAAAATCACCAATTACTATCACATCCTTAGGTATATTATTTAGGATTGTTTTCAATTCATTTAGGAAGCCAGTCTTTTTGGTGTTCGGCGGTCTGTAGATAACGGCAACCGTGGTTATGTAGTCATTTATCTGTAGATTCCCCGTTAACATTTCGCAGTTCACTGTATAAACATGATGCGGTGTAAATATAAAATTGTTTTTTATATATAACAGTATGCCACCACCACGTCTTTTTTCTCTAGTCCACGAATACATATTGAATCCATCTATGTTAAATAAATAAAGTTCTTCCTTTTTTATATTTATCTCTGTAAGGCATATAATATCTAGGTTAGTCAAACATGTTTCTATTGCAATAAGTAATTCATTGAAATGCTTTCTAAGGGAACATATATTTATGTGTACAATACTCAGCGATATGTTTTGATTATTAATATAATTAGACCATGTTTGCAAATCTGTATATTTTGTATACTCGATATCTTGTAATTGTGGTTGAGGGTCAATATTAGACGCCATTATTAGTTTTTAATTATTTTTGTTTACTATTATTTTAATAATGTAATTATATAGAAAAATAAATTAAATGTGGAAAATAGATAGTGCCACGTATCAATACTCAATTACTCTCGCTGATTATCTTTTTTCTGTTCTTTCTCAATGAGACTGTCAATGTCGCTCTCAGAATTAATTTGGTATATTTTTTTTTCGTTGTCATTCTTTTTTATTAATATTTTGGAGTTCTGTATCCAGATATACTTATAAGTCTCCTTCAATTTGGATTTCACTGACCAGAATAACTGACGCATTTGTCGCGTTATATTTTCATTTATGAATATACGTGTATTGTTATTGTTGTTAAATACGGCGTGATTGGTAATCATATTATTTTTTTTACACTTAAGCCACTCTAGTCGGGCTTTAGTCGACCGAAGAGTAACTATAATAGGGCGGGGTCCTTTGTTGTTGTCTCCATTTACTCTCCAAGCCTTATTTATATCTTCCACATTCAAAGCTAATGTTTTTGCTATTTTTCCCGCCGTCTCCATTATATTCTCATTTTCAAACTTTTGAACATTTATGAGTTCGACATTAAATTCCAATTCTTTTTGTTCTAGTTTTGTGACGCGCTCTTCCAAAGCTTTATTGCACTTTTCGATATAAATGTTCTTCTGCATCAAATCTTTCACTCTGTTTGCATTATTTTGTATAGCATCCTTGGATTCTTGTCTGGACTTTTCTAAATCTTGATACTTAGAGCCAAGATACTCAACTGACTTTTCGATTTCTAAATTCGCTTTTTTGACGTCACTTATTTGGGTTTTTATTTCGGACATATCCGCCTGTATACGTTTAAAGCGCGTATCCTGATCCTCTTTCATCAAAGTTAGCATATTAGTTATTGTAGCCATTTGGTCCTGCAAAGAAGTAAGATTTTTGTTTATCATATCCGTATCGCCATGCGCAGTCTTCTGCCGCCGTAACGGCTCATTGTTCAAAGAAGATTCGCTGTCTGTTTCTTCCAGACGCTGCTTTTTGCGGCGAGAATGAACCCACTTGTCTACAGTTATTTGTTTATCCTTCATAATACTTAAATTTGGATCTGATCCAAACTCCTTCAGGTCTTTGTTTGGTGTCCGCTGGGTATTCATCTTTCCGGTAGGCCTAAATATTAGATGCAATTGATTCTGCCGTCGGACTAGTGCACGTAGTTCAATGCCAATGGGCGGGGCCAGTGCATTGAATGGGAGGTCCTAGATGCGCACACGTCGCGTATGAGGCTCGCAACACTAGACCGATCTTTTTTCTTCCTATTGTGTGGTCTCTTTCACGCAATAAATTATTCGTCACTAACCGAGGAAACGACTGTCGCTGACGCGATATCCACGGGAACTGCTTAGAGGGCAAGATCGCAAGCGGAACGCGCTAGCCGCTGCGCCATCGAGCTCCTCAACGGTGTCATATTATGGGGAAATAGTGTTGGTGCTAAAAAAGTTTTTATTGCTCAGAAGCGATGTATTAGAGCATTATGGGGCATTGCTCCTGACGCATCATGCAGACCGTATTTTATGACGTTAATATATAATGATTTTTTTATTTATTTGTAAAAGGTACACTGACAGATTACTGTCATTACAAGAGCTTACAAACATATACATTCCACATGATAAAACTAGACAATACCCCAAAATTAGCGTACACAGCATGCCAACAATTTCTACATTTTTTATTTTATCATTTTTAACTTAAAATATGTCTACTAATTTAATTTATCACTATTATCCTAAATTTCCATTAGCTTCCATTTATTTAATGGAGATAGGAAAATTTGTGAAACTGAATTTTAAGTGGTTTACTGAAGCAAAGTACCATTATAGGATTAATACCATACCAGAAACCCACATAGACTCATATTAGAGAATACTCCTAGAACCGCATGTTATCAGAATAATTGTTACGCAATGTGCATAAAAAATTATAATAAAATACCAGTAGGTACATCTAAAGGAACTCCCTTAAACTAGATTTAAGTTGTCATTTCGAAAATGGTTAATACAAAATACCTTTTATACTATTGATGAATATATATATTACAAATCTAATGCTTGTTATACAATGTTGTGACATGTATACTTTATTTATTCTAATTGCATTTCATTTTAATTATATTTTATTTAATATTTGTATGCTTACATGTTAGCTAAATGTGCGATTCTCAACCTCACACTTACCATCAATATAATGTACCGCATTTAATACGAATAAATGATTTGATTTGATTTGAGCCAGCCCAGTTCGTGCTGCAACGCAGTGTGGCTCTATCACTCAGGCAGTGTCACTCATTTAGCACCACCCGGGTTCCAAATGTTGGGTCTCAAGGGTAAACCTACGGACACGAGTGACTTTAACTCCCAAATTTGAAAAATTACATTAGAATAATTAGAAAACTAAAGAAGATCAAATTCAAAAATTCTGTATCGACGTGTATCACAGGCATTCATTGGATGCTATAAACACAGACTTTAGCTAGGCTTTCGACGGGGTCAATCCCGATTAACTTATTTATGCACATGCACTCGTACGCATTGTTTGATATATTTTTAAAATGTTGTTCTCAGATATCCTGGGCCATAATAGCCTGCACAACAAGCGTGGAAATCGTGCTGACAGCTGTCTTCATCTGCGGACTTAGTGGAGCCTCATTCGTCATAGTGCCAGTTTTCGTCGGCGAGTTCTGCCAAGAGTCCATCAGAGGAACGATGACGTCAGGCTCCATGGTGTTCTATGGGGTTGGGATGTTAATCTCTTACATTTTGGGCGGATATTTGGATTACCAGACGATGGTTTATATAGCTATGGCGTTGGCTGCTTTGGAAGTGGTGACAATGCTATGGTTAAAGGAATCACCTGTGTACCTTATGAAGAATAATTTGGGGGATGTGAGTATGTTAAATATAGCATATAAAAAATAACCTCGAAATTGAAAATACTCTTAAGTTATGGACTTGTGTTATAAGCTTCAATCTTCCGGTTTCAATAATATCTACCAGTATATACCAGTTTCGATGATAAGTCGAAGCACAAATGCTCAGAAAAATGTTGGTCATGTATGACTGACAATTACAAATGGTCCTTCGAACCGGGCAATGTTCTATCCAAAATAACCACATTGATGGTGTCAAAAAACTACTATTATTTCAGGAAGCTGCCAAATCCGTTGCCTTCTACCGTCAAGTGAAAGTAGACTCCAAATTAGTGTTTAAAGAACTAGCAATTGTAAGACAAGCTCTCTACCCTGAAATGACAGGTAAATATAGTTATTTTACTTTATGAAAGTAACTTACGTTACCTTATCGACCGTACGTTAGCCTGTCGTTTATTGCCCGTCTTTTATTTTAAGCATGCCATCCATGATGGATCTGCTGCCAAACGATAGTTTCACTACAAACGCTGACAATTGAAAGTAATTTTCAGTTTTATAAATTTATGTTTTTTTTTATATACTTATATAAAGTATTTGAATTCTATTTTTTAATTTCATATTGGCTTGTTTCTGGTGGACTGCTTGTCGCTCTATTTCTGTTGTCATATACCTCAAAGGTTGTCCGGAAGAGATCGCTCTAAGCGATAAGACCGCCTTTGCCCACATTAGTATTAAAATGATTATTTTATGTTTTCTGTATTTTTGTGTGTTCATTAAAGCGTTTTAGCTATCTATCTATCTATCTATAATTGGCAATTCTTATATAACATTGATCAACAATTTAGATTATTTCGATTTTTCAGTTGTTCCTAAAGGTTTATTACTAGTTTTCTTCCGTCTTAAACTTTGATCATAAGTCCACCAGTCCTTAGCCACTTCACTCGGTTATTGTTTCAAAGAAAATCATTTGAACTATAAATTTATTTATTACAGATTCAATTGATGAAGTACAGACACTTCAGCCTATGGAAACTGAAGTGAAAGACCGTGGTAAGTTTGACTATTTATTATTTTAAGTCTACTTTTCATGCCCGAAAAACAGCAAATGGAAAAGGACAGGGTGCTTCCGGATCATTCCAAAGTTTAAAATGTATAACATCCGCTTAGACAATTAACACAATTAACAAATATACTGAAAATTAGTAAGGTACGTCAGACAAGAATCAAAGTGAGTGCCTTTTTTACCGACTTCAAAAGAAAGGAGGTTCTCAATTCGTCGGATCGGATGGTTTCTTTTTACACCTTCGTATTCTGGAGGAACCCGCATTGGTGAGTTATGGCCCAATATCCCCACGTGCTATTGTCCACGTGGGAGGCCTGTGCCCAGCAGTGGGACATTTATAGGCTGATGATGATGATTCTGGAGGGGTAGGTGGTGACCACAGCTTTCCATTTCCATGCTACAATCCTGACTCACATCCTTTGCTTCATTTACTCTCATATTTTTTCAGGACGTCTTCTTATATATGCTGTTTTTATAAAAATCTTTCTAACCACCTTATCGTTATTTTACAGAACCAAAAGAAACGAAGATCCACTACATGGGGCATATTCAACAAAAGATATCAGTGTGGAAATTCTTTAGTAAGTTTTACAATTTTTATAATAATTAGATTCCCTAAAAAACTGATATTGAATGACATTCCAAAGTTTGATACCTAATTATAGGAAAAGTGATATTTGTATTGTGTTCGTCTCTAGTCTTTAAAAAAAATACCAAAATCCATTTTTTTAAATATCCTTGTGAAAATCATTGAAAATAATAATTATTAAGTGCTGGGCTGAGCTAAAATATATTTTAATTTAACACAAGTGTTGTTGCAAAACAATAAATTACGATTTACGAAAGCATAGTTTGCGGTTTCGAATCCCGCGATTTTGTGTTCAACATGGTAATATCCGACTAAATCATCATCAGCTTATAAACGCCCCAATGCTGGACGAAGGCCTTCCTAAGTCGACAGTACATTTTTTATACAAGGAGGAGGCCAACGAGCAGGCTGGTCACCTGATGTAGAGGAATCACCGTCGCCCATGGATACCAACCCAGAGGAATCGCAGACGCGTTGCCTGCTTTTAAGGAAGGAATAGGCTCATTTCTTGAAGATCCCTAAGTCGTAACGGTCAGGAAATACCGCCGCCGAGAGATAGTTCCACAACACTGTAGTTCGAGGCAAGAAATGGGGACATGGGGACAACACGGGAAGATTAGACCACCCAATACGCTGGCCTAATGCGGGCTTGTGTATTTATTTCCGACAAATGAAGCATAATTACGCTAGCCGTCCTTACCTTGCATTGCTTTTCAGAAAGGTCGGGCCCCACTCAGCGCGGCCTGCTCATCACTCTTGTGCTAATATCCTCGTGCATCCTCCAAGGTCTGGTGGTGGTGCAAGTGTACGCGGAGCCGCTGTTCGCCGAAGCTGTTCCGGTGATGTCACCCACATTGTGCACTATACTCTTCGCGATTTCTATTGTGGTAGCGAGTTTCGCTGCTGCGTACATGAGTGACATTGCCGGTAGGAGGGTAAGCTTTCTGTTCCCATTGGTCTATCTCCACCACCACGTTCGGGTAGGCGTGGTTGGTTATGCGTGGTTCTCCGGCAGCTCCTGCTTGGGCAGGCGGGATTAGGGGTCCGGAAAAAGGTTCCAGGCCCAAAGGTCTCCACAGGAATTCGGGCGAAGTGTAAAGGTTCCACTGCACCAAAACGTCGGAACATGATGTTGAAGTTTATGAGCTTACGTGCCACTGCGATGCACAGGCCTTCCTACATAGACAACAGCACATAGGGAGATTGGTCCATTAGCCTCCCACGCAGGCCCAGTGCGGGTTGGTGCTTTTTAACGACTGCCATATTATGACAACAACCGAGACCAATGTCATTACGGTACCTTCCGATGCACGGAGGAGCTTCAGATATTATAAACTTAGTATTGCGAAAGTTGCATAAATGGCAAGATCATAAACCGAACGCCTTAGTCTCGGCGCTATCGAGTTTTTCCTCACTCACGACTATTATCCTCTAAGGGTTAGTCAGAGACTAGACAACGACGACTGCAAAATCAGTCATCTACCATAGTTCACTTTTAACTAAATAACAACAGCACATGTACTCAGCTTGACAGGTGGTTAGCGCACTTTGCTGATGGATGAATGCAGTCTTTAGTCTGAAAGTCGCCGTTTACGACACCCAATGGAAGAGATGAGTTAGTAGTATTATTCTAATAAACCGCCACCTGCATCTTGAGGAACAAAACCTTTTTAACTTCCTTCTTTTCCCAGCCCCTAATGATCTACTCCTCGCTCGGCTCCGGCGCCTGCTGCGTCCTGTTAGGCAGCCAAATCCAGCTCGCCTGGGCGCCCAGCTGGATTACAGCCTCCATCATGTACCTGTTCTGCGCGGTCTACAGCTTCGGAGGAGGCACTGTGCCCTTCGTACTGTTAGCCGAGGTGTTCGTACCAGAGGTAGACTATTTACATGCTTTATCAGCACTTCCAAAAACTGTAAGAATTTTCGAGTCGGGTGGTTGTCGTCATACCCATTTGAGGGAGTCTGCCATGGCGGGCCGTCGCAGTGGAGGTGTTTTTGTGTAAGCTTTAGGGTGATCCCACTTCGTTCCTACATAATGCGAGAGATGTTACTCTTGAGGTTTTACTAGGTGCGTGCTAGATATAATTCTCAAACCTACCCAGGACGGAGGGAAAGGCATAAGACGTTTCTCCACGTTTTTAAAAACACGATATTCTTTACATATGCTTTGAAAATTATACTATACAAATTATAATTTGGAGGCAAAAATGTCAAGGATAACAAAATGTTCACGATCAAAACATATTACTTCAGTCACGGATTTTTTAAATGAGCTTACCTACTTAATCCAGTCATCGAACCAGCAAAAATCAATACATAATATATGGTATTTTTTATTGTATTCATTGACGTTCTCGTTGAGCATGGAAAATGTCCTGCTATGATAGGGAAGGGCATATTTTTATTTGTATTTGAAGCTGTAAAAGAAAGGGGGAAAAAAAATACCCTTGCTGAGTTTTTGTCGGTTCTTCTCATTACAAGGTCTCCCGCCCTATAAACTTTCGACCGATGTCATAGCGACATTCATAAAGGCTCAATTATAGTATCCTAAACTGAATAATGATATTGAATTAAATGGAATTGAATTAAAGCATGCATAAGCATATAGATATAATCTTTTTACTAAACAATGCATCTTTTTGTAGAATACCATAAAATCATGGAACGTCTAAGTGGGTATCCCGCATCAGGGCCATCCCATTGCAAAGGACAACTATTTTTAGAAGAGCAACTTTAAAATCATCAAAATATTAATAAAAATAATAACCTGTACAAGATACCTTCTTTGCAGTTTTCCTGAAAAACCTTTCAGTTGCTGAAAATAAAAAATATTTCCTTCATACATATAATCACGACTATTATCCCCAAAGGGTTAGTCGGAGACTAGACAATGAGGACCGCAAAAGCAGTCCTCTACCATAGTTCACTTCTCACTTAATAGCGACTGCACATGTGCTCTGCATGACAGGTGATGAGCCCATCGCCGCTCACTTCTGTTGGATATATGTGCAGTCTTTAGTCCGTTAGTCACCTCTTACGACACCCAAGAGAAGAGAGGGGGTAGTGTATTCTTTTATTGACCCGCTTCGCGACACAGCTTTTTTAACCTATATTTTAATAAAAACCCAAAAGCATTTGTTCACGATGGCAACAGCATAACGCTCAATAGCGACATACTGGTTACAACCATTACTAAAACGCGGTAGCTCTACTGACAAACTTCGGCAACTATTACGGTGACATTAGGGATTTGCTTTAATCGATTCTTCATATCTAACAGTATGAAAATAATTTTGAAATTGCGAAATCAATATACTTATACAATCTTTGCAGTTTTTCTGAACTTTCAGCTTTCAGCTGCTGAAAAACATAAAAAATATTTGTTTGTGCAGGTAAAAAGCTTTATGACCATGTTGGTGGTGGAGTGGATGTGGGTGTGCAGCTTCCTAATTCTGCTGATCTTCAACCCGCTGGTGGCTGTCATCGGCTTGGGACCTGTGTTCTATATCTTTGCGGTCATCTGTTTTCTGTCAGCTGTCTTCAGCGTCTTTTACGTGCCAGAGACCAAAGGGCAGACGTTGGACGTGGTACAGAGGTTGCTCGCGCAGAAGACTTACTTTTAAGTTGTGTATTAAGTGTATTGTAATGTTTAGGCTAATAAAGTTTTTAGATTAGTTGTGAATATTTTATTCAATTATCTAATATCAATCTAAATATTGTCAGCTAGATGGATATGACTTCATGTTTCCATTGTTCTAGTTGCTCACACAAACAGAAAATTTATTTTAATGCATGAGCTGTGTGGAGGGCGGCTCAATAGAATTCTGCCTAAGCACAACACAAAACAGACTAAAGACTGCACATACATCCAACAGCATAGAGCGGCGATGGGCTTACCACCTGCCACGCTGAGCACATGTGCAGTTGCTAAGTATTTGGTGAAAATTGGACTATGGCAGCTGAGTGCTTTTGCTGTCCTCATAGTCTAGTCTCTGACATATCCTTCGGGGATAATAGTCGTGATTATATATGTTTGTACCTATGTATGGTAATATCTTATTACTTAAGCTACCAATGTATTATATTTTAATAGAAAAAATGAATTAAAAAATTACCACAAGCAGAATTCAAACAGGCTTCTGACATACCCGGCCAGGCTCACCACCAACAGCAGTCGTGGTTCAGTCCAGACCACAGAACAGAAGAAATACATGTTCTGAGGGCCTACTCTCTTTCTCCGAAACGAATTTTCGGCCGATTTTCATTTACTTTAGTTTCCATTCTTTCCGAAATTTCGTCCATACAAAATAGGTTTGGCATTTAGATTATAAATTTTTAGAAAATTGTTTGAATTTTTAATGGCGTATCTGGCTCTATAAATGGCAAACGGAAATCAGCCGAAATGTCGTTTCGGAGAAAGAGAGTTGGCCCTCTGTTCAGTTGTCCAGCCCGTGCTATCAACTCTATCTACGAGTACACTAAGGCTCGTATTCTAAAACCAATCTCACACTCAAATCTCTGCTTGAGTACAGTTAGAAAGGGATGGCGATATATGCGATTAATAGCATCATCCCTTTCTAACTGTACTCAAGCAGAGATTTGAGTGTGAGTTTGATTTTAGAATACGAACCTTACTTTGTGAGTGAAAGGCGCCATTATTCAATATCAACAAATGCCTAAATTGGTAATTTTTCTATACTTAAGTGGTTTTGCCTACTAGAGATTTGATATTTGACATAAGTAGGTACAGCCTACATACTGTCCCACAGCTGGGCAAAGACCTCCACCATCAAAATCAAGTCATCGCTACAATAGATGGGTATTGGCTGAATCACCACGCTTGCCAAACGCGGATTGGTGATTACAAACCCGGGGCATGCATCAAACAATCCGAAAACACACTTTGCCCGATCTGGGAATTTAACTCGTGACATCCGGATAACGAACCGAGCGCTTGAACACTCGGCCACCGGGGCGATTGACTTCAGCTCCATACAAATTAAATAAATCCTTAGTTCTAGATAGTAGGCAAAACTACAGATCAATTAATTATCATTTACGGAAGTCAGTCTACAATGTTAGGACTAGGTTCATTGGTGTGTTCCGTCAATTACATACATACTTACTTAAAATCACGACTATGATCCCCGAAGGGTTATCACAGACTAGGCAATGAGAACCGCAAAAGCAGTCCTCTACCATAGTCCACTTTTCACCAAATAGCCATTGCACATGTGCTCAGCGTGACAGGTGGTGAGCCCATCACCGCTCTATGCTGTTTGTATGTGCAGTTAGTCGCCTTTTTCGACACCCAAGGGAAGAGAGGGGGTGGTAGTATTATTTAATGAGCTGCTACGCGACACAGCTCTTTTGAGTCTGATTCCAATATATTTTAATTACCTCATGGTTATATTTTATTTTATTTTAATTACTACAATATTTTAGTTATGAGTTGCTTTACCTCTGACTCGAACATTTTTAACAGTTTGATTGATCCAAAAAGATATATATAAGATTTTATTTCGTTGTCGTTGTTGGAGTAGTTTTCTTTACGGCTACACGACACTGTTGATAAAATCCGTGTCGTGATTTATGTATTTATATAAATAATATCTTATTATTGTGAAAAATACACTATTTAAGCTACCAATGGGGTGGGTGGGCCGGTGCCCATCCTTCCAAATAAATTTAGACGATTCAATATATACTTACTTATTTACTTTAAGTTTATTGAATAAATAAATTCTGAGTTGAGTTGAGTTGAATGCAAAACAACAGATAAATTAATTATCATTTTCGGAAGTCAATCTACAATATTAGGACTGGCATCATTGATGTGTTCCGACAATTAGATAAAAGATAAAAATAAATAAATAAAAAAAACTTCCTGAGCTCACGCCAAATTAAGCCCAATTTAAGATTCTTGTGATGGTTAACTAGATAATAAATGAACATACATATATAAACATAGAGAGCATCCAAATCAGAATACAATATATAAAAACCGGTTTTTCTAAATTGACGCCAGAACCGGCGTGCTATAACCACTCGACTACAGAGGTTGCAACGATAGCCAGTTACTCAGCGCTTAAGGGATTATGGTGACGTGTATAAGTCGGAGAACAAAGCCTAGACTAGGATGGGGACTAGAACCAGCGAAATACCAGCTCGTTAAATTATAATTCAACCAAATATTAATGATCATTGCCATTGGTGGGAAGTCCAGCCTTAATTAAATACCACTTTAAGAAATAAAAATGCCAAAACCACCATTATCTAACAGATAACAGCTTCATAAAAATACCCACAACCTTGTGAATTCTTATCACACATTGTTTACGTTTTTTACTTAACTTTTTCTTTTATAATATTTCCTTAAAACCCCTGCCAATACGCTGCAACCCTGGACAACCGTGACGCGTCAAACAGTCCAAATCCATATGAATACCTAGCACATTTTTACCACGACCCTAGTTTTCGGTTCTAGAGGTAACTCCGGCGACAAGCCTGTACCATGGGGGTGTGAAAACTCCCCGAGTGTGGCTGATTTCCCTTTAGACGACCCCGGTACGATAAACAGATTCCGATACGCTTAATGTTTTAAGCTTATATACAATGTCTGCACGTTAATGAAGGATGAGCGGTTGGCTGAGCTAGACAACGCAATAAAACTCGTCAACTATAATATGATACAGTAGGACAGGCAGAAGTGAGAAGACAGTGTGAGGAAACGGTTGAAAGAGAAAACGATGTTTTTTATAGCCGTGTCGTGCAACGGTTCTAAAAGAATACTTACCAACTCTTGCCTTGGGTGTCGTATAAGGTAACTAGCAGACTAAAGACTGCACATACATCCAACAGTATAGAGCAGCGATGGCTCACCACCTGTCACGCCAAGCACATGTGCAGTTGTACTTTGGTGAAATATGGACTATGGCAGAGGACTGCTTCTGCAGTCCTCAATGCCTAGTTACTGACTAAACCTTTAGGAATAATAGTGGTAAATCTATATAAGGTGACTGCTAGATACCGCAATAAACTTTAAAGGCTGGTCAGGTCAAGTGTTTTAAACATGACAAAAATGACAAAAAATGTAGTCGTGTTTTTCATTTTTAATGAAATAACTCATTTTGTAAATTTAAATTGGAAAGTTTTGAGTATCTATTTTATTTTAAAGCGTAATATAGCCGTCTGTTGACCCGTCCGCGTCAGCTGGGCGATGA
This sequence comes from Scoparia ambigualis, assembly GCA_963921215.1. Taxonomy (NCBI): domain Eukaryota; kingdom Metazoa; phylum Arthropoda; class Insecta; order Lepidoptera; family Crambidae; genus Scoparia; species Scoparia ambigualis. Next base: position 2,246,665 of record OY992514.1, on the reverse strand, counting down.
GTACCTACGTTGACGGGTCAACAGACGCCCGGCCGGCCGTTGGCCCTGCCAGCTGGGCGATAAGTAGGTACCTACAAAAAAACACGAATTCTTTTTTTGTCATTTTTGTCATGGATAAAACACTTGACCTGACCAGCCCTTGAAGTTTCTTGCTGTTTCTAGCATTAATCTTATATATGTACTATAATTATACAATATATATGTATGTTTATATGTTTTCTTTACCATTTGGGACTGTCAGCAACTAAAAGGATTTTTGGTGGCCAAGAGTTACCCGAACAGAAAAGCAGTTTTAAAATTTCAAAAGTGTGGGTCCAGGCACACTTTAACACTTATCTAAACATATGCCCAATATATATTCATAGCGACGGAGAAGTGGAAAAATATTATGATCTCCTTAATAACCGTGTCGTGTAGCGGTGAAAGAATACTACCTCCCCCTCTCTTCCCATGAGTGTCGTAAAAGGCGACTAACGGACTAAAGACTGCACATACATTTAACAGCATAGAGTGGCGATGGACTAGCCACCTGTCACGCTGAGCACTTATATTGTGCAGTCGCTATTTGGTGAAAAGTGAACTAGCAGAGGACTGCTTTTGCGGTCCTCATTGCCTAGTCTCTGACTAACCCTTCGGTATATATGTATGTATGTCTTCTTACTAAGGCTTGCGACTTAGCACCGAGGGTTATTAAGAGATGTGAATTTTAAGTACAATTTTTTAACACTGAATAAAGATGACAACCTATGGCGAGAACCGAACCACGCACCTTCTGCATTCCGGGCGGCTGCCTTAACCACTTGGCTACCGAGGTCTGGTTTTCACCTGTCGAAATTTGTCAGTGCTTGATGCGTATGTTTTTTAGTCAATTCGATTCCCGTCTGAGGTTGTAGTCTTTTTTCAGTGTTTAAAAATTTTACTTAATTATATTTAAACGTTAATAAAACGCTAAAATATATAAAAAAAATATTGATGTGGGTTTTGTTCAATAAATTAAATTAAACATAGACGGACAATGGTCCTCGGTGACTCTAGATAAACAAGCCTTGTTTCACTAGCCACTTGTGAATAGATGACTGTAGACTTAATCTTTGTAGACATACAGACGTAAAGTTATTAGTTATTCTAGAAGAGCAATCATTTTGATACTTTGGTTTAATCTGGCTAGCCACAACAACAAACCTACGATAACTGCACATTTGTATCCAGTCTAACTAGAGAGTGAGACAGGTATCATTATAGAACAGAAACATTTAGTCACATTAGAGTTGATAGACAATAGCAGATTAGATGCAGAGTTGAGCAGATGGGGAGCAGATGCAGACATCCGACGGATAGTAAGTAACGGTAGGTAATATTTATTATAATTAAGCTAGGGATGTAGGCTTGGAGGTAGGGTTATGTAGGGCTAATACAGAGATTTTGCAATATTTTAAGGGGGGAGAGATCATAATTGTTTCATCGCTAGTAAGGCAATCGCTATAATGTGAAGCCTGACTTTTATAAATTGAAACTAGTACAAGATCGTGACGGGATAGCGGCAGCTGGGGTTGTCACATATACACGTCCCGTCTTCAAGTGTCCTTGCATTCTATAGTCTGACGAGACTAACTCATCATTTACATGTACATAGGACAATGAGTGAGAATAAAACCATGGTAAAAAAGGGAAAAAAGATGCGAAAACGCACTCATAATTAGCGCTCAGCGCCATGCTAATTGACATGAAACACGCTCCGCAGCGTATAGGGTAAAACAGGTCCCCATAAAGTGACTTCGGTCAGCAGCGCGCTCAGCGTCAGCTGTGTAGGAACCCTGACATTCGCCTGGCTGGCTTTCCGACGGAGGATCACAAAATCCTACAGGTACAATACACCTTTCCACGCGATCCTAATAATTGCTATGGCTAGTCTGTAACGCATTAAATCAACTCTATGCAATCACTCATCTGACTGACTATGTGCTCTTAGCTTTTCTTAAGATTGACAATTTATCTATGCTTTATAAAAGGCCGAGACTCGTCATTAGTTAGAGCAAGCTAGGTGGAATGGAAAGATGTATGTTCACTGTTCGTTCGATCTAATGTACTGGTATAGACATGTGCAATTGACTTGATTGGAAACAAAACAATCAAGATAGTCTAGCTCTCCTAAGATGTTGGATCTCTGTATTTGGCAAAGTATACTAGATACTCTTATAAAGTATATTAGACGATCACTACACGGCTCGAACCACCACATGACTTTGACGCGAAAGTTTACCAAAGGCAACCAGTAACCACTGAACAACAAGTCTATAACAGGAGAACATTGACTTGGAAACCGAACTGATAGCGGCACTTGTTGCTGCAGTTCGCTTTTGTTGATGTGTTAAAAAATCTTTGGACTATACTGTATACTATGAAAGTAATACTGTATAGATACTTAAGTGCACTTAATAAATAAAACAAGTAAAAAAAACAGTTTTCAGGAAGTAAAGGGGGCGAACCATCGTCGCCAAGCCCTTGAGAAAACTAGATAAGCAGCGAGTAACATACAATTTTCTCTTCCCTTCTCTTCCAAACATAAAAAAACTTACTTACATAAACAAATAAAGGATCCATAGCCAAATGTGCAAGTCGCATGTTTGAAATAATAATAATAATATTTCTTTATATTTTATTTTTTCGGTAATGTATGTGGGACTTTACTGAAATATTATGCGGACTTCTTAAGAGAAATTTAAAAGCTATGTTGCACTTTTAGTTATATTTATCAACACTCATTGCATGCATGCTCATTTACAAAGATCATTTTAACCGTCATAATTTTAATATACTTACACGTCAAACATTAATTTTAGAAAAAAAAACTGCAGCCATAGCGGTTAACTTCCCCGCCAGAAATCCCTTTTTTTGCCACTGAGCTGATAAACGAGCATACGGCCCTTGTGATGGTATGCGACCCACAGCCCATGGACGCGAGGGCATCACGCGCGCAACGCACCCTGAAGCTCTTGTTTCACTGCATTTCACCCCTCAAACCAGAACGCAGCAATGTTATGAGGAAACACTACGTCGACGTAACATGCAAAATTCTCATACAAAACAAAAACGACGTTTCGTAGTCCTTTGTTTCCTCCTTCAGAACTGGACCAGTTTTTATTACTTTTTCAGCATCAGTTAAAGAAAGAGATGTTTTATGTCCGTATGTTTAATTTTTTGGCATTAACCGCGAGCCTTCAAAATTTAGCGAAATAACTCCGTTTTAAGGCGTCTTCAGAAAAATTTGGTGGCTGGTATAAAAAAAATGAAACATACAGACATAGAAAATCTCTTTCTTTAACCGATGCTGAAAAAGTAATAAAAATTGGTCCAGTTCTGAAGTTGAAAACAGGGGACTACGAAACATCGTTTTTCTGTGTTTTATATGATAATTTTGCATACCACTTCGACGTAGTGTGCAGAAATAGGCACCTATTCGGGTGGTCACTATCCAGTCGGTTTCTAAAAAGAATCCTACCACTTAAAAGCAGTTCCTCACTACGTCCGATCCGAGTTCGTTCCGAACCCGTGAAAATAGGGTCCGGCGTAGTCGTTGAACTATTTCTATGGTAGCGTACGCACTAGATCAGAATTCCGTCATCCGATTTTCTTCCGTGAATCTCCATTCCGGAGAAGAATTGTGACAGACAGAAGTAGCAATAGTCTCAGAACAATAACTAAGCATATTGTTCTGAGGCAATAGTAATAAAATGAATCCGCGTAAATTGACGTATGTCAGAATTGTTTGGATTTGATCGGACTAGTGCGTAAGCAATATTCAAATTCGGTCCGAGTTTTCTAGATCAATATTTTCACGGGTTCGGATCGGACTCGGATCGGATGTATTGCGAAAACGCTCTAACAGTGCATAAATCTAAGTCACAGGTACTCACGTTGATGAAAGATGAACGGTTGATGATCTAAATCTGATTAGCCGTAAAAAGTAGGAAAAGTAAAGTATAGCTAATACATTGTCCCACTGTTGGGCATAGGCCTACATTATTGAAATCAAGTCATCACTACAATGACGGGTAATGGCTTAATCAAAACTCAGTAATGGTGGTGTTCGATAGGAAAATAGAATAAGCAAAAGGCACTGGTTTGGTTGGCAAAACTCTGTAATCAACTAATATCTAAACGTCAATAGAAAAACTATAAAAAACAAATTATAATAAAAAAAGTATAAAAACATAAAGTCTTCTAAAAAGTATGTACGCAACAGGTAGAATAAAACTCACACATACACATAGTCGCAGGTAGCACCTGCAATGTAGATGCGAACAGCACAAGACCGGTTGTGGTGGAGATCCTAGGCGGAGACCTTTGTCCAGCAGTGGACGTCCTTCGGCTGCTGATGATGATAACTGAAGAAGTTCCACAATTTTAATAAGTGTTCTTTTAAATCTTCTTCTTTTTCAGCCTATCGCCACCCATTGCTGATTGAAGGTCTTCCTCTTTGCACGTCATCTCCCTCTGTTGGTAGTCATTCGAAGCCAATTCCTCCCTCCCAGTAAAAATTAGATTATGCTTATTTGACCATTTGTTTTACGTATCTGACTAAATTGTACAAACTTATAAATACTCAAGAAATCACTAATCATCTCTCTCCTATTTCACATTTTTACAACTTTAATTATTGTTCTCTTAGGTTGTGTGGTGGCGGTTTAGTATTAAAATAATAGACTATAAAATGGCAGGACCGCTTTTAATGTGGTCGTTATAGCCTAGTATCTGACTATCCCTTCGAAGACATTAATTTTAATTGTATGTATGTTCTGAAATGCCTAATACAATAACACTAAAATTGACAAAAACCATTTATTGTAGTAATTTCATTGCTTTATCATTGTGATAGTCTCAGTGCAATATAAATTTACAAACGAGAATTTGTATGGCATGGAGGCAGCTTCTCGAGACAAACGAGGGGAGTTGCAATACTGTCATACAATTTTTATTTTTTTTGATGTGACTTAATAATATGAAGAGTTGTAGAATAACAAAACCAAAAAGGCACTCAAAATCCCTCTCATTTCAGTATGTTTCCTCTGCATGACCATGGGCTTCATGTTCACGTATCCTTCGTCAACTCTGATGATCTTCAGCTCCGCAAACACGACCCTCCATAGAACTATGAACGAGGGGGAAATAGCCCTTCTAGGCAGTTTGTCCTCCGTGGGGGCATTGATCAGCACTCCCCTGGGGGGTTTATACCTGGATAGATTAGGGAGGAAACCTTGCGCCATCATATCAGCGTGTATGAGCGTGGTAAGTCATTTGGAACAGTACACAATCTAAATAGTTATTAGGTTTATTAGCTGGGTAATTCAAGAGTGAATTATACAGTTGAAAGAGGAAGTTCTCGGCGAATATTCACCAACCAGATCGGAGAGGTTCTTGTGAAAGCTGAGGTCCAAAGTACCCTAAATCGATGAGCATGAATGAAGAATGTTGTGAGAGTAAATCAAGCAAAAAATTGTGCCAGCAATGTAGCAAGTCGAAAGCTGTGGTTAATTTTATTAGATTGAGTATGCCAAGCCCATATACATACTTATGTATTATTGCTATGCACCTAAAATACACAAAACTTCTACTCTAGTTCGTCGTCGTTCATCATGTGCTAATTGTTTGCCAATAGTCAAAGAGAGACATGCCACAATTGATACGCACTTTTAACACGGTGCGTGGCTTACTTTAATGAAATTCTGTAGAAATGTTAAAGAATAGAATAGAAATATACTTATTGTCTTTCTACATTTTTACATAAAAGATAAGAACAAATTACTTAATAGATAACGAAGTTCCTTCAAAGCAATTCTATAAGATCATACCGTTAGGAATTGTCATTTTGTGTGTTGGCGACAACTATGTATATACAAAGGCCAAATTCGATGACGAATATTTGCTAAACAAATCGACAATTCTTGGTGAATAGACTTTACAGGATTTTAGCTTTTTCTTGAAAAAAGCTACCATTTTTTGTTG